>OY804582.1:84727189-86190298 GCA_963680875.1 Bathymodiolus brooksi | reverse complement strand
CATGTGTGAAGAGAAACTATTACATGGAGAAAGCAGCATGTGTGAAGAGAAAACTATAACATGGAGAGCAGCATGTGTGAAGAGAATACTATAACATGGAGAGCAGCATGTGTGTAGAGAACTATAACATGGAGAGCAGCATGTGTGAAGAGAAACTATAACATGGAGAGCAGCATGTGTGAAGAGAAACTATAACACGGAGAGCAGCATGTGTGAAGAGAAACTATAACATGGAGAAGCAGCATGTGTGAAGAGAAACTATAACATGGAGAGCAACAAGTGTGAAGAGAAACTATAACATGGAAAGCAGCAAGTGTGAAGAGAAACTATAACATGGAGAGCAGCATGTGTGAAGAGAAACCATAACATGGAGAGCAGCATGTGTGAAGAGAAACTATAACATGGAGAGCAGCATGTGTGAAGAGAAACTATAACATGGAGAGCAGCATGTGTGAAGAGAAACTATAACACGGAGAGCAGCATGTGTGAAGAGAAACTATAACATGGAGAGCAGCATGTGTGAAGAGAAACTATAACATGGAGAAGCAGCATGTGTGAAGAGAAACTATAACATGGAGAGCAGCAAGTGTGAAGAGAAACTATAACATGGAGAAGCAGCATGTGTGAAGAGAAACTATCACATGGAGAGCAGCATGTGTGAAGAGAAACTATAACATGGAGAGCAGCATGTGTGAAGAGAAACTATAACATGGAGAGCAGCATGTGTGAAGAGAAACTATAACATGAAGAGCAGCAAGTGTGAAGAGAAACTATAACATGGAGAGCAGCATGTGTGAAGAAAAACTATAACATGGAGAGCAGCATGTGTGAAGAGAAACTATAACATGGAGAGCAACAAGTGCGAAGAGAAACTATAACATGGAGAGCAGCATGTGTGAAGAGAAACTATAACATGAAGAGCAGCATGTGTGAAGAGAAACTATAACATGGAGAGCAGCATGTGTGAAGAGAAACTATAACATGGAGAAGCAGCATGTATGAAGAGAAACTATAACACGGAGAGCAGCATGTGTGAAGAGAAACTATAACATGGAGAGCAGCATGTGTGAAGAGAAACTATAACATGGAGAAGCAGCATGTATGAAGAGAAACTATAACACGGAGAGCAGCATGTGTGAAGAGAAACTATAACATGGAGAGCAGCAAGTGTGAAGAGAAACTATAACATGGAGAGCAGCATGTGTGAAGAGAAACTATAACATGGAGAGCAGCATGTGTGAAGAGAAACTATAACATGGAGAGCAGCATGTGTGAAGAGAAACTATAACATGGAGAGCAGCATGTGTGAAGAGAAACTATAACATGGAGAGCAGCATGTGTGAAGAGAAACTATAACATGGAGAGCCAGCATGTGTGAAGAGAAACTATAACACGGAGAGCAGCATGTGTGAAGAGAAACTATAACATGGAGAGCAGCATGTGTGAAGAGAAACTATAACATGGAGAGCAGCATGTGTGAAGAGAAACTATAACATGGAGAGCAGCATGTGTGAAGAGAGACTATAACACGGAGAGCAGCATGTGTGAAGAGAACTATAACATGGAGAGCAGCATGTGTGAAGAGAAACTATAACATGGAGAGCAGCATGTGTGAAGAGAAACTATCACATGGAGAGCAGCATGTGTGAAGAGAAACTATAACATGGAGAGCAGCATGTGTGAAGAGAAACTATAACATGGAGAGCAGCATGTGTGAAGAGAAACTATAACATGGAGAGCAGCATGTGTGAAGAGAAACTATAACATGGAGAGCAGCAAGTGTGAAGAGAAACTATAACACGGAGAGCAGCATGTGTGAAGAGAAACTATAACATGGAGAGCAGCATGTGTGAAGAGAAACTATCACATGGAGAGCAGCATGTGTGAAGAGAAACTATAACATGGAGAGCAGCATGTGTGAAGAGAAACTATAACATGGAGAGCAGCATGTGTGAAGAGAAACTATAACATGGAGAGCAGCATGTGTGAAGAGAAACTATAACATGGAGAGCAGCAAGTGTGAAGAGAAACTATAACATGGAGAGCAGCATGTGTGAAGAGAAACTATAACATGGAGAGCAGCATGTGTGAAGAGAAACTATAACATGGAGAGCAGCATGTGTGAAGAGAAACTATAACATGGAGAGCAGCATGTGTGAAGAGAAACTATAACATGGAGAGCAGCATGTGTGAAGAGAAACTATAACATGGAGAGCAGCAAAGTGTGAAGAGAAACTATAACACGGAGAGCAGCATGTGTGAAGAGAAACTATAACATGGAGAGCAGCATGTGTGAAGAGAAACTATAACATGGAGAGCAGCATGTGTGAAGAGAAACTATAACATGGAGAGCAGCATGTGTGAAGAGAAACTATCACATGGAGAGCAGCATGTGTGAAGAGAAACTATAACATGGAGAGCAGCATGTGTGAAGAGAAACTATAACATGGAGAAGCAGCATGTGTGAAGAGAAACTATAACACGGAGAGCAGCATGTGTGAAGAGAAACTATAACATGGAGAGCAGCAAGTGTGAAGAGAAACTATAACATGGAGAGCAGCATGTGTGAAGAGAAACTATAACATGAAGAGCAGCATGTGTGAAGAGAAACTATAACATGGAGAGCAGCATGTGTGAAGAAAAACTATAACATGGAGAGCAGCATTTGTTGAAGAGAAACTATAACATGGAGAGCAGCATGTGTGAAGAAAAACTATAACATGGAGAAGCAGCATGTGTGAAGAAAAACTATAACATGGAGAGCAGCATGTGTGAAGAGAAACTATAACATGGAGAGCAGCATGTGTGAAGAGAAACTATAACATGGAGAGCAGCATGTGTGAAGAGAAACTATAACATGGAGAGCAGCATGTGTGAAGAGAAACTATAACATGGAGAGCAGCAAGTGTGAAGAGAAACTATAACATGGAGAGCAGCATGTGTGAAGAGAAACTATAACACGGAGAGCAGCATGTGTGAAGAGAAACTATAACATGGAGAGCAGCATGTGTGAAGAGAAACTATAACATGGAGAGCAGCAAGTGTGAAGAGAAACTATAACATGGAGAAGCAGCATGTGTGAAGAGAAACTATAACATGGAGAGCAGCATGTGTGAAGAGAAAACTATAACATGGAGAGCAGCATGTGTGAAGAGAAACTATAACACGGAGAGCAGCATGTGTGAAGAGAAACTATAACACGGAGAGCAGCATGTGTGAAGAGAAACTATAACATGGAGAGCAGCATGTGTGAAGAGAAACTATAACATGGAGAAGCAGCATGTGTGAAGAGAAACTATAACATGGAGAGCAGCAAGTGTGAAGAGAAACTATAACATGGAGAAGCAGCATGTGTGAAGTGAAACTATCACATGGAGAGCAGCATGTGTGAAGAGAAACTATAACATGGAGAGCAGCATGTGTGAAGAGAAACTATAACATGGAGAGCAGCATGTGTGAAGAGAAACTATAACATGAAGAGCAGCAAGTGTGAAGAGAAACTATAACATGGAGAGCAGCATGTGTGAAGAAAAACTATAACATGGAGAGCAGCATGTGTGAAGAGAAACTATAACATGGAGAGCAACAAGTGCGAAGAGAAACTATAACATGGAGAGCAGCATGTGTGAAGAGAAACTATAACATGAAGAGCAGCATGTGTGAAGAGAAACTATAACATGGAGAGCAGCATGTGTGAAGAGAAAACTATAACATGGAGAAGCAGCATGTATGAAGAGAAACTATAACACGGAGGAGCAGCATGTGTGAAGAGAAACTATAACATGGAGAGCAGCATGTGTGAAGAGAAACTATAACATGGAGAAGCAGCATGTATGAAGAGAACTATAACACGGAGAGCAGCATGTGTGAAGAGAAACTATAACATGGAGAGCAGCAAGTGTGAAGAGAAACTATAACATGGAGAGCAGCATGTGTGAAGAGAAACTATAACATGGAGAGCAGCATGTGTGAAGAGAAACTATAAACATGGAGAGCAGCATGTGTGAAGAGAAACTATAACATGGAGAGCAGCATGTGTGAAGAGAAACTATAACATGGAGAGCAGCATGTGTGAAGAGAAACTATAACATGGAGAGCAGCATGTGTGAAGAGAAACTATAACACGGAGAGCAGCATGTGTGAAGAGAACTATAACATGGAGAGCAGCATGTGTGAAGAGAAACTATAACATGGAGAGCAGCATGTGTGAAGAGAAACTATAACATGGAGAGCAGCATGTGTGAAGAGAGACTATAACACGGAGAGCAGCATGTGTGAAGAGAAACTATAACATGGAGAGCAGCATGTGTGAAGAGAAACTATAACATGGAGAGCAGCATGTGTGAAGAGAAACTATCACATGGAGAGCAGCATGTGTGAAGAGAAACTATAACATGGAGAGCAGCATGTGTGAAGAGAAACTATAACATGGAGAGCAGCATGTGTGAAGAGAAACTATAACATGGAGAGCAGCATGTGTGAAGAGAAACTATAACATGGAGAGCAGCAAGTGTGAAGAGAAACTATAACACGGAGAGCAGCATGTGTGAAGAGAAACTATAACATGGAGAGCAGCATGTGTGAAGAGAAACTATCACATGGAGAGCAGCATGTGTGAAGAGAAACTATAACATGGAGAGCAGCATGTGTGAAGAGAAACTATAACATGGAGAGCAGCATGTGTGAAGAGAAACTATAACATGGAGAGCAGCATGTGTGAAGAGAAACTATAACATGGAGAGCAGCAAGTGTGAAGAGAAACTATAACACGGAGAGCAGCATGTGTGAAGAGAAACTATAACATGGAGAGCAGCATGTGTGAAGAGAAACTATAACATGGAGAGCAGCATGTGTGAAGAGAAACTATAACATGGAGAGCAGCATGTGTGAAGAGAAAACTATAACATGGAGAGCAGCATGTGTGAAGAGAAACTATAACATGGAGAGCAGCAAGTGTGAAGAGAAACTATAACACGGAGAGCAGCATGTGTGAAGAGAAACTATAACATGGAGAGCAGCATGTGTGAAGAGAAACTATAACATGGAGAGCAGCATGTGTGAAGAGAAACTATAACATGGAGAGCAGCATGTGTGAAGAGAAACTATCACATGGAGAGCAGCATGTGTGAAGAGAAACTATAACATGGAGAGCAGCATGTGTGAAGAGAAACTATAACATGGAGAAGCAGCATGTGTGAAGAGAAACTATAACACGGAGAGCAGCATGTGTGAAGAGAAACTATAACATGGAGAGCAGCAAGTGTGAAGAGAAACTATAACATGGAGAGCAGCATGTGTGAAGAGAAACTATAACATGAAGAGCAGCATGTGTGAAGAGAAACTATAACATGGAGAGCAGCATGTGTGAAGAAAAACTATAACATGGAGAGCAGCATTTGTGAAGAGAAACTATAACATGGAGAGCAGCATGTGTGAAGAAAAACTATAACATGGAGAAGCAGCATGTGTGAAGAAAAACTATAACATGGAGAGCAGCATGTGTGAAGAGAAACTATAACATGGAGAGCAGCATGTGTGAAGAGAAACTATAACATGGAGAGCAGCATGTGTGAAGAGAAACTATAACATGGAGAGCAGCATGTGTGAAGAGAAACTATAACATGGAGAGCAGCAAGTGTGAAGAGAAACTATAACATGGGGAGCAGCATGTGTGAAGTGAAACTATAACACGGAGAGCAGCATGTGTGAAGAGAAACTATAACATGGAGAGCAGCATGTGTGAAGAGAAACTATAACATGGAGAGCAGCAAGTGTGAAGAGAAACTATAACATGGAGAAGCAGCATGTGTGAAGAGAAACTATAACATGGAGAGCAGCATGTGTGAAGAGAAACTATAACATGGAGAGCAGCATGTGTGAAGAGAAACTATAACACGGAGAGCAGCATGTGTGAAGAGAAACTATAACATGGAGAGCAGCATGTGTGAAGAGAAACTATAACATGGAGAGCAGCAAGTGTGAAGAGAAACTATAACATGGAGAAGCAGCATGTGTGAAGAGAAACTATAACACGGAGAGCAGCATGTGTGAAGAGAAACTATAACATGGAGAGCAGCATGTGTGAAGAGAAACTATAACATGGAGAGCAGCAAGTGTGAAGAGAAACTATAACATGGAGAAGCAGCATGTGTGAAGAGAAACTATAACATGGAGAGCAGCATGTGTGAAGAGAAACTATAACATGGAGAGCAGCATGTGTGAAGAGAAACTATAACACGGAGAGCAGCATGTGTGAAGAGAAACTATAACATGGAGAGCAGCATGTGTGAAGAGAAACTATAACATGGAGAGCAGCATGTGTGAAGAGAAACAATAACATGGAGAGCAGCATGTGTGAAGAGAAACTATAACATGGAGAGCAGCATGTGTGAAGAGAAACAATAACATGGAGAGCAGCATGTGTGAAGAGAAACTATAACATGGAGAGCAGCATGTGTGAAGAGAAACAATAACATGGAGAGCAGCATGTGTGAAGAGAAACTATAACATGGAGAGCAGCATGTGTGAAGAGAAACTATAACATGGAGAGCAGCATGTGTGAAGAGAAACTATAACATGGAGAAGCAGCATGTGTGAAGAGAAACTATAACATGGAGAGCAGCATGTGTGAAGAGAAACTATAACATGGAGAGCAGCATGTGTGAAGAGAAACTATAACATGGAGAGCAGCATGTGTGAAGAGAAACTATAACACGGAGAGCAGCATGTGTGAAGAGAAACTATAACATGGAGAGCAGCATGTGTGAAGAGAAACTATAACATGGAGAGCAGCATGTGTGAAGAGAAACTATAACATGGAGAAGCAGCATGTGTGAAGAGAAACTATAACATGGAGAGCAGCATGTGTGAAGAGAAACTATAACATAGAGAGCAGCATGTGTGAAGAGAAACTATAACATGGAGAGCAGCATGTGTGAAGAGAAACTATAACACGGAGAGCAGCATGTGTGAAGAGAAACTATAACATGGAGAGCAGCATGTGTGAAGAGAAACTATAACATGGAGAGCAGCATGTGTGAAGAGAAACTATAACATGGAGAAGCAGCATGTGTGAAGAGAAACAATAACATGGAGAGCAGCATGTGTGAAGAGAAACTATAACATGGAGAGCAGCATGTGTGAAGAGAAACTATAACATGGAGAGCAGCATGTGTGAAGAGAAACTATAACATGGAGAGCAGCATGTGTGAAGAGAAACTATAACATGGAGAAGCAGCATGTGTGAAGAGAAACTATAACATGGAGAGCAGCATGTGTGAAGAGAAACTATAACACGGAGAGCAGCATGTGTGAAGAGAAACTATAACATGGAGAGCAGCATGTGTGAAGAGAAACTATAACATGGAGAGCAGCAAGTGTGAAGAGAAACTATAACATGGAGAAGCAGCATGTGTGAAGAGAAACTATAACATGGAGAGCAGCATGTGTGAAGAGAAACTATAACATGGAGAGCAGCATGTGTGAAGAGAAACTATAACATGGAGAGCAGCATGTGTGAAGAGAAACTATAACATGGAGAGCAGCATGTGTGAAGAGAAACTATAACACGGAGAGCAGCATGTGTGAAGAGAAACTATAACATGGAGAGCAGCAAGTGTGAAGAGAAACTATAACATGGAGAGCAGCATGTGTGAAGAGAAACTATAACATGGAGAGCAGCATGTGTGAAGAGAAACTATAACATGGAGAGCAGCATGTGTGAAGAGAAACTATACCATGGAGAGCAGCATGTGTGAAGAGAGACAATAAGCTGGCCAGCAAATGTCAATAAAACTAATACTGAAAACAGGTAGAGTAAACGTGATAACAAGGGGGTTATGGTGTTTATACCACTTTCAACAGTATTTCAGCAATATCACGGCGGTCTGTTTTATTAGTGAAGGAAACCAGAGTATCCGGAGAAAACCACTTCTGCTGAGAGAGATTCGATCTTACAACGTTAGTGGTGATATGCACTGATTTCATGAGTAGTTATAATTGCAACTACTATACGATCACGACCACGACGGCCCCCACGTGAAGAAAAGACAAACAAAATAGTATGAAATAGGTAACCGGACACGAAACGCGAAATAAAATAATCAGGGCATGCTAAATGCTGTTATTAATAATTTGTTTCACGTACTTATGATAAATTGTTGGATCACTGTTTTTATGAAATGACAAAAGTCATCTCCTGTTCGATTTAGGCAATGTTTGTCTCAATCTTTACAGAATTATCACTCTAAGGTTTGAAGAAAAAACCACGACTGTTGTATCGTTGGCACTATCAAGTTCAAGATAAAAACAATTGGGTTTCTCATACCATTGAGAATGATGGTGGAGATTGTGTCAATTTCAGGCATAGATAAAACCTTTTAGCACAATGTAGGCCCTTTTGGATTACTTGCCCCCCATAGACTTTTAGATTATTTGCCCCCATAGACTTTTGGATTACTTACCACCCATCGACTTTTGAATTACTTGCCCCCCATAGACTTTTGGTTTCCTGGCCTCCCCCCTCCCCCCAAACACTTTAGGATTACTTGCCCCCCAAAGACTTTTGGATTACTTGTCCCACAAAGACTTTTGGATTACTTGCCCCTCCCTCCCCCCCCCCCCCCCCCCACCAAAGATTTTTCAATTATTTTCTTTCCAATATTTTGACTGAACGTTCCTGATAAAGATTATTTGAGAAACATATAGCACGCACAAAATTAGTTTTCTATGTTCTTATTACTTTATTTGTCGCTCTGTGCTTTGGCAATATAATATACGTGTAGATTAGCATGGCAAAATACGTCGATTGAAATTTTGAACTGTTCCGATAGTATAATATTTTTTGCCTTTCAGTTTATAATTTTGGTTTTTGATGATATGCATTTACTATTAAGGAAATAATTGAATTTCTGAGAAGGGATATGTACGCTGTAGACAAAACTGTTTTAAAAATAAGGTAGTATCAAGTGTTTGGTTTACTAAAACAATTGAAGAATAAAATAGAGCTCAAAGACCTATTTCCAAATACAACAGCCCCTTAATGTGTGCAACCATCACAAAAAAGCCAACAGTGATCCCAATCACCCGTAATAGCAATTATTTTAATACTATTTTCTCTTCCAATAGAAGACGTTCTATATGCAAGTCCAGGAGAGGGAGAACAACTCTCTAACGATGTTGTGACAAAACCTTCTTCAAAATCTTTAGGTGTATCCTTTGTTTCTCTTTTAGAAGAAGTATCAAGATACACCGAGTCGGCATCAGTTGACGAGTCTTGTAAATGAAAATGTAAAAAAGAAGTATGTAATATAGGTACGTTTTGTTTACAATAATTTAGCATATGCATGTTCATGTTGCATTTATCACGGTTATGAACTTCTTGCCCTTCCGGAACACCGCAGTTCACTTCCGGTTTTTATTGGGATTCTTGTTATCTAATCTTCAATGTTTTATGTCGTGTTTTGTGGATCATTGTTTGTTTTGTCCTTATTCCTTTGATCATTGTATTGTCTGTACTTTTCGATTTACGGCTTCTGATTATCCCTTTGGAAACATAGTATATGGTCTGCTCGACTAAATATCTGAATAAAATAACCTTATGGTCTTAAAAAGACTATTGATACAGAATTAGTAATATTATAATCCAGTCTAATATGGTGGTAAAAAAAGTAGAGATGACTCAATATTAGTTGTATTCGATTGGAGATAATAAACAAGCTTTACTTATGAATACACCAAGTAAACGTTAGAGAAAACCGAAGCACTAAATAAACGTTAGAGAAAACCGAAGCGACAATCAAGAATTGACAATTCAGAAACGCAGGCAAAATTAGGCACACATAAAAAAAAATAATTGAAAACAAAATAAATGATCAACACGGATCCCACCAACAAACTGGGATGGCTGGGGTTGGAGAGGTGTTTGAACCAAGGTGCTCGCTAAGAGTAAGTGTACATACCATCATAGTCATAATCATCATGAAACTCATCAAACAAGTCCGTCATTGACGTGTTCGTTCTAAATGATTCACATCCATATTCACTGTCTATGAGGGACTCACTTCTCCGCCCGGTCCGTCGCCTTTGTATGACTGCACGGTTAGCCTTTCGACTCGCCACCTTTGCTTTGTTTCTATACTTGACGGCCATGACATATGGCGAAGCTGTTTGTGGTCTTTTGATAAGATTTCTGCTGTCATACTGAAATATAATGTAGAATTACGGTTAGGGTTATGGTGTTTATCGCCACTTTTAACAATATTTCATTCATATCGTGGCGGTCAGTGTTACTGGTAGAGAAAACCGGAGTACCCGGAGAAAACCATCGATCTGTCGCAAGTCACTTACAAACTTTATAACACAATGTCGTATCGAGTACACCTCGCAAGAGTGGATTCGAACTCAAAACGTTACGAAATAGAATGTCAAATACACATTTATTAGGAAATGAAGATCAAGCCTCACAGTTATAAGAAGAATTTGAAGATACCAAAGGGGTAATCAGAATCCATAAGACTTGCGAGTAGCGAGTTTTCTACTCATACTCCAGAACCGGTCAATCAGAACACTGTATTTATTGGATTTTAAGTTTTGAATGGATGTTTTTTGGCGCATGACTATGAGTAAAATAGAAGTCAGGCTCAATGATTTTGTGGCGGAGGAAATTGGAGTACCTGAAAAAACCCATCGTTTCGCTACATGTACCTGACAAACTTGATCACATTAAGTGTATAGAATCAAGCTCCCAAATGATAATAACCGAGAATGACAAAACGAAGCATACAATCATAGCTCGATAAGAAAAGACAATGACAATTAAATAAGATCACCCAAGCATATAGAGTAAAACTAATAATATCTTATTTGAAATCATTGCCGACAAACAATCAAAGCCAGTAGTAATCAGCTGGGAAATTAAAGTAAATACATTTAAAATGATCTTAATTAGATATTTAAGTTAGAATTGACATTGTAGTCAATACCTGTACTCTGTAGCTTTTACATTTTTATATTGTATTTTCAACTGACTGTTGAATGTAGTCTACAGTTTTAGACTATAATCTGTAGTGAATTTGTAATGTTCTGTGTAGACTTATGATATATATTTTTTGTGTGTGATATTTTTTATGTGCTTTGTCTTATTTATGATCAGTATAATTGTAAATATTGAATATATGTATATCTATATGTTGTATGACATTGGTTAATAAAGAATTGAATTGAATTGAATTGAACTTGTCACATAATATTAGAAGGAAAATATTAATATTGTTAAACTGGACCAGAAGTTAATGAAATACGACTTGATTATCAATAGCGACTCTAATGTGATCAAATTACACGTATGTGATTGTTTTAGGAAATATGATTTTGTAACAATTGGCAGAAAAATGAAGTACAAAATGTTTTATCATTATATTATATGTTCAATGTATGTAAAGCAACATTTACATTGCTGAAACACAGAGTACTGGTGGCGGTTGACAGGGCCAAACCAACAGAGCTGTCCAGCACGTTTCAAGGTGGGGGATGAGTGATTCCTTATCGATGTGGAGTTGTCAGGTTATAAAATGGGATATCTGACCTTGAACCACAATGGGTGCCATGTTAGGAGAGTCATGATCCCTACTTTTAAAATACCACTTATGTAGATTTCGAAAATGATCGTAGTTGCTACAAAAGGCAAAATTATTTTTCTTTACTATCCAACTCCCCGGGCAGTCAAAAATCATGGTCCTGGATTGTCCTATCCCTCCTTGATACCTCTATTATTTTTAGATGATGTTAAACTATTTTTTCTCGTCCTGAGTATGAGTGAAATATTTGCCTCTGAATGTTAAGCAACCAATCAATCAGTCACAAATGGAAAGAAAAAGAAGAATAAAGTCTGATAGTGCAAAACGAATTTATGATAGCAAATAATTATAAAGAAGAAACCATAATTTATAATTGAAAAAGGAACGACGAGTCAGTATTCTGTAAAAATAAATATTTACCATTTTAAATCAGACTTTATCCGGGACATCTGAATATCAAACACGTGACGACGATTAAGCACATCACAGAATGGTACTAGCAGATATATAGTTTACGATACCATCATACATAATTCCAGGACTCAAGTCTACATTAATATTTCAAACATAGTTCATAATATTGGCGATTTTCCAAGAAATTTCCATTTTCCATTCTAAGTATAACCAGCCAATGAGAGGGACGGACACGTTCAACGAACAGAGAATTTTTATTGTATATTTGTATTGTATTATGTTGCATGCCTTCAACCCTCAGGGGTAAAATTGTGCACAATCAATAAAATCATAATATCTCCAATAATAAAATTTAAAAAATATATATAATTGGTTTTTATGTTAGTTTAGTTCACAATAGTTCACAATAGTTCTAACAACAAAACAAATTATCTACACAAATATGTTTGAAGGAGAATGACAATTGTTTCTTTAATAAATAACAAATAGTAAATGAATTAACAATATTATGAAAAGAAAGTATAAACAGTGATGGTCAACAACTTCACAAACACCAACAAAACGAACAATCACCTCTCATCTCAAATCTATATATAGCAAAGACCACGACATATGACATTGGAAATCCAGGTCCTGGCTTATGACAGGAACATAAATATGGCGGGATTAAACCAGTTAATGTGACTCAGACCCCCCTCGTTGTAGTTGGATTTCCAACGACAATATGGATAGGAACAAACGATAGAAAACATGCACAGATTAATTCCCACTCACAAAAAGACAATATACTAGCACACAGATGAATGACAACACTAAGATGGGTCAATGAATGCTCGGAGTTAATTGAATACTTGCTACGAAGGTTATAATATGCTGGTTAAATTTATACCATTACTCTTATGACAAAAAATTATAACTGATACTTTTAACAAGTTTAAGATCAATTAGTAATAAACATCTAAAGAAATCAATGGTATTCGTGGGAACCCAGAATAAATATGTCATCAATTTGTTGAAATCAGATATTGAAAATAAAATAGTAGTATAACATGGAGTGTAATATTAATTTTCAGATTGAATTGCTAGTTGGGCGGCTATGATATGTCTTGGTTGTGTCATTTAATGGCAAAAATCTGGGGAAACTCTAAGCAAACGGATTCATGATGAAACAATTATACAGCTGTGTTGTATAATATATAACGTACTCTAAAATATATACAAAAAATGTAAAAGTCTCTCAAGACACACATAACCGCATCAGAGATGTAAGGATTAGTGTGTTCACGTCGAATATGGTAGATCATGGGTTCGAACCGCGGTCGGATCAAACCAAGGACTATGTAATTGGTATTGGTTGCTTCTCCACTAAGCACGCAGCATGAAGGAGAAAGAGCAATGACTGGTTGGCTCGGAATCAGGATAATGTGTCCGGGTGGAGCGACATGTCTACCCGCGGACTGTGGGTTTCAGTGAGCTAACACTATAAAATTCCAACTAAGCATGTTGTTCTAGTGCAAAGCGTACATCATCATCTCATGGAATGTAACTTGCTCTCGCCATGATATGGCTGAAAAAAGTGCTTATTTGGTATTAAATAATAATCACTCACTCACTTTAGAACATAGACACAATTCTTAAAAATGAAGCAGTACTTACATTGAAATTTAGGTGAATATCATCCTTCACTTTAAAATTCGGAAAATTAATTCCATTTTCAAATTCTCCAAGATCAGTCGTAAAATATTCCGAATGTTCTAAAAAGTCAAATTTCTCTTGAATTGAATCTATTTCCATTTATTTTTATATATATGTTAACAGTTCAACTTATTAAATAATAATTAAACAAGTGATTTAAAGCAAGGATTTAAATCCTTGTTTAAAGTGATTTGCTTGAATCTGTGAAAATACAGCTATATATGAAGTAGCTAAGGAGTGAAAACATTCGTTTACATGATTTAATTTTTGTCAATATTTCTTTTAATATTGATTGTAACACAATGAGATATATTAATAAATCATTGTAGAAGGTGTTATTCGATTCCATTACTGGTAGGTGATAATCCGGGGTTCATGGCGTATAAATTTCATTTTTAGCTGATTTTAAGACTTCATACTCTTTCATATGGGATACCAATCAAAGACGTTATCTAACACACATTTCCCCTTAAATTATATCAATCAAAATAATTTGATGATTTTTACTTGCTTCTAACGTTACCCATTGAAATCCCCAAATGTTAACGCTGTGTGACGTCTACATTAACCATGTCTTTAATACCCCTGTGTAAATTATTGATTAATTAAAAGAAGAACTAACAGACGAACAAAAGGAAATTGACAATGATTTTTACGATGACGTTCAGCAGCAAATAGACCGGAAGTGAATAACTATAATGTGGAAAACAGAACATTAATAAAATTGGTTTTAATGATGTTCAATTTCCGTTACATTTATCTAATGTCGGTAAGTGGTCCAATTATTCTGAATAAACTAATATGATAATAGGTGTTACCTAACTTGGGACGAAGTCCAATAACAATATTTTAAGCAATAATATGAGACAGGTGCTACCTGTAGTGCCAGCGAAGCACAATCCACATTATATAATATTTAAATCATGTAAATCCTTGGGATGATTGAAATATAAATTTTACTTACTTTTGTGTACTTTTTGGAGTGTACTGTAGTACAATGTAAGGATGCTCTTTCCATCTATTGAAACAGGCACGGCCATGAATGCTCGCGAATCTGAAAATTATCTGCCAATTTCACGCTCATTCAGTGCATCAAAATAGTGTCGAGATTTTTTGGGTCGAGATATATCGGCGAAGACTTGTTTTAGGGCCGAGATATATCGGGGACGACATTTAACATTAATAACCGGAAGTAGTTCCAGATTACTGCGCATCCGATTTTCTGCAGATTTAACCATTGGTTTCCGGTGTGTCATTTTCTTTGCATGAAATTTAAGCCATTAGTGATATGGATCTGGAATCAAAATATTGCTATTTCTACCATAGTTGGGACTTCGTCTCATAATATGATAATATGTGTTACCTAACTTGGGACGAAGTCCAATAATTTTTTTAAACATTAATATGAGACAAGTGCTACCTGTAGTGCCAGCGAAGCACAATCCACATTATCTAATATTTAAATCATGTAAATCCTTGGGATGATTGAAATATAAATTTTACTTACTTTTGTGTACTTTTTGGAGTGTACTGTAGTACAATGTAAGGATGCTCTTTCCATCTATTGAAACAGGCACGGCCACGAATGCTCGCAAATCTGAAAATTATCTGCCAATTTCACGCTCATTCAGTGCATCAAAATAGTGTCGAGATTTTTTGGGCCAAGATATATCGAAGACGATTTATTTTAGGGTTGAGATATATCGGGGACGACTTTTAACATGAATAACCGGAAGTAGTTCCAGATTACTGCGCATCCGATTTTCTGCAGATTTAACCATGTATTGGTTTCCGGTGTATCATTTCCGGTGCATGAAATTTAAGCCATTAGTGATATGGATCTGGAATCAAAATATTGCTATTTCTACCATAGTTGGGACTTCGTCCCATAATAAAATGGCCTCATTGTCATGTCATATATATAATTTACAATACTACTTAATTTACATTTGTTTCTGACGTCATTCCACCTCTGTTTGAACATGCAGTGGAATTTTTCTGAATGAACGAATTAAATAACATGTCATAGTAACCATTACTTTATGAAATATGTTAGAATGGGAAATATTTTATTGGCGGTGCTCTCATCTGACGGCAATGACTCAACATCAATCAAATACTTGCAGTATTATGTCATTTTTCTCAAATAATTTTGAACGAAATAATAGAATTTAAGTCATCTACTTAAATTCAGTTATCATGGTGCGTTGTTATAACTGATATGTGTTTGGTATTTAGATATATTTGTTACTTAAATATTGGCAGGATGAAATCTTTCTTTTACTATTTGCTTTCCATGGTTGCAGACGTTAAAAAATAGCTGATACAATTTATTGATATGTACTAACCTTATTATCAAGTTTAGCTGATATGTACTTATCTTATCATCAAATGTTTAACTGATGTGTACTTATCTTATTTTCAGATGTTTAGCTGATATGAACTTATCTTATTATCAGATGATTAACTGATGTGTACTTATCTTATTTTCATATGTTTAGCTGATATGAACTTATCTTATTATCAGATGCTTAACTGATGTGTACTTATCTTATTTTCAGATGTTTAGCTGATATGAACTTATCTTATTATCAGATGTTTAACTGATGTGTGCCTATCTTATTTTCAGATGTTTAGCTGATATGAACTTATCTTATTATCAGATGTTTAACTGATGTGTACTTAACCTTATTTTCAAATGTTTAGCTGATATGTACTAACTTATGATCAGATTTTAGTTGATAATTACTAACCTTATCAGATGCTTAGCTGGTATGAACCTACCTTATTATCAGATGTTTAACTGATGTACTTACCTTATTATCAGATGTTTAGCTGATGTACTTATATTATTATCAGATGTTTAGCTGATATGGCTTAATTTCAGATGTTTAGCTGATATGAACTTATCTTATTATCAGATGCTTAACAGATATGAACTTATCTTATTTTCAGATGTTTAGCTGATATGCACTTACCTTATTATCAGATGTTTAGCTGATATGTACTTATCTTAATTTCAGATGCTTAGCTGAAATTAACTTATCTTATTATCAAATGCTTAGCTGATATGTACTTTTATTATTATCAGATGATTAGCTGATATGAACTTGCATTGTTTCGGTTGTTTAGTTGACAATTACTAACCTTATTATCAGATGGGTAGCTGATGTATTTATCTTATTTTCAGATGTTTAGCTGATAATTACGAACCTTATTATCAGATGTTTAGCTGATGTGTACTTATATTATCATCGGATGCTTAGCTGATATGAACTTATCCTATTATCGGATGCTTAGCTGATATGTACTTATCTTATTATCTGATGTTTGGCTGATATGTACTATATTATTATCAGATGCTTAGCTAATATTAACTTATATGGTTGTCGGATGTTTGGCTGATATGAACTTATATTATTATCGGATGCTTGGCTGATACAGTATGTACTTATATTATTATCAGATGTTTAGCTGATACGTAATTATATTATTTTCAGATGTTTAGCCGATACGTACTTATATTATTTTCAGATTTTTAGCCGATACATACTTATATTATTTTCAGATTTTTAGCTGATACGTGCTTATATCGATACGTACTTATATCATTTTCAGATGTTTAGCTGATACGTACTTATATTATTGTCAGATGTTTAGCTGATACGTACTTATATATCATTTTCAGATGTTTAGCTGATACGTACTTATATTATTGTCAGATGTTTAGCTGATGCGTACTTATATTATTGTCAGATGTTTAGCTGATACGTACTTATATTAATTTCAGATGCTTAGCTGATATGTACTTATATTATTATTAGATGTTTAGCTGATATGAACTTATGTTATTATCAGATGGTTGTTGCACCATTGATGGCATGCCGGAAAACCAAATAAAATGGTCTGGCAGGTGGAAATCAAAGGATTACAAGAAATATATCAGAATATAAGTAATTTTGCCAGTTCTATCTTGAAAGAAAGTAATGTTCATAGTTAATTTTTATTTTTCTCTTTTGATAATTTTGTGTAACCTTAATACTTGGGAATTGACATTTAAATGCTATCTAAGAATTATAGGCAGAATAATTAAAGTATGGATAGTTGGATCCAGTATTGTGAAAGATGCCTTCATCGAAGCCCGTCGCACACCAGGTGGCGTTGATCTGGGGCTATAAGTATAAGTGGAATGGTAAGATTTACACATTTATAGCACAAGTTATTTGAATTGAGCCAATTTAGCTGATTAGTTTAGTTTAGAATTACACATTTATAGCCAATTTGGCTTGGAATCTATTTGTTATTGAAGACAGAGTTATATAGCACAAGTTATTTGAATTGAGCCAATTTGGCTGATTAGTCTAGTTTGGAAATTTTATTACAAATATTTGTTCATAGCACTAATCATTTTGATTGTAGAGCCAATTTGGGGGATTATCTTAAACATTTTATGAAGAGCTATTTAGCCACATAGATTAATAATGTATGGCACATATATACCTCAATAAATTGCAGGGTGGTATTGAATAATTTTTGAATGAAGATGGTCATGTTTTTCCCCCACAGTGAAGTTAAATGACTGCTGAATGTAGCTAGTATGATACTTAAACTTGCTTAGTTTCGTTTCGAATGTTAATGGGTTTGGTAAATTTCTGTGTCAATGGCAAATCAAGCCTAAGTCTTCAAAGCTGTAAATATGATTTTGAGTGTATTTGGACCACAGCTTTGCAGCGAATACCCCCATATTTATGGCGGTTGACTGTGTAACCAATGAATTGCTTCCACTGTCAATTTGGCAGAATTCGCTGCATTTAATACATTTCCTTAGGTTAATATTATCATTAATACATTAACAATGTAAGGGCTTTCGGACCATCACCTGTGTTCCCACGGTGATCCAATATTTCTTTTGATTTAGTCGCCATAATCTGTGGTAATATTTCAGTGCTAGTTTGGTTGCCATAATCAGCGATCTGCAGGTAACCACATGTATTTTTCATTTACCATAATCTGTGGTGATATGTAACAATACAATCGCGATCTGCAATAACCTCATATATTGGACAATTTATTATTTATCAGTTACAGTGCAATCGCAATCTGCAATTTGCTATTTATCTTGTATAATGTAAATTTTCATGTATATTATATAAAAACTGTGGCCAAATACTGCCAAAGAAGTTGTTTGGTTTTATTTAAGCATCTGGGATAATGCTATTTTTTTGTAATATATTGTCTACTTAATGATTTATATGTAACAGAGAAGACATCGTAAGTTTATAACTTGTGTCTGATCCATTGTCTGTATTCATTTGACAATACAATATATTTAAAATAAAGTAAAGTAGCATGGGTTCACGCCCCGGTCAAACCAAAGACTATTATAATTGATATTGGTTGCGTCTCCGCTAAGCACACAGCATTAAGGAGAAAGAGCAAAGACTGGGTGCTCGGAATCATGATAATATGGGGCGAAATGTTTATTCGCGGACAATTGTTTCAGAGAGCTAGCACTATAAAAATACAACAAAGCATGTTGGTCTAGTACAAAGAGAACCCCATCATCATCTCATTGAAAATTAACATGTTCTCGCCATGATATAGCTGAAAAATTGCCGAGTTGGGTTTACACAACAATCACTCACTCAATTTATGTCAAAATAAATGGGTTTGTATATATCCAAAATCTGCACAATATCTTTTACAAAGATTTGTTCTCCATATGTAATTCTCGAGTGCGGACGACCACGGGTTAGATCTCCAATAGTACGGACGACCACGGGTTAGATCTCCAATAGTACGGACGACCACGGGTTAGATCTCCAATAGTACGGACGACCACGGGTTAGATTTCCAATAGTACGGACGACCACGGGTTAGATCTCCAATAGTACGGACGACCACGGGTTAGATCTCCAATAGTACGGACGACCACGGGTTAGATCTCCAATAGTACGGACGACCACGGGTTAGATCTCCAATAGTACGGACGACCACGGGTTAGATCTCCAATAGTGTCAACCCAAACACTATAACATTGGTACGTACTGCTTCTCCTGGCTCGGAGTCAGAATAATGTGTGGGGTGGCGTGACATGTCTACATGCAGACTTTGTATTAGTTATTTAGTACCACATAAATCAAGTTCAGTGTGTTGACTTAGTTCAAAGCAGGCATATTCAGCATCAAATCAAAACATAACTTGCTTGCCTCATTAAGCTGCATATTAGCTCTTTCAACGTTAAGGGGCCCTTCCTCCTCCCTTTCTGTCTCTCTGATTCACCACTCTTGCTCTTTACTGCTAAATGCTGTATGCTTAGTCCAAAAGCATCAAAATAGTCTTTGGATTGACCCGACTTGGTATTGAACCAACACAAGAGGGAAGAACGCTACCCATTACATCATCGAGGCAGTAATAATGAAGTTAATATTATTCCTGTAGAACGATGGTATATAAAATTATTTTAACTAAAGAGCACAAAATAAATACCACTAATATTGGTCATGACCCTTTTGCTTCGTTTTTGTTTTGTTTTGAAAGTCATTTGTTTAGATTGTATCTTTATTGTTGTTATTACTGCGGTCAAAGATTAACCCTGACCTGAAAAACTGGCACGTGACAACATCTGGAGAGAAAAATATTCATAACCATATTCGTTTCATTTAAATCTTTATTTCGATTCTGATTATTAGTTAACGCTAATTAGTAAGATTTCCTTATGGCACCCCCACCCAAAAATCTATGGGATTTGTATATTTAATTAAGCATATTAATTTAATGATTTTGATCATAAAGGGTTAGGGTTAGGGTTAGGGTTAGTGTTCGGGTAATTATACTATTTTTGGGTGGGGTGCCATAAGGAACTCTTTCCCAAACAATTGTATTTCGGTGCATAAAATATCTCTACGATTTTGAACTAGCGTTTGATACGTTTTTAAATTTTTTATTTCTAAATCGTCGACCATTAGATGAGAGAGTGTTTGGGATTCGACATTACAAACATCAAACGACCATGCCGCCCACGATTACATAATTAAATAATCTTTAATCCTAATTCATATATACAATTGAAATATAATCCGCAAGTTATTTAAATGTCTAACTACCCAAAAGTGTTAACATATTTTATCTGAAGTCAACCACACGATATTTAAGAATATGACCGACTAAACAATGGCGAAAGCTTTGCATCGATGCAAGATCTCGCAACAACGAGACACTGTTCTTTGTATACATATGATTTTTCATAATATATGAATATTCACACGTGTAAAAGGTGTTTATGTTCCTTAATTAGCAATACAATTTTGCATTAAGTAATAATTTTGTTTATGTTATCCGACGTCAGATTTGATGTGCAAGGAAAATATTGAGCGATATTATTTCTTTGATTGAAAGAGGAATTACCCGTAATACGGGGATTTAGTAGAAAGTATGCAGTTAAAAATATTTTGATTATAACTATTGAAATATCAAAGGATAATTATAAGGAAATTATATCTTAATTCTCATATAGGCTTAATACAAAAAAAAAGACTTACATACCAGAATACGAATCAGAAAATGAAAAAAAAAAAAAAATAAAATAAAAGCAGAAATATTGATTGGCAAATCGCAAATCATAATCCGCATCGAAAAAAACGCCATTAACATATGAAATATACAGAGCCGAAAAATCGAAAACAGACACCCTAAAAAAAATCCCTCCCGATTCGGGATTCATTGTGTATTCCCGAGATATAGAAATACTACTACATCTCTCCTGCTTCGGTAATACAACCTCTCATACAAGGGTGTCCGCTTTTTGTCGAAGGATTCCCCAATAGTCCCACCCAGTGCTACTTGTTTTCATTTACATTCCTACTGACTAATTGTTTGTGAATCTTATTCTCATGAATATAGCTAATATATTGTCCATTTAGCATCAACCAAGCAATCTATCAGACTAAAAATAAAAAAAAAATAAAAAATACGTGTACAGACCGGGCTTTATACCGACAAGTCAGAATCTCTCTCTTTTAATAGTTACTGTAAAGGATAAATGCTCAAACCTGAGTCTCGAAACCAGAGTGTGATTAGTTCGATTTACTAACAGTCAAATTTGTCTGAATTATCAAAGAACCACCCTACCGCAAAGCTTGAATTTATTTTTTACCACCTTATCTGTGTCGTACATGACGATGTTGTCAGTGAAGACAAGGATAATGACTTCCAGTTGTGGCCGAAGAAGATACAAAAATGTACTAGTAAATCATGTTATACTTGACAATATAAACAAAAACACAGTGTATAAATTTTTTTCAGAATTCATTGAATATTATATTAGTGAGTGATTATTATTTAACGCCAAATGAGCATTTTTAAAGATATACGAAGATGATGATGATGTCCTCTTTGTACTAGACTAACACGCTCAACTGCATCTTTATAGTGCTAGCCCACTGAAACAGCAGTCCGCGGGTAGACATGTCGCTCCACTCAGACACATTATCCTGATTCCAAGCCAACCAGTCTCTGTTCTTACTCCTTAAATCTGCGTGCTTATCGGAGAAGCAGCAAACCCCATATTTATAGTCTTTGTGTTGACCCTACCGGGGCTCGAACACACAATTTACAGCACTAGAGGCGAGCACGCTAACCATTACATAAACCGATGGGTCTGAAATTATATAGCAGTATATGTATTGAGCGAAATGTAATATTTATTAAATTGCAAGTACTAGAATTATCTTTCGTTTCCGTTAAACTATCGATTGCTAGTACTATTCGTTGATACCTACATATATATTATGCGTTGTATTTTTTTCCTTTTGATTCTAGAGTCATAATATTACAAAATTCTCATCAAGTATTATAAATAACCAGAAATAATGTTCTCCTCACCTCAGAAATTCGTGAAACTCGTGAAATTGGTGTTCTAGCCGCAGATATTTGTTCTGCAATATCCATTAACAATTCCTTAACTATTTATTCCGTTACTGTGCCTTATATACACCAAATTGTAATGCACATATCAAATATTGTACCATATATAAAGTTTAGGAATTACGGGTTCTTAAATTTCAACTTGATTGTTTTCAATTTGTTAAGAGGCACTTTCCAAATCGTTTTAAATGATATAATCTGCCCTTACCTTAAACATTTAAACAGTTCATTGTCTTGTGTCATTGTTTAATACTGCACTTCAATAACAAGTTAGATACTTTATTTATTTTACTACAATTTTTAATTTATATGTTTAGTCTAATACAGTCAAACCTGTATATAAAGGCCACTCAAGGTAACCTGTATCTAAAGGCCACTCAAGGTAACCTGTATCTAATGGCCACTCAAGGTAATCTGTATCTAAAGGCCACTCAAGGTAACCTGTATCTAAAGGCCACTCAAGGTGACCTGTATCTAAAGGCCACTCAAGGTAACCTGTATCTAAAGCCACTCAAGGTAACCTGTATCTAAAGGCCACTCAAGGTAACCTGTATCTAAAGGCCACTCAAGGTAACCTGTATCTAAAGGCCACTCAAGGTAACCTGTATCTAAAGGCCACTCAAGATAACCTGTATCTAAAGGCCACTCAAGGTAGCCTGTATCTAATGGCCACTCAAGGTAACCTGTATCTAAAGGCCACTCAAGGTTACCTGAAAATGTGGTCTTTAGCAGTTGCCTTTTATATACAGGCTAAAATTATATGCACTATTCATTAATGGGGGAAATGAGACTGCCTTTTACAGACAGGGATTTGTTAAATAGAGGTGCCCTTTAAGGCAGGTATGGTTGTACATTTTTTTTCTTGTTAACGTTTAACAAAGAAGAAAATATGATAAACAATTTGTTGTCTTGGTAATGGCTTGAAATTTTGAGCAAAATAAAATTCAAGAATGTTGTTTTATACTTGAATAAAATGAAGACATCATTTAAATGTCGATGGAAAGTTAACAATTCTTGATTAAACGGTTGCTATTCTGTTTCAAGTTTTGTCTAACGTCTATCAGTATATTGTGAATCGGAGATCACGACTTAATGCTAAATAAATATTTATTGAAGATGGCGTATAATACAAAGACATTTCCGAATACAAAAAGTTCATAGGATACGAGCAAACAGTATAATGTGCATGAAAGACGAATCAATATTACAAGTTTTTAGAAGACTGCAAACACTACTGGTTCATAGAATACGAACCAAATATGACAAAGTTCACGAAAGAAGAATCAACAGTATAAAGTTCATAGAAGACGAACCACCAGAATATTTTTCAATGGTAGACGAATCAACAAGCTTGCAGAAGGCGATCTAATAGTACAAAGTTCATGGAAGACGGACAAAACAGTAAAAAGTTCATGAAAAAACGAACCAACAAACAAAAATCCATAGAAGACAAACCAACAACAAACAGTACATAGTTCATAGAAGACAAACCAACAACAAGCAGTACACAGTTCATAGAAGACAAACCAACAACAAACAGTACATAGTTCATAGAAGACAAACCAACAACAAACAGTACATAGTTCATAGAAGACAAACCAACAACAAACAGTACATAGTTCATAGAAGACAAACCAACAACAAACAGTACATAGTTCATAGAAGACAAACCAACAACAAACAGCACATAGTTCATAGAAGACAAACCAACAACAAACAGTACATAGTTCATAGAAGACAAACCAACAACAAACAGCACATAGTTCATAGAAGACAAACCAACAACAAACAGTACATAGTTCATAGAAGACAAACCAACAACAAACAGTACATAGTTCATAGAAGACAAACCAACAACAAACAGTACATAGTTCATAGAAGACAAACCAACAACAAACAGCACATAGTTCATAGAAGACAAACCAACAACAAACAGTACATAGTTCATAGAAGACAAACCAACAACAAACAGTACACAGTTCATAGACGACAAACCAACAACAAACAGTACATAGTTCATAGAAGACAAACCAACAACAAACAGTACATAGTTCATAGAAGACAAACCAACAACAAACAGTACATAGTTCATAGAAGACAAACCAACAACAAACAGCACATAGTTCATAGAAGACAAACCAACAACAAACAGTACATAGTTCATAGAAGACAAACCAACAACAAACAGTACATAGTTCATAGAAGACAAACCAACAACAAACAGCACATAGTTCATAGAAGACAAACCAACAACAAACAGTACATAGTTCATAGAAGACAAACCAACAACAAACAGTACACAGTTCATAGAAGACAAACCAACAACAAACAGTACATAGTTCATAGAAGACAAACCAACAACAAACAGTACATAGTTCATAGAAGACAAACCAACAACAAACAGTACATAGTTCATAGAAGACAAACCAACAACAAACAGCACATAGTTCATAGAAGACAAACCAACAACAAACAGTACACAGTTCATAGAAGACAAACCAACAACAAACAGTACACAGTTCATAGAAGACAAACCAACAACAAACAGTACACAGTTCATAGAAGACAAACCAACAACAAACAGTACATAGTTCATAGAAGACAAACCAACAACAAACAGTACATAGTTCATAGAAGACAAACCAACAACAAACAGCACATAGTTCATAGAAGACAAACCAACAACAAACAGTACATAGTTCATAGAAGACAAACCAACAACAAACAGTACACAGTTCATAGAAGACAAACCAACAACAAACAGTACATAGTTCATAGAAGACAAACCAACAACAAACAGTACATAGTTCATAGAAGACAAACCAACAACAAACAGTACATAGTTCATAGAAGACAAACCAACAACAAACAGTACATAGTTCATAGAAGACAAACCAACAACAAACAGTACATAGTTCATAGAAGACAAACCAACAACAAACAGTACATAGTCCATAGAATACAAACCAACAACAAACAGTACATAGTTCATAGAAGACAAACCAACAACAAACAGTACATAGTTCATAGAAGACAAACCAACAACAAACAGTACATAGTTCATAGAAGACAAACCAACAACAAACAGTACATAGTTCATAGAAGACAAATCAACAACAAACAGTACACAGTTCATAGAAGACAAACCAACAACAAACAGTACATAGTTCATAGAAGACAAACCAACAACAAACAGTACATAGTTCATAGAAGACAAACCAACAACAAACAGTACATAGTTCATAGAAGACAAACCAACAACAAACAGTACATAGTTCATAGAAGACAAATCAACAGTACAAGTTCATGGAAGACGAACAAACAGAATAAAATTCTCTGACGACGAACCAGCAGTACCAATTCATGGAAGGTATGCCAACAGAACAAGTTCATGGAAGACGAACCATCAATATAAAGTGCATGGGGGATAAACCAACAGTTCAAGTTCATGATAGAAGAATTAATATCACAAGTACATTGAAGACGAACTACATGTAACAATTCAAAAGACAAAACTGATGTTGTGAGTTGGAATCTCGGTCAAGGCGAGGTGTACTACATTATGTGATAAAATTCGTCAGTTACTTGCGGCAGGTCTGTGGTTTTCTCCGGGTACTCCGGTTTCCTCCACCAATAAAACTGACCACCATGATATAAATGAAATATTGTTGAAAGTGGTGTTAAACACCATCAAACAAACAAATATAATTAATTGGATGATTTATGAGTTACGTGTAACTGGATTGCCCATTATTGATCGACTATCAATGTTGTGACATTCAGGAAACCGACAAATTATCACATGAAAACGTTGTATTGAAAACAATTTTTGTGAAACCACTGAATTAAATGTGTGTATTCTGACAGTGTGGTATTTCTATTTTATTTTATCGTTAAAGTTTAAAAACATTTCATGAAATTTTTTATAATCGTACTTAATCATGATGCAAAAAAAAATCAATGATAAATATAAGTTTATAATTAATCTAGAATATTTTACCTGCGAACAATATATGTCCGTCCTAAATCGTGAACTTTTATTTTGGGTTTGTTAATTTTTTTAATGCTTCATTAAATTCGGTTTCAGATATTTAAATTAGCTAAATTTAATTCAAGTTCATTGATGATTCAGGATAAAAAATTCCGTATATTCTTGATCAATGAAACTAAATTAATACAACTGTATATTCCACTTGTTTATGGTATTAAGTATACGCATTTATTTTGTCAAAAAATAAGAATAAAATAAATAGTAAAAATAACAAAATGAAATAAATAAATCTGAAAGAAATAAATATCCTGATTCAGTCATACTTTGAAAATTACGAAAGAAAGATCAAGAGAAAGCAGAGGATGTGTTTAATAAAATATACTAAAAAGATAAAAGTTTAAATGTAGGACATTTTAAAGAAATCTAGAGTGATGAATATCATGAATGTCATGTCTTAAATAGACGTTAGAGAAAACCGAAGGGGCAATCCAGAGATAAAGGCAATATGGGACTCACAAGACATAGAATAAAGACAGACAAAACTAAAGCACAACATAACACAGAAAACTAATAAATCAGCAACACATACCCCGAAAAAAAAAAAAAAAAAAAAAAATAACCAACAAAAAAACCAACAACAACTCCCCCCCCCCAGGAGGCGAACCCCGGTGGTCGCGAAGAGCAAGCAATTCCTGCTTCTTAGACACCCGTCATATTACACATATAGTCAAGTCGTGTAGGACACCACTATGTGTAATAATACAAATAGCATAAATAAGACATACAAACTAACGAGGGTAAAAACGAATCGAACATCGTTTTTATGCGGAAATCGTAGACATTTTAATATAACATGGTCTGATGAAAGGCTAGATGTAGGAAATGTTGATAAAATGTAGGTAGATAAAAAGCTGTGTAAATGTAGGTACATTAATTAAAATCTAAACAGATAAAAGCTTAATGTAGGAAAATTTATTATGATTGTTGTACATATAGTTAAGATTTCGCATTTTCATTGTGACTCTACATGACCAAGATGTCGGTCATTTATTTTATAATTATAATTACTGGTATATTATACTGATGTAAAATGGATTCAATATTTTAGATAAAAGAGTCTAATACATGTACGACAATTCAATAATATTGGACTTTTGGCTAACACCGCCACGTTTTTTTTTTATTGAAGTGCCTGTACCAAGCCGGGAAAGTCAGAGGTAACGTATTTGTGTGCTAGGGGTATCCATTTTGCGTCTTTCTACGATTTTTCTATTGGATTTTAGAATTGTTCTAACAGAGTGATACTTTTTTATTTTTCATTTTATTATATAACTTGGCCATGCCATTAATTATTAAGAAATGCTATGGACGTAATGAACACGAGATACTGTCCAATTGTATACTTATGACACAAAAGAAAGCAAAGAAACTTGTCTTTTATGGCCGTTTTACAGTTCACAGTCACAGTAGAGTCTTCAACAGTGAACTAACGCATACCAGAAAATAAATTTGAATCGAACGCTTCATAAGTATCCTCACATTATTTTGTTACTGAAAGAATACATAATAATGTCTCCCCATGCTACGTAAACTATAACAGTATTTTACTAACATGTAGAAAACACTTGCCTCATCGCATCATTTCACTAAGAAGGAAGGTTTGGACCTATAAAACTAGTTAAGTTTAACCCCGCCACTTTTTATTGAAATGTTTGTACCAAGCCAAGAAAGAGAGCGGTCGTGTTTTAGGGGCATCGATTTGGACTATTTCTACCATTTTTCTATTAGATTTTAGAACTGGTCTGACAGTATGGTATTGTTAGTTTATCATTTTATTAATAAAGTACATTTGTCCTTAAAAATATTTAATCTTACCTCAGATTTTCTAGATCCTTGGGTTCTTGATGCAGATAGCGGGCGTGATAAAGCAATATCCATAATGTACAATGAAAACAAGTATAAATAACAATAGTGTTAATAAGATAGAGCATCTATTCTTTGTGAATTAGACCTTTAATCAAATATAGGTTGTTCTTCCTTATCCTTAAAACTGCCGTTTAAAGATGTCAGTTTCTGAGTGGCACACCAGTTCACATGTCCTTTCCATAGATATTAATTTCAATAGCTATTGAGTGTTCTGTTATATATGAATATAAGTAAATTGTTATTTTGTAATTGTAAAAAAGTCACGGTGTTCGATCAATATTAACAGATTTAAGACCTTCTTACTGCTAAGTGGCTTAACCATAAACTAATTGACCTTTATATTAAATCTTGAAAAAAAGTCTTATGTATAAGAAATCCCCATATAATTAAAGGCAAAGACAAATAAAAGTACATAATAATAATTATAATATATTTCTTTCATGTAGAGATATTTAAGGTTTCTGTGACTTAAAACAAATCCCCAAATAATTAAAGGCAAACACAAATAGGGGATAGTGTTATGGTGTTTAACGCCACTTTCAACAATATTTTAGCTATATCGTTGCGGTCAGTTTTATTGGTGGGAGGAATCCGGTGTACACGGAGAAAACCACCGACCTTGTCGCAAGTCACTGACAAACTTGATCACATAATGCTTTATCAAATACACCTCGCCTGAGTGGGATTCGAACTCACAGCATTAGTGATGATATGCACTGATTGCATAGGTAGTTATAAATTCAAAGACAATTAAAAGTATATAATTATAATATATTTCTTTCATGTAGAGATATTTAAGGTTTCGTATACTAGAACATTATTTTATAAGGATTAAAAAATGCTTTGGAATCGACACCTGAGATGGATTTATCATTTGCGGATGTAAATAAGCATTCGAGAAAACCGATAGGGCAAACTATTATGGACAATCTAGAGACATGGGCAACATTGACCACACAAGACTCGGAAAGAAGACAAACAAAACTAAAGAAACACAACACAACACACACACACAACTACAAAAGAAGACGAGTAACGTCTAAGGTATTTTGGTTCTCTGTTTAGTCCTTAAAGGATGTGCGTGCTTGAAATTAAACGTCAATGGTGATACTTATATTTCCATTTTTTCTATGATTTTAGTGATTGATTTAATATTTATATCAAGAATTTGCATATAATGCATCCAATTTTGTTCTGAATGAAGTAGTTTTTGTCGGTTGTGTATAATATAACACATAGTTCATGGCACTTTTGGCCAAATGGCAGTTATGGACCGGTCTGTCTCCTCTAAAATATCATATGGACCTCAGCAACCTCAGCTTCGCTTCGGTCCATATAATATTTAGGAGGTGACAAACCAGTCCATAAACTGCCATATGACCCTCAGTGTCATGAACTATTTAAGAAACAATAATCTTATCAGTTATACTTATTACCTGTACATGTAAGACAGATAGCACAGGTAACACAGAAATCTTAGTGTAAGACGTAAAATGACAACATTTGTCTCTGTTTCATTCTTTATTTTGATTCATATTTCGCTTGGAGAGAAAAGACTCCTTCTTACTGATCCTGATATATTGGCAGCACGTATTAGTCATCTTGAAACCACGGTGAAGGATCAGGCTGAAACAATAAAACACTTGGTTACACTGATTTCTAATACGGTACAACAAGAATGTAAGTAATACAGACTTGGTTTGGGTTTATGGTATTTATCGCCACTTTCAACAACATTTCAGTTATATCGTGGCGGTCAGTTTTATTGACGGAAGAAGTACCCGGAGAAAACGACCAACTGACAAACTTTATTACATGATGTGTTGTATCGAGTACACTTTGTAATATATCTGATTAATTTGAACAAACAAAATATGGACGATAGGGGACAAAACCTCATGAACAGCAAAACTAATCGTTCTGTATCTAACAGTTATCTGGTACACAGGTTGTTGAAAACACGGTTCTAATACATTTAAATGTACTCTTCGATTATTAAAAAAGGAGTTTTTTTCCTCTCGAAAACTTTAAAATGTTGATTGAAATTTATTAAAGAATGAAATGTAACATTTTTTTTAAGATATTCATGTATTCTATTTAAAATTTTAAATATTATTTCAACTAAAAAAATCATGATACGTTGAATTTCCATATATTTTTTAATAACGGTTTCCGCATCGGTGGCGTAATGGTTAGCGTACTCGCGCCTTGAGTGTGGTAGATCCTGAGTTCGAGCCCCGGTGGGTCAAACCAAAGACTATAAAACTGGTATTTGTTGCTACTCTGCTAAGCACGCATCATTAAGGAGAAAGAGCAAAGACTGGTTGGCTCGGAATCAGAATAATGTGTCAGAGTGGAGCGACATGTCTACAAGCAGACTGTTGTTTGTTGTTTCAGTGAAATAGCACTATAAAAATCCAACTCAGCGTGTTGGTCTAGAACAAAGCGGACCTCTTTATCATCTCATTGAAAATTAACTTGTTCTCGCCATGATATAGCTGAAAAATTGCTGAATTCGCGTTAAACAACAATCACTCACTCACTAATTTTTCCGCTAATTGAAATTATATCAAAATACCTACAAAGGAAAGACAACTCTTACAGAAATATGACAAAAGAGGTCATATTTTACAAATATTAAAAAAAACCATTAGATGTCTGTTTGATCTTTATTATTATTATTATTTTGCAATCTGCTAAGTTAGTAGGTCACCAAAGTTAAAATAAAGTCCAATAACCATCTAAATTTTGATAGAATGCTATTTTTACATTTCACAAATAAACAGCCTATCGTGTATAGTACCCTAGTGATCAACAAAAAGTACTTCGATTATATATGTTTACTTTCAACGTTTTTATTTAGATTTGTTTTTATTGATCGATACACCTTTTCAGTTCTTATATAAACATGTGTATATTTCAGCTTTAGGATCAACATTTGTTCATTGGGGAAGACGTGACTGTCCAGCTCAAAATACAGAACTAGTCTATAAAGGTAGTATACAATGTAATGTACTATAGGTATTGGTATTTTACCTTTGCTCCTTTTTTCAACTATTAACGATTATCAATTTTAAGTTTTTGGAGTACATAGGTGGGAAAAGAGGACCAACCTTCCCAAATAATGAATGAATGAGCTGTATTCTCATTAACCGTACAGAGAACATATACACAAACTATATATGTGCAGAAACAAAAATATCTTTCCTAACAAGGAGGAGATCTATACTTTCTCAGTCATTACTTTGCTAAATTTACACAATTTTTCTAACCGGATCGGTGGTGTAATGGTTAGCGTGATTGCATCGAGTGCGGTAGATCGTGGGTTCGAAACCTGGTTGGGTCAAACCAAAGACTATAAATTAGTATTTGTTGCCTCTCTGCTAAGCACGCAGCATTAAGGAGAAAGAGCAAAAGTCAGAATAATGTGTCCGAGTAGGACGACATGTCTACCCGCAGACTGTTGTTTCAGTGAGCTAGCACTAAAATATACAACTAAGCGTCTTGGTCTAGCACAAAGAGGACATAATCATTGAAATTTACAAAAAACAAAACACAATTTTTCTAGTACAACAATGTTTAGAGATGAAAACAATTGCTTCTTAACATGGGCTGTATCAAATAGACTGTGCAAACCTTAGGAAACGACCATTTAACTCTAAGGATGAGGGAACTATGTTCCTCCTATATCCCCCATCCGAACCAGAAATTTTTTCACAAATCTACAGATTATAAAAAAGCTATACTCTCAATTATTTGTGATTTGTGTTGCTCTTGTTATAACGGATACCATTTTGCGCGTCGTAAGGAAAATAACTTCTAAAAAAAATGTTCAAACTTTTTTTTATTTGCCCATTGAACGAAGAAATAACACTTTTACACGATCAGATCTATTTAATAAGGGTTTTCGTTTGTCCACACAGGTAAGGACAGAGTTAAGACATATTTGTTTTGATGTCAATTTTAATCCGTGTTTAACCATGGAATTGGAAAGGTGCATGTGCTGAAAGAACCCATTAAACAAGGCTGGAGAAACGAGCAATCTCGAGCCCCCTTTTCATAATTTTCGCTAAGACATGGTGTTGTCCCGATGTTTATTTTCAGTAGTATACTTTTGTGCTTCCATGATTTTACATTGTTCACTTCTGGCTTGTGTATCTGTATTCATCACTTGATTTATATATTGTCTGTTATGATGTTTAACGCCACTTTCAACAATATTTCAGTTATATCGTGGCGGTCAGTTTAATTGGTTGAGGAAACCAGAGTACCCGGAGAAAACCAGCGACCTGTCGCAAGTTACTTACAAACTTTATCACATAATGTTGTATTGAGTAAACCTCGCATTAGCGGGATTCGAACTCACAACCCAAGTGGTGATAGACATTGATTGCATAGGTAGTTATAAACCCAACTTTCATACGACCATATATGTATTGTCTTATAACCACACTTATCTACAATCAAGCAACCAAACAAGACATCATAAGGAACTTGACCCACCATTGGTGACATAAAAAACACATTCGAAATTTAGGTAGAAGAAATATGGTGAAATAGATTTTCATCATACACTATGTACATTTTATTTTAGGTTATACTGGCGGAGGAGCTCATAATGAAACAGGATCGTCTCCAGACTATGTATGTCTTCCAGAAGATCCAAAGTTAAAACCAACGAAGGAACATGATTATGGTAGAATATATGGAACAGAATATGACACTGACTTTTGGGGGAATGGGGTAATTCATAATGACGTACCATGTGCAGTATGTCGCAGTAAATTTACTTCTTCATCAATTATGATCCCAGGCAAGGACGCGTGTTATGCTGGCTGGAAGATAGAATATCACGGATATCTAGGATCTAGTCATCACTCAAGTACTTCCGGTTCTTCGTTAATATGTGTTGATGCTTCCCACGAAAATATTCCCGGAGGTGTGGCATATAGCGCTGGAAAGATTCTGGTAAATGTTGTAGCTAAATGTGGATCTCTTCAATGTCCGCCTTATATCAACGGTCAATCGTTTACATGCGTTGTTTGCTCCAAATAGCAAGTTACAGAATGCGCGGTTTCATAGAACATAGTTTTCATCTAAAATGTTATAAAGTTAATAATGTTATTCCATAAACGCTTCGTGTGCACTAATGAAAACGTAAATATCAAATTTAGTGCACACGACACGTTTCTGGAATAACCCTCATCAAGTACTCTCAATATCGAAATATTGAAAAACCAAATAATTTGAAAGTGTTTGGGCGCAATAAAATCAAAGAGCCTAAACAGGATAGACAAAATCAGCTACGGTCACCTATGACTGAGAGAGGAGAACCTTAGTTTTGATAATAATTACATTATTTAGGAACTGTGAATTTTAATAATCATATATCTTTGTTTTTATTACTATATATCGAAATACAATACATGTTCTGCTTGGTATTTGACGTGTTTACACAAATCAGTTATTTATGACGATCTAATTTTCAATAAGGATTACCACTTCCATATTTAATTTACAATAATTCAATTTGATTTGAATACTGCAATCTGATTGGCTCATCCGCGTGGAGAAAATTTTGGTTATACTTGATAACCTGGCGACCGTTTAAGATCACTCTTACGATTTCCTTACATGCACGTATACGCGCGTTTCACTAAACTAAGTCCTAAACTTAAGAGTTACGACTTACGACTTGCGACAAGTAACATCTCCTATAATGGAGGTAAAAAGATATATTGCATCATACATTGTATATAAACCCAACGGCTCGGAAGCTAATTAAATTAATATTCACATTTTAAATGTGTTTAAATACATTTTTAATATTCAAACCTAAGCTATTACAACAAAACATTGTTAAGTGTAAAATTTTACCGATATTTGAGATGAAATTTATTTTATAGAATATATTTGAACAAATTTCATGCTATTTTTAAGGGGAAATTTCAAAAATGTGACCATTGATTTCGCAATGCATTCACATTCTGCACCGATATCCGTGTGCGGTGCATTTCAATTGCGCGAAAACAATCTTACATACATGTACGTGAAGAACTTAAAACACATGACAATTGCGCGGATTTTTTTTACCTTTCCACAAAGTATTTTTCGTATTTTCATAATATGTCATGGTTTTTATAAGCACTGATACTGCAACTTCATTTTTATCTTTTTATTCACCTCTTCCGCCAGCCATAAATTAGTTAAAAAATAGCCCCTGCCCACCGTGTGTGTGTGTGTGTGTGTGGGGGGGGGGGGGGGGGGGGGGGGGGGTAAGGATTTGGAGCTGAATTTATATTTTAGTTATATTGCAGCACTATATTCACATATATAGAATAATATGTTTCATCAACACATAACACAACAAAAATATATATCTTTCAATATTAATCCTAGCTATTAGTGAAACGGTAGTAAGTTACTAACTCTTAAGAGTACACTTACGTCTACGTTTACGACTTACGACCTTTAGTGAAACGGTCGCCTGGGTTGGTATTGTGACGTCATCAACATATTCATTCGCCAACGACAAATTCATACAATAATCGTAAATAAAATCGAGGAATCATCAAATTTTGTTGCTAAAATTAAACTGTAAGAAATATTTGAAATATCTGAACAGGTTATACTTGTATTGGAACAGTTTACGCTTTATTAAGTTTATTAAGCGTAAGCTGTCCCAAACCAGGTTACATCGTATAACCTGTTCAAAAATTTCAAATATCCCCGTGTGACAATAAGTCGGCCAGTCATTGGATAACGTTTGATTATTTTTTTCATGTTTGAAAAGTAAACATTTTTTCTTTTTAATTATGTTCCTCATCTATTCTTGCTCACATGTGTAAAGTTCCATGGAAAAAAGATCGATAATAATGACACACTGACCCATATTTGTTTACTACTCTTTTTCCAAATGGCGTCGTATTACGTCACATAAGGCCGGTCATTGGTAAATAAATTACATGATTTTGTCATAGGCCAACCAAACTAACAAAGTAAACTAGATTAAGAAAGTATAGTATTTTAGCTTTTTCTGTGTAATTGTTTTGTTTGAATCTTTAAAATGTAGAAATCGGTGAAGATCTTCGTCTATGTCGCTTGTATCTCTGGGATGTCCATTTTTGATTGTTCGTTCGGTATTATCTAACGTTTATTTGCAAGACAAAAAATCTTCCTACACTATCAATTGTCTCCCTTTCGTGACATATTTTCATTGACCGTTTATAGCGCCACCTCTATAGTAGTACATGTATTCTGATTTATTATATCTAAACTATAGTTCATATAATTCAAAAAGTGTGTTTTCGTGCGCACTAAATTTAATATCTACCTTTTTATTCTATTTTTTTGGAAATAGGGACAAATAAAAATTTAATTGAAGGCTATATAGTGGCATCGTTGATATTTTGACATATGTAGTGCCTGCCATATCTCCATATTTGACGCTTGTGTCTATTTTTCACCCTATATTTCAAGCGAGGTAACCAGTGCTAAAACGTGCTTTCAAAGGCTATGTTGCTCCTATGTTGAAGTCGTCGCTACAAAAATTATATTGTCATAACTATTCCAGCATAGCATGATATGGAGATTACATTTCACAACTCATACATTATCATAGTGCTTGTCCTCCATACAGTGATTTTCTAGACAGAGCTCAGCTGCTGATTCAAAAGGTACTCAAACAAGGCTACGCTGCTCCTAAGTTGAAGTCATCGCTACAAAAAATTACGATCATCACGATTCACGAAATGGTTGACCGTTACGAAATATCCATATCTCAAATGACAATGGATATTTTACATTTTACGCAGATCTTTACGGTCGCTACCATGATTTGGTTAAACGATTACGGAATTAGGTGTGTCACAAATGACCAAGGATACGTTCCGTTTGTCGTAATAAAAATTAGACCCTTTCCTCATTCACGACTTGTCACCCAGTTTGTAACAAGAGAAACACAATGGATATCACAAGTGGAACAGTAACTGCCTACCCTTCCGCAACACACGAGTTCGTCCCCAATTTAATGTTGGTTCGTGCTGTTCATGTCGTCAAACAACAGTGCTGCCTCATAAGTATTCGCGAAAATAAGAAAATGGCTGCGATCGGTAGTGCGAGTTGAAATTGTCACCAATGTTTTTCGTTGTAATAAAAAGAACTGCATAGTTTTAAGCTGTCTTGAGTTACCCTTTTGAACTTTCCTCAAATATGTGACGTGATTTTAAGGTCGTCTGCTACACGTTTACAAATAAACAGACGTGTTTTCAAGATGGGTCGCAAGTCAAAGGAACTGAGTGAGGATCGGAAACAACTGGTTGTGGATTTGAAACGGGAAGGGCATAGCAATTGTGAGATCGTGAAATTGTTGCATATACCTGAATCTACAATTCGTTCAATTTGGAAGAAGTACAACAGCACAGGTAATGTTGAAAACATCCCCAGAGTTGGACGACCAAAGAAAGTGACACGACGCGGTGAGGTTAGATTATTTCGGACGGTAAAAAAAGAATCGTGGCAAGGTTTTAAGATAAATTACAAAATATTTATCTTAGACGTGTTCACGTTCGTAAGAAAATTGTGGTCAGAGAGGTCAACAAAAAGAAACGACTTTCTTGGTGTCTGGAACGACGGAGATGGACTGTTAATCTACAATGGAATCAAGTAATATTCAGTGATGAATCGCAGATAGTTATTGGACAAAATAACCGTGTGTACGTGTGGAGATCTTCGAATGAGGCTTACCACCCCGAGTGCATGTGTCCGCCATATCAGAGGAAGGTGTCTGTTATGATCTTGGGGGGTGCATTACATGGTATGGTGTGGGAACTTTATGTAAGGTTGATGGTAATATAAAAGCTATGAAATATCGTGACATCCTTGATAATCATCTTTGGGCCGTTTTAGCCCGTCACTTTGCCGACAAACCTTATCGTTTCGAAGATGACAATGCCCCTGTCCATCGGGCCCGCATATTTGAAGAATTCAAACGAGACAATGACATTCATGGCATGACATGGCCAGCTTAGTCTCCGGACGTAAATATTATTGAAAATTTGTGGCTTCGCATCAAGAGATCGCTACAAAATGCAGCAGGAAACATAAATACATTGTACTCTCCAAGAACTGTTTACTGCCATTCAGGATATTTGGATGAACTTTACGGTGGATTACATTCAGAACTTATATACCTCTATTCCACGCAGGATTCTGGCAGTTATACGATCGAAGGGTTATCTCACAAAATATTAAGGTAAGTTTTTCATTTTTACCTTGTGTATTTTAATGGTGCAAAGAGCGATAACTCAAACTCGTTGACGTCCTCCATCTTGTTTTCGCGAATACTTTTGAGACGGCGCTGTACATACATATTTTAATTCCCTGTTGTGATGTCCTGTACGATTTTCCCGTAAAAAATTGATGTTCGATTCGTCGTGACTCCACATTGATTTTGTAGAGGTTCATTGTTTTATTTGTTATTTGTATTTATTCACGTATACTGACGCCTACTATATATCACGTGATGTTCGTGTCGTTTAACAATCATGCGATGGGTGCCACTGGTGAAGCAGGAACCGCCTGCCGTATCGTAGCACCTGAGTTCACCCTCGTTTTAGAGTGAAGTTCATGTTGCTCAATATTCATTTTTCTGTGTAGTGTGTTGTAGATCATTGTTAGTCTATTTGTCCTCTTATATTTGGCTATTGTCTTGCCCGTCCTTCTACGTTGATTTACGTCAACTGATTATCTCTTTGGTATCTTCATATTTTTATTATTTTAACAAGTTGGCGTCGTGGCCGTGATCGTATGGTAGTTGTATTTACAATTACCTATGCAATGACTGCCTATCACCATTCAAGTTGTGAGCTTGAATCCCGATCATGGTGAGGTGTACTCGATACAACATTATGTGATAAAGTTTGTCAGTGACTTGCGATAGATCGGTGGTTTCTCCGCGTACTCCGGTTTCCTCCATCAATAAAACCGACGGCCATGATATAACTGAAATATTGTTGAAAGTGTCGTTAAGCATCATAACCATATCTCTAACCCTATTTTAACCAGTATAAGATCATTTGCACAAGTACTCCTAATTTGCCATTCAAGATTGCGTTAATCCATTGACATATTTAGGCATTTGCGTAAAATTGATAAACATGTTACAACCATGATATTTTTAATGTTAGAAACAGTTTCCCCGAGTAATATAACTTGTGAAAAACATAATAAATATTAACAAATTAATATACATTCTTTATCAGGCTATGAAACAATATCGACTGATTACATAGTTTATGAAATTACAATAGTAAAAGGGGAGGGTGGTAGAAACCCAACACTCATTGAAGATGCGACAAGTGAAGTGAAATTATTCATTTCTAAAAAAAAAAAAAAAAAAAAAAAAGAAACAAACAAACAAAAAAGCGTAATTTTATATATAGCTCAAAACAATGAAAATGTTATGCCCGTTCATATTTGCCTCAAAATTGTAGCACTAAATTACATTGTACGATGTTGCATTTATTTGACGACCTATGATTGGATAAATTAATTCCTAAAAATAACGATAGAAGGCAGAGCCATATATGGAAATCTAGAGAATAAGATTAATACGCTTTACCGGCCAGTAGTAAATTCCATTCCTAAAAATAACGATAGAAGGCAGAGTCATATATGGAAATCTAGAGAATAAGATTAATGCGCTTTACTGGCTAGTGGAAAATTCCATATGCCAGGTGACTGCAGCATTGTGTAATCTATTATTGCATAATTTTACCTTGACGCTGTCCGAAAAAAAGAAATATTGTAATCGATATCTGAGACGACGTATGCCAAGTGTACTTGACCAGGCTCACTATATATATGTGTGTGTATTTTGATTTAGCATAATTATACACAACTTTTCTCCATTGTGTTACGTAAGTCCATTACACACCGATGCAGACGATAGATAAACGTGCAGCTACGAAATGATGTAGACGGAAAATTACAGAAGGTCAGTGGGCGGTGCTTAATTTTGTCTAGTGATCATTACGTCTTTTGCCTTAGAACTTCCAAGAAAGTCCGCCAAACATAGTTCGTGGAAAAAACTTAGCTACTGTTTCAAGTTATAGATCAGCAACATCGTACAAAAATGTTCTAAGCTCCCGTGACCAACTATGAATTATTTAGTCGGTAAGTAAATAGTTGAAGGGTTCACGCTAAAGCGCTCACCCTTAAACAATTAGCAATCATCTTCAATTTACTGACCGTCTAAATAATCATAGTCGGTCACTAGGGAGCTTAGAACTTATATTTAATATCATCAATATGTACAAAAGATATAATAAACAAATGAAACCTTAGGGTATTAGTAATCATAAAACGGTGTGTTAATTATACATACATGTACACGTATATAATAGCAGACTAACATAATATTTACAACGGTGTGTTAATTATACATACATGTACACGTATATAATAGCAGACTAACATAATATTTACAACGGTGTGTTAATTATACATACATGTACACGTATATAATAGCAGACTAACATAATATTTACAACGGTGTGTTAATTATACATACATCTACACGTATATAATAGCAGACTAACATAATATTTACAACGGTGTGTTAATTATACATACATGTACACGTATATAATAGCAGACTAACATAATATTTACAACGGTGTGTTAATTATACATACATGTACACGTATATAATAGCAGACTAACATAATATTTACAACGGTGTGTTAATTATACATACATGTACACGTATATAATAGCAGACTAACATAATATTTACAACGGTGTGTTAATTATACATACATGTACACGTATATAATAGCAGACTAACATAATATTTACACAACGGTGTGTTAATTATACATACATGTACACGTATATAATAGCAGACTAACATAATAATTACAACGGTGTGTTAATTATACATACATGTACACGTATATAATAGCAGACTAACATAATATTTACACAACGGTGTGTTAATTATACATACATGTACACGTATATAATAGCTGACTAACATAATATGTACAACGGTGTGTTAATTATACATACATGTACACGTATATAATAGCTGACTAACATAATATTTACACAACGGTGTGTTAATTATACATACATGTACACGTATATAATAGCTGACTAACATAATATGTACAACGGTGTGTTAATTATACATACATGTACACGTATATAATAGCTGACTAACATAATATGTACAACGGTGTGTTAATTATACATACATGTACACGTATATAATAGCTGACTAACATAATATGTACAACGGTGTGTTAATTATACATACATGTACACGTATATAATAGCTGACTAACATAATATTTACAACGGTGTGTTAATTATACATACATGTACACGTATATAATAGTTGACTAACATAATATTTACAACGGTGTGTTAATTATACATATATGTACACGTATATAATAGTTGACTAACATAATATTTACACAACGGTGTGTTAATTATACATACATGTACACGTATATAATAGCTGACTAACATAATATTTACACAACGGTGTGTTAATTATACATATATGTACACGTATATAATAGTTGACTAACATAATATTTACAACGGTGTGTTAATTATACATATATGTACACGTATATAATAGTTGACTAACATAATATTTACACAACGGTGTGTTAATTATACATACATGTACACGTATATAATAGCTGACTAACATAATATTTACACAACGGTGTGTTAATTATACATATATGTACACGTATATAATAGTTGACTAACATAATATTTACACAACGGTGTGTTAATTATACATACATGTACACGTATATAATAGCTGACTAACATAATATTTACACAACGGTGTGTTAATTATACATACATGTACACGTATATAATAGCAGACTAACATAATATTTACACAACGGTGTGTTAATTATACATACATGTACACGTATATAATAGCTGACTAACATAATATTTACACAACGGTGTGTTAATTATACATACATGTACACGTATATAATAGCTGACTAACATAATATTTACACAACGGTGTGTTAATTATACATACATGTACACGTATATAATAGCTGACTAACATAATATTTACACAACGGTGTGTTAATTATACATACATGTACACGTATATAATAGCTGACTAACATAATATTTACACAACGGTGTGTTAATTATACATACATGTACACGTATATAATAGCTGACTAACATAATATTTACACAACGGTGTGTTAATTATACATACATGTACACGTATATAATAGCTGACTAACATAATATTTACACAAAAGCTACATAGAACACAATTACAATCACTAGGATAAACACATGAGCTGTCAGTGAACATGCATCATCACTACCACGGTCGACAACCAATACTCTAGTATGCCTAGGTGATGATGTCACTGTGGTTACTATGGTTTTCTGTGTTAGCTCTGTGACTGCCATACTTTTTGGGGCAAAATTTTGACAGAATCGTGGAGGAGGCTTTTTTTTTTTACATATTTTAAAACAAAACATTGGGGGGTTAACTGTATTCAAACATTTCTTTATATCAGGACAATTTGCAGGTCGATTTGGATTATTCCTCTTACATTTTCTACCACCATTGCCTTGCATTTTACATTCGCAAAAATAATACTTCCACTGTTCTTCCCAGCCTAATAAAAAAGCATAATAAAAATAAAAATACAAATCGTAGGTAAATCTTTGAAGAAGTAAAACCGTAGATATCTAAATTAGTAAAATGTTTATCTAAAGAGTTTAGGGTTAGGGGTTAGGGTTATGGTGCTTAAAGCTACTTTTAACACTATTTCATTTATATTGTGGCCGTCAGTTTTATTGGTGGGGGAAACCTGAATACCTGGAGAAAACCACCGACCTGCCACAAGCCACTGACAAACTGTATCACATAATGTTGTATTAACTATAGTTTGTACATTTCAACGTTCAACCATTGGTGTTCTTCCAAATATTTGCAACCACACACGAGAAGCCAACCATAAAATAGTATAAAGGGGACGCCTTGAGATTCCAGGTTGTTTTTGACCTATTATATTTTGTTCTTGCTTGTGAACTCCAATGTTCATTCTGGTTTTCGAGCTCCTGTGAGATATTTGAAAACACAGTTGTGAGTTGTTGGTATCCATATTTCGGGTTGTGCTGAAAACGATTGGACCAGTTTTGGCCCACACTATTATTTACCCAATCATGTCCAAAGTAAATATTCATATATGTAAATATGAGAACCATCTTCAATTTCGAGATGCGAGCCCCCTGATTGCGGAGCAAATTTAAGACATCAGGAAGGGACACTAGTATATGGCATGAGAGAACCTGTTGGGCATGTTTTATCTAAGATTAACAATGACCCTACTGGAAAAGGTTGGTATATTCATTCTTGTGAGGGGGACTAAAAACTGGGACCTATAGAGATGTTGAAGATCGCAATTTGGATCACCAATAGATGGGTGGATGAGTTGCTTAAAATTGAACAATGGGGGATAACACTGACAGTCCCAATGGCTTTTGTCATGCCTGATGACTGGAATCATACGTTCATAGACTGGGATGAGAAAACCTTGAGTGGTCAGAATAGTAGAGTAGCCCGACGAGAGTGTTTTGTAGTTCCGAAGGGTAGTGACCTACCCAGGTACATGTTACAAAGGGCGACCGTGACGTGCCGGGAGAGGAATAAGAAGGAACGGTTCCTATTATCGGGAGATTCCCTTATTTGGAAATACCTCTTACTATCGCTACGATAGGTGAGGCCAGACAGACAAGGCCAACATACTACACCGGTTAGTGAGAATACCATGTAAATAATTATGATGAGGCCCCTAACTGATCAATTATCCCTAGAAGAAGATGGTCGCTTGGGTCAAGAATGTTAGGGGCCAGGCAGTGGACCCTAGTGACTAAAGACACCAACGACCAGAATTTATCACATATTTCCCTAGTCATCGACCGTTCAAAATTCCCAAAAATCTCAAGTATTTTGCAACAAGGAATTGCTGCACCCTTTTCGCCAATCTCGCCAGATATGTTGAAGTTGCTGATTTGAGTCCGAAGGATTTTGGTGTGACAAAGCCAGTGAATACCTCGAGCGATGCATATGGAGCTGATCTAGAATTTGAAAAGACCGCTTCGCTTTAATAAAACTGTCCAGGAATAAAATTCAAGGCAGATCTCGATGAGTCTGATGATTTGATCGACAAGGTTTTGGTCCTGGCAACCCGAGCTTTCTTTGCTTTATCGGAAGAGCACATATATAAGTGGATATTAGTGCCTCAAAAATATGTCCCAAAGAATATTTCAATAATATAAAGGCGGTAATTTCAAGTGATGAAAGACACCATATCCGGAGAAAACCAAAACTTAGTCGCTATTGACTATTATATCTTCAGATGTTCTCGTATACTATCTTATATTTAGATAATGGTTGAGGCTGTCTACTCTCTTTAATGGAACTAATATCATACATAAGACAACTTCTGTGTCACGAAAGACTAAATACATTATACATAATGTTAAAGATTTTAGTGTTCTTTATAATAACCCTGTCCGCTCTGTTATATATGAGGGTTGACATTTTACTCACATGTGGAAAGCACTTGTATGGCTGCACCATTTCACTAAGAAGGGGGGTTTGGTACATAATACTTGCTTAATCCTGCCACGTTTTATTAAAGTGCCTGTACCCTGCCAGGATTTTGCCTCTTTCTACGATTTTGATATTTGATTTAGGAATTGTTCCGACATTGTGGTACTTTTGTTTTTCATTTTATCACATAAAGTTGTATCATTATTACCTGAACATGCTGAAGCAAATATTACGTCACATTTGTATGCAATGTTAATCGATTGCTGCATCATGGAACTTTTGAAACATTCTAGAAAGTATGTTTATCAGTACTTATTCTTTTCAATTAACTATAATTTAAACACAATACCTGAAACGGTGGATGTATCGCATGAATAATCTATATTTCTCTCCATTACCATCCCTTTATAGCATCCCAAAACGTATGGCCAAGTTGTTGTCGCATGGTATCGATACGCTCCATTGACTTCTCGTCCATGACATTTATCAAGGTCAGCGGAAGTTATGAGATGGTCTATATCTGATGCACGTGGTCCATAAATGGGGAAACCGTCTAGAGCGACACCTATGAATTCATCAACCTCTCTATTATACAAACAACTGCCGGGTATTTCATGGTAATGATAGGCACCATGTATATTGGGATGGCCACCACAAGTATCAATTGTTTCTTTGGCTGGTCCTTCAACTGCGTTAAAATTTTCAGAGGTTACAGGATTATAAATAGCTACCCCTGTTCTCGTTATGCCTATCATACCCTTTGGCAAACATCCATGTAGACCTGTGTTAGACGTGGGTATTTTAGGTATACTAATGGTGTAGTTCTGATCTGTGGCCTCGTTGGGGCTTGAAATATCTGACATAACATGGTCGGGAAAACCGGAAGCTTTAATGATGTATCTACAAATTCAAATAAATATTGCTTAATATGGATATAACCCAAATGTAAAAAAAATTATATCTAAGCTTTTTAAATTTTAATTCGAATAACAGACATATATGTACAACATTTCTCAAATTTCATCGCCTTGTCCAATAGGTTGAAAAGTGTCGTATTATTTACACTTAATACTATTGGTATCGTAACGTCGCTAGATGTTAAACAGGAACATCAGGTTTTCCATGTTTGTAGAGTTTTGCTTTAGCATGTTTAAATATGGGATTTGGAAAAAAAATATTTTGCGACAGATATTGTCACATATTAGTGACTCAACATTACAACGTTCCCTTTTATCAGTAGCAATATTCCAACATCACCACCTTATGGAGTTTACACTTAACAACTCATACGTTATTTTAGAGATTGTGCCCAGTACAGTGATTTTCTGAGCAGAGCTCAGCTGCTAACACAAAAGCTACTCAAACAAGGATACGTTGCTACTTAGTTGAAGTCATCTCAACAAAAATTATACGGTCGTCATCACGATCTTGTTGACCGTTACGAAATATCCATATCTCAAATGACAATGGATCTTTTACTTTTTACGTAGATGTTTTCGTTTCTCTGTCACTGCCAGGACTTTGACTGAACTTGACTGTATATAATTATAAGTAACACGACAGGAACTGCTTATCCTTCGAGAGTACCCGAGTTCACTCCCGGTTTTTGAAAGGGTCCGTTTTGCTCATATTTTTAGTTTTCTGCGTTGCCTATTGTGCGTATTTACGTTCTTAGTTCCGTGTTTTGATGTCAGTTACGATTTCCGCATAAACTGATGTTCCGTTCATCTTTACCTCTAGTTGTTTGTAGGAGGGCTCATGCCTTATTTACGTTATTTGTGTTTGTTTGCGTATAGTGGTGTCCAATATATATTGTGTTTGTCTTCGTGTGGTGTACCCAATGTTGTCAGTTTCTCTGGATTGTCCATTTTTGATTGTCCCTTCGGTTTTCTCTATCGTTTATTTATACAAGAACTAATTTTTCTACGTCATGTCGTGTTTGTTTCACGATACTAGATCTAAATATACTCATCATATCATCCACCGAAACGGAATTTACATAACAATGTGAACGCAAAAAAACACAAACCAAAAAAGAAGGTTATCGTTGCATAGAAATAACCCCAAAAATGTGGCCAAATTGGTAGTGACCTAGAGATAAACCGCTAACGTTACAGGATTTATACAAACAATAATAAAGTAAAAACTTACTTGGATGGCGCACTAGAATCTACACTAACATGTGCTTCTATGAAGTCCCCAGATGTTCCAAACTGTGATATTTCTGTAGGTGTCAAACAAGAGACCAAGTTTAGAAATCCAAGGAAAAGATAAGCATGCAGCATCGTGTTTTTTCTAACTAAAACCAATCTACATGTAAAAATCAAATCTTTATTTCAAAGGTATCCAATTTTTTTTTATTATTGTAGTATAGCATCAACTGACATGCATTATTCATGATGAGAATATTTTTTCAATATTCTGCATAAATATAAAATAGTGGTGCTCAGTTGTCCTATGGGTCAATGCTTTGATTGCTACAAGTAAACTGGGAGATTAAAGACAGTCATAGTATGTGTTGTCTTACAAAGGGTCCACAACGTACACTCTTATTGCATTGATATATTACAAGGATTTCATTAACAATTGAAACATTAAAGGGGCGTGGCATCATCACAAGATATTTCTTTTACGTTCCGACATTATGCCATGTTTTGCATGTGATATAAGCAAAATAACCAGCGAACCCGCCCATATCAATGAGTTTGTTTCCAGTGAAAAAGATACAAATGGCTTGTTCTTACATTATTATTACAGTTTCTGTAGTAGGTTGTGCAAATAATTGTGCTTTAACAACTCAAAAGGTGTCGTCGTAGTTATGATCGTATTCTAGTTGAATATACAACTACCTATGCAATCAGTGCATATTACCAGTAACGGTGTGGGTTCGAAACCGGCTCTTGCGTAGTGTACTCATACAACAGTATGTGATAAAGTTTGTCGGTGACTTGTGACAGGTCAGTGGTTTTCTCCAGGTACTCCGGTTTCCTCTACCAATAAAACTGACTGCCACGATATAACTGAAATATTGTTGAAAGTGGCATTAAACACCATAACCCTAAACCTACAACTGCAAAATGAAAAACAATGGTTATCGAAAATATCCTCCATCAGAAGAATGTTGATGGAATAATGCAAATCAACCTGCAAATTGTTCTGATGTAAAATATTGTTTAAATACAGATAGCCCTCCACTATTCTGTCGAGAAATATGAGTAAAAAAGCCTGTTCTCATATTCTGTCGACCTTTTACCCACCATCAAAAATGAGCCCCTGTCGGACCAAACCCTCATTTGCGGTAGATCGTAGATTCGAACCCATGTCGGATCAAACCCTCATGTGCGGTAGATCGTAGATTCGAACCCCTGTCGGATCAAACCCTCATGTGCGGTAGATCGGAGATTCGAGCCCCTGTCTGATCAAACCCTCATGTGCGGTAGATCGTAGATTCGAGCCCCTGTCGGATCAAACCCTCATGTGCGGTAGATCGTAGATTCGAGCCCCTGTCTGATCAAACCCTCATGTGCGGTAGATCGTAGATTCGAACCCCTGTCGGATCAAACCCTCATGTGCGGTAGATCGGAGATTCGAGCCCCTGTCTGATCAAACCCTCATGTGCGGTAGATCGTAGATTCGAGCCCCTGTCGGATCAAACCCTCATGCGCGGTATATCGTAGATTCGAGCCCCTGTCGGATCAAACCAAAGACCATTACATTGGTATTTGCTACTGACGTAGAAATTAAAATGTCTCGCGGTTCTAGAAGTATCATATTGATAGTACTGTGACATCAAGAACTAATTCCGGGTCAGATAAGTTTCAATTCCGTACATCATCAGAGTGATTTAAATTACGAATAACAAGAATCCTATTTGTAAGATGAGACCAAATAATAAAAAATAAACAATCAACACATTTTAATTTCCAAATCGTTCCAATGTTGTAGGCAACAGAGAACATACGTATACACTTACAATTTTCAAGTTCATTTTAAGGACTTGGGTGAAGATAAGAAACCTTTGCTTTTATCGCAGACACTGATTAGTTGATAAACCATCTTTGATGACGATCACATCATTAGCAAATTTATAAAATGTTTTGCTTATAAAAATGATCTTGAATAAAGGTGATACATATGTCTAACCAAAGGTCAATCAAAATGAATTTAAATGGTGACGTATTTTTTCAGTTTTATAACCAAAAAGAGAAACCTTGACACTGTAATTAAATACATGTAGCTCAATTTGAGAGGTCATACTTCGGTCAGTATAAGTTGTATTGAAATGTACCCGTAAACAAAAATTCACCGAGAATAGTAAATAATACAAGAATCTGTGTAAATAATTTGATATATCAATTACAAAACGTCTAAAAAATTTATTTTAAAATGAAACACAACATTCTGTAATCATTTTTTTGTCCTACCCTGGATCTCACTGAAAAGCTTAATATTGCATTAACAAAGCTTCGATGTTTTGCTTCTTCTTTGAATTATGATTTGTATCAAGTAAAAAGAGTTTGAAGATACAAAAGGGGTAATCAGAATCCGTAAATCAAAAAAGAACAGACAACACAATGGCCAAAAGAAAAAGGACAAAAGGACAAACAACGGTCTACAAGACATTACACATAACTAAAGATCGAGTAAAAACGAACCCCTCTAAAAATTGGAGGTGTTACGGAAGGGTATGCAGTTCCTGCTCCACTAGTTGCACCCTTAGTGTTACTCTAGTTACAAAGTGTTTACGACAAGTAGAACATACCCGTGGTCATTTGTGACACAGCTGTTCAGAAACAGTTAACCAATTTATTTTATGTCGTTTAATATTATTTTATAGAGCCGATATTCGGACAACATTCAATTAAATCAGTAAATCTATATTTTATTTAATATTTTATTACTGTTTTATGTTGAATAATTGATTCAAACAAAACGATGACCTATTTATTTCAATCTCCCATTAAGACCATATAATTCTTTAGATGTTCATGATTAAATTATTTTAAATCTGCTAAATGCGTCAGTTTTGCTTTTTTGTTCGTAAGAGTAATGGTCTGAAACCAACATATTCTACCTTCTTACCTAGTAGTCAATTTACTAGAATCCTTCACTGATCCTGATATTGTTACAGTGACAGCCTGAACCTTTGAACCGTAATGAGAGCGGGAGGTTTGGCGCCTTAAAATCTGATTCAACCCACCATTTCTTTAGAAATGCCTGTACCAAGTCAGGGTCATTACGGTTTTCACAGTTTTCCGGTTGTTGACTGATTTTGTCTGTTTATATAATTATGAGTTTTGACTTTCCCTTTATAAGATTGTTCGGAGTTCGGTAATTTTGTTATTACCTTTATTGTACTGTCCATGTTTATGTCATTTATTTTTTTAATAGTGTATGTACTTTTTGTATGGAGACGAATCTGTACAGATTTGCTTAATTGTTTGTTTATACGTGTATTGCCATTGGAGATCCATTAATCAGTATGTAGGTTTTTTGCCCGTACCATGTCAAGACCTGGGTTTCCAACATCATATATGTCGTGCCCTATGTGTGTTCAATGGTATGAGATGAGAGGTGATTCTTTGTCTTGTTGTTATTTGTGTTTTTTACCGTCACTCTTTAGACTTCATTTTACGTTTTTTAAAGAAATTAAATTGCACAATAATATATAACTACATTTACATGGAAGAAAAACCATTGAGATACAATAAAAGAAAACAACACCCAGACAAACGGCTTGGTGAGCGACCAGATACCTGAGACGAGACTGTATCTCATTATTACCATTCACTTGGTTTGGTTGTTTGATTATGCATTGTTGTACTGCCAGAACTTCCGTAGTATAACGTAGCAACCCCTCATATAGAGGACAGTCTCTATCCGTCACCTGGTGATACGATTGTCAACTGTCTGGTTTGAGTACGAGAACAGTCAACAATACCCAGCATATCAGTATGGAAAATAACAATTCAGTCAATAATAAAACACGGAATGAAAAAACAAATTATCGCGTGATCGTCTTATTTACTACATCAAGACGTACAACATTATTTTTAATGGTAATATCATATTGCCAAGGCTTTTTGTCCCAGCTGTCAGGATTTATGGGTTAAAAAGTTGAATCAATGTTTACGGGGTAAAATGTTGGCTCTATTCTTCTTGTCTCGTGTCACGATTTATGGGTTAAAAAGCTAGCTCGATGTTTACGTGTTAAAATGTGGAATCTATATTGTTTGTAGTTATGATGATTTATATTCAAATGATCTCTGCCTACTTTTATGCGCTGGTAATTCTTTTAATAAACAAATAAATATTTACATTGTTAAATCATGAAGTCAAGGATAGAACAAAGTTAACATGGTGGAACAACAGATACATTAATAACTGAACTAATTCTTCAATTAGTAAACACGAAACTGATTCAATGCATTTTAGTTGAAAAAGATCGAGTGATGAATCTAATATTTCTCGCAAATCAAAATCCCAACATGGTATTTAATCATGACAATGCATTCCTAATCCTTTAGAGAGTAAATAGCTGCAAAGCTGAACTCGAAGCAAAATTCCTCCAGAATATTTTACGGCTTCAGATTACCCCTTGGCATCTTCAAACTTTTCTTGTCAAATATACAGTGACGATAACCTTAATAAGCATATGGATTAGCTGTGCCTAACATCAATTTCAACAATATTTCATTTTGATCCGCACCCGAGGATACCCTACGGTAGACCGAATAATCTGTCTCTTGTGTGTCTATATTTGTCATTATATATTTCCTTTTTATTATTTGGACATTTTTTTTTGACACACTGAGACATAAAGCACTACTATATAAAAGTAGTAGAAAACATACAATTTGTATGTGCTGGAAATTCTGGGATTTCTCGAATTTTGTGCAATGCAAACACCTACCGGTCTATTCATGAAGGATTATTTTTCAACTCTAGCCCTGCATTGGACTTAAAATATCCCTTGAGACTCCTCTATATCCATTTTTATTTCTCTTCGCTCCATTTACAATATAAAATTAATGGCATCATTCATAAATATTTCAACCAATCAGATTGACTCTTATATTTTAGTGGTAGGAGAGGCGAATGCCAGCCAACTCAGCCCGCAGACAACTCGGACCGAATTCTGCTGAATTAGTGTACATTTAAGAACACAAATCTTGATATTCAAAAATAATGAAAAACACAGATAACACCTTTTGGCACTAATGCCTCGATTTGTGTGGGGCTTTTCTTTAATGAGTAACACCCCTTTCATCACACAGAACAATAACAAACAAAACGAGGAAACACAACAGAAATAACAGAAAACTAAAACGACCAGCATCAATGACCCACCAAAAAACAAGAGGTGGACCCAGTTGTTCGTGGAGGGTAAGCAGTTCATGCTTGTCGAGTTACACATTTAGCTAAGTCCATCAAATAAATCAAGACTACTCGGACCGTATGTTAAGACAACGGACGTATGTTAAGACAACTCGGACCGTATTGAGAATAAGTTGTCTTAACATACGGTCCGAGTAGTCTTGGACTACGGTCCGACTAGTCCTTTACTACGGTCCGAGTTGTCTGCGGGCCGAGTTGTCTGGCATTCGCCTCTCCTACCACTAAAATATAAGAGTCAATCTGATTGGTTGAAATATTTATGAATGATGCCATTAATTTTATATTGTAAATGGAGCGAAGAGAAATAAAAATGGATATAGGGGAGTCTCAAGGGATATTTTAAGTCCAGTACAGGCCTAGAGTTGAAGAATAATCCTTCATGAATAGACCGGTAGGTGTTTGCATTACACAAAACTCGAGAAATCCCAGAATTTCCAGCGCATGCAAATTGTATGCTTTCTACTACTTTTATATAGTAATGCTTTCTGTGTCAGTGTGTCAAAAAAAAATGTCCAAATAATAAAAAGGAAATATATAATGACAAATATAGACACACAAGAGACAGATTATTCGGTCTAACCTCGCGGTAACAGAATAGGACGCTGGTGGGTAAAACAATCTCAAAGATATCAAATTTAGTGCGCATGACGCGTTTCTGGAATACCCTTCTTCAGGTACACTCAAAATCGGAAGATTGGGAAGACAAATAATTTAAACGTCTTTGGGAGCAATAAAACCAAAGGGCAAAAACAGGATAAACAAAATCGACTATAGTTACCCATGCATGAGAGGGGAAAATCTTAGGTTTTTTTTTTTTATTAATAATCACATTATTCAAGAACTGTAAGAGTCATTAATAAATATATCTAATAAATCACATCCTGAAGTAATAGTCCACAAGCAGAGGTATCGACCCAGAAAGAGTAATGTAGATATCTTATTTGGTGCGCACGGTGCGTTTCTAAAGTACCATTCATCAGGTACGCTCAAAATCGAAAGATTAGTATGCCAAATAATCTAAAAGCTTTTTGGAGCAAGAAAACGAAAGGTCCGAAACAGGAAAGCCAAAATTGACTGCGCTGACCTATGACCGAGGGAGGAGACCATAAGTTTCAATAATAATTACATTATTTAAGAGCAATAAATTTCAAACATAAATATTTGATGGACTTAGCTAAATGTACTGCTTACCCTCCACGAACAACTGGGTCCACCTCTTGTTTTTTGGTGGGTCATTGATGCTGGTCTTTTTAGTTTTCTGTTTTTTTTGTTGTGTTTTCTCGTTTTGTTTGTTATTGTTCTGTGTGATGAAAGGGGTGTTACTCATTAAAGAAAAGCCCCACACAAATCGAGGCATTAGTGCCAGAAGGTGTTATCTGTGTTTTTCATTATTTTTTAATATCAAGGTTTTTGTTCTTAAATGTACACTAATTCAGCAGAAAGTAGAATATACAATATTTTTGGCAGTTTCTGTCTTCACGATATGCACTGTAAAATGTACATTAAAATCAATATCCTCGAAGCATCAGTTTTCCATATAAGGCAATATAAGTTATAACACCTTCTGGAATAACCAGATGTTTTTAATATTGGAATAAATTTTGTTTGTGCCATCAGGTGTTATGTGAAGATAACACCTTCTGGCATGGACATATATCTGAACTTATCTTAAGATAACCCTTTTTAATAGAAGTCACTGTAAAAAATACGAACTCAAACTAGAATAATACTTGTATTTTATCATGCAAATTGTAATATATGTTCAAGCATATAACATTCAAAGCATGCAATTACAAATTATTTCCTATCTACACTTTAGTCAAGATCTGAGTCTTTATCATCCTCGTTTACATCAGACTCTTGCAAACAGTCTCTTTTAGTACATTCTACTGGGATGTTCTCATAAAATGACCAGTAATCACTGGGTATAACATTTGATTTGCATAGTGATAGAAGGTCTTCTTTTTTGGCAATAGATATTGCCAGTCTTCTGTTATACTTCCGGGGGAGTTCGTTAAATGTTTTTATTTTTGGGGATTTTCCACTTGTTTTTGGTATACATTCAATTTCGATGAATTCTTGTGAAAAGTCATTTTTAACAAACATACTTCTTGGCTTCTCTTTTCGCAACTGAATATGTTTTACTTTGTTCCATATAATTTTATTATTCTTTATGTCACATGTCACATTGCGGTAATGGTTCTTATGGACTTTCTTGAAGTCAACAATATCTGGATGTCTAACAGGGATGACTGTATAAGGGTTGCCTCTTCTTGCCATAGATGCAATGGTATCCCACTGACTCGGAACATATATATTGGTTTTCCTTTTCGCATATTCCATGGCGGAATGCATGGAATCGCATTTCATCTACTTATGTCCAGGTTCTAAAACTCTATGATTTACAACTTTTAGGTAAGTGCTCGTACAAACAGCATGAAGCAGTGCTGAGGCAACAAACTTGTTCCTGTTCTGACCAATACAGCTATCTGAAAACAAAGTCACCTGCTCAGTGCAAGGACTTAATGAGTTCAAATACATATGAAGACATGTTGCTATCTCACAAGATCCTCGTTGGCCCTCAGTCTCATTCCAAAGGAAACAAGTCCCTTTTCCATCACTAAGGGAATAGACAGTAAAATTGTAACTTGAGAGTTTTCTTTTATAGTAGGCCTGACTTACTAGCGAACAGGGTGTTGGTAGTACTCCTTCGAGATCACATGTAGCTGTATGGATATGATTATATTTCTGTGCATCCTCTTTGTCTTTCTGTTTCTCTTGACGTCTTCTTTGTTTACGCTCCATATGATCCTGATGATTCTTTTCATCTTTAGAGTCCAATGTTCCGGCTTCCTGTTTCGTGTTTTCGTCATTGCAATGAATACACTGGTCCTTTTTGGGAACATGAAACGAAAGTTTGTATTCATTACAGATTATATCTCTGTATTTATGGTCCTTAGCTGCTCGTTTTCCTTTTTGTTGACATTCCATCACATACAAGTCATACATTTTACGTATATTTAAACTGCTGCTCAGGAATTTTCAATTGGAATCTTTTCTGGCATAATGTGACTCCATTGCGGGGAAAGAGTCAATATGAGCGTGAATACGTTCGATATCTACTTCAGGTGTTTTATTATGATAAGTTCCTTTACCCCTCTTATCCTTGATGGGACTGTCAGTAGCCTGTTTCCTCTTCAAAGCATAGTCCACAGTTTTAATGCCAATACCAAGGGTTGCAATAAAAAAACTTCTTACAAACACGGACAGACTTTCCATCCACAGCACATTTGTATCTTCTTGTCACCTCTCTCGTTCTTTTTTCACCTCCTTTTGCATTACTCTCCCCTTGAAGAACATGAGAACATATAAAGTATCTTTGTCTATCATATGACTTTAACCCTCAGTATTCTTGAAATAGTCTTCTCCTATTGTCTTCATCTGTATTCAGCGAGCATTCAAATCTACATTTATTACAGTCAATGTCTTTCATTTCTCTGGCTTCAACAGTCTTTCCCTTGGTATCAGTATACTCACTTCCAGCTTGTCTCAGTCTCTTTCTTACATTCTTCTGCCATTTATCAGGATTAGCTTTTTGGTGGTGAAACATATTTTGCTTGTTTTCTTGGCGTAATCGTAATGTAACAATGCTTTCTCTTTCTGAGTCATTTGGAGTGTTGTTTCCACTTGGTACTACTTGTATTTCTATGACGGAGTCGTAATGTTCTCTGTCCGGAATGGCCAAGTACACTAGTTTAATTTCTTTTTCAATGTCATCAGACAGCAAAGAGGGGGTGATTCACATGTTTGGTTGTACTGCATTACTGCTATATATAGTAAGATTAGTTTCCCAAGCTATAGATAAGAAATGCTTTCAGCACAAAATGTGTGTTAAAGTACATAAATAAAATGAGATATCACCTTTCAATTCTGTAATTTCCCAAGACTGCTAGATTATGAATTCCAGATGGTGTTATAATGAATTATAACACCTTCTGGATTAATAATATAATCAGATAACACTATCTGGAATAACGAATTTTATGATTTTTAATGATAACACATTTTGTTATTTTACCATAGCTTCTTATTTATTTATTGTATATTTCTAATAATCTTAGACAAATTAAATGCATTTATTTTGTATCCACTGGCATAAAAAACAGAGTTTCAGGAAAATACCGATATAACACCTTCTGGCACTAACCCCTCTAAATACAGGTCTACAATTGAAACATATGGACAATCTAGCTCATAATTATAATTCAGATTTTGCTATTACAAATGTAGTTTGTAAATGGCACATCTTCATGTTTTTACGGAAGACAATTCAAATGTTAGGAACAGTCTGTACTGGTCACAAGCGATGTACAATGAAAATCATAAGCGGAAAAAAAGAAGCTTACGAGATACGTACAGGTATATGCCACCACATAACCCTTACATAATTTGCTAAATTTTGATAAACAGAACCATAAAACTCCCCCTTACACCACCAAGCCGATTTACATTTCAAATGTTTATATTAGATGGTCGGGACAAACCAAAGAATATAAAATTTGCATTTCTTGTTTATCCACTAAGTACACCGCATTAAAGAGTGGGAGGAAAGACTGGTTGGTATGGAATACAAACAATAATAATAATGCATTCCAGTGAAGCAACATGTCTATTTATGGACTGCTGTGTTAGTGAGCTAGCACTATGAAATGTAAATGAGCGTTTAGTTTAATAGAAAGTAGAAATCCTCATCTTACTTGTTCGTGTCGCCATGATATGGCTGAAATATTGATTAATTGATCTTAAGCAATAATCAATGACTCACATACCCAATATTAGTATGTGCACAGATATGCATGTCCTTAGGCTATCGAAGCGTAACAACAATAAACTGTAGTTTTGCAAACAATCTTGAAAATATTATCTTAAAATTTCTGAAATAATATATAATGGTGTAATATAGATCCTAACTTCCAATTAAATTGGAAGGTAAAATAAAATATAATAATGTATATATAGCAAATTATTAGCACTTACCTTTCAGCAATATTGCCAACTTTTATATAATATTCCATCTTGTTTACGTAGAAAGGATGGCACAACTTAATCGTAGAGGATATAAACCTATATAATAGTGGTCAAGGTAACACATTTTTTTTAAACCCACCAGCACTTAACCTCAGGTAAAATATTTAAACGTGGTACATACAGAAACTTCTAATTAAGAATCTGCCAGTTATTGACGAATATAGTCTTTGCATTATTGAAGCGAAGACAGTATCTGTATATCTGTATGAATAATTATATCTACAAATCCGAGCTTCTTACTTATTAAAGCGTAGTCACTGACACCAGCCATTTCGAACATTTTGGGTAATATGGAAATCAATAGCATTGGCTTAAATGAAGTTCTGTATTTATGAGGTTGGTCTTATTAAAAAGATAAATACTCTATGCGATGTGTGAAGATTTATGTTGAAGTCAGAATAATACGATGTGTGTCACGAATGGAACCTCCAGTTATCGGCATAATCTGAGTCCACCTCCAGTTATCGGCAGAATCTGAGTCCACCTCCAGTTTTTAGGATGTTAGTGTTGGTCAATCTTTAGTTTTTGTCGATCGATCTTTTTGTTCTTCTTGTTTTTGTCATTGTATTGTCTGTCCTTCAATTTACGGCTTCTGCTTGCCTCTCTCGTTTCATTTCTTCATATCTTAACACTAAAGAGGCAGTTGCAGCACTATTTATAACCAAATTAGTATTAACGACTGCTTTATAATTTGTCGGTAGGGTTTGAGTAAATTTGATTAACTTTTAGGAAACTTTTAAGATATTAATATCCTACAAATTATTATTATACTGTTCAGGCAATGAACTAATGAACTATGACAAAGCGCTTAAATATAGTTGACCTTAGCAGCCGATTTTGGCTATCCTCTTTAGGCCACCTTAGTTGATTTTCACTATCCTCTTTAGGCCACCTTAGTTGATTTTCACTATCCTCTTTAGGCCACCCTAGTTGATTTTGGCTATCCTCTTTAGGCTACCTTAGTTGATTTTGGCTATCCTCTTTAGGCCACCTTAGTTGATTTTCACTATCCTCTTTAGGCCATCTTAGTTGATTTTCACTATCCTCTCTAGGCCACCCTAGTTGATTTTGGCTATCCTCTTTAGGCTACCTTAGTTGATTTTGGCTATCCTCTTTAGGCCACCTTAGTTGATTTTGGCTATCCTCTCTAGGCCATCTTAGTTGATTTTGGCTATCCTCTATAGGCTACCTTAGTTAATTTTGGCTATCCTCCTTAGGCTACCTTAGTTGATTTTGGCTATCCTCTTTAGGCTACCTTAGTGATTTTGGCTATCCTCTTTAGGCCACCTTAGTTGATTTTGGCTATCCTCTTTAGGCCACCTTAGTTGATTTTGGCTATCCTCCTTAGGCTACCTTAGTTGATTTTGGCTATCCTCTTTAGGCCACCTTAGTTGATTTTGGCTATCCTCTGTAGGCCACCTTAGTTGATTTTGGCTATCCTCTTTATGCCACCTTAGTTGATTTTAGCTATCCTCTAGACCATCTTAGTTGATTTTGGCTATCCTCTTCAGGCCACCTTAGTTAACTTTGGCTATCCTCTTTAGGTCACCTTAATTGATTTTGGCTATCCTCTTTAGGCCACCTTAGTTGATTTTGGCTATCGTCTTTAGGCCACCTTAGTTGATTTTGGATATCCTCTTTAGGCCACCTTAGTTGATTTTGACTATCCTCTCTAGGCCACCTTAGTTGATTTTGGCTATCCTCTTTAGGCCACCTTAGTTGATTTTCACTATCCTCTTTAGGCCACCCTAGTTGATTTTGGCTATCCTCTTTAGGCCACCTTAGTTGATTTTGGCTATCGTCTTTAGGCCACCTTAGTTGATTTTGGCTATCTTCTTTAGGCCACCTTAGTTGATTTTGGCTATCCTCTTTAGGCCACCTTAGTTGATTTTGGCTATCGTCTTTAGGCCACCTTAGTTGATTTTGGCTATCCTCTTTAGATCACCTTAGTTGATTTTGGCTATCCTCTTTAGGCCACCTTAGTTGATTTTGGCTATCCTCTTTAGGCCACCTTAGTTGATTTTCACTATCCTCTTTAGGCCACCCTAGTTGATTTTGGCTATCCTCTTTAGGCCACCTTGGTTGATTTTGGCTATCCTCTTTAGGCTACCTTAGTTGATTTTGGCTATCCTCTTTAGGCCACCTTAGTTGATTTTGGCTATCGTCTTTAGGCCACCTTAGTTGATTTTGGCTATCCTCTTTAGATCATCTTAGTTGATTTTGGCTATCCTCTTTAGGCCACCTTAGTTGATTTTGGCTATCCTCTTTAGGCCACCTTAGTTGATTTTCACTATCCTCTTTAGGCCACCCTAGTTGATTTTGGCTATCCTCTTTAGGCCACCTTGGTTGATTTTGGCTATCCTCTTTAGGCTACCTTAGTTGATTTTGGCTATCCTCTTTAGGCCACCTTAGTTGATTTTGGCTATCGTCTTTAGGCCACCTTAGTTGATTTTGGCTATCCTCTTTAGATCATCTTAGTTGATTTTGGCTATCCTCTTTAGGCCACCTTAGTTGATTTTGGCTATCCTCTTTAGGCCACCTTAGTTGATTTTCACTATCCTCTTTAGGCCACCCTAGTTGATTTTGGCTATCCTCTTTAGGCCACCTTGGTTGATTTTGGCTATCCTCTTTAGGCTACCTTAGTTGATTTTGGCTATCCTCTTTAGGCCACCTTAGTTGATGTTGGCTCTCCTCTTTAGGCCACCTTAGTTGATTTTGGCTATCCTCTTTAGGCCACCTTAGTTGATTTTGGCTATCCTCTTTAGGTCACCTTAATTGATTTTGGCTATCCTCTTTAGGCCACCTTAGTTGATTTTGGCTATCCTCTTTAGGCCACCTTATTTGATTTGGCTATCCTCTTTAGGCAACCTTAGTTGATTTTGGCTATCCTCTCTAGGCCACCTTAGTTGATTTTGGCTATCCTATTTATGCCATCTTAGTTGATTTTGGCTTTCCTCTTTTGGCCACCTTAGTTGATTTTGGCTATCCTCTTTAGGCCACCTTAGTTGATTTTGGCTATCCTCTTTAGGCCACCTTAGTTGATTTTGGCTATCCTCTTTAGGCCACCTTAGTTGATTTTGGCTATCCTCTTTAGGCCACCTTAGTTGATTTTGGCTATCCTCTTTAGGCAATATATTTTCTTGCTCCGAAAGACTTCTAAATTATTTGGCTTTTAATTATTGTGACTTTGAGATACCTGATGAAGGTCATTACAGAAACTCCTTGTGCACACTAAATCAGATATGTCCGTTTTTATTTATTGCACACAAGTATCAATCTTTTTTCAAGATTGAGTAGGAAAACGCATAATTTATGTTTACAATAAACATTAGAGAAACCGAAGGGGCAATCAACAATGAACATTCCAGAGAAACTGGCAACATTTGGTATACAAGACACAATACGAAGGCAAACCAAACACAAAGCACAACATAACATGTGTTGGACACCACCATACACAAGACACAAGACGAAGACAAGCAAATAAAAAACATAACACAACATGTGTTGGACACCACTATACACAAGACGAAGTCAAACAAAACAAAACACAATATGTGGTGGACACCACAATACACAAGACACAAGACGAAGACAAGCAAATAAAAAACAAAACACAATATGTGGTGGACACCACAATACACAAGACACAAGACGAAGTCAAACAAAACAAAAAACAAAACACAATATGTGGTGGACACCACAATACACAAGACACAAGACGAAGACAAACAAAACATAAAACACAACACAATATGTGGTGGACACCACAATACACAAGACACAAGACGAAGTCAAACAAAACAAAAAACAAAACACAATATGTGGTGGACACCACAATACACAAGACAAAAGACGAAGACAAGCAAATAAAAAACAAAACACAATATGTGGTGGACACCACAATACACAAGACACAAGACGAAGTCAAACAAAACAAAAAACAAAACACAATATGTGGTGGACACCACAATACACAAGACACAAGACGAAGTCAAACAAAACAAAAAACAAAACACAATATGTGGTGGACACCACAAGACACAAGACGAAGTCAAACAAAACAAAAAACAAAACACAATATGTGGTGGACACCACAATACACAAGACAAAAGACGAAGACAAACAAAACAAAAAACAAAACACAATATTTGTTGGACACCACCATACACAAGACAAAAGACGAAGTCAAACAAAGCAAAAAACACAACACAATATGTGTTGGACACCACTATACACAAGACACAAGACAAAGACAAACAAAATAGAAAATACAACACAATATGTGTTGGACACCAATATACGTAAACAACACAAATAACGAAAATTAGGTAAAAACATAATTTATGTTTACAAATAACGAAAACCATTCCAGAGATAACTGAAATAATTAGACTGGTATATATACCACAAGAAACGTCATAATATAAAAACAAAATTATATATGATATTTAGAGTCTAGTGTTTCAGTTTTTTGTTATGCTTTTTAAAAATATCTTAGCTTATTCAACTTTGACCGTGAAGTAATCATTGTTGACGGATTTACGAATGAAATAAATTAAACGGACTTACTAGTAAACATATTGGCATTTGTGTGTGTATATGGTTAAAAATTAATCAATATCTGTTCCTCGTTGCTTTATTCAAGCGAGTAATCGGTGTCAAAATGATCCGTTATGGCGCAGTGTTATTTCATAGCTACAAAGTATATTAATCTCTGTAAATTTGACACACTTAAAAAGGTAAAATTGTTGTTAAAGTTGATTCCTGATGTGTAGAGATATACTCTAGAACCACACGGAAGTCTTTTGTATGTACGAGCCCAGTTGTATGTGTAGGTAATTGATAAAAACATACCTGATAACCATTGCTTCGACATGATTTATTAGATATATTTATTGTCGAAACTCATAGTTACTAAATTACTGAATTATTATTAAAACTAAGGTATTCATCCTTCAGGTATATATGACTTTAGCCGATATAGGTCCTTTGGTTTTCATGCATCCAAATATTTAAAAAAATATTTGGCTTTCTAATAGTTTGGCATTGAGCGTACCTGATGGTGATTATTACAGAAACTCGTCATGCGCACTAAATTAGATATCTATGTTTTTATTTCAGACTTTACTGTTGATTAGAATATAAATGGGGCCGTCACATGAGATATGCAGAGAGAGTCAAACACACAGCTCACCCAGAGAAGGGGACGTAAATGAATGCTTGATTTAGCTAGGATTCCAACATTAGGACAACTTCCAGCTACTATTAATGAACAACAGTTTGGTAAGAGTGGTCTTGTCGTTAGATGACCAACATTGACGATCTTTTAAGCCCTTTGGTTTTCTTGCTCTCACAGAATGATGAAGGTTATTTTGAGCGTACCTGATGAAGGTTATTCCAGTAACGTACCTGATGAAGGTTATTCTGAGCGTACCTGATGAAGGTTATTCCAGTAACGTACCTGAAGAAGGTTATTCCAGTAACGTACCTGATGAAGGTTATTCCAGTAACGTACCTGATGAAGGTTATTCCAGTAACGTACCTGATGAAAGTTATTCCAGTAACGTACCTGATGAAGGTTATTCTAGAACGTACCTGATGAAGGTTATTCCAGTAACGTACCTGATGAATGTTATTCCAGAAACGTACCTGATGAAGGTTATTCCAGTAACGTACCTGATGAAGGTTATTCCAGTAACGTACCTGATGAAGGTTATTCCAGGAACGCATCGTGTGCACTAAGTTCTATATCTACGTTTGTATTTTACACGTGACAATCAACAACGTGCGTAGTCTCATCCAAGCTCCAACTTTTTGCCAATGATTCAGTGTTTGTAAACATTTTCTCATCTTAAATATAGCTGAAATACTGTTCTTTTGATTTTAGCTAACAATTCCGAATGCATATTATTCAAATGTTATCGTGTCGTTTGACGATACACAATTTTTTGTTTTCCGTCTAGTGTTTTGTCGAATATTGTTTGACTTTTAGTTTTTTTTTATTTTGACCATTACATTGTATGTCCTTCGACAACTTATAACATTTCCTAATTAGTCTTTATTCGTTGGAGTTTGCGGTCTGTTTCAGCACGTGTCATTATGAGTCATCCTCTTTGATCTTTCTTAATTGTGGTTGTATAAATTCCTGAGCCTTTTTACATATTCTAATTTAAAGAGTTATACAATTATTAATATTATGATCATCTTAAATGATCTGAATGCAAATTTACACTTTAAGATATGACATGATGCATAATGGTCACCTCCAATTATTATAATAAATCAACATTAGAGAATACCGAAGGGGCAATCAAAAGGGACAATCCAGAGAAACTGGTTGCATAGGGTACACAAGATAAATAAACTTTAGAGAATACCGAAGGGGCAATCAAAAATGGACAATCCAGAGAAACTGGCGACATAGGGTACACAAGATAAATACACGTTAGAGAATACCGAAGGGGCAATCAAAAATGACAATCCAGAGAAACTGGCAACATAGGGTACACAAGACACAGGACAAATATATATTAGAGAATACCGAAGGGGCAATCAAAAAGGACAATCCAGAGAACTGGCAACATAGGGTACACAAGATAAATAAACGTTAGAGAATACCGAAGAGGCAATCAAAAAGGACAATCCAGAGAAGCTGGCAACATAGGGTACACTAGACACAGGACAAATATATGTTAGAGAATACCGAAGGGGCAATCAAAAAGGACAATCCAGAGAACTGGCAACATAGGGTACACAAGACACAGGACAAATAAATGTTAGAGAATGCCGAAGGGGCAATCAAAAAGGACAATCCAGAGAACTGGCAACATAGGGGACACAAGACACAGGACAAACAAATGTTAGAGAATACCGAAGGGGCAATCAAAAAGGACAATCCAGAGAACTGACAACATAGGGTACACAAGACACATGACAAATAAATGTTAGAGAATACCGAAGGGGCAATCAAAAAGGACAATCCAGAGAAACTGGTTACATAGGGTACACAAGACACAGGACAAATATATGTTAGAGAATACCGAAGGGGCAATCAAAAAGGACAATCCAGAGAACTGGCAACATAAGGTACACAAGACACATGACAAATAAATGTTAGAGAATACCGAAGGGGCAATAAAAAAGGACAATCCAGAGAAACTGGCAACATAGGGTACACAAGACACAGGACAAATATATGTTAGAGAATACCGAAGGGGCAATCAAAAAGGACAATCCAGAGAACTGGCAACATAGGGTACACAAGACACAGGACAAATAAATGATAGAGAATATCGAAGGGGCAATCAAAAAGGACAATCCAGAGAACTGGCAACATAAGGTACACAAGACACATGACAAATAAATGTTAGAGAATACCGAAGGGGCAATCAAAAAGGACAATCCAGAGAAACTGGCAACATAGGGTACACAAGACACAGGACAAATATATGTTAGAGAATATCGAAGGGGCAATCAAAAAGGACAATCCAGAGAAACTGGCAACATAGGGTACACAAGACACAGGACAAATACATGTTAGAGAATACCGAAGGGGCAATCAAAAAGGACAATCCAGAGAACTGGCAACATAGGGTACACAAGACACATGACAAATAAATGTTAGAGAATGCCGAAGGGGCAATCAAAAAGGACAATCCAGAGAACTGGCAACATTGGGTACACAAGACACATGACAAATATATGTTAGAGAATACCGAAGGGGCAATCAAAAAGGACAAGCCAGAGAACTGGCAACATAGGGTACACAAGACACATGACAAATAAATGTTAGAGAATGCCGAAGGGGCAATCAAAAAGGACAATCCAGAGAACTGGCAACATAGGGTACACAAGACACATGACAAATAAATGTTAGAGAATGCCGAAGCGGCAATCAAAAAGGACAATCCAGAGAACTGGCAACATAGGGTACACAAGACACATGACAAATAAATGTTAGAGAATGCCGAAGGGGCAATCAAAAAGGACAATCCAGAGAACTGGCAACATAGGGTACACAAGACACATGACAAATAAATGTTAGAGAATGCCGAAGGGGCAATCAAAAAGGACAATCCAGAGAACTGGCAACATAGGGTACACAAGACACATGACAAATAAAGCTAGAGAATGCCGAAGGGGCAATCAAAAAGGACAATCCAGAGAACTGGCAACATAGGGTACACAAGACATATGACAAATAAATGTTAGAGAATGCCGAAGGGGCAATCAAAAAGGACAATCCAGAAAACTGGCAACATAGGATACACAAGACACATGACAAATAAATGTTAGAGAATGCCGAAGGGGCAATCAAAAAGGACAATCCAGAGAACTGGCAACATAGGGTACACAAGACACATGACAAATAAATGTTAGAGAATGCCGAAGGGGCAATCAAAAAGGACAATCCAGAGAACTGGCAACATAGGGTACACAAGACACATGACAAATAAATGTTAGAGAATGCCGAAGGGGCAATCAAAAAGGACAATCCAGAAAACTGGCAACATAGGGTACACAAGACACATGACAAATAAATGTTAGAGAATGCCGAAGGGGCAATCAAAAAGGACAATCCAGAGAACTGGCAACATAGGGTACACAAGACACATGACAAATAAATGTTAGAGAATGCCGAAGGGGCAATCAAAAAGGACAATCCAGAGAACTGGCAACATAGGGTACACAAGACACATGACAAATAAATGTTAGAGAATGCCGAAGGGGCAATCAAAAAGGACAATCCAGAGAACTGGCAACATAGGGTACACAAGACACATGACAAATAAATGTTAGAGAATGCCGAAGGGGCAATCAAAAAGGACAATCCAGAGAACTGGCAACATAGGGTACACAAGACACATGACAAATAAATGTTAGAGAATACCGAAGGGGCAATCAAAAAGGACAATCCAGAGAACTGGTAACATAGGGTACACAAGACACATGACAAATAAATGTTAGAGAATGCCGAAGGGGCAATCAAAAAGGACAATCCAGAGAACTGGCAACATAGGGTACACAAGACACATGACAAATAAATGTTAGAGAATGCCGAAGGGGCAATCAAAAAGGACAATCCAGAGAACTGGTAACATAGGGTACACAAGACACATGACAAATAAATGTTAGAGAATGCCGAAGGGGCAATCAAAAAGGACAATCCAGAGAACTGGCAACATAGGGTACACATGACAAATAAATGTTAGAGAATGCCGAAGGGGCAATCAAAAAGGACAATCCAGAGAACTGGCAACATAGGGTACACAAGACACATGACAAATAAATGTTAGAGAATACCGAAGGGGCAATCAAAAAGGACAATCCAGAGAACTGGTAACATAGGGTACACAAGACACATGACAAATAAATGTTAGAGAATGCCGAAGGGGAAATCAAAAAGGACAATCCAGAGAACTGGCAACATAGGATACACAAGACGAAGAAAAACAAAACCACAACACTATATGATATGTGTAGGACACCACAATATGTAAACAAACGCAAATAATGTAAATAAGATATGAGCACTCCTACAGACAACTGGAGGTAAAGACGGACCGAACACAATTTTATGGACTTTTTTTGCAGCTAGAACAACAGCATACTCATCATAAAGATTTGATAGATCAGGGTCTTGGGAAATAGATACAGTATTTGTGCAAGCACATATAATTGCTAAGCCAACCAGAAGTGACAACATTGCTATAATACATGTAGTCGGTTTCAATAATGTGTATATCATTGAAAATACTGTCATCACAAAAAGTATGTTGTTAATCAATTGAGATTGAATTAATTTCTTTTCTAATAACAACGATGAAATAAATTTGTTATTAAATGGCTTTTACTGTGCCCCAATGGAGTGTTTATATGTCTATAATATATTTATAAATTGTTGACAGATGACTTGGGTATTATTAAGCTCAATGTACCATACAATTCTACCAGTCTCTTATTTCGCATTATTGGCATATGGTGTGTCAATAACAAAAGAAGGGCGTGGTCGATCTTGATTACGTGCCACGGTGTGTTCAAACCAAAGACTTTACAATCGGTTTTTTCTTCTCCGCTAAGTACACAGCATTAAGGAGTACGAACAAAGATTTGTTGGCTCGGAATCAGGATATTGCGGTCGACTGGAGCGACATGTCTATCCGCGAACTGTTGTGCAGCAAGCTAATGCTATAAAATACAGATAAGCGTGTTGTTCTAGTACAAAGCGGATATCATCATTATCATTATCTCATCGAAATATACCTTGTTGTCGTCATGATATAGATGACAATTGCTAAATTGGCGTTAAACAACAATCACTCACTCAATACCGTAAGTAGCTAAACAACAATCACTCACTCTCTACCGTAAGTAGCCCTCTGAAGAAAAAAAAAGTTTTAGACAATGAGTATTCGTTGATAAAGAAAGACAACTCGAACACAGCTGAAACAGAATAGTATATGTTACTGTTCTTGAATCGAAGGACCTGGATAGCTACCCCCAAGACCTTGCTCGGCTTATATATAATATATTACAATACTAGTAAATGTATTATACATATTTTCGGTAAGGTTAAGTCTGGCCTATAATATACACGACAATCTAGATGATACCCGAAGTGTAACGTTAAGCGCTGAATCATAATCTATAAAGAAGATAATTAATTTGTTGTGAATGTTTGTGACCGATATTAAATACTTTACATGTAGAATTAGCCATTTTTATTTTGCCTTCCTTTGAGTAATAGCATATAACAAAGACTCTTTGCTATTAGTCAATTTAATATGAATTTTCACTGATTCTGCCTAATATACTTCTCATGTTTATTTTTGGCATTTCTATGAGTGTATGTCGACTAACATGTAAGGCTTAATGCAGAGTTCAAATATATTTCCGAGTATATATATAAAGGGCATTTTATTCCCAAATTATGCATCAAGGCATTTCTGTTTAAATCGGAGTGAATTGTGTTAATAGTCGACAAGGATATAATGGTAACATGGTCCAATTGATCTTTCATCACTTTTTATTTTGTCAAGACATATGCTTGAAGATACCAAAGGGGATAATCAGAAGCTCTAAATCTAAGGACAGACACTACATTGGCCAAAAGAAAGAGGAAAATGGAACATACAACGATCTACCAAACATTACACAGAAAACGAAAGATAAATTTGGAAAATACTCACCGTTTTGAAAAATGTTTTATCTTGTGCATTATGTATTATCCAATCAGTAGACATCCTTCAGGTTTCGCTGCTATTACCCGAATGTAGAGTAAACGATATGACCAACTATTAACTGGAAGATAATTTGTTTGAGAAACTAGTCCATCCATCTTTTTATTGTTATTACAACATAATATATCTTATTCAAATGCTTGCTACAAATAACACTCCAAAAGTCCAAGCCCCTTGTGATGTTTCCCTGTTACATCCTCTTCTGATTATCCAGGGCTATAATCAGAATTACAAGAAGGATAAAGACAAACTAAATACTATACATAGTATACATTTAGGAAACATTTATTTAATTTACATAGTCCAGACATCACCATAGACAACATTGTTCATAGGTTTTTATTTTTTTATTTTTCAGTTGATTACAATACAATTGATTTGTACGTACTTGTGTAGCCCAGTGTTTATGACACATTTTGATACGTAATCCACACTTTTTCAAAACATGCATAAAACTAGCTAAAACAAACAGTTTCACTTTTTTAAATGTACGTAATTGTATGTGTAATATTGTTAATTATAGAATTAGATCACTTAGGATACATTTATCACTATGCACTATGCTTGACTTCATTGGAGATTGATAGCCTTTGTTGTGTGTTAACGACAGATCCACCGTAAAACAACATAAAACGAAGGACACACTATGCTGTGGCCAAATGAAAAAAAGTCGAACAAACAATCAATGGTTCACAACATACTACATTGAAGACTAAAGAACGAGCAACACAAAGCTTGACGAAACCGTTGGGTGAACACGTGTGTATCAGGAAAGGTAAGCAGTTTCTGCTTCAGTATTTGCACTTTTCGTGTTACTGCTAAATGAAAATAAAAAACACATGAAAATCTCGTTGGATATCAGCAGCATATGTAAATAAATACAAATATCAGCATATGTAAATAAATACAAATATCAGCATATGTAAATAAATACAAATATCAGCATATGTAAATAAATACAAATATCAGCATATGTAAATAAATACAAATATCAGCATATGTAAATAAATACAAATATCAGCATATGTAAATAAATACAAATATCAGCATATGTAAATAAATACAAATATCAGCATATGTAAATAAATACAAATATCAGCATATGTAAATAAATACAAATATCAGCATATGTAAATAAATACAAATATCAGCATATGTAAATAAATACAAATAACATAAATAAAATATGAACTCCTACAGTATTAGTATTTCCGTATTAGAATACAAATGATGTGTTTGAAAAAAAATCAGCTACCTTCTCATCTGTCAATAGTATTTATAACTAGTTTGTATTGACTGTGATTGCCTATATATTGAATTGCCAGTATTTAAGTAGGGACTTTCTTTAAGCATATGTTATTGTACAATAATCTAGACGATATTAGAGTCATGAACAACGGGCATTTTAATAGACACTTTGATAAATAAATAAATCTATCCATCCAAAACCAATTAAAATATAAGTACAAAACATATATATAGCATATACGAGTTGGGAAGAAAGTCATACGTTGTGATGTCAACAAACATGTAGCGTTAATGAAGGGTCCAAAGTAAAGGTTAATGAAAGGTCCAAAGTAAAGGGGTTCTCCGGGTACAAGGACAGACACGAATACAATTTGGAGTTTGACGTTTGAAAACTATGTATCAATTATACCATTGAGATTCTGATGATGTTGTCTACCTATTTTCTTCGTACCATTTATTTTTAATATTTAAGCCAAAGCATATTAACATAAAGTAACATATTTCATTACTTATTGCTCCAAGGTATAACAGGGCTCAAGTAGATGTGTATCAGATTGTGACATACTATATATCAAATGGAGCAAAATAATAGGTTTAAGTGAGATACATATTAAATATTTAAATTGCCAAAATAATATATACACTTTAAAACGTGTATATGATTTAGATATTGACTGTTCTATAGTCATCTAGTCATCCTGGTCACGTGGGTGTTAGACATGATTTATATATTGACTGTTCTATAGTCATCCTGGGCACGTGGGTGTTAGACACCCGCACCTGTTTAGTGTGGCTTAAATACTAAAAAGCAGTCTTTGTAAATGAATAAACTTTATACCCTTAAAGGAATTTGTTTTTCATTTTGGGGCCATGTTTTATTTTTCTGTGTCAGGATGATTGGACATAGTGGAGATAGCTTTGTTTTATTTGTTATTGGTACTGATGTACTTAAAGTGGTGTCCAAACACAATTTCCATATCAAACGATGGTGTTCCTGTTGTTTAACAGTAACACAGCGGGTGCAATTAGTGGAGAACTGCCTACCCTTCTGGGCTATTTGAGTTAATTCCCGTTTTTAATAGGATTCGTGTTGCTCAATCTTTAGTTGTCTCTGTAATATCTTGTCAATCATTGTTTTGTCTGTCCTTCGTTCAATTGCGGCTTATGATTACAACTCTGTCATCAAAATGCTCTTCTTTGAATAATGTGAAAATAAAAATTCTGCGTGGATATAATATTTTCCCCATTGTATTGAAACTGAAATATCGGAAAGATACTGCAATGCACTGTCCACGGAAAGAATATATATATATGGTATACGAGACTTAATTTTTTTCAGACAAATATTGCCCAGGTATTTCTTAAGTTGTATTTCGCTTGGAATTCTTCTGTTTACAGAGTGTTTGCACCCCCAATTGAAATAATGTTATTCTTATCAGGAATATGCGAACAGTGAGCTATTTTATCTAATAAATTACTCAAGAAAATGTTGGAGATATCAAAGAGGTAATGAAAAGCCGTAGCTTCATATAGCCACTCCGGGCTTTAAGATAGATAATATCTGAATTGTAGCTTAACATAGCCACTCCGGGCATTAAGATAGATAATATCTGAATTGTAGCTTCATATAGCCACTCCGGGCTTTAAGATAGATAATATCTGAATTGTAGCTTCACATAGCCACTCCGGGCTTTAAGATAGATAATATCTGAATTGTAGCTTCATATAGCCACTCCGTGCTTTAAGATAGATAATATCTGAATTGTAGCTTCATATAGCCACTCCGTGCTTTAAGATAGATAATATCTGAATTGTAGCTTCATATAGCCACTCCGGCTTTAAGATAGATAATATCTGAATTGTAGCTTCATATAGCCACTCCGGGCTTTAAGATAGATAATATCTGAATTGTAGCTTCATATAGCCACTCCGTGCTTTAAGATAGATAATATCTGAATTGTAGCTTCATATAGCCACTCCGGGCTTTAAGATAGATAATATCTGAATTGTAGCTTCACATAGCCACTCCGGGCTTTAAGATAGATAATATCTGAATTGTAGCTTCACATAGCCACTCCGTGTTTTAAGATAGATAATATCTGAATTGTAGCTTCATATAGCCACTCCGTGCTTTAAGATAGATAATATCTGAATTGTAGCTTCATATAGCCACTCCGGGCTTTAAGATAGATAATATCTGAATTGTAGCTTCATATAGCCACTCCGTGCTTTAAGATAGATAATATCTTAATTGTAGCTTGTAATTGGTTGATGTGCATAGAGTGTTTCACCTATATTCAATACGAGAACATAGTATCAAACCAGAGGCTCTCAAGGGCATGCATAGATTATCTGATTTATGTATCATGACAAAAGTAAGAAAATGTCAAAAGCTAACAATGTCCAACTATTCATCTCTGTCCATGAATGTTTCAAATTCTAATTTGAAATTATTCTCATTTTGTCTGATATGAAAATATGACAATCATAAAGATGAATAAGAAGAGTTTGAAGATACCAAAGGGGTAATCAGAATCCTTATATATAAGTACTCCTTTCTTTATTACCATACAAATTGTATATATTACTTGTTATCTATCAATAGGTGTAGGCGTTAAACCTGTATGTAACGTACACACTGCTTATGGGAAAATGTACTGATCTATTAGACAATAAATTTGAATTATTGTTTATTATTTTGTACGTTCATGTTAGATACAAATTAAATATATTAACATATAAACGTTAAAAAAGAATTGTTAACAAAATATAAAATATATTAATATAAATATAAAGAATATATATAAACAACTAATTTAATTTGATATGAATACTGTAATCTGATTGGCTGATCCGCTCGGAGCAACATTTGTTATACTTGATAACTTGGGTTGGTATTATGCCGTCGCCAACATATTCTTTCGCGGATGAAAAATTCAAATAGTCCCATGAAATGATCGTAATAAAAATCGAGGAATCATTACATTTCGCTATAAAAATTTAAATTATAAGGAATATGTTCAATTTTTGAACAGGTTATACTAGTATAACCTGATCCGGAACAGCTTACGCTTCGTGGTTTATTAAGCGTAATCTGACCCAAACCAGCTGGTTATATCGTATAACCTGTTCACGAATTCAACATATTCCTTAAATAATAAAGATGTACAATGAAAACATTTATGTTTCCAGGCGGTGATGCTAAACATCAAAATTGGTGGTGGTTATGTATTAAGATGTAACAAATTAAATCATTTATGAACATCAAAATAGATTACATAAAAATAACCTTGTACACCAGATGGAACTAAATTCGCACCAAATCAATATATACTGGGAATGTCCTAGATTTGGCAACGTCTGATCATAAGAATGAAAAGAAACAACAAGTCATATTTATGCAATTACATGATAATATTTTGAGCTTTAGTATTATATATACCACGGGTCTTACGAATTCACTCATTTCAACAAACGAATTTGAAGGATGAGTTTGTTTAACATGAGTAAGACACATGGTATATGTATTGTAACAGAAATGAAATGATTGGCATTTTAGCTATCGTACAACAATCACAAATGCATGCTGTACAATGGTATAAGCCGCGTTCATTTGCGTTTGGATTCAACAAAGTTTTAATGGGTCATTAATTGAGAATGGCACAATATCAATTCCAGATAAGAAACCATGGTTTCCTACAAACACGTTGCTTAAGCTGAATAATTCAGTAAAAAATATCAAAGGAAAACAGTCATTTATGTTACAAACACATAATAATGTCACCTGCGACAGAATAAACATATATAAACAATATACAATATTGTATTTAATGAGATACAATAACATATTGCATTGGAAATAAATTGTTCTGTTCTCAGATCCTTCTTTCCCATGTAGCATTATCTACTAGCTTCCGGTAGATAAGAATTTTGAAATTCGCCCATTCAAAATTTGCACTAACAGAGATTTCTGTTTACTCACTATTGGTCATTTAATAAAATGTCTTATAGGTGTCAATCTCGGTCTACTTATTCATTGTTTTAATGTCCAAGGAAGATTGCCAGTTAGTAAGAAAGGATATGGATGTAAATGAACATGACACTATCCAAATGTACAACTATGCAAAATTAAAGCAAAGGAACAGCGCTCCCATTGGTGATATGCAACTATTACGTCATGCATTGATTAAAGAATTTGAAAAGGGTAGTGATGATTTTGTCTTTGTTTTTATTTTTTGAAATTGTTCTGACCGTCTCGCATTTGTTTTAGTTTTTCCATTTTATTCTAGAAAGTTTGTATTGCATTGATATCGTTGGCAAGAACCATTCTGTCACAATATAGAACCACATACAGTTAAATGTTACTTTCAAACATATGATTCTTGAATATTACATTTGAAAGTAACAGAGCACTTAAACTATTAAAAGCACCAAAAACCAATATGTTTGTCTGTTGTTTTACAGGATTACAACAGAGAACAGAATAAGAAATATTAAAGTCAACATATGATATGTCACTGAGCATGCGTGATCATCATCACCTCCGACTGTTACCATATTTGAGCGTGTTGTTCCAATTGTGGTACTTCCTGTTTGTGGCGAAACGTTCTGACAGAATGGTGGAGGAGGGTTCATATTGAGGCACATATTTTGACAGAACGCTGGAAGGTTAGTCGTATCCATACAGTCTTCTATGTTTGGACAGTTTGGAGGTCGATTTGGATTATCTCTTCTACATTCCTCCGGTGATGGATAACCACCGCCGCCACCACCACCACCACCATTCTGGTCACCTGGACAATTGCAAAGATACCAAGTCCATTCATCTTCCCAACCTTCAATTATCAAGTGAAAAAAAAAATTCCATGTATTCTATTCCAGTTTGAAATTTAGTATACATTTTGTACACAATAAGCAATGAAAAAATATTATTCCATGTATATTATATTCTATTTTAGTTTGAAATTTAGCATACACAATAAGCAATGTACTGAAAACAAAGTAAAAACAAACACCTGATGTTTGAGATTAAGGGGGCAGCTTTACACGACCATCTACTTTCGATGTAATATATATAATAGGGCGAGGCAGAGTTAAGCCACTATTTGCTTTCGTTGTCATCTATATAAGAGGGCAGAGCAGCGTAGAACTATCATATATTGTCGTTGTCAACTCTAAGGACAGGGTTCAACTACAATCTGTTTTCGTTGTCGTCTTAAGAGGGCGAGGCAGAGTTAAACCATCATCTATTTTTGCTTGGACTAGTTATTCATGTTCGTTGTAGTCAGTGGCATTATCGACCGTCGATTTGTGATTAGTCAAATGTTACGTAATATAGTACAGGAAAAAATTATTATCAGACTTGGCATTTCGTAAACCATACATTTGTATGCAATTTTCGCTTCGCTCAACGATAGCAAAGTATGTATCAAATGGAGGCACACTATATGTAGTTTACTAATGATAATAAAAACGTAGATACCTAATTTAGTGCGCATGACACGTTACCGGAATAACCTTCATCAGGTACGCTCATAGTAAATAGATTGAAGAGCCAAATAATTTAAAAGTTTTTGTTAGTAGGAATAACAAAGAGCCTAAACAGTAAAACATATGGCTTTAAATAGTCTAACATGACATATATTGCTAAACATCGTGTAATCAACCTTCTTTTCAGGCTGTGAATTTCTCAACTTCGGAACTACGTGTTACATGTAAATAAATTTACCAGTAATTATTTTTTTTTAAAAATCAGTACTTCAAAGTTTCAATGAATAATATGCTAAAAAATATATATACCTGAATTGTCAGATGTATCACATGTATACACTAGATTTCTCAGGGTCTGCATTACCACGCCTTTATAACATCCCAAAAAGTATGGCCAAGTAGTTGTCGCATGGTATCGATATGCTCCATTGACTTCTCGTCCATGACATTCGTCAAGGTCATCGGAAGTTATGAGATGGTCTACATCTGACGCACTTGGTCCATAAATGGGGAAACCGTCTAGAGCGACACCTATGAATTCATCGACCTCTCCTTTATACAAGCAACTGTCGGGTATTTTATGATAATGGTAGGCACCACCCGGTGCTGCGTGGCCGTCACAAGTGTCAAATACCTCTTGGGTTGATCCGTCAACTGCATTTTCTGCATCTGCATTTAAAGGATTAAATATTGCCACACCTGTTCTTGTTATGCCGATCATTCCCATTGGTACACAGCCATGTAGACCAGTATTATACATTGGTATCTTTGGGATACTAACATTGTAGTTTTGATTAGTGGCATCATTTGGATTGTTAATGTCTGTCATAACATGGTCAGGTATACCAGATGCGTATATTAAATGTCTACAAAGTAAAAAATAATCATACATGAGAAAAGTTAGAATTTTCTTAAATGAAACAATATTAAATTTTATTAAATGCCATTACGACAATCCAGAGGTTTTCAAAAATGCATCGTACATTTCAAACGTATGATATTCATTACTTATTTTGCCATGTCTGTAATTGACAATAGGCAGAAGAAGGACAGACAATGCAAGGGCCAACAGAAAAAGGACAAAGGGAAAAACAATGATGAAAAGAAAGCTTAAACAGTTGAGGTCATCAATTAGACCAATATCAACAAAACAAACAATCACTTCTCATCTCAACTGATTTCACTGAACATAAAAAGACCACAACATATGAGGTTGAAAATCCAGGTCCTGGTGTGAGACAGGCACCACCATATGGCAGGGTTAAACCAGTTAATAGGATCCTAACGCTCCCCTATTGACAACTGGACCTCCAACGGCGATAATTATATAAACAGACGATGGTAGAAGATGATTATGCCGATAAACCAACAAGTATATCTTGTCAAAAGTGTAGAACCTTAATAAAATGAAAAACAAAATATATCACACTGTCTGAGCTGTTCCAAGATCTAATATTAAAGTCGTAGAAAGAGCTAAAATCGATACCACAACACATATACATGAACGCCCATTTTCCTGGCTTGGTACGTGCACTTCAATAAAAAGTGATAGGGTTAATCTAGTTTTATGGGCCCAAACCAAATTGATGGATTTGTAGAATTAATATATTATATGTTTTTTATGACTTGTTTGGGATGAAATCATGATTGTATGATTTTCAGTATTATTATTTAACCTACATTTAACTACCGGTAAATACAATATTAAATAGTTCTTACCTATCTGATGGACTGGAGTCGACTATAACCGTGGCCTCAGGAAAGTTCCCGGATGTACCGAACTTTGACAGTTCTGTATTAGTCAAACAGTTCACCAAGCTTAGGAGACACAGGAAGAGGTATCGTTGTAGCATTATAAGCCTTCTCGCAAGACAACTGACCTGGATATATAGGATGTAATAATTGTTACTAGTATTACAGTGGTATGTGTTACATAAGTACTGATTAATATAACGAGTTTTGAAGAAAAAAACCTGAGGTTGTTGGGACATTACAATGCAAACGGCGAAAGAGAAATATGTAATGTCCCCAGGGTGCCCTTGAGTATTCAAGAGGTAATTTGTTCGGTTTTTATTTGTTTGAATATTTTCCCGATGAGGTAATGATATTCTGTTCATGTAAAGTAAGCATGCATTATAAATGCGCAATTGAAAGATTGGACAGGACGGGTGCCTCTAGTAAAGCAGGAACTGCTTACCTTTCCAGAGCACCTGACTTCATCCCTGGTTTTTAGTGGGATTCGTGTTACTCAATCTTTAGTCTTAGTGTTTTGTATATCATTGTTTATCTTTTTGTCTATTGTTTTGGGGGGTTTTTTTGGGGGGGGGGGAGGGGTGGTGGGGGGGTGGTCCTTTTACGTATTTACGGCTTATACGCTGTGCCAACGATAGACCGTTTTTCATGGAAGTAAAATTTTCATAATTTTGCTTTTAATTAATGACAACGAATTTTTAGTTTAACTTTGAAGAAACATATACATGTACTCATGTAAATTAAAGTCGGGTCTTTATTTTTATATATTAAAAGTTAAATTAAAGAGTTTTCTATTTTTGTATGATTTTTGTCATGTTTTTGTGTGAGAACTCCCTCTGTTCTGTGAGTATACTCATTGGATGAAAAAGGACATTGCTTATGGTTAAGTCTATAGCTTAAATTAAACTATTGTAAAGAAAGTTTTCTTGAGATTTTTTAGGCATACATTTGTAATTTTTTAATATCAATATCATCAAACAAAATATATAATCACTTTAATTTAACAACATCTGTTCATTTACTACAGGAATATAACTACATGTACAACAGCCACGTGTTAGGTTTAAAATGCTTGTACAAAATGTAATACCATGAGATTATGAAAAGAAAGTGATGGTCAACCATTTCACCAATGTCGACAAAACGAACAATCGTCTCTCACCTAAAATAATTTAATGAAAAAAAAAAGACCACGACATATCGAGCTAGAAATCCAGTGTTCTGGCTTGGGACAAGCACAAAAATTTGGCGGGGCTAAACCGAAATTTAATGGGTTCCCAATGCTTCCTCTCTTGAGTTATATATCAGTACCAGCATCACCATTTAATAAGTACTGTCAATAAGGATAAAATCAGAGAACTTAGAAAGGAAGTTTTCAAAATGAAATAAAATATATATTTCTGTTTGCAAATAAAATAATATATAGAAACGTGAATCTAAAAAAATGATGTATATTAACCGTTTGTTGCGAGATTTAAAAAAAAAAAGAAAGATTATTTGGAAGAAAAATCAGATATATAAAGACTATATTAATATAATTGTACACCTTACCTTTAGTTATAGCACTGGATTGTAAATCTTTATTTATTTATTTATGTATAGTATCATATAGTAAGCAGACCGTGACAGGGTGTAAAAATATAACGCTTTAAATGGTCAATCGTGATATCATAACAATAATCTTTCAATAATTAACAATGATTAACCATGGACAATCTAGGTCAAATTTTATAAAATCAGAAAAAAATTTAAAGGTGAAAACAGATGTACTGTATTGTTGTACATGTGTTGTATATTCTCTTCCTTAAAACCCCTCACGATATAACTGAAATATTGTGGCGTTAAATACCATAAAACAAACAAACAAACTTAAAAACCCACTTTTATGGATATCTAAACAATTATCTGAATCTAACGTAGCTTATCGTTCCACAAAGCTTCTGTAGGCCTTACAAATAGCACCTACATGTATATATAAAAGTGCTCACTGGAAATTTGCTATACACCACCTCTATACCTTCATTTCACAGCTGTAAGTGGCCAAGTTTGACAGGTGTGGACCCATAAAACTTGTTTGATGCCGCCACTTTTTGTTTTATTGAAGTGGCTGAACCAAGCCAGGATAGTTATCTGTCATGTATTTGTGTGTTAGAAGTTTCGATGTTGTCTCTTTCTACGATCTTTCTGTTAGATTTGGGAACTGTTCCGAAAGTGTGCTATTTTTTTGTTTTTCATTTATTTTTATTTGCAAATATTTTACTAAAAAGGAAGAAATCTGCTGATTAGAGAAATACTTTCATCTTTGGTGCTACTAACAGGGCTAATATAGGAATTAAAAGTTACATTCTTTATTTCTGTGTATTTGTTTACGGTTTTGTTGTATGTAGGTAGTTTTCGTGTTTTGTAAAACGTTGCCATGGGAAAGTTGAAATGGCTGCCATTATTAAAGAATATATCAAGCAAAACATATATTATAAAAATGAAATGAAATTATTAAATTAAATACCGAATGGTTAAAATAAACCATAAAACTGGTTGAAAAGAAAGTCAGAATCGTGATCAATTACAATTTAGATTAGGAGGACACTAGGTTGTCATAAAAATCTATTAATAAAATCATCTTACAACTAAATCAGTTGGTCATAGGTGCGTGATCATATGTAAATGTTATATATTGTTTATATTTTATTTTTATTATGATAAAATTATCAAAACTATGAATAATTTATAGTAAATTAAATTTAGATCTGTTAATGACCATATTATGAATAAGAATTTAAACTGAAGGCGTTTTATAAAGGAATCGGTGTTTAAAGTTTCATTCAATATAATATACCAATCACGATATTATTTCTATAGATTTTTTGTGTACACTTTAATTGTTAATACAATATTTGTACAAAGTATAACCGCATCGATGATGTAATGGTTAGCATGGTCTCCTCGAGTGCGGTAGATCCTGAGTTCGAGCCCCGGTCGGGTCAAACCAAAGACTATGATATGAAATAGTTATTTGTTGTTTCTCCGCGAAGCACATAACATTAAGGAGTAAGAGCAAATACTAGTTGGCTCAGAATCAGAATAATGTGTCCGAGTGGAGCGACATGTCTACCCGCGGACTGTTTTTTCAGTGAGCTAGCATTATAAAAATCCAACTCAGCGCTGACCTCATCATCATCTCATTGACTTGAAATGCTGAGTTGGCGCTAAGCAACAAACAATCACTAACCCACCCTGTACAAAGTATATTAAGAGGAAAACTTAAAAATGATAGGTTTTCCTGACTTGGTGAATATTTGTGTAAACCTGGCAGAACTGTACTGGAATGTTATGCTTGGAGACAATGTACATGGCAGAAATAATGCTTGGAATTATCTTATTTTGTCAAGCACGATAAATAAGGGTAAACGGTTCTACACAGAATTACACAAAAAGAACTTGAGGTTAAGTTGACATTAAGTACACCATACATTGATAACTAATAATAAATAACCATAATATCCTCTTAAGTAAGAAGGTGCTACATTGATTATAGGGGTTATGATTATGGTGTTTAACGCCACTTTCAACAATATTTCATCTTTATCGTGGTGGTCAGTTTTTTTCGGTGGAGGAAACCGGAGTATCCGCATAAAACCTCCGACCAGCCCCAAGACACTGACAAACTTTATCACATAATGTAATGTTGTATCGAGTACACCTCGCCATGAGTGGGATTCGAACTCACAACATTAGTGGTGCTATAGGCACTGATAGCATAAGTAATTGCAAAGCCAATTACCAAGCGATGGCTCCTACATAATTAAGTCCTAAGCTTCCACTATTGCAATATATATAACCCGTTCTGTGTTGGCTTCTGATGGTTGTATATAGAGAGATAATGTACAATCAACCTACTTGAGGTTTATGGTGTTTCAACGCCACTTTCAACACTATTTCAGTTATATCGTGGAAGTGAGTTTTATTGGTGGAGGAAACCGGAGTACTGGGAGAAAACCACCTACCTGTCACATGTCACTGACAAATTTATCAAATAATGTTGTATAGAGTACACCTCACAATGAGTGGAACTCGAACTCACAACCTCAGTGGTGATAGGCACTGATTGCACAGGTAGTAGTAAATCCAACTACCATGCGATCAAGACCACGACGACCCTCCCTCTATTACATGATAAAATTATCAGACTTCTAATATTTAAGCTCAAATATATGTACACATGTTTTACTTAAATATATCATATAGTAAATAAACATGGTAGAAAAACATTGGGGCAATGATCAATGGACAAACCAGAGATACTGGCAAGATTGGGCATGCAAGACACAGGATGAACAAAACACAACACAGAAACCTAAAAAGATGAACAACACAGACCCCATCAAAAACCGGGTTGTAGGCAGGGGCTTGTGAAGTGTAAACAGTCCCTGCCTCTTATAAGATATGGATGTATACGAACATTAGAAACTATCCAAAATTACACTTAAGACACAAATTAATGTAAATGAACAGCTTGTAGTAAGAAAGCATATGGATGTAAATGAACATTAGAGACTATCCAACATAACACTTAGACACAAATGAATGTAAATGAACAGTGTTTTTATTTCTGTTCTACATTTCAGTCACAGTAGGGTCAACAATGAGAACACCTTAAAATGAGTGTGAAACAGCACCTAGTCTGCAGTTGAGAGGTACTCTGAAACAGCACCTAGTTTGCAGTTGAGAGGTACTCTGAAACAGCACCTAGTCTGCAGTTGAGAGGTACTCTGAAACAGCACATAGTCTGCAGTTGAGAGGTACTCTGAAACAGCACCTAGTCTACAGTTGAGAGGTACCCTGAAACAGCACCTAGTCTGCAGTTGAGAGGTACTCTGAAACAGCACCTAGTCTACAGTTGAGAGGTACCCTGAAACAGCACCTAGTCTGCAGTTGAGAGGTACTCTGAAACAGCACCTAGTCTACAGTTGAGAGGTACCCTGAAACAGCACCTAGTCTGCAGTTGAGAGGTACTCTGAAACAGCACCTAGTCTACAGTTGAGAGGTACCCTGAAACAGCACCTAGTCTGCAGTTGAGAGAGGTACTCTGAAACAGCACCTAGTCTACAGTTGAGAGGTACTCTGAAACAGCACCTAGTCTACAGTTGAGAGGTACCCTGAAACAGCACCTAGTCTGCAGTTGAGAGGTACTCTGAAACAGCACCTAGTCTACAGTTGACAGGTACCCTGAAACAGCACCTAGTGTGCAGTTGAGAGGTACTCTGAAACAGCACCTAGTCTACAGTTGAGAGGTACTCTGAAACAGCACCTAGTCTACAGTTGAGAGGTACTCTGAAACAGCACCTAGTCTACAGTTGAGGGGTACTCTGAAACAGCACCTAGTCTACAGTTGAGAGGTACTCTGAAACAGCACCTAGTCTACAGTTGAGAGGTACTCTGAAACAGCACCTAGTCTGCAGTTGAGAGGTACCCTGAAACAGCACCTAGTCTGCAGTTGAGAGGTACTCTGAAACAGCACCTAGTCTGCAGTTGAGAGGTACTCTGAAACAGCACCTAGTCTACAGTTGAGAGGTATTCTGAAACAGCACCTAGTCTACAGTTGAGGGGTACTCTGAAACAGCACCTTTTTATAGTTGTTGTTCACCATGTAGGACTGTTTGAGTGGTTTTTTATCCCTGGAAATTGCTTTCAGATATAATTTAAGAAATATTATTTCAAAATTTTCTATTAAAATTAATGAAAAAACAAAAAGTACTGCAATGCCAGTTCTTCAACAATGCAGTAAAGTGGACAACATTATTTTATTAATGTTGACATATATTTGTTAATTACAGTCAGGGCTGTTACATGTAGTACACACATTAATTGCAAAAGCCATAGCATAGCATGGAACCCCTCCCCCTTTTTAGTCAGAACACCCCCTTTAAGATTAGACAATAAATAATTAGTCACTTTTTAATATAAGCCTGCATCACTAATGTTGTACACTAGTATTTTTACTGTAACATATAAACATCAAACAAATTAAAATTCATAAGCATTTTATTAAACAATAATATAGAAATATTGCACTTAACATCAGGAACATTCAAAGCACATTTGTGTGTGACATAACAATATTATAATCATGATATTTGATTTAGTGTGTATTTTGTACATTGTGTTAAATTTTGTTTCATTAATGACTTTATATGTTGAATATTCTCTACATCCTAACATGTACAATGTCAAATTTGTGATTTGTAAGTTGCATGAAGCAAAATACAATTACAACGTTTTGTAGAGATAAATACAAGTTTTTATGGAAATAAGAAATCAATATTGAATAAGGCCATAGGCCAAGGTCCATATTGGTTCCTTATGTCCATAAAAAATGATATTGAATTCAATTAAAATCTAACTTGGTTCTATGGTTACTGGGTAGGAAATTATTCAACATCATTTGCATAATCATAAAAATCAGTAAAATTATTATTTTCATTAAAAAAATCTGATATTTAAGAAATAATTCATGGCAGCCGTAGATTTGTGCTCATTTAACCATGGGTTGGGCATTTATATTCAATTATTTTTTTTCCCCGAGCGCTAGCGAGGGATAAAATACGAATATAAATGCCCAACCCATGGTTAAATGTACACAAATCTACGGCTGCCATTATTTCTTTTCTAATATGATAAATACGGTCATTTTTATGACCCTAGGCTACCTTAGAATCCGCCACACAACGGCTGTTCTATTTAGCACCCTTCACATATGAATACGAATATTGGTTGTTTACGTTTTCAAAATTTCACGTGGGAGGTGGCCGGAACATCCGTCGTGGAAAACCCCAGATGAGTGCGTTTTCATCGCATATTTGTATATACATGTAAACAAAGTAATATAATGTGTAATTGTTGTGTATGACCTCACGGAAACGGCCGTGTAGGCTTTTATTCATTACAGAAACTTTTTAAATTATGCTTTTTTGTTTCCAATCGATAATTTGAGTGCGCAGGTGCTAAAGGTAGATATATACCGACATATACTGGTTGACGATATATAGGCCGCCATATTAGAAATAAGTATAATAATTCATTATCACACAAGTACATCCTGAAATTCAGCTTTAACAGAACAATTTGAATTTCTTTTTTTTTTGGTGATTATTCCCCATCGGTTGCATAAAAGGTTTTAAATATTGAAAATAATAATATTTGATCATATGGTATTTTGGTAACATACAGGAAGACAAAATAAACAGATGCACAAAATAAATAACAGATAAATATTATAGATTTTCTTACAAATGTATTGTCACAATTCTCAGATTTATAGGCTTCATGTTCTATCAGTAGATTAGATTAAACGTATTTTATTGTTAACTATATAACATTTGGATCGGACACAAGTTATTCCAACTTACAAAGGTCCTCTCCACATATTTACATACAATTTTATATTCCATGCACCAGCAAGTAATAATGTATAAATAACAATTTACATTTTATAACAACATTGAGAAAAAAAAAAAGATTTTTTTTTTTTTGAAATTATATAATATATTGAGTTATAACAGTACAGAATTGTCATATTCGTGGGGGTAAATCAACAATGGAGAAAATGTTCACAAAAGAAAATAGTTAAATTCAATATATATCAGTACTTAAAATATTCAATAAGAAACTTCATTCTACATCAAGCATCAACAAGTCTATACTGTAGATATGAGTTATCTCCCTTACAAATCACATACATTGTATAGGAAAGAATATATTGGTACACTGGTAGCTTTGCTAATTGTTTCTTATATTTATTTCCACCATTGATGGGTATAACAAATATCTAGACCTTAAGATAAAACCACTAGACTGGAAAACAATACAATCATATAATAAGTGATCTATTGGTAAGATAATGAGAAGACACACAAATGTTATACATCCATCACTGTAGTCTATATAGTATTTACTATGATATCACATAATAATGTCTTCTTCTTCTTCTTTGGTTACGGAAAACCATCAACGTACTGATGTTTACTTTCCGGCGCATGCCTGGTAAAATGTTTTCAAATTTATAAAAAAATTTCGGAACATAGTAAATTAGTTTGATATAATTGTTATTTTTATTTTTTTTTTAGTTATATATTATCTAGTATTTTTAAGCCCAGCATATGGGGGCATCTAGTTTTTTCAGTTTGTCCATTTGTTAGTCCATCCGTCCTGCTTCACTGTGTGAATGTAACTCCTTCGAAGTTGTTTGTCCGATAGCCTTCATATTTGATAAGATGATTGGTCATTATTTTTGTAGGAGTTATGGCACTTAAACATTTTTTATGCATTTTCAATATACTTTGAGAATGCATAGTGGTGGGGCATAGTGTACTTTGGACACAATAAATTCTTGTTTTTTGTTTCAATTTAAAATATTTATAGTATAAATACTCATGCATTCTAAATATAGAAAAGTAATCACAAGAAACCAAATAACAAATCGTACTATATATCTGAACAGAAAACAAAGTATATTGATGTTTATAGAATATTTGCCAATGAATATATTAAAAGAATAAATGAAAATAAAACACTTCAAAAGTGTACATTTTTAATGAAAGTAAAAAATTATATAATAAATGCAAAATAAATAGATGTTTCCAAAAGGTATTAAATAGAAATTGTATTTAGGTTGTAATTCTGATTATAGCCCTGGATAATCAGAACAAGATGTAACAGGGAAACACCAAAAGGAGCTTGGACTTTTGGCATGTTAATTGTAGCAAGCATTTGAATAAAAGATATTACGTTGTTAAAAAAAAAAAAAAAAAGAAACCAAACAACACAATAATTCACCAATGCCAAAAGTGCATGAGGGAATTATCATCATCATTCGGTTACGAGTGATTAATTTTTGATATTTTGATTTACAAGATTAGTTAAACTGTTTATTACATCGAATGAACACTTATGCAAATAAGATGTTTTAAACATGACTTTTTTCATTGTTGGTCACACAATATTATATTCAATTGTGAGGACATTAGTGCAGTGACATCATGCATGAAATAAAACATTTTTATTTCACTGAGTGAAATGACAGTTTTTCTTTCACTTGAAATCTCAATATTTCTAGGGCATATGTAATTAATTGCTTTTTTTTATGCTAAAATGTGTCTTTTAATATGATGTTTCATTAACTATAAGACATTGTGAGAGACACAGTACACACACACACACACACACACACACATTGTTGTGGGTATTAAACTTATTCTGTACCTGAACCAAATGAGAAGTACTTTATAAACCTCACATTTCAAACAAATATATTTGACCCGATCCCAGTATATATTAATATTTTAATTTAAATATTCTCCATACATAATATATGTTTTGTGAATTTTAATGTGCCTGTGCTATCTCTGAAAAGAACTGTAGAACATCGCTAACACTAAAAGCTAATGAAATAGCTGAGTCTTGATAACACTTGTTTATTAAGTCCTCATAATTTTTGGTCTGTTTAATAAATTCATCCTGCATAGAAAGCCACACAACCTACAAAATAAATACACACATGATTAAAATATTAATATAAAACCCAAACAAACTGTAATTCCAAAACTTCAACCAGGAACCAATGAAAATTGTAAGATGGTTTCATAACAATTTTTAAAACAATGTTTATGTATCTGGGTCATCTGAAATAGGCAAGCCTCATTACAATTTTGAGCATTTTATTTTTGCTTTATCAAGGGGAACAACTACATAACAACAAAAACAAAATCCAAATCATAATGACAAAAGTTATTATTCCCAAAATAGTTCTTCAGATTATGATAAAAAAAAACATTAAAAACATATTTTTACATGGAAAAGGGGGCATAACTCCCCAAATCTATACTTTTATATCTAAGTTTAAAATCTAAAGTAATTTAAATATACAAATGTATACAATTTGAGAAGATGAGTAAAAATCAAGTTGGTACCTATCCATATTCCCTATATATAACATGCAACTGATTTCCATTTCCTTTTTATTCCATACCAATTCATTATTAATAGCAAAACCCAATTCTTTAATCTAAAGCCTGTCTGTCATAACAAGTACCTCTTTCAAATAGAATTGGGGATCAAGATATTTGTCACTGACCCTATCCTCCTCTGCTTCAAATACACAACTATTTGCTGTATAACCATTCTATATTTTCAATCATGTTTTCATGGTCACAATCATGTTTCTGTTACTATGGCTACTATCATATTTTCAAGGTTATCATCATACCATTTTTTTCTGGTATGCAATGTAATGAATTATCTATCAAATCATGAATTTAAAAGAGCCATTGAAAATGATCCACATGTTACCATAACAACAAAACTTAATGAATTCATTGTACACAGATTAGTTCTGCATTTAGACTGAATTTGATGAAAGGTTTACAAAGGATTGCATTTAATTAAAATTTTGTTTGGACATGATTCAATGTATGTAAAAGACAAGATAAAAAGTCTCCCTTCAAATAACATGTTTTACAGAATAAAATCATTGATAATAACCTGTAACAGATTTTCTTCTTCACATAGATGTTTTTCTACTTTCTTGTACACATGATCCAACCCTTTCTTTACCTGTGAATATACAATACACAATGATTAATTCATGCAACAAAACAAATCACATGTGCCACATTCAAGTGAAACAGATAGACTTGTAAAATATATAATGAAAACAAATGTCGTACCTGCTTGTGCTATACTTTTCTTCAAAAGAAAATGTTGTGAAATAGGTCAAAAACTGATACATTTGTAAAAATTCCAATTTAATCCATTTTTATGATGTTGGCATTTTGAAAATTAAAAATGATAATTGCTTTCTATTCATAGTAATTTCTTAATATTTAAACAAATTTTTTTAAAAAGATTCATATTAAATTTTTTCCTAAAATCAAGTACTGAATTACAGTTGTCTCCCTCTTATAAGGCCACCCCTTCTACAATGAAAAGTGGCCTTATAAGAGGGGTGGCCTCTCTTAAGTGGGAAAATTTAGTAGTATTTTACTATCTCAGCAAATCTGAAATCTGTCCTGATACGAGATGTGGCCTTAGTTGGAGTCGCCTTTGAAAGAGGGTGACTTCTGTACTGAATCTTGTCCTTCAAAAATGATTTATGTAAAGTTTGGTATTGTTGATTAAAATGTTAATACCTCTTTTGCTGGATATTCTTTGATAACTTTACGAAGTTCTAGTTTACTGAAAGCTAACTGGTACCCTACTTCCTCTGGTTTGACACCAGATATTATCTTGTTTTCTACTCCTTCAAAGAACACCTTAAATACACAGAAATTGGAAAAAATAGATACATAAATAATGTGCAGGCATAAATAAAATGAAAAACAAGAAAATTCATCACACTGTCAGAATAGTTCTAAAATCTAATCACAAAATTGATACTCCTAACACATATACACATGCCCGTCCACTTTCCTGACTTGGAACAGGCAGGGCTAAACTAAATATATATGCCAAAACCTCCCATCTTAGTGAAAATTGAAAAAAAAAAGAAAGTTTAACAGTAAAACCTCAAAATAACTAGAGGCTCAGTGGGCTGAGCCTGTGTCGCTCACCTTTCGTTCTGCTTTGAAGAAACTTAATACAGAACCTTCCATACATGTAGATGCTTCCTACCAAGCTTCGGTTCATATGGCTAAGCAGTTTCAAAGAAGATTTTTTAGAAATCGACCAATCAGAAACAAAAACTGCATGTGGTGGCCATGTTTGCTAACCGATCGGGACGAAATGAGCAATCTTCATAGAGAACATTCCATAGATGCTTCCTACCAAGTTTCGGTGGTAGCCATGTTTGTTAACCGATCGAGACGAAATGAGTAATCTTCATAGAGGACATTCCATAGATGATTCCTACCAAGTTTCTGTGGTAGCCATGTTTGTTAACCGATCGGGATGAAATGAGCAATCTTCATAGAGGACATTTCATAGATGTTTCCTACCAAGTTTCGGTTCATTTGGCCAAGCGGTTTCAGAGGAGAAGATTTTTTTAAATCGGCCAATCAGAAACAAGAATTGCCTGTGGTGGCCATGCTTGGTAATGGATCATAACAAAATGTGCACTTTTTAGAGAGGACCTTCCATAGATGCTTCCTACCAAGTTTCAGTTCATTTGGCTGAGGGTTTTCAGAGGAGAAGATTAAAATGTGAAAAGTAAACGGATGACAGACGACGGACACCAAGTGATGGCAAAAGCTCATATTGCCTTTGGCAAGGTTTGCTAAAAAGAATATTAAAATATGAATACCTACTTGTAATGTATAGAATAAACATATTACACTATATCAGCATTAGTTAATTTCTAAGGGAGATAATGGCAAGAGTTATCTTTCTTTTAACAGTTTAGGCAAGAGTTACCTTTCTTTTAACAGAGGAGAAGATTTTTATTAGAAATCAACCAATCAGAAACAAGAATTGCCTGTGGTGGCCATGTTTGTTACCCGATCGGGACAAAATGAGCAATATTTATAGAGAATCTTCCATAGATGCTTCCTACCAAGTTTCGGTTCATTTGGCCCAGCGGTTTCAGAGGAGAAGATTTTTTAAAATTGGCCAATCAGAAACTAGAATTGCCTGTGGCAGCCATGTTTGTTAATGGATCGGGACAAAATGAGCAGTCTTTATAGAGGACCTTCCATAGATGCTTCCTACCAAGTTTCAGTTCATTTGGCGGAGGGGTTTCAGAGGAGAAGATTAAAATGTGAAAAGTTAACGGACGACAGGATTGAAAGGAAAACTAGTGTTCTTGTACATGAATGTCCCTCAAGCCTATTTGAAATACAGTCAACCCTACAAGTGTATGGAAAAAAAAGTAATCAGAAATTACTTGTTTTAACCCTTTCAATGTTAAAGGTAAAAGGTAAAATTCATTTAGGAATCGATACCAACTATATACAAATGTAGTTTAAAAATATGAATATTTAAAGGTATGAAATAAAACACGTACATCAAGATTAAAATGCACTTATATATTGACATCCTTCTAATATGTGTTACATATACTAGCTATATACATGTACACTGAAACAATTTTTCTTTCAATGTTAATAGCTAGATAGCCTATAACTGTGGAAAAATATATTGAAAAAAAGTAACAAAATCTGAAAACAGAGTTGATAAAAATCATGTTTATTATCAATTCAAGTCTTGTAAATTTGGAGAACAAATGTTAACCAAATCTCTAAAACCAGAAATCATTTCTCACAGTCATAGAAAATATTCCCAATCTTCAAAATGCTCTAAAAAAAGAATCTACCAATCTTTTGTATCAATTATCTAAAAGAAGAATGATGGCATGTCAATAACAACTTGACAAGATAATCTGGAAACTATTACATTTCAGCTGACTTCTATGACAACAGATAATTAAAATGTACCTGTATTTTCTCTAGTGGTCTTCCTAGTAAATTTGTAGTATAAGCATACAGATTTTCTTGGTAAACTTGCTTAGCTTCTTTCCTGTGTCCATCTAAACATGGTATCTTCAGTTGTGATAAAACAGCTGAAAATTTTGATCAAATACAAATCTTTCATATGTTAACCTGTTAACAATTTTCAGGCAGACAGCTATTTACAACACTAAGATCATGATCGACAAAAATTGACAAATCTCAAGATACAAAATAGTTGGCATCGCTGGCATAATGGTTAGTGTTCTTTCCTTGAGTGCAGTAGATCGTGGGTTCGATCCACGTTTGGGTCAAACTAAAGACTATAAAACTGGTATTTGTTGCTTCTCCGCTAAGCACGCAGCATTAAGGAGAGAGAGCAAAGGCTGGTTGGCTTGGAATCAGAATAATGTGTCCGAGTGGAGCGACATGTCTACCCGTGGACTGTTGTTTCAGTGAGCTAGCCCTATAAAAATCCAACTCAGCGTGTTGGTCTAGTACAAGCGGACCTCATTATCTCATTAAAAATTAACTTGTTCTCGCCATGATATAGCTGAAAAATTGCTGAATTGGCATTAAACAACAATCACTCACTCACAAAACAGTTGTTTTCTCTATTCTAATGCAATACAAAAATAAAATGTTTCAGTAGAGCTATTAAATTGTTCTAAAACTGAAATAAAATAAAAATTTCCATGAAATCTATTAGATGTTTTTACTACATAATCACCATAGTAAAGCTGTCATATGTTCACTTTTAGAGTACAATGTAGGTTTGGTTGTATAGTTCTTAATGCCACTTCCAACAATGTTACATAACAATTATTTAAGGTGATTGTGTTTGTTTTTGTTTGAGGGTGGAGGAAACCGGAGGACCCGGAGAAAACCACAGACCTGTCGCAAGTCACTGACAAACTTTACCACCTGTCGTATGTAACGAGTACTTTTTCATTATGTTTACGATTCAAAAGTGAATAAAATCTTATTAGCACTAGTTTTAGAGCTAAGTAATGTTCTTATATTCTGTTATATTGTATTAATCTACAGGTTGGATTTTAAGAATTCAATATGGTGGCTCAATCAAATAAAAACCCTACTGTCCCTAGTTATGACATGCACATTGAGACTTTTATGCAAGAGTTTACTCAATCAAATTCAATAATACACAAAAATTTGTATAATAATTGTAGTATTAAACATGATTATTATGTATAATGTGATGCAAATGAAACTCAAATGAGGGAACTTTAACTCGGAACATAAATAGAAATACTTACAAAACATATGATGAAAATTTTCTGAAAAAAAAAGTGAAGATTATTTAAAATCATCAATATGTAAAACTGGAAATGCAATCAAGTGAATATTTCATAAGTGAATATTTCATATTGCTATCAGTAAAAGGAACTACCTGGTAACAAGTTATATAAGTCCACATTAGATCTCCTAATAAATAGTAATTCATGCACAGTCAAACCTGTTTTAAGAGGTCACCCTTGGAACAAAGAAAGAGTGGCCTATAAGACAGGTGACCTCTTAAAAAAGGTTCAATTCATATGCAACTTTCTATGACAGGATAAGAAAAAGATGACCTTTTAATACAGGTGACTGTTTAATAGAAGTGACTGTTTAATAGAAGTGACTGTTTAATACAGGTGACTGTTTAATAGAAGTGACTGTTTAATACAGGTGACTGTTTAATAGAAGTGACCACATGGGCAGGTTTGACTGTATTTTTTGACACATATGAAACTTGCAAATTTCAAATTAATAATAATTTTTACAAATGAAATTAAAAGACTAGTGGGAATACATACCAGGATATAGAACTAGGACTGGATTTCTACAAGACTGGTTACAATCCAGCTGAAAGTGGCATTCACTGATTGTGTGAGGTAAATTACTGATTCACCCTGAGGTTGACATGTAAATGATTGGTTCGTGTATGTAGACTGTTTATCCTTTGTACAATAACAATGCCTGTTGCAGGTCCAAAAATGTACCTGCTTGTCATTGATTGCCTGTTACAAGGTTAATTTTCAGACTGTATTCATTTTTGTGTCATCTTTTCACCAACACATTTTTATTGTTTGTAAATTTGTTCTGATCATGAATATAGCTGAATTATTGCTCAAAGGATACTAAACAGGATTGATGATTGATTGATTGATTAGTGTTTAACACCATCTTTAGCAATATTTCAGCTATATCGTGGCGCTAAACAGGATTCAGCCAATCAACATATAATGAATCCTGACTAAACCAAACCTCCTTGGAATCGGCTTTTGTGTTCAAAATAGACAGGTGTTCAGATTATACAGGTTAAATTAACAGGGATTTCCAAAATTGTGACTTTATTTAAAGTTCTGTTTATACAGGATTCTGTTCCATTCAGGGTTCGGCTTAAGACAGGTTTCACAGTATATATATTTACCTAACATGATAACTTCTTGTGGAGTTATAGAATGCTCTGATGCTATAAATATATAAATATTTACCTAACATGATAACTTCTCTGGGAGTTATAGAATGCTCTGATGCTATTCTGACTATATAAATATTTACCTAACATGACAACTTCTTGTGGAGTTATAGAATGCTCTGATGCTATAAATATATAAATATTTACCTAACATGACAACTTCTCTGGGAGTTTTAGAATGCTCTGATGCTATTCTGACTATCTGTTCAAATACAACTTTTACTAAGACTACGTAAGACTTGTCTAGGTGGGTGTGTCTGTCTGATCCTTTAAAAATACTCTCTGCCTGAGTAGCAAATTCCTGTAATATATATATAGTAATAATTCAGTTCATCATTCTCAGGCAATTAAGAACATAAAAAATTGTATTTTTCTTATCAAACTTTGTACTAATGAGTATTCATTGTACAAGACAAATTTCTGCATTGCACGCAGCATTAAGGAGTAAGAGCAATGACTGGTTGTCTCGGAATCAGAATAATGTGTCTGAGTGGAACGAAATGTTTACCTACGGAAAGTTGTTTCAGTGAGTTAGCAATATTAAAATCCAGCTTGGTGTGTTGGTCTAGTACAAAGTAGACATCATCATCATCTCATCAGCATATGGCTGAAAAAATTGCTTATGCAGCAATAAACAATAATCATCCACTCACTCACTATAAGACAAATTCATTCTATACAATGTACAATGCTAAATCTGATAAATTGTACTGGCCAAATATGTTCCTAAATATAAATCAGACATTCCCTGGAAATGTAATCACTCACCTACCTGTAATTTACAACTGGTATTGAATTGGCAAAAATGGCTCGTAGGATTATGTATTATTTTTTTATGTTATTATTATTATAGAATTTCTAGCAGATGAAAAGATTGGACAATGGTATACGATAAACTAGCTAGGCAATCTAATTAAAATAAGATGCTTGTGAAATCTTTCTTATTTTTCCATCTGGTATTACACTTAAATATTTATTTAACATCTAACAACATCCTGTATCAGGTCACCTCAAAGGTCACATTCAAATGACCAATCAGTGACAATTCCACACAATCTTCAGCATTTAATGAAGGAATAGAGTTTCTGAATGTCAATGAAAAGTTATCTGATGCGACACAATACATGATATTTCTTTTATCCTGCAATTGTGTGATTTTGAGCACTAATAAAGGGGGTCAAATAAACTTCAGTGTTATTTAGTCATGGACCTAATAAAGCATTTCTGAAACCTGATTCATGTAAACAGTAACAGTATAAGCTCTGATGTCACAGATGACAACAATGAAAACAATTAGAATGACACTTGTTACAGCTTTTTTCAGACAACTTGGCAGGTGTCTGACTAAACCTTATCCCAAAGTTATGTACAAATCCTATGATTCTACTGACCAAACCAGTCATACCTGTTAACCCTCCGCCTTTTCGCGGGAGTCTCCCGCGTAAGAGTCTTATCTCCCGCATGGACTGGGTCTCATGTGCGGGAGACATTAATCTCCCGCACACACCTTTTCCTCCCGCACGATGTCCCCCCAACAAAAAAATCAAGTACAATAAAATCTTGACCTACATTTTGCGATCAATATTTCTGGAAATTCCCCATTTGGAACTCCCTCGCTGATGAAAAACGCCGAGAGATACGAATGGTAAAGGTGTTTAAATGATATCTGGTTATTGATCTGTTTGACACCTTTACAGCTAAATTGGGTCATGGAGATTAATTAAGGTGTTGATGATTATACAACAATTATCCACTGATTGACAGTTAATTGGGGATAAGGAAGTGGGTTTGTGGCACACGCTTAGATGATTAGAAGTATGATAGCGGCAATTAAAAATAGTTATAAACCGTTGTGCAAACAGGAGTCGGACAACCTTTGATGCCGAGGAAAACTTCTTATTTCGATCAAACGTGCAATAAATTCATCTCAGATTGAGTTGTTATGGCTTGTTTGGGACCAAAGCTGATCAAAGTATTATTTAAGGACTAAGTTCCAGGATGGAATTGATAAACCACAAAAATGCCTAAACGTATGCTATCACCCAACGCACCAGCAGCAAAGTGACTTTTTAATTTTAGTGCTCTATGACTTTATTGTTCAGAGCATTCTGTCTTCATTGTTATTGCTTTGTTATAACCTTATGATTATGAATGATTATGAATAAATTATAAATACAGTTTTTATCCTTCATTCATCATATGAAACACTACTAATAAGACAGAAATGTAAACAATATATATTGAAATGGGATGCAGTTGGTTCAATACTGAAACAAACAAAAAGAAAACATCAATTAACAATAAAAACATGCATCAAATACGTCGATAAAAAATCTCCAGTTATGAGACCAAATCTCCAGCCAAAAATTTACAAATCTCCAGTTGTAGCATAGCAACTCTATCACATGTATGCAACTACAAGGTACAATTTTGTGCGTTTAAAGGCGACGCACAAAATCTCCCCCTTAGAAGAGTTGGTAGGGGGGAGATCTCCCCCCTAGCATCTCCCAGAGGTTAACAGGTATGAAACCTTACCCTAAAGTTGAGTACATATCCTATGATTCTACTGACCAAACCTTACCCCAAAGTTATGCACAAATCCTATGATTCTACTGACCAAACCTTACCCCAAAGTTATGTACAAATCCTATGATTCCACATCTTGCTTTCTTCTGTACTTTATATTCTTCAATGACTGCTTTTTGGTTTTGCTATAATAATAATAATAATAATAATAATAATAATAATAATAATAATAATAATAATAATAATAATCATCATCCTCCATTAAAATATAACATACAACAAAGTGTTCTGTTGTCTAAATATTTTTCTTTCAGTCAATTCAATACAGTAATCCCCCTCATGTACGGCCAAGCTGACCAAAGGCTACCCTTCTTATTGTCCATATCTCAGATAATCTGAGATAATAAAATATTACTATCCACAATACCTGTTTTCATTAATTATTACCCTGAATGTAATAATTATTAGTATAACTAATTGAAAATGCATGAACATATTAAAGTCCCATAACTCCTACAAAAATTGTTGAATCAACATAGCGGGAATATATGATCAACTACACATCATGACCAATCATCCTACCAAATACGAAGGCTAACGGAGAAACAACATTCACAAATGCACATTAACGAGTAAATTCCCATCGCTAGGAGTGATTTATTTTTAACATTCCGAATGTAACTGCACTTATACTATTAAAAAATATATTTAACTGGGTTTAAGAAATATACTAAATATTGCAAACATTAATATGCCACGAAATATTATTGATGACTTTGATACATAAATGTTTGTCATATAAAATCATGACGTCATATGAAACTTTTCATCATGGAACATAAACACTGGATGTTATTACATTGTGTACGCTTCAATTAAGAAATAATTCATGGAAGCCATATGTATATATTGTTTTTACCATGGGTAGGCTTTATGTCACGAAGTTTTACCCCAAGCATTAGCGAGGGGTAAAAAGCTGACATAAAGGCCTACCCATGGTAAAAACAATATATACATATGGCTTCCATGAATTATTTCGATTGTAATATGTAAAAATTGGTAAAATATCGTTATAAATTGTCGATGACATCATAAATTTAATCGGTCCTAGATTAATATTATTTTTACCACGGGTTTGGACTCAAAGCGTTTGAAGGACGTCATATTAGAATTTTGTATAAACTCTAACAAGAAATTATTTTAAAGGTAGGCGATTTCTTCATTTTCTATTAAATTATTGTATTAATTGACATGTTGGATTTCAAGAATTCAATATGATGACTCATTCACACTAGAACCCTTAGTTACGGCATGTCAATTGTGGATTTGACAGCAAACATTAGCCAATGAAAAAACATGTTATATAATAATTGCATTAAAATAATTTTTAATTCATCAGATTCAAAAGTCAAGAATCCAATAAATGTATATATGTTATACTTACTATAAATTTATCGAAGTTTCTCTTGATCTTGACAAGACAACTGGCAAATGTAACACTGAGGAACGATCCTGTGTCCTGGGCATTGTTCACATGTTGACTCATTCTTACTAACATATACAGAGAATAACTGTAAAATAACAAATTATCTTGTACAAACATATACAGCAAATCTTAAATATATTACCACATGCCACAAGGGTCGAAATAGCACCCACCATAGAGTAACTAAAATAATAAATTATCTTGTACAAACATATACAGCAAATCCTAAATATATTACCACATGCCACAAGGGTCGAAATAGCACCCACCATAGAGTAACTAAAATAATAAATTATCTTGTACAAACATATACAGCAAATCCTAAATATATTATACCACATGCCACAAGGGTCGAAATAGCACCCACCATAGAGTAACTAAAATTATAAATTATCTTGTACAAACATATACAGCAAATCCTAAATATATTACCACATGCCACAAGGGTCGAAATAGCACCCACCATAGAGTAACTAAAATAATAAATTATCTTGTACAAACATATACAGCAAATCCTAAATATATTACCACATGCCACAAGGGTCGAAATAGCACCCACCATAGAGTAACTAAAATAATAAATTATCTTGTACAAACATATACAGCAAATCCTAAATATATTATACCACATGCCACAAGGGTCGAAATAGCACCCACCATAGAGTAACTAAAATAATAAATTATCTTGTACAAACATATACAGCAAATCCTAAATATATTACCACATGCCACAAGGGTCGAAATAGCACCCACCATAGAGTAACTAAAATAATAAATTATCTTGTACAAACATATACAGCAAATCCTAAATATATTACCACATGCCACAAGGGTCGAAATAGCACCCACCATAGAGTAACTAAAATAATAAATTATCTTGTACAAACATATACAGCAAATCCTAAATATATTACCACATGCCACAAGGGTCGAAATAGCACCCACCATAGAGTAACTAAAATAATAAATTATCTTGTACAAACATATACAGCAAATCCTAAATATATTACCACATGCCACAAGGGTCGAAATAGCACCCACCATATAGTAACTAAAATAATAAATTATCTTGTACAAACATATACAGCAAATCCTAAATATATTACCACATGCCACAAGGGTCGAAATAGCACCCACCATATAGTAACTAAAATAATAAATTATCTTGTACAAACATATACAGCAAATCCTAAATATATTACCACATGCCACAAGGGTCGAAATAGCACCCACCATATAGTAACTAAAATAATAAATTATCTTGTACAAACATATACAGCAAATCCTAAATATATTACCACATGCCACAAGGGTCGAAATAGCACCCACCATAGAGTAACTAAAATAATAAATTATCTTGTACAAACATATACAGCAAATCCTAAATATATTACCACATGCCACAAGGGTCGAAATAGCACCCACCATAGAGTAACTAAAATAATAAATTATCTTGTACAAACATATACAGCAAATCCTAAATATATTACCACATGCCACAAGGGTCGAAATAGCACCCACCATAGAGTAACTAAAATAATAAATTATCCTGTACAAACATATACAGCAAATCCTAAATATATTACCACATGCCACAAGGGTCGAAATAGCACCCACCATAGAGTAACTAAAATAATAAATGATCTTGTACAAACATATACAGCAAATCCTAAATATATTACCACATGACACAAGGGTCGAAATAGCACCCACCATAGAGTAACTAAAATAATAAATTATCTTGTACAAACATATACAGCAAATCCTAAATATATTACCACATGCCACAAGGGTCGAAATAGCACCCACCATAGAGTAACTAAAATAATAAATTATCTTGTACAAACATATACAGCAAATCCTAAATATATTACCACATGCCACAAGGGTCGAAATAGCACCCACCATAGAGTAACTAAAATAATAAATTATCTTGTACAAACATATACAGCAAATCCTAAATATATTACCACATGCCACAAGGGTCGAAATAGCACCCACCATAGAGTAACTAAAATAATAAATTATCTTGTACAAACATATACAGCAAATCCTAAATATATTACCACATGCCACAAGGGTCGAAATAGCACCCACCATAGAGTAACTAAAATAATAAATTATCTTGTACAAACATATACAGCAAATCCTAAATATATTACCACATGCCACAAGGGTCGAAATAGCACCCACCATAGAGTAACTAAAATAATAAATTATCTTGTACAAACATATACAGCAAATCCTAAATATATTACCACATGCCACAAGGGTCGAAATAGCACCCACCATAGAGTAACTAAAATAATAAATTATCTTGTACAAACATATACAGCAAATCCTAAATATATTATACCACATGCCACAAGGGTCGAAATAGCACCCACCATAGAGTAACTAAAATAATAAATTATCTTGTACAAACATATACAGCAAATCCTAAATATATTACCACATGCCACAAGGGTCGAAATAGCACCCACCATAGAGTAACTAAAATAATAAATTATCTTGTACAAACATATACAGCAAATCCTAAATATATTACCACATGCCACAAGGGTCGAAATAGCACCCACCATAGAGTAACTAAAATAATAAATTATCTTGTACAAACATATACAGCAAATCCTAAATATATTACCACATGCCACAAGGGTCGAAATAGCACCCACCATAGAGTAACTAAAATAATAAATTATCTTGTACAAACATATACAGCAAATCCTAAATATATTACCACATGCCACAAGGGTCGAAATAGCACCCACCATAGAGTAACTAAAATAATAAATTATCTTGTACAAACATATACAGCAAATCCTAAATATATTATACCACATGCCACAAGGGTCGAAATAGCACCCACCATAGAGTAACTAAAATAATAAATTATCTTGTACAAACATATACAGCAAATCCTAAATATATTACCACATGCCACAAGGGTCGAAATAGCACCCACCATATAGTAACTAAAATAATAAATTATCTTGTACAAACATATACAGCAAATCCTAAATATATTACCACATGCCACAAGGGTCGAAATAGCACCCACCATAGAGTAACTAAAATAATAAATTATCTTGTACAAACATATACAGCAAATCCTAAATATATGACCACATGCCACAAGGGTCGAAATAGCACCCACCATAGAGTAACTAAAATAATAAATTATCTTGTACAAACATATACAGCAAATCCTAAATATATTACCACATGCCACAAGGGTCGAAATAGCACCCACCATAGAGTAACTAAAATAATAAATTATCTTGTACAAACATATACAGCAAATCCTAAATATATTACCACATGCCACAAGGGTCGAAATAGCACCCACCATAGAGTAACTAAAATAATAAATTATCTTGTACAAACATATACAGCAAATCCTAAATATATTACCACATGCCACAAGGGTCGAAATAGCACCCACCATAGAGTAACTAAAATAATAAATGATCTTGTACAAACATATACAGCAAATCCTAAATATATTACCACATGCCACAAGGGTCGAAATAGCACCCACCATAGAGTAACTAAAATAATAAATTATCTTGTACAAACATATACAGCAAATCCTAAATATATTACCACATGCCACAAGGGTCGAAATAGCACCCACCATAGAGTAACTAAAATAATAAATTATCTTGTACAAACATATACAGCAAATCCTAAATATATTACCACATGCCACAAGGGTCGAAATAGCACCCACCATAGAGTAACTAAAATAATAAATTATCTTGTACAAACATATACAGCAAATCCTAAATATATTACCACATGCCACAAGGGTCGAAATAGCACCCACCATAGAGTAACTAAAATAATAAATTATCTTGTACAAACATATACAGCAAATCCTAAATATATTACCACATGCCACAAGGGTCGAAATAGCACCCACCATAGAGTAACTAAAATAATAAATTATCTTGTACAAACATATACAGCAAATCCTAAATATATTACCACATGCCACAAGGGTCGAAATAGCACCCACCATAGAGTAACTAAAATAATAAATTATCTTGTACAAACATATACAGCAAATCCTAAATATATTACCACATGCCACAAGGGTCGAAATAGCACCCACCATAGAGTAACTAAAATAATAAATTATCTTGTACAAACATATACAGCAAATCCTAAATATATTACCACATGCCACAAGGGTCGAAATAGCACCCACCATAGAGTAACTAAAATAATAAATTATCTTGTACAAACATATACAGCAAATCCTAAATATATTACCACATGCCACAAGGGTCGAAATAGCACCCACCATAGAGTAACTAAAATAATAAATTATCTTGTACAAACATATACAGCAAATCCTAAATATATTACCACATGCCACAAGGGTCGAAATAGCACCCACCATAGAGTAACTAAAATAATAAATTATCTTGTACAAACATATACAGCAAATCCTAAATATATTACCACATGCCACAAGGGTCGAAATAGCACCCACCATAGAGTAACTAAAATAATAAATTATCTTGTACAAACATATATAGCAAATCCTAAATATATTGCCACATGCCACAAGGGTCGAAATAGCACCCACCATAGAGTAACTAAAATAATAAATTATCTTGTACAAACATATACAGCAAATCCTAAATATATTACCACATGCCACAAGGGTCGAAATAGCACCCACCATAGAGTAACTAAAATAATAAATTATCTTGTACAAACATATACAGCAAATCCTAAATATATTACCACATGCCACAAGGGTCGAAATAGCACCCACCATATAGTAACTAAAAAATAAATTTATATGAACATATATAGCAAATCCCAAATATATTGCCACATGCCACAGAGGTGGAAATAGCACCTGCCTGCTTGCTTGTCTAGGGAGAGTAAAATTGATGAAAGGCCTGCAACAAGTCCAGTGAGTGTGCCAGTAAAACATCAAGATCAAAACTGAAATGTTCTATATTGTACTAGAGACATCTAAACAGTCATCTGTTACTTCACTGTTCAAACTAGGAACCAGATAACTGTGGCAATTTTGTTTCACGTGTTTTGATTGGCCAGATAATAATCATATGAGAAATTTGGGCTCATCACCATGTGTTTTATAACTGGATAATTATACTTTCAGATTTAGCAAAGATCGAGGATGAAGGTAATTAAATAACAAAAAAATATGGAACACTTTTTGGCAAATTATGCAGGTCAATCTGCACCGAAATGGACGAAAACGGCAACATAACTCATACAACAATAAAGGTCTTATGAGCAAATCAAAAGTGAGCATGTGTACATAACTAAATTGAAAAGGAGTTCTCATGGCACTTAAGAACCTCTCAGATTGCTTGATTTTGCATCTAAATTCTAAAAATTATCTTCTCCCCATAAAGTTCAGTCCACTATGTGTTCCTCCACAAGAGTGGGGCCAGCTGAATTCGGCCAGCTAGTCTGTTTTTCTTATTTAAGCCCCTGATGTAATAACACCATATACTTAAAATGCTACCTTGCTTAATGCAACTTGATTAAAAAAAACCTGTTATTATTTCATTACTACATACAATACATGTATTGCAAACATCTTTTTATATTTTTTTTCCTCAAAGTCAGGATTTTATAATTTCCTTACATCACCACCTGACTAAGGTGTGACAGGGGTTTTCAAAAAACAGTAAATTTTGTGACTACATGTATATGGATTTTACATTTTGATCAGCAAATAATGAAATATATATAATCTATAATAGTAATATTCTCATTCATCATTCACTCACACTCTCTTACAATTTTGTTTGAAAATTTGCTCAACACCACTTCTTTCATATATTATATACTTTGAATAATAACAGCAACCGATTTTGTTGTGTTTTGTCTGTATATTAAAAGTTTATCTTGGAGTTCAGGAGAGCTAGACTCCTTCTTAACCATGTTGATTTTTCAGTGAAGGGTTAGGGTGCTTAACACCACTTTCAACAATATTCCAATTATATAGTGCCTGTGAGTTTTATTGGTAGAGGTAACCGGAGTACTCGGAGAAAATCGTGAACCTGTTGTAAGTCACTGACAAACTTTATCACATATTAATGTTGTATCGAGTACACCTTGCCATGAGTGGGATTCAAACTCAAAACGTTAGTGGTGATAGGCACTGATTGCATAGGTAGTTGTAAATCCAACTACCATACAATCACGACCACGATGGCCCCCTTCAATGAAGTAACAGATAACAAGATACTTACAATCCATCAAGTTTATCAGCATATACTATAAATGACTCAAGTTCTTCTTCTAAGTTTGAAAACAATTCTCCCATCATTTTTCTTACTTCCTCGTTAATAAGTCGCCTAAAAATAGACAAATTCTCATTAAAATATGTCGCCTAAAAATAGACAAATCCTGATGAAAATATGTTGATATAACAACTCTCATTAAAATATATTGCCTAAAATATAGCAATTCTCATTAAACAAGATATGATTATAATCTAACAATTATGAAGTCTCAAGTCTCCCAAACCGGCCACTGACAACAGGTTTAAAAAATAAATCAAAAGCTACCTTTGAAATTGAACAATGTTGAATTTTTGCGGTATTGTGGTGGCCATTTTGAAAATGGAGACCGGTAGAAATTGTTCAATGTCGGGAATCAATTCAGGTCATCATAATCTACCTACATATGAAATTTCGTTGAAATCGAACAATGTTGAGTTTGTGTGGTATTGTGGCAGCCATTTGCGACTGGTAGAAATTTTTCGATATCAGGAATCAATTTCGGACATCATAATCTACCTACATATGAAATGTCGTTGAAATCAGACATTGTTGAATTTGTGCGGTATTGAAGTGGCCATTTTGAAAATGGCGACCGCTAGAAATTGTTCAATGTCGGGAATAAATTCGGGACATCATAATCTACCCACATATGAAATTTCGTTGAAATCGGACAATGTTGCAATTGTGTGGTATTGTGGCAGCCATTTTGAAAATGACGATCGCTAGAAATTTTTCAATGTCGTGAATAAACTCTGGACATCATTAACTACCCACATATGAAATGTCGTTGAAATCGGACAATGTTGAATTTGTGCGGTATTGTGGTGGCCATTTTGAAAATGGCGACTGCTAGAAATTTTTCAATGTTGGGAATCTATTCGGGACATCATAATCTACCCACATATGAAATGTCGTTGTAATCAGACAATGTTGGATTTGTGCGGTATTGTGGTGGCCATTTTAAAAATGGCGATCGGTAGAAATTTTTCAATGTCGCGAATCAATTCGGGACATCATTATCTAACCACATATCAAATTTTGATGATATCGACAATGTTGAAATTTTACTGCCCATTTTTTATGCCATGTTTTGGCAGCCATTTTGAAAATGGCAAACATCTCGAAAATTTTGAAAATGCAGAATTGCTCCTCTAATGGTGACCTATCACTATGTCAAATTTTATGTCTCTATCATTATCCATTTAGAAGTTGTCAACATTAATGTACAAAATTTCAACTTTCCCATAGGATTCTATAGTAACCTCCACCCCCTTTGAACCCCTCAAAATATGACTTTGACCTCCTTTACCACAAAGCTGAAAACTTTAGGACCAACTAGAAACATATATCTATAACTCCACCAAGTTTCATGAAATTCTGTCCAATAGTTCCTGAGATTTTTGACGTGGACAAGTTCATGTGCCACAGAAAGAAAGAAAGGAGGAGAATAATAATAATAATAATAATAAGAAGAAACGGAGCAAAAACAATAAGTCTCCAAACGTTGTTTGGGAGACTTAAATATGTCTAATATAAAGCAATTCTCATTAAAATATGTTGTCTAAAAATAGACAAAGCCTTATTAAAATATATCACATAATATATAGTAATTCTCATTAAAATATGTTGCCTCAAATATAGAAATTCTGATTAAAATATGTCTAATATAAAGTGTAACATGTCAAAACTGTCCATTAATTTATTTTTGAGTTATCTCTCTTTTTATATTAAGATATCATTCACTTCATTATACACATAGTAATTACCGGTAAAAAGTACTCACTATAAATTCACTATTTGATTAACAACTGAGACAGGTGTACATGTATTTGTGTCTCAGCATTTTTGGACAAAGAGATTTGAATAAGAATTCTTTTGGAAAGAAATAAGGTAGATCTATGTGTTATTCCAATTAGAAAGATGTTGTTTTGGCTGTGAATTTTGTCTACCATTTCCTTATTTAGGCATTGCTAATTTAGATCCAATTTATGTGAAATTTATGTGGTTATTTCAATATACATGTATATATAATGAGTGAACAATAAATTCATCATGAACCTGATATTTGTATTTTCGTAAGCCAATTGGTCGTTTTCGGAGGTTACAAAAACAATTCTCATTAAAATATGTTGTCTAAAAATAGACAAAGCCTTATTAAAATATATCACATAAAATATAGTAATTCACATTAAAATATGCTGCCTCAAATATAGAAATTCTCATTAAAATATATTTTTAAAAGACAGCAATCCCCATTAAAATATGTTTCCTGAAATAGAACAGTACATCAGTCCAAAAGTATTTGTGTGATGTAAATAAAGAATTTTTACATTACATTATTATTTAATTTGGATTTTTAGTGAAAGGAGATAAAACAACATGTACATATAAATATAAAAATTTCAACATTTATCTTTTTAAATATCATTAATACTATCATTTTGTAAATCAATTACTGGCTTCTGATTTTTAGTTAATATAAGGATTTATTGATCCAAGCAATGTGATATTCACCCCAGCCTAAGGCCTTGATAAATAAACTCATGTAAAGACTATAATTATAAAAACTTTACAAGAAAAAAATATATACAGTGAAACAACAGTCTTTACACATATTTGAACAATCAAGTTTTCTACAAATAAATTTGTGTTAAATTCTGATCTACTACAGTTCAAGATAAATCTTCATTCAAAAAACCTAATCTTAACTTTGAACAGAGGTTAATGTTAAAATTATGGTGCTTAACACCACTTTCAACAAATTTGAATTGAAAATTCATCTGAAATTAAAATCTCCATGTAAAAATAGTTTGTACAAAGATGGTGAAATGTAACAAACCAGGACAAATTAGAAGATAAGAAGTTAGGTAAGGTGGACTTCTAGTACATTTTGTGTAATGTGTGTTTGGATAAGAAGGAGGTGTGGTGGAGAAGTGTAACTTAAAACAGTATTTTCTGAAAAAGAAATCATTTAATTTCCATTTAAAAATCATATTTATACATGTACAAATGTAGCAAGAAACATGAAAAATAGAAATCATATCTGTGCATTTTTAGTGTGTGTAATATCTTGGAAACTGATTGATATTATACAATTATAGTCTTTTGTTGAGGTCAATACGAGTTGTTATGGACCTTCAAAACGATATTCACCGAAGCTTCTAGGCTGAGGTGAATATCGTTTTTAAGGTCCATAAAAACTTGTATTAACCAATACAAAAGAATGTAATTGTTTTATTACATTAAAATAAAAAGTGAAAGTGAAACCAAGTCAATATGAAATTAATCACTTCATTATGACGTCATACATAATGCAATGGAAAGTGAAAGTGAAAGCGAGTCAATACGAGTTTTAATCAAACAATATCAAATTTTACGGAATGTCAGGTGACAGCATGATAGCCAATAAAATTGTTTGAATAAAACCATTATGTAATAAAAGTATTTATTAGCTTGTTTCTGAATCCTGTTGTCAAAATAATGTATAATCACATTGTAATATTTTTTTATATGCATTATATTTGAACATTAAAATAAGTCTACACTGAAAGTCTTATTTCTATTTTATATTACACTGTATAAAATACAGAAAGATAAATCTGTATACAGTAAAATAGGTTACAATCATGCATCATTCAACTACACTCATGCAGTGTAAGAAAAAATACAAGTAATAGAAAAAATAACTCAATTAATTTATTATTCAGAATCATAAATGGTATATATTGGTTTTTTTTTTTAAGAAAGTCAAACAAAGTTTATCCCATGATAGGGCAAAGTCTCATATCATTCAAATTAATACTTTCCAATTCTTGAGGGTCAAACACCACTGAAGATGTTACATACAGAATTGTAAATTTGGTGCTATTACTTAATATACAGTAACATGCCAAAAGTATGTAATTTTTTTTCCTAAAAAATACCTTATATATTCATATAAAAACACACTTTCTTTAATGGTTTTCAAGACTTTGTTTCTTGTCTATGTCAAATGAAATAAAAACCATTAAAACCATAATATTATTCAGTTTCATTATATATCTGCTATAAATTACGTCAAACATTTTACTTGTCTTTAATTCACAAAATAATTGTTAGCTAATTTTATAATTGAAGGACAAAACTGTAGGATATTGTTTTTAATGGATTTTTTTGTTCCATGTAAATTGGAAAAAAAAACCACTAACTTTTGAGAATTTTTAAAAGAAAGTGTGTTTTTATATGAATATATGGAATAATTTTGATAATTTGACATACTTTTGGTACGTTGCTGTAGTTATTTTTAATGGGTTTTTTTCATAATAAAGTTGGAAAAAAACTCAATTTTACATATTCTTCTGCTTCGTTTCTATCTCTATATCTGAACAAATTAAATTATAATATTCCAATTCTCTAAAACAAAAGATTAATATGCATAAAATCAAAATTGCTTAATAAAATTAGACTCATTTGCCCACCTTGTAAAGAAAATTTAAATTAAAAAAAATAACCTACCGGGGTATAAGAGCTTAAATTAAATCTATTTCTGATTCGTGACAATCTTAAACTTAAATTTCTTTTTTATGCCTTGTAATAGACCCCTCCCTTGGGGGGATCAACTTCATTTTTACCATTTCTAAATCTCCTCTTCTAGCAATGTTTGGTATCATTTGGTGGAACAGTTTTGCAGGAGAAAATTTAATGGGGAAAAGATTAACGAGGACGGATGCCAAGTGATATTAAAAGTTCAATTGGCCTTTGGCATGGTGAGCTAAAAGTAAAAATTAAATTCAACCTAAATAAATTAAATAAACAAAATATCACAACAGCCACTGACATAATAAATTATGTACAAGCTATGAACATCCAATAAAACTGCAAATGGAACTGGGCAACAATCAAACTAGCATGGCAAACTCTACTTTCATTGACATTCCAGACTTTGATTGGCTCTCAAACATATTTTTGACATTTCATAATGAAATAATTGTAAAATAAAGGGTTAGGGTTATGGTGTTTAATGCCACTTTCAATAATATTACAGTTATATCATGGCGGTAAGTTTTATTGTAAAATAAAGCGTTCTGTCTATAAAGATGATACAAACATTTGTTTTGTATTTTGATATATTTAGCATTACGTTCGAATAACATGAAAATTAGTAAATAAAATAAAATGGCTATAGACGTTAATATATTTAGTAAATTACTATACCATTACATGACGGCAAGATGTTGTGATTGCATAAACAAAATACTGACCAAAAGATTTTTTTCTTTGGTAAATAAAGAAATAATACAGTTTTGTCAACAGAAATGAAAAAAATGACTGAAAATATATTTATCTTTTGCAAAAAAGAAAAAAATAACACACTTCAAAAATTTGTATTTCAATCATATTGAAAGTATTTTAAATAAATTCATTGTTTGTGTAAGGGAGTTAACTGACTTTCTATTCTACATTTGGAATGAAAGGATGGTCTTCTGTGTGGAGGTAGGAAAGCTTTAAGCCACATGACAACAATCAAATGTCTGCTGTCAATTCAAGACTTACATTAGTTCAGTTCTACGTTTCTTATATAAACCTTGACCTAAATTTTCCATAAAATACTCCCTAAAAAGTAAATAATGTCAAAGAAACATAATGAACGCTTTCAATAATAACAGATTATTAAAACAAATATATAGCTTAAATAATTTTGAGTATGTACCGGTACAAGTATATGAGTATTTTTTTTTTTTTTTACTAAATACTTAGTACTAAATCTATGTATAATATATATGTAATACAAATGAACATAGGATGTCGGGCTATATTGAAGATCCATGATGATAATATATACAATATCGGTCACGACAACTACCATTTATCAAACATATGAATAATCTGTCACATAATCGCACACATACCTTGTTAAACAAAGATGGAAGAATTCGGAGCAGACGACGTTCTTGGTGATAACATCAACATGAAGGAATTTGTGTTAGCAAAAAAAAAACCAATCCTAATTCAGTGCACAAAGTGATGTGAAAAAGTTCACCGATATTATTAGCACAGAATTAAAGGACAAAGATCTCTGGAACAAATAGCAGTAAGTAAACTACACATCTGATTCAACCCACCATTTCTTTAGAAATGCCTGTACCAAGTCAGGGTCATTACGGTTTTCACAGTTTTCCGGTTGTTGACTGATTTTGTCTGTTTATATACTTATGAGTTTTGACTTTCCCATTGTAAGATTGCTCGGAGTTTGATAATTTTGTTAATACTCTTATCTACCTGTACATGGACAGATTTTTCATGACAATAAAAAACAAATAACAAACAAGAGCCCATAAACTACAATACACAAACGAGAAATATAACCATTTCTATACTGTGCATTCTTATGTAAAAAATTTTGAACCCTATTACATTCCTGTATTGTAATTCTTTAACTTAATTCTTGACAATCCTTTAATTGAATGACATGAACTTGGATATTGAATAAATCTGAAAGTAAAAATACTTAATTCTGAAAACAAAAACACACTCCCCAAGAGAGTATTTCTGGCAAGTCTGGTGACCATTTTGGATCTAGATTTGCAAAAAATAAAACAACACTTCTTCAGGATCCATAGAAGAACTTATATGGCATGCAGTACTAGTAGTTCCATCGGATGCTAGGGCAGCCTTCTTGAATTTTAAATCTCTCCTAACAGAAAAAACACTTGCAGACCCCCAGAGGAACATTTCTGGCAATGCTGGTGACTTCACAGGTTGTTTTGGAGAAGATACCTAAAATGATTCTGCCAATCTGAGGCAAGGACAGCTGTCATGGATTTCGAGACCAGGGCAATTTCGCAGTTTGAATCTATCTGAAAAGACTCTTCAGAGTTCCTGAAGGAGTATTTGTGGTAAGCTTGCTGACTAGGCATACAGTTGTTATGAAAATGATGTCAAAATTGTGAAATATTTATGACATATGGACATACAGACACCACACTTTTTCATCAGAAAAGCTCACTTGTTGATTTGTTTTCTCCTAAGGTGAAAAAATGAAGTCTATAACAGCCATTAAATGCCACAATTTCATTTAAAAAATGTAAATTTGAAATACATCATACCAGTAAAACCAATAAGGACAGAAATTTGCATCAAAATAACAATTACCGTTAATAGTAAAAAAACATTGATATAAAAACACCACTATTTGCATAAATTAAGCCTTTTTACAGGCATAATACTCTACCAATCCTACAGAAGAGATTTTATATACATTACTAGTAAGTAGAAATAAAGTTTTTGAGAGAAAATGTCAGATTTTAAGAGAGAAACTGTTATTCTACTGTGAAGACAGTGCTGACAACATTCTAGTATATATATGTTATACTTACTTAGATAAACCCTCCACCCTAATAATTAATAATCATACAATATATCAGATAAAACAAGGATATACACATAGTTTGGTTTGTTTTATGGTGCTTAGTGCCACTTTCAACAATATTTCAGTTATATCGTGGCTGTCAGTTTTATTGGTGGAGGAAACCACAGTACACGGAGAAAACCTCCGACCTGTCGCAACTCACTGACAAACTTTATCACATAATGTTGTAACGAGTACACCTCGCCATTAACGGGGTTCGAACTCACAAAGTTAGTGGTGATAGGCACTGATTGCATAGGTAGTTATAAATCCAACTACCATACGATCATCACCACGACGGCCCTTTATTGGATTGCTATATTTATTCATCATTTAATAGTGGTTGATGAAATCCCACAAAATCCTGAATTCCTGTTTCTTATGTCTGTAATACAATGTACAGTGAAACATGTCTAAACAGAACCCTGAATAAAACAGAATCCTGTCTAAACAGAACCCTGAATAAATCAGAACCCTCAATAAACCTGTCTAAACTGAACCCTGAATAAAACAGAATCCTGTCTAAACAGAACCCTGAATAAATCAGAACCCTGAATAAACCTGTCTAAACTGAACCCTGAATAAAACAGAATCCTGTCTAAACAGAACCCTGAATAAATCAGAACCCTGAATAAACCTGTCTAAACTGAACCCTGAATAAAACAGAACCCTGAATAAACCTGTCTAAACTGAACCCTGAATAAAACAGAATCCTGTATAAACCTGTCTAAACCCAACCCTGAATAAAACAGAATCCTGTATAAACTGAACCCTGAATAAAACAGAATCTTGTCTAAACAGAACCCTGAATAAAACAGAATCTTGTCTAAACAGAACCCTGAATAAAACAGAATCCTGTATAAACAGAACCCTGAATAAAACAGAATCCTGTATAAAACAGAATCCTGTATAAACAGAACCCTGAATAAAACAGAATCTTGTCTAAACAGAACCCTGAATAAAACAGAATCTTGTATAAACAGAACCCTGAATAAAACAGAATCCTGTATAAACAGAACCCTGAATAAAACAGAATCCTGTATAAAACAGAATCCTGTATAAACAGAACCCTGAATAAAACAGAATCCTGTATAAACAGAACCCTGAATAAAACAGAATCCTGTATAAACAGAACCCTGAATAAAACAGAATCCTGTATAAACAGAACCCTGAATAAAACAGAATCTTGTATAAACAGAACCCTGAATAAAACAGAAACCTTTCTAAACAGAACCCTGAATAAAACAGAATCCTGTATAAACAGAACCCTGAATAAAACAGAATCCTGTTTAAACAGAACCCTGAATAAAACAGAAACCTGTCTAAACAGAACCCTGAATAAAACAGAATCCTGTATAAACAGAACCCTGAATAAAACAGAATCCTGTATAAACAGAACCCTGAATAAAACAGAATCCTGTATAAACAGAACCCTGAATAAAACAGAATCCTGTATAAACAGAACCTTGAATAAAACAGAATCCTGTATAAACAGAACCCTGAATAAAACAGAAACCTGTCTAAACAGAACCCTGAATAAAACAGAATCCTGTATAAACAGAACCCTGAATAAAACAGAATCCTGTATAAACAGAACCCTGAATAAAACAGATACCTGTCTAAACAGAACCCTGAATAAAACAGAATGCTGTATAAACGGAACCCTGAATAAAACAGAATCCTGTATAAACCTAACTTAAAATAAAGTCCCAATGTAGTGTTAATTTATTCTTGAGCATGCTAAATTACAATGTGATAACTATAAAAGTATTCTTGGAGACCGATTAACATAAAATTTCAGAATCCACATCTCTAATCATTGCATAATATGTATTATTTATGATTTTTTAGAATAAATATTGTTGAAACTAACTTAACCCGTATAAAACAAACACCTGTCTATTCCGAACACAAAATCTGGATGTTCGGTTTAGACAGATTTCACTGTACTTGATAAACAATTTCACCTAAAACCAATATAACCACCACCTTGGTGCAGCCCTATCCCTTATTGGTGAGAAATTAGCTGCTGAACTGTAGCTCTTCATATCCTTTTTTCTCAACGGTTAAATAATAAAAATAAATAAAGACCTTTAAGAGCTACGGTTCAGCAGCTAGGAGAAAAGTTAGTTTATAAGATCAATAGCTTCATCCCAGAAAGTAAACAATCAAATAAATCTGAACAAAATGTAAATTTTTGAGGCTTGTCAGAGGAGTAGTTTATCTTGTCATGGCTGTTCCTATTATTTACCATTTTTTTTGTTTAATTTCTGTTTTAATTTAACTATTAAGCTATTAAGCACTTCTAATATGGATATTGGCCAAACAAAATTAACAAAAGATTCAACCAACATTACTTGTATAATTTATGGTCCAAATGAAAACATTAATAAAAAAAATGGAGTTTCCATTCCTTAAACCATAACTCTTACAACCTTTCAAAAATTTCACTTGTTTAATAACTGTGAATAATAGGTCTTAAACATCTTGCAGACTTTATAAGGGGGTTTCCCTATCAGTAACATCAAATGATGAAGTCTTTTAACTGCAAAAAGTCCTACTATAAATGAATTACTGGTGTGATTGATGTATAATTAACTTACTCTATGACAGGGATTTCTTTCCTTGGCATCCAAATATCACCTGTTTCTGCATCATCTTCCTGTTATATATATTAAGTACTAGAAGGTCATTTCATGAGAAAATCCTGAGAAAAACCTATTATGCTACTGCAGTCAATATCAATTTATACACAAGGAAGGAAACCAGAATTCCTGGGGAAAAAGGGGCCGTCGTGGTTGTATGGTAGTTGGATTTACAGCTACCTGTGCAATCAGTGCCTACCACCAGTAAAGTTGTGAGTTCGATTTCCAATCAGGTGAGGGGTACTAGATACAACATTACGTGATAAAGTTTGTCAGTGACTTGCGGCAGGTCGATGGTAATCTTCGGTTTCCTCCAAAAATAAAACTGACTGCCACGATATAACTGAAATATTGTTGAAAGTGGCGTTAAACACCATAACCCTAAGCCTGGAGAAAAAGACAGAATATTGGTAACTACCATACTACAAGTACGAGCTAAGCACACATATTCACAATATGGGCTTGAACCTGGTGAAATTGATGAAAGGATATTGATAATAATAGATCATGTATTGTCTTAACCACTACACTAGCCTATCTTCCAGATTCAGTTTAAAAGAATAAATATATACAATATACATGTAATTGTACAGTCATACATTATATATTTTGTTTGTACATGTTGTATTTGTCAATTATGAATCAGTAAATATCAAATACATGTATGCATACATTCTATACTTAGCAGAAGAAAACTGTCTTACAAACATTACATCTCCCCCTCCCTACCTGCCTATACCATGAATACCATGTGCTCCTCGTTCCAAATATTTCGCTCTCAGAAGTTCAATTTGATCAGCCATCTTCTCTGATATACCTACATTGTTTTGTATTTACATTGTCAGAAAATATAAAATTTATTTTTATTGGTAATTTATACATTTTTCTTTGGTCTCACCGAGAGATATTTAAGTAATAAATCATGGAAGCCAGAATGTGTCTTGAGTTTTAACATGTGTTGGCAGATAAAATTTACTAATATCCACCACCCCATGTTAAAACTCAAAACACATTCTGGCTTCCACGAATTATTTCGATTCTGATATGTCTAAGAGTACAAATACGGTAGTATACTTTGATTGGAAGACGGTAATTTATATTTACGTTTGCGGACAATGTTGCACACAATTTATGCTGCCAAATTCGAGCAGACGATAATTCATCAACATGTACATTTACGATGGGAAAGTCAGTCACATGCACCGGCGCATGTGCTAATGAGATTATACCCAATCGATAAATAGCTTGTTTGTTTACAAAGCGAAAGAAGGACGTCATGTTAGAATTTCAATATTGACGAATTCACCATGATACTAAATAATATCAGTTAATGTGACAACAAACACAGTATGACGTTACTTATAAAAACAATAAAGTCAGTTGAGGTTTCAAAATACATCATCACTAGTATCACAGCTCGTCCTAGCAGACTAGCTGTTTTACTAGTGATCATGTCTGTCTCGACTTTCACAACTGCTGTTATTCTATTTGTTATGAACAGGTTTCACTGCATATCAAAACAGTAATAAATATACTTACGTTATTAACTTCTTTTTCTTGATCTTTCATTGAATCACCAATCAAATGGAAGAACCTGACACAAAAATCCTGTTCTGCCAAACAAAATGGTTCTAACTCAGTCAGAAGTTTATCCAGCACCTAAAATTAATGGTGAAATGCTTAATCAAAGGACAATGATCATATTTACTTGAGAATTGTTAGAACTGTTAGAAAGCAGAAAACAATTATCTAATTTGGCTAATGTTTTTTCTAAATGTAGTCGCATGCAAATTTTATTTTTATATATATAATTTATGTCTTATTGAGTCCAACGAAATCTCTCTTAGTTTTGGATTTTCCAATGTTGGCAAAAAGAGTTATATGAAATTTCTAATTTATGATTGGAAACATGTCTGGTTTATGATGTTCGTAAAATTTTAAAAATATCATCAAAGAATCAGAGGCATACTGTAATAAATGGAACTATCTACATGTTTTTAAATCTTAAATCCAGTTTTATTTTGATATTTCATGACCGTGCTAAGAAAATTCAGAAAATCTCGCATAATGTCATTTGTACAAATCTGAATCTCATCTCCCAAATGATCTTCCCTGCTAAGTTTTGTTCCAGTTGGTTGAGCAGTTTTGCAGGGGGAAAATTAACATGTGAAAAATTTAATGCAGATGGACAACGGACACAAAACCAATTGATAACATTGTTTTGTGAAAGCCTGTTTTCCACCCACCCCTTGTACAATGATTTTCAGATTATTTTCTCCATATTGTTTTCTGAAAACCTGTTCTTCACCCATCTCTTGTCAGATTGTGCTCTTTGCCTTGTTCCATGATGCTCTGTAAATTGTCCCTTGTTACGAGGATTTGAAATAAATTACCTGATCAAAGAAATGTCTGTTAGCTAGGTCAGCATCAGAACCATGCATTGGTATTGTCATTGAATCCACACTCTGCATGGAACCAGATCGTTTTCTACTGACATCAAATCTATGTAAGCTGCTTGATGATCCTGACAACTTTGAAGCTCCTTGTGTACCTATAGTTGTTAAAAGGATTGTTTTCATATTTATATATTGGATTGATTTTGAAACACATAGGATTTATAATTCACTATATATAAATATGAATAATAAATGGGTATTAATGAATAAAAAAATACCATTAAACTCTTCAGCTCCTCACAAATGTAAAAAAATATCCAGTATTGCATAATTTTTACATTTTGTTTTAGATACAGTGAAATCTCACTGATACCAATAAAAAAATTAACGTTAAGTTGTGAAGGTCTCGACATACATTATCACAGCTCATTCTATCAGACATACATTATCACTGGTATCACAGCTCATTCTATCAGACATACATTATCACTGGTATCACAGCTCATTCTATCAGACATACATTATCACTGGTATCACAGCTCATTCTATCAGACATACATTATCACTGGTATCACAGCTCATTCTATCAGACATACATTATCACTAGTATCACAGCTCATTCTATCAGACATACATTATCACTGGTATCACAGCTCATTCTATCAGACATACATTATCACTGGTATCACAGCTCATTCTATCAGACATACATTATCACTGGTATCACAGCTCATTCTATCAGACATACATTATCACTGGTATCACAGCTCATTCTATCAGACATACATTATCACTGGTATCACAGACTCGCTACTGTATTTGTAATAATGTCTGTCTTAATCTTTATAACAGTTGCTTTTATTGGTAACAACCTAAAGGGTATGATGTCATTGACATATAATTTTCAGAATCAGAGTCAGTCTGGGGATACTGACAATACCTCTCAGAGGATACTGTACAATACCTCTCAGGGGATACTGACAATACCTCTCAGGGGATACTGTACAATACCTCTCAGGGGATACTGACAATACCTCTCAGGGGATACTGACAATACCTCTCAGGGGATACTGTACAATACCTCTCAGGGGATACTGACAATACCTCTCAGGGGATACTGACAATACCTCTCAGGGGATACTGACAATACCTCTCAGGGGATACTGACAATACCTCTCAGGGGATACTGTACAATACCTCTCAGGGGATACTGACAATACCTCTCAGGGGATACTGTACAATACCTCTCAGGGGATACTGACAATACCTCTCAGGGGATACTGTACAATACATCTCAGGGGATACTGACAATACCTCTCAGAGGATACTGTACAATACCTCTCAGGGGATACTGTACAATACATCTCAGGGGATACTGACAATACCTCTCAGGGGATACTGTACAATACCTCTCAGGGGATACTGTACAATACCTCTCAGGGGATACTGACAATACCTCTCAGGGGATACTGACAATACCTCTCAGGGGATACTGTACAATACCTCTCAGGGGATACTGACAATACCTCTCAGAGGATACTGACAATACCTCTCAGGGGATACTGACAATATCTCTCAGGGGAGACTGACAATACCTCTCAGGGGATACTGACAATATCTCTCAGGGGATACTGACAATACCTCTCAGGGGACACTGACAATACCTCTCAGGGGATACTGTACAATACCTCTCAGGGGATACTGACAATACCTCTCAGGGGACACTGACAATACCTCTCAGGGGATACTGTACAATACCTCTCAGGGGATACTGACAATACCTCTCAGAGGATACTGTACAATACCTCTCAGGGGATACTGTACAATACCTCTCAGGGGATACTGACAATACATCTCAGAGGATACTGTACAATACATCTCAGGGGATACTGACAATACCTCTCAGAGGATACTGTACAATACCTCTCAGGGGATACTGTACAATACCTCTCAGGGGATACTGACAATACATCTCAGAGGATACTGTACAATACATCTCAGGGGATACTGACAATACATCTCAGGGGATACTGACAATACCTCTCAGGGGATACTGTACAATACCTCTCAGGGGATACTGACAATACCTCTCAGGGGATACTGTACAATACCTCTCAGGGGATACTGACAATACCTCTCAGGGGATACTGACAATACCTCTCAGGGGATACTGACAATATCTCTCACTGAGATCAATGGAAAAATGTAAAAATAACAAATAAAACAATTAACTGCTTAGCTCTTACCTAATTTGACTCTTTCAGGAATAGAAGTAAGTCTCTGCTTGGAAAATTCTATAAAATCTTCCATCTCTTTTTTGTATAGTTTACTTAAACTTGCTGTATACACCTACAATAGAAATATTTATAGTCTAAAACATGACAAGTGTCATTAGTGGAACAGGAACTGCTTACCTATCTGGAACACCTGAGTTCACCCTAAATTGACATAAAATTAACAAACTTAACAATTCAAAGATCAATTGTGCTTTAGTTGAAAAATTGAGATGATTATATCCAATTAATAAATTGCTTCGGTGACAGCCATAGTTTACAATCAATTCACATACAACAAAGATATAATGATATACAGCAGTTGAAATTTATTTAAAACTACAGCTTTTAGCCAATACAGTAAATAAGCATTACGAGTCATATTTCTGTACAGTAGTCAGCCTCTATTAAGGTCCCTCTCATCAAAGTAAAGGGCACCTCTCTTATCACATAAACCGATATAGCAAATGACTACTAAATTGTCCACTCAATAGTCAACATCACTTATAAGGCCACATTGTAGAATGAGTACCTTATAAGAGGGGGGGGGACCACTGAATTACCTTGGACAGTTCTGTAAAAGTCTTTATATCTGCAGCTTTAAGCCATGCCATTAAATCAGCATAAGGAGTCAAATCTCTATGTCTGGTGAAATGTGGTGATAGTTTGTACTCTGCTGCTTGTCTAGACAACGTCTCTCCTATCTCATTACCCTGAAAATCATTCAACGGATTATAAATTTATTTCAAAATTCATGCATAAGGCATATTTTTTTAAGTCAGTGAAAAAAACTAGAAAACATGTTTTTCTTAAATGATTAAATGACAGGTTAGCTAAACGAAGGAAAGCCATAGAAACAGAAATGTAGGTCAGTTGACTTATGCTAATTATGCAATATATTTCATGAAAAAAAAAATCATTAACAAGTCAAGCATTATGACTAAATCAAATTTAGTTACTTGTAAACAGAGGTCAATAATAAGATGAAATTGAGAAGATCACAAGATCCCTAAAGTAGATAGTGTAGGTTAGGTGGCATTTAAATAATGATGATTTACATCAATATACACATGGAATGTGATAATATTAAATAGAATTAAGTAATAAATAAGCCTTCTTAACATTATCGCCATATACATAGTCCTACCTGTGCCAGGTATTGTGAATTTGTGGTTAGTACCCAAAAGAACCACCCAATAAACGTTCCTGCCACAACGGTTCTACTTGACACAGTATTTTCAGAGACAAAGATTGAATAGTAAAAAGATTACAGACAGATGACAATGACAGACCGTAAGTGGTAGCAATAGGTCATAGCTCATATGATCTTTTCGGTCAGGTTATATAAAACTGAATCAGAAACATAAATGAAATGACTGACACAATTTCACAGAAGAATTAATAGTAATTAAATTATCGTTCCAATTCGGTTGAAACTATCCCTGTGCACCTATTTCAAACACAAATTAGATAGTCTAAACATCTATCCAACTACCTTTTAATATCTGAGTGAGTGATTGCTGCTTAACGCTAATTCAGCAATTTTTTTAGCTATATCATGGCGAGAACAAGTTAATTGTCAATGAGATGATGATGTCCGCTTTGTACTAGACCAACATGCTGAGTTGGATTTTTATAGTGCTAGCTCACTGAAACAACAGTCCGCGGCTAGACATATCGCTCTACTCAGACACATTATTTTGATTCCGAGCCAACAAGTCTTTGCCCTTTCTCCTAAGTGCTGCATGCTTAGCGGAGAAGCAACAAATACCAATTTAATAGTCTTTGGTTTGACCCGACTGGGGCTCGAAGCCACGATCTACCACACTCCAGGTGAGCATGCTAACCATTATGCCACCGATACGGTTTTCAATATTTGATGGATCTATCAAATGTTATTGATGACATGCTTAAACTGTGTTTGAAACAGGTCAAGTTTGAAGCCAATTTGAACAACAAATCTGACCGCGTAAATGCACATATTTTTTTTAGGTAAGGTAAGATTACTTACCTGATGAATAAATAAATTATTTAGATGATGTGTCAGTCTTTTAGCAAAACCTGTGGCAAACTTGGTATATTTCTTTTGTTGTTCTTCTACAGCAGCCATTTTAATCAAAGCTGAAAATATTGGTAAAACATATTTTTTTATAATACATGCATAAACATCATTAACATTTTTATTTAAATATTTTTTAAAATATGTTTAATATTCACACATTTATGATGAGCTGCATCGGTGGTATATTAGTTCTCATGTTCACCTCGAATGTGGCAGATATTGGGTTTCAGTCCGGGTCCTGTCAAACCAAAAACTATAAAATTGGTATTTGTTGCTTCTCCGCTAAGCACATAGTATTAAGGTGAAGGAGCAAAGACTGGTTGGCTCTGAATCAGGACGTGTCGGAGTGACAAGTCTACCCACAGTTTCAGTGAGCTAGCACTTTAAATATCCAACTAATCATGTTGGTCAAATACAAAGTGGACATCATATCATGGAATGTAACTTGTTCTCGCCATGATATCGCAGAAAATTGCTCATTTGGCATTAAACAACAATAACTCACTCACGTGTGGCTACTTAATTTACACTTACCTGGGTGTATGTTAATATTAACACATTTATGAAGTGCTAAGGTTGCTGATGTACACTTACCTGGGTGTATGTTAATATTAACACATTTATGAAGTGCTAAGGTTGCTGATGTACACTTACCTGGGTGTATGTTAATATTAACACATTTATGAAGCACTAAGGCTGCTGATGTACACGTGTGTTAACACTTACCTGGGCGTATGTTAATATTAACACATTTATGAAGTGCTAAGGTTGCTGATGTACACTTACCTGGGTGTATGTTAATATTAACACATTTATGAAGCACTAAGACTACTGATGTACACTTCACTGACACTTACCTGGGTGTATGTTAATATTAACACATTTATGAAGTGTTAAGGTTGCTGATGTACACTTACCTGGGTGTATTTAATATTAACACATTTATAAAGTGCTAAGGTTGCTGATGTACACTTACCTGGGTGTATGTTAATATTAACACATTTATGAAGTGTTAAGATTGCTGATGTACACTTACCTGGGTGTATGTTAATATTAACACATTTATGAAGCACTAAGGTAGCTGATGTACACTTACCTGAGTGTATGTTAATATTAACACATTTATGAAGTGCTAAGGTTGCTGATGTACACTTACCTGGGTGTATGTTAATATTAACACATTTATGAAGCACTAAGGTAGCTGATGTACACTTACCTGGGTGTATGTTAATATTAACACATTTATGAAGCACTAAGGTAGCTGATGTACACTTACCTGGGTGTATGTTAATATTAACACATTTATGAAGTGCTAAGGCTGCTGATGTACACTCATAGATTCCATTGGGTGTTGACAAATCACCGTCTTGTAATGCTTTCAAGTGTTTTGTATCGAGGTCCAGCTGTGTCTAAATAATATTGATAAAAATAAAACAAATACAGTTAAAGGCATGATTATAGATTACTTGTTTTTTTTTTTAATTTTCCATCTAAGTTGATATATATATTAGAGTAGTCTCCCTGTTATAAGGCCACTCCCACCTAAGACTGTCCCACTTATCAGACAAGATTCCAGATGCATTGAGATAGTAAACTACTGCAAAATTTAACCCTTCAAAAGAGATCATCTCTTTTATAAAGCCACTTTTGCCATTGCAGAAGGAGGGGGACTACAGTACCACTTTGTTTATCGAGAACTTTGATATTTTACATATGCATTTATATAATGAGGGGGCACAATGGTCTAGTGGTTAAGGCCTTCATTCATCCAAAATCCACTATCCTGTCGAGATATATGGGCTTATGTCTATGTCACAGTGAGGTATGTTTGAATAACACCTTTAGAGAGAAAGATTACCATTTACTTACAAATATAGGTTCATGTCTACCTCACTGTGAGGTGTGTTTGACTTGCATCTCGAGTGAGAAAGTTTACCAATTACTTACAAATATAAGTTCATGTCTACCTCACTGTGAGGTGTGATCGACTTACACCTCGAGTGAGAAAGTTTACCGATTACTTATAAATATAAGTTCATGTCTACCCTACTGCGATGTGAGTTTGACTTACATCTCGAGTGGGAAAGTTTACCATTTACCTACAAATATAGGTTCATGTCTACCTCACATCGAGGTGTGTTTGACTTACACCTTAAGTGAGAAAGTTTACCCATTACTTTTTATCAACTCCAGAATTCTATTGTTAACATACCACCACATTATCAAGTTCCTCCAGTAATTTTTGATGATTCTGGTTCCTCACTTTTATAAGAGTATCTTTATCTTTCATAACTTCCATCTGATCTTTTACATTCTAAAAACAAAACAAAAAGACAATAAATTGTATATTATGAATAAATCCAAAAATAGTAGCACGAGTGAGATCTTTTTGAGTAGACGTGAATCTGTGCGGGTTTTTCATTGTTTGTATTGCCGGATATTCAACGTTCATTGAAACGAGGCGAGAGTTAGTTGCTTGCATAGTTGATATTGGTGGAATTGTTGTCTACTAGTATTTATACTTTCTTTTCTTTGGAAGAAAACTAAATTAAAATATTTTCCCATGGAAACTAATCCTGAAAACAAGCAACGGCTATCATTCTAACAACCATAATTTCATAGTCTTCAATAATTTATCTAAAGTATTGAAGGCAGATTTGTAATGACGTTATTGCAAACTTTTGTCTACAAATCTTGAGGTTTTAAGCCTGGATACTTGAACTGATTATGTCCTACTCTCAGGTACATGGAAACCTGTCTGAACTGAACCTCCTTGGGACCCACTTTTGCATTCATAATACACATGTGTTCGATTTATACAGGGTAATTTAATAAAGATTTCCTATATTAAGACTTTATTCAAAAATCAGTTTAACAGGATTCCATTTTAATCATGGTTTGGTTTAAACTGTACATGTAATTGTATGTTACCTGTAATATTTTATCATAAGAGTCTAATTTATCTTCTATATTCTCTGCCTGGTTTATACCTCCGTCTAATAATCTCATCAGATTTAATACTTGGTCTTCTGATCCCATGATGGAATGTATATTGGCCTGCAAAAAATATTATAAAATTACAAACTTGATCTTGTGACCCACCCATAATGGAATGTATATATTGGCCTTCAAAAATATCATAAAATTACAAAGCTTGGTTCTATGATCCACCACCCATGATGGAATGTGTATTGGCCTTCAAAAATATCATAAAATTACAAAACTTGGTTCTATGATCCACCACCCATGATGGAATGTGCATTGGCCTTCAAAAATATCATAAAATTACAAAACTTGGTTCTATGATCCACCACCCATGATGGAATGTGTATTGGCCTTAAAAAATATCATAAAATTACAAAACTTGGTTCTATGATCCACCACCCATGATGGAATGTGCATTGGCCTGCAAAAATACCATAAAATTACAAAACTTGGTCCTATGACCCACCACCCATGATGGAATGTATATTGGCCTGCAAAAATACCATAAAATTACAAAAATTGGTCCTATGACCCACCACCCATGATGGAATGTATATTGGCCTTCAAAAATATCATAAAATTACAAAACTTGGGTTTATGACCCACCACCCATGATGGATTGTATATTGGCCTTCAAAAATATCATAAAATTACAAAACTTGGTTCTATTACCCACCACCCATGATGGAATGTGTATTGGCCTGCAAAAATACCATAAAATTACAAAACTTGGTTCTATGACCCACCACCCATGATGGAATGTATATTGGCCTTCAAAAATATCATAAAATTACAAAACTTGGTTCTATGACCCACCACCCATGATGGAATGTACATTGGCCTGCAAAAATACCATAAAATTACAAAACTTGGTTCTATGACCCACCACCCATGATGGAATGTATATTGGCCTTCAAAAATATCATAAAATTACAAAACTTGGTCCTATGACCCACCACCCATGATGGAATGTATATTGGCCCGCAAAAATACCATAAAATTACAAAACTTGGTTCTATGACCCACCACCCATGATGGAATGTATATTGGCCTTCAAAAATATCATAAAATTACAAAACTTGGTCCTATGATCCACCACCCATGATGGAATGTATATTGGCCTTCAAAAATATCATAAAATTACAAAACTTGGTTCTATGACCCACCACCCATGATGGAATGTATATTGGCCTGCAAAAATACCATAAAATTACAAAACCTGGTTCTATGACCCACCGATAATGGTATGTATATTGGCATGCAAAAATATCGAAACAATTTATAAAACTTAGTATTATAACCAATTATGTACATAGGCCAGCATTAATATGAACATTATTGTATAATGACACACACTGATCAAATGGTAAGTTGGTTTTACATTGTTTGTTGTTGTCATGACAACGTTTGCCAGAGAACTCTTGTCTATAAAAGATGAAGCAAAATCTAAAGAAAAAAACCCAGTTAATTTCTTCCATTCTAATATGACATCCTTTATTGGCTATATAAACAATGTTGTGATAAATTTCCCAATATATTATGCTTCGCACATGTGTATTGATAGACAAATTGTGGTCATAAATTCCTAGTGATTTCATGTATTTTAATAGAGGACCATGGTACAAATCTACACTTAAAATGTGCATGTTCTTTCTTAATTTTTCAAAAGAAATACATAAGATAACAAGGATCAACTGTTGACTTTTATAAATTGTTGACTTTCGGTGACGTTGTTGCACAATAGTGACACAAAACGCCTTGTTACTGATTTATTTTACGATCTTTTGAGCATTTTACTTTCTTTATCCTCTTATTGGAAAATATCAGTAACTAAATTGCAAGTCAGTGTATTTGTCTTTATAGAAAAGAAATAACTGTAAACAAACAAGTTAGTGGATTTTGTTATGAGATGCATTTCCCATACTGCCCTCCTCTTAAAAAATCAAGTTAGATATTTCCAATTAGAAACAAAATAATTCATGGAAGACACACTTTCTATGACATTGTAACATTATTTTTATTGATTTGTTATTCATTGCTTAGGAATAGATAATTGACAATTGCATAAAAAATAAGATTTTCTACAAAAAACATACAATAAACATGCATGAGGAATAGTGTGCTAGTAGTTTTCTAATTCGGTTTGAAATTTTGCTAAGAACACATCCATGCATGATTGTGCTATTAAACAATATTTTTTTTTATTTTCTTGCTGTAATATAATGGGAACATTACCCCATCTAATACAGACAGCTGTTTTGACAAGTTTTCAGCGAATGCTTCAGCATTACTAATGGCCGCCTGACATTCAGACATCAGATGGTCAAGGTCAGACTCTTCCTTTGATGACAAAGCTTGATAATCTTCCTGTAAAACTTCTATGTCGTCTGCTGCTTGTGTCACATGTTCTGTTTGATGGGTAACTTCTGAAAATAAAATTTAAAATGAGATGCAAAAAATGATTCTGAATTTGATATTCAACAATTTAGGTGATGAAATACATTAATAATCTATTGGAATCATATGCAAATAAAAATGATATTTTCAGTTATTTGTAAAACAAAAATGTTCAGTCTACAGAACAAGATATGGCCAAACCATGTTACAAATATATCATAGACATACATACAAAATTAATGTGAGATCGCATTGGCCGTGAAATGGTTAGCATTCTTAATTCCAGATCATAGGTGAAAAAAATATGGTAGTAAAATATCTAAGTGATATTTTCATGGCTTAATCTGTAAATTCTATTTCACCGTATGCCTCTGATCATACCAGTCAATTTAACATAATGAAAGTACTCCAATAACAAGATGTTACCTTTAAGTAAATATCTTGGTATATTGACAAAGTCTGGCTTCTGAATCAGATATCTCTGGCTCAACTAAAAAAAAACAACAAATATTCTTTTTATTACAACAAATTTATCATTTATTTGTGTAAGAGAAACAATGGTAGACATAACACTAGAGAAAACTTTAGACAAGCAACACAAACCACTAAAAACCAAGGGTCAACTCAGGTGCTTCGGAAAGGCAAGCACTTCCTGATCTGCAAGCTCATGGAAATACAGTACAGTCAGAGACATATCATGATAAATCACTGTGATAGACATATCACTCATCTTAGTAATTTGGATATATCCTTTATTCTATCAAATATATCTTCATAATTTCTTTTACATTTAGAGTGTTACTTACTATCACCCAAAAGGCATATCAGAATAAGTAAATGCATTAAACAGACCAAAAGATATATCAGTATCACTAAGAAGAGTGATACTTCTATCACAGTGATTTATCATGCTATGTCTCTGACTGTACTGTATCAGTATCACTAAGAAGAGTGTTACGTCTATCACAGTGATTTATCATGCTATGTCTCTGTCTGTACTGTATCAGTATCACTAAGAAGAGTGATACGTCTGTCAGTGATTTATCAAGCTATGTCTCTGACTGTACTGTATCAGTATCACTAAGAAGAGTGATACGTCTGTCACAGTGATTTATCATGCTATGTCTCTGACTGTACTGTATCAGTATCACTAAGAAGAGTGATACGTCTATCACAGTGATTTATCATGCTATGTCTCTGACTGTACTGTATCAGTATCACTAAGAAGAGTGATACGTCTATCACAGTGATTTATCATGCTATGTCTCTGACTGTACTGTATCAGTATCACTAAGAAGAGTGATACGTCTATCACAGTGATTTATCACGCTATGTCTCTGTCTGTACTGTATCAGTATCACTAAGAAGAGTGATACGTCTATCACAGTGATTTATCACGCTATGTCTCTGACTGTACTGTATCAGTATCACTAAGAAGAGTGATACTAAGAAGAGTGATACGTCTATCACAGTGATTTATCACGCTATGTCTCTGACTGTACTGTATCAGTATCACTAAGAAGAGTGATATGTCTATCACAGTGATTTATCATGCTATGTCTCTGACTGTACTGTATCAGTATCACTAAGAAGAGTGATACGTCTATCACAGTGATTCATCACGCTATGTCTCTGACTGTACTGTATCAGTATCACTAAGAAGAGTGATACGTCTATCACAGTGATTTATCACGCTATGTCTCTGACTATACTGTATCAGTATCACTAAAAAGAGTGATACGTCTATCACAGTGATTTATCATGCTATGTCTCTGACTGTACTGTATCAGTATCACTAAGAAGAGTGATACGACTATCACAGTGATTTATCATGCTATGTCTCTGACTGTACTGTATCAGTATCACTAAGAAGAGTGATGCGTCTATCACAGTGATTTATCATGCTATGTCTCTGACTGTACTGTATCAGTATCACTAAGAAGAGTGATACGTCTATCACAGTGATTTATCATGCTATGTCTCTGACTGTACTGTATCAGTATCACTAAGAAGAGTGATACGTCTATCACAGTGATTTATCATGCTATGTCTCTGACTGTACTGTATCAGTATCACTAAGAAGAGTGATACGTCTATCACAGTGATTTATCACGCTATGTCTCTGACTGTACTGTATCAGTATCACTAAGAAGAGTGATACGTCTATCACAGTGATTTATCATGCTATGTCTCTGACTGTACTGTATCAGTATCACTAAGAAGAGTGATACATCTATCACAGTGATTTATCATGCTATGTCTCTGACTGTACTGTATCAGTATCACTAAGAAGAGTGATACGTCTATCACAGTGATTTATCACGCTATGTCTCTGACTGTACTGTATCAGTATCACTAAGAAGAGTGATACGTCTATCACAGTGATTTATCATGCTATGTCTCTGACTGTACTGTATCAGTATCACTAAGAAGAGTGATACGTCTATCACAGTGATTTATCATGCTATGTCTTTGACTGTACTGTATCAGTATCACTAAGAAGAGTGATACGTCTATCACAGTGATTTATCATGCTATGTCTCTGACTGTACTGTATCAGTATCACTAAGAAGAGTGATACGTCTATCACAGTGATTTATCATGCTATGTCTCTGACTGTACTGTATCAGTATCACTAAGAAGAGTGATATGTCTATCACAGTGATTTATCATGCTATGTCTCTGACTGTACTGTATGTATGAAACATAAGTGAGAAAGTTTAGAAGGAACTTACTGATGCTCTGTATTTATTTTACATACAGTCTGGCCTCTTTTACCATTAAACATTGTTACCCAGGTATAACAGTCCTACCTCACTGTTACCACTAAACATGGTTACCCAGGTATAACAGTCCTACCTCACTACTAAACATGGTTACCCAGGTATAACAGTCCTACCTCACCACTAAACATGGTTACCCAGGTATAACAGTCCTACCTCACTACTAAACATGGTTACCCAGGTATAACAGTCCTACCTCACTACTAAACATGGTTACCCAGGTATAACAGTCCTACCTCACCACTAAATATGGTTACCCAGGTATAACAGTCCTACCTCACCACTAAACATGGTTACCCAGGTATAACAGTCCTACCTAACCACTAAACATGGTTACCCAAGTATAACAGTCCTACCTAACCACTAAACATGGTTACCCAGGTATAACAGTCCTACCTAACCACTAAACATGGTTACCCAGGTATAACAGTCCTACCTCACTGTGTCCAAATCAAATTAAAGGCACCAATTATTTTACCTTAAAAAATCAAGTACAGTAAAACCTGTGTAAACCGGTCACCATTGGGACCACATTTCACGGCCGGTATTGACAGTGGGCCGGTTTATTCAGTGTCTACGCTCTGACTACCGTATAAGTGGTTTTTTCACGGGAGCCAAATTTCACGATTTTCTTCCAAATTGGTGGATTTTTTTAGCGGTATACTTAATTTTTGCGATCCTGAGTTTTAACCAAAATCAAATTTTAGCGGATAGACCGTTATATTAGAATTACATTCAGATTGTCTGAATTGCTTAACTAACAATTCAAAATAGGAATTGTTTCGAAATAATTGAGTATCGTAATTTCTTATGCATAATGCATGGGTTTTTGTCCAGATTCTTTATTTTGCAGGAGGGTGCACATTTACTACTGTCTAATATTTTCGTATTTCTTTACTTGTTTGGACACTTTTCCACAAAATCATTAAATGCGTATAATACTTTTAATTATTCAGAGAATTACATTTATTGTAATACTCTCTAGCGGAGTTGTGTTTTGAACCAGTAAACGTTGATACGAAAATAAACTAAAAATAAGAGTGTGACTATATCTAACCGTGCGTAAAATAATCAATAATGCTGTCGATAAGATTGAATGTGTGTATGTATGAAGGTGTCCTAATTACTTTGTGTATAATTAGACTGCCAGACTGTGTTTACACAAGCTTTTAATGATTGAAATAAAAAGAAAAAAAAGAATCAAATGTATTTGTCATTTTTTATGTCAAGTCTGGAAGTTTGATTACTCCCAGCTGTGAAGACTATTAAGTATAATCCGATTAACAATAAATTATCTCAAGTTATGATTGTATGGCTTGGATGCTAGTTCATCACTTAAATAATAAGGCATTGTTTGTTGTTCATTTATGATCATTTTCAACATATGCATTGTTTTCGGGAAGGATTCCCCCATGTTGGATATTTTAAAAGCGTCCTGGCGAAAAAAAACCACTTATAAGTTATACGAGGTATTTCATCTTGATTAAGCTTTCGCTTTTTATGTGTTGATTCCATGTTTGTTTAACATTTAATGAACATTTAAACATTAACCACATGAGTTACCAGTGATCACTAATTACAGGTGTGCTAATATACACACTTCGATAAACACTTTCAATACGTTTCCCCCCGGGCGCCCCTTCAATTTATTACCGATCAATATTCAAATATATGTAAACACACGGTTGATTGATCTGATAATGACCGGTTTACGGAGATAAATTATAACAGTAATTAGTGTTCTTGGACCGCAAGTCAAGGCCAGAATTCGGAATGTGCAGTGTCCGGTTTATTCAATGATTTTTAACAAAGAATATTAAGGAAAAAACTGGGGACTTGAAATTTAGATTGGAATGGACAGGATTCCGGTTTACTCAGTGTCTGGTTTCGTCAGGTTTCACTGTACTGTGAAACATGTCTAGACCAAACTCTGAATAAACCAGAATCTTTAAATAAAGTATCAATGCAGGAAATGATTGTTAATTAATTTTATTTATTTATTTATTTATTTATCTATATATATATATATATACGTCTGAAAATTAAACCAAACAGTGTTAGAATTAGATTTTAGAGCTGTCAAATTTTTGTTCTTCCCTCGACGGGATTTGAACCCACACCATTGTTACACTGCAGCACCATTCGCTTAGCCTTACGTCCAGCGCCCTAGACCACTCGACTACATCCACTCCCTAAAAAAGGAGCTTCAATAGTCGTAGTGTTACCTTGTCTCGTAAGGCAAATCTAGGGATAGGCGTAAGACATGTGTATAAGCGTGTGTAGATGGTACATATATACTTAATATTATAATTTGACAGCAATCTAACTCAGCAATTTTTAATATATTGGATAGGATAATGAAGAATTATTCACTATAAAGTCACAGGAAATAAAGTATATTATACAAACGTCTAGAAGCAATATATATATATATATATATATATATATATTTATTTATTTATTTATTTATTTATTTATTTATTTATTTATTTATTTATTTGTATTAGTCTAAAATCATTGTCTGAATTTATGAAATAGTAGAATCATATAACTTTTTAAGACAAACTTTGTTTGCTTCTTTGGGTAATAATATTCTTCATCACTATAACTAATGTAATATAAAACTCCCATAATTCTAATCCATGAGACTCGCTGGCTCTCTTCACTTTTTCTCTATCAAGTCTTTACAATAATAAAGATTACAGAATTATTTTACCTTCCACAAAGTAGACAGAAATGCTTCTTTTTCAGTTACACTGCTGGCACTCCATTTAAATATTTTCTCAAAATGAAGATCAAATTCAGCAGTTTCCTTCAAAATAAATAATTCAGAAATTATTTCCTATCCTTTGCAGTACAAAACAATATAAAAATAAGTTTCCCAACAGGCAAAAATAACTCTAATTAAATTAAATTTTTCATTTAAAAAGGGTTTTTTTTAACCAAGAAATAGTATTCCAATTATATACATCTTTATAGCCTTTGGCATGCTTAGTTTCCTCTCATACAGTGTAACTACATTAGTGGTGTAATAGATAGCATGCTCGCCTCAAGTACGGTAGATCGTGGGTCCAAGCCCCTGTCAGATCAACCGTGCTCGCCTCAAGTACGGTAGATCGTGGGTCCAAGCCCCTGTCAGATCAACCGTGCTCGCCTCAAGTACGGTAGATCGTGGGTCCAAGCCCCTGTCAAATCAACCGTCCTCACCTCAAGTACGGTAGATCGTGGGTCCAAGCCCCTGTCAAATCAACCGTGCTCACCTCAAGTACGGTAGATCGTGGGTCCAAGCCCCTGTCAGATCAACCGTGCTCGCCTCAAGTACGGTAGATCGTGGGTCCAAGCCCCTGTCAGATCAACCGTGCTCGCCTCAAGTACGGTAGATCGTGGGTCCAAGCCCCTGTCAAATCAACTGTCCTCGCCTCAAGTACGGTAGATCGTGGGTCCAAGCCCCTGTCAAATCAACCGTCCTCACCTCAAGTACGGTAGATCGTGGGTCCAAGCCCCTGTCAGATCAACTGTCCTCGCCTCAAGTATGGTAGATCAAGGGTCCAAGGCCCTGTCAGATCAACCGTCCTCGCCTCAAGTACGGTAGATCATGGGTCCAAGCCCCTGTCAGATTAGCCATGCTCGCCTCAAGTACGGTAGATCGTGGGTCCAAGCCCCTGTCAGATCAACCAAAAACTATAAAATTGGTACCTGTTGCTTGCAGCATAAAAGAGCAAATGTAAAGACTGGTTGGCTTGGAATCAGAATAATGTGTCCGAGTGGAGCGACATTTTGTTTCAGTGAGCTAACACTATAAAAATCCAACTAAGAAAGTTGGTCTAGTACAAAGCAAACTTCATCATCATCTTGGCATTACACAACAATCACTAACTAACTGTATTCATGTGTTTTATAAAGAATAGCTGTATTTCTTTGTTTTACCTTATTATTACTTTTTCCATCCACAGTTTTGAGTTCTCTTAACAACCAGGTAAGTTTTTTCTTATATGATTCTCCTTTGTCTGACTTTTTAACCTGATAAACTCTAGGTTGTATAGGGGTGATATCTGTTGATACTGAAAATAAATAAGGTCAAAGGTTAATAATAATACCCTAATTTTAATGGCAACATCCAAAACACACATCTTAGTCCGAGATTCCTCTGCCGTCCGACGTTTTTTTCTCTCGACTTGCTGGAGCCATGGGACGTCAGAGAGCTCTACATACGGAAAACAGCAGATTTGCCACTGCAACTCTGCGTCGACACATTTCCACGCATTGCCAATCATTTTTCTATTCATTCATAACCATCTTACCCTCAGAAAGTGGTGTTACACTCGATTACAGCACGATTTTCCCTTAGACCCTATGATTTCATCATTTCACATCCATTTTGGAACATTTGTCACATGACTTCGAGAAAACTACGATTACCGCAATGTATCATGGGAGATGATTTGCATATAAACAAACAAACAAATATTTTTATTGCCAATCATAGGTGCCTGTTAAGGCAGAACAATTAACATAAAATTTAATACAGTTGATTACATTGATTGGTAATGATTTTAACAGCAATAGTGAATTACAGATAACCATAAGAAAAAAAATTTGATCTTATCTTGTCCAAAAAGGGGGGACGTCACACATGCTCTTTCCGAAGCCTGTGGGTAACACTGCCATTGAATCTTTTCTTTCCAACACATTTTGTATTATTTCCTTCTGCTCTGATTTGAGCTGTAGATGGAACTGTTTGTCCTGCAGAATACGCTTTATATCTATGTTGTTGTCTATGTATGCAAATAATTTGGCACGCTGCATTAAGTAGCTCCCATCATGCAATGCGTTGCTGTCATCATTCAGTTAGTATCGCGAGATCACGTTTGTAGGTTCGAAAATGAAAGTCAACATGACGAAAGGATGGTCTAAGGCAAAATCGTGCTGTAATGGAGTGTAACACCACTTTCTGAGGGTAAGATGGTTATGAAGGAATAGAAAAATGATTGGTGAAGCGATTTATATAAGGGTTTCGGATAGAAAATAAAATCTGATAGCCACGAAACGTGGAAATGTGTCGATGCAGAGTTGCAGCGGCAAATCCGCTGTTTTCCATATGTAGAGCTCTCTGATGTCCCACGGCTCCAGCAAGTCGAAAAAAGCGCCGTCAGACGGCAGAGGAATCTCGGACTACACACAACTGACAGTGAGTACATTTTCCTCCCTGCATGGGACATTTCAAGCTATTTTTTATTTAATGGTTAGGGGAACTACTGGAACAAGTCATTTTTTAAATAACTTATTCAAGTAACTCTTTGATCAAGTTTAAAATAGGGTAATCTGTCTTTGTGTCACAATTAAATCACCTATGCAAGTGATAATTTATTCTCCAGTCAAAGTGATCTTTACTCTTTCATGCTGTCTTAAATCTTGAAAAGCGATAAAATTGTGTTGACTGCATTGCTTTCTTCTTTGCATCAAATTTATATACTGTCTTTGCATCAGGTTTATATACTGTGAATTTATTTTTATTCGTTGAATACTAATTTTTGTAGTTTTCATTGATTCAATTAAACCACAAAATTTACTCCACAATGAAAAGCATAAATAACAAGAGAAGTCATTTGTAAATATCAATAACATAGTAGGTCAAAGGTTAACTTGTGTTACTGTTTGTTTGTTTGATGGTGTTTAAAGCCACTTTCACCAATATTTCAGTTATATGATATCGTGAAGATTTTTTTTATGGAGAAAACCGAAGGACCAGGAGAAAACCACAGACCTATCGCAAGTCACTGACAAACTTTATCACATAATGTTGTACACCTCACCCTGATTGAGATTCGAACTCACAACATCAGTGGTGATAGGCACTGATTGCATAGGTAGTTGTAAATCCAACTACCATACGATCACGGCCACGACGGCCCACTTGTGTTACTGTTCACTTCAACAACTTGTATTATTGAATTATATTTGTATTGTTTATTTCGTTTTAATGGATTCATGTGCTAATTAATAATCTTGAATAAAAAGTCAACATTATGAATTTTGTATCAGTCATCTTGAAGAAGATTTAATGTGTCTTATAAATTAAACTTACGAACAGCACAAAGAAAACTATTTTTCTTCTTTCTCCCCACTTTGGTAACATGAACAAAACATACTAGTTGTTCATCATTAGGGAGGAACACATCCCTGTGTAGGGTATGTTTTATAGCTGTCATAATGTACTGGGTACCAGTATATCACCTGAAAATATAGAAAAGTAACATCAATTTAAAAAAAATGAACAAAAATGTAGAATACAATTTAACCAGAATTAGAAGTTTACATATGTCTTGTGTTTCTTTGGAAATATAAAAATGCCTTTTAATTTACAATTTATAAATTTAAAATAAAATATCCTCTTAAAGAGGAATGTGAAAGCTTCAGTAGTATGTAGTGAAACCTGTCTAAACAGCCTGCTTGGGAATAACTTTTATGTTCGGAAATAACAGGTGTTTGGTTTATACAGGATACATAAGTAAAAGTTTCCTACATTGGGACTTCATTTAAAGTTCTGTTTACTTTAGGTTTCAATAGGTTTTACTGTAATACCATATAAAACAACTTTATTTACCTAATTAGCCCCTTCAATGTTTTTTTTCTTCAAAACAGGTTAAAAGGATAAACAGTGTTAGCACCTGTTAAATTTCCACACACTCTAAGAAAAAACTTCTATATCATCAATCATTAACATTATTAATTACGGAAGAACCATACATTGAAAATTTAACCTTACTTTATAAAGATAAAATAGTATTTCGTGATATGAACACCATGTTATATATCTGCATTATATTATATTTGTATAATATATATTTTTATGTATATCATAATATTAGCTATAAACTGCCATAGTCAGAGGCGTAGCTGCATATACGCTGTCACGCCATGGCGTGCACATCGGCAAGTTAAAAAAAAAAATCCTTTTTTTATTAAATGTATTGTTACTTTTAACAGTCTAATTAAATCAGTATAATTATTATATCGCTAATAAGACGTATGGACAAGTCGAGCAGACGCATTGTATACCTTTAAGAAGTCAATATTGGTTAAATTATTGCTAATATTACAATACAACTGAAACATGACGGTTCTTATGAATAAACTTTATATTTAAACAAACGAATTAGAAGAATTATCTCCTAAGCAGGAGGTGATTACAGAATACAGAATACAGTTGTGGTCCATGCGTTAGAATGCTTCCAAAACCAAGGCGATGACAAAGCCTGGCAGTTTCTTGCATCCATCATGCGGTTTCAGTTTATCATAGCTTTGGTAATAGCGGAACATATTTTACATAGCACTGTTTATCTGTCAACAGTCCTCCAAGATACCGATTACGACATTCTTGAAGCAATCAAAGAATCCAAGACCATGATTGAAATGCTAAAAGCTGAACGACAGGACGAATCGGCATACCTGCCAAGTAACCCGTTTTCGTCTGGTCACACCCGGAAATCGAGCTTGTCACCCTCATTTCCCTGAACACCCGTCGGGACACGGATTTCACTACAAAATACCGGAATTTTACCTATCGAAAGGACAACAATCCGAATGGTCAACTACAATCAACAACAATATACCTTCAATATTTAGTTGTAATCCCCTTGTGGAAAGTTTGAGTTGTTTTTACAATAAAAAAGTTAAATCATTTCTTCAAAATGTCTACTGGAAGGAAGAGGTCCTTATCAGGGCCTGCTTGTTCTTCACCCGCTAAACGAAAGAATTATTTATGCAAATATCAAAAAGCTTGGGAAGCAGAATTTAGTTGGCTCAGTCACAGTGATCGTAGCATAAATGATGCATATTGCATTCTTTGTAAATCACATTTATCTATTGGATCCGGTGCAAAGAATGACCTGACAAGGCATGCAAAGTCACAAAACCATATGCAGCTGGAGATGGTTCAAAGGAAATCAAAATCAATGTCTTTGTTTGTAACAACGCCAAACAATTCTTTGAAGAGTAAAACAACTTCTGCTGAAACTCAGTTTTGTAATTTTGTAAAAGAGTGCAACTAGTGATTATAACCAGAGCTTAGAGTCTATGACATAGTTTATTGATACAGCTGTTTATTTGTACATACATATGATCATTTATACATATTAAACTAGATATGATATCATACGATTTACAATAATTATGGCCGAAAATGTGGTTACGCGTTATGACGGTCACCCTCATTTTCATTTAGGAATGAGGGTCATGACCCTGATTTGGTGTTTCAGAGGTTGGCAGGTATGCGAATCGGTTTAGGATGAGATGTATCAGTCTGCACTTAACTTAGCCAAATCTTTTGATATATCTGATAGTATGCCCAGGCAAGTTGGTAGACAGACTACCAGAGCCAATCACCTTGCGGAAACGCCAAAACAGTATTGGCAAATTTCTTTGTACTATCCATTTTTGGACAATTTGATTACGAACTTGAAACACGTCTCCTTAAATCGGAAAAAAACTTCCATGCACAGCATCTACTGCCCTGTGCTGTAGACAAATTAACTGATGATCATATTGCTACAATATACGAGGCATATCAGGCTGACATTTATTTGTCATTAGAGGATTTCAGGAGAGTAGCCAGAGAACCCACTGGGTCATTACTATATGTAATGATTTGCCAACAACACATTGTACCACACTTGATTCTGTAAATCCAGTTATATATCCTTCTATTGATGCAATATTAATAAAACTCTGTGTTTTGTTAACCATGCCAGTAGCAAGCGCTACTGCTGAAAGGTCATTTAGTGTACTGAGGTGTTTGAAAAATTATGTTATGTCGACCATGAAGAATGACAGGCTATCTTCCCTTGGATTGGTGCATATTCATCGAGATTTTGAAGTGGACTTGTACAAAGCAATGGAGATGTTCATATCTGCTAAGACACGAAGGGCAGATTTTGGACAATTTTAAGAAATTCTTGTCTATCAAAGTCACTAAAATTGTGCTTGAATCTATATTATATGAAACCCTAAAATGGCCCCAGATCGCACCTCGTGAAAAAAATAAATCCCAGACCCCCTCCCCCTCTCAAGAATTATGGCATGCACACAATTAAGCCTCAGCTACGTATACACCCCTGATAGTTTGTTCTGCCTATGGGTGGTTTCCCCCCTGCAGTGTCAATCATCTATGCTTGTTTTTATTCTTTTTTATATATATATATGTCATATATGTTACTAATCATCAAAATCATTGTACAAAATGTAAGTGTAAAATGTAAATGTCTGTAATTCTGTGCTCTCATGGGCTTCTTGATTGATTTAAAAAAAACTATTCTATTCTATTAACACCAAGTCAAGGAAGAATATAGAATCGACCCTCCCACATTTTTTTTATCTGGCTATTAAACTCCATTCTTACATTTGCTGCAAAAAATGTGTTCAGAAAATACTAGTCAAACTGAAGATCGATAACAATGACTTATGTGATCTACATCGTAGAGATAATTATGATTTCAGCAGTTTCCAAAATTTTCAGGGTTTCATTTTATTCCGGAAATTAGTTTCAGTCCTACTTCCGCTTCCGGGTTAGTTCTTGTTGCCTGGTGCGGGTAAACTAACATAGTTTTACCGCACAAGTTCCTTCATTATTGAAAATTCTGATCATCCATTTAACTATTCTAATGACTTGAACTGTTTAATCTAGGAAACTACAGCGATGGCTACGGGACATATTCTCCCCGGCTTCGGAAACCCTGTTTCAAATCTGAGACGGGCAAAAACTGCAACATTACCCCTTGACAAAACAAAATTACGCGAGTTTGCACTTTACAGAAATCCGGGACCAGATGCAGATGAACTGTTCCGGATAAAAGCTGAGGCAACTCGCGTTTGGTCTGCTCAAGCACGACATCCGACTACTTATAATTCACATTTTCATGAAAAATGTCTAGATCAACCTACACAACCCCGACCTTCATCCAGGTCCAGAAGGAACAAACCACATCCACAACCGTAAGTAGCGAAGCACAAACTAGACAAATATCAGATATATTATATGAGAAAAGTCTAACTTATTTTGCGATTGTAATGGATATGTTGTCAAGTTGTGTAGAGTTGTCACTGTATCCAGTAAATTGTGTTTTATTGTACTGACTGAGTTTGAATGAAACTTTTTAACTTTGGACTATCAAATACATTGAAGATTCCTTTGCTGAAGAATGTACATGTAGCATGCATGTATGTTGGTTTTTATTTTATTCATGTAAATAATGTCAATTCCAAATAGTGTGCCTTTATTTCGTGTACTCCTTTTAAGACTCAAGCTCTGTTGAAGTGTTCATTTGCAATCATTTCCTTTTAAAAAATTTGTTTATTGGATTTCTTCTTTTTTTGTACTTGTTTATTTCCTACAATTAAAAAAATGATATCCAATAAAAATGTTAAAAGTACAGAATCTTATATTGCAGTACTAGTGTGCCTGTGGTGTGTGACCAGTGTTACTTAAAATAAAAAAATCTTGAACAATCTTCCCATCATTCTAGTTATAATGTACCGGTATGTGGTACAGTATTTCTTGACATTATCTTTTAAGACTTTTACATTGTAGATACACACATTCAGAACTAAAAAAAACCAGTACAACTCGATGATCATGATTTATTATTTCCCTTTAAAATAAACATGACAAGGGGACATTTAAAGACTCATCAGATCTTCTGAGTGGTTATACTGTTTGTTAAAGCTGAAAAACACATTGTTGAAATGTGAATGATTGATTAGTCTGTGACATAATTTAGAGAAAATATGTATCAATTTGTCATTGATTATGTTGAAATGCCCCAATTGAATTGTTGAAATTTTTCAAATGAATTGTTGAAAAATATGTGAAAAATAACCAATTTCTGACCCTAAATGAAATTTATGTCAAACCATTTGATTGTCAGTCAATTTTTGTGTGTGCTGTTCTTTGAGATCTATAGAAGTGTCCTAGTGATTTTATTCATGGTACCAATCCAAAACAGAAGAATGTCTCATTTTTCAACTGTTTACTTTCAGTTGATATATTAAATAACTGTTAATAAAGTTAATAAACATTCATTCAAATTATTATATTCTGTTAATTATTACCTGCAACAGTATTTGACAAGAAAATTAACTTTGTGTCTATATATAAATTTCATTCATCTTGACTGCCAATATTTTCCTCCATTTTACATCTGGAAAACCACACAGAAATGAATTTGACAGAAGTTGATTGAAATCTAGATCTTGCTTTGAGACAGGCACAAAAAAGTGTTGAGATTAAACCGAGAAATATAATCCTAATGTACTCCTCTCTTATATATAAGTGGCCAAAGTTATGCATTATAAACATTAAAATATACAATAAACAAGCTTCAGATATTTGTTTCATCATAAAAGACCATATATTTTCACAAGAATGATGACATGTTTCTAGTTAACTATTGACTAACAAAGATGGTTGAATCTGGAGAAAAACATCACACTTAGCACCATTACTTCTAATGGTTCAAATATCAATTAGCCATGAACAGTTACTATCAATATAGAACAGGAATCGCATCAGTGGTGTAATTGTTAGCGTGCTCACCTCGAGTGTGATAGATCATGGGTTTGAGCCTCGGTCAGGTCAAACCAAAGACTATATAAATTGATATTTGTTGCTTCTCCACTAAGCACGCAGCATTAAGGACAAAGAGATCACTCACTCAATAAACAGGATAATAAAACAAACTTTATGGCAATAATTTTTTTATTCAAGATTTTATTGGTACACTGAGACACATAATAATGTGCAACATGAGGTTATATTACATATATACAATATAACAAAATTGGAACAATACAAAAAATCAGTAATATTATATATATACACTGAGGATTTGCGACAAAAATATATCTATCGGAACAAAAAAAACATAATTTATTAAAATTCCACAAGTTCACTTATGTATAAGGATATATTTTTAAGGAGTGGTACAGAGTGAAAGTAATCCTTTTATCTTATGCCATTTATGGAAATATTTGAAGTGTAATATCTTGGGATAAATTTTGATATTAAATTAGCAATTTATTGATGTTTGCAAATTTATAAGTGATTTTAATATATAGAAATCTGTACAAATCCCAAAATATACCAAATTCAGTCTATAGGGGTAGTTAATTAAATGTTGTTTTTTAAATAATAAATTGATATGTCTTGGAAATTTGTATGACATTTTTTTTTATATGATCCCTCTAGGTATTATTTGGTTTTTCTTCTTCCAAATACAGTGCATCCTTCAATTTGAAGATTATTGCACTTGTGCGGGTCAGGAAACGAAGTGTTCTATTTACAAGTGAATATGTGAATATGTACATGTTCCAAAATCGGAAAAGTGCAAGTTAAAACTGGTAAAAACAACTGGAACTGTCTATGGTGTTAATCTGATCTCTGCAATATCTCTGGTAAACTGTTCCAGAGTCAGAGATCCAACTACAGTTGCTGGTAAAGTGTTCCAAATCCTGATTACTGTCGGGAAGTACAAGTATTTGTAAACTAGTATTCTGGTGTGTGGCTGAAGGTAACGTATGTCATGTCCTCTCGTCGATCTTGTGGAAGGAACAAGGTAGGTTGCAGCTGGTATAGCAACCAGTTGGTGTTGTATTTTATACAGCATGACTAGTTGAGATCTTGCTCGTCTTTCTTGGAGAGAGTCCCATTTCAGCTTTTGGAGCATTTCTGTAACGCTGCTCTGACGGCGGAAGTCGTTATTGACAAATCTGGACAATTAAGATTAACTAAACTCTGACTTTCTTTGAACTTGTTCTATTTTGTTTATGTTCGCAGCAGTATGTGGACTCCAAACTGTGGAGGCGTACTCGACAAGAGGATGGACTAGAGCTGTGTAACATCTTTCTTTGACAGATGGAGGACAACCTTTTAAGTTTCTATTCTATATTGTACTTCTGAAGTAATTTTTTCATTAAAACAAGATAAATGCATAATCTTATTTACATGTATTGACAATAGAGACATGTAAATTTATAAATGATAACCTTCTTTGATGGGTTTAAATTTCTGACAGTTAAACAATAGATATACTGACTGAATTACTTTGTTGTATAAGATTTATAGGTTGTTTTATTGTTAACCAACCACCTGTAAATCATTTGGTAATTGTGTAGTTTTTAATTACTGATCAGACGGTCAGACAAACTTAAAACTATGTACATTTAAATCACTCTATGCCTATACATATTTAATACATTATTAGGCTTTGAATGGAATCAACTAAGATTAACTAAACTCTGACTTTCAATGTTAATGGGTTATAAAATACAATTTACTAATTATTTTTTTTCCCTATTCAATCATAAATGTTACAATGAAAGCTTATTCAGTCATAAGAAGAAAATTGTTTTGAAAACATTTTTAGTTATCGTTAGAAAGGAAATCAATATTTGAGAACTCTGTGATATTTATTTTAAATAGAACTTAAATAACATGAGATACTGATGTAGGAGTTTTTTTATTCATGTTATTTGTCCACACTAAATTGTTTTTTTAAATTCCATTTTTTTTTCATATTTACATTTCTCAAAATTGGTACGATAGTTCGAAATCAAAATTTGAAATATATGAAAAAAAATCTGCATATATTTGCATTAAATATTTAGGAGATGAAAAACATGACAATCTTCCAAAGGCAAGTTCTGACAGTACCTGTACCTATGCCTCATTCCTAAAAATGAGAGATAATTGAAGACAAATTTACAATGTATTAAGAGGTCACCATTGGGACAAACAAAAAGTGGTCTTATAAGACAGGTCACCTCTTAAAAGAGGTTCAATTCATATGAAATTTTCTATGACAAGACAAGAAAAAGGTGACCTTTTAATACACGTGACTGCTTAATAGAGGTGACTGCATGTGCAGGTTTGACTGTATGTTATCTATAGGCACCTAGGAAACGTGTACCTTCTTAGGGCAACTTTTTTAGAACTAGGGAATTCTAGTAAACCATTATTGTCTGATGTGAAACCACTTCAAATTAAATCATGTGATTTATTTTACACCTCTGTATTGCGAAACTTCCAAGGTCAATTCATTACAATCTATAATTAAATTAGATCTTGAATTGCTCCCCTCTTTTCTGTTCACGACATATTAGACTGAATTCATTAATCCCATCCCCCATTAAACTGGAAACAGTTTGATTTGTAAGTTTTATTGTAAAAGAGACATAATCTATTGTCATCTGATATGTACTACATTGCTGTTCCCTTTGTCCTGAAATATTAATATCTTGCCAATTACTGTAAATCTCTATTTTCCTTATCCTATATATCATTCTAATCCTGATTGATTTGAAAATTATACATAAACATGAATTGAACGTGAAAATATTATGTTATGCATAATAATATTATTTTATTTCTGTAAGCATTACAGCTTATAGGCAGTAACAGTTACATAAATATTATAATAATACAATTCAAATGAGTAATAAATTATATGAATTTAATATACTAAATAAGTTTAGCTTGGTATAAAAAAAATTCCGGTTTCATATATAATAAATAGATTTTTAAAGTATTTTCCAATGTTATTTCAATTTTTTATATTACGACCTGACATCAACTGGGGAACTGTATGCAGGTGGCCACCATGATTGTATTGTAGTTGGATTTACAATTACCTATGTAGTCAGTGCCTATCACCACTAACGTTGTGAGTTTGAACCCCGTTCAGGCGAGGTGTACTTGATACAACATTATGTGATAAAGTTTGTCAATGACTTGCGGTAGGTCTGTGGTTTTCTCTGAATACTACGATTTCCTCCACTAGTTAAATTGACTGCCACAACATAACTGAAATATTGTTGAAAGTGGCGTTAAACATCATATCCCTAACCTGACATCAACTGTACAAACTTATAGGCAAAGAGAAATATTTTAGTCTAATTTTGCAATATTTCGTGCACTATTCAATTCTTCATCGGAGGTTTAACCACAGAATAGATTGTGTCTTTCTACATTATAAAATCGTCCTGTTTCAACGATTAATCTATGTGCACTTATACGCTGTTTACCTGTTACATACAGTATCTATTGCTTATAAAATTTGTAATTAACTGATCAACTTAAATAACATTGCCAACAAAGTCCTTCATGCATATATTTATAAAACAAACATTTAGGTGAATTTTCAAATTAAGCATTGACACATATTAAATTATCAATAATTCTATGTTTGAATTCAAATGAAAACAATTTTTCATTTACAAAGTACACCTTTTGACAACAACACATGATTATAACTTACATTTTTTATATATCAATCAGGGGTCGTCATGACTGTGATCGTATGGTAGCTAGATTTACAACTACCTATGCAATTATTGCCTAGTTCGAATCCAGCTCATGGCGAGGTGTTTTTGATACAACATTATGTGATAAAGTTTGTCAGTGACTTGGTCCAGGTCGGTGGTTTTCTCATGGTACTCCGGTTTCCCCACCAATAAAACTGATCACCAGAACATGGCAGAAATATTGTTGAAAGTGACATTAAGCACCATAACCCTAACCCTTTATATATTGCATATTCAATATGCCCAACTGAACTTTTTATTGTTAAAACTAGCATCGTACATTTCTTTGTAACAGTCACATGATACATGTACCTATGTGTACAATAAAGTGTGTCCTTTGACATTAAAATACCATCAGACTTTCAATTAAGTGATTCTGAATAGTAACTGTTATTGTACCTGTCATTGTCATGTCCATTAAATCTCCCATCTTATCATAACTGACAAAAGAAGGTAGGGTTATGGTGTTTAACACCACTTTCAACAATATTTCAATATACTATGTCGTGTTGGTCAGTTTTATTGGTGGAGGAAATTTGACTACCCAGAGAAAACAACTGACCTGCCGCAGGTCACTCACAAACTTTATCACATAAAGTTGTTTCGAGTACACCTCGCCATGAGCAGGATTTGAACTCCCTTTTTAGAGAATACTACAGTGCATTAATGGTAATTTATTTCTCCTATTGGTACTATTGGAGACGTTCTTAAACTGATTGGCTAATTTCCTAATGTGAAGCCTTACGAAAACCTTGGTAATGGTATTTGAACACTTATTATTGTGAAAAATAAGTCACTGTATACTAATAAATGTAATGTTTTCAGTGTGTTCCTGACAAACAGACTTCACTACATCCCTGGTTATCACAATGCAGATGCCACAATGAATAAAGAGATGTATAGAGGTAAGTTATAAATGATGCCACAATGAATAACGAGATGTATCAAAAGTCTCAGGATGATACCAGGGCTGATATGGAAGTCCTGGGATGATACCAGGGCCAATATGGAAATTATGTGATGATACCAGGGCTGATATGGAAGTCCTGGGATTATACCAGGGACAATATGGAAGTCATGGAATGATACCAGGGCCAATATGGAAGTCAAGGGATGACACCAGGGCCAATATGGAAGTCTTGGGATGATACCAGGGCAGATATGGAAAATGGTCATGTAATAATCTATTATCATCATAATTGTTAGATTTCAATTTAATAATGAACAGAACTAAATAATGGTCTTTGTTATTAATTAATAGATCAAACATGGATATAATAATGTATTTTATGTCAACACATGTTATAGTCATACCATCTAGACATAATGAAATAAACTTTTCTTCTTATTTAGTTGATGCCCTATTACCATATGATGAACAAGTTGATAGAAGACAAATACGAGAAAAGTACATTGGTAGACAGAGTTCCCCTGCTATTAATCAATATAAAGATCCAATGGTAAGTGTAATGTATTTACCGGGTAAATTCTTATTCAAATTCTTTCTATTAGAATGTTGGCATAATATCCCCATATTCGTTCCCCCTTCCATATTAATACATTAATTTAAAGACATACAAACAGTGTGTGGTTCTTGTATTTTGAACATTTGGCTCATAGTTGAAGCATTTTTAATGTTTAGATAACAAAAACAGGACAAGTAGAGGGAGATAACTCAGTCCATGTTGACAAATTATGGATGGAAAAAATCCAAGTCTACTTTAAATTAAATTGAATAATTATATTTAAGGAATGGTAAACATATAGAATTTATATGACTACGAAAATACAGAATTTGATAACCAATTCTGACATCCAGTTTCAAATTAAAAAAAATATGCTATGATTTAATGTGTATCGATATTTAATGCAGAAATTCAAAGTTTATTTAGTATTTAATTTACTTAAAATTTTCAAAATTTTCACAGATCTAAAAATGATTTAATAATGATATATCACTTTTCCAAAATTTTCACAAATTGATTTACATAAATTTTAAAGTTAGATCGATAAGCAATTTATCTGTCCACTCTGGTCATGACTTCTGTAAAAAAAATATTGATGTTGATTATAGTGCAATGTACATATCCCTATGTTAAACAATTGTAAGCTATATTTTTGTTTATTATCCTTAATAATAAAAAACAAAAAAATACCACACTTTTGGAACTGTTTCAAAATCCAATAGAATAATTGTAGTAAGAGACAAAATTGATACCACTAACACACAAATACATGACCACTAACACACAAATACATGACCACTCACTTTCCTGGCTTGGTGCAGGCAATTCAATAAAACGTGACTTGTTCAAACTAGTTTTATGGGCCCAAACCTAATAGATTCGTTTTTAGCTTACCTGACTGAGCTATTGTCCTTTTGTTGTCTATAAACTAATTTTCATATAATTTTATCATCCTCTTAGAAACCAGTTTAGAAAATGGAAGTAAACATATCAGATATGTTATATAGATAGTCCTATAAAAAGGTTGTGTATATATATAGAATAACGGCAGTTTTGTAGGTGAAGACAGCCAATGTCACTAGTATCGCAGTGATATCAAAGAAAAAATTTCTTAATTAACGATAAATGTTTTACATACAACTCTATTTGATAAAATTAAAAAGTCTTCTTTTCAAAAACAGTTGACGGTTTACAGTTTGTTGAATGTAGACAATTTTTGTTTAAATTTCGCATACCTATTTATATGCTTTGTACACCTTTATTCCTCTTACTATTTATCAAGCTAGCAGCTTTATACATGTTATTTGTACATATATATAAGGTGTCCAAATTATAAGGATTTCTTTCCTTGAATTTTTCACAGGGCATCATACAGACAGAGAAAATATGCTACTAATAAATCAAGTTTACTTTGAGACCTTCCGTGTCCAAGTGTTGTGCAGGGCCATGCTTCAGTTCGTGCTGCTCATCTGTTTAGTTTTCAGTATTGTGTTGTGTTTTTGTGTTTTGTTTGTCTTCGTCCTGTGTCTAGTGTGTCCAATGTTGACATTGTCTCATGTCTAGTGTGCCCAATGTTGTCATTGTCTCGTGTCTAGTGTGCCCAATGTTGTCATTGTCTCGTGTCTAGTGTGCCCAATGTTGTCATTGTCTCGTGTCTAGTGTGCCCAATGTTGTCATTGTCTCGTGTCTAGTGTGCCCAATGTTGTCATTGTCTCGTGTCTAGTGTGCCCAATGTTGTCATTGTCTCGTGTCTAGTGTGCCCAATGTTGTCATTGTCTCGTGTCTAGTGTGCCCAATGTTGTCATTGTCTCGTGTCTAGTGTGCCCAATGTTGTCATTGTCTCGTGTCTAGTGTGCCCAATGTTGTCATTGTCTCGTGTCTTGTGTGTCCAATGTTGTCATTGTCTCATGTCTAGTGTGCCCAATGTTGTCATTGTCTCGTGTCTAGTGTGCCCAATGTTGTCATTGTCTCGTGTCTAGTGTGCCCAATGTTGTCATTGTCTCATGTCTAGTGTGCCCAATGTTGTCATTGTCTCGTGTCTAATGTGCCCAATGTTGTCATTGTCTCGTGTCTAGTGTGCCCAATGTTGTCATTGTCTCATGTCTAGTGTGCCCAATGTTGTCATTGTCTCGTGTCTAGTGTGCCCAATGTTGTCATTGTCTCGTGTCTAGTGTGCCCAATGTTGTCATTGTCTCGTGTCTAGTGTGCCCAATGTTGTCATTGTCTCGTGTCTAGTGTGCCCAATGTTGTCATTGTCTCATGTCTAGTGTGCCCAATGTTGTCATTGTCTCGTGTCTAGTGTGCCCAATGTTGTCATTGTCTCGTGTCTAGTGTGCCCAATGTTGTCATTGTCTCGTGTCTAGTGTGCCCAATGTTGTCATTGTCTCGTGTCTAGTGTGCCCAATGTTGTCATTGTCTCGTGTCTAGTGTGCCCAATGTTGTCATTGTCTCGTGTCTAGTGTGCCCAATGTTGTCATTGTCTCGTGTCTAGTGTGCCCAATGTTGTCATTGTCTCGTGTCTAGTGTGCCCAATGTTGTCATTGTCTCGTGTTTAGTGTGCCCAATGTTGTCATTGTCTCGTGTCTAGTGTGCCCAATGTTGTCATTGTCTCGTGTCTAGTGTGCCCAATGTTTTCATTGTCTCGTGTCTAGTGTGCTCAATGTTGTCATTGTCTCGTGTCTAGTGTGCCCAATGTTGTCATTGTCTCGTGTCTAGTGTGCCCAATGTTGTCATTGTCTCGTGTCTAGTGTGCCCAATGTTGTCATTGTCTCATGTCTAGTGTGCCCAATGTTGTCATTGTCTCGTGTCTAGTGTGCTCAATGTTGTCATTGTCTCGTGTCTAGTGTGCCCAATGTTGTCATTGTCTCGTGTCTAGTGTGCCCAATGTTGTCATTGTCTCATGTCTAGTGTGCCCAATGTTGTCATTGTCTCGTGTCTAGTGTGCCCAATGTTGTCATTGTCTCGTGTCTAGTGTGCCCAATGTTGTCATTGTCTCGTGTCTAGTGTGCCCAATGTTGTCATTGTCTCGTGTCTAGTGTGCCCAATGTTGTCATTGTCTCGTGTCTAGTGTGCCCAATGTTGTCATTGTCTCGTGTCTAATGTGCCCAATGTTGTCATTGTCTCGTGTCTAGTGTGCCCAATGTTGTCATTGTCTCGTGTCTAGTGTGCCCAATGTTGTCATTGTCTCGTGTCTAGTGTGCCCAATGTTGTCATTGTCTCGTGTCTAATGTGCCCAATGTTGTCATTGTCTTGTGTCTAATGTGCCCAATGTTGTCATTGTCTCGTGTCTAGTGTGCCCAATGTTGTCATTGTCTCGTGTCTAGTGTGCCCAATGTTGTCATTGTCTCGTGTCTAATGTGCCCAATGTTGTCATTGTCTCGTGTCTAGTGTGCCCAATGTTGTCATTGTCTCGTGTCTAATGTGCCCAATGTTGTCATTGTCTTGTGTCTAATGTGCCCAATGTTGTCATTGTCTCGTGTCTAATGTGCCCAATGTTGTCATTGTCTCGTGTCTAGTGTGCCCAATGTTGTTATTGTCTCGTGTCTAGTGTGCCCAATGTTGTCATTGTCTCATGTCTAGTGTGTCCAATGTTGTCATTGTCTCGTGTCTAGTGTGCCCAATGTTGTCATTGTCTCGTGTCTAGTGTGCCCAATGTTGTCATTGTCTCGTGTCTAGTGTGCCCAATGTTGTCATTGTCTCATGTCTAGTGTGCCCAATGTTGTCATTGTCTCGTGTCTAATGTGCCCAATGTTGTCATTGTCTCGTGTCTAGTGTGCCCAATGTTGTCATTGTCTCGTGTCTAGTGTGCCCAATGTTGTCATTGTCTCGTGTCTAGTGTGCCCAATGTTGTCATTGTCTCGTGTCTAGTGTGCCCAATGTTGTCATTGTCTCGTGTCTAGTGTGCCCAATGTTGTCATTGTCTCGTGTCTAGTGTGCCCAATGTTGTCATTGTCTCGTGTCTAGTGTGCCCAATGTTGTCATTGTCTCGTGTCTAGTGTGCCCAATGTTGTCATTGTCTCGTGTCTAGTGTGCCCAATGTTGTCATTGTCTTGTGTCTAGTGTGGCCAATGTTGTCATTGTCTCGTGTCTAGTGTGCCCAATGTTGTCATTGTCTCGTGTCTAGTGTGCCCAATGTTGTCATTGTCTCGTGTCTAGTGTGCCCAATGTTGTCATTGTCTCGTGTCTAGTGTGCCCAATGTTGTCATTGTCTCGTGTTTAGTGTGCCCAATGTTGTCATTGTCTCGTGTCTAGTGTGCCCAATGTTGTCATTGTCTCGTGTCTAGTGTGCCCAATGTTGTCATTGTCTCGTGTCTAGTGTGCCCAATGTTGTCATTGTCTCGTGTCTAGTGTGCTCAATGTTGTCATTGTCTCGTGTCTAGTGTGCCCAATGTTGTCATTGTCTCGTGTCTAGTGTGCCCAATGTTGTCATTGTCTCGTGTCTAGTGTGCCCAATGTTGTCATTGTCTCATGTCTAGTGTGCCCAATGTTGTCATTGTCTCGTGTCTAGTGTGCTCAATGTTGTCATTGTCTCGTGTCTAGTGTGCCCAATGTTGTCATTGTCTCGTGTGTAGTGTGCCCAATGTTGTCATTGTCTCATGTCTAGTGTGCCCAATGTTGTCATTGTCTCGTGTCTAGTGTGCCCAATGTTGTCATTGTCTCGTGTCTAGTGTGCCCAATGTTGTCATTTTCTCGTGTCTAGTGTGCCCAATGTTGTCATTGTCTCGTGTCTAGTGTGCCCAATGTTGTCATTGTCTCATTTCTAGTGTGCCCAATGTTGTCATTGTCTCGTGTCTAGTGTGCTCAATGTTGTCATTGTCTCGTGTCTAGTGTGCCCAATGTTGTCATTGTCTCGTGTCTAGTGTGCCCAATGTTGTCATTGTCTCGTGTCTAGTGTGCCCAATGTTGTCATTGTCTCGTGTCTAATGTGCCCAATGTTGTCATTGTCTCGTGTCTAGTGTGCCCAATGTTGTCATTGTCTCGTGTCTAGTGTGCCCAATGTTGTCATTGTCTCGTGTCTAGTGTGCCCAATGTTGTCATTGTCTCGTGTCTAATGTGCCCAATGTTGTCATTGTCTCGTGTCTAATGTGCCCAATGTTGTCATTGTCTTGTGTCTAGTGTGCCCAATGTTGTCATTGTCTCGTGTCTAGTGTGCCCAATGTTGTCATTATCTCATGTCTAGTGTGCCCAATGTTGTCATTGTCTCGTGTCTAATGTGCCCAATGTTGTCATTGTCTCGTGTCTAGTGTGCCCAATGTTGTCATTGTCTCGTGTCTAATGTGCCCAATGTTGTCATTGTCTTGTGTCTAATGTGCCCAATGTTGTCATTGTCTCGTGTCTAATGTGCCCAATGTTGTCATTGTCTCGTGTCTAGTGTGCCCAATGTTGTTATTGTCTCGTGTCTAGTGTGCCCAATGTTGTCATTGTCTCGTGTCTAGTGTGTCCAATGTTGTCATTGTCTCATGTCTAGTGTGCCCAATGTTGTCATTGTCTCGTGTCTAGTGTGCCCAATGTTGTCATTGTCTCATGTCTAGTGTGCCCAATGTTGTCATTGTCTCATGTCTAGTGTGCCCAATGTTGTCATTGTCTCGTGTCTAGTGTGCCCAATGTTGTCATTGTCTCGTGTCTAATGTGCCCAATGTTGTCATTGTCTCGTGTCTAGTGTGCCCAATGTTGTTATTGTCTCGTGTCTAGTGTGCCCAATGTTGTCATTGTCTCGTGTCTAGTGTGTCCAATGTTGTCATTGTCTCATGTCTAGTGTGCCCAATGTTGTCATTGTCTCGTGTCTAGTGTGCCCAATGTTGTCATTGTCTCATATCTAGTGTGCCCAATGTTGTCATTGTCTCGTGTCTAGTGTGCCCAATGTTGTCATTGTCTCATGTCTAGTGTGCCCAATGTTGTCATTGTCTCGTGTCTAGTGTGCCCAATGTTGTCATTGTCTCGTGTCTAATGTGCCCAATGTTGTCATTGTCTCGTGTCTAGTGTGTCCAATGTTGTCATTGTCTTGTGTCTAGTGTGCCCAATGTTGTCATTGTCTCGTGTCTAGTGTGCCCAATGTTGTCATTGTCTCTGGACTGTCAATTCTTGATTGCTCCTTCTGTTTTTTCAAACATTTATTTACATTGTTTTATATTTTACAGGGAGTAAGGGATCAGATGCTGTGCAGGAGGCATACTTCAGTCTAGTTTTACATTGTTTTATATTTTACAGGGACTAAGGGATCAGTTTGAACCAAAAGAAGCAGCAGCTGCTGAGGCGTGGATGAAGATCGCTGACGATCAGAGTAATTATCTAATATTTTCACGTTTTGTTCATACATCTAAGAATATCTTGATCAAAAATGTAAACAGAGGCTGTAAATTAAAGGACAGACAATACAATGGTCAAAAGAAAAAACAAAAGGTCAAACAACGATCTACAAAACACTAACAATTGATGAACACGAACCCCACTAAAAACCGAGGGTGACCTCAGGTGTTCTGAAAGGATAAGCAGATACTGCTCCACTTTAGTGGCACCCGTCGTGTAAATTTTTTGCAGTACTTTCTGCTTATCTACTCAACACACAGTATAGAGGGCACAAATATTTTAAAGATTATCTCAAAATCGTCAAAATGAATTCTAAATGCATTTGTTGCTTTAAGCTACCATATATGGCGAAGAAATTATACATCAAGAAAACTTTAGAAATTACTAGTACAGGGTTAGGGTTAGCTTTATGGTGATTAATGCCACTTTCAACAATATTTGATTTTCAGTTATATCTTGCCGGTCAGTTTTATTGATGGAGGAAACCAGAGTACCTGGATAAAACCACAGACCTGTCGCAAGTCACTGACCAACTTTAACACATAATGTTGTATCGAGTACACCTCGAAATGAACGGTATTCAAACTCACAACTTTAGTGGTGATAGGCGCTGATTGCACAGGTAGCTGTAAATACAACTACCATATGATCACAGACAGGACAGACCTGGTGGCTAGTACACATGTAGTATCTAATTCCCTCAGAAAGATCTTTACATTCATCTGATATTTGAATTAATTTGTGAACTGTTTTAATGGATGTTTTTTGTTGTAATATTTTTTAGCCAGAGAAGAAACAGATAAACTTGTAAATGCCCTGGATGATTTAAGAAGGGAGACTTATACACCTATACCAGTATGTATAATGTAATAAATCTTAAAAGAACAACACAAACTGCACAGTGGTGTAATGGTTAGCATGCTCACATTGAGTGCAGTAGTCTGTGGATTCGGGCCCAGGTCAGGAGGTCAAACCAAAGACTATGACATTGGTATTTACTTCTTCTCTGCTAAAGAGCAAAGACTGGTTGTCTAGGTTTCAGGATAATATGTCCGAGTGGAGAAACATGTCTACCTGCGCACTGTTGTTTCTGTGATCTAGCACTATAAAGATCCAATTAAACATTTTATTCCTGTACAAAACAGACATCATCAACCTTTCATTGAATGTAATTTGTTCTTGCCATGATATAGGTGAAACATTGCTGATATGGCATTAAACAATAATCACTCACTCCCCTTAAAGGAACACATTATATATACAATGCAACCTGTTTAAGTCAATCCTTGAATAAAGTGGAATCCTGTATAAACTGAACTTTAAATCAAATCCAAATGTAAGAAATATTTATTAATTGAACACCTGTCTATTCTGAACACAAAAGTTGGTCATATGAAGTTCAGTTTAGTCAAGGTTCACTGATTTTCATTGGAACAATTAAAACTGATGAAAATACTTCACTGACTCTGGTCTAGTTGTATCATGTTATCATGATTATGTGTGTTTTCTATCAAACCTGTGTTACATGATGCTACATTTGAGATAAAAAAAAATATTTTTGTACTTGGACACCCCAGACATTTAATTTGAAACATTTATTTGTTAGATGTTTCATAATAACTATTATAATTGACTTTTATTCATCTTTTTAGACAGAGAGAATGGAGACTCCCATCGCTGGGGTAACAGCAGCAGTCATACCCCAAGCTTCATTACACAGGTGGATGAAATTCTCTGGTACAAATGGTAAGACAGTACTAAATCTAAATTATTAAAGTACCCACTCATTAGACTTGGTACAAATGGTAAGACAGTATTACCGTCATTAGGGTTGCATAGTGCGCATTCGTGCCTTGAAAATCTGCAGAAAAATGTGATTTCCTGGTCTGAAAAAAGAGTGAAGCATATTGTTCTTGTTTATAATGTGCACCCCTCCTGCAAAATAAAGAATCTATGAAAAATCGAGGGCATTATGCGTAGGTCATTACGGTAAATTTAAATTAAATTAACCACTCATTAAACTAAAATATTTCTATAATAATGATGATGTGAAAAATGTAACACAGATTTTTCACTAGAGACAATTTATTGGACTTTACTGATCTACAAATAGGTTTTGGTTTATGGTATTTAATGCCACTTTCAACAAAATTTCAGTTATATCGTGGCAGTCAGTTTTATTGGTGGAGGAAACCGGAGTACCTGGAGAAAAACCCTCAACCTACTGAAAGTCACTGACAAACTTTATCACATAATGTTGTATTGAGTACACCTTGGCTGATCGGGCTTTGAACTCACAACGTTAGTGGCGATAGAAACTGATTACATGGGTGGTTATAAATCCAACTACCATATGATCACGACCACAACGGCCTGTGATCTACAAATAAAACACAAATTTAGTGGAGGGATATATAAGAACCATTCTATGATATCATGATTTCATAAAATAAGATACAATGTGTTTGATATGTTAGCCGATCAGAAACTATTAATAGCCCAGGGAGCCATGTTGAATTACTGAATGGAATGAAAATCATTTACAATGTTGAGGACCATCCAAGTAGCAGATCTGTGAAAAATTCTTTTATTTGGTTCGGTGTTTGAAAAGTTTTTTTTAATATTGTATTAGTACATGTATATGGTTTCAAATGTAATATATATTGTCTTTCATTCAAGGTTGCATATCTTCATTTTTTTTCTTATTCAGAAAATGCCAATCTTCAAAGAATATTACACTCTATAAGAAATGAAAGAAGTCCTGGAAGTGGTAGTGACACGTCTGTGAGACAAAGACGAAAACAAGATATGTTTTCTATGAGAAAAGCCGTAATTCCAACAAAAATGCGAGGAGAATTTCAAATGCATCCAGAGTGGCCTCCCTCAATACCACACCATTATTTTCCGTAAATTAACGTTTTTCATTCGGCAATCGGCAGATTTATGCAAATTATTTGTTATTATTTTTTATAGCAAGTTTTCAGGTTGTTTTTCACGATAGAACACTTTAATTTAAATTATCAACATTTTGAGACATTTTATTATTATGGTACACATTATGTATTTTTTAAGAACATTTCCTTTTGAACACTTTGGATCTTTAATAAAGCATTTTTTTAGAAAGATTTGTTCAGTTTGGTAGCAGCAAATTAATATCAAACATTTGAAAAATCGATTACTGAATAAAAAAAAAATCATATAATGTTTAGTGTTATCGTATCTCTTTCGTTTCAATTTTCCAAAAGAAATCGTCCAAGGGGAGAAAAGGAAAACCAAGTAAATTTAAACATGGTATCGAAATAACAAAAAGTACAACTGTTTATTGATGTTTTTGGAAGATAATAATAGATTTGATAACCAGTGAAATTTTCTTAAGTTTTTAATGATATTTTCAATGGTTTTGTTGTTTAAAAAAGACATTTTCCTTGGTTTCGTTGATTATTAAAGATATTTTCCTTGTTTTTGTTGGCTTTTAAAGACAATTCCTTGGTTATTAGTGATTTTTATTTAACTTGGTTATCAGTCAAATTTTCCTTGGTTAAAATAAAATGTTCCTATCATAGATTTCCATCACAATCACACGAAGGTTTTGGTTTTATAATGCAAGTCATAATAAGATAGGTTTTGTGTACTAAATAGTACATTTTCCATTTTCCTGTCAAAACTATTCTATTAAGGGTAGTTGGGACTACAAACCTGAATTGTCATAAAATTTCCTTACGTTTTCCATAAAACCAGTAAAAAATATGCCTTTTTAGAAAAAGAAATATGTATCAGTTATTTATTATATGCTGAAAATTCAAGAAAGTGTACAAAATTTATTGAAGTTTTATCATAGAAAATGAGGTAACTGGAGAAATAGATTACATGAATGAATTTTTAAAAATTGCCAAGAGGAAGATAACCATTTTGTTCCTTGTCAGAGCTGATTGTGTTTAGATACAATAATGAAACTTATCTTATCTGCTCTAATGAGACTAAAAGTTTGGTGAGTGTAATGGGATAGCTTGTATTCAGGCAACAGTGATGCATTGCCAATACAAGTAATTAATAAAGGGAGATAACTTAAAAGAACCAGTTTAATGAAGTTACCATGTTGTACCTAAAATTACCTCAAAGATTGATATATTTTTATTTACAAACAAACCATGTATTTCTGATATGAAAAGATATATTTGAGATAATCTTAGCAAAAGTAGGCATCTTGTTACATTATGATATTTAAATTATTGACCTGTAAGTCATGTGTTAAAGGCTATTTATATTTATTCTGCAATCATTACCTGAGGAAAACGAGATGTTTTGGAATTTTTGATATTGCAGGGTAAGCGCAATATATGTTTATTGTCAGTAAAAATAAATTTATTTGGACTGGATGTGAAACAGGCTAGAAAAGCTTGATGCAGGTGCTCACTTTTCTACCCATTTCTAAAACTTGTACAAATAAATTTAATTTTGACTACGTGTATATACATATACATGTATATATTGTACAATGTATAGTGTATTATTAGATTTTGTAAGGAAGTTATTTAGATGTTTTAGATTTTGATTAGAGAAAACTCAACATTGTAATCATTTATTAAAGTAATACAACAGGAACTTAATTGTTACAATATATAAAAGTTTAAGATATTTTTTAATGCAGGCACACACACAATTTAATGTTGGTACACCTCTTTCAACTTTAATTGTACATTGTACATAAAAACCAGTAACTGCCTTACAATGCCAAACACCCATGGGTTGCCCAGTAACTGCCATACAATGCCAAACACCCATGGGTTGCCCAGTAACTGCCTTACAATGCCAAACACCCATGGATTGCCCAGTAACTGCCTTACAATGCCAAACACCCACAGGTTGTAGTGAATTGATTGCCTTATTGATTAGTACTGCTGATTTTTTCAGATATTTTTTATATAATTTTATTTTCAATTGTTTTATGATGAGAGCATTAGTACACACATAGCCAAAAAGCACTTAAAAACATGTTGTGCCACATTAGACATTATTACTGCTGACCTAAATTTTACCTAAATTAGGTCAAATAAATTTATTGTGTAGATTATCCTTCAATACTGTAACAAAAAAAGGTGTCAGAAGTAGGATTTTTTTGCAATGTGAAATATGATTTGATTTATTTTGCAGTTGTGATATTATTAATTGGCTAGGATTTCTAATTGATTTCATTGGATAATCATTTGTAGGAGACTTTGTTTTCTGTTATGTTAAATTTGTCATTAGATGACAGTCAATAAGTATTGTTTACGTTAACAATGTTTTAAAAAATAGAGAACCTAAATAGAAAATCTGTTACAAATCATTGTATGCAAAGACAGAGAAACAAAAATTGACAAAATTTAAATATTTGAGGTAGACACTGGGATGATAACCTGCACATAGCACTTTTTGTAATGAATTTTATACATAGAAGAAAACTTGCAACAATTCAGCATTTTAGTTTAATTATACATACTTAAAAATTGCTCATAAGAACTTATAAACCTGAAAACTTTTGATTATATATGTATCTCCATCTTGAGCTTCACAAAACAGACTATGGAAAAGGTCAGGGTATTAGATAACAGTGTAAGCCTGTGTAAACAAGTCACACATCAGACCAAAATGTTTGTTCAGAATAGACAGGTGTTTGAATTACACAAGTTTAATAAGCAGATATTGAAAATTGGGATTAAATAAGGTGTTCATTTTAAACAGGGTTTTGATTTATTTAGTGTTCACATATGACAGGTTTCTGATTTATACAGGGTTCACTTTAGACAGGGTTATGGTTTATTGAGGGTTCACTTTAGACAGGTTTCCTGTTTGTTCAGGGTTCATTTTAGATGGGAATCTGTATTTTTTTACAGGATTCACTTAAAATACAGGATTCCAGTTTATTCAGGGTTCACTTTAAGATGGGATTCTAGTTTATTCAGAGTTCACTTTAGACATGATTCCAGTTTATTCAGGGTTCACTTTAGACATGATTCCAGTTTATACAGGGTTCACTTAAGAGAGGTTTCTGGTTTATTCAAGTTCACTGTAGTCAGTTTCACAATTGATTAAATCAATTATTATTTTTGTTTTCAGCATTGTTAACTTAATATCCATAAACTGTAATCTATAAGATCATGTTTATATCAGATGTATAAGTTTGAGATAAAGGTCTGTGATAAGTGATTTTGTACTTTGTTTTAACAGGATAGTATTTTGATATTAAGAATATATATTGTTTTATAGATTTACATTCCACAAACAGAATTATTAGAGAAGTACAATTGATTTGTTTTCAATAGATCTTCCATTTTTTTAGTATGCATTGTTTGTATTGACAATTTGCTAGAAAATAAAAATAAAAATCATACAAACTTAGTGTTCTGTTTCCTGATATTTATGTCTCTCCCAACTGAATCGGTGGTGTAATGGTTAGGGTTCTCGCCTCGAGTGTGGTAGATCGTGGGTTCAAGCCCCGATCAGGTCAAACTGAAGACTATTAAATTGGTATTTGTAGCTTCTCTGCTAAGCACACAGCATTAAGGAGAAAGAGCAAAGACAGGTTGGCTTGGAATCAGGATAATGTGACCGAGTGGGGCAACATGTCTATCCGCGGACTGTTGTTTCAGTGAGCTAACTCTATAAAAATCAAACAAAGCGTACTGGTCTAGTACAAAGCGGACCTCATCATCATATCATTGAAAATTAACTTGTTCTCTCCATAATATAACTGAAAAATTGCTAAGTTGGCCTTAAACAACAATCACTCACTCTAATGTCTCTCCCCTTCTTGGGTAGATAATTGTTTTCCTCACAAAGTTTGTACATGCAACTCCTATATTCCAAATGAGGATTATGGTGTGTATTTAACGCCATTTTCAACAATATTTCAGTTATATCGAGGCATATGTTGCATGCTTGATCATTACCATAGGAAGTTTCACATATTGTTACATAATTTTGAATGCCACGATATAACTGAAATACAGCTATGGTTGGTGTTAAACACCAAAGAAATTGTCAACCAGAACAACAAAGAAATTGTCGACCAGAACAATAGTTATCTCATAGAAACCATGGTGTCTATAGACAAACGTCTAATAACATAGTCATATTAAAATTACATTCTGTTTTGAATGAGGTTGAACTGCAACAAAATCATTAATTTTATCTTATCTGTAAAAATAACAGTCACAGATGGTCCTATTGGTCCCTGATCTGTCCATAATTACAAAGCATTATAAATGATTGTAAATCATACATTTCTACACAAAACAGACTATCAATAGAAGTAGATGTTGAAATTGATATGTGCTAATTTTTTATGTTTGTTTGTTTAATGGTGTTTAACGCCACTTTCAACAATATTTCAGCTATATCGTGGCGTTCAGTTTTATTGGAGGAAATCGGAGGATCCGGAGAAAACCACCGATCTGTCGCAAGTCACTGACAAACTTTATCACATGTTGTACAACTCTCCCTGATCAAGATTCGAACTCACAACATCAGTGGTGATAAGCATTGATTGCATAGGTAGTTGTAAATCCAACTACCATACGATCACGGCCATATCAACCCCTGCTATTTTTTTTATATTGTTTGTTTATGATACATGTATGTCAGTATGGATGGTACAATGGTTGTTGTAGCGTCTCAATCCATTAACACGTTCTATGAAAAACAGACATGGATCTTGTAAAATTAATTGTACATGTCCCAGGATGCACACAAGTCTACGTTGGTGGTTCTTGTTGGCAAAGATGTGCTGTGTGCATGTAATAAGACTTGTAACAATGTCTTTACCATAGACTCACATAGTGCCAAAATTGCTATTTTTTTGTATTGTAATAAGTACATGTATTGAATTTGCAAACAAAATCAACTCCACAGTTTAGACTACACCAATAAATATCTGTGTCCTATGTTACCATGGTAGTTAATTTTAAAAAAATGGTGGCGTAAATTCTTTAAAATAGCACTTGAATACACGGTATCGTAAAACCGACAGTACCATAGGATCAGACTATACACATAGTCACGGTATGGGTATCATTACATTTCCAAATACATTGTATAAATGTGCATGTTGCAAAACTACAAATGTTGCATATATGTATCTTAGTGGAGAGAATGCAAACCCTTACGGAGCACCTGGGTTCACTCGCGGTTTTTAGTGGAGTTTGTGTTGTTCAATCTTTAGTTTTCTTGTTTTGTGGATCATCGTTATTTGTCCTTTTTCTTTTGGCCATTGTGTTGTCTGTTCTACTATTTTCGCTTTCTGGTTACCCCTTTAGTATATTCAACTTTTCTAACCAGTGTTGTTGGGTTCTTTTTTTTTATAAATATTAGCTGTGAGCTTTATTTGGTATTAAGAGTCATCACCATTATGTAATTTATGAGTCCATTTTTCGTTATATTTGCATTTACAATTTACCGTGATCTTTCTTAAATTGATGTTAACAATGGAAATTAGACACCATGAATCAATGTATTTATGTTGCAGACTCTGCTACCATGCCAATAAAAAAACATCCTGATTTTAGAACACGTTAAATCTACCTTCCACATGTAATACAAGTTTGTGTTTATAAGAGGAGAGTTTGGGCCCATTGAACTAGTGTAACCCTGTCACTTTTGTTTTTAAGTGCCTGTACCAGGCCAGGAAAGTGAGCTAACAGGGATGTCATCATTCTGGTTATCAAATAAAATAACCGAAAATCAATGAAAATAGCTGAAACCATCTACACCCTCTTTCTAAACCTCCATTTTTGACCAATTCAGACTGTTCCCTGCAACTTTCAGAATTTTTTTCCCAGAGGAGAATAACTGAAATCAGCTAAATAACTGAAAAAAATCATCCCTGTAGTATAAGTGTGTTGGGGGTAATCATTTTGTCTCTGTCTACAATTATTTTATTAGATTTTGGAGCTGTTCTGATGGTGTGATATTTTTTTTTTCATTTTATGATACCACCATCAGGCTGGTCAGATGTTAAAACAATAATGTAATAAGTAAATAAATGTTTTATTTTCCCACAATTTCATACATAAAATATATAAAACTATAAATATTTAACATAATTTCCACACACATGTATTAGGGCAGTTTTAACTGTATTACATACAAACAAATATTAACAATAAATAAATGAGTCAGTGGTTAGTATTAACATTATACAGTGAAACCTGTCTAAACTGAACCTCACTAGCAGGGGCGGATCCAGGGAGGGGGCCCCACCCGGCATGCACCACCCCCTAAAATTGGAAAAAATATGATTTTTTGGCGTAAAATCATGATTTTTCACACGAAATACCTCAAAAATGTTCACACCTCCTCTCACATTCTCTAACAAGAAGTCAATGCTTCAAATGAGAGATAAATCCAAGACATTTGTCTTGATCAACTTTTCTCACCCCTTGGATAAAGTAGTCCGGTAATTTAGGTGAAAAAGATTTTTCTATCTTACCCAGCCTCCTGGGTAAGACAGATCGTTTTCCCGCAAAATTGTTGTCCATCGACGACGTAAATTGTCGATTTATCTATAAACATCCTTGTCTTGGCAGATTTGAAATGTATTTTATAATAAAATACACAGATTTGAAATGTATTTTATAATAAAATACAATGTATTTTATAAATACAATATAAATGCTACTACAACATCGATAAATATGTTAAAAAATTATTTAATTTTGGTCAAAGGGAGGTAATTTGTTTATTTACATTAGTTACTAACAAGGGCGATCACTCTATTATTTACCCAAAGTAAACAAACATTGACACGGTAGAAAAAAGAGTGAGAAAAAGAGTCAAACACTGTGAAAGGTGCAAGATCGATAAATCTGAGACACCCTCGGGTGTCACAGATTATACGATCTTGCACCTCTCCCGGTTTTAAACCCTATATATCTTTACAATCCACACAAACATAAACATTATTGTGGATAGTGAAAATACATTGATACGTCAAATAGCTAATAAAAATGTCATTTATGTAATTTGGAAATAGGCGATGAATTTCATTACATAGTTTCTTGTAAAAATTCATTAATAGATAGAAATATTTACATTAAGAAAAGTCTAACAAGACGACCAAATATTTTATCTTGTAAGGAAATAAGGTCCTAAAAACATAAACAATATTTGATTAAGTTATGTAAATTTATACGAATTATAAACAAAAGAGTGTGTCCTCCTGGCTAGCCTCCTTTTCAGTTATTACATGTATATACTGTATATATTGTACATATTTACTGTGATGTTATATATTCTCTGTACCTATGTATCCGGTGATGGGTTAGGGTGTTTAACGCAACTTTCAACAATATTTCAGTTATATCATGGCGGTCAGTTTTATTGGTAGAGGAAACCGGAGACAACCACCGAACTGCCGCAAGTCACTGACAAACTTTATCACATAATGTTGAATGGAGTACATATCGCCTCAGCAGGATTCTAAGTCTTAACGTAAGTGGTGATAGGCACGGACTGCATAGGTTGTTATATAAATCCAACTACCATACGATCACGACCACGATGGCCCCTATTTGATGATGGGAAATAAAGATATATATATATATATACAAATGTATAATATATATTACGGATTTAGCTTGTTACACATATTTTCATTGGTTCTTCAACCCTGAATGTCAGCATATATTCGGAAAACAGACGGGGTATATATTTCAGTCCCCAAAAACGATTAAAACATGGACGACAAAACATTACGCCTCACTGAATCAATGGTATTGTATAATACGGAATAATAAATGTATTTTTACCAAATTAAATGCCGTTTTTATACTCAAAACGGCTGCATGAAAAAAAAATATTACAATGGTTAATTCCGTCATAAATACCTGATCGATTCAGCAAACTCCTATGTTCCACGGCTGTACCATAACAAATAAACAAAACGTTGAGCCTTGAAAACTTTCGACGTCATGGGGCCACACCAAGGTTTTATTTACATGTTGTTAACATTTATATTATTGAAACTGTTTTGCAAACCCGTTGTTTTGTTATGTGATATATTAATGTTATATTTATGGAGTTTATAAAATTTACTACATATGAAACTGTATTGATTTAGCAATTTAGTACAGTATTTTTCTTCACGAGACACCCCATACATGAAATATGACGTGACACATATTTTGACGTTATTGAAGAACGACGTCAAAGGTACGGAAACGGACATCTAGAGATACGGAAAATGAAAATAAAAGACACAAATTTATGTGACATTATATACACTGTCTGATAGCTGAATAACATATAATATATATATATGGATAGAAACAAGTGCCTGTGGTATTAATCCAGTGATGTATGACTAATTATTACCTTATTAATTAATTTAATTTAATTTTTTTTAAAATCAAGTCTATTTAGACTACTTCACTTAGCAGAAAGGATTTGAACTAATTTCACTGTAAAAGGAAAGATGATATAGACTATTTTTGTTTTTATACAGATGGTAGTTATGGTACTTTCACCATTCAAATATTCACTTTCTTCCATTTGTTTTCTTCATTTCCTTGAGCTTCATTGGAACGATTTCTTCTAAAACTTACACATGTGACTCATTATAAAATAAATGTTAAATCTGATGCCCCTTACTTTGATCTTGTTTCAATCAACCTTTTCTCTTAACTTAGGGTTTTAGTTTGGGGCATTTTCTAGACCATTGGTCTAAAGAATTGGAAAATGACTTAAACTTTGAAGACTTTTAGGACAAATATTTAGTTAAGTAAATCGGGAATGATAAGATATACTACTTTAAGGACAATTGTTCTTCACATTATTAGATCTAACAAAAATCCTGTAACTTTCTGTGGAGACAATAATGTGTTATGTTACTACAGACTACTGACCTACGTCAGAGTTGGGACTATACACAAGGAATTCATATAAATATTACATATCACAGAAAACATTACACATGATAACAAAATTGATTCTCATAACAACAATAGATATAAAAAAATGACAAAATCAATGGAATGATATCAAAATTACAATGTATATCAGCAACAATATATAAAAAAAACTAGAACTGTATTTCAATCTAATATTATGCTATTTTGTATTTTTTTCTTATACACAAGTTATGAAAAAGCAAACACACCGGTGGTGTAATGGTTAGCATGCTCACCTTGAGTACAATAGATCGTGGGTTTGAGGCCTGGACGGGTCAAACAAAAGACGATAATATTGGTATTTGCTGCTTCTCCCCTAAGCAGCATTAAGAAGTAAGAGCGGAGAGGAGAGACATTGCTTCAGGGAGCTAGTACAATTAAAATCCAGCTAATAGCATGCTGATCTAAAAAATGGACATCATTATCTCATGGAATGCAACTTGTTCTTTCCATGACATACCTGTAGCTACAACAATCATTCCTCATTTCCTCTTCCTTTTTTTTCTTTGCCACTGAGGTCTGGAGGCAAATGAGGAGATCTAATTCTAATTACAGTCAAACCTGCTTTAGTGACCACCTCTATTAAGCAATAACTTGTATTATGTGACCTTAATTTTAATTTTCCTTCACAGTGTTTTTCATATTAATCAAACCTGTATTAAGCGACCACCTGTCTTATGTGACCCTATTTCAGCATTCCCTTTAATTTGAAGGTCTCATAAGATAGGTTTGACTGTAGATTAAAAAATGTTTACAAAGCCGACATCATCATTATCTCATCCAGATTTAATTTGTTCTCATCATGATAGAGATGATAAATTGCTCACTTAGTGCTAAATAATAATCACTTACGATGAGAAAACTATGAAAAAAAGAAAATTACATGAGTGTCAAGAAACACTTTTTCTTCTTCATAATATACAGGTTGAGATATGAGTTGTATTCTCAAATTATTCAATAAATTTGAAGAAATTTTAATAAAAAATATATGCTACATGTGTATATCAGAAAAATCATCTCGCACAAGATATGAAATACATGTAATAAAATTGTACATTGTATAAGTTTATGTTATTTTATCTTTTCACACAAGATATGAAATAATAAAATTGAACATTGTATAAGTTTATGTTATTTTATCTTTTCACACAAGATATGAAATAATTAAATTTAACATTGTATAAGTTTATGTTATTTTATCTTTTCACACAAGATATGAAATAATAAAATTAAACATTGTATAAGTTTATGTTATTTTATCTTTTCACACAAGATATGAAATAATAAAATTGAACATTGTATAAGTTTATGTTATTTTATCTTTTCACACAAGATATGAAATAATTAAATTTAACATTGTATAAGTTTATGTTATTTTATCTTTTCACACAAGATATGAAATAATTAAATTGAACATTGTATAAATTTATGTTATTTTATCTTTTCACACAAGATATGAAATAATTAAATTTAACATTGTATAAGTTTATGTTATTTTATCTTTTCACACAAGATATGAAATAATTAAATTTAACATTGTATAAATTTATGTTATTTTATCTTTTCACACAAGATATGAAATAATTAAATTTAACATTGTATAAATTTATGTTATTTTATCTTTTCACACAAGATATGAAATAATTAAATTTAACATTGTATAAGTTCATGTTATTTTGTCTATTTAAATGCAAAAGCAAAACCACTTCTCTGGACAAAATTCATCATAGACAACACAAGACAAACATGGAAATCACAGATCATTAATTAAATATATGCACAATATTGCACAGTGATGGAATAAATATATATTTGTGTGGGTGGGTTATGGTGTTTCAACAATATTTAGCTATATCGTGGTGGTCAGTCTTATTGGTGGAGGAAGCCGGAGTACCAAGAGAAAACCAACGACCTGTTGCAAGTCACTGACAAACTTTATCACATGATGTTGCATAGAGTACACCTTGCCTGATCGGGATTCAGACTGACAATGTTAGTGGTGAATATGTATATAGAATGTGTCAATGATCCCAGAGTTAATTCTTTATTATAAATCTAAAGATATTTGTTTTTCATTTTCATTTTTAAAAAGCATCAAGCAAAATAATAAACCTTTGAAATGCTACTCAATGTGCTTGTAAAATTGTCAAAATTTCATACAATTCAAAATAAAAGATCTACAAATATTAATATGAACATATTTATCATTGGCTATAATAAAGGGTTAGGCGTTATGGTATTTAATGCCACTTTCAACAATATTTCAGTTATATTGTGGCGGTTGCCTATATTATATGGAAGTAGAATATGATTGATTGATTGATTGATTGGTGTTTAACGTCCAGCGAGCAATTTTTCAGCTATATTCAGGACGATGTAAGTAGAATACTGTAATATCTATATAAATTATTTATAACAAAATGGTATCACAAAACATGGTTTTTCTAATCCAATATAAAAATTAAAACTAGAAGTTCATCTCAGTCTGTATCGCTCACCTGATTATTCATGTGCAGTTTATGTTCAATGATCAATGAAGTCCAGATTTTAAGAAAAACGATTTATATTCATTTTTACATTGATATTCAGTTGTAACCCATTAAAGTAGGGTTAACTTATGGTGGTAAATGCCACTTTCAACAATGTTTCATTTAAATCGTGGCAGTCAGTTTTATTGGTGGAGAAAACTGGAGTACCCAGCGAAAATCACCTACCTACAGTAAGTCATTGACAAACTTTTTCACATAAAGTTGTATCTAGTACACCTCGGGATTCAAACTCACAACTCTAGTGGTGGTAGGCACTGATTGCACAGGTAGTTGAAAATCCAACAACCATATGCTCACAACTACTAGTTTATCTAAAAAACTGTAAAAGATAGAGAAAATCCATCGACATACTACAGCAAGCTCTCAACGTAACCCATTCAACTGAAAAACCACATCACAATTGGATTAAAAATACAAATTCTATATACATGTACATGTATCTTTTAAATATGCGAAATTTCTGAATTTGGGGACCTTTTTCAGATAAAATACAATGTAGTAAACAAATTTCTATGGACCATCAATAACATATAAAGATAAACAATTTGCAAAAAACTGCATTTAAATTGGATGAAAATTCAAAAAGTCAAAAATGTGTAATCCCCCCTTTTTATGCCAAAAACAGTAATAGTTACATAATAATGTCATTCATGTTTCTGAAAGGGATATTCTCTTAAGGAATGCATTAAAAAATCCTCATAAAAAACAAATGAACAATAAATAATTTATACCTATATATATTTATAGCTTCGGTTCTTGAATTTCAAGAGTTACCTCCCATTTTCAAGTTTTTTTTTTTTTAGTTCTTTATATGTTTAAATAGTAATTGATGTTTCAGATACCAAAAAATGTAAAAAGTAATTTTTGTCTAAAAAATTTACATATCTATACAGGTGCGTTCATATGTGCACTTTACACATGTGTATATCTACACACCTGGATGTACATGTATGGAATTGCATTCATTCATGCAATGCATTGATTGATTATTGTTTAACGTCCAGTTTTTCAGCTACACATGTATGTAATTGCCTTTACATGTGAAATTTACATACATGTGTATAGTCAAACCTGTATTAAGAGGTCACCATTGGGACTATGAAATTTTCTATGACAGGACAAGAAAAAGGTGACCTGTTAATACAGGTGACTGCTTAATAGAGGTGACCACATGGCCAGGCTTGACTGTATTTGTACCTATAAATTGGACAGTCTGGACTTGCTTTTCAAATTAATTTTCTGTTTTTACTTAATGTTTAATCTTTTTGGATTAATTAATTGTTTGCCTAAGGTAGTTAAATGTTTTAATGTTCCTTTCCAAAGTGTATTCATATTATCAATGATTTCTCCCCAACAGCTGACAGACATAAATTTCAACCTCTTATTTCCTTTATAATCTTGAAACCCAGCCTCTTTATTTAATGTCATACTATCTAGTATTTGAATATATTCAGCATTTTCAAGCTTTCCAAACAAAACACTAAACAGATAGGCATCGTCAACAGGAATGATTGGTGTATCTGCAGACAGACTTCGTAAAACAGGAATCATATCACCTGGTAATATAGCTGTGTATCCAGAACATGTTTTAATAAAAACATCAGGATCTTTCTTAGGGAATGCAGACTCAGGAACATACCATTTACTTTTCTTGTTTCTCACAACGGGACTGTTTTCTTTTGCATGACATGAAACAAAGTTATCTTTTTCCCACACATTTGGGAGTAATTCTTCAATCAGCATGAATGGATTAACAAAAAAGTCATCATCAACTTTAACAATAAATTGTGGAACCGGATCTGAACAGTGGTCACCGATCCATTGTAAAAATGTCAAAACTTTTAAACTTAAATTTGTATGTACATCTGTAAAATCTGCTTGAACAATATCATGATGTGCTTCGCTTTCTTTAATAATGTTCTTTTTCTCTTCTTTGTTATTTCCTCTTCCAAGAATAAAAACAACTTTACTTATCAGTCTTTTAAAATTGTCTTTATTTCCGTAAGTTTGTCGAATACCATTTCTATTTTTCTCATTTTCAATTTTACTATGAATATAGAAGAGAATATCAACTTTACCACTCGAACAAATATTGTCCCCGTTTATTAAATATTTCGGTAAATTAGGGTGTCGTTTATCAGAATTAATCTTTTTGTCATTTTGCTTTGGTTTTTCATCAAACCTCTTATAAACTTCTTCAATCTTAACTGTACTGTATAATTCACCCTCTTTTGCCCGAATTACTTCTTTATACATGGCTTTTTCTTGAAGCATTTTACTGTCTTCCAGCTCTTTCTGTACCATTTCTGCTAAATCAGATTGTAAAAATTCTGGATTGTTCAACACTGGTTTTTCCTCAATTACATTCTTATTATTAATATTATCTTGGGTTTTGAGCTTGATGCTTGTAATTGCTCCTGATTTCTTATATGCAAAATGTATGCTCAGAATGCATGCCCAAATTATAACAAACATCAGAATGTTTTCAATTTTTGAAAGTGTAGCAAAAGACAGTCTTTTGGGAAATACAGGCATTTTTTCACTTGCAAGTTATTCATATATAGATGAAGCCTGAAAAATACATATTAAATGGAATATATATGTTCAATGAAATGAAGTCATGAATAATTCATTTTCATAAGGTTATGATCTTTATTGATTATATAATAGATGGCAATAAAGTTTGCTTTTTTCTTTAGGTAGATTTTGGTTATTGGTGTTTAATGCCACTTTCAACAATATCTCTGCTTTATTGCTGCCGGAAACCACAGTACTTATAGAAAACCATTGACCAATATGTATCTCAAGTTACTGACAAATATCAAGTTCTATTGAGTAATGAATAAAACTCACAACTTAAGTGGTGGTATGCACTGAATAAATACTGGTTTGGTTTGGTTTAGGGTATTTAATGCCACTTTCAACAATATTTCAGTTATATCGTGGCAGTCAGTTTTATTGGTGGAGGAAACCGGTGTACAAGGAGAAAACCACCGACCTGTTGCAAGTTCCTGACAAACTTGATCTCATAATGTTGCATCGAGTGCACATTGCCACGAGCAGGATTCGAACTTACAACTTTAGTGGTGATAGGCACTGATTGCATAGATAGATGTAAATCCAACTACCATACGATCACGACAATGACTCAGACTGCACCTGTGATATGCACCAAGGACGCATATACGTCCTTGTATGCACTGACAAAATAGGTATATATAAATCAGTACAACTACAATACGATCACTGGCAGTGATGGCCCTTGTTTTTGTATTAATTGGTGTTTCAAGAAAAACTTCAAGAATAAATGTGTTTGTCCTCCATGTTGTGTATATTTTCTTTCCACCAAATTGTAACCATATTAAAAAAAAATATAAGGCCAAACAAAAATATATGTCTGTTTAAGGTTACGTCCTCCAAAAAAATAGGGTAGGTATTTACATTTTATTTTATTTTTTTCTTTCGAGTATATATGTATATTTTTGGCAGAAATGTGATTGTTGTATAAATTGAATAAAGATAAATGTGATTTCTGCTATAAATACCAGTAATTATAACATTCTACCAAGGACGTATATATATACGTCCTTGATTCTACCAATCTCCAGATAGCAAGATTTTAATATTAAACAAAAGGTTAATTTTCAATTTTTGCTCTTTCAGAAAAATATTAACATTAATGATTACCAATAAATGAACAATATATAAGAACAATACAAAATTTACACCACAATGTTTCATTTGATAATGTAAATTTTGTTAGTTTAAAAAGGAAGTAAATCTTATTTTCCCATATATATTCGGAGGCAAGCTGAAAAAATATTAGACTTCCGAAGACATTTTCTGTCTGTATCCATGCTGGAGATACAGATCTGAAAATGTCTTCAGAAATAATCTTCAGTTCTGAAGTTTTGCTGTATACTAAAGAAGAAGAAGAAGTATAATCTCAACTAGATTAGTCAACAGGGTCCTGTCACATGTGGCTGTGGTCTAGACCGAATTATTCTGTCGTTTAGAAAGCCCTTTCTATCATTCTATATTTATCTTTTACTTATCTGACTTTTTCTGTCTGTATATTTACAGTGAAGGAACCAATCACGGTTATAGATGCACTGGAAGGAGAGCGGTTGGATTAGTCCAACTGTTGGAGGGCACTATTAAAGCCCTCTACTCTTTTTGCGCACACTACACTGTCCTCAAGGTGGTTCCAATCAACTATAGTCTTTGAAAAGAATGAATTTTTCCTGGTGTCTCTTAAATTGTATGAGTACGAAGGGTCTAGAGTTGTTCAGTTTGTCGATCTATTATATTTGATGTTTCAAATCCTTTGTATTGTTTGGCTTTTCTCTTTCTTTTGTTCCTTATTTCTTTCAAATAGTCTTCTGATACGATGGCGGGCACCAGTCCCTCAACCATTTTGTAAAACATAGTTAATCGTATATGTTTCCTTCTTTCCTGTAGTGGTTTGAATTCTAGATCTTTCAGCATGTTGGTAATGCAGCCGCTTTCCCTGGACTTATAATCATGTTTGATGAAACGTGCGGCTCTCTTTTGTATGCTTTCTAATTTATCTATGTTCTTGTTGGTATACGGATCCCATATTAAGCATCCATACTCGAGAGTGGATCTAACCATTGCCAAGTAAGCTAATTTTTTGCACTCTTGGGGGCATTGACGTAGATTCCTTCGAAGGAAACCAAGTGTACAGCTGGCTTTACTAGTGATTTTACTGATGTGGCTACTCCATTTCAAGTCGTCGGAGATGTTAAGTCCTAAGTATGGATTTGTCTTTACTTGTTCGAGAATGTGCTGATCTAGTTGATAGAAGTAATTCGATTTCTGTCTCATGCTCATTATGTAGCATTTCTTTGCGTTAAATTTCATGCCCCATTTGTCGGCCCAAAGTTCTAGTGATTTGAGGTCTTCTTGGAGAATTTGATGGTCTTGTTGTGATTTTATTTCTCTGTATAGACGTTTTCAGAAATCGGTGATTACCTAGTTATCGTTCGTGGATGCTAGGTGGTGTTACTATCGTCCGTCATTACGAAAATGTAACAATCGGTTGTTTACACTAGTTACGATTAATCAGTATTCATAATTGGATTAGATAAACACGCTTCAGTTAATATTTTATGGCTTATTCCCGTGATTTTGGCCGAATATTTCGAAATATGGATTATTGAATTGAACTTAAACGGTTATTGTTTAAATTGTTCAGAATCACAAAGTTCAGGACCAGGTCGGACAAATCTATATGGTCATCAATATTATCAAAATTAAAGAATTAGCTTGTCATTTTGCCAGATGTGGGCTAACAGATCGATCTGTAGCTATTCAGATTTTAACCTTGCTTATGTGGCAGAATTTCAATACAAAACGGGGTACGCAACAACAAAAAACGGTCGGTATGGAAACCCTCAACACACATTTTTTACTAACGGTATATATTTTGTACAAAAGAACTAAGTTCCCTTTGAATATTGTCTTCACTTCACAAAGTCGCATATTTTTATGATGTAGGGAGCACTTATGCAATTGACCAAAAAATCAATCATTTGCACAATGATAGAGTAGCAAATATGTGGAGGAATAATGTTCCTTCCGTATGCGGTAGAGGATAACATAGAAAGGAAAAAAAACTGAGTTAAATGTTGTCTTAAATGAAAGTTTAAATAATATAAACAAAGGAAACGGGAACAAAGTGAGCAGTGTAGGAATTATTGTTTTTCATATACAAGCCGCATAAAATAATTAACAATTTACAAAGAGGTATCACATTTCTGTAGATAAATCTTGAAATAAATCTTGATTCTGTAAGAAGTAAAAATGAACGACATGATGTCCTGCAACAAAATTCGGCGATTTTTTTTTCTTTTAGTTTTTTGTCATTATAATTCAGTTATATATATTTTTATCATTTTTAACCCTTTGTGGGAAGGGGGTAGAGTTTAACTGTCATATTGCAAATCAAATACATTTAAGAATCAACCTAATACATAAATTAAATTTTTGTGTTTTAGTGATGTCTTTGCTATAACTTGTTATGCAATACACAGTTAACTATCAGTTATAATGATAGTTATCTTTCTACAATATGAATTTAACACCTTTGTTACAAAATGACAGGACTGTCTATTCCCCTAAGTGCCAAACCCGGGAAGCATCGCATCGCTGTTGATACGGTCGACCTTCAGCAGACTACAAGTCTAGAAAGCGCTACCACTTCCTTAACACGTCAATATTAAATTTTAATTAATCTTCAAAAACATATAAAATTAAAGAATAAATCAATATAAAACTATGAAATCCTAGCAAAGAAATTTAAAAAAGAAGACAAATGGGGTGAAAAATGCCCGTCCGGTTCACGTATCTGAAACCTGGGAGCAAATAGTTATATTAGGTTCCTCATGAAACTTTTTTTTAGATAAAGAAATTCAGATATTCAGATGTTTTAATTTGATAAAACTTAAATTCCTTTTCATCTTCACTACAGAAATTGACCGACAAAGTTTTAATTTGTTTTACAATTTAACAAACAAAAAATAAATAAAAATAAAACAGAATTGAAAAATGCACCTTAAGATGTCACATTCAAAGTTAAGTTATTTCTTATAAGTTAGGCACACTTTTTATCATTATTACTTCACTTTAAATCGTATAGTAATAATTTCAAAAAGCATATATTATAATCTATATATTTACTTTTTAATTTCATACAAAATATTAATTTGATTACCCCTTTTTTCTTATGCTTGAAAAGCAACAAAAAAACAAAAAAGGAAAAAAAGTGCATGCAGTTTTTTATCAAGTAGGATTTATACTGATTTTGTATGGGGAATATAACGGTAATAAAAAAAAAATACATACCAGGTAATTTATTTGTTGTCATTATATCATTGTTATTATATATCCGTTTATAAATCACTTCACAGCAGGTGTTATCATTGAATTTCAAGCCGAAATAACAGTATATTGTGACACCTGTACTAGAGAAACCATACATTAGCGTATCGATAAACCCAGAGAACATAATATTTTGGCACTTTACTAATGGCGGACACACTCGGAAATCGATAATGGCCGCGCCCATGTTTTTAAGAATAAAAAGGTCTATAAGAGGCAATCGTCGGCAAAGAGTGACTTGGGATTTGACACATTCAGGAAGGTCATTTATGTGGCATAAGAATAGAAGTTGTCCCAATACTGTGCCTTGTGGTACGCCTGAGTCTACATGGGCATTATCTGAGTGTTTGCCTTCAACTACTACTCTCATTGAGTGGTTTTGTAGGAATGATGATAGCCACTGATGTATATTTCCTTCAATTCCATAGCTGTGTAGTTTATTTAAGAGTTCTTTGTGTGGAACTGTGTCAAAGACCTTTGAGAAATCTGGTATTGCCATATCTAGTTGAATGTTGTTATCAAAGCATCGTAGTAGGTCTTCTGTTGTAACTAAGAGCTGTGTTGTACATGAGTAGCCAGATCTAAATCCGTGGTTAAGGTTGGTCAATATTTTGTGGTTTTCCAAATGTTTGAGCATGTGCTTACAAATTATGTGTTCTAGTATCTTACAGGATACACAGGTTAAAGATATTGGTCTATAATTTTCCGCTGCATGGACATCACCTTTTTTAAGTACTGGAGCAATGTTTGCACTGAGCCAATCGTTTGGTAGAGTACCGCTGTCCACTGATATTTGGAAAATGTTGCTTAGGCAGGGCACAAGTTCTTCAGCGCATGTTTTAAGGATGATGTTTGGAATTCTATCCGGTCCCATGGCTTTAGACGTATTTATGTTTTTTAGTAATTTTTTTACTCCTTTTACTGTGATTTTTAGGTTTTGCATTGTTGAGCCAGCTCGTTGTGGTAGTACTGTTGTAGGGATGTTTTGTTTTGGCTTTGTGAAGACTGATTTGAATTGATTGCTTAAAATTTCAGCCTTCTCTTTACTCTCGTTTGTAAGTCCACCGGATCTTTTAAGTGGCACTACTCCTATATTGTCTTGCTTTTTGGATTTCATGTAATTCCAGAATGGTTTTGAGTTTTTGTTTTCAAATCCTTCACTAATGATGTTATTTATATGGTCCCACTCGGCTTTTCTGAATTGTCTTTTGTATTCTTTCTGGAAATGTCTGTATTCTTTAAAATTCCCAGTACGCTTTGCGTGTTTATGGAGTCTTGCTTTCCTCCTGAGCATTCTTTTTAGAGATCTATTTAGCCATGGTATATGATATTTTTTCTTAATCATTTTTGATGGTACATTCTGGTCGACGGTTGATAATATGCCATGTTTGAGTTGGTTCCAGGAGTAATTAATGTCTTTGCTGTTTATATCGTTATTAATGTCCTTTGCAATTTCAGTGACGTCGGTTTTGATTTTCTCCCAATTAGCTTTGGAGAAGATATATCGCTTCTGTGGTTGTTGTTTACAGTAGTGTGGTTTAATCATAGAGTTGGTGATGATGATATCGTGGTCCGAGATTCCCGGTGCATTTCCAGACGTCTTTATAAGTGATGGGTTGTTTGTGAACACTAGGTTCAACATGTTTCCTTCTCTTGTAGATTTGTCATGTTTTTTATGTTTATTTTTATTAGAAAGCAGCATAAAAAAATAAAAATAAACATAAAAAGTCAGATAAGTAAAAGATAAATATAGAATGATAGAAAGGGCTTTCTAAACGACAGAATAATTCGGTCTAGCTGTGGTCCAGATCGTCACGTCAGTGCCACGCAGTGGATAAAGGCACATCCTTAATTTATTAAACAGATAACGTATGCTAGTATTGTATTGCTAAACAAGAGGTACAAATTGTTTTATAAACGATAAAAAAAAATATGAAAATAATGTACATTAAAACATCAGGCAGTATTACCAAATATGCTATGCACTGTTTGGTGAAATATGTTTCTTGGTAGACTGGTTCAGGGGATGTCATAGCTAGGGAAAAGGGATTTTCACAAATAAACCGGAAGTCAAATTTTGTTAAGAATCCCACCAATCTCGGTGAATGGTTCCGGTCAAAAATATCTTCAAAATGACGACACAGACATCAGTATTCTAAACAAATAGTTTAATGTAATGGAATATAGTTTCACTTCAGTTCAAAGAAAATCCAAAGTGAGAAAAACCGTTCCATAGACAAGAAAAGACAAATTTATTCAAAAGAATCATAGTTTTAACATCCACTTTTAACAATTTCAAATAATAATATTTTTTTTAAAAACCAAACAAACAAACAAATTCAAATGGTCAAATTGCTGACCGACGACCTTGCAATAAATATGGATTTATTTATGTTATTTAAATCATTACACAAATCAAGATTTGTACCTTCAAACCGGGAACTTTTAATATATGTGTACAAAGGCATGTGGATTATTAGTATCTATATAGGGTCGTAGGGGCGGATCCAGACACTCTGTTGACGGGGGGGGGCTCAGTTATGGAGCAATATTTTCAATAATTGATGGAACCAACTGTAGTCCCAAAGCGGTTCTGGCGTGTAGGTCGGGGTAAACCTTGTTTTCATTTCATTTAGCGTACAGTAGGGAAAAGGTACAGTTATTGACTTCCTAAAGTAGTCTTCCGGTCTCTCTGCTTCAACATTATCTCTCATTATTTGTCTCCCGCATATTCTAGGTTTTTTAACCTCTATGTCTAGCGGTTCACATATTTTAGTACTCCTCTCAAAACACTGGTGGTTGAATTGTTCAACATTTGCTCTGCAGTCTAGTGAGTTCTGAATTAAATTTACGCTTTTTAAGGCTCTGCCTATGTCAAGTGATCTCTCTTGTAGTGATCTTTGTAGAGGACCTTTGTAAGTTGGAATAACTTGTGTCCGATCCAAATGTTATATAGTTAACAATAAAATAAGTTTAATCTAAATTTAGTGCTCTGTTGAGCCCTTTCTTAAAAGCCAGGCACATTTGAACAATAACAATGGTTACGACAAAATCAAAGTTGCAAATGGAATTCATCAAAGAAGTTACATCAGCTTCTTCTGGTCTGGTGTATGTGTGTTTTGACAGTTTTGTAAAGTGCTCAAGGGTTTGATCAATAGCAGGGAAAAAATTTAATTTAAGTCTATTAAATTTCTAATTAATTTTAAATATTTTATATGTATTTATATTTTCATCTAGAGTTTAAAATATGCTGTATTCATATATTTTCAAAACGGAAACTCGTGTATTTTTTTTTTTGTTGTTTTTTTTTGTAAAACAGCAACATTTGAAAGAGCCTCAATTTACAGGTGTTGGTGGTTATACCTATATGAAATTGTCACACTAGACATGTTAATATAACGGTTTAGACAATACCTGATTAATTGGTATTTTGACAATACATTCATAAAAACTTCAAATAAACTTGAAAATTTGATTTAGCATAATTACTCATAATTACCCCTTTGAAAATTAATTCAATACAAAGAAATTAATTTGTATTTTCTATTACTTTCATCACACAGATCGAATCCATTCGATTAAAAGCCATATCGTGACGTTAACTAACCTTGAAAGCGTATGTTAATATATGTGCTTGACTTATTCGACCGGGGTGGGGGCTGTAGCCCCCAAAGCCACAGGCACTTGTTTCATTCAAAAAATATATGCCTGTGCCCAAAGCCCCCCCCCCCCCCCCCCTTGAATCCGCCACTGGGTCGACACATGTAATTTGATGTTAACATAAGATTGTATGAATATTGACACGAACAAGTTAAAATAAGGAAAAAGAGATGAAATAATAAAGAAATAAAGAAATTGTGTACATTTCTTTTTGTTGTGCAACATTATTCCACAAATGAAGGTTATAAGCAGGCCTGGATTAACCCTTAGGCAAAATAAGCACGTGCTTAGGGCATCAAGGGGCAAGGGGGCACCACAAAAATCCGGCCACAGGGCAATTTATTTTATCAGCTAGATTTTTAGATACGATAACGTAACCCTCAGTCCGCTTTTGCTCCAGCGAGGGTTACGATTCGGTCCCATTCAACGTAATGGAGCAGCGCCCGGAGTGATTCACACCGGGCAGTTTGTTGTCCTAATTCCGGTGAAGTGGTTGGAAAAATTAACGGGGGTGAAAGATAAATATATGTATTTAAAGCTTGAGGTGTTAAGTAAACGCTGCATCAATCCATGGTAGACTTATATCCATCTGAAAATTTGAATGCATGAAATCGTCTTTTAGTCCGACATTTTGTTTACAAGTTGCTATTTCGTGCACTTGCCTCGTTTTGGAGATATCCTTATTTGGATCGATTGCCGTAAACATCGTAGTAAAAGTTTTCCATATTTGGCATTCAGATCCATATATGGAAAGGCTCCGCCCATCACGAGAGTCTACGTAAGGTGTCATGGCGGAAAAGAAACTGTGACAATTTTCGAATACGAAATCGATCGTGAAGGTAGAAACAGGTATTGTAACACTTATTTCGTATCACCATTACTTAAAAATTGTAAGGAATAATAAGCAAATGCAAAAAGAAAGTTGAAATAGTCACGGAACGAAAATTTTAATTTGCTCCATTACGTTGAATGGGACCGAATCGTAACCATCGCTGGAGCAAAAGCGGACTGATGGTTACGTTATCGTATCTACTAGATTTTATGCTCAAATCACACCAAAAATCTAAAAAAAAAGATTTATATACGGTATGTTAAAACAATAAAAGCAATTATGCCAGTGGAAGGTGCGGAGGCACTAAGGTTGGCCTGTGCTTATAGCATAAATTTACTTTAATCCGGCCCTGGTTATAAGATATCGACATTTTTTTTTATTGTAACACTAGAGTTATCCCTCTTTGGATAAAAAAAACCCAACAACATTTGTATTCCGAATGTTTGCATTGTTTGCTTTTAAAACAAGTGATGATCACAATTCCACAAATGTCAACAAACGAACAACCACCTCTTACCTCAAACCACTGAGCACAAACAAAAATATAGACCCTATCATGGGACCAGGGCCGGATTACGATATTTTAGGTACTGTGAGACCCCAGTGATAATTAACAGAATCACGAATGTCGGATTCTTGAAAACAGTTTATTGTCAACTTCTTGTAACAAGAACAACACGACGGGTGCCACTAGTGGAGCAGGAACTGCTTAACCTTCCGGGGAAACTGAGAGTTCACCCCCGGTTTTTAGTGGGGTTCGTGTTACTAGATCTTTAGTTTTATGTGTATGTTTTATGGATCGTTGTTTGTACTTTTGTATTTTTGAGTTTTTCTTTTGGCCATTGTGTTGTCTGTTCTTCTTCGATCTACGGATTCTGATTACTCCTTTGGTATCTTCAAACTCTTCCTACAACACAATGTCAAGAAAAGAAAGCAGTATGCCTTATATTATACAGTATATTAATTTAGCCTTTTTTTTTAAGATAATTCAGCCTCATACACATTCGTTCATTCTGCATTTACAAATGGAGTAACTTTCCACAGCAAATTAATTTCACTTGATCTCTGGAGGCGCTCAACTGACGGAGACCTCTATGCTGCAGCCCATTAAACCCATGCCTTAATCCGCCACTTCATGGGACAGGCATAACAAGTATGGAGGTTAAAACGGTGAATGGGATCTCAACCTCATGTCTGTAATGTATTTAATAAAGGTGATGAGGTAATGATAAGTCAGTTTTGTATATGTAAAACAAAACGTCCTTCATTCGATTTAAGCTTATATTTAAGATATTTGTTTGTTGTACTATTGGTTAATCAACACCACATGTTCTCGACTGTACACGTCAGATTTCATTGTATATTTGTCATTGTCATTCAAGTTTAGCCAATGTTTGAACCAGGTAATCGGCTTACAAACGACTTTACCATCTGCTTGTATATGAATAGTTACCTCTTTACATATATTTTTGGTTTTTACTAAAAAAAAAAAAGTAATAATTTTTTGATTAGAATAACGAAAATTTGAAATATCTTTTAAACTGTAGATTTTAAAGTAGAAGTGTAAACGAGAGTTGTGTAGAGAATCAAGGGTGCTAATTTAATTTGGAAGTTTGCAGACCAGAAAGTGAACGTATTTGGCGCTGTTCATATAGAAAAATCGCATTTTAAAGGAGTTTTTGGGTGTATATTTTGACAAAGTTTTATGAAATAAGGAGGGAATAAGTCTATTAAAGAGAACAGCCTGCGGCCGTGGGTTTAAATCCCCGAGGACAATAGACACTCGACGGTCACCCGAAAGATTCTATTATTCTCCTTAGAGCCCGTCACCATCTCCTACACGCACTATTGAGTTCATTGATTTTTACCTGTAAAAATTGCTTGGACTGGGACATTTTTCATTATTTTTATTTTTTCACTAAATATATAGCACTTCTGTCTTTAATAGTGAAAAAATGAAGTCTTCATATATCATATAATATGAAGAATATATCATTGTTGTTTTGCTCGATTCTGTATGACATTTTTAATTTATATACATGTAAGAAACGGAACGAAAAATGAGTTTTGAGATTGTGCAACTTCTTAATTAAAAAATGCTCGTAAAATTAGTACATTTTTAAATTATAGAACCTCAGAAATCAATTGGAGGATTGATTTTTTTTGTGGGGGAGGGGTAGATTATGACATTGAGCACTGCCATTTGTTTAGCTATTTATTTTACCAAACCTTCAACTTAACATTGGTAAAAAATACCTAAAAACTGCAAAAATTATTGATGAATCATTGATACTTGCAATTGTTTTACGTAACTATTCTACTAAGCCAAGTTATATCTTTCAACTCAAACGTGAGCTAAAAGTTTGGAAATATATATTTAACCTATTCCACTTCGAAATGCTTATCCAAAACAGTAATCCGAAGTTTCGACTTTTGTGTTTGTTTGTTTTGACTTTTCATGAATACGAGGCCCGTTTTGTGTTTGGTTTTCGGTTGGATTATAAACTGTCCCTGTTTATCTTTTTTTGTTGTTGTGTCAAGTTGTTTTGTGTATTATTTATGTGTTATAATCAATATAAGTTAAATAATTCATCTGACCCCTGATAGTTTCAACAGTTACAACTGTTCTTAAACCTTAATGAATTGGCAGACATATGTTCCAAGTTTTTTCGGCATTGGCTTTAACGTGACATTTATTCGATTTTTACATTTTGTTCTCTGTATATTATACTTAATATGATTATACTTCAACCCGTGTCGTCATCCGAGTCATCATCACAAAAATCAATGATAATATTCTATGACACTTCTATCTATACAGTTTTCTTTGCAGTATTCTTTTTCAATTTTGACCACATGTTCTGCTTTTGCCCACACATCTTTTGTAATTTTTCCGAAAGCGGCGTACGTGAGTTCTTTAACATCTTTTAATCGGAAGGTGGTATTGTTTTTAGCCACGAAAACTTTGACTTGCGCTCATATTAATTCTATCGGTTTAAGTTCAGTGTCGAACGGGGGTTCTTAATACTTCATGTCTGTGTAAATTAGCAATTTTATCTGTTTTATAAACTACTGGGGTCTTTTTTTGTTTTATTTTTTCATATAATACTTTTTTGGTATCAGTAGCAGAAAAAGGAATGTTGTGTTGTGTGAGATAGTTTTGGAGAACAGCTTTTTTCTTACTAAAATTTGGGCACACCACTTATCTTCTGTTTTAACATTGTGATAACTTGCATTATCTAACACAACCAAGCTAGGATTTTTCGGGGCAGGCATCAATTGATTTTCAAACCACTCAAGAAAGACAACACTATTCATCTCCTGGTGATAGTCACCATCCTTTGATTTGGCCAGAAACACTAAATCGCAGCCGTCAATCAAACCCTCACTTCGCGTACCTGCATGCAAAACAATCAAACGTTTGCCTTTGCCCGAGGGTATTTTTGGGGCATCAGACCCATCATTCGGAAGCCACATATAATCTGTGCAGTGATTTTGGTTAACCCATGTTTCATCCAGGTACACGATATCATACCCTGCTTCCCTAAAAGATTTGATATTTCCCAGATAATTACACATATCATTGATAATAGACACTTGATCGTACAGAACTCTTCGATTATCAACTATTTTTTTATAAGTACAAAAAAGTATATCCAAGATCAATGAGAGTTAGAGTAAGTTTAGACTTTGATATTTTAATAGAATCTTCTATTTCCTTATGTATTATTGAGACGGTCGGCGCAATTTTCCGTGAATATAAACCGTGGATTGTTCTTTTAATAACACAATGATCAAAGTCGTCCAAAATTTTAGCTCTTTTTTGGGGTCTATATAAGGCCTCTTACCATTCATAATACGGTGGACTGAAGTGTAAGACACACCCAAAGCTATAGATGTCTTTTGATATACCCTATCAAATGAGACAATTGGCTTCTTCGTTGCCCTTTCCTTACAAAAAAAGGCAAACAATTTTTTTTTTACAAACTTTTGGCATTCCGGAGATAAGTCAGACTTTTTACCCATTTTACACGTGGCTGAGAGAAAGATTTTACAGGTAAGATACTAGCTGCGGAACCGTAGCCCTTTATGGTCCTTTTTTTTCTTTTTCTTTTTTTTTGGCGGACCATAGGGCTTCGGATTTCACCCTATCAAAAATTTGTGGAACTACGACGAAGAATTCGTCGCACCTTTCAACAGTAATTTTCACAACAAAACGCTTTGTGAGAGCGGAGTCATGTGGATAACTCGTTTCGTTATATATTTATCTATCGCTTTTTATATTTACTTACTTATTATTATTCATTTCTAGCTCATTATAATAAAAAAAAGTTTCGATATTAACTGATTTCACCTACTTAGTCCCGCCATCTTGTCTTTGTGGTATTCTCGCTTTGAGGTCACATGACTTTTGAGAGATGACTCTAACAGCAAAACACATGTTCGGTTTGTTTACATGAAAAACTTGAAAATGCTGAATGAGAGTTCTCTTCAGTTGGAATAATCATAGAAGAAAATAACATTTCTGGTTAATATATGTATAATATTTCCCTCTAGGTTGAATAAATATTTTATTTCAGATAAAAAAAATCGCCGTGCAAAACCTCCGGTAAAACGTAAACAAACCGAACACGTGTTTTGCTGTCAATCTTTATGATCTAAGAAAACTATTAACTATCACACGGCTTATCATTACAAGGGTAATACAACCTTTATCTACCCTATTGTGGGTTATACAACACACGAGGTAATACAACCTTTCGCTATCCTATTGTGGGTTATTCAACACACGAGGTAATACAACCTTTCGATATCCTATTGTGGGTTATACAACACACGAGGTAATACAACCTTTCGCTATCCTATTGTGGGTTATACAACACACGAGGTAATACGACCTTTCGTTATCCTATTGTGGGTTATACAACACACGAGGTAATGCAACCTTTCTCTATCCTATTGTGGGTTATACAACACACGAGGTAATACGACCTTTCGTTATCCTATTGTGGGTTATACAACACACGAGGTAATGCAACTTTTCGCTATCCTATTGTGGCTTATACAACACACGAGATAATACAACCTTTCGCTATCCTATTGTTGGTTATACAGCACACGAGGTAATAGAACCTTTCGCTATTCTATTGTGGGTTATACAACACACGAGGTAATACAACCTTTCGCTATTCTATTGTGGGTTATACAACACACGAGGTAATACAACCTTTCGCTATTCTATTGTGGGTTATACAACACACGAGGTAATAGAACCTTTCGCTATCCTATTGTGGGTTATACAACACACGAGGTAATACGACCTTTCGCTATCCTATTGTGGGTTATACAACACACGAGGTAATACAACCTTTCGCTATCCTATTGTGGGTTATACAACACACGAGGTAATACAACCTTTCGCTATCCTATTGTGGGTTATACAACACACGAGGACGTACACAGATTTCGTTTTCGATTAGAATGTAACTGAGAGCAGTAGCCGTTGTTGTTTTAATTAATTAATTCCGCTAATTTGTGAAAAGAATTTGTTTGTAGGGCCTTGTCTTACGTAAATACTCTATATATAAACTAGTATGAACGAATTGTTTATGTATCAGTTTACTACGGGTGTAAAAACAAGGTTGAAAACAACAACAAGGTCGTCATCGTTGTTTTTATTTATCATTTTCTTTTGAAGTGAACTCTTGCCATTGTTACAGTAATTGTTTCATTTACCTGATCATTTGTGTAAATTTTACGATGATTTTATTCACGGTGTTTGTCACTAAACCCGGCCTATTTATCTGAAAAATAAAATTAACATTTAAAAGCGGTATTTAAAGATCAAGGGAATGATGATGCACCTTAAGAAAAGAAGGACAAGAATCGTGTTTTAATGTTTATTGAATTTTGACCTCGATCATCGATGTTATGATGCTATATATACTAACTACTAGATCTTTAATTTCACAGAGAAATTATGTTCTAACGAGACATTTTCTCACACATTAAATGTCATGGAGTTTTCATTGTTATAGACATAATTTACAGATGACTAGAAAACTGATCAATATTTCTCCAGAAAAAAAAGAACAAACAAAAATAAGTTGTAATTTTATGTTTGTCCCGAAAAAATGCGATTTGTTGTACATGTGATTTTTCCTAGAAACTTCTGTTTTTGTGTCGTTAGATGTAGTATATGCATGATAGTGTTTATAAGAGTGTAATAACTTGTATAACTGACACATTTTCATTGTTAATGTGGAAGTTTCTCACGTGGTCACCCCTATAGTGGTAATCGTATCTGAATTCAAAAATAATGTTATTGATTCTCAAAATCATCGATTCTATACAGATGCTTGTATACTCAAAATGTATTGACTGTACATGCTAGTTATATTGACGTCTACATGTAAGCGGTACCTACCTCGATAGGCTGTGACGGATTTCACTTTCATACTGGAAACAACTTTTAAGATATAAATTTTTAGTCAGTTTCCGACTGAAGATCTGTTGTTTTCTTCCTCAATTTAACTAATAGTCTGAATTAGTGTTGAAAGTGTCCGACCTGTCACTTAATAACTAATAGTGTTGAAAGTGTCCGACCTGTCACTTAATAACTAATAGTGTTGAAAGTGTCCGACCTGTCACTTAATAACTAATAGTGTTTAAAGTGTCCGACCTGTCACTTAATAACTAATAGTGTTGAAAGTGTCCGACCTGTCACTTAATAACTAATAGTCTGAAATAGTGATGAAAGTGTCTGACCTGTCGCTTAATAAAAACCCATAAGAAATAGTGTTGAAAGTGTCCGACCCGTCACTTAATAACTAATAGTGTTGAAAGTGTCCGACCTGTCACTTAATAACTAATAGTGTTGAAAGTATTCGACCTGTCACTTAATAACTAATAGTCTGAAATAGTGATGAAAGTGTCTGACCTGTCACTTAATAAAAACCCATAAGAAATAGTGTTGAAAGTGTCCGACCCGTCACTTAATAACTAATAGTGTTGAAAGTGTCCGACCTGTCACTTAATAACTAATAGTCTGAATTAGTGTTGAAAGTGTCCGACCTGTCACTTAATAACTAATAGTGTTGAAAGTATTCGACCTGTCACTTAATAACTAATAGTCTGAAATAGTGATGAAAGTGTCCGACCTGTCACTTAATAACTAATAGTGTTGAAAGTATTCGACCTGTCACTTAATAACTAATAGTCTGAAATAGTGTTGAAAGTGTCCGACCTGTCACTTAATAACTAATAGTCTGAATTAGTGTTGAAAGTGTCCGACCTGTCACTTAATAACTAATAGTGTTGAAAGTATTCGACCTGTCACTTAATAACTAATAGTCTGAAATAGTGATGAAAGTGTCTGACCTGTCACTTAATAAAAACCCATAAGAAATAGTGTTGAAAGTGTCCGACCCGTCACTTAATAACTAATAGTGTTGAAAGTGTCCGACCTGTCACTTAATAACTAATAGTCTGAATTAGTGTTGAAAGTGTCCGACCTGTCACTTAATAACTAATAGTGTTGAAAGTATTCGACCTGTCACTTAATAACTAATAGTCTGAAATAGTGTTGAAAGTGTCCGACCTGTCACTTAATAACTAATAGTCTGAATTAGTGTTGAAAGTGTCCGACCTGTCACTTAATAACTAATAGTGTTGAAAGTATTCGACCTGTCACTTAATAACTAATAGTCTGAAATAGTGTTGAAAGTGTCCGACCTGTCACTTAATATCTAATAGTCTGAATTAGTGTTGAAAGTGTCCGACCTGTCACTTAATAACTAATAGTGTTGAAAGTATTCGACCTGTCACTTAATAACTAATAGTCTGAAATAGTGATGAAAGTGTCTGACCTGTCACTTAATAAAAACCCATAAGAAATAGTGTTGAAAGTGTCCGACCCGTCACTTAATAACTAATAGTGTTGAAAGTGTCCGACCTGTCACTTAATAACTAATAGTCTGAATTAGTGTTGAAAGTGTCCGACCTGTCACTTAATAACTAATAGTGTTGAAAGTATTCGACCTGTCACTTAATAACTAATAGTCTGAAATAGTGTTGAAAGTGTCCGACCTGTCACTTAATAACTAATAGTGTTGAAAGTATTCGACCTGTCACTTAATAACTAATAGTCTGAAATAGTGATGAAAGTGTCTGACCTGTCACTTAATAAAAACCCATAAGAAATAGTGTTGAAAGTGTCCGACCCGTCACTTAATAACTAATAGTGTTGAAAGTGTCCGACCTGTCACTTAATAACTAATAGTCTGAATTAGTGTTGAAAGTGTCCGACCTGTCACTTAATAACTAATAGTGTTGAAAGTATTCGACCTGTCACTTAATAACTAATAGTCTGAAATAATGTTGAAAGTGTCCGACCTGTCACTTAATAACTAATAGTCTGAATTAGTGTTGAAAGTGTCCGACCTGTCACTTAATAACTAATAGTGTTGAAAGTATTCGACCTGTCACTTAATAACTAATAGTCTGAAATAGTGATGAAAGTGTCTGACCTGTCACTTAATAAAAACCCATAAGAAATAGTGTTGAAAGTGTCCGACCCGTCACTTAATAACTAATAGTGTTGAAAGTGTCCGACCTGTCACTTAATAACTAATAGTCTGAATTAGTGTTGAAAGTGTCCGACCTGTCACTTAATAACTAATAGTGTTGAAAGTATTCGACCTGTCACTTAATAACTAATAGTCTGAAATAGTGTTGAAAGTGTCCGACCTGTCACTTAATAACTAATAGTGTTGAAAGTATTCGACCTGTCACTTAATAACTAATAGTCTGAAATAGTGATGAAAGTGTCTGACCTGTCACTTAATAAAAACCCATAAGAAATAGTGTTGAAAGTGTCCGACCCGTCACTTAATAACTAATAGTGTTGAAAGTGTCCGACCTGTCACTTAATAACTAATAGTCTGAATTAGTGTTGAAAGTGTCCGACCTGTCACTTAATAACTAATAGTGTTGAAAGTATTCGACCTGTCACTTAATAACTAATAGTCTGAAATAGTGATGAAAGTGTCTGACCTGTCGCTTAATAAAAACCCATAAGAAATAGTGTTGAAAGTGTCCGACCCGTCACTTAATAACTAACAGTCTGAAATAGTGATGAAAGTGTCTGATCTGTCGCTTAATAAAACCCCATAAGAAATAGTGTTGAAAGTGTCCGACCTGTCACTTAATAAAACCCCATAAGAAATAGTGTTGAAGGTGTCCGACCTGTCACTTAATAAAGCCCCATAAGAAATAGTGTTGAAAGTGTCCGACCTGTCACTTAATAAAGCCCCATAAGAAATAGTGTTGAAAGTGTCCGACCTGTCACTTAATAAAGCCCCATAAGAAATAGTGTTGAAAGTGTCCGACCTGTCACTTAATAAAGCCCCATAAGAAATAGTGTTGAAAGTGTCCGACCTGTCACTTAATAAACCCCATAAGAAATAGTGTTGAAAGTGTCCGACCTGTCACTTAATAAAGCCCCATAAGAAATAATGTTGAAAGTGTCCGACCTGTCACTTAATAAAGCCCCATAAAAAATAGTGTTGAAAGTGTCCGACCGGTCACTTAATAAAGCCCCATAAGAAATAGTGTTGAAAGTGTCCGACCTGTCACTTAATAAAGCCCCATAAGAAATAGTGTTGAAAGTGTCCGACCTGTCACTTAATAAAGCCCCATAAGAAATAGTGTTGAAAGTGTCCGACCTGTCGCTTAATAAAGCCCCATAAGAAATAGTGTTGAAAGTATCCGACCTGTCACTTAATAAAGCCCCATAAGAAATAGTGTTGAAAGTGTCCGACCTGTCACTTAATAAAGCCCCATAAGAAATAGTGTTGAAAGTGTCCGACCTGTCACTTAATAAAGCCCCATAAGAAATAGTGTTGAAAGTGTCCGACCTGTCACTTAATAAAGCCCCATAAGAAATAGTGTTGAAAGTGTCCGACCTGTCGCTTATTAAAGCCCCATAAGAAATAGTGTTGAAAGTGTCCGACCTGTCACTTAATAAAGCCCCATAAGAAACTGTTATCAAAATGGGGTGAGTATGGAATACGGAAACAAATAAGAAACTCGCTGAAAAATGAAAGTAGTTGCTGACGGGGGACAATTAGAAAACCTACCAAAAGACTCCATAGTTCTAGTACCGCTACTCATCTTTTCTAAACGGCTTCACCGACGCTGTAAAATCTTCAATGCGACTATTTGCTGATCAACTAGCTAAACACTGAGCTAAAGACAGCGAGAACCTACAAACATACCTCATCAACCTAGATGTATGGACGAGGGCCCGGGTGGCTCAATGAGTTAGGTAGTTGGATTACCTAGCAACTCATACAAGCCTATCACCAATACGGCGTGGGTTCGCACCCAACTTTGTAAATTAAAAAAAGGGTGCACTTGACTCGCAGCCGCAAGTGATAAAGTTTACCAGTTGCTTGCTCATGGTCAGTGGTTCTCTCCGGCTTCTTCCACCACTAAAACTGGTCGCCATGACATAGCTGAAATATTGTTGAAAATGGCGTTAAACACAATAAGTCAATCAAATAGATGTATGGACCACTTGAACAACTTGAGAATGTACTGTGATGGTAAAAAACCATCCACAATAGGTATTAAAATAAAAACCAAAAATTCTATAGTCTACAAGGGCACACATTATGAGTTTTGACTTTCCCTTTGTAAGATTGTTCGGAGTTCGGTAATTTTGTTATTACCTTTATTACAAGAAGTCCAATCGATTGATTTTGAGCGTACCTGGTGAAGGTTAATGCAGAAACGCGTCGAGTTTACTAAATTAGATATCTACGTTTTGATTACTAAAATAATCCATGCTTAAACCTGCAGATATCATAACTCGAAACCACCCATATATCTTACGCAGCAAAAAAGTTAAATACCATATTAGACTTACTGCAAAGGAAACTATAATGCTGCACACGAGATTGCAAGAAAGCAGCATACATATCGCTTGTAAGATCAACTATGAAATATGGTGCAGTAGTATAGGACCCCTCCATGTCAACTGATATAAATTACCCAGAAAGAATACAACGACAGACAATAAGGTTGACTACTGTTGACTACTCTGTTGTGTGTCATTATTGTGACATTAAGGTATTTATACTTAGTAAGCACTAGCACTCCTTGATCTAGTATATACCTCTTGCAAAAGAGTGATTACATATTCTGTACGTATCACCGAAAATAACATTCAGCATGCAGTTCTTGAATAATCAGAGATAAAAGGTAAAAAAAAAAAAAAGTAAGGTGTGGTTTTTATGTAACTTGATGGACTTATATTAATGATGTTCTTGTTATTAATGATGTTTTACACGTGTGGTACACATTAAAAGACACAAAACTTCACATTTTGTATGCCCATGGACTTGTAGATATTTAAATGACATGACCGTTCTTACATTTATTGTATAAAAAACTATATTTTACGACAAATTTATAGAAGTGAAGATTAAAGTTGAAATTTAATACACATTTTTCTGTTTCTCCTTTTCACGTTTCCAGCAGTTATTAGCAGTCTTTGTAATATGTCAAGGAAAGATTATAAACCCTTGAAGCAAATTGTCAACTCAAATATCTGTAGGAAATAGAATATTCATTTAATACTTTTTCACGACCTGTCAAGTTAATCTCTAAATCCTTCAAGAGAAAAACGAATCTAAAAATGGAATTTTACCCCCAAAAAAAGGCAAAGAACAAAAATGACGATTAAATCTTTGCATCCAAAAACTTGGAATAAAGTTCCGTGGATAAATTACTATGAGTGTGTGTTTTAGGCCAATGGGTATTTCACTGTTTTAGCAACTAGTCTATCGTTTTTGTGTTAAATCTAGCCGAAGCTTAACCAATAGTCAATTTATTCGGCCGTTAACTACTCACAACAAGCATTCGCTAGATAACATCAATTACATCGATCCTGATTATAATTTGTTTTAGATGAATCGAGCATGTGCAGGTTTAATCCTGATTGTCGATTGTAAATCCGATGCCGAGGGGACGTCATGGTCATGATCGTATGGTAGTTGGATTTACAACTACCTGTACAATCAGTGCCTATCACCACTAAGGTTGTGGGTTCGAATCCCGCTCAGGCGAGGTGTACTCGATACAATGTTATATGATAACGTTTGGTTTTCTCCGGGTACTGCAGTTTCCCCCACCATTAAAGCTGACAACTATATACTGAAATATTGTTGAAAGTGACGTGACGCACCATAACTCTAACCCTAACCCTATCAGATACCGATCTTGAAATTTAAAGAGCTTTTCGCATGTCTTCTATTGCCCAAAGCCAATTACCCTCCCCCCTCCGATATCACTCCATATAAACCAATGTATACTGTGCCTATGAACAAGAATAACCATAGAGAATAACAGAAATAAACATTGCTGTTTAAATTCAGGAAAGTCATGTAATATCCATAGTTGAAGAGAATAACAGAAATAAAATTACTGTTTAAATTCAGGAAAGTCATGTTAATATCCATAGTTGTAGGGAATAACAGAAATAAACATTGCTGTTTATATTCAGGAAAGTCATGTAATATCCATAGTTGAAGAGAATAACAGAAATAAACATTACTGAATAAATTCAGGAAAGTCATGTAATATCCATAGTTGTAGGGAATAACAGAAATAAACATTACTGTTTAAATTCAGGAAAGTCATGTAATATCCATAGTTGAAGAGAATAACAGAAATAAACATTGCTGTTTAAATTCAGGAAAGTCATGTAATATCCATAGTTGAAGAGAATAACAGAAATAAACATTGTTGTTTAAATTCAGGAAAGTCATGTAATATCCATAGTTGAAGAGAATAACAGAAATAAACATTGCTGTTTAAATTCAGGAAAGTCATGTAATATCCATAGTTGAAGAGAATAACAGAAATAAACATTGCTGTTTAAATTCAGGAAAGTCATGTAATATCCATAGTTGAAGACAATAACAGAAATAAACATTATTGTTTAAATTCAGGAAAGTCATGTTAATATCCATAGTTGTAGGAAATAACAGAAATAAACATTACTGAATAAATTCAGGAAAGTCATGTAATATCCATAGTTGAAGAGAATAACAGAAATAAACATTGCTGTTTAAATTCAGGAAAGTCATGTAATATCCATAGTTGAAGAGAATAACAGAAATAAACATTGCTGTTTAAATTCAGGAAAGTCATGTAATATCCATAGTTGAAGATAATAACAGAAATAAACATTATTGTTTAAATTCAGGAAAGTCATGTTAATATCCATAGTTGTAGGAAATAACAGAAATAAACATTGCTGTTTATATTCAGGAAAGTCATGTAATATCCATAGTTGTAGGGAATAACAGAAATAAACATTGCTATTTATATTCCAGAAAGTCATGTAATATCCATAGTTGAAGAGAATAATAGAAATAAGCATTGCTGTTTATATTCAGGAAAGTCATGTAATATCCATAGTTGAAGAGAATAACAGAAATAAACATTATTGTTTAAATTCAGGAAAGTCATGTTAATATCCATAGTTGTAGGGAATAACAGAAATAAACATTGCTGTTTATATTCAGGAAAGTCATGTAATATCCATAGTTGAAGAGAATAACAGAAATAAACATTGCTGTTTAAATTCAGGAAAGTCACGTAATATCCATAGTTGAAGAGAATAACAGAAATAAACATTGCTGTTTAAATTCAGGAAAGTCATGTAATATCCATAGTTGAAGAGAATAACAGAAATAAACATTACTGTTTAAATTCAGGAAAGTCATGTTAATATCCATAGTTGAAGAGAATAACAGAAATAAACATTACTGTTTAAATTCAGGAAAGTCATGTTATATCCATAGTTGTAGGGAATAACAGAAATAAACATTGCTGTTTATATTCAGGAAAGTCATGTAATATCCATAGTTGAAGAGCATAACAGAAATAAACATTGCTGTTTAAATTCAGGAAAGTCATGTAATATCCATAGTTGAAGAGAATAACAGAAATAAACATTGCTGTTTAAATTCAGGAGAGTCATGTAATATCCATAGTTGTAGGAAATAACAGAAATAAACATTGCTGTTTAAATTCAGGAAAGTCATGTAATATCCATAGATGAAGAGAATAACAGAAATAAACATTGCTGTTTAAATTCAGGAAAGTCATGTAATATCCATAGATGAAGAGAATAACAGAAATAAACATTGCTGTTTAAATTCAGGAAAGTCATGTAATATCCATAGTTGAAGACAATAACAGAAATAAACATTATTGTTTAAATTCAGGAAAGTCATGTTAAAATCAATAGTTGTAGGAAATAACAGAAATAAACATTGCTGTTTATATTCAGGAAAGTCATGTAATATCCATAGTTGAAGAGCATAACAGAAATAAACATTGCTGTTTAAATTCAGGAAAGTCATGTAATATCCATAGTTGTAGGAAATAACAGAAATAAACATTACTGAATAAATTCAGGAAAGTCATGTAATATCCATAGTTGAAGAGAATAACAGAAATAAACATTGCTGTTTAAATTCAGGAAAGTCATGTAATATCCATAGATGAAGAGAATAACAGAAATAAACATTGCTGTTTAAATTCAGGAAAGTCATGTTAATATCCATAGTTGTAGAGAATAACAGAAATAATCATTGCTGTTTAAATTCAGGAAAGTCATGTTAATATCCATAGTTGAAGAGAATAACAGAAATAAACATTGCTGTTTAAATTCAGGAAAGTCATGTAATATCCATAGTTGAAGACAATAACAGAAATAAACATTATTGTTTAAATTCAGGAAAGTCATGTTAATATCCATAGTTGTAGGAAATAACAGAAATAAACATTGCTGTTTATATTCAGGAAAGTCATGTAATATCCATAGTTGAAGAGCATAACAGAAATAAACATTGCTGTTTAAATTCAGGAAAGTCATGTAATATCCATAGTTGAAGAGAATAACAGAAATAAACATTGCTGTTTAAATTCAGGAAAGTCATGTGATATCCATAGATGAAGAGAATAACAGAAATAAACATTGCTGTTTAAATTCAGGAAAGTCATGTTAATATCCATAGTTGTAGGGAATAACAGAAATAAACATTGCTGTTTAAATTCAGGAAAGTCATGTTAATATCCATAGTTGAAGAGAATAACAGAAATAAACATTGCTGTTTAAATTCAGGAAAGTCATGTAATATCCATAGTTGAAGACAATAACAGAAATAAACATTATTGTTTAAATTCAGGAAAGTCATGTTAATATCCATAGTTGTAGGAAATAACAGAAATAAACATTGCTGTTTATATTCAGGAAAGTCATGTAATATCCATAGTTGAAGAGCATAACAGAAATAAATATTGCTGTTTAAATTCAGGAAAGTCATGTAATATCCATAGTTGAAGAGAATAACAGAAATAAACATTGCTGTTTAAATTCAGGAAAGTCATGTAATATCCATAGATGAAGAGAATAACAGAAATAAACATTGCTGTTTAAATTCAGGAAAGTCATGTTAATATCCATAGTTGAAGAGAATAACAGAAATAAACATTGCTGTTTAAATTCAGGAAAGTCATGTAATATCCATAGTTGAAGACAATAACAGAAATAAACATTACTGTTTAAATTCAGGAAAGTCATGTTAATATCCATAGTTGAAGAGAATAACAGAAATAAACATTGCTGTTTAAATTCAGGAAAGTCATGTAATATCCATAGATGAAGAGAATAACAGAAATAAACATTGCTGTTTAAATTCAGGAAAGTCATGTAATATCCATAGTTGAAGAGAATAACAGAAATAAACATTATTGTTTAAATTCAGGAAAGTCATGTAATATCCATAGTTGAAGAGAATAACAGAAATAAACATTATTGTTTAAATTCAGGAAAGTCATGTAATATCCATAGTTGTAGGAAATAACAGAAATAAACATTGCTGTTTAAATTCAGGAAAGTCATGTAATATCCATAGTTGTAGGAAATAACAGAAATAAACATTACTGAATAAATTCAGGAAAGTCATGTAATATCCATAGTTGAAGAGAATAACAGAAATAAACATTGCTGTTTAAATTCAGGAAAGTCATGTAATATCCATAGTTGAAGAGAATAACAGAAATAAACATTATTGTTTAAATTCAGGAAAGTCATGTAATATCCATAGTTGAAGAGAATAATAGAAATAAACATTGCTGTTTATATTCAGGAAAGTCATGTAATATCCATAGTTGAAGAGAATAACAGAAATAAACATTATTGCTTAAATTCAGGAAAGTCATGTTAATATGCATAGTTGTAGGGAATAACAGAAATAAACATTGCTGTTTATATTCAGGAAAGTCATGTAATATCCATAGTTGAAGAGAATAACAGAAATAAACATTGTTGTTTAAATTCAGGAAAGTCATGTAATATCCATAGTTGAAGAGAATAACAGAAATAAACATTGCTGTTTAAATTCAGGAAAGTCATGTAATATCCATAGTTGAAGAGAATAACAGAAATAAACATTGCTGTTTAAATTCAGGAAAGTCATGTAATATCCATAGTTGAAGAGAATAACAGAAATAAACATTACTGTTTAAATTCAGGAAAGTCATGTTAATATCCATAGTTGAAGACAATAACAGAAATACACATTGCTGTTTAAATTCAGGAAAGTCATGTAATATCCATAGTTGTAGGAAATAACAGAAATAAACATTGCTGTTTAAATTCAGGAAAGTCATGTAATATCCATAGTTGAAGAGCATAACAGAAATAAACATTGCTGTTTATATTCAGGAAAGTCATGTAAGTTTACATAAGTTCAAAATGTTTTACGAATTCCATTGAGCTTGTGGACTGTTAGGTTGCCAAGATTTATCAAAAGTCAATAGCATTGTTTGTCAGAAGTGAACAAATAAAATTGAAAAAATCCGACAATTCAATTTATTTTATACTAAATTACAAAGTTTACACAAAGTCATGACATTTGCGATTTTTCTAATCCTGTAAGTTTTCTCTAAACATGAGGACATGTCAAATTGAAAAACAAACACACTTTTAAAATACCATAAAATGAATGTTTGAAATTGCCTCTTTAGCCTTCGTGGTCAAATAGCATTGATTTAATATCTATTTTTCATCTAAACATGACATTTTGTAAAGAAAAGTCAATATTGAATATTATTTAGGGACGGGTGTATAAAGCACACAAGCTAATGATGACAAAGGAGTTCTTATTTGGTTTCCGTATTCATACGTTGACTATATGAGAGCAAATAAAATATGACATTTGAATTACAATTTTTTTTTAAATGAAATATGAATGGAAAAAATGCTTGAAATGGAAAAAAATATTGATATTAATATTAATATATTTAACTTGTACATAAATTAAGAATCTAAGGAGAATTTACGTTTTATATAAACAAATCTACGTACAGAAAGGTTACAGCCAGTTTATATGCACTTGTTAAAAGACTGTATGCCTAGCTACATCCAAAAAACGAGCACATATCGTCACAAGTGTTTAAAAAAACCCACCACAAGTTCAGTTTTGATAACACTTTTTTAAAATTTAAATTTGACATCTACCATCGCAGACGACGAATCTTCCTTGCTTTTAAAAACCGATCTTCGTAAAGCACATACATTCCATGCATATCGGTTGTGCAACATTTCATTTAAAGACAATTTATAAGCAAAATTGTGCGGACGTCAGAAAATAAAGGTAAGACTCCTACTACTATGATTATACAGGAAAATCGAAACGTCACGCAACACCCAGCAATTTGGGGTTCAGGAGTCGACGATAGATATTTGAACAAGGCGACGACATCTGCAGCTTACCACTCGGCGACGTCAGAGTCGAATACAATGGATGCATGCACTTGTATTCATTGATTTTCGTTGGCACACAGGAGACGTGTGTTGCTCATAGATAAGTCTCAGTTCCCGCTTTACAAGTCAGGATGACAGTGAAACAATGGTCCAGTTCCCTGTCCTGACGAGTTGGACTTTACGCCACAGACAACGCCGTTAAACTCGTACAGATCCTTCTTCGGGGGTGGAATTACATTCTATAACGCTCCATAAACAACCTAATGGTAAATGGTATAAGGAGAGTTATGATGGCAATGTACTGTTGTCCGGGGTGTACACACACCCTTCTGATTTTGACCCATAAAAATGAGATTCAAATGTTGTAGTTTAGTTTAATAGGAAACTCCCACGTTTAATAGGAAACACCCACGTTTAATAGGAAACACCCACGTTTAATAGGAAACACCCACGTTTAATAGGAAACTCCCACGTTTAATAGGAAACACCCACGTTTAATAGGAAACTCCCACGTTTAATAGGAAACACCCACGTTTAATAGGAAACTCCCACGTTTAATAGGAAACACCCACGTTTAATAGGAAACACCCACGTTTTAATGTTATCCATACAAACGTCAACTGTTACAAGACAACTAAACTGGTCAAGATTTAATCAGTAATAAAGAAATAACACCAAATTCTATACAAACAATAAAATACTCATTCATGAACAAAATTGAGATATCTTACCCTTGCAAAACCCACTATCTTTTCCTCGCCAGTGTCATGAGTATAGATATGAAATACATGTATATATTGAGAGTAAATGCTCTAATATAAGCCCAGGACTAAATATACAATGTGACACGTGACACGAACACTTGCTGCATTGGTGATCGGTTAGAATATCTATTTATCCTAATGAAATATATTAATTTCATTCTGTCTTATTAAGTGCGACATTAAATAGAATGTACTATCTTTATGATACCGTCTTCAAGTTATTTAAGTTAGAAGCTGAATAAAGTTGTTTCGTCGTGAAAGATAGGGCCAGTCATTTATAATAACAGAACATAATTATACAATTTTAGAGTTGCACAAACTGACCGCCACTATATAACTGAAATATTGTTGAAAATGGCGTTATACACCATCAAACAAACAAACAAATATTTCGAGTAATTTCGGTTAATCTATTTAAACTATTTTTTAACTTCAGTCTTAAATTAGCCATGTTAATTCTTAGGAATTGTAGGAGTGCAAACCAAACATTTGAATTAGCTGAGTAAACAACTAAAGTCAGCGTGGGAGTTTAGATTTTTTTTTACGATGCGTGACATATTTCTTTGCCCTTTCTCTCAACAACTTGCGACTCACCTGAGCATGAATCGCACCACCGAACAAACTCTTATCTAAAGATTCTATAATTCACCATAATTTGACTGAAGCATTGAAGACACGCTCTCAATTATGATATTACAGTTAATACTTACGCAGATTCTGGCTGAGGGAAAAAGGACATTTTCGGGTCAATTTAAGAATTTTCTATTTTTAGTAATGGCGACCATCTTGAATGGATGTCGGACCAAGATATTACATCTTAGAATGGGCATCATCCACGCATATTTCAGCCAAGTTTGGTTAGAATTGGTTGAGTAGTTTCTAGGAATAAGTTTTAATTATTTTTTTATTTTCTTACTTCCATAAGTAGCCAAAAACCGCAAAAATGCAAAATTGACTAAAAGAGGAAAAGAAATAGGCATCTTCATAGCGAGTGTCAGAATTTTCTGTTTTCATTAACGACGGCCGTCTTAGATCGAATTCGGACCAAGTGGATATATTTTAGAGTGGAGATGACACAATTTAATTAAAATAGATATAGCTTCGTCCGCATCATTTTTGGACTACTAAAATTTATGATAAACGGGATGACTTCAATTTTAAAATCATAAATTTTCCAAATAATTATGTGCAGCAATATACCAGCTTCTCCTGCATATGGTGTTTACATCTCGCAATTGATTCGTTATGCAAGGGCTAGTAGCAATTATTCTGATTTCTCTGAAACATCATCTTTATCTGAGAAACAGGCTACTGGACCAGGGCTATAAGAAGATTCGCCTTATTCGATCTCTTAAAAAGTTTATATTCCGATACCAAGATCTTGTCGAAAAATATTCTGTCTCTGCAGAGACGATAATGAGCGATGGATTTTCATAAAGTAAATATGGAAAATGTATAAAGATAACGATTAAGTAATCGTGGTTTAGACATGACGTCATTCAACATCTCATTTGAAATCAAATTGTGTAAGAAGATGACCGTTTAGATAAACGTTCTGCAGAGACGATAATAAACGATGTATTTTCATAAAGTACTGCGTTGACTACTATTATGCCTAAAGTGTCCCAGTATTGTTAAAAATGCTGTTATAGTGACAACCGGAACCTTTTAACCGTAATGAAAGCGGGAGATTTGGTGCCGTAAAATCTGATTCAACCCACCATTTCTTTGGAAATGCCTGTACCAAGTCAGGGCCATTGCGGTTTTCCCAGTTTTCTGGTTGTTGACTGATTTTGTGTTTGTTGACTTATGAGTTTTGCCTTTCCCTTTGGAAGATTGCTCGGTGTTCGGTAATTTTGTTATTACCCTTATTATAATCGCTTACTATCCTCTTTTTCTTTCTCGTTTCGTCTGAAATCTAACAACATCATCTCAGAGGTCAAAAGCCCTCATGCAATCAAACTCGCATCCTCCAACTATTCACTACGAAGCAGCCAGTGGGAAAAAATTCACCAAATTCATGCAAAGGTATTTATTTTAATTTATATCAATCATCTTTATTCTCAATAACCATATTCAACGGTACAGATAAGATATAAGGATTAGAAAAAAATGCAGCTCATGTTTGACAATGAAATGATCAACAAAAACGGTGTTTGCTCTGTTTTTAATTCATTCACCCCGAACTGAGGTATAATTTACTACTCGTTTCTTCTATTTCTATGGATGTCGTCATTTTCTCTCAAATGACCTCTGATTTGATATAAAGAAAAGGGCCCGGGTGGCTCAATGGGTTAGATAGTTGGATTACCTAACAACCCATACAAGCCTATCACCAATACGGCGTGGGTTCGCGTCCGGCTTTGGAAATTACAATAAAGGCTGCACTCGACTCGCAGCCGCAAGTGATAAAGTTTACCAGTTGCTTGCCCATGGTCGGTGGTTCTCTCCAGGTACTCCGGCTTCTTCCACCACTAAAACTGGTCGCCATGATATAGCTGAAATATTACTGAAAGTGGCGTTAAACACCAAAAATCAATCAATCGATATAAAGAAACCTAGGAAAATATTTTTATTAGTCACGATAATCAATTAAGTTGTAGCTTATTTCAAATTCTGACCACTGTCGTGATCTCTAATGCAATGTTGTTAGATCTTTCACGCAGCTACACAGAAAAAGGAAGGAGCAATGAAGGAGATCTAACTTTTATTAGATCGGGGGAAAACCCAAGACTATTCCTGCAAAGTTTGGTTCAAATTGGCTGAGTAATTTTAGAGAATATATTCTGATGATGTTTTTGGCTTAAATTAGCTTTATTGCCATAATTAACCAACACAAATCGACAAAAGTGTAAAGGCCTATTTACACGATCTGTTTTTCCATGGCTGATTTTCCATGGCTGTTAAAACACACCGTGTGCATTGGGAAAACATATGACAGATATGAAGTCAGACTGAAGACAGAGCGTTTAGAACTTTCCCTATTCTCTCTGTCAAGACAGAGGAAATAAACCCATCATGGAAAAGGTCAATAAGGTTATACTATAAATATACTGATGTGCACGTGTAATTTTCCCGGGGCGCAGGTTTGATAAGAGGGAATACTCTATGCAAAGGTTCTTCAAAATCTTCTTTGTTAATTCTCACAAAATTTTGAAACGTCTTTGATCCTCCTGTTCCAGCTCCCTAATTAATGCATGGTAAGCACCAACTTCTCTTCTTCGTTGTATCCATGGCTTCACCCATGTTCTCCGACCACGTTGATTGTTACAGATAATATGACATGCAGCAGCTATCATTAAAATACACATAGGAGCAACAAAATCATCATTCTTCATGTAAATGTAATAAAAACCAAATTTGGAGGGAAATATTAATTAGCTCAGACGTGAAATGACATACCGTCTAAACAGACTAATGAGGCATATGTTATCAGCTATGGAAAGACAGCTATGGAGAGAACAGATCGTGTAAATAGGCCTTAAGGTTGACGAAATAAATGGAATATACGTTAAAGAGCACCTACGGTTTCAGATAACGCTGTTTTGACCCTATTCGTATTTTTAGTTTTAGTAACGGTGGTCATCTTGGATGGAATTTGAACAACAACAAAAAAATGAAATGAGGACACGTTCATTGATATACACGGGAAGATGCATTCCATTATTTGTTTACCTGTCCTAATTATACTGAAATAAGACGTATTATGATCAACAACTTAAATTGGGTACAGACAAGCGATTTGAATTTGAATCTACTATCCCGTGAGTCGGATGATTTAACATACGAAGAAAATATTAATATCATCAAACACGTTTTCAATTTGATTAAATCTTCAAAAAGATTCCTTGTAGTATAATTACTCGATAAGTATCTACTCTCCAACCTCGCATCCATCCAACACAACCTTTTTATTAATTCGTTAATTATTTACAATATATCTCTATATGTATTATATGTATGCTCAGAATGATCATTATACTATGTGAATTTATTGTATAAATGGGAGAAGACTTCATAAGTTGGTAAAACTTGTGTCCTATCCCTTTTGTTAATTTAACAAATAAAATCATCATAAACTAAAATATACACGACAATAAACTTAATTGATACAAAGTTAGCATCTCTCACATAACATGTGTAATGAGAGTTTTTGTGGTATGAACCTGGCCACTGTTTTTGTTTAAGTTTTCTTGTATGAAAACAAAATAACATGTATGCTTAACATTGCATTAATTTACAAACAAACAAGTTAACAAAATAATTATAAAATGTTACTTCTATTAACTTGCTATGTTTCGTTTTGACACGAGTAGTGACCCATGAGACACTTTAAACAATCCCCTTCATACACTGCCATTTATAATTTTTTTACCAACAAAATGATGTATTCACACGAATTCCAGTGGTTTAATACCATAAATCTTAATTTTTATGACGTTTTATAATGTTCTTATAACATAAATATGGAACCCGGATGATCAGAATGGTCACAGTGAAATAATGGTGCAATCACACCTGCAAAAATAATTATCAAGTATAAAAAGGTGATAATAAATTTCCGGCTTAATTTGTTTGAATAGATCTTTATAACTCCTTACACACTTCCTGTTCTCCTGTAGTAAATAAAAGTTTAAAAAACACCCTTTTATAATTCACAAACTGCTATTTAAGAGACTGTTAAGAATTATTAACTTGTTAGGGGAAATTGTAACATGAATCTTTGAGTAATACTCCTCCGCGGAAACCATGTGGCATAGAAATAGGACCCGTTTCTCCTATGTGGGTTCAACCATATGGACTGGAAGTTAGATACATTTTTTACTCATCTTTCTGTGCAGTCCAGTAATACAATCAGATGTAGATCGTTAACAGGTATCTACTCCTTGGCGGACGTTTCAATAATTGTCTGGGTGTCACAGGCAGCAAACTGACATAAACAATTCGATACATTAATTCAATAGTACACATAAGAAAAGTTTGAAGATACCAAAGGGGTACTCAAAAGACGTAAGTACATACAATACAATGGCCAAAAGACAAAGGGAAAAAGAACAAACAACGAACATTACACAGCAAACAAAAGATAGAGCAACACGAACCCTACTTAAGAAGAGTTTGAAGATACCAAAGGGGCAATCAGAAACCGTATATCGAAAAAGAACAGACAACACAATGGCCAAAAGAAAACGTACAAAAGGACAAACAACGATCGACAAAACATACATATAAAACTAAAGATCGAGTAACATGAACCCCACTAAAAACCAGGGGTGAACTCAGGTGCTCCGGAAGGGTAAGCAGTTCCTGCTCCACTAGTGGCACCCGTCGTGTTAATCTAGTTACAAACCCGGTAATAAGTCGTGAATGAGGAAAGGACTGGGAAGTGTTTACGATAAGTGGAACATATCCGTGGTCATTTGTGACACAGATATTCCATAACGGTCAACCAAGTCATGGTTAACACCGGGGTTGAACTCATTGTGCTCCGGAATGATTAGCATTCCTGCTCCACATGGTGACACCTGCCATGTTACTGTTAAACGACACGAACATTTGGAAATCGTGTTGGACACCAGTAATAGTAAATAAATACAAATAACATGAACCCTTTACAAATCAAATGGGAGTCAAGACTACTCGAACATCGTTTTTGCGCGGAAATCGTAGCGGACTTCACAACACGGATGGAGACAAATGTGTCTGGTTTGAATGATGCCAAATTCCAAGTTAAGACACTTCTTCAATCAATGCTATGCATCTTTACCTTTGCCGAGATGGAATTTCATGTCTCCTGTGGCGTCCGCTATTAAAACATAGATTTAGCCGTGACCTGGCCCCTCTACCAACAACAAATCCGAGGCGTCACGAGTACCAGATTATATTCACCACAGTTTATCGGGAAGATTGCATAAATATCAGGACATGAGAGTCATTCGGTTCAGACTTATCAATGTTAAGGGGACAATACCACAAAAGATGATGTCCTTAGCTCTACCACGTAAAAGTGATCATCATGAACTACTTCAAAAGGATTCAGTAATTATAATAAGTATATTTAATACCAATTGTAAGTTTATGCATTCAAAATTTTGCTAAATGAGGTATGATTAAATTATAATTTGTACTTCCTCTTTACGCCAAGTGAACAATTATGCAGTATATTATGAAAAGAACGAGTTACTTATTTAAATAATGATGATAATATCTACTTTGTATTAGACAAACACTCAGCTGAATTAATAGTGGCTGCTACATTTTGTATCTGAAACAACAGTTACATGGATACTAGAATAACCACTTAATTGGATGCAATATCCTGGCTTCGAGTCACCCAGTCTTTGTTCGTACTCATGTTCATGGGTGTTTCTAGGTCAATATTCAATCTTGAATCTTGAATCTTAATATATACTGCTGCTAGCCTCTAGGAGAAGCAACAAATACCAGGATTTTGTTGCTCTTGTTGACCTGATCGCGGATTGATTACGCCGTCTTCTGCATTCGAGTCTCGTATTCTAACCCACTACACCACTGAAACTGTCCATCTATTTATAAATGTGTCGACTGTTCTCCTACTAGACCTAGTACCTACTCGTATTCTGACAGACAATGATAAACACAAGGCTGTTGGCAATCCTCGTTAAACAAATAAAGAATTAAATTAAACACAAGTATGTTAATTGTACATAGAAACCACACTTTTCTCATTAAGTAATATATATTTACACTGTACATATGTAGATTGATGGAATTGTACCGAAGAGCAATTGTTCAAATTCTACACAAACAATATTTTGTCAGTTGATTGGTCATGGTTTGGTGCACAGACCACGTAGGACAGTCAGTCATACACGACTTCAACTACTTGTATCACGGACGTTTAACCCCCCGCAACTTCCATTTAATCTGTGTCTATCAAATTACCAGGGACGTTTTAGAATTCTTTTGTAATTAAAAGTTGAGGTCATATGTCACATATTACGGGGCAAAAAAATGAAACTTTGTTCCCTTTTAGTTAATTATGGCGCCTAATATTCGTAATAAAATGCTACAAATATAGATATATAATATGTACAAACTTGGACCTTTTTATTTATCAGTTTATCAGATATTAATCCTTAGTGTCAGGTTTTAGTTAATTCTACATTTGTAGCAAGTGACAAAACCCATGATTTTTATCTGATATATTCAATTAGCTTACATACGTACTATTGAAATTTCAATACTTGCTAAGAATAAATTTCAATTGAAATTCGATATAATATATAAAAATAATATAGTTTGAAAATCGTGTACACGGATTAAATGTTTTTTTACAAATTTGAGACCTTTTTTTTGTATTAGATATATACACATTAAACAAACAATATAATATTTTGGTTTTTGAAATTTCTGTATTGATATTAATTATGAAAATGGCAACTATGTCTCTCATATAAAAATATGTCGCTTTCCTCAAATACACATCTTAATAATAATTATACCAAAACTGAATGTTGAATTTTAATAAAATAATTTATCACATAATTTTATTTGTTCCCCTTTATTTCATTGGCATGTTGGAGGAACACGAGATTAACCACATATTAAAAAACGTGCGGTTTTGCACACGAAATCTTTCAAGAAAGAATTTTACGTTATCAAACTGTCCGTAAAAACCTTGATATGATATGAATGGAAATATTAATATCATTGATATCTTAGTTCTGACATGTTGTTCTAATATCTTCTATAACATATTAAGGAGGACGATGGGATGATAATGTTGGTAGTTATATCGTCTGCCAATTTTATTTTCAAGGACGACATTTTGAATTTAGTATTTAAATCTGTTAATATCATATAGCTATTATGAAAAATTAATTTGATATGAATGATACAACTATCTTTGGGTGCATTCAGGGCAATGTTTAGGGCGTAATAATAAGGACAAAAGTATATTCTTTGTTTAACTACCAAACTATCATAAAGGGAATCTATTCTAAACAAAACATGTCGCTGACGACCTTCAATAAAATTTACACTACATCACTTGCGGAACAATTCTATATTGTTTTTGTGTTATATCACTAATATTCCCGTTATTATTTTATTGTTATGAAGCATAATTTGATAAACAACTGATAATCAAATGGATGTCTAGTACACACGCATGCGTCTTTTCCAAAACATAAATAATTACGATGAATATCGATACATATAGTATTCAAGTATATACATGTTATAGGTGATCCTAATAACCTAAGATTAAGGGTTAAAGGTTATGATCATAGTGTTTAACGCCACATTCAACAATATTTCACCAATATATCGTGGCGGTCAGTTTTTTTTGTGTGGAGGAAACCGGAGTACCCGGAGAAAACCACCGACCTGCCGTAAGTCACTGACAAACTTTATCACATAATGTTGTATCGAGTACACGTCGCCATGAGCGGAACTCGAACTCACAATTTTAGCACTGGCGAAAGGCACTGTTTGCACAGGTATTTGTATATCCAACTACCACACGATCACAACCACGACGGGCACCTAAGGTTAATATAGGTTGTGGATCCAGTACTGTTACATGACACAATAGTACGCGTCTCCTTTTGTAAGCTTTGTTTTTGTAGTCAGTTTTAACAAAAAACATTGCGATGCTTTTCAGAAGTAAGCCAACCTTTTGAATAGCAATCCGAATATACAGTGTTTCACCATCGCGATCGTTTTAACGAGTAACGTGATAATATTCAACTTTTTGAAAGTATCGCGATGGAATTAGCAACTTGATGGTGTCATCTCAATTTTAACATGTATAGCCATTCATAATAATTACCGTACATTACGTTGCCAATTATTAGGGTGTAGAAATAGGACTTAACTGAATTAACTGCTCTTACAAGGATACCCACTGGATGTGCAAAAGGGGTTAAATCAAATATCAAATGCATAACTAGCCTTAATTGCGAGGGGTAAATGAATATCTCGTGTTTTGAGAATCCGGTGCTTCATGCAGGCAAAATAACAGCAACCCTTAATAAGCATTGCATTAGGATGGTCCGTTACAACGTAGCATTTTCATTTATATCTTTGGTAGACACTTGGTGTTAAACAATGACCAATCAATTGAAATGAGTCTCTATAGAAACGGTATGAAATTAAAATAGAGGAAAACTAATTAAATAATACTTTTTACTTGCTCTCAAAGACTTCTAGATTATTTAGCTTCCCAATCTCAGGGTGAACAACGTACGTCATACATCCGGGTATTTTTTTTATCGAAAACTTTATAATGGCGGAAATTGTTCAACTATCTGACAAAATAAAACTCTTTTTTATACTATTTTAACAACGAACCTGTATGATAAAAGCCAGACCAAAGTACCCTACAGACTTCTATGGTACTATTTACATCAATAATATTCAAAAAGGTGTTGTCATTTGTTTAATCATTCCGACAATATTTCCTTTTGATACTATATCCAGCATAAAAAATACCCGGATGTATGACATGACGTACGTTGTCCACCCTGGATCCAGCATCAACAGGAAATGTTGTCGGAATGATTAAACAAATGACAACAGCTTTTTGAATATTATCGATGTAAATAGTACCATACAAGTCCGTAGGGTACTTTGGTCTGACTTTTATCATACAGGTTCGTTGTTAAAATAGTATAAAAATGAGTTTTATTTTGTCAGATGGTTGAACAATATCCGCAGTTATAAAGTTTTCGATAAAAAAATACCCGGATGTATGACGTACCTTGTCCAACCTGAATATTTTGACCATGAGAGTACCCGATGAAGGTTATTTCAGAAACGAGTTTTGCGCACTAGATTTTCTCTAAATTAGAGATCTACATTTTTATTACTATCACTGGGTCGATTCCTCTGCTCGTGGACTATGGGTCCCCCGAGGATATCATCCTCCCAGTAGTCAGTGTTTCCGCACTGACATGGTTTATTAGATAGCTTTTTGTTCGAAATTTGCAGTTCATGAATAATGTAAAAAAAAATTCTATCAAAATTAAGGTCAATATCAATCAGATATAGATAGCCTCGGCCGATTTTTTCTATCCTGTTTGGGTCTTTAGATTTACTCGCTTCTAAAGACACGACGGGTGCCACCAGTGGAACAGGAACTGGGTTACCCTTCCGGAGGACCTGAGTTCACCCCCGGATTTTAGTGAGGGTTCGTGTTACTCGATCTTTAGTTTTCTGTGTAATGTTTTGTAGATCGGTGTTTGTCCTTTTTCTTTTGATCATTGTGTTGTCTGTCCTTCCTCGATTTACGGCTTCTGATTACTCGTTTGGTATCTTCAGACTCTTCTTTTAGATTATTTGGCTTTCCATTCTATTGACCATTAGATATTCCAGAAACACACCATGGGTACGAAAATAGATTTCTACGTTTTAAAGTAAAGCTGTGAATAAATCAAATGTAAAGATATTATATAATTCACTTACCCATTTTATTAAATTATTCAAAGCTACTGAATTTTTTTTTAAGAAAAGACCAATAAATCATACAAAGCTATCATGTTTTATCAATACACATAATGTGTGATGATGGTGCAGCCATAAAGTTTTCTTATTTACATTTGAATAAAAAGATAAATCATTGTCAACAAATCTTTATAAAATCAGAAAAGCAGAAATGATTCTGCATTAAATTCGTTCCTTTGATATTCATCCGCATATTAAATATTAAAAAAAAGACACAGACATGAACTTTAAACATCACTGATCACCAAGTGAAATTTACATACATGTAATGTTTTTATATACGTGTTGGTCTTCCATATGATTATTTCGTCGTGTGGGTATCTCAAGTTTCTGCATTATTTAACATTAAATGCACGCTTGTTTATGAAAAGTTTTGAGAATGATTTGAATGGACATGATTTTAGAATTTTATGTTTTAAAGTCTATATGTACTCTAGATTTCTTTTTGTTAATGAAAATAAATGAAATATTTCTGTAAAATTGGCATTTTAAATACTCAATGGGACTTTATATTATTTACAGGGATACTTTAGACCATTTGCTGTTTGATAAATAGCAATGTTCTATTTTTTTTTTTTTTTAAATCACATCAATGGGGGCAAGTGATTTGTGCGAATACTCAACGTAACTTTTAGCGCAATTTGTCCCGAGAATGGTTCATTCAACCGGTTCATTCAACCTATGCCAACATTTTAAGAAATATATATAAAAAGGTAAAAAAGATTGTTGGCATAGGTTTAATGGGTTAATTGTTAAATAAACATGACTAGACATGCTTAATTAGTGTAAAATGGGGGGAGATGTCAATGTCCACAATTAATTTTTAATGTAAGGTTATCTTGTTTTGTGTGAGTATTGAGTGAATAAAGTAAAGAGGAAGTAAGTATTTAAAATCATATTTTATGGAAATAACAAACAAAAAATCAGTATATCAGCACATATTTTTAATATCAAACTTTATAAAAATAATTAGGATATTATTATAAGCACATATATTTTAACATTATACAATTAATGACTTTTCATAAGGTGGACACCGATTTATCAACCCCGAGGAAGTGATGTTCACCGAAGCCAACGGCTGAGGTAAACATCACTTCCAAGGGGTTGATAAATCAGTGTCCACCGAAATGAAAAGTCATCAATTGTTTTATTAAATGACACATTCTAAGTGTAATTTTAGGGTGAAAATTGTGAATTGTTGCTGTTTCTAAGAAATTTCCATTTATTCTTTTTTATATGTAGCTGCTTCAAACCAACAAACACCAGTTTTTAAAGCTTGACATTTCTAATGTTTCAAAACAATAAAATTGATTAAGAAAAAACGAATACAATTTCAAAATTTTAACAAATAAAATATCACAGTTTCAGTAACGTGTCTTAACTTCTGGTTCTACTGACGAAGCTGTTTCGTTCATTTTTGTTTACTAACAGTCGTCTGCTGATTACCGAAGTTCGTTAGCAAGAACGCCTCTGATTGGTTGATGTTCAAAATGTCGGCCAATCAAATTTATCGATATTAATTAGTCTACTGGTTTTCCCCTGTTACTATATTTGGGTACGTACTAACTGCGACATGAGATTTATTAACCTCACGCGCAAAATTGCGCGGTGGACATGTAGTTCTGTTAGAGGAAGCAATGAACCTTCTAAACCAATTAGAATTAAAAAAATTCATAGTCATTTAATAACAATCATTATGAAAATAAAATAGGATATTATAAACATATATATTTTATATCATACATCATGAAAATAAATTAGGATATTACAAGCACAGATATTTTCTTTATCATACTTCATGAAAATAAATTAAAGATATTATAGGCACAGATATTTTCCGTAGAAGCCTGTTGTTCTTTAAGTAGATTGATGAGGTAAACTATGTTTGGATGTGGGTGCACAACGTGGTTCTTCAATTTGTGATGCCAACCTTCCAGATGATTTGTTGTTCTGGGTCCATCGGTGTCGAAGTGATTCCAGATATGTTGATGACTTTCTACCCAATACTCTGTGACATAGTCAGTAAATGGCTCTGTATTGATGTTGGTGTCAGCCAGGTTGATATCTACAAGTGCATTGAACTAGATGTCTTGAACATGTTCTATTGGAACCAAGGGCAGAACTGCAGCTCGTCGAACTAGGGTTTTGATGTGGTTGTTGTTCTTGTAGTGGATTTGTAGTCCCGTATCCTGAGTTTTTCTCCATATACATTGGGTGTAATGGAAAAAACAATCCTTGGCGGTTATACCTGGGAAGATTCGGTATGCAGCGTTGCGGATTGCAATCTCATAATCTAAATAGATAGTACTTGGCTGGAGTTGTAACTGGTGTTGATCGCAGGCCTGTTTTAGAAGAGTCAGGAATCTGGTGTAGACTGTCTCACTTTTTCCAGGCAGTAATGCATATACTAATGGATACATAGTACCATCAACATATGTGTGGAAAGTATATAATTGTGTAAACACATCTGGACATGTATAAAATGTCCCATCACCATAGATGATGTCTGCTGCAGTAAAATGAGTGAGATTCTGTTGAGTGCTAAAGATGAGTATGCGTTCATCGTTTCCGTCGTCAGCAATGAGGAATCTCTGGTTTGCTGCTGTTAGAGTCCATTGTCCCTCTAAAATAATATCTGAACGAGTTGCTGGTAAGATTGGTATTATTTTAACCCTTTCATTGTAGAAGCTACCTCTGGATGACTCGAATGTGGGTAGTTGTTCTACAACTTTATGTGCGTCTTCATTCCATTCTGGATTACGGAGTTTGTTGACCTCTTGGTCATAGATAGTTGGGATAGGTGTAGTCTCCTCCCTGCAACGTTTCTTTATGGATTTAAGAACACTATCTACTTTTAGTTTGGTTTGATGGTTAGGATGGTTATGAGCATCTGGGAGCTTCACAGGGATGCTGTCTAGAGTATTTATTGTGGCTCTGCAATTGCGGGTGGTACATATCCAGTAACATCTGTTGTCTCTACGCTGTTTTACTCTGTACTGAAAACCATTGTGAACTAGACTTTGGTTGCCCAGTCTGTTGGTGACGAATTGTACATTTAGTAGTTGTAAAGACGTAGGATATCGGAATTGTCGGTTGGCCAATACATAATAAAACAAAACATCAATAAAATTAAATATTTTACTAGAAAAAAACTAAGTGAAAAAAAATTAACATAAAACAATCATAATTCTTGACACAAAAAATAAACAAAATTAATATAAACAAAAATACAAAACATGCACAAAATGAAATAAAATTCAGACAAAAATAATAATAAAAATCAACAATCAATGTCAAATTTGCATACCTTCAGTTCAGCTCACTGTCAAAAGGAAAAATATTCAAATGAAACCAAATTATTTTCAAATATTAAATTTAATGTTCTTGGTAGCTGAGCAGATAATAAAATAAATAACGATATACTTGCAATGTTATACACTTCAAGTTAAGTTCTGATTCAACAAAAAATAAAATTAAAAATTCTCACTTCCGATACTCAACTGTTGACTTCCGGTATACAACTTCCATAACATCCGGTTCACAACCACAGACTATAACTTCCGGTTTACGAATTCGATTTTCAACTTCCGGTTCACTATATCTGGTTTCCAACTACGGAATAACTTCCGGTTTCAATACCTTGCTCACAATATCCGGTTTCCCACCACGGACTTACTTCCGGTTAACAAATACGGAATAACTTCCGGTGTACAACCACGGGCTAACTTCCGGTTCTCAAAGTACGGACTATAACTTCCGGTACTCAATAACTTCATTAAATATTATACCAGCACGCAACATCTACCATTTATCCAAACATTTCTCGAACCCAAATTCAACATGACAACCAACCCCTGAGTGGAAATAAAACGTATCCTGTGATAATTCCATGTCCTGTATTTGACAATTTTGAACTTTCACCAACCATTTATTCCATGTAACATATCTAAGGTCTATCCTCGTCCAGTGTTCAGTGCGGTATATCTGGTATACCTCGTGTGTCCTACCTCAACTGACCCATATCCAGAAATTGAGGGTACTTTCCTCATAAATATTCATCATATTTAAATTAGATTTTGATCACGTGACTGCAGTTTCAAGCTTGATGGATCGTTTATTAGATTTGTCAAAAAATAGCCTATAGTACGGAGATTCAAATGATTCGAAAATTAAAGGTTATTGTTTATTTCCGCAAAGTTTTTCTTCTGTCAAAATTCAAATATTTGTGTTTTGTAACAATTTTAGACATGTCTTTGATATCGCGATCATGCAAAATTGATCATATTATATTTAATGTGGGAACCCCGAGTTTAGAAGCTAGAAATATAAGGTTAGTTAATATAATTACATATATTATTGAGGAATCTAAATTAATTTCAGAAAATATGTCGCCAAATGTCATTCATTGTTAAATTGTGTGTCACACGCCACCAGTTTCATGTATTTCAGACATTTTTACATAGACTCTTGAGGCCAAAAAAGGGTTCGTCGCCTCGGATTTTCATTTAGTCCAGGAACCTCGAATATTTAATTGTTTTCATTAATTTTTATTTCATTTAATTCAGCTTGATTCAATGTATCATTTTCAAGTTCAGAAAATGACACACATGCAATTATGAATGATATCGTCTATATAGATCATATGAAAATTGAAGACGTCCCGGCGTCGCCATCTTAGATATGCAAATGAGCAAAGTACCCATCATTTCTGGCTTTGCAGTCACGTGATTTTGTTTGGCGGGAACTAATTACCTGTAATTAGCTCCCGATAGTTGGATTTAAATACCTACATGTATTGATTTTTCCAGCTTATCGTATGTTATCAAACTGGCTAAAATAAACGTAATTAAATGATAATAAATGAAAAGACAGTTTGTTACAGTAGTGCATTTGCCATAACTTTGTAACTTATGTGATGTCTGGGACTCTTACTGTGTTCCTATATATACCCTTTCCAGGGGCGGATCCAGGATTTTCAGTTAGGGGGGGGGGCGCACTTAAAAAAATTGGGCCGAGCGAAAATTTTTGGGGTATTTCGTGTGAAAAATCACGATTTTTCGCCAAAAAATTATATTTTTTCCAATTTTAGGGGGGGGGGGGGGGGGCTTTGTTAGCTTGGCCAACTCTGTTAAAGTAGTGAACATTAATTACTGTAAAATTACTGTAATCAAATATTATCCCCAATCACATCAATATGAAAATGACTGAACTTGAGTGAACTGAACTATCTTGTGATTAATTAGCTTGGAGTGGGCAGTTAAAAAATACTCTTCAAAATTATGATAATTCTAAATTTATAAATAAATATTATTAAAAACTTTTGAATTGAGATTAATTGCATGAGTATCATATAATATTTTAAATTCATACGTTTCAGAAAGATTTTTATTTAAATTATTCTGAAAAAAAAAATTTTTATTTTATATTTTACCAGATTTTTATTTTATATTTTACCAGACTTATTCTTATATTTTTAGATTGTTTTTGTGTTTTTTTTTGGTTTCTTTGTAATAATTGTTTATTTAGATTATTCCATCTTTTCTATTTACAGATTTTTGTGTAATTTTACCAGATTTTTATTTATTTTATATATAAATTTTTACAAAAGTTTTTTTTTTTTTTTCAAGTTATTAAATTTTAACAGACTTATTCTTATATTTTTAGATTGTTTTTTGTTTTTTTGGTTTCTTTATAATAATTGTTTATTTAAGTTATTCTATCTTTTTTATTTACAGCTATTTGTGTAATTTTACCAGATTTTCATTTATTTTATATATAAATTTTTACAAAAGTTTAATTATTTTTTTTTAATTTTAACAGACTTATTCTTATATTTTCTTATACTTTGGGTTTTTTTTTTTAATAACAAATTTCAGTTTTGAGACCTGCATTTCCAAATTTACTTACCTGTAACTATCATTAATTGTTATATAGCCACCTGTCATAAAATGTTTGTGACATTGAATATGATATTTCAAAATGTTGGCATACATTGAATATGATATTTCAAAATGTTGGCATAGGTTGAAGACACCCCGAGAATATGTCCTTTACCGCCAAGCGTCATTTAAACGTATTTTTCACTACAACGAGAGTCTTATGGACATGAAAATTATCTGGTGAATGGTCAAGCCCGGGTTTCCGAGCTACCGTATGCGTCAACTATATATATATATCTTTTTTCTCATCACCAAATGACATAGGTACAGAGAAGACATAGACACAATTATATACAATATATACAATATATATACAATATTAGAACACAGGAAAACAGTTAGCTAGGAGTACACACCCTTTCATTTATGATCCGTATGAATTTACATAGATTAGTCAGATTCAGTCTATTTGTTGACGCCATAATCCCCAAGAAGTTGATAATAGTTGGTCTTTTTGTATATCTCTTCTTGATATAAATATCTCTATATTGCTTAAAATTTGGACAATTTAAAATATAATGAAATTCATAACCAATTTCTTCTAAATTACATAAATTACATTTTCTATTTTCGCGCGGTATGTTATTCCATCTTCCATGTTCTATTGGCAGTTTATGTTTTGTTGTTCGAAATTTACATAGAGTTAAGAAATCTTTTTCGTCTAAAATATCAAAATATTGTTAAAAAATAAACGTTTCTTTAAAAATACAATAATTTAGGGTTTTAGAACAATTGTGTAATGTTTCTCGCCATGTCTGCTGGAATTGATCGTGCAATCTCATTTTTATATTGAATTTTAACTAGACTTCACTAATGGAAATTTGTGTTTCCCAAATATACGAACTTGAAAGAAAATTGTCTCGCTGCCATTATTTTGGGCAAATTTACCATGAATCGTTTCACATATTCCCCTATCATATCGTCGTGAAACGTTTATCAAATTCATTTTTATTACTTTAAATTACAATGTGTAAAATCTGTCGAATGATCATCATATTATATGCTGAATCATTTGTTTGTGTATAAAATTTCAAGTTGTTTGAATATAACTTTTTTTTATATGATAATGGACCATTTTTCCAACCTCGTCATGTATCTTTAATTATTCGATTTCACGGAAGAATTGATAACATAAATATGTTTACAATAAACCCAAGTCCTACAACATTAGTTCCTTTACTTTGTGACATGTATATGTAAATTATATACAAAATATAATATGACCTATCCCTATACGTATACAAACAGAAAAGTTATAGACCACAGTAAAATAATAAAATATATTACTGGATTTTTTTTCTTTTTTTTTATAACATATTTTTTTTTTATTGATGAATTACATATTACATTTTTTTCACAATACAATATAACATAGGATTCTTTTTTTTATAACATATTTTTTTTTTTTTTATTGATGAATTACATATTACATTTTTTTCACAATACAATATAACATAGAATTCAGAAACAAGTGTAACGCTTATATTAATCCGTTTCCTACTGGATTGATAGCGACAAACACCAACAAACTATTTGTGGTCAATACACGAAACTGGTGGAGTCACAATAACAACAGTTTAGGACCTTTTGTTTTCTTGCTCCCAAAGAAATGTAAATTATTTGACTTTCAAATTTTTCGACTTTGCTGGTACCCAATGAAGTAATAAAAACGTAGATATCAAATTTAGTACACACGACGCATTTCTGGAATAACCTTCATCAGGTGACGCTCAAAATCGAAAGATTGGAAAGCCAAATAATTTAAAAAACCAAATGACCTAAATAGAATAACCAAATATCGGCTATGGTCACATATACCTGAAGGTTATTCCAGAAAGGCACGGTGTACAATGAGTTAGAGATCTACGTGTTTATTTCATGATAATGCCACTTTTACAAGGTAGAATACTACGGAGTTGAGGACCAAATTATTTCATCATGGTTTAAAGCCATTGCATATTAAAATGTTGTTTAAATGCAATGTGTAGTGTTTTGTGGGTCATTGCTTGACTTTTTAGCAATTTAATTATCTGTCCTTTGGTTTACGGCTTCTGATTACCCCTGTGGTATTTTAAGAATTTGTATCGAGTACACCTCGCCATCGGAAGAAATCGATGTCATGTGTTTAGGTAAATCCACCTGCCATACGATCGTGGTCATGACGGCATCCCTTTCTTGTGAAATGCCTACATTATTTAACAGATGGAGAAAACTTTTCGATAAAAGTCTGTGACAATGACATTTAAAAACTTCATATTTTTAATAAAACCATTCATGCTTTCTGTTATCATAAGAACCTGTTATGATTAATTGACCCGTAACACTATGTAAAAGTACAGTTAAACCTACCCATACGGTCACCTCTATTAAGCAACCACTTGTATTAAAAGGTTACCTTTTTCTTATCCTGTCATAGAACATTTCATATGAATTGAACCTCTTGTAAGAGGTCACCTGTCTTATATAAGGTCACTTTTTCTTTGTCCCAAAGGTGACCTTTTAATACAGGATTGACTGTACTTTCTTTTTTTTTGTATTTTTATTGGTGTCTGAAATATTGTCCCATTTACTAGCTCAATAGTTAAGTTGCTTTTAAAAACACATGTTTAAATAATGTACAGTACCGTTGAAGGTGTTATTAATTAGCATGCCAGGGCCGTGGCTAGACCAAAATGTTTATAGCAATGTATCGGGGGGGGGGGTTCTCCCATCGGGAAATTGGGCACATATCTTCTGCTATGTTATGTTAAAGAGGTACAATGGGATTAGCCCGCTCCCCAACCCTCTCCATCTACCCAATTAAATACACTATTTCTTATTGTGAAGATTGTTCATATCAATAACAAGATTGGCAAAATCGCAAGAAGTTACATTCAGACAAGGGACAGTTTGATATTTAACAATGGTGCAATCTACAGACTTGTTTTCGTCATGATGCATTTGTTTTGTTTGCCTTAGTGAAGCTACGGTTCTGCATGTTACAAAGTTAAACAATAATGGTCAACCCTATATCACCAACCACAACCACACGAACCACTTCTCTGTCAAGCGGTAAACGTCTGAATACCAAATAACAACGAACGAAACCACTTCTCTGTCAAACGTTAAATGTCTGAATACCAAATAACAACGAACGAAACCACTTCTCTGTCAAACGGTAAACGTCTGAATACCAAATAACAACGAACGAAATCGTTAACAAATGTAGAAATTCTAGAATTGAATAAATCTGTTTATAATTAAAATTATTGAGTAAATTATATGCGTTGTAAAAGTCGTCTTAAAATGTAAAAAGAGATTTTTAGTTGTAAATAAAAAGATTTAATCTCCTGCGACGATACTTCAAAGGTTTAGTATTCCTTTCTATTTTAAAAACCATCAATAAAATGTATGCAGTTTTTAAAAAAAAAAGGTAATAATATTAAAATTTATATATTTACAAATAAAAGGTGCATTTTAGTGGTTGGTGGGTTACTTTATGTTTGCCATGAAAGATGTTTCATAGCTGAAATTAAAATATTGAAAACTGATGCATTATGTAACTTTATAATTATCTATTTCGCCTACATGTAAATATTTCTTACAAAATTGTCATGGGAAATGTAAGGGACCAATCCTCTGTTCATCTTATACACATGATTAATTTGAAAAATATCAAGTACAATCAAACCTGCCCATACTGTCACCTCCATTAAGCATTCACCTGTATTTAAAGATCACCATTTCGTGACCTGTTATGGAATTTTCAAATGAATTGAACCTCTTTAAAGCGATCACCTGTCTTAGAAGACCACATTTTCTTTGTCCCAAAGGTGACATTTTAATGCAGGTTTAATTGTAAATACAAGATATTTCCTCAATATTATAATAGTATCTTACTGTGTTACTATAGATTTTGTTCCAATATTTTCAATGGAAAATATATTATGCATTAAATTTTATGCTCACTGAAAAAATCAGTGTCTATCTACACACTTGCTCCAATTAAACACGTGTCAAAAATCAAATCTTAGTTGCACCAATTAAATTTCCTTCAACAATGTGATTGTGGACAGAATTGTTAAGCATTGAAGAATATATTTATTTATAGAATCGAAATGATATCTTATATCTAAAATACATTCAGATAAAAAAGAAAATCATTTGTAGATGTACATACAAAAGATAGAAAATACCGAACGGGCAATTCACAGAAAATGACAATATTTGGTACACAAGACTCAGAACGAAGACAAACAAAACAAAAAGCCCAAAACAGAAAACCAAAAACGATGAGCAACACGGACCCCACCAACAAAATCGGGGGCGAACACAGGTGCCTGCGAAAGGCACGTAGTTCCTGCCTCTTATAAGACACTTTTTATGTTACTCATATGGTCAATATGTGTTAGGTACCACTATACGCAAAAAACACATAATAATACAAGAGCCCTCCGAAAAACAATTGGAGGTAAAGACGTACCAAACATCGTTTGATGCGGAAATGGTAGCGGACATCGCAACACGGAACTCAGAACGTAAAGACATATGATACGACAAAATGTTGGACATCACTATTCGCAAACATTCACAAAAACACAACAAGACATGCACCCTCCTACAAACAACTGGCGTGAAAAGACGAAACGAACATTGTTTTTATGCGGAAATCGTAACGGACATCACTACACGGAACTAAGAACATAAATACACATAACAGGACAGCACAACCCTAAAGTTAACCCCTAACCATAACCATAACCCTAACCCTAAAACATAATAGGACAACACAAAAACTAAAATAATACGATGCCAATGGCGACCGATACCACATACATTCATTCATTTGGAATATTCACCATGTTCACGTTTCAAAATCTCTCATGTTAAAAACGAACTGTACCCTTTCTTTAGAACAAATACTAGTATAGGATCATAAGAGCCTTGATGCTTTTTAATTTAGCTAATTGAAGCATGTATAATTTTCGACCCTGAGTCAACACTAAACAAACCCTTATTGGAAATTAAAACTGTGAAAAGGCGAACTGCGATGGATGACGTCCGACGGGCGCCAATTGCAAGTAGCATGAAAAGCTTACCTGCCTGATGGTTAAGTGAGTTAATAATGTAACAAAAAAAGCCCATATATAATCTAAAACCAATATCTCTATTTTCACATTTTCAGAGTAACATATGGTAGCTTGTTTCAATTTCATAACCTATTCTTCCTCTGCTCTCGTTACACATGATAATTGATACCTGAACTCAGAACGTAAAGACATATGATACGACAAAATGTTGGACATCACTATTCGCAAACATTCACAAAAACACAACAAGACATGCACCCTCCTACAAACAACTGGCGTGAAAAGACGAAACGAACATTGTTTTTATCCTGCAATGACAGCATTTACCGACCAATATAGCCTGCCTAATATATTTTTTGATATTGGTCAGTTATAAATAGAACATTTTTTGATATTGGTCAGTTATAAATAGAACATTTTTTGATATTGGTCAGTTATAAATAGAACATACAAATGTAAAACGGGGCACATCGGGGGATATTGTTTTCAAATACATACACAAAATTATTTCAAATACTTTTATCATCGTCCAGTAAACGTTTATTTACGATTTAAAATTGCAGGATAAATACAATACATGTGCACTGTCGAAGCATATAGGTAAATATGTGTATTCGGCGCGAAACGCGGGAAAAGGCTCGGCGAAGCCTCGACTTTTCCCGCGTTTCTAAGCCTCATACACATATTACCCATATGCTTCGACAGTGCACAAGTATTGTATATTTATGCGGAAATCGTAACGGACATCACTACACGGAACTAAGAACATAAATACACATAACAGGACAGCACAACCCTAAAGTTAACCCCTAACCATAACCATAACCCTAACCCTAAAACATAATAGGACAACACAAAAACTAAAATAATACGATGCCAATGGCGACCGATACCACATACATTCATTCATTTGGAATATTCACCATGTTCACGTTTCAAAATCTCTCATGTTAAAAACGAACTGTACCCTTTCTTTAGAACAAATACTAGTATAGGATCATAAGAGCCTTGATGCTTTTTAATTTAGCTAATTGAAGCATGTATAATTTTCGACCCTGAGTCAACACTAAACAAACCCTTATTGGAAATTAAAACTGTGAAAAGGCGAACTGCGATGGATGACGTCCGACGGGCGCCAATTGCAAGTAGCATGAAAAGCTTACCTGCCTGATGGTTAAGTGAGTTAATAATGTAACAAAAAAAAAACATATATAATCTAAAACCAATATCTCTATTTTCACATTTTCAGAGTAACATATGGTAACTTGTTTCAATTTCATAACCTAATCTTCCTCTGCTCTCGTTACACATGATAATTGATACCTGAACTCAGAACGTAAAGACATATGATACGACAAAATATTGGACATCACTATTCGCAAACATTCACAAAAACACAACAAGACATGCACCCTCCTACAAACAACTGGCGTGAAAAGACGAAACGAACATTGTTTTTATGCGGAAATCGTAACGGACATCACTACACGGAACTAAGAACATAAATACACATAACAGGACAGCACAACCCTAAAGTTAACCCCTAACCATAACCATAACCCTAACCCTAAAACATAATAGGACAACACAAAAACTAAAATAATACGATGCCAATGTCGACCGATACCACATACATTCATTCATTTGGAATATTCACCATGTTCACGTTTCAAAATCTCTCATGTTAAAAACGAACTGTACCCTTTCTTTAGAACAAATACTAGTATTGGATCATAAGAGCCTTGATGCTTTTTAATTTAGCTAATTGAAGCATGTATAATTTTGGACCCTGAGTCAACACTAAACAAACCCTTATTGGAAATTAAAACTGTGAAAAGGCGAACTGCGATGGATGACGTCCGACGGGCGCCAATTGCAAGTAGCATGAAAAGCTTACCTGCCTGATGGTTAAGTGAGTTAATAATGTAACAAAAAAAACCCATATATAATCTAAAACCAATATCTCTATTTTCACATTTTCAGAGTAACATATGGTAACTTGTTTCAATTTCATAACCTAATCTTCCTCTGCTCTCGTTACACATGATAATTGATACCTTACAGTTGGTATTGTTTTAATGTAACGAGACATGGTTTTGTACTAAACATCTAACTCTGTCATATGATGCATGGTGTCCATATAATTATAGAGCAGGTGATTCGGAGCAAATCGAAGCACTCCCGGAATTTTGGTTCCCGATCTCTATTATATTAGTTCTATTGTATTTCATTTCTTGTAGCTCAGATAGTGATTGTTTTTTTCTGTTTGTACCCTCTAAATAGTTTTAACTGACAGGCAGACAAACAAAGGTGTCCTCTATATCCATAATATTATATTGGTAAGCGCCATAACTACTCTTATAATGTAATTATTAATAAAACTAAGGTTCTCCTCCCTCAGGCATAGGTGACCTTGGCCGAATTTGTCTATCCTATTTAGGCCCATTGGTTTTATTGCTCCAAAAACTTTAAATTATTTGGCTTTGCAATTTTTCGATTTTAAGTGTACCTGATGAAGGTTATTCCAGAAACGCGCCGTGCGCATTAAATTTGATATCTACGTTTTTATTATAATAGATGATAAGGTGACATAGTTAGAACTACTATGCACCACCCTATTGATGATGCCGATATGCTAAACAGTATATATCCAGAAGTTAAGACAGTATATAAATTATATACAGAAGTTGTTGTACAGGACGGACTATACATGTGCCCCTCCAACATTTGCTTTTAGATATAACGTTCTAAATTTGTAGTAGACATTATTGGTCACCAGAGTATTGAGAATCAGCATGTCGTGTACTAACTTTGAGGTAAAATTAGTTTAACCCCGCCATGTTTTATTGAAGTGCCTGTACCAAACCAGGAAGGTGAACGATCATGTATATGTGTTCTCGATTTTTCCTCTTTTTCTACGATTTTTTTATTAGATTTTGGTGGGTGTTTTATATTTTGTTTTCATTTACTACTTTGCTTATACCGAAACATCCCGTTCAGACGAGGTGCACTCGATACAACATTATGCGATAAAATTTGTCAGTGACATAAGGCAGGTCGGTGGTTTTCTCCGTGTCCTCTGGTTTCCTCCACCAATAAAACTGACCGCTACGTGCACGATATAACTGAAATATTGTTGAAAGTGGCGTTAAACACCATACATAACCCTAACTCCCTTTACTGAAACATATTAAAATATATTTTCTATGAATATAGTTTTATTTTTGTTTTTTATATATTAAACACATTATCACATTGACAAATATAACAAGTAATTAATTATGTAAATATACAAATAATATACACAAAAATGTACAATTATATCTACAATGTTATCTGTTAAAAATATACACCTGTTGTTCTTCTTAAGACATGATTAATATGTTGGACGAATAGTTAAAAAATGAAAAAATGCATATTTTGATATTGAAAAAAGAGACAATCACAATTGAGTAGTTCAAAGGCACATGGCATGAAGACAAACATCTAATAGATAATGATCTTTGCGTTTATATCGTTGCAGGTTCGATTGTCAGAGATGGAAGCATTAAATATGTCAGAATGGTGAAAACAATTCATGTGAGATTTTTTTTTATATTAAAATTCTACGAAATATCAATATGAAAATACCAAGCAACATTGTGCTCGTCTTCTCTACCCCCAGTTTATCACTTGTATTGTCTTGTAGGACATCAGTAACACTAAGTTTTACAGGATCATTAGGCAGTTACACTTTGAGACCAGCTCAATTGTCTAATATCAAACAAACAGATCCTGCTATCAAATAGGGCAAGATTATACATAAACCTCAGTCTTTATCGAAATACGATTCAAACAACAGTACACTCTTGACCTGCTATTGAAAAAAGAGGGATTTTAATTCCCACTCTTGTTTCTAAGGCATTTTAACATTCTCTATGAGAATTCTCTAAAAAGCTCTATGAAACTATTATTTATCCATAGAGGATTTTGTCGAGCAAACCACTATCTACTTCTAGAAATGTCAATAACAGAAATGTATGCAACGGTATTATTTCTCATTCTGATTAAAAAAGAAAGGAGGGGGGGGGGGGATAAGATGATGAAAATAAAATCTGAATCCATGTATTAATATTAAAATCTAAATTATATTTCTTTACATATACTTGTATATATTTCAGTGTGTTAAAAATTTAAATAACTATGTGTGAAAAGATGTTTAACAGCAAAATAACAAAATAAAATGCAGAAATATTTAGTTTATCTATACAAATATGTAAAATATTACCGACATCTACCGCAAATTTGTGCAATTTGAAAATGAGACTAGACGGACGTTGATATTAACGAAACATAAGCTTTTTTTGTTAATTATTGAGTGGATCTAAACAGCACTATTCATTACAAAGTGACACAAGTAATTATAATTGTTTGAGTCAATGCACAACAAATGTCAACATCATTTGGCACCTTTTCGGGTTTTGTACAAGTCACGTATATCACAGCAAGTCATCACAAGTCCTTCTCATATAAGGTCTTATAATCAACCAGTATTGATCTTCCTTCCTCTAAAGTACTCGTAATAATCACCGGATGTTAGCCTACTAACTCATCCTTGTATTACATGTCTGACTCGGTGCGCTGCATGGCTTGGGGAACTATATACCAGACATTACCTGAACAACAATTCCCTATAATCACGTGTTGGTTATCATTATCATAAGCGACAACCATAGCAGTTTATTATTGTGATTCTTTGTTTGGATTTCATTTTTTCGCTCCTTTCTTTTTATCAAGAGACTCCCTTTTAGTTGCATCAGTGGTCTTTTTTGCTAGAATTTTGTCTTTTGTTTTATTAACTATACGTTTAATGGAAGAACCAGATTTTTCTTTTTCTTGTGCTTGAGCGGATTCTTGTTCTGGGACTGTTGCCAATTTTGTCGGCGATTCTGGGTTTACCTTGTTCCCGCCAATTTTACTTCTGAGAGGTTTCACCTTTCCATCAGACTGGGTTTTATCTTTCTCACTAATTGGTGCATCAGCATAAACCAATTTAGAAGCAGACCGAGCTGGTAATCGCAGACTACCATGACGTGTTAGAGGTGAAGGTGCAGGGGTTGACTTCGGTGATGGTGCCGGCGTTTTCTTTGTAGAGGTTGTTGTTGTTCTACCAGATGATACGGATGTTGTTCGAGGAGGTGGTATTGGTGTAGGAGATGTAGCACCATCAATTCGTGTTTTTGCTGTCGCTGACGCAGTTGCTGCCATAAAGCCACCACGACTAGAAGAGCGAGATGAGGCGGAGGAAGGTCTAGATCCTACAGGACTAGTTGTTTCTGAACTATTTTCACCAAGTGATGTTCTCGACTTGTTTGGTAGACGTAATGATTGTGTACGTTTAAATCCTGATGTAGGAGTAGGCGATGCAATTCCTGATCTAGTAGTAGGCGATGGAAATCCTGATCTAGGGGGGGGTGATGTAATTCCTGATTTAGGAGAATGTGTGGTAGTTCCTTTTACTTTTATCGTAGTGCTTGGTACGTGAGGTGTTGTAGGACGCGACACTGGGTGTGGTGTCGTTGAACGTGACACTGGGTGTGGTGTCGTTGAACGCGACACTGGGTGTGGTGTCGTTGAACGAGAGTTTGGAGTACTTCCTACACCTGATGATGTACGTCGATTTGATGTTTTTGTTGTGACTTTACTGCTAGCCTCGGATATTGACGATGTCAGACTATTGTTAGAATCAGTTTTAGTTCTGTTTAGATTTGATAAACGAGATGTTGTAGTGTTCTTCCGTTTGTTAGTTTCTGTACTAGATGCTGCACTTAAATTGTCTTTTTTCTTTGAACTACTAGCAGTTCCACGCATATAACTAGGAACTGATGTTTTCTTTCCTGTTATATCATATGTTTTTTCAGCTGTTGCAATTGGAGCTTGTGGGGTCTTGCTTGTAGGTGACCGAGGGCTGCCAACTGAACTTATTGGAGAGCCCACTCGCAGAGTTGATTCAAGGTCTATGGTCTCATTCCAAGTGTCCTCTTTGAAAGTTCCATGTCCACTATCTGGTGAAGCCAAAGGGTATTCAATAGATGAATCAAGTGAAGAATCTTTATCAATGTTTGTTGTTGTAGCTACGACTTGTTCTGTCCATGATTCTGTTCTTTGTTTACGCATATTAAGTTCAGTTTGTTTCCCTACACGTGCCACCACTATTTCCTGTGTCGGTGGTCTAAAATCTTCTATACAACTGGATTTTTCACTTTGAACTGCTTTTATTTCAGTAATTTTACGTGACATAATAGGAGTGAATTCAGATTCTAAAGTGCTACTCATTGAAGTCCTCTGTGAAACAGTCCCAGACATAGTTTCAAACCCTTCATCGCGTGCACTATCACTACTACTCGCATAACTACATCTAGATCCGATATCATTTCTAAGCGAGTCACCACTTCCTTCTGACTTGTGATTTATTAGATATCCTTTATTAATCCTTGGACTTGTTGACATATTAGATTCATGAATATCAGGATGATGTTTGTTTCGTGGTGATGTTGATCCTTCGTTTTCTTGGACATTGTCATAGAAACTCTGTCGTCTGTTCAGTTTTCGTTTGTTTTTCCACTGAGACATTATTGCCATAGGTGACATATCAGTTTCATCTGAATTTCTCGATCCATAATTTGCTACAGCATTTGTTATTTCATGAGTTTCAACCAGGCTTACTGCCCTTCTCGATGATCTTGGCGGCACAATTGGCTGATCAAAGTTTTTAGATATTGGTTTTTGAATGTCATCTCTATCAAGTAGATCTTGACTTTTACTTGTGGAGTTCTTTCGTTTCTGTTGTGGAGATTCATTGTCACTAAATGGAGTATCACAGCGTAACGTCTCCGTTGATGTGCCTGTTGATTTAATTGATAATCGGCTTGAACTTTTCGGACTATCACTCTTATTACTAGAGGGTCGTTTCGGTGACGAGGTTCCATCAGGATGAACTTCACTGTCACTATCACTACTAGGAATATAAACACCGTTCCTACGTCCGTCAGAACCTAATCTACCCACACTACCACGGAAGGATTTCCTTTGTGATGGTGATATATCACCGTTAACGATAACGTCACTTGTGCCATCATTACATGTTTTCCTGGCAACGGATTCGTCGTATGATTTTGACCTACTCATTCCTGTCTTAAGATCTCTTAAAGCCTGGTCTACTTCCTCTTTCTGAACATCACTTTTACATCGGGAATCGCCACTCGTTGATGCGGGTTTATCTTTATCGCCAAAACGTTTATGATTAAATTTCCGTCTGGCTGCTAGTTTTGCGGCCTTGCTCATATTTGGTTTTTGAGTTGGCGATGAGTCAACATCATTACCGTCTTTATGATTATGAGAATGAGGAGGAACAGATGGTGGTGGTGAACTGTCCCTCTCTGATGACATATTTTGAGCAGTCACAACAGTAGTGTGTAGCTGTCCGCTGCTACCATCTTGGTCTTCAGTACGATTATTACGCAGCGCCGCATGAACATCATCATACAACAACGTAGATCGTTGTTTCCGTTTATTTCTTCGAGCTTGTAATGTCTCTTCAAATCTAGGATCGGATTTTGGAATATCAATACAAGAATCATCTTGTGTGCATAATTGTTCAGTATAATCTTGTTTTTCTCTATCTTCAATTGTTTTTAGAACTTTGTCGATATCGGATTTGCCTAGGTCACTTTTCCAACGATGGTTTATTTGTTTTCTAACAGAAACAGATACCCGTGGGTCTTCTTTTTCATTTGAGTGACCAGGCACTGCATTGTCAACCTTTGCTAACATTTTTTGTAGTTCTGAAGGGTCGAAATTATGACGGCTAACACGACGCTCCATTTCCTCTCGAGAATTTTTCGCAGGAGTGTCAAACATTTTCGTGCTTGGTGATTCAAGTTTAGATTTTTCATCAATGGTTTGCAAATCTGTTGCAATGCCACTGCGCCACCTAGTGGTTCTCGAATCCTCAGATACAGAGTTATCTGCCAAATTATCACGTCTTTGAGTTGTTATGTCCGGGGATTTAGTTTCTTTACGTTGTAATTTTCGCTTCAGTCTTTCTACCATATCATCACTATCATCTGATTTATGTATGTTCTCGGGTTCCTTTTGATTAGCGATTTCTTTATCCATTTCACGTTTCTCATACATACTCTTAACTCTACGAACAGATCTGCTTGATTTTTCAGTCATATCATCCGATTTTGGTCGTTCAAATGATGGTGTCTTTGACCTTCTTGGCAGACTAGAATTCATCATGTTCAACGAAGCATCGAGAGCAGGTGACGCTGCTCTTTCTCTATCGTCAAATACGCCATGCACATTTCGTTTGTCCCGCCTTTCTTGGCGTCGCTTGCGTAAACTAGGATATCGTTCAAATTGAGGCTCAGTTGACTTCGCGTCAGATTGAGAAAGAATGTCCAGTAACGTGTCATGAGAAGAACTCTGTAGAACACGTTTCCTATCGGTTTCCATTGCATCTTCCAAGCTACTACAAGTACTTTCAGAATCACAATTATCATCCTGTCTTTCTGATTTTCGACGCCGCAAGCTTTTTCGGCCGTAGCCTTGTCGAACAAATTCATCAGGATTTCCAGATTTTGCATCAGGATTAGTCGTAATGTTTTCATTAGTATCCAAAGTGACTTTTTTAACTTTTGTAAATTTGAAGTTGCTATCCCCGGACCTTCTACTAGCGAACCCACTTCGAACATCAGCTAATAGTAAGTCAACAATGTTTTCAGATCCATGATCCATTTTCTGGTCTGGTGGTGCACTGACATCATCTGAAAAGAAGTGAGAAAATTATTATAGCAAAATATTTTTTTTATTATAGTAACAATATATATGATAGCAGATTGTATTTATAATTAAACAAAAGATAATGGCAATTCAATTTTTGGGTATGTCCAATGACAACACTATGACATATTGTAAGTTGTATTAATTATCATGAATTGTATTGTCTGATATTCTTTTTAGCTGTCTAGACCTTTCGTACCATTTAGACTCGAAATGTAATAGTAAACTTTTGTACTCAAAAGGTTATTTTTGTTTTGTCGGGTTCATCTTGCTCAATCTTCAGTTTTCTGTGTAGTGTTTTGTCGGGTTCATCTTGCTCAATCTTCAGTTTTCTGTGTAGTGTTTTGTGGGGTTCATGTTGCTCAATCTTCAGTTTTCTGTGTAGTGTTTTGTGGGGTTCATCTTGCTCAATCTTCAGTTTTCTGTGTAGTGTTTTGTGGGGTTCATGTTGCTCAATCTTCAGTTTTCTGTGTAGTGTTTTGTGGGGTTCATCTTGCTCAATCTTCAGTTTTCTGTGTAGTGTTTTGTGGGGTTCATGTTGCTCAATCTTCAGTTTTCTGTGTAGTGTTTTGTGGGGTTCATCTTGTTCAATCTTCAGTTTTCTGTGTAGTGTTTTGTCGGGTTCATCTTGCTCAATCTTCAGTTTTCTGTGTAGTGTTTTGTGGGATTCATCTTGCTCAATCTTCAGTTTTCTGTGTAGTGTTTTGTGGGGTTCATGTTGCTCAATCTTCAGTTTTCTGTGTAGTGTTTTGTCGGGTTCATCTTGCTCAATCTTCAGTTTTCTGTGTAGTGTTTTGTCGGGTTCATCTTGCTCAATCTTCAGTTTTCTGTGTAGTGTTTTGTGGGGTTCATCTTGTTCAATCTTCAGTTTTCTGTGTAGTGTTTTGTCGGGTTCATCTTGCTCAATCTTCAGTTTTCTGTGTAGTGTTTTGTGGGGTTCATCTTGCTCAATCTTCAGTTTTCTGTGTAGGGTTTTGTGGGGTTCATGTTGCTCAATCTTCAGTTTTCTGTGTAGTGTCTTCATTTGATCAATCCATCTACCTTACAACATAGAGATATAAAATTACAAACAACTAACCTTGTTTTCTCATTTCCAGTTCTTTTTGTTTTTGTCTCTCCTTTTGTTTTTCTTCTGTCTCCTTTCTACTGCTGTTTTCCTGAAAAAGCAATTAATTTTTTATATATACTTTATTACTATTTGGAATTGTTCTGACAGTACGGTCTGTTTTTGCTTATCATTTTTATTACAAGTCAGTGTGGCTACAACATTTGCATATCAACTAATTTTATATATGTATTGCCAATAAAGATAATGGTGACATTACTTAACTTAACAGAATTCAACTTGGATGTAAAGACTGACCTTCCTTGCTGTCTGACGAAACTTTTATTATATTGTGATAAAAGATGGAATTTAGGGGACAATTATATTATAATTCACTTAAAATCATCATCTGTCACTTTTCTAATAACTCTTTCTGATTGGGTACAGAACCAAATATAATTTCATTAATATGTATACGACAGAATAAACGTCTTCTTAGTACCAAAATGATCTAAACAGCAATTTCAACATGTTAATATTTCTCACATTTGCTGTATAACATAAAAAGAACTGTAGATAAACATTACTTTCATTTCTTACATATGTTATTATGTATATTAAGATACAAGACAAACTTATGCAAAACTTACAGAAATTGCTTTCTTAAATCTTGCAGAAAACGTGTTGAGCACATTGAAACATTCCTCCAACTTAAATGAGCTAGCATCTTCACAGAAGAAATCTGCTAGTTCTAGTTTTAAGCTGTCTATATCTTTTAAATCTTCTTGTAGCTCTGAGATGTCTTGCTTTGCAATCTGCAACGAATTTAAATTTCAAAAATAAATATACATGTATATGTATATCATAGATATCTGTCCAATGTATTACAAGTACAGCTTAAAAAAACTACTGAAAACAGAAATGTATGTGTATATATAACAAGAATATCCAAATATCATATATACTACCCATGCGGTGTACCTGTATTCACACCCGGTTATGTTCTGTTTTTGCTGTGTGGTTCATGTTGCTCAACCTTTAGTTTTCTATGTAGTGCTTTGTAGATCATTGTTTGTTTTTCTGTGTAGCGTTTGTAGATCTTTGTTTGTTCCTTTTTCTCTAGCCACTGTATTGTCTGTTCTTCTGATTACCCTTTTGGTATCTTCAAACTTTTCTTAAGCTTAAAATTGTGAACACATGCACAATATAAAAACAATGAAGATTGTCTTACTTGTATAAACTTTGACATCTGGATGAGGAAATCTGGTCCTATAGTTTCTGCTTGAGCTGATAAGTTCATTATTTTTTCATGAATGCTCTTAATATCTGTAGTAAGATTTTCCAAATGTGCCCTGAAAATAAATAAGATGCTTATCCATTCTGTTTTTCCTATGTAATTTAAACATATCGTAGCTGTCGATCAACATGTAAACAAAATGTTAAACAATGTTGTTGAATTCATATTGTTTGTTTTTGTTAGGATGTGTTGTGGTTTGCGTCCTGCCACAAGGTTATATTTTCCTATAGTTATCTTTTATCACCATCACCAATTTTCACGTTTTACAATCAAAACATCCACCCATGCATGGGGTCAGCAATATATTTTACCTACATGATTAATTTTCTGTAAATATAGATTCCTGGTAAATATAGCTGAAATACTGCACAACTAACGTGATGTTAAACAACAATAAATCACTTTGGAAATAAGACATTATTGGGATGCAAGTGGGAATGACAGAACATTCATTCCGGTCATCTGCTTTTATCTTAGATTTGGACATAATTTACTAGGTTAAACGTACCAATGAATAATTTTATCTCTTTTGTTTTTATTTATTGGCCATTTTCCTTTTAGAGAGATACACTATCTTGTTCAGCGCAAGGTCACAGGAAAAACAAACACAGAGGGGAAGATGGGGGTTATTAGTTATTTGATGATGTCTTGTTCTACATCCTAACATCGGTTATTAGTCATACCCGTGTTCAGTTCAAGGTAAAATATTACTTACTGTGAAGCATCCTTTACAAATCTCATCTCGTCTGGAAACTTTAATAAATCTGGATTTTTCCCTTCTGCTTGCTGTGAAAGAGATAATGTATTTTTTATTATTTTCCACTAATAGAGGTATTAAAATGACCACATGAAATAAATAAACAATACACCTCCTTAAAACCAAATGTTTCCCATCTGTAGTCAAAATAGAGGATTATCACAGAATAACATACACCAAGTTTCCAAAACAGAGTTCATCATAAAATGTTATGGTCATCGTAATTTGAATCACACATTTCATTGATATATTTTCTCCCTTTGATATGTGTCTTTGATAAAGGATATTTATGTACAAAACGTATTTCATTTCATTTCATTAATGTACAATAGAAAACAAAAGGTCATCTATACCGTGACGTTAACCATTAAAACTTACCAGTATTACAAAATGAAGTAAATTCATTCTAGGTTTGTTGGCTCTAGTTTCTGTCAATTTAATCAATGATGACAACTTAAAACCAGCAGCATCTCCTGCATAGTTACCCTACAAAACAATAAAAATATTTCAGTTTTATTCAGCATTACAAATACATAGCCAATCATTAAACAATATATGTTTGCCTTTTTATCTCATCTTTTCCTTGATTTTAAATTAATGAAATGTTGTTCTTTTCCAATTCTAGCATTGTGGTCATTTAATCATTGTATTTATCTATAGAAAGTAAACTTTTGAGAAAACCAAGAGGGCATCAAGAATGGACAATCTAGAAGCACAGGCAACATTGGGAACACAATACAGGACGACGACAAACAAAACAAAAAGCATAGCACATAACACTAAAAAGAGGAGCAAGTTGATGTTTTTTTTATGATGAATTTTGTCATTCCCAGCAATATATAACAAAAGTCCATTGTAAGATACTTACGACAATCAATGAAAAAGAATAAATCGGGAATTTAGTGGAATTAAAGAAAAGTTATTCCCGCTAAACACACTAAAATAAGTTCACAAGTCTTGAACCTCAAATATGAAATTCATTTCCACGACATTTGTCAGAATATTCCAATAAATGGAGGATGATCTAGAAAATTTAGAGTATTAAAATTATCATTGTTTTACACATAACACCATAAGTGACCCCCCCTTCCACTATGTGTTGTTGGTTATAAAACCCGAGTGTATTACACAGTTGTAGTTGTAATTAGCCATGCTATATGTTAAGCAATAATTACAACAGTTAAAAGATTAAAGGTTCACTCTCACTTAAGTTGGCACAAACAAATTGGATTAATATAACATAGTATAGGGATAGCCTATAGACCAGTCCTTTTAATATGAACGGCAAATATTTGGCTATGATTTGATTTTATATAATAACAAATGAGAATTTTAAAATATTTCATGGTATTATAATATATTATATATTTGAATAGCATGAGTTATACAATCTGGCAATATTTCATGACCTATGGTTAAATTTAACCAAGGTTAGGTTTCATTTTCAGGATTAAATTAAATGTTAAATATATATTTTTTCACTACAGTAAATTAAACTACGTCTATTGAAGAAAGTTAAATTTTATCACAATAACGTCAATTGGTAAACTTGACACTTTATTATGTTTTGTTATTTCACTATTAAATATATCAACAACACTTTTCATACTTTTAATCCGATTTCTGTATTTATTCAACATATAAAAGTCGTTAGAAGTAATTTATCGTTATAGCTCAAAATAGAGAGGTACAAATAATACTGAAATACAAACGTAGATATCGAATTTAGTGTGCACGGCGCTGGAATAACCTTCATCCCTGGAATAACCTTCATCCCTAGAATAACTTTCATCCCTGGAATAACCTTCATCCCTGGAATAACCTTCATCCCTAGAATAACCTTCATCCCTGGAATAACCTTCATCCCTAGAATAACCTTCATCCCTGGAATAACCTTCATCCCTAGAATAACCTTCATCCCTGGAATAACCTTCATCCCTGGAATAACCTTCATCTCTGGAATAACCTTCATCCCGTACGTTTAAGATCAAAATATTGGAAAGCCATCTAATTTAGAAATGTCTAGAAGCAATAAAACTAAAGGGCCTAAACAGGATAGCCAGAATATCAAGGTGCAAGTACAATTCAAGATTAAGAGATGTCTTTATCTCAAGTCCAACTTCTCTCCTAAAGTACTTTTCCATTTCCAGAATGTCGTGAACTTTTGCGGCTTGCAAAGGGAAAAAAAGGTACATGTACATAGCATTATTGTGAAGCATAGTTTATTGTTGACAATACTTTTAACTGGTTTACTGTATGTCTTTAGAAGTTAAGCCTTTGTAACAACTTACATTATTTAAATAGTTCCCAGCAATCAGCACCAGATAGAGTAGTTCATGTAGATGACTATTCTCTTTGATTTCTGCAAAAACATAATCCAAACAATAAAATATGTTTGTATAAGGTGTTAATAAGTCAATATTTAAAATAGGGATATGTTACTTCTCTGGTTGTAAATAGAAAAACATACTGTGATTAAAAGGGCAAATTTGTGTTGTATTGTGGTGTATTTATATAGGACAAACGTCAAAGCACCCTGTCAACTTGTGTATCATCATCAATTTATTTACGTTTTTTGTGTAGTGGTGTCCAACACATATTGTGTTGTGTTTTTGTTTTGTTTTTCTTCGTTTTGTGTACCCTATGTTTCCAGTTTCTCTGGATTGTCCATTTTTGATTTCCTTTTATTATAGAATGATACAAAAGCATGTTCAACGAGATTCTTCTTAATTTATCTTGTCATAGCATGGCATCATTTTCAAATAAATCTGTATTTTATATGTTAACATTATTATTTTTGATTCCTGTGTTTTCTTATTAGTTTAAACGTATTTATTCTTTTAAGACTCCCGTTTTTTTGTGGGATTCATGTTCCTCAATCTTTAGTGTTATGTACACCATATATCTTTTTTGTCCTTTTATATTTTATCATTGTATTGTTTGTCCTTCGTCAAATTACGGCTTCTGATTTCCTCTCTAGTGTATTCAACCCTTTGTACATGATATTTAATGATTACAGATTAGTATAACATCTAAATGTTTTACATTATTCGTGTGTATATTGCAGCAAAACAAAAACCGCTTCCATTTTCATACAAAATATATAGTATCATGTAAAAATATCAGTTTCAAATATGATATTATGCAAATTTGTTAAATATGATAATATTTTCCTTTTAAGAAACTAATTCTCATGATGACTAATGACAGGGGAGGAATAACGTCATAACTTCTCAATTATTAGGAGTATGTAAATTTCGCAATTATAAGAAGTATGTAAATGTTTATTTCATGTATACATTCAAATTTGTTTACCTGTGATTTCCCACCTGTGTGGATTTTTACTGTTGTTTTTGTGTGTATAGAATATAATAAGTTGATGATACATCAAATTTGTCTTTAAAGTGAAAAATAAATTGATGTGATAAACTATCATATATACAGTCTTGATGCATTACATGAAAGTTCAAAATCTTCCTTAAAAAGTTTATTGATATATTTTACTTTTTCTTGTAGCTATCATTCAAATCTTCACTTGATAGTTTGACAGAGTACATTTAAAAGACGTATAAATATTCTAATACTAGTCATTTCATACATAAAATTAGCAAATGGTAAAATAATATATAACATGCATCCTATATTGTCATGTGGAACTTTAAATAGTTAGAAAGAAGAACTAAAATTGTTCTACACAGAAATGTTCCATGTTTCCTATCTAAACATTTCTATGCAAAGCACAAAGTAACATTTAGCATGGACTGGATACGACTTATTTTGTGTTTTTCTGTAATATTTCATGAAAGTCAGATTCACCAGCGCACAACCTCGAAGAGCAGATAAAAAACAATCAACCTATACCTATGTAAATTATTTTATCATGCACAATTGTTGACACCTGCACATATAAATGGTCAAAGTGGCTCATAAGTATAATTCTAATGCAACTTTTATGTAATACATGTTTTCACTGCCTGTTGTTTACTGTCAAATCCATAATCGACATGTCATTACCAAGGGTTCTACTTTTGAGTGATCCGTCATATATCAACAACCAGTTTGAATGTTTATTTATTTATCAAATCTGAGGCGATATATAGCAAGAAAGCGTCAGATGTTTACGTTATGCTCTGAAAGGTTATGCTTTCAAAGTGTTCGTTTGGCGTCGTGGTGTGCAAATATTCGTGTACATGGTCATCTCCGCGTCTCCAGTAAAACTTCCTTCACAAGTTATTCCTTAGCCGAAAGTAACTGCCTATATTATAATACCAACATCGAGATATTTTATTTCATAAACACAACAGCTATCCATATAGCACAACAATAGCCTGTTTATCCTGACGCCACATGTTAATGATGTGTTACTTGAAACCGCAAGTTGTGGTAATGTATGAAATTGAAATTAATTCCCAGTGGATATGGAAGAGATTGAAGATACCAAAGGGGTAATCAGAATCCGTAAATCGAAGGACAGACAACACAATGGCCAAAAGAAAAGGAAAAAAGGACAAACAACGATCTACAAAACATTACACAGAAGACTTAAAGATCGAGTAACACGAACCCATGTCATTCCTGCTCGTGAAGGTGTAATTAACAAGTAACATATACAAGTGATAATGATATTGTATAAACCTACCTTTAGCAGCCTCTATAACAGCATCTATAGAAGGTCTTATCCAATCCATGTTTGTGTTAAATTCCTCTTTAACTGCAAAACCTTCTATTCTGGATTTGTAGCTGTTTACAAAATAGACAAAACATTATTTAGTCAAAAGATGGTTATTTTACTTATTTGCAAGTGTTATATAAAAAAAAATAAAAACGTAGAAATCCAATAGTTTAGTGCCCACAATACGTTTCTGGAATAACTTTCATCAAGAAGCTCAAAGTAACAATATTTGAATTCAAAATAATTTAAAAGTCTTTGTGAGTAAGAAAACCAAAGTACTTATTAACAATTTCAAAGTTCTAATTTATTAAGCAAGAAACTGGTATTGCCTTTTAAAACTCGTTAAATTGCTTGAATAAAAAAATAACACTGTTAAAAGAAAGTAACCAGTGCAAGATGCTTTCCACTATTTTCCTTAAATAACAACTGTTACAGATACGGGGTATGCATTAACAAATGAAAATACCGTTATTGATGTTATAATATTTTCAGTGAAGAATATATTTGCAGTGGATACGTACTATGGTAATGTCAACAGGGTGGTGAGGAATTTCTCTGCATTACCAAGCTTGCTCTTATCACCATCGAAAGCTTTGAGCTTTTCAACCTGAAATTAAGACAGAAATCAACTGCTTGTTGTCATCAATCACTCTCGTGATAGATTGTACAATATGTAAGGGTAAAAAATATATAAGGTAATGTCATGTCCTTCTTGGATTCACTGAGTACAACGTACTGGATCTCTTAGTTAAATATCTGTATCCGTAAAAAAATTGTTTATCGTGTCATTATGTTTTATTGGGCTATTGACTTGTTTGTTCTTAATGACAGTAGAATGAATTACTACAACCATTTAACAACAAGGTGGCTGGTGTCAAAATATTTTATTTTGTTAATTTGAGTAAACTATCTATTACTATTGCAGCACTGGGCATTAAATTCTGTTTATATGCTTGGACTCATCAAACTAGTTTAAACCCGCCACCTTTTATTGAAGTTCCTGTACTAAGTCAGGAAAGTGAATGTGTAAGTTCGGAGTATCGATTTTGTTGCTGTTTCTACGATTTATCAATTGGATCTTAGGATTGTTCCGACCGTGTGGCATTTGTTTTATTTCAATTTTATACCATTTTTATGGTAAATTATACAACATAAGTCAAGAAGAAAATTTACCTCATATTAATACGAAAGAGTTTTGGAGACAATTCCTTACCTCGTCTTCATAGGGAAGTATTTTGAGAAGATTCCTAAGTTTCTCTGCACCAATTTGGTCACTAGCACCCTCGCGTAATAACCTGACAATATCATCACTTGGCATCTTAAACTGCTTCAAGAATATATTGATCTGTAAGCTTCTCTTTCCTTCCAATAAATTTATCTACAATACATATAAATCATTGTCAATTACATGTTTACCTTGTTCGTAGAGGCATTTAAAATTTGATATTCACATGTGGAAAATTCTTGCAACTCTGCATCATTTCACTAATACTGGATATGTAGCCTTTGAGGTTTCCTGTCATACAGAGGTCAATTTTTCACAGGTGTAATATAGGCATAGTAAAAATAATAATAAAAAAAAAAAGACTGGAGATTTTGAGCTCAAAATACTAGCTTAACCCCGCCACTATTTTTGACGTGTCTGTAATACACAAGTAAAGTGAGTGGTCATGTATTGGTGTGTTAAGGGCCTCTTTCTACGATTTTGTTTTATTGCAATTTGGAAGTGTTCCTACAGTGTGGTGTTTTTTTCTTTATTTTATTATACAGCATATTGAAGATATTTTCTGAATAAAATTGTACGGCTTCCTTTTAATAAAGGATTCCTACACAATCGCATACACTTTAAACTATAGATCTGTAGGACCGACCTTGAAATGTGGATTAAACTTACTGTGTTTTAACAGAGGATAAGATTTGCATCAGCTCTTCTTGTCTTGTTTATTATATAAAATTATTTCAGTTTATTTTTCAATGTAATTGTATACACAAATTAACTTTTCCAGTGAAATTGGGCAGAAAGATCACTAACAAGAATATAATTTACTATTCTATGGTGACTTGTCCTGTTTTGTTTTGAGCGAATTTATGCCTTTTACAAACATAATCCTTAAACTAGTCTACCTATAATTAATAACCCGGAAAATTATATATAAATTACTCCTTTATATTGTGTTATACTGCTCTTTGCGTGACACAAGATCAAGAAAATTGTTTTAAAAATGATTTCAACTTTAGATTTTAATTGACCATGTTTATAGTCATTTTTCAAAGTGTCATTTTCTTTAATATAACATTGTTTGGTAAAGTAAGGATAATTAATCATACAAAGAGATATGACAAGCAGGTTGGGAATATAGATAATTGTTATTTATTGTTGGTAATATGTTTTTAAAAATTGCTAAGGTATGGTATGTTTGGAAGAAAACTTGAAATGGTTGTATCAACTATGTTATATTACAATGTCAATTGTTAATGAGCTACATTTTTATACAAAAATTATTAATAATAATTTCCAAGGTGAGTTAACAAAACTTATAAAGTAAGTCTAAAATGGTCCCCTTGAGGTATGACTGATGAAATATGAAACAAAATTGATGGATGAAAATTCAGGAGAAATGAGGAAAATAAACACGTAGATATCAAATTTATAACTGATATTGTTTGATTATTTTACTGAATAGTTTCAGATGTTGGAGTCCAGATTATATATATGCTCATCTATCATTCAACGACGTTGGCTTCGTCTCTATCACAATTGTACATGATTCCACATCAGCTAGTCAAATGTAATATGCTAAGTCATTTAAAATAATCAAAACTTGTTACGTTATTTAAAACAACAACAACAGTTGTTTTAATTGTATTTATTTACGTAAAACAAACAGGTGTCCATGCATTAAATTAGACAAAGATCATTGTAGAAACATGATCAAAGTGGTAAAAACTGGGAAGCTTAACTAAAACACCATGAAGATAATCTGCACGTGTCCCTTTAAATAAATGCAAATCGTGGTCAACAAAGGGTTTAACTCAATGAAAGAAGTGCAGATTGACAGCAAGATTGTGGTAATAAGGATTAGTAATACACACACTAATCAAACAGAGGTTAAACAAGAGAAGATTGTTACTGGTGTATAGGAGGATCTCCCACGGCTTAGCGGTTGATGTGATATTAAAGTGAGATTTGTCGGATCTGTAATACCCGGATGATATTGATAGCTTTGTCAAATTAATTGTAGATATCGTACAACATAGGGTAATTGCATTGCAATAATTTATTTTTGACAGATAAAATTATGGCTTCTTATTCAAAGGGGGGCTTTAGAAAATAATTTATTATAAGACACAATAGTATAACGATTTCTCTCGTTCACTTTCATGTTTGCAGTCGTCAATTAAAATATACAGAAACACCTCAACCTGAAAGGGCAAGGCTTTAGTACAAGACTCTTGACACACCCCATTGTAATACGGTAATCCAGTTAAAGAGACAATTGAATTCAAATAATGTTTAAAATTGTTTGGGACATTAGAAAAACAATTCAAGTGGATCTAATGTTGGTAATCACAGTATGGTATTTTTTGTTTTTCATTTTATTCCTATTCTAAGGAGAACAAATTTCAATCAGAGGTTACTAGCAGTTCTCCTCAAAATATTCCAATATTTAATAAAAAAAAAAAAAAAAAAAATATATATATATATTACTATACTTTGTATATACATGTTTACAGTGAATGACATAATTAAATTGAAATTGCTTAGAATTACTGCCACTACAGATCAGACATTATAAAACTAAGATACGATCCAGCACCCTTTCCCTCGCCCGCATATGCACCCACATTCATAGTTTCTCATGGTAACTGTTACACTATTTGTATTAAAACAAATACACTACAATCCATACCTTATTAATAATAAGGCTAGGAGTTAGGGCTATGGTGTTTAACGTCACTTTCAACAATATGTCTGTTATTCGTGGCGGTCAGTTTTATTGATAGAGAAAACCACCGACTATCTGTAAGTCGCCGACAAACTTTTATTACATAATCGAGTACACCTCGCCCGAACGGGGTTCGAACTCACAACGTAAGTGGTGATAGACAATGATTGCAAAGTAAGTTGTAAATACAACTACCATACGACCCCTCTATACGGCTTCAGAAGTGATTAAGAATTATGATATGAAGACTATACAAGTATGTTCAGGAAGTTATTTAACGCGGAGATATTTAGGCCTCAACAAATTATGCAAAAGAGGTTTTCGTAAAATTTATGCATTCATTAAAGGAACATAAATTCATATTAAAGATACAAATCTACAATATGTGTGCCTGAAGATCAAAGCCAGCTCATCATGTATAGATAGCATGGCTAACAACAACATATATTCTGCACTGTGTACCAGGGCGTGATGATATGGAGTGCAATTCTTGTCATAAATCTATACATGGCACCTGAAGCGTTAATTTGCAATTATATTCTCCCGTAGATAAAATCACATGTGAGAACTCAAAATTTAAATAGGGTTTTTGTCAAATACGAATATTAAGTAGCAAGTAGATTATTTGCACATGAATAAATTGAATACTCATTTTTTGAAAAGATGTGCTGTATCATTGCTTACTGATTATAACTGTTTCTATATATATCATATTGATGATCATCAATTCTTATTTTTAAAGAATATTAATGAACTACTCTGATAATCCTTTCAATTGGATGTTAAATTTTTCGTTAATCTAATTTTCAACAAAGTAGAATAGATTGATTATTTTCCCATATGATAAGGATACTAGGCATAGGACTAGGAGGAAGTTTATTTTAATACTAAAGACGTATATATCAAATGTAGTGGGTAATGTTAAACCAAATGTGTGTGGCAAAATACATGTGTATTAAAACAAGAAAATATGATAAAAGAAGAGTTTGAAGATACCAAAGGGGTAATCAGAATACGTAAATCGAAAAAGAACAGACAACACAATGACCAAAAGAAAAAGGACAAAAAGACAAACAAGGATCTACAAAACATACACATAAAGCAAAAGATCGAGTAACACAACCACACTAAAAACCGGTGGTGAACTTAGGTGCTCCGGAAGGGTAGCAGTTCCTGCTCCACTAGTGATACTCGTTACTCTAATTACAAACCAGGTAGTAAGTCACGAATGGGAAAACAACTGGTTAGTCAGAATTGTAGATATTGTTGCTCTTCTTTATACCTCTTCAACCGACTGGGGGTGAAACATTAGGCATCCGTATTGTAAGGAAATACATCATAAAAATAGTTTCCACTCACCTCTGTTGATTCTTTTCTTTTCCTGTCAGATGAATTTGTTCCAATAACTTTATCAGTAGAAGAAACTGAATTTGATTTGACACTAAATAACTCGTCTATTGTATCATAATCCATTTTTGATACATATCCATTAATTAATTTCCCTGCCGTTTTCCATAAATTGGGTTTTGCTGAAAGCACTTTTGCTGCTGAAATCTTTTGCCATTGTAATGTTCGTAATTTTGCCGGAGATTTTGGAATATTTTGTTGAGGTAGTTTTTGTATTGGAGGTGGTTTGGCAAAGCCTGGTGGGGGTGGTGGGGCCCCTGGAGCAGGCAGAGGTGGCGGTGCTCCAGGTGCCATTGGTGGTGGAGGCGGCGGGGCTAGTGGTACTCTGCTGATTCCCGGTGGCGGAGGAGGCGGCGGCGGTGGTGGTGCAAACACTTTGTTCGGTGAATCCCCTGAATGTGAATTTTCTGTAGTCCTTCTGGGTGACAAAACACGAGTCCGTTCGTCATGACATGAACAAGAACATTTTCCATCAGTATATTTTTCTCGTTTTCTCATGGAAGACATCAACAGTTTTTGAGAATCGTCTTTATTTTCTATTAGAGTTGCCCTAGATATAAGTGTTTCTATCGTCTGCCATATTAGGTTGTTATTTTCATCACTTGGGTCTATTTTAAGCAGGTGTTGTAACGTCGTAAGGAAACATAACTCCTGTGGTGTATCTGAAATCTGGAAAACAAAAACAATTAATTAAGTGAATGTAAGTGGTTAGGATCATGCAAGAAGAGTTTGAAGATACCAAAAGTGGTAATAATAATCCGTAAATCGAAGAAGGACAGACAACACAATGGCCACTAGAGGAAAATTGTAAGGGACCGACCATTTAACTTGAAAGGGGGGGGGGGGTTATGGTTTTTTGTTTCGTTCAGAAAAAATTTTTCCGACAACACAAGAGTTAGACTATTAATTTTTTTTGGTGTCGCACAGCGGGAAATTTGTTCCCAGAATTTAACATTAGGTTATATGTCAAAAACTTTGAATCAGATTATTTTGTTTTCCTCCACCAAAATCAGAATATTTTTTTCAGCAACATTGGGAATCAGAATATTTTTTTTAGAAAAAAACCATAACCCCCTTCAAGTTAAATGGTCGTTCCCTAAGACAGTCCGAGCTCAGAAAAAACAGATGTTAGCAAATTAATACAATGGAAAACAAAACATACCACACAGTCGGTAGCGGATGCAGTCGGAACAGTTCCAAATACAATTCCAAAAAAATGTAGAAAGAAATAAGTATATTATAAACGAAATGGCAAAAATAAATAAAATCATTGATACAGTTACCGTCTGCTTCCTTTTCCTTTGTGTAATATTAAGCAGTCATTTTACAAAAAAGTAATTTCATCTAATACAACAAAATTAAAAATAGAATATTCCTCCTTGTATCTACTGTTTATGTAAACATGAAATTAACGTAGAGCATTACTACAATGGAATGGTGAACAAAGTATGACTGTTCAAATACATGATGACTAAGATACTCCATATACTGACTTCACAAGTCATTGTTTTGTGGAACTGTTTACTCCAGGTCGTGGTTCAGTACTGACAAACCCCCCATGACATATTTTTCTTTAGGATATCTTAAGTGTTTATTTTGATACCATTATTTAAATTTTATGTTTATCAAATATATACCTATACTTATAAAGTAAATATATATATCAATAAAGATAACAAATTGAACTTGTACGGGATGGCCAAAATAACAACAAAAAAGGATTATCACTTTATTATTGATGTTAGAAACTCAAGTCCTCTCTACTTAATTACCTGTAATTAACAAGCAGGTAACATAGGTAAGCAGGATAAAACGTTGTTTACCAAATCTTGATTGAGATTAAGCATTATTGAAAGTATCCACAATTAATATTTACACCTTTTTAAAGTTCTTTGTTTGGTGTAAAAATGTAACAATAAATACTTAGTGTTAATCAGATAAAAATATAGTAAATCTCTGTAATTTTACACAATAAATTGATTTATGATTTACCCCCATTGTAAAAACGGTCATATCTTTAATTTAATGACTGTTTTGATAAATCAAGTACATAATTTCAAATAAGTCAATATTTTATTTTATTTTTTTAATCAAAATACATTTTTTTTTTTTTTGAAAATCAAAATACGCTGAAATATTGTTGAATGTGGTGTTAAACACCATTAACCAAAATACACTGTAGACAAAAAAAAAGTAAAATTCAACAGTGTTCATTGTACCTAGATACATGTACATGTATAGTCATTTTGATAATATCCATGAAGTGAAATCCAATTACAGAGCGATCAAATAACTTGTCATAATTTGATTGTTTTACCGATTGTAAACATATTCCCTAATGGGATACACCACGTAATAGATGGGTTAAAATGTCACAAAACAGTTCGATGATAGGAGGGACATAACATTCTCTATGTGTTACCAAATGTTTCACGCCACTTACAAAGTCATATTTAAAAATTCACCACAGCTTGATGTTTTTCTCCAACAGATGTGTTTGTCCTGGTATCGTGTATTATACAATAAATACTGACAATTTTGTAAAAAATGTTATCATTTGTATATTTAAAATAAAAATCATGTCGATATTTAACCCTTTGACTGATACTCTAAAGAGTGAAGTGCTATTTATTTTACTTTTGTTAGCGATCTAGCTGTCTGAACACATACTTAAACCTTCACCTTTATCAAAATGTTGCGGAACCGTAGCTCTTAATAATATTGTTTCGCTTTCTTTTTTTACGATGAAATATAAAAAAAAACCAAGAGACAGACCAATAAGAGCTACTGATCAACAGCTACTTTATCAAATTTCAACAACATTTATTTCAAAACAAACAAAAATATAAATGAATTATCTAAATACCAATAAAACTCTCTACAAAAACTGAGTGCATGTGTTCTTACAACCATAACATATCAAAGTTAAATTGACCTCTGACCTTTATAGTGCACAGTGTTTTACAAATTCAATTACTAATCAAATGACATAAAGCAAAAACATGTCATTTTTCAGGTGACAAGTTTATTTATCACATTTACCTGTTTAAAAATTGAATGAAAAACATCCAAAGGACTGTTGAGATCAACCCCTTTGATCCCCGGAAGCTGGTCTTCATCATTGGTCTTCTGTTCATCAAAAACATCTAACTGAACAAGAATCTGAGAATCTGTATCCTCTTGTCGTCTGCAAATTATAAAACAGTTTTAATTGGTTGTTCTAATATAATAAAAACGTAGATATCAAATTTTGTGCGCACAAATAGATGGCCATTTAGCTTCTTGTAAGATCCAATAATTTAAATGCTTTAGTGTTGGTTTCTTAGCTTCCAGCAGAGAATATTTGATAAATGCATATGGAGGACGAGAACAAGTTCAACTGGATCGAAATACCAACAGAAATGAGGGAGGAGTGTGATTCGAAATACTCACAGAAATGAGGGAGGAGTGTGACACAAAATAGAAATAGAAATGAGGGAGGAGTGTGACAACCAGGGCAACAACGTTTGACTGTCATTTGAATGTTATGGAGAGCTTAGGTAGGGAAGAAAACAACAGCCTTTAATTACGGTTACAATGTTATGGAGTGTTTAGGTAGGGAAGAAAACAACAGCCTTTTATTACGCTTACAATGTTATGGAGTGTTTAGGTAGGGAAGAAAACAACAGCCATTTATTACGGTTGCAATGTTATGGAGTGTTTAGATAGGGAAGAAAACAACAGCCTTTTAATACGGTTACAATATCATGGAGTATTTAGGTAGGGAAGAAAACAACAGCCTTTAATTACGGTTACAATGTTATAGAGTGTTTAGGTAGGGAAGAAAACAACAGCCTTTAATTACGGTTACAATGTTATGGAGTGTTTAGGTAGGGAAGAAAACAACAGCCTTTAATTACGGTTACAATGTTATGGAGTGTTTAGGTAGGGAAGAAAACAACAGCCATTTATTACGGTTACAATGTTATGGAGTGTTTAGGTAGGGCAGAAAACAACAGCCTTTAATTACGGTTACAATGTTATGGAGTGCTTAGGTAGGGAAGAAAACAACAGCCATTTATTACGGTTACAATGTTATGGAGTGTTTAGGTAGGGAAGAAAACAACAGCCTTTAATTACGGTTACAATGTTATGGAGTATTTAGGTAGGGAAGAAAACAACAGCCATTTATTACGGTTACAATGTTATGGAGTGTTTAGGTAGGGAAGAAAACAACAGCCTTTAATTACGGTTACAATGTTATGGAGTGTTTAGGTAGGGAAGAAAACAACAGCCATTCATTACGGTTATAATGTTATGGAGTGTTAGGTAGGGAAGAAAACAACAGCCATTTATTACGGTTACAATGTTATGGAGTGTTTAGGTAGGGAAGAAAACAACAGCCTTTAATTACGGTTACAATGTTATGGAGTATTTAGGTAGGGAAGAAAACAACAGCCATTTATTACGGTTACAATGTTATGGAGTGTTTAGGTAGGGAAGAAAACAACAGCCTTTAATTACGGTTACAATGTTATGGAGTGTTTAGGTAGGGAAGAAAACAACAGCCATTCATTACGGTTATAATGTTATGGAGTGTTAGGTAGGGAAGAAAACAACAGCCATTTATTACGGTTACAATGTTATGGAGTGTTTAGGTAGGGAAGAAAACAACAGCCATTCATTACGGTTATAATGTTATGGAGTGTTAGGTAGGGAAGAAAACAACAGCCATTCATTACGGTTACAATGTTATGGAGTGTTTAGGTAGGGAAGAAAACAACAGCCTTTAATTACGGTTACAATGTTATGGAGTATTTAGGTAGGGAAGAAAACAACAGCCATTTATTACGGTTACAATGTTATGGAGTGTTTAGGTAGGGCAGAAAACAACAGCCTTTAATTACGGTTACAATGTTATGGAGTGCTTAGGTAGGGAAGAAAACAACAGCCATTTATTACGGTTACAATGTTATGGAGTGTTTAGGTAGGGAAGAAAACAACAGCCTTTAATTACGGTTATAATGTTATGGAGTGTTAGGTAGGGAAGAAAACAACAGCCATTCATTACGGTTATAATGTTATGGAGTGTTAGGTAGGGAAGAAAACAACAGCCATTCATTACGGTTACAATGTTATGGAGTGTTTAGGTAGGGAAGAAAACAACAGCCTTTAATTACGGTTACAATGTTATGGAGTATTTAGGTAGGGAAGAAAACAACAGCCATTTATTACGGTTACAATGTTATGGAGTGTTTAGGAAGGGAAGAAAACAACAGCCTTTAATTACGGTTACAATGTTATGGAGTGTTTAGGTAGGGAAGAAAACAACAGCCATTCATTACGGTTATAATGTTATGGAGTGTTAGGTAGGGAAGAAAACAACAGCCATTTATTACGGTTACAATGTTATGGAGTGTTTAGGTAGGGAAGAAAACAACAGCCTTTAATTACGGTTACAATGCACATACACTCTAAATCAGCAAAAGACGTATATAACGACCAGTGAGCGTGGACTCTCTAAAAACGTTGTCCACTATGGTTCGCGATTAGGATTTCCGTATTATAACCTGACAACCCTGTATTTATATACAGAGGATCCCCTATCCACCACATGGAGAAGTATTATGAATTTCTGTGGATTGAGCTCTGTGAACCCAGTAAATATTAGACAACAACCAAATATGACAAAATATTTACATTGCTGGATATGTTTTAGAATTTGAAGAGGAATCAAAAAAGACATAATTGAAACAGTAACATGTATACAAATTAGTTAAAAAAGGCTGGCAATTATTATCTGTCGTACATATTTTATAAACGATTCTGCAGATAAGGATAATGAAACAAAATTAGTGACATCTTTTAATTCTTTGTCCTCTTGTCAAATAAATAAATATTAAACTTAAACATTCTGTTAAAACCGGGCAGTGTTACAACTTTATCTCCGTGTTCAAAGACTTGTTAATACTTTTGTATGCTATGCGATCCGTCATGTATATACACTAGATTAAGAACATACGTATCTCTGATACATGTAGACATGATGTTTATAAATCAAACCTGTCTTATGTGACCTGCCAATGGAACAGTCAAATGTGGTCATATAAGACAGGTGGTCGCTTAATACAGGTTTAATTGATATCGAATGCACTGTGAAGGGAAATAAAAATTAAGGTCACATAATACAAGTTATTGCTTAGTAGAGGTGGTCACTAAAGCAGGTTTGACTGGAGTCATTTAAAAAAATCAAATCATAAGGCTGCAATTAAATATCGTTGTCAAAATAGACAATATAATTAAATACAACATGTTAAATATCATTTTCTATTTTAAATTTTCACAGTTCATTAGATTTAGGATATACGTTTCACGATTATGAACCACTAAGACGTACTTTTAAACATTTTCGAATGACTTTGTTAATTTGTTTAATATCTGCTTTTAATTTAATCTACACAACGATTTATGAGGAACACCACAAGAACAGTCAACTTAGAAACAATTTGAGATCTTAAGTTTAAGTTTAAGTATAAAACCTCACAACGTGAATTCAATTTGCACAATAAAAACTGAGTAATAATAAGGTGAAAGAGTGAATGATTATTGAATTAATGCCTGTCGCAATCTGATCAAGATGAGCCACAATAATCGCTCATTTTTAATTCTTTCAAATTTAACAAAGCATTCTATTATAAATTGTGGTTAAACACCAATACATTTTAACCGTCTTTTTCTTTCTTTTTCCATTTCTCAGACCGGAGTAGGATATTTAGGTGATACATACACACCCACCTAATACGAGATTAATTTGTCAAAATGCGTCTTGTTATTCCGTATTCGTCATGTGTAATAAAATGCCCTATAAAAGGTTCAATGGATTTTAATTTAACATCGTTCTGATAGTAAAATTGCTCAATTTTCTATGTAACAACTGATTTAAACGAAGTAATATGGTGACAAGAGATCAAAGTTTAAAAACGTGAATATATTACAAACCCACAAAAATTTTATACGCGCAACCCTGTTTCCATAACAAACATTACAACGCATAATAAGTAAAAGTAGACCTCTGAGACATATTGCGTATATACATTTTAATTTTAATATCGTAATTTTTCGCTGTATAATATTCAAAACAACCTATGATATTATACTGAACATGTGATCTCCAGTACGACGCTGACTATTTGCAATGTTTTTTGGGCGGTCATTTCTTGGACACGAGAACAATTTACAAGACAAGAATTTTCACAATTATTACAATTAATTTATTCATTTTTACAACATTTATTAGAATATTTACATTACGATTTGATACTTATCATAATGTCAAATTTGTAATAAATGCATTAATTGAGAAAGTTCTTGTCCAAGAAACTTTATTTCTGTATCTAGACGACCGAAGAAGCCCATGAAGTCTAAACGTACACGTCATTATTTGATATGAAAAGTGGAGGATCACCAATCACATACCATGATTTAAAGGAAATTTAAAAAAAAAGTATGTTTCGGGTTACTAATTATCCCCACCCCGTTTTAATTCTATAATATATGTGTTTCATTGCAGTACATGATACTTAACCGTTTAAACTCTGAAGGGAGAGTGGTAAAAAATAAGATGTTGAAAACTTTATGAAAGTCTCAACCTTCAAACAATATAAGCAATTATTGAAGTGCACATAACACTGAATCTTTTTTTCCACTTTAAACAGATGTTTGATCTCGTAATATAGGTAAAATATAGGTAATAAAATAGACAGGTAGAGAGAGTGACTCACTCACAGTATGTTTTAATCGAAAATTCTGATCAGGATCCCATGATCAATGGCATGAATATTAAATTTACTTAAACAAGTAAATAAGGGAAAATTGTATCTTCGATTTATATGTAACGTGGGAACTTTGTAACTACAGGCTTTCAATCAATTATATTGTAATTTGAATGTTAATTCGTCCACCCCCTATTCAGGACTATAAGATCTATGGATGTTCAATGTTCCCCAATATTCATTATATTGTCAACGTTTCTCTCCTGTAGTTCCGCAAGGCAATCCGTGGGATTAATATTGCGAGTATAAATCTTTTTTTAACGAAAAAATGTCTCATGTCCGCTAAGTATATACAACTAAAACTGGTCATGGTATATTTCAGCGAGGAATGGCTTACTTGTTAAATTTTTGCTAACAGGTGCGCGAACGCAGTCTCCACAGCTATATGTGCAATGTTTTGTTGACCATTATATGCCTTTTTGTAGCTATTATAATGTCTGTCATTTTTCGATTTACGGTTCCTGATTACACCCTATTAGTATCTTCAAGCCACGTGCTTCAAACTGTTCTTTTTTTCTATGAAACATTAGAGTATCCGAGTGCTTATTCAACTGGTTCGAGTCCTCTATTGGAAAACACACATTACGTGTAATATGTTAATCAAGCTATAATTCTTTTTCAAAATGCATTGTAATATCAACAGGAGATTTTATAACAGATAATTGTTATACATTGTGTACTTTAAGAAAATGCTTATTTAGTTCTGCCATGTGTTTCAGTAATTACTGCAAGTATATGATAACCTTGGTGATGATAAACTGACATTTATCATTATTACGTAATACAAAAAGTTATGCATGTAAGCAAGCTGTTGGTTAATTCTGTGTATAATGTCAACATTAATGAGCTGATCCTATCATACATTAGAATTAAACCTATTTTATTGCTCTAATATAAGTAATTGGAGTCGTACATTCATTCGTTAGTGATATATATCACATATATAGAGGGGTCTTTCTGGTATGATTTCATAGTATCATTTTATATTCTTGATTAGGTAGCACATGAAGATGTATGTAATGTACATCTCAGGATGTCGTGTTAATCCTAACTGGTTTAGAACATGGACATGTCAGCGGTGTGTGATTTTATGGTACCGGTTAATTTGTGATCATTTAAGGACACGGAGAAGTACTTGTTTCTAAAATCAATCCACTGATGAGTACAATATAAATAAAAGTGTATACAGCAGTCTTAAAATCTACCAATTTCCATATTATTTTCAATACATTTCCGGTGGCGGGTCTATTTATGACCTCGAATGTGTAAGGACGTACACTGAAATCCCCACATACATGTTTTCACTTCTAATAGTTCATATATATTAAATTCAGCTTACGCTATCTATCATTTAATCTTTAAAGACACTTAGAATAATTTGTCCCCGGCTTACTTAAGAGACGAAAATATCGATGTTATGACAAAGTTTATTTATTTTAAAAATGTGTACAATAAAAACAATGATATGAACTTGTTACCGGTGTGAGAGTAGACGAATGGAGAATTTCTCCATTTATAAGAAGGTTTATGTGACTACTATTTAATTGACAGTTATCCGCCTTTCAGACTTCAATAGGGGCCTGTTGTTTAGAAGTTTGAAATTATACATCAATCGTTTGTAAAATTAACGACGACACGAAGATGAAAACTTCAACTTGTTGACCGAATTATGTGTACCCAAGTTGAATTTAATGGTCGTTGCTCTGTATATGGGAATTCCCACTGCTGTAATCCAAACAGTTGAAATGAACCCAAATAATGCGTTTGGTTATTTGGTTATGAGAGACTCTCGCATAAAGTGCTTACAAATACACATTTAATCTTAGGTCTCGATGTTAATCCCCCGTTTTGTTTTGACTAGTTACCTACAGCTAAGATCTTTTTACTTTGTTGATATAAACTTTTGTCGCTGAGATGCTCTTGTATGTAATATATATATACAGCTTGCAATATTTATACCTCGGTTTTTCGAGTTAAACGGTTAAACAATCAAACGCGTGAGATTGTTTAACCGCTTAACTCGGAAAACCGTGGTATAAATGATATGTAACATGAAGGGAAGTCATGCAATATCACATCTATGTCGTTGATTATTGCACGGCTTTCTGACAGTAATAAAGCTACAGCCCAGATTTAATGTATGCAATACCTCGTATCTGCGTGTATTACTTCATAGTGCTTACCTTCTGGTTATATAAACCATAAAAAGATCAAAGGAAAATAAATCATTCATGTTACAATTAAATCTAAATATAACAATCAAAATAGTATACATTGTATATATTAAGACATGCCAAATTTTGACTTCAGTTCGTAAAAGTGAATCTCATAACGATTAATGTCATTACTGACGAACAACGAAGTTTTTAAAAAAAATCATCATCAATTAATCATTATTTGTTATTTTTATCAATGCCAGGAAAATACAAGTCTAGTTTTTCTGCCAAACTTTGTTGGCTAACAGTCATCGAAACCTATTAATAATAATAACTATACGGAAATGTTTCTGTAATTTATAGAACATTAAAATTTGTATAAAGATTAATTATCAAAAAATGAGACATTTTAAAGTAAAATCATGTATTTCCCACGATATAGCTGAAATATTGCTAAAGTTGGCATTAAACACCAATCAATCAAGTAAACATGTATTTGTTTTAATTAAAGTGTATTAGAATGAGCGTGTGGAGAATTGTTAAGATCCCAGCAGGTCACAGACCTTTTTAATATATAAGGCTGAGACAATTATGTTGTATTACTCCAGCAGCTTAAAGTAGAGTTTATAAGTTGTCCTCCAAATCCAGTCAACCATAAATATGATCTTGATATTCAATACATTAAACACACGTTTTCTTATATAGAAAATACCAATTTAGTACTTGTTTCTTCGGAAATATGGGGCTGAAAACCTCAAATTAAAAAGTTAGTTTTACCTTAAAGACAACACCTGTTATTATATTTATTTATAAACTAACACCAAAAAACAAACACAACAACAATCAACACGTATAAACACAGAAATTAAAATAAACTAACTGAAACAGACGTCGACGGACGACTGTCAATGAAATAACCCTACCACAATACGTTCACTGAAGTGAGGTCGACACTGATTACTCAGCATTTTGTAACCCTCGTATAACATGTGTAAAGGGTATACTATATTTACACTGCAGTACTAAATTTACTGTAAAATGTCATAGTATGTATGTACTATTTGTACACATCAAAGAATTACTGACTCAGTCAACAGTTATATATTATATAAAGTACTGGTATGTCTCAAGAATGAGCTCTCCAATGTTAAGTCGCATGAAAACCAACGTTACTTGTTATTTATTAAAGGAAAAGTGGACCTTTTTACACCAAGATTGTGTTTAAAATATATGATAAAAATATTTTATTTCCATAATAATAATAGATAAAATGACAGTAATTTATTGATAAATATCAATTTTAGATTTATCCTAGATAAACTTGTATCTTTATTCAAATAGGTTTATCTTCTTTACACCAATAAAAGAAGAAATAATAGTCAATTAAATTTCATAAAACTTGGAAACTTACTTTTTTGGTTGCCATAGAGATTCCAAATAAGATTTTGGTGATATGAAATGAATTTAGAACTCCAAAACAATTGAAATAAATTTAAAACTCCAAAACAATTTAAAAGTCTATTATTATTTTTATATAAACGTTTGAAACTTACTTTTTTGGTTGCCATAGAGATTCCAAATCAGATGTTGGTTGTATGAAAATAAATTTAAAACTCCGAAACAATTTCTCTCCGTTCATGATCACCAAAGCATTGCTAACTATACCAGAAAAATCGATGCCTGCAAGTCATGTTGAAAGAGCATCTCTTGTTTTAGACCCTTCATAGTTTTTTTTATGATACCATCGGGGTACCGAAAGGGCTTTATTTATTATACTGTATTCCGGCTCAAAGTTAAAAAATACCAATTTCTAACTGATAAAAAGACAAGTAAAGAAATTTAAAAAAAAAAAGGATAAGAACACATATATACTTTAATGAACGTATTTCACATTGAGTAAAACTTTGATGAACCTCTACAGAGGAAAATTGTTCGATTACCATGCATTAATTCTCTTGTAATTTGGTATCAGATGAAGTAGAGATTGGAATATCACTCAACCCCCCTTGCATTACCCCCCATTAACAACTGTATGCATAGATAGTTACCATTTCACATCCTATATTATGTTATAACTTATTGTATAATAATAAATAAGTTTCTAATTATAGCCAGGTGTAGAGTAATTATACATTGATTAGTCAGATTTCACTTTTGCACTTTTCATTATATAACAAAGGTGCACAGTTTAACTATGGATGGTATATACTAATACATTAATGGTTTAACTAAATTAATTTAGTTCAAGCTCTCAGCCAGGACTTTTCAATGGTGTGCGGAGTGGGTGGGTTCGAAGACTGGCGAAGCAATGTGCTCCTGGGCTGGATATCTAAATCCGTCCGCTTTTACAGTCATAGTTCAACCGAATCCCGATATCAATAGTCATAGTTCAACCGAATCCCGATATCAATAGTCATAGTTCAACAAAAAATGTGACTTCTTGGTTATAAAAAAGAGGGCATTCATAGTACGAACTCATGGGCAGTTGTATAAATGAATTTTATAAAAGATGTGTAAAATGGCATCGGTAAGTTCGATTTCATGTTAGATGCTTGACAGAGAATGATAATTCAACCGAATCCCGATATTAATAGTCATAGTTCAACCAAAAATGCGTCCTTTTATTGTCCTTCTTTGTTTTCAAAGAGGAGGGGGGGGGGGGGGGGGGGGGTTGCATTCGTACGAACTCAAAACCCCTACCTACGGGCATGCATTGTATAAACGAATTTTATAAAAGATGAGGAAAATGCCATCACTATTAGAAGTTTGATTGTATGTTAGACGCTTGATTAGAGAATGAACAATTTAATTAAAACTAGATATTTTCACTTGGTCCCCTTTTCACCTTTTTTACCCCTTTTTACCCCTTTTTCTTTGTATCTGCTGTATCCTCTATCACACAAAGTAAAAAAACCAGGAGGAAGTGATAGGAGAATTAATTTTGTAGGTACAAATGCATGATATGCCATGTGATTGCAAATAGAGGTAATGTTTTCTGATATCTACTGTCTACTCTTACATCAAGTAATTTCATATATACATAAATTGACTGTGACAATGCATTTAAAAAAGTACTTTTGATACGAAATGACAAATTGATTTGTTGTGGGTAATAATTAACCTCTTTTTCACATCAACCTTAAATCAATTACATGCTTTTAAACCTTAATTGAAAAGGCTGTTTGTTAAAGAGTTTTGATGATTCACTTCTGGTGTCAGAAAAGCTTAATTAAAACAAATACGCCAATCAACTGTTCCTTTCTCTGGTTTCACAATTAAGAGTTTTTTTGTTATTTTTATGACATATTTAACAGCTAATTTCAATAATAAATGTCAATTAAATAATTAAATACAATGTATATCACTTACCTGAGTTTATTAATGATTTCCTGTAGCCGAAGACCTTCAAAAATAAGGAAACATTAGTAAGCAAAAATCTATTTAACTTTTAAAATAACTGATTAAAAAAAATACAATGTCAAACTTTATAAAAATGATACTGTAAACATGGATAACACAAGGGAAAACCCCCCAAAGTCATTTCTATGCTGTCGTACAACATTCCATTATCATATACATTTTATTTAGAAAATACCCTTTTACACTCGTGACACAATCTACAAACACAGTAAAACTGCATGCAGTTTGGATTAAAAGATCATGTTGGTGATACCTTATACATTTCGTTGGCACAGATGCAAACACATTCCTCTCATTTGACAGAGAGAGAGAGAGAGAGAGAGCAGAACACTGATGGTGTTAAACCGGTTATACAGAGAACACAGTAGATGAAAGTAACGCACGCGCAGTACAATTAAAGTGTAGTGCAGACTGTAGATTTAAACAACAGAGAACAATTCACATTGCCAAACTTTTTAGACAAACAATAATACTTGGGATACATTTTCTGGTGTATTGTTTGGAAAATGGCTTTTCAAACATAATTTTACATTTAGTTAGATAAGATATATATATAAAAAGCCATAATATATTGCACATAGACAGAATAAAAAAATAGCATTATCTCAGTAACATAAACACTGAAATATCATGTCGGAGTGTTTGATCTTCACATATAGATGATTAATTTTGGGAATGCTAAAATGCTTTTAAAGAAGTAAATGCATATTTGAATTGAAATCAAACGTTTGACACTTATGTGGTGAAATTCGATTAAGATTGTCAACTTGTAGTATTTATTTACCAAATTACATACATATTACTCAATAGGTTTCTTGTTTGTTGATAAGTTTATCAGGAAATGCTTCAAAAAATAAATAGAAAAAATGAGTACTAGAGGTTGAATTGATTACAGAAAGAAAAGTTAGGTAAAGTACAGTGTTTATATAAAATGCTTTGATTATGTAAACCTGAATAATAAAGGGACGTGTTGGAACACGGCTCTTTTTAGTATAATTCGGAACAGGACAAACTCTTTGATAATACAGATGTATTTCAATCTGTAAAAAGATTAACGGAGAACGAAGATTCAAGAGTGAGCGAGTGATTGTGTAACACCATCTGAGCCATTTTTCAACTACCGGTATATCATGGTGAGAACAAATTACATTTGTACATTCAACAAGATGATGATGATATTCGCTTTGTACTAGACCTACAAGCTGAATTGGAATTGGAATGCTAGATCACTCAAACAGGTAGACATGTCGCTCCAATTGGACACATTAAGCTTCCGAGCCAACAAGTATTTTCACTTACTCATTAATTTTGCTTGCTTAGCGGAGAAGCAGCAAATACCAAGTTTACAGTCTTTGGTTTGACCTGACCGGGACATGAACCCACGATCTATCGCACTCGAGACATGCACGCCAACCATTACATCACCGATCCTGTTTTGAAGTCCCAAGAGATGATTTACTAAGTCTACATACAAGATAAAATATAAAACTGCATCATAATAAAAACGTAGATACCAAATTTAATGCGCACGGCGCGTTTCTGAAATAACCTTCATCAGGTACGCTAAATATCGAAATATTAGAAAGACAAGTAATTTAAAAGTGTTTGTGGATAATAAACCAACGCATGCCTTCAATTGGAACTAAATTACTTATATAATAGATGTTAATCTTCTGGAATTTTATTATTTTAGAGCCTCGATTCTCAAAATAGGTATTATACATTTGTACAACGTCATCCTTTCTTTACTGTCTCTTTGAATAGGTAATGCTTTATGAGGTCTTTTTATTTCTTTTTTTGTTGTTGTTGCGAGTTGCTGTATTTCAGACATTGCTTATTTTTTCGATCATTTGTAACAACACGAGATCAGGTCAACGAGTTCGTCAACTATATCAATTTAAGGTTGTGTCAACAGATCGGTGTCTAAATTTATAAATATCCAAAATACACATAGAACCTCTCAATAAGGGGCTATTAAAACATGCCAGAGGTCTAATACGAAATTTACATTAACTAAAAATCTCTCGTCCTGTATTAATAGGGTTAACCGTATCTGCTAACAGGCGAGTTATTATCCCCGATATTTCTTAAGGAACTTATCTCTGGATTGCGGTCATGTCATGTCCAGGGGTTAAACTGAAATCTCTATATAACTAACAATTGCTACTTATACAGAGTTTTATTTCTTTCAACGTGTGATTGTTGTTTTTAAATATTTGAATATAGTCTAGTGTTATGAATTAAGTATTTTGAATAAACTTTTTGCGTAATGTGCTTAAATCAATATCAGTTATGATTTGTATAACTATAGTGTATCAAATACACGTTGTTATTACTAGTACTTTGTATATGAATTGATTCTTATTCGGCTAGTGGCCCGGCCAAAAACAGAAGAAAGTCGCACCTGTTACCGTCTTAGAATGTTAACCTTTACCGACGGTCATGTGACTTATATCTAACAATCCCATATATTTTGTCATTGCAATTCCTTATTTTGACTCCGATTAAAATTGGTAATACATCACTGGCCGAAACGCCCATCTCCTGCATATTCTGTATCAGGCTTACCAGAAACGTTTCGCCTGTTTCGTGCCAAGTAGAAATACAATTTATATTCCTCTCCTGCAAACGTTAACATGGGAATGAACTGATGTCGATAAAAAGACAAGTCAAGTAAGTAACAACAGCAGCGAAAGAACTACAGGCAAAATATGTATATATCCGCGACGTCATAAGTAAATACTGAGGCACTACATTCTGACGTCAGCATAACGGTAAACCATCTTGATGGAAATACTTCAGAATAATAGAATGCCGAATAATTGAACATGTATTGATATTGCTAGATAACACGATTGTCTTGATAAGACTAGTCAACGATTTTGGCGAACAACATACTGTCTTATCACTGTGCTTCTTATAAATAACTTACCAAAGAATTCATTTCGTGTACGAATCCTATCTTCAACTTTTTCAGTGTAGATTATGATGCAGTTAAGGAGCTGAAGTAAGATGGTTTTGTAGTCTATGTTGTCTGTGTTTCGAAGTTCATCGATTATCGTCGAAAATCTATAATGCTGCTCTCTTTGTTTCTGTAACGAAAATAAATAAGAATGTTAAACATGTTACAAAAACAATGATCTGTCAGAATGATTTGTTACAATGAAGATTAAAAAGTTGGATGCAGTTTTTTCATGTTGTCATTTCTGTGAAAGTATGTGGACTTATAATGAAGATTTTGTTAGAATTTGCCCGTTTTTTCAATTAACTATCCAGTCAATCATCAAACCTAGGGCTAATTCGCGGATCTTCTTAACTGGATGAACGGATTCGACCGAGCGATGACGAGTGGAAATATAAATAAACTATCGTTCAGCATAAATAGTATTGTCTTTAGAGGATATTAATTACATGTAGTTATTAATAAGTAATACAGAAGCAAGGTTGATACTAATAAAAACAGGGCGCATATCTATATAGTAAAGAGATTAAAGGTACCTTTGTACATGCAAAATAACATACAAAACCTTTCCTTGTTTCCCAATCAGCTTATAGGGATAATCACCACATCCAACACAATATGTGCTGTTTGTACACTATTGATGAATTATGACCAAGTTAATTGGAATTTAATAAATATATCTCAACATGTTTTTGAAACAAATGTGAACCACAAAATTAAACGCAACACAAAATGATCTTTGTTTTGGAAAAGATTGATATGATTTTGGTTAATAATTGCATCTCTGTTGGGACAAGTGCAAATTCTGACTCAGATTTATGAATGAATCGACTGCAACTATATAGTAAAACTAAAGGTACGCCTATACAGTAATACAAAAGTTAAATTGTTTACAATTGAAAAGTCATATGTATATATAAATTGATTGACCCTATAATAGAGTTTGAAATATTGATACTTTTGAAAGTTTATGCATTTGTCATTATAAAATTTGTGAAAGTCGTGAAGCACGCAAGGCTATGTACCTATACCTATTATAACATACAGACATCTTATAAATCTAATTTGTTCATTAAGGATTTTCTGATTTCTTAAATTAATTTTAAACTCATTCAGCGTTAATATCATAAGGAGATCTTTTGAAAGCTGGTTGTACTTTAATTAATGAGATTGGATTGTAGAATATAAACGATTCAGAGAGGACATCGTGAACGTGATCGTTTACATTACTATAGCCAGGATTTTTCATGGGATGGGAGAGGGGTTCGATAAACTCGTGATGCAACCGCAGGATGGTCTTGTCATCGGGGTTTATCATTCGGATTTTCATAATCAATTTTCAACCAATATCTCGACTTGATAGTCGTTCATGGTTTTCAACAACAACAACAACAACAACAAAAAAGGGGGGAGGGGGTCATAAGATGTTTTTCATTTTCTACTATTATGTATCATATCTATATTTTCTATCTTTTAGCACAACAAGAAGCAAATGGTATTCTGTGTTCCGCGTCAATAAACAATTACATGATGAACGTTGTAAATGTACATGTATAAATATCATAACGTATCAAGACTTAACCACTCAAAGTTCATGTAGTTCTAAACATCTACTGTGTTCTCTCTTATCTCTACGTGTGTTTAGCAAATAAACTTATTACTGTAATTAATTGTATGATTAGCAGAAATTAGACCATGTTGTTATTGATAAAGGGAGATGATTTTATTGCAATAGACAAGTAAAACAAAAATAAAATAAAATTAAAAAAAATATGAGAGGAAGAAAAGGAAATCATGCTTTAAAAAAAGTTATGGGTTTCATGATCGATTATTTTGTATTTAAACTTAAGAACTTTAATTCAAGTGTACTTGGATTAGATGATTGTCCGACGATGATTAGGCACAAACTTATGTTTCAGTAATAAAGAATGACTTAGGTCAGTATAAACAATAGACGAGAATACTTCCAGATTATGTATGTGATGATATTGTTTTGTGTAGGAATTATATACTATGGTTAGAAAAAATTATCATGGTATATTATATCTTAATACGAGTGATGAATTCATTTGAGCTATATCAATGACACACTCTGTACGTGCAAGCGAATTGAAGATTTACTTAAAATAAAACAGCATTTTAGCACGGGACTATTTCATGACGTAGTTATACACAAGTTCAGTATCTTTCAGTGAACAGCACCAAGCAAATTCATTGGATAATAATATCAAACGACTCAAAACGATGTGACAGAGTGGTGTCTTTCCTGGTAGAGTATAAGTTCAGTGAAACTGAGAGTCAGGTTCAAAGTTCAAAGTGAAACGTCTTTAACGATAGATAAACCACGGTTGCTCATCATAAATAGAGCTGTGCTTTTTACGAAAATAAAAACAACCACGAAAAAACAAACAAACAAACAAACAAACAAACTAAACAAACAAACTAAACAAACGAATTTTACATAATATTATGAACATCGAGAATGATGCTTTGGCAGTAAGCCGAGAGAATTCTTCACAAATAACCTTTCTAAATAAAGAATGCAATTTCACGAACGATTTATCACATAAACTCAAATTCGTTACATTTCATTTCTATCTACATAATGCAAACTAATTCAGCCCATAAGTTTCCTATTCAGAAATTTAGCTCATGCGTGGACAACTGAAATTATTGGTGACACGTCTTAAGTTCAGTTATTTTGTATAAAATTGAAATATAACCTACTTAGTATACATATCAATGTACAGGTCTTTTGCTTATATAGCAAATTCTTTCCATTCACAAATTGGCCAACTATTAACGGGATCTTTAGAAAATTAACCTTTTGTAGCATGAAACATTAAGTACAGTCTCGTACTTTAGTGATATAATATCTAACAAGATGGATAAATCTATCACAAACGACAGCAGGGCACATAGTACAGGAATTTATTAAAGTTCATCTACAGAATGACTTTCAACGAATTTGACTATGTAGATATACATGTACTATTGTTGTGAAAAATGCACGATGGCACCGGCGGAACTCGAACCATACACATCTGGATCTGAAGTCGGCAAACTAACGACTGAGCCAAAGATGAACTACTTTACTTCCCTGATGTGATGCACATATTCAAACCACTGTACTTTCCGAGTGTATGGTCACTCGGAAAACCTCCTAAAGAAAGACGAATTTTCGTAGACTTATTTGGCCATAAGTTCATGTCGCTCAATGTCAGTTGCACCATTACAACATACAAGGTCTAGAATGACTTTTTATAAATTTTACTTCAATCTACATTACGATTTTGCTTGTTGTTGTAGTAATGTGTTCGCAATGTCATCGATATGAATAATGCTTGATGGCACCAGCGGGACTCGATGCTTCAACCTCTATCTCTAAACTCAGTCCTCAGTTAGAGTGACAGAACCAAAGGAGAAGTAGCACTTCCCTAACGCAACCGATTCAGACTGTGTTTATATGAAAGCAAAACGACTCGTATGACTAATAAAAATGATTTAACAAGGCAATTCTAAGTACAAAAAAACCAAATTTGTTTGTTTAGATTTTTCACAGTGTGTTATGCAAACAACAGATAGCATGAGAAAATGTTCTTGAGTCAGCACTTAAAAATCGCCCATTCGGTTTAACACGTATAGCAATTACATAATTTAAACAGTGCATGGTTAACCGTCCAAAAAATAAAAAATAAATACTATTATCAAGGTGACGAAGCATTATGGAAAGTAAAAAAAAATAAATGTGTGAACTAGAACACACCCAATAACAGGGAGGCATGATTGTTTGTTGCTTGTTTGCAAAATGTTAATCTTTGTTGTAAAACTTCTAGCCTTATTTCATTTGAGCATGGTGTCTACTCAATGTGGGTGTGGGAAAGTTTAGCACCTGTGAACTTCTATTGAAAATAACAAGAAGATCGGCACTCTTCTCAACTTTGAAGCTATGCACAGGATTGTACTAAAACGTGAGTCCATCTATAGAACACACACAGAACACAGTCAACTTCAAATTAACAGCATGTACTTTTGACTGAACGTTTTCTTAACTTTATAGCTATTTATGTTGTGTTGTCACGACCTATTGAAAACTATTGAAAGAAGGGTATATATTTTAACATATCAATATTAGTATTAAATACGACTGTATATTTACTTAGTCCTTCTCAATCTTTACCACTTGAACTTTAAATAGAATAGTTAATTGTCTGTATAATCTGGCCGTACATTCATCCGCTATTATCCTTGGAAACTTTGGCCGTTTTTTGGTCCCTTACATGTCAGAATACATGGAGGAAACCACGAATCACATTTAACACCCAATACATACATTGTTCCCATATACAAGATAGTACGAACTTCAATACATAGTCCTTGAATTGTTAGTATACACGATAGTACGGAACTCTCACCATTTTTGTATAGAGAAATAATGTTGAATATTACATATGGAATCTGACAATACCCGTTTTTAATGTAGGGCAGATTTGAAGTTTTCCTTTGAAGCGAATCCTTATGTTTTAGCCTTGGAATCAACAGGTTCATCAGAGAAGAACCAATTTGTAATTAAAAAAAACCAACCTTTTATATTACTGTAATGAAATGTGGTTAAAGTATTATATACATAGTCAATTTTCTTGGGTGGAGTTAATTTTTCACATGCTAAATTTAGAATAAGTCAATTTGCTTTTTCTAATTTCACATGGTTTTGCTATTTACAAGTCTCCACATGATCATGACTAAAACATTTGTATCACCCTGACGTACCAAACAGACGACAGTTTGGGAACTATGGTGACAAACAGACTTATTTTCGAACAAACTAATCTATCAAATTGAACAATTTAACGCCCAAAAAGCATAAAATGATATGTTTAAATAACTGTAGCAACATTTGCAGACGAATAATGGAAGTTTTCATTTGAGACGTATCAATTTCATTTGATGAAATAGCAGACTGTATCAATCATTGCACCTATAATACAGGTAGAAATTCTTCTCACAGTTTGATCAAAATAATGGGCTTTCAAATAGAATATAATCATTTTGTATTTACAGCAGGGTATGATAGATTTGTACAGGAGGCTAAAAGTCCCGTTTGTTGTATATATTCTTGCAGCATATATTGATTTTAATGACATGAAGCTGTTCTTCAGAAAAATGACACCAGATTGACATTAATAAAGATTGAATCAAATTATTTGGCTTTTCAATCTTCAGACTATGAGCGTACCTGATGAAGGTTATTACAGAAACGTGTCGTGTGCACTAAATTAGATATCTACGTTTTTATTACTCTGATAAGTTTGGAGTAATGACACTAATCTAAATCAGGCTGATGGAATCTTAAGAGAGAGGATATAACATCCTTTTGTTTTTCAAATTGTTCTTCGAGTTATGAATGGCATATCCTATTCTGCTGCATGAATGCGTTGTACGTAATGAAAACAGAAAACGTTCTAATTCAACAACCTACAACTGTTTCGATAGTGCAAATTTACAAATATATACGCACGATTTATTCTACCAATTCTTTTAACCATATCTCTGCATTTCATGGTAGTGTTTAAGAAATTAAAATGAAGGAACAGAAGTCTCTGATTTATTCAAGATGTAACTGGACTGTTTATATTTACATTGATCATTTTGACATATTGTTTTACACGTACTACCAGGCAAAAAGTTAAAATGGCGCTGATGTTTTTAAAACTATTGTGGTTGAAAAAAAGATGGACTATATTTATTTTTCAATTGATAACAATTTCAATCCAAATTTAACGATGATTTATTCTTTATATGACAGACAAATAAACTTGATAACGTTTCTAATTTGATTTAAATCAGTGTTATTGGGGCTTTGGTATGACAAAGCGTATAAAAGACACTGAATGATCCAGATTTGAAATTCAAATTTCATATTTTAAAATGGTCTTAGGTTGGATTTACAGATAAGTAAATGAATAAATCAAAGGAAATTATACGCTAGTACGAGGGTGTATCTTTGATAGCATGAGGGTAACAACTATGATATTTATACAGTAAATATTCTACAACATTTTAACTCCGATTAGACTGAAAGTTTTGAAATATATTTACTTTTCTGGTTAATACATGTATTAGCTAAATAAACACGTGCAAATGTAGGTCAACCGATACTAACGTTACTTAACGATGTGAAAGGAAAACCATTACAATATCATGTTGCTCAATCTTTAGTTATTTTGTGAAGTGCTTTACAGGTCATCGTTTGTCCTTATCGTTTGGCCAATGTATTGTCTGTCCTTCACCGATTGACGGCTCTTGATTACCTCTTGATTACCCCTTTGGTATTTTCAAACTTTTCTTGTATACAAACATACATCAAAGTAAAGATTATTTACATACAACTATTTTTGTTTCTGTTCACAATGTTGTCCAAGGACTGACCTCTTTTTTTCTGGTGTACGAGAGGGTGGATGTTATTTGCAAAATATAAACAAGATCATGACCGAGTAATCGGTTCAAATTCTTTGCATGGGGGTATGACATACAGGTGTTAGTTAAACATGTCGTGCAGGTTATATTTTAAACAAACAACATTGATGTGCTAAGTTATCAATAACACATGTTGTAAAATTGTTTAACACTGATATACCAAAGAAAACAGAACGGCTATGATATGTTATTTGATTTATCAAAGCAGTTGTCCTATATGTTTAATGTGTCAACAATAATGTCTGTTTAAAACAAATTGTCTCTCCGATGAACCCTTACAACTACAACGATCGGAATTCACATGTTAGAAATGTACATATACCATTGGCACTATTCTGAAATTGTTTTTCTTCGATATACGGATTCTTCTATAAAATGAAAAACAAAACATACCACACTGTCGGTTCAATTCCACAATCCAATCGAAAAATCACAGAAACAGAAGCAGTGTCGATACCCCTTACATACATATACATGACCGATCACTTTCCTGGATTGGTACAGTAGAAAGTGACGGCGTTGAACTAGTTTTATTGGCCAAAGCATCTCCTCTTAGTATGATGATGTGGTCGTGAAAGACTGTTCCACGTGTGAGTTAACGTGAGCATGTTGAAATACATGTACATCGTACATCATATAATCATATAAAAAAAATTCGACATCCTTGTCGAAAAGTTCTAGGACTAATGAGAGGTTGTTGATGTATGGCGTCACTTTCAACAAATTTGCAGCTATACTATGACTATACTTGACTGAAGAAGGAGGAATGTCTGGAACATTACAAGGAACTGACCGATGAAAGGACCGGCCATGGTTGATGCTTGGTAACCTTTACACATGAAATTGATGTTTACTTTAACTAATGAAAGATCCGAAAGCACTACTAGGTACGATAAATTAAAACATTTTTTTTTTCTTTTTTTTTTTATAAAATTATACATTGTAATTAAAACGATGAGCAATACGGATCCCACAAAAACCCGAAGTTGAAATTAAGATTAAAAGAAGAAATATTTCTTGAAACAACATTCATTTAATTATATATCAATGTTTTGTGACCATATCAAGTTATTTACCATATACTGCTGACATGACGTGGGCAGTTCAGTTCAGCTGACATTGCAAACATTTGAACTGGTCACAAGGTACACAATATATAATCGCCCAATTACTTCAAGTTTTGGAAAAAGTTTCCACTTCAAATTTGAACGAAACTCACAAAATCTTTTCTTCGTTTTATTTACATTTCTAAATCTTAAATTTATTTCAAATAACTAAATGATACAAGGATATATTATATCTTTTCAGTCTATTCCTCTCAACTGAATAAACAAGTATAAAATGATTTGCTTACAGATATAACAATTTTGTCCGTCCTTTGGTAAATAAGCCTGCCATTGTTAACAAAATAAAATGAATGACATCGTAACTTAGGTTTTAACCCGGTTACAAATAATCTGATTTACGTCCGCAAATTTTAAAAAGACGAGGAATCTGACTATTGTGTCTAGACCTGTTGCTTTCAGATTATGAATACACATGGGACGGTGATCTTGACTTGGCTTGCAATTTATACTTCTTAAGGTGTGAATGAATTGATTATTATAACAGATTTTATTACAGTGTTTCCTTGTGTTGTATTGTCGACTGGTATAGTCTCCAACCGACTACAGTCAGTCAACTATAGATTTAAAGTTTCGTCGAATTATGTCTGATATTTAACTTTTAGATTGATGGCGGAAGTATTTCAGACATGATAGTAAGGTTTAAATATGAGAAAGCAATCAGATATGATGATGCTTAATATAATTCAATTTGACCTTCAGCTCGTGAAATAAGGTCATGCGCAATATTCAACGAAATGACGCGAGGATAAAAGAAACGATTTGACCTAATTCCAATTTTTTTCTTTAAGTTTTGTATCATTTAAATTTGATTGCGTGCAACCTCAGGCGAGATTTTCATTTGATATCGTTAAGTCGTCTTTATCTATCTCCGGTAATCACCAGGAGGTCGTTTTTATAAATAAAATACTATTATGCTAAGCCTTTTACAAAAAATCTTTCATACATATGTTAAAAGATATCATATCAAAATTGAATAATTGCCACTTAATTTATAAATAATGGCGGCTATCATGAGAACCTGTTGAAATCTTATTTTAAAGACAATATTCTTCCAGACTGTATCAACTGAAATTACGTGAGAGAAACCCGAATCAACAATCAAGAATGAACAATACAGAGACAGAGTCAACACTCAGCACAAGACAGAGAACGAACACAAACATAACAAAAGACAGAAAACTAAAAAGACGACCGGCACGGGCCTCATCACCATGACAACCGTGGTGAACCCAAGTGCTCGCGAAGGGTAAGCAGTTTCTGCTTCATATAAGACACCCGTAAAAACATATCAGAACGTACAGACTAACAGCAGGCTTTGTTGGTACATCTTGCATGAACATACCAAATAAATGCAAGCACTCCGAATACATACGACCTTCTGGTGACATATCCTTCCCGTGCTCTTCAGTATATAATGATTGATTAGTTTTACATACTGAATAAATTATACCATGATAATTGTATATACAATTAATCATTGTTATTCGTTTATAAGCAAAAAATAGCAATTCAAAAATTTGATACCGAAATGAAGAAGTAAGTAATAGGTTCAATACAAAAAAAATGAAAAACAAAAAATGCCACACTACCGGAACAGTTCCAAAATATAATAGAAAAATCGTAGAAACAGTCAAAATCGATAACCAAAACACACATGTACATGAGGGCGCACATTCCTGGCTTGGCACAGGCACTTCAATAAAAAAAAGTGGCGGGGTTATACCAGTTTTATGGACCCATTTCATTATGAAAAAAGATATTTTTAAGAATATCACTGTAGCAAAAATACTATAATCATGTTACCAAAAACTTTATTCTAAAACAAATCACTATAAAGATAAAACGGTGTCGTAAGTATGAATGATTTACACCTTATCTCGTTAATATGACAAAATGACATTGCATATATGTACAGAGAAACATAAGAATATATTAGTATATCATTAATGAATTAAAAACATGAATCATTCTATATATTGTGTAGTACATGTGGATATATGATTGAATCGACACACATACCAGACAAAACTAGATCGAAACAGAATACCTGATCAAATTTTATTTTAGTACTATTATCAAACTCACAGCAATATTAATATGGAAGAGTTTTTCTTTATCGATTTATATAGGTCTATATTCATTTTCATCTTTCATATACAATTTATTAGCAAGTAAAAAGAAAGTATTAATGTATGTTTACATTTGTTTACAGTGGTGGTAGTCAAGCATAGGTTTGGTAATTGGACCATCGAACATAATTGTGAAAGCTTTGGCACAACAAGGCTGACTGATTCAGTCATACTTTTGTTAAAATTGACCTAATGGTACATATGACATAAATAATATTTGTGTGTTTACTCCTATCTGTTTATAATGAGGACATAAATGTTGGTAGTTTAGCAGGGTCATAGGGCTATACTTTCCAAAGTTGATATCCTAAGGATGCTTTATAGCTAGTCAGGCTTTGCTTACATTAGATTTCAGGAACGAGAAGTCTTTTTTGAAAAGAAAATGGTGACAGACAACGGACTAGTAGAGATGGCAGTCAGATAATATATCTCCTATATGTTGGCAAAGTGTTTTATCAACTTATTTGAAATTTATGAGGTTTGCTTTCATTATTGAAGACTCGTGATTTTAAGATGAAGAACAAGCACACACATATGTTCCTGTATGTTTTTGTGGTCATCAAGAGTACTATATGATTTCTAATACAGTCTTGATCCATCTCCACGTGTCTTCTGTGTGAATATATAAATTCCAAATTCCGCACAAACAAAACAACACAAATTGAACATAAAATTAGGTAAAAAAATGTGGATCCACAGAAAACAATAGGGAGCAAGACAAACTGATGGAGTTAGTGTAATTATCCTCTCAATCAATCTATCAGTTTATATATCTTCTGGTTTTATATCAATACTATATGTGTCAATGAGATTTATTTTCCCCAAAATGAATAGAAATCAAAAATGCACGATTTTGCGTAATTATTTAGATTTATAAATAGAGTGATGACATCTTAATTTTTGCCATCGGTAGATTTAACAGAGATTTCTTTCACCCAAATGTATAGAAATAAACAATGTACGATTTTACGTAATTATTAAGGTTTATAAATATAGTGATCAGGGGTGGATCCAGGGGGGGGGCGCACCCGGCGCGCGCCCCCCTAAAATTGGAAAAAATATGATTTTTTGGCGTAAAATCGTGATTTTTCACACGAAATACCCCAAAAATTTTCGCGCCCCCCTCCGCTCGGCGCAATTTTTTTAAGTGCGCCCCCCCCCCCCCTAACTTGAAATCCTGGATCCGCCCCTGGTGATGACATCCTAATGTTTACTATTGGTAGATTTCACAAAGATATTTCTTTCCCCAAATGTATAGAAATAACAAATATACGATTTTACGTAATTAATAAGATTTATAAATATAGTGATGACATCCCAATTTTTGCCATCGGTAAATTTGACAAAGAGATCGAGTTCCTATATCAAGGTTCTACCCTTTGTATGTTAAAGTATTCTGTGAGATTTCTTTCCCCAAATGTATAGAAATAAAAAAAAAATCACGATTTTATGTAATTATTAAGAATTATATATATAGTGATGACATCCCAATTTTTGCCATCGGTAAATTTGACAAAGAGATCGAGTTCCTATATCAAGGTTCTACCCTTTGTATGTTGAAGTAGTCTGTGAAAGTCAAAATATTGACAGTTTGAGATAATCAAAAGATTGTTACTATCGATTTACATTTCATCTTGTCTCTTTAAATAAATCTTAAGAATGTAAACAAATAGCATGTTCTTTTGTGTATCTTTAAGTATTTACTTAGAAACAGAACACCAATCAATAGAGGGAGAACTTATTATTCTCTTACTGCCTTTGTCATGGAAACGAAGAAATATTGTTTAATGACGAAAATTTAAAAATATGTAACGTTTCTCTATCAAAGATTATGAACTAATATTTCATGAACCATTCTACCTTAGCTATTTTGTACATGTATTTGTCATGGAAACGAAGAAATATTAGTAATGATGGTTTAGATTTATGGTGTTTAACGCCACTTTGAACACTGTTTCTGTTATATCTTGGCAGTCAGTTTTATTAGTGGAGGAAACCGGAGTACCCGGAGAAAACCTTTTTAATGACGAAAATATTTAAAAAAAAAATATTTCCCTATTACAGATTATGATCTTAATCTTTAATTAACCATTCTACCTTAGCTATTTTGTATTTCCTTAAATTAGTTTATTTTGATATGCTTGTTTCAAACTACGTCAGTTTAAGTTGCAAAAAATTATATGGATTATTTAAAAGTTTATATATTATGAATAATCTGCACTAATCAGCCAGTGCCTGTTGGCATAAAATAAGTTCCCTTTCATTAAAACCACAACAGGCACATGGAATGTGTATATTAAAGACAAAATATTAAACAGCGACAAATAAAATAATAATATAATACCATAGAAGACCATAAGAAGATAGGGAATGGAAATGATAAAAAAAACCTCTGAAGAGTCAAGAGGATTGTCTATCTGAGTAAACTTTACAGGGAATACCTCTGAAGAGTCAACAGGATTGTCTATCTGAGTAAACGTTACAGCGAATACCTCTGAAGAGTCAAAAGGATTGTCTATCTGAGTAAACATTACAGCGAATACCTCTGAAGAGTCAAAAGGATTGTCTATCTGAGTAAACATTACAGCGAATACCTCTGAAGAGTCAAAAGGATTGTCTATCTGAGTAAACATTACAGCGAAAACCTCTGAAGAGTCAACAGGATTGTCTATCTGAGTAAACGTTACAGCGAAAACCTCTGAAGAGTCAACAGGATTGTCTATCTGAGTAAACGTTACAGCGAAAACCTCTGAAGAGTCAAAAGGATTGTCTATCTGAGTAAACTTTACAGCGAATTTCTATTATGGACAGTTTTTTGTTGCTTGTTTATGCCTGTATTGTCGTTGGAGATCCAATTCTTAAGAATGGGAGGGTTAGGATCCCATCAACTGGTCTAACGCCGCCACATGTTTATGCATCTCCCAGGCCAAGACATGGATTTCCAACGCCATATGTCGTGATCTTTATGTATTCAGTGGTTTAATGTGAGAGGTAGTCGTTCTTTTTGTTAATAGTGGTGAAATTGTTGATTATAACTTTTTAAACTCTTTTTTTCCCCCACAACTTAGACTATTTAACACACTGCAATTCCTCTTTCAAATGTGGACTTTGATCATATACATTGTATATGTTTGATCCTATACATTGTATATGTTTGATCCTATACATTGTATATGTTTGATCCTATACATTGTATATGTTTGATCCTATACATTGTATATGTTTGATCCTATACATTGTATATGTTTGATCCTATACATTGTATATGTTTGATCCTATACATTGTATATGTTTGTTCCTATACATTGTATATGTTTGATCCTATACATTGTATATGTTTGATCCTATACATTGTATATGTTTGATCCTATACATTGTATATGTTTGATCCTATACATTGTATATGTTTGATCCTATACATTGTATATGTTTGATCCTATACATTGTATATGTTTGATCCTATACATTGTATATGTTTGATCCTATACATTGTATATGTTTGATCCTATACATTGTATATGTTTGATCCTATACATTGTATATGTTTGATCCTATACATTGTATATGTTTGATCCTATACATTGTATATGTTTGATCCTATACATTGTATATGTTTGATCCTATACATTGTATATGTTTGATCCTATACATTGTATATGTTTGATCCTATACATTGTATATGTTTGATCCTATACATTGTATATGTTTGATCCTATACATTGTATATGTTTGATCCTATACATTGTATATGTTTGATCCTATACATTGTATATGTTTGATCCTATACATTGTATATGTTTGATCCTATACATTGTATATGTTTGATCATATACATTGTATATGTTTGATCCTATGCATTGTATATGTTTGATCCTATGCATTGTATATGTTTGATCCTATACATTGTATATGTTTGATCATATACATTGTATATGTTTCCTTTTTCGTGTTTTTTCTTCTTAAACGGTACAGTGATATATTTAGACTCAAATGGACTGGTTTGAAGTTCTGTCTGTCTGCAACAAGACTGGTATCCAACTGTCTATGACATTGTATTTTACTTGTCATATAATTAATGGAAGGAGATTACCAAAGTGTTATGAATCGTGTTATAAATGAATGCATTCCAATAAAATTCAGTGAATTAATGACTATTTATTTGTATCGTCCTGTGTTACAGACTCCATGTTTCTAGGAAGAAAGCATTAATACATCACGTAAATGTGAACTGGTGAATAAATGCCACGTGATGTATTAGGACATCACTGTATGTAATGTCCTGTTTTATAGACTTAAATGGTGTTACATAGTAACGTCCCACGAATCTACGATCTATTGGTAAGCTCCTATGGTCACAACAACGTAAAAACAGAACAAAAACCTACAAAACACTGTATTCATTGAGAGATAATCCACTCCGTATCCTTGTCAGTTAAATTCATTAATATATACTAGTGTCACCTTAAGCAATAAATTTAAGGTGAGAAGATTACCTATAAAGGTGTGATATAATAAGAATTAACCTTGATTTACGTTTATAAGTTGTTACACATTGTATACTAAAGTCTTTTGAGTGACATAACGTAGACACGTTTGATGCCTATCACCAATACAGTAATACAGATTTACTGTCTGTAAAAGCCTTCGTGCTAATACAGTGACATAAGGATATTTTTTTTTAGAAACCGTTGATTGATACAACATTTATTTCAATAAACAAATGACAGAAAGCTATTTTTAATTTTTTCTTTGTATTCAATTTTTTGTTATGAGATAAAAAAATTTCGTATTAAGTTTCTGTTTTTTAAATGAGTATCTAGGGCAAAAGATAATAGCGGTTCATAAGTTTTCTAAAAGGTCATTTAATCGTAGGTAGATTTTTACACAAAAGTTATCTGCTGTTTCATTCTCTATCAACCTCTTTCTGGGACAGAAAATTAAGGTTAAAAACAATTGTCCACAATTATGTCTTAATTATTTGCCGGTGTCCCCGGGGTATCATCCATACAGTAGTGGGTGCTTAGGAACTGACATGGTTTACTAAGCATATTTATAATTGAAATTTACATTTCTTAAATATTGTAATTTATTCAAATTGAGATCTATTTATATCAAGTATAGATAACACCATGCGACTTGGGCTATCCTATTAATAGCATTTGGTTTACTTGCTCCAAATGACTCTTACCATCTGAGTTTCCAATCATCTAAGTACGAGAAAATCTGATGAAACGCGTCGCACACATTAAATTAGATATCTACGTTTGTATCGCTTAAAGGGATATTAAAGCTCGTTTTAACATATATTTTTTCAACTCGTGACGAAGGTTACTTCTTTCCAATTTAATTGTAAAAAAATCCAAAAATACTTTGCACGCCCATATAATCCCTAATATCACTTAAAAGGGTTGAAATGCATTTTTTGTCCTAGAAGCAAAAATTCAATTCAAGGCAAAGACCGCAAGATATGACAGAATTATCAACGAATTATGTCACTTTTACAAAGTTTCATTGATAAAAACCGGGTTAATATTTAATAAATATCATTTATTGAACCAATTGCAAGTTTTCATGAGATACAAAAAATTATCAAAATGAGCTTTAATATCCCTTTAAGAAATAAATAGCGCAAGAAAATTTCCTTATCTAACAATTATGACAGTATATAAAGCTTTCCCAAGCTTTTATCCTCTTAGACTACTGTATAATTACAAAATATACCTTTATAGGTATAGAAGATTGCGACATAAAGTTAGAAAACGTCAATTTTCCAATTTGTAATTGACCATAGGTATGATAAGGTAGCGTTTCTATATCATTATAAATTGTATGGACAACAATACAGGCCTACAATTACCAGCTGTAATAGCTGGTTTTAATAATACTCCTTATAATCAACTGTCATAAGCCACAATAGAAAATTACTGGACAGCTATACACCACAATGACAAGGCTAAATTCCTAATTGATGGACGAGATTGAAGCAAGTGAAACCTAATAAAAGACTGATGTATAAAATAACATAGATAGTAGATGGTTATGGTGTATCGATCTGTAACCCTTAAATAGCTCTGAACAGTAGACAGTTCACAGATTTTCAGTAAAACATGTGTTAATGTACACAAAATCATGTAGAGAGATCAACGTCGCTAGCGAATTAATAGATACAAAAACGTCGATAAAAAGAGAAAATGAAATAATATATTTTCCATAAACTATTATATCACATTTGGTATAATTTTTACATCAAAACGTAGATATCCAATTTAGTGCGCACGGCGCGTTTCTGGAATAGCTTTCATCGGGTACGCTCTAAATTAAAAGATTGGAAAGCCAAATAATCTAAAAGTGCTTGGGATAATGATATCCAAAATGCCTAAACAGATAGCCAAAGTTGGTTACGGACAGTTAACTATACCTGAGGGATGAGAACCTTCATTTTAATAATAATATCATATATTTGTAGATGAAATAGCTAAAACTTTACCCTGTGATAAAACTGAGTTTTGTTTAAGAATGTTAAGAGGAATCATGTTTATTTCACGCAGTTTCACAAGAATGGCTCTCGGGCTGATATCATGACCTAGGTCTGATAAAGGGTATAATATGAAAAATGACATGTAATAATCTATATCCATTACAGGATCTATTACAAACAACCTACCTGAAGATGTGCAAGTGTTTCCAATGCAAAAGTTGTGCCATCCTTAGAATAAACACACAAGGCTGATAATAGTTCAAACACTTGTTTCTTTGTTGCTTCATTGTCAGTATTGAGTGCTGAAATTGAGAAAATTAAATAATAAGACTCACAAGACAAAAATAATTATAAATTTACAAGAAGAGATATTGATGTAAATGCGGCTTTATATAATATATTGCATAGCTGCTTTGGCGGTGTAACGGTTTAGTGTAAACAATATTTATTGAATAAATTGCATGAGTTATAACAATAGTACATACATAGGGATCAGAAAACAAGTGACGCAGCACTTATATAAATTCTTCACCCTGACATTGAAGGAATGTGGAGGATAAAACGACACTATACAATATAACAGTTTCCGAGTGGCATAACTGTAAACCCTCACATGGACAGAGGAATCACGGTGGCATCAACTCACATCGACAGAGGAATCATGGTGGCATCAAATATAATGCTATAAAAATGGTATTTGCTGATTTTCCGCAATGCATTACACATGATTTTAGTATAAGGGGAAACACTGTTTGTTTCTTCGTTAACTTGGTGCTAATGTGTCCGAATGTGGACTTCCTTTCGGTTAACTGCAATGAAGCACTATAAAAATCTAACTAATTGTTTAGTCAATCACTATAAAACAGGCATCGTTTTTATTATAAAAAGTAACTTATTCTTGAAATATTATGCGTGACAAAATTGCTCACTTGGGGTTAAATGACAATCACTAGCTATATCCTACATTGTAGAAAAAGATATTTCATACGTATGCGTTGGATCATCGATAAACTATACCGGTACCATGCTCGAAATATAAATGTTAAAACGCGTTACGGGTGTACACCCATTAGAGTAGAAAGTAGAAATACACTTTATAATCCAATTATTATTCAGACAAAGTTTGGGTTCAATCAAGATTAATATGTACAGTAGTTTTTGGGAAGAAATTTTAGCATCCTCCCCAATTGTCCACTGTTATATATCTTTATAATGTTAAGATAAAAAAAAAACTGTTAAAATATGCCATGCCATTACTGATCAACACAAAAAGTTGCTTGTAAAGGACCAATAGCCTGTATGGGTTCAGTAAAACTGAAAATGTAAATTAATATAACGGATTATCTAGATGCTGACAAGGGCTACCCCTGACAAGAGATCATGGCCATGTGTGCCAAAGTGCCGACAATAGATTTACGTGACTACTTGTATACCATTTGCGTTTAGAAGGTTAACGGACTGATAATGCTAACTTTCATTAGGCGAACTAACATTGAAGTGGCGTCAGCTTCAACATGGCAAAACCTAATGAATTAATTCATTGAAATTTGTAATCTTAATTCAAGGATTTGTTATATAATTATAATTAAATAAAACTTGGAGAGTATTTACAGCTCAGATTTATCTATGCAAATTAACATATCCTATTACTGCCTGTATTTGTACCGATTTGTTCGTCATGCCTCGATATGCATGGCTGGTTATTATAAAAGTTCATTATTTGGTCAAGACATAACTCGATATGACAGTCTCGACATTCATTATATTAGCCTAATGGGCCTAACAGTAGTTCTATAAATTTGAATGGTTTCATATTTTTGTAAATGTCCGCTATCAATATTAAAATCTTTTTTTTTCTCAATCACATGCTTTAGATAATCTTAAACAATATTGATTGATAATGGTCGCATTCTAGTTAGCTTGAGGGCAACCAAGGCGGTAAGTTGACCAACACAACAATGTACAAAAGGTGCGTTCAATTTGATTAATTATTTTAATACACAAAATTGCCATGACAATATGACAATATGAATGAATTGTTAGTTATCGGAGACTCCGACATTGCATGGTTTTAATATAAGATCTTGCAGTCCCCGTGACTTTTTTTTTCTACATTTTCATTGTACCGCAGTCGCTAGACACTATTTCACTATTAATGCCATAAATTCAACGGTATGAACAATCAAATACAATGAAAAAACAAAAATTGCCACACTGTAGGAACAGTTCCAAGTTCCAATAGAAAAATCGCTAAAAAAAAAAGGTACACTCGATACACTAACACACAAATACATGACCGCTCCCGCTCACTTTCCCGGCTTTATTCAGGCACTTCAATTAAAAGTGGCGGTGTTAAACTAGTTTTTTGGGCCCAAATTATTCTTATACTATTGATGCCGAAAATCAATATTGATATATTGTATAGTGCCTTCCCCTTTCTCACATTAGTATATGAAAATTATCCAGATACAGAAACCAAATAGTGGACATGTTTTCATAACTTATAGACGAATGTATCTTGATTTTATAATCAAAAGTTCTTAATGTCTTTAAAACGAAAACTGGAAATCCAATCCATGTTATTTCCGGAGTTTGTAGTCTTACATCCGTCATCAGTGGGATATTATTTACCTTTGTCAGAAACACACACAGCTGGCATGACGTTCAGCTATATTGTAATTAAAAGAAGTAGTACGTAACCCTTTTTTTTTTTGCTAATTCAGATACACAACACACAATACACCACAGACAATGTTGGTATGGTATTTCAAACGCTGCGTGCTTGAATCATATCAAAATCCAAAAACATTCCCAACTAAGTTCAAATAATTTTATATTAACGACCTGCATTATGTAAAGAATGGTGTCATCTCGTCACTATAACAAGCGTATACATACTCCATAAAAATATACAATATACAAAATATAAAATAAACATATAAAATAAACAAACAGAGTTAAATCTTTTTGTAAAGATCCCATTTTAAGCTTGAATATTTTATCCTTATTATGTCATAGTTACTTGTATACAAAGGCTTAAAATACAATTATGACAATACTTTATATCTTCCTCGTCTATGTTTACGAGTACAGCGTGTTACATAAAATAGCATTAAGTTTTCATCTGTGTCACATTAAGACTTTTGTGGTGCTTATACTATCATAAATTGAACTTTATTTTTAACAAAACGATTGCAATTTTGAATTCCAGACAAGATGCTTAGGTACTTAAAACTATTTTTAGAGAATTTAACACATAGATCATACATGTTTGTATTATAAAATTCCACAATTTTTCTAAGCCTTGGCCTTATGGCTTAGACAACCATCTTTTGTTGAGGTATTTTTGGTGTAATCGAAAATATGAAAATGTGTGATGCCTCCTGCCGCTGACACTAATTATGTAACGGACATACAAATTTGAGAGAGAATATTAATAAAGTTATAATTAAACAATTATCACGACATAATGAGACAGTAGATTGTCTTTGCGTGGTTGCTGGCGGGAACTGTTCTTTGAGAAGGCCAACGTAAACATAACGTGTGTGGACAGAGTAAATAAAGATACAAACATGTATATTACATCTTCTTTTTTGTTCAAGACATAACAATGCTCTCTATTGTAGATTTGACGACGGATGTCTTCTTATTTGAATTCATTACCAGGCTTGTGGATCCTCAACTGCGAAGCCCCCAGCTTTGCTGGTAGTCATCGTGAGATACATCAATTACATACCAGACATTAAAGATTTGATTAGAGAGAGAATAAACGCTATGTATAAACCTTATCACGACATAAAAAGGTTGTAAATTGCTTTTACATGGTTGTTGGAATGAACGGTTGTCTAAGGCATAAGGTCAAGGTGCGTGTAGACAATATAATAAAGAGCGCTCCATCTTCTGCTTACTCCATGAAAAAGCAATGGTCTCTATTGTAATTTTGATTATGTTAGTCTTCTCACATTCAATCGAGTTTATTGCCTGGCCTTTGGATGCTTAACTATGAGGATAAAGAAGTCCTTAGCTCTTGTCAAATTCATAAAATAATTAATATGTTATATAAAGTACTGTACAACGCACGTTGTTTATGTTTTTACATGTTATATTGTGTTGTCATGACAACGCACGTTGTTTATGTTTTTACATGTTATATTGTGTTGTCATGACAACGCACGTTGTTTATGTTTTTGCATGTTATAGTGTGTTGTCATGTATCCGTTCACTTCATCAAATCACTCTTTTTCTCAATGTGTAGCTATTCTAGGGATTAATAAGACCTGATTGGGCCTGAGCATGAGTACTTTTGAAAAATTTGGGGAACATACTCATTTGTCCCTTCTGGGTCCTTAATTGATAATAAAATAATTTTTTAGCCAAAATCGAGATTACATCAATATCATAGAAGATACTGAACTAATTTTATATTGCGGTGTGTTTGGCGTGGTCGGGAAATATAAACCTCTGTGATGCCTCCAATACTGTATGTTTGCTGACCAATTAAAAGCTACTGTAGTATTGTTTGTCTACTAGTTATATAAATGTTTGTCCACTGCTTGGTAAGCAGAAAACAAACAACTTGTCTAACACAATTTATAAGCACTTATATAAACTCGTTCTTTGGACCGTTTTTGTGATTTTTAATAGTATATTCAATTAATTCTATACCAAATAACTATTTTATTGTTGAAAAGGCAACTTTGAATATAGGTATGAACATTCTCGTATGCCAGAATGCACGGGCTTTATATTTCTTGTACCAATATTTACAGTAGTTTCGATGGAAGTTATACTTATCAACATCCGGGATACAAGAATGGCTACCTTGTGAAAATTTCTTCATTTATTACATTAAAATTCTAAAAAAAAAACTTTTCCAAAAATATTCATATAAAAATGCATGGTCGTATTTCTGTCTACTTTCAATTTCGCTCTTCTGATTGTCGGAATTTGATTCATGATACTTGTCTCATATTTTTATTTTGCACTTTATTGAACAGAAACCACATGTTAATATGTAAGTGTTCTAAACAGGCCTTTACTACAGTTGCTGTGTACATTACACTTCGTTTAAGTGGGTAACTAACTACCCAGTTTTATCTCTACAACAGGAAGACCATATTAAGGTAACTGTAAAAAAAATTACTGAACAGTTTCTTTTGAGGTTTTAACTGAAAATTAACAGAATTTCTAAGAGCTTCAATTCATCGCAAACACATATATATATATTGCAATATCAAACAAAAGGATTTGGCAAAATTTAACATAAATAAGAATATTTTTACACAAGGCACCCTCATGTAATTCAGAGGGTGCTAATTACAGACATGTGTGAAATCGTCAGTAGTAAAATTATAAGAAGGGGTCAGACTAAAGAAAAAATAATTGAAGGTTCATGCACCAGTTTATCACATAGTTAAACACAAGTGTGTGAAGATATTTGAGAAAAGGCAGATATTGTTTATGTTTGCTGGACCATCCACGTGCAAAGAATATTGCCAACATTAAACTCCACAGAAGCAATATATACATGTATGGAATGGCCCCTCGGCAACATCTGGGGTGCGAGAATGGACAAAAATGTGACCTATCCATAGAAATTTGTCCAGTTCATCTAAATATATCACCTCTATGAAAATCGCCTGTCATTGAGTTTATTACTTAACACTATACTTACAATAGAGAAGTGACAATCAACGTTCAATCTATAATGTGTTGGTGAAAATTGATATTTTGTTCGAATTTCGGGGATAAAATAATGAGTGACGACCTCGTAAAACGTAAAAACAAGGTCGAGGTTATTTTTAATATATTGTGCCGGATTTACCATTGTACTTATGTGTACTTAAGCACAGGGTCCCAAATTTCTTTTTTACGATGGTTTTTTGCTTATGTGGTACAATTTTAATATTTTAACTATTCCTAAATTTCCTGAGCATGTATGTCTAACTGCCTGTGTAGGCCCACCGAGTCTACCTCCTTCAGGGCCCAAGTAAGGGGCCTCATAACTTAACTAGCACAGGGCCTCATTTGTCCTAAATCCGGCACTGAGCAGATCTTAAAGTTGTATCATTAGATCATCATAATTTTCTTAACGACAATTGTATATCATAACTTCTATAAGTGACAGGTAAAATGAGTCACCGCTCTAGTTTGTATGTATGTATTTGTATACCTACAATCTCTTATCTCCACCACCCATGGCATATACTGTTAACCGTACAATTAGTCTTAACTACACACACCTAGATTTTGAGGTACTTAGGACTAGTACATGCTGTTTGATTCAACAGTTGGTTGTTTCGACGAAGAAATTTAAATTGCCAATTGCCTAAATACACTTCCGACAAGCAAACAGTTCCCAGAGTAAACAGCATATGGCTTACTCTATATAGAGACAACGGTTACTTTATGTTGTTATATACATTTATCAGTCATACATTGTGAATGTGTGCTTTGGGTTGGTTTTATTTTTTGCGTGTGCGGTTTTTTTTTTCCTCGGTTTTTATTTTATTTTTTATTTAAAAAAAAAAAAAAGGGGATAGCACTTTGAATTGAAGAGCTTTGGTATAACTTTTTATTACCCTCCATTCTGAGTAGGGTTAGGGTTATGGTGTTTAATGCCACTTTCAACAATATTTCAGTTACATCGTGGCGATCCATTCTGAGCAAAACAAAATTTGACATGATTACAATTTGAAATTGTCGACGAAACATACGTTTTAGTATAGATACTGGCTATACACCATTACTCTGCAGTACATACAACAAAAATATAGTACATGATACATTTATTTTAATTCAAAACAATTAACACAATATATATGTAATGTTCCACTCCGTCTTTTTCATTTCCACATATAATTATGGAAGAAGTTGATTTCATATAATATTATTAAATAAGGGTGTTAACAAAATTACCGAACTCCGAACAATCTTACAAAGGGAAAGTCAAAACTCATAAGTATATAAACAGACAAAATCAGTCAACAACCGGAAAACTGTGAAAACCGTAATGACCCAATCGGCAAACCTCGGGTGAGTCCGCTTCTCTCCCTCAATACCTCGGCTGTAATACGGTATTTGATATGCGTCTACGCGTCACATTTCTTCGCCGGAAGACCGTATCACTTCAATCAAACATTGCGCACCGCGAATAAGTTCTAAAATGGCGACAATAGATGAGTTTGCTTTGAAAAATATTGGTCTTTGATGAAGGTATGGCATCAGCCGACATTGCGACGAATGAAAATATATTATTATTGGACGAATATTCGAAAGTGAAATTATTTTAATACCCCCTTCATTGAAGATTTCCGAAAGTAGTTCCAATGGGAGCTATCGTAATACGGACGAGGTATGATAAAGGTACGGAATCAGCCGAAGTTGCGACGAGTGCGTAATGACCCTGATTAAACCATCTTATTCCATTGTACGTCGTACGATAGGAAACCCAAAACAGATGGTTTAAATCCATACGATTATACCAAGGATCTGAATCATTCCGGGAGATGATTGCTACCCTGTGACCCATAATATATATAACTGACCGCCACGATATAACTGAAATATTGTTGAAAGTGGCGTTCAACACCATAATCCTAACCCTAATGTGTGTTGATATTTTCTTGCCTGAACTGATCTTTGTTTGTTTGTTTGTTTGTTTGTCACAGTTCTGGTGGATTAATGGCACTAAAAATTTGAACAGTAACAAATATTCACTTGTATACATAAACAAGATACCACTCGATTTTAGTTTTAAATATGGAAGACATGAGAGAAATCATATTTCAATATGAAAATCGATCACAAGTGAATATGATACCGTAGTTTTCAAAGGAAAGGGGCGTGAATGACAATTTGAAATGTGACCTCTCAATATATATGTATATAGTGCGAATACATTAAGTAAATGCCTTCTTTTTATGCCTCTGAATAATCTTTGTTTCATTTTTTGTGAATGTCATATCATTTTTTTTCGATTGTAATTTATGAAATATAGCCTCGGTTTAAAGATTAATGATATATTTTCCTTTGTTTTAAGTTGTTCGTATGATAGATAATTAGGGCGAAAATACTAGTAGTATATGGGGCACTATTAGAGGTTTGGGTTATGGTGTTTAACGCCACTTTCAACAATATTCCAGTTATATCGTGGCGGTCAGTTTTATTGGTGGAGGAAACCGGAGTACCCAGAGAAAACCACCGCCCTACCACAAGTCACTGACAAACTTTATCACATAATATTGTGTCGAGTGCTATTAGGATATATAGTATAAGGGAAGATTATCTGATCTGTTTAACAGGTTTTGGCAGGTTTAAATCTTCGGTGAATCAACAGATGCTGTCAAATCATGTTTCCTTTTAAAATGGTGCAGTGTGTCACCAATATGACCGTTTTATAATGAAGTATATACATTAAAATACTGTCAATTCCACTTGAATGAGTTGTTCTAGAAAAAAATCCATTAGTTTAAAAAATGATAGTAATAAATGTGGGATCTTTAACCGTTAAGAATACCAATTGTCATTTTAATTGTCTTTGTACGAATTTAAACGGTAACAAGCCAAGTTATTGATCACGTAAATGGAAATTATTTCATATTAACCACATGATATCTATATATTTATTAATACCAAATCCACAATCGAGGGTGTATCCCAAAATGCGAGACATGGGGACGTGCTAGGCAGCTCTATTGGTTTAGCTTTGGGAACCACCACCAGTACCAGGACGGTAGGGTAGGGTTATTGTGGATTGTCCGGTTATAATTTTGAAAGCCTGATAGTATAATACAAAATGTAGTATAAATATGAGACAAACCAACATTACACTTGGACACAAAATAAATTAATGGAACAGCGCTATTATTGGTTTCTTGCATAAGAATGTTTTCCTGTGAATTGCGATTCTTTGTGATGTTTTTCCAGACAGTTCCAAGCATTATTACTTTTACCATAATATTTGGTATGATATAACATATGGCATGTCAATATTGACGTGGCTCAGCAGATGGCTATATAGCGAGACTGGTCCATGTGTGTTGACCTTCACGTCTTTTGTAAACAACCATTATAACATTTAAAGAATTGTTCACAGTTCTTCCATTATATATCTGATTTCATGTTGTTGAATCTTTGACGGTCCCTATTCAATTTGGTATAAAACCGTATTAGCACTATTAAAGACATCTATGGGAGTCCGTCACCTATCGTGACATTCCTTCACACGTGTTATAGACAAGATTGGCCTTTTATTGATATATAATGTCCAGTTTTAAAGTATACTCAATTAAAAGTAACTTATACATAGCATTTCATTAAAACGCGGGTTAATCGTTATGTGAGATATAAAAGAACAAGCAATGACCAAAAGCTCAGGGTGGGATAATGTAGAATATTTATGTCCAAACATTATTACCCATATCGGGTTTCAACGGCCATAAAAATACCACACCGGGTTGAATATATTCATTGAATTTTTCACCTTGCTGGCAAAAGTTTATGGTCAAATCTGTACTAAAAAGACACAAAGAAAAATTACTTGTTTCGAAAACAAGCAAAGGGCAGCGATAACATCTACACATCTTATTATGGGTAGTTAGTAAGAAATTGTCGGCTAAGAAGTTACGACAAAGATGTCTTCTTGTCTTCTTTGACTGCTATGAATGACATTAATGTTGTTCTAAACAAATGTAGAAAATAATTACATTTGATTTTTTACCACCTATACCGACTGTCTAGTAAAAGTGACCACTGTTGTTAGACATTACCTGTCCAGATAATCATCATAAAAATAACACCTGTAACTTATGTCGTCTGCTCTTTGTTAAAAAACTGTTATGACGTATTTTATGGTTTGTTGAGTAAATTTGCTGCAATCCTGTCTTGTGTTGTTAATATATTGGTATATATTGTTGCATGTTTGTAAACACCGTCACGATATAACCGAAAAAGTGGCGTTAAACACCATAAATCCAAACATAAACCATGTTTGTAAACAGGAGAAATATTGATTCTAGATCTATATATAGTAAACAGATAAATCTGATACTTCAACGGTCAGATTACCGTATTCTAGATGTCGTCTTTATTCAGTACTCAAATTCAAAACTTAAGCTCAGAATTACTGCAATGGAAGTAGCAATGCTAACATTTTATAACAACTATTTGGTTGTGATATTACGAAATAACTTAACAAATCATCACATTAGAGTTTCTATTGAACATGCCGGTAGATACAGGATATGTCCTATCCCCCTCCTTTACCCAGACAGACCATCACCTGGTTCATACCCCCTCCTGTAACAAGACAAATCATACCCTTTCGGTGACCACAACAGGCTTATGTCCTCTCTTTCACATTAACAGCACGTGACCAGGATTATATATACACGATAATTAATATCCTCATTACTTATAGTTACTTTGAATTTATGGTAATTTGTTTATGTAAATTAGATAAATCTGTTTCAAAGTACAAGACGTCGTGTTAAAGCTGAATATTTTACTATGTTTAATCCTTGTGGGAAAATGAATTATTTTGGTCGTTAGTCTTTGGTTTTCCCACATATTTACAAAACTGATTCTATAGTACATGTGCATTGCCATCTGTTAACGAACACACTGCAGGAAACAAGCATTATTTTTATTGACCAGAAATGGTATTATATTAAAGGGGGCATTGAAAACCACTGTTTTTATTATCCACTGATAGGCGTCTCGGGCATTTTATTTTACCCATGTCCGTACGTCCGTTCTTTCTGCATTTGGTTTCCGCTTAATAAGTTCCATTTAAACAACTCATTTGAAATCATAGCGACAGCTCAGGGACTATAGACGGAAAGTCAAGTTCGATTTCAGTTTTTACCACTGTTCCGTTCTGGACTTTTCGTGTCCTATCGACACATTCTTACATTTGTTTTTAATTATGGCAACTCATAAGCCACTTCTCCAATAGTAAAATGTTTTATAAATATCTTTCCTAAAAAAAAGCTGTAGGGACGAGTTTTGTTTGGAAGCTAACTTCAATTGTATTACGACTATGATACAACAGAAAGGGAGGCATTATTTCAATCATTTAAAAGACATACTATTATCCCTATGTTTGTCTGCGACTTACAGCATCAAATCACAATTAAAACTGATCGTTGTAAACATTTTTAACAAGATTATTGGATTAAGATTTGTATCTCGTTTATTCAAGACAATTATGTTCCCTTTACTTTCATATATTATTTAATGTATGTATTTATATCTCGTAGAAGGATAATCTGTGTTATAAATATTCACAAGTTAGACAGGGCTTTTTATCATTGTCTGATATCGACGTTCTGAGGACACACTAAGCCTGTGTGGTTTCAACCATTACGTATGCTTATTTATAAGCTTTTATTCCACTTTCTGATATACATGTATATCTTATTAACCTTCAACAAGGCGGTTTATGTTTTCATATTGTCTGTTACATTTCATTGTATTCAATTCCAGTTCCTATTCAGCGACAGAGTACTGGTGAATGTTCTCAGGACTCTAACCAACAAAGCTGCTCAAATCGTCCCCATATGGCCCCGGATAGAGGGAGCCCTCTCGATGTGTGGTTGTCAGGTTATAATACGCAAAACCTACCGTGCACCATAATGGGCAACATGCTTGGAGAGTGCCATGCTCCCGACATGCTAAAGACCTCTTTTATAGATGTCGGAAAAATAGTACACGCATTGTAGCCTCTAAAAAAGACTCAATATTTCGTCCTTACGCAACTCTCAACAGTGTCAGTGACAGTCAAAAGTCGTTGACCCGATTGATCCACCCCTTCCCTTATTTCTATATAGCTTTATATATATATACGTCTGAAGATTAAACCAAACAGTGTTAGAATTAGATTTTAGAGCTGTTAAATTTTTGTTCTTCCCTCGACGGGATTTGAACCCACACCATTGATACACTGCAGCACCATTCGCTTTAGCCTTGCGTCCAGCGCCCTAGACCACTCGACCACATCCACTCCCCAAATAAAAGGAGCTTCAATAATCGTAGTGTTACCTTTTCTCGTAAGGCAAATCTAGGGATAGACGTAAGACTTGTGTATAAGCGTGTGTAGATGGTACATATATACTTAATATTATAATTTGACAGCAATCTAACTCAGCAATTTTTAATATATTGTATAGGATAATGAAGAATTCATTATACAGTCACAGGAAATATGTAAGACTCAGATTGACGTCCAGTTTCTAATCGACGTCCAATCCTCAAATCCATGTCCGATTTCTACGTCACAGACATTGACCCACCCCTAAGGCTTCCCTTATTTCTATATATTATTAAACATGTTCTCGTCCTGATTAAAGCTGAAATACTGCTCGTTGGAAGTTAAGCAATAATCGATCAATCAATAATAAAAACCAATTTAGCAAGGTACGTGTTTCATCTGAAATCTACAAATATCTGGGGTAATTAATAAAATTTATATCGTATTCCGTATTATACTCTGGTCTTGTATACATATGTATACGTGTATTCAAAATACAAACAAAAAGTTAAGGGGAAAACCTTCAAAGTTTTCAAAGTTTTAAAAATAGCATCAAATTAATCATAATAATCTCTATTGAATTTATTTTATATTTGTTCCGATACCTCATCCCAATTTAACGCTATAGTTATTTTAAATAAGATTTCATCATAAATAAGTGTAAGACCGTTAAGATATAAAACTTAAATTTCAATTGGTCTTGTCAAGAATATCGTATCTAAATCATACCCAGGTTCGATTGGTTTCGAGGGATCAGTGTGTATGACATATTTGAATAGGGTACAGATTATTAATCAGCTCAGTCCATTCTGAAGAACAGTCATATATTGGTTAGGATTGATAACAGTTTAAAATTGAAGACGTCACAAGTTTGGTATGTGATCAAACTTATTTTGGAGCCATTTTAATCTATTTATAAAATTAAAAAATTTGGTTGACATTATGATGATATTTTAGAATAAATCATAGCATTGGGATATCACTTCACTAAATCACAATAAAAACAAACAGAAAACAACAACAACAAAAAGGGAAAGAAAAGAAAATGTTACATAACATAGTCACCAATAACTTGCAATTTCTGTTTTTGTTTTGTAAAATTTATATCTTAAATAAATTCTTGACAAAACTTTCAAGTAGATACTTATTTGCCATAAATCTTCCGAGACAGTATTCAATTTAACAGCCCCTGATGTCCAAGTTATCTAAACAAGTGTGTTGTTTAATGGTGTATTGGCCTCAAGCCAGGTGGTCACCAGTGGTCAAAAGGCTTGGCTATTCATACAATGAAAATGCTTGATCATTCGTTTTAACACGAATTTGCAATTGGGTTTTAACCTAAATCTTTAATTGAGATTCCAAGTGTTTTTCAGAAGTAAGAGTACTATTTAATTTCACTTAACCATTCAACGTAAGATTTACTTCACAAACGCCCACTATGTGACTAGCCCCAAAAAATATTTTACAAATAGTTGTATTGAAGTTTGTATTTTTAATGTAATTTTTCATCGATGAGTGTTGTTAAGATAAAATCTTCTTCTCAACATGTTTTTTATATTATTATGGAGGAATATTATAGGCAAGAAATGTGAAGATGAAACTTCCAAATTATGAGTCCATATAAATTAATAAACAATACACACACCAGTCATTATTTAGTCTACGATTGTAAATACTTGTAAACTGAAACCGTAGAAAGACTGTTAAATTTACAAAGCGACTTCCGAGATATTAAAAATATATAAAAAGGCTTAGTCTTCACCTACACTTTTGATGGTTGATCTATGGTGTTTAACGCCACTTTCAACAATATTTCAGTTATATATCGTGGCGGTCAGTTTTATTGGCGAAGGAAACCGAAATACCCGGAGAAAACCACCAACATGTCGCAAGTCAATAACAAACCCTACACTTTTGAAACCAATTGCCTTCCCGTTGTTCCTTGATAATTCTTAATCAATGTCACAAGATTACCTTAATTACAGAATCTATCAATGAGTTTTGTAGCTGTCTTGACAGTGAGTGTATAGATTTACATTTCAATACTTTTTTTGAAATTTGAAATTTGCAATAACCTGAACCAAGATTTATATTTGATTGTATATTAGAGTGGAAGGAGAGGTGCAATAAATGTCTTCCTTTTAATTACAAAAATTGCGTTATTGCATTTTAAATAGGGTGCGAAATCCTGTGTTGATTTCAGTCAAACGATGCGCTGACAGTAAGCATTTATAAGACATATAATATATACAATATTGCGTGCATTTTCTCACATTTACTTGATATCTAAGTTTAATGTATGTCAATAGCTTAAGACAGAAAGTGCAAGGTGAATTTTTTGAGGATATCAATATCTATTCATATGTAGCATCATCACCTGTGTTGTCCAGTGATGGTACCTCTTATATTACTGCTGTATCATAGTATGATGTTAGGATACAGACTTTAAGAAAATCGAAAATCGATCTTGAACAATGTTAGATGTCGATGTGATAATATTCAAGATTGATGAATTCCACCTACTCATTTTTCCTTTAAAAATAATGATAAGAAAAATCAGGTTTAATAAGGAGGCAACACTATATAAAAAGGCTTAGTCTTCACCTACACTTTTGATGGTTGATCTATGGTGTTTAACGCCACTTTCAACAATATTTCAGTTATATATCGTGGCGGTCAGTTTTATTGCCGAAGAAAACCGAAGTACCCGGAGAAAACCACCAACCTGTCGCAAGTCAATCACAAACCCTACACTTCTGAAACCAATTGCCTTCCCGCTGTTCCTTGATAATGCTTAATCAATGTCACAAGATTACATTAGACTTATCAATGCTGAGCTTAATTACAGAATCTATCGATGAGTTGTGTAGCTGTCTTGACAGTGGGTGTATAGATTTACATTTCAATACTTTTTTTGAAATTTGAAATTTGCAACAACCTGAACCAAGATTTATATTTGATTGTATATTAGTGTGGAAGGAGAGGTGCAATAAATTTATTCCTTTTATTTACAAAAATTGCGTTATTGCGTGTTAAATAGGGTGCATAATCCTGAAAGTAAGCATTTATAAGACATATAATATATACAATATAATATCTAAGTTTAATGTATGTCAATAGCTTAAGACAGAAAGTGCAAGGTGAATTTTTTTAGGATATCAATATCTATTCATATCTAACATCACCATCTGTGTTGTCAAGTGATGGTACGTCTTATATTACTGCTGTATCATAGTATGGTGTTAGGATACAGACTTTATATTTACTGAAGGAACTCTAAGAAAATCGAAAATCGATCTTGAACAATGTTAGATGTCGATGTGATAATATTCAAAATTGATGAATTCCACCTACTCATTTTTCCTTTAAAAATAATGATAAGAAAAATCAGGTTTATTAAGGAGGCTTGCGACAGGTCGGTGGTTTTCTCCGGGTACTCCGGGTTCCTCCACCAATAGAAATGATCGCCACGATATAACTGAAATATTGTTGAAAGTGGCGTTAAACGCGGTACACCCTTTAAGAAGGTAAATAAACTTATTCTCAATAATATAAGGTAATTATTGGTATAAGCAGGTAAATCCTAAAAAAAGGTGTAAAATGTCTAATTAATATAATATACAATATGTCATTATTATATTATAGTATATAGAAACGTTGACAAGTGTAAAATGTTTATATAAATACGTATTGCTGATTGTAAAAGTATTAAAGAGATATACCTGAACAGGTAAAAATTCGCACCTGTTCTGTTATAAATCTGAAATACATGAAGGAGGTTTTGATAGCAGGAAAAAATTACAGGTAAAAATGTAGATATGAAAATTATCATTAAAAACTAACCTGATGCGAATTTTGGAATAAAATCCTTATCTTCAACCACATAATCTAATCCTATTGAAGTATCCATTATAATTTTTATGCACTCTACACATCCAACTTGTAAAACGGAATCGAGAAAACTTGAAGTTTTCTGTCGACAAATTTCCTCCAAACTTTCAAACAATAATTCCAAACCATCATTATGTAAAAATTGTAAAATCCATTCCGGGTTGCGCTTAGCTTTCAGTAGTTTCCTTTTCAATGTTGAATATATTTGAACGGAAGGCGATCTCAATAATTGAACCACACTTTCTGGTTGACAGATTGAATCATGAATAGAAGGCCCCGCCCCTTGATATGGAGACCAACCAATCGATGCACGTCTAACAGCGTAGTTCCATCGTTTACTGCCTATTTTATGTTGGTCATGGTCAAATTTGTTTTTAAAATCAACTTCGGAGTCAGAGACACTCTCCTCCATTTCTCAGCTTTACAAGTATTTTATCTAAAATTAATTAGAAAAAGAAGAAATTTTATTAATAATACAATGATTTTGTTTTATTCTCATAACTACATGAATTGTCTTATGAGTAAAAATGCGTGTTTTATAAACATTTGTTTTAACGTAATACGGTTATTTTGTGCAGTGTCATTTAGTTTATTTTATTCGTTGAAAGGAAATATAATTTAATGTGAACATTTAAAAAGGATGAATTTTGAAGAAGCCTTTTATGCTTTGTGACGACACAAAGATCATACATTTTTTATATTAAAAAAGCATTGACAAAAAAATGAAGAGTATTAAAATTACATTTATTATATATTTTAAATTAGATCCTTATTCAGCAGATAAAGGATATGTAAATGAAGATTTAAGTTTGACTTTGTTAGAAAGTTTTGCTTTAATTATAAGGCTTTACAGATAACCACACGGGTTGTCTAATTTGCATATTTTTGAAAACATGCAATATAATAACAAGATTTAAAAGTTTTGTAATATTTTCACAGCTTTTTAGACCAAAAACAAATTTGGCCAAACTGTGTCTAATTCGTGTCAAGGGGATTGATTTTCTATACATACGGACACAAGAGTGTCATACACTGAAATAAAAAAAAACACGAAATGAATAAAAACCCATAGCTGGGTTCAGTTGTTGATTCTCACGGTTTTTCGTATTAAAATTGTGTGTACCCCCATGTGTTCTTTTTGGGAAGGGGGGACACAACTTATGAAGTTTAGAACCTAAATGCAAATGTCGATCAAATTCCAAGCAAAAGAAAACTGAAGACTTGTGTGCACATGTCAATTATGCCTCTTGTGTGCAGTTAAAGTCTGGTGGTATATGTCTTTTTCGGTTGTCATTTTATTAATTGATATGTGAAAAATGGAATTTAAGTTCGAAATTAAGCTAAAATCGTGTGATCACTTGAAAGTCAAAGAAGGCAAGAAATACAATATAGAAAGGTCACACCGGACGTAGCATGGGTCGTCGTTGTCGTGATCGTATGGTAGTTGGATTTACAACTACCTGTGCAATCAGAGCCTATCGCCACTAAAGTTGTGAGTTCGAACCCGGTTCATGGCGAGGTGTACTCGATACAACATTATGTGATAAAATTTGTCAGTGACTTGCTACAGGTCGGTAGTTTTCTCCAGGTATTCCGGTTTCCTCCACCAATAAAACTGACGGCCATGATATAACTGAAATATTGTTGAAAGTTGCGTAAAAACACCATAAACTTCAACCAAATCGGACGTAGCATCTACCATTACAAGTAGGCGACAAGGGCTTCCTTCTGCACGAGTTTTACTATGAAGCGATTATAGTCCAGCAAAAATCTGCAGCATAGGTGAAATCTAATTTAGAAGTGCAGGAAGGTATTTCATATAAGGGATTTAAAGAAGCAAAATAGAAATTGAAATTGCACTAAAAATAAAAATTAAAATGTTTTGTGCTGTGGTCCCTTCTGGCCCCTTTTATATCTTGGAAACTGTTAGAACATTATTAATTCTGTTGGAACATTCAGGAAAGGAAATAGTCTTTCTGGTCTATTTAATCGAATCGTTTAAAAGGGAAATTATATTAATAAAGTTTACCATCCCAGTTCTATTTTGCACAAAAGATCATTAAAATACAATATTTCACTTGCTTTGTAAACAACGTTAAATTTTACCATCCATTTCTATTTTGTATACAAAAGATCTTAGCAAACAGAGCTTTTATATTTTTTTCTCAAGCCTGTCGATAACAAAAAATATATATTTCAAACATAAAATTTCTATACATGTACTTGTAGTCAGTCACGTGTTATAGCAGGTAAATTAACATAGGCTTGCATTGAATAATGCTTTTAATAATTGTTTGTAAATAATAATGATCCTGGAGCACAGTCTGCTGCGCCTGAGTTTATTGAATAAAGTTGAAGTTGAAAAAACCTGTGAATTCACTCATCAAAACGACAGTAAATAAAACAACAATTATTGCTGAATAAACAAAATACAAAACAATCCTTAATTTTATCATAAATAAGGGTAATAACAAAATTACCGAACTCCGAACAATCTTACAAAGGGAAAGTCAAAACTCATAATTATACAAACAGACAAAATCAGTCAACAACCGGAAAAATCATTTGAAACATTATTGTGGAAAATATAATATAGTGTATATTCAAGCAATGATATTGCTTTACAACTGTTGGATTAATACAAACAGGTCTACTTACCATACAAATAGAGCATGCATGAAAATACAAATTACTGAAACAGACGCCACCGCTGGCAAAATTGTGTTTCCTTGAATGTATTGTGTATTATGCCAGGTTATTTCTACATGCTGCCTGATTTGTAGGTCAAGAAAGGTGACGGGTGAAAGATCTTGAAGGGGGTATATGTTACATGTCATCTAAATTACATGCACAAATAGAAATTAGGCATGTCATAAATAAGTACAAAGGGTGAGTTGTTCAAAAAGTTGTCATCCATTGATACGGCACATAACAAGACACATTATATAGATTACTTATATAATACATGTCGACGTTATTATTTGTGTTTTGTATGCAAAAGTTACGTTATTAATGTGAAACTTGCATCTTATAGTACATTTGTATTTATATAAGTATGTATAACATGCACTATACAGACATTATCATGACAAGCTATTAACACAAAGATCAATGCAGATTTTTTGCAAGAAAAAAGTTTGAAGATACCAAAAGGAGTAATCATGATCATGGCTAGCTATTAGCAGAACGATCAATGCAGGTTTCTGTGCCAAACAATTTGAAAATACAAAAAATGGTAATCAGAATCCGTCCACCGAAAAAGGTCTGACATTGCAATCACCAAAAGAAAAAGGACAAAAGGACATAACACTACACAAAAAACTAAGGATTGATTTAGACAAAAATCGGGAGAGGGGTGCAAATAGTGTACGACGATCAAGATGACTATAGCAGAAAGGAACCGTTATTTTGTATCATTTGTGCTGAACTCAATATGGTTATAGAATTGCACAGCAATAAAAAAAAAGTACCATTGTGTGGGCTGAGTACTATTTATGATACTAACGCAAACCTTTTTAAATATATCATATGAAGAATAAAACAGTTGCATGCAATCACAGATAGATTACAAACAATTTAATGTCTAACACATTTTTCTTAATATTATAACAAAAAATGTACAAATAAACACCTGTGACCTACATGCTTATATCTGAACGCACCGTAAAGCAATATTTATATATTTTTACAAACATACACAAAATACTATTACAATGAAATATATATATATATAATATATAGTGGGATGAGAAACAAACGATTAAACGTGTATAAATAAGCAATATGATGCATAGACGAGCATCGATGCTAAAGACACCATCACACGTTTAGACACGTTAAGGATTTGCATGTTGATCTTAATTCTAAACGATTGACAGATTGATTGTTGCTTAACATCAACTGAACAGTATACCAGCCATTTTCGTGACAAGAAGAATCTTTCAAACAATGAATAATGTAAGTAAAAAGGTGTCACTAGGATGATAATTTAATACGGATGGCAGTTAAGTTTTCCACAGGGTTACATATGGCCTTGCAACAGTCTATCAACGACCACCAAGGATGATAATTTTACTGAAAATCAATATTTATTGTCTTTAAACCAATACAAATTTGTGAGAAACAAACAACAAACAAAATTAATAACATGGCATGTAGATAATAATTGAAATACTATATTGTTTTTATATATATTACTAACTAAGAAATAGTGAAGAATCCCCTGTCCTCAGTTCTAACGACTGTTTTATGAAGAAACCTAGTTTTTCTGCTTCCATAGTGTTACGTTTTCAATTCAATTCAATGTTACGTTTTGGCTTGTAACAGTCTATCAACGACCATTCCTACTAATCTATTTGTCACCAGTTATCCATTATGTTGAAGGAGTGTGACATTCTCCAAATATGTATGTAAAACTTTTTCCCATCATCAAATACATAGGTACAGAGATGATATAACAACACAATAAATATGTACAATATTATAAAATACAAAAATGTACATATGCAATGACTCAAAAGGAGGATGGCCAATAATAATGGGAATAGATTTACATAACTTAATTATAATTATGTTTTCTGGACATTGTTTTCTTAAAAGATAAAATATTTGGTCGGTCTTGTTAATTTCCTTTAAATGATGTATATATCCGCAACGGAATTTGCACAAGAAACAAAGTAATGAAATTCATCGCTTATTTCCAAATTACGCAAATGACATTTTCTAATTTCATGCTGACTATTAACCCATATTTCGTATTCAAATCGCAGCTTATAATTTGTTGTTCTAAATGTGGACCAAAAAAAATTCATCAAATATATTGAAAACATGAGGCTCTCATTTACAACAAGTCTTAAGGGCAAGTTGTGTATTTGATTTGACCATAAACAACGAGAACTTCTAACCGTGTTTAGATACTATATATAGATATAGGCCTCAAGTGGTTTAAATTGATTTTAGAATCATTTTATAGTAAGTTCTGTGCATTTCATGTACATTTTATTATTTTCATCATTATGGATTTAAAATAATTCAAATGTAGCGAATCTTAATAACTTGTGTCAAATTAACATGAACATACTAGGTTTAGTGTATTATTTCAAAATATACATATTCTGAAATTTATTGGAAAAACTGTTAAAATTTGCTGAAGGCAATTCTTTATACCCCTGCATACTTCTAACAACAACATTTAAAAGTTTAATAATGGACCATTCGGTGTGAGGGTCTATTCAGAATAACATAAAATAAAACATTATCTGTGCGAGCATGTTGATTCAGATTTAGCAATAATCATTTAAGCTATTCTTCATTTTCAGTTCATTCAAGCACTAAAAATCTTCATTGTGTAAAGATCACACAAGCGACAAAATATGGCACAACATACGCTGTTAAGGTTAAGACTCTAATAACGGTTATTTGTACCAAATAGCTTTTTGAATTGAGATAACTAGTCCAAATTATATAATTTTAAGCCTAGAAATATCCAATATGGAGATATTTTGGACCCAAAAAGCAACTTCACGATACAAACATTGGTAATACATCTTATAACCTAAACACAATTGGTTTTTGTCTTCCCGCTTAAACCACGTTTCTTGGCTTTCGTATTCGTCCAACGATATTATTTTTGACACCCCTCCCTTTGAAAGGAGGTTTGGTTTAGGTTTATGATGCTTAACGCCACTTTCAACAATATTTCAGTTATATTGTTGCGATCAGTTTTATTGGCGGAGGATACCGGAGTACCCGGAGAAAACCAACGACCTGCCGAAATTCGTGACTGAAAAACTTTATAACAAAACATTGTATCCAATACACCTCGCCATGAACGGGTTCGAACTCACAAACTTAGTAGTGATATGAACTGATTGCATAGGTAGTTGTAAATCCAACTACCATGCGATCACGACCACGACGGTCCTCCCTTGAAAAAGGAACCAGTACTATTAGTCTTACTGTACTAGTTCAAGTTTATACAATCTTACAATATGTAGTAGTATTTGGGCGTACACACATATTATATATAATACATGTATATTTATATTGTCTGTCTGAACCAGTTTTATTTAATATAAATTTGAGCTTGTTTACATCTTGGATGTTTGACATGTCAGAGGAGGGCAATAGTTGTCAGTTTTTTTTTATACATGTCAATTATCGTGATTTCTTGTGTATTACTCAAGATCTAGATAGATCACATCCAACATCTTCAGTCCCTCGACACATTTCATTGATACCAATTTTATGCATGTAAAGTGTTATAAGAACGCTCAATCCCTGCTAAAATATGACAAGATATTACAATTTATAGCATGTTTAACGTCATTTTCAGCTATATTTCAATTATATTATGACGGTCAGTTTTATTAGTTCAGGACCTCTGAGGAAATATACTTTACGTCAGACACATCCTTAGCTTTTCACACAATGTTGTATCGAATGCACCTTGACATGTGCAATAGTAGAACTAGCCAATCATAGTCGGACGAAAGGCATTAATTGCTTTTTTTTAAATCAAACTATACATTTACCATCCAGTCCACTCAGTGGCACACGCTCCTTATTCAATTGGAATCTGACTTCCAAATTTAAGGCTTTGTTATGTTATGCTTGGTATCCAATCAGAAACAAATGGAATGCCAGATGATGTTGCAAGTGACTTGTCAGGTAGTTTTACCATAGATTGCATCTTTTATCACAATGTAATAAGATTTGTCAGAAAGCAAGGAAGGTTAGACTTTTTAAGACCACCAACAGTAAACTTATTACTTGTCATTATAATATTATAGCATTTGAAAGTAAATTATGTTCAGAGAGATATTAAGAAATATACAGAATAAAACGGTAACCCACATCATGTTAAAGAATTAGGTCGTGCAAACATGGGTAGGTTTCCAACACAGAAACTGCTACATGGACAAATAAATGAAACCGTTATCACGACTAGTCTTTAGCTAATAAAATAATCCTGATTTTAGCACACATTATCTGAGAAGTCAATCTCATTGATATACTCCATGTATTTCTTTAAGAAACATGCCAATCTCAACAGCCTTTACTTTCAAGGTGCTCATTTATTACTGCTTTACTGACGCAGGTTTTCTAGTTGAGTAAATACCAGTTGATATATCAATTGCAAGTATATATTTAAGATATATTCGTTTGTGAAATACAGTGAAACCTATTTGAACCGAAACTCATAGGAACCAACTATTGTGTTCCAAATAGACAGGTGTTTATGGAGGTAAAATTAACAAACATTTCCCATATTCAGACTTTATTTAATAAAAACGTAGATCTATCATATTTAGTGCGTACGACGCGATTATGGAATAACCTTCATCAGGTACACTCAAAATCGAAAGATTGGAAAGCCAAATAATTTAAAATTTGGGAGCAATAAATCCAAAGGGCCTAAATAAGATAGCCAAAATTGACTATGGTCGCTTTAGACTGGCTTCACTGTACATAATATATCCATGATGAAACGACGATGTCCATTCTACATCAAATATAAAACAAAAAACAATAAGAGAAAATTCGTATAAATAAATAAATCTGACTCCATGCACTTTTAGTTAATGCTTTCAACACTGAAATATACCACCTGTTATTTTTGTTTTTGCAGGGGATTTCTTATTCTTATTAATGGATTTCTTATTCTGTAATTTATTTTTCGTTTTTGACATTTACAACAAAAACATTAATTACTACAATCTTAATTAAAAATAATATTATCTGGATTAATCTATATGGACCACACACAACATGATGTTACTGTGTACGTTCTTATATAAAAAAAAATGAAAATTTATGTATTAACGCCCAGATATGTTGTCTCTTTGTATATACAAGCTTATTTATTCTTTCACGGTGAATATTATAACTCAGAACAATGAATTACGTTGTCTATTGTGGGACTAAATTAGCGAAAGTGACTTCAAGCATCTTGAACTTTGAACTTTAAATCGTGTTCAACGAAACATTTTGAAATCTCTAATGCAAACCGAATTGCATACACCGCATCGTAGTGTAAAGGTTCGCGTGCTTTCATGGAATGTGGTAGATCATGGGGCGAGATGTCTTCCTTGCTCGCAGAGACTTTTAGATTATTTGGCATTCCAGTTGTTTGACTTTGAGCTACCTGATAAAGAGTTATATCTGAAACGCTTTGGGTGCGATGCCCTAATTGGATATCTGCGTTTTTACTAGATGCATTGAGGCAAAATAGTTTGACACGCATGTATGTAGTGTTACTTTCACATAGACTTGAAATTAATTGTAATCATGTGTGTTTTACTAATAATGACGAGGAGCAAAAGATTAACCTTGAAAACGTCTGAAGACACCCACCTATAAATAGTGCTTTACATGAGCACTTAAAACCGATCACTCAAAAACATAGCAGGAAATGAAACCGTATAATTTCCGTGTTTAGTATAACGGCATGTAAAACTAATATGATTTTTATTCATTTAGACACATCTTAAGTTTATTTGAACTCTTCTAAACGACAACAATATCTACTTCGTGTCGACAATACAACATGTATATAGACAGAGAAAATAACATGTTACTTCTCATAAACTGTAAATTAATAGATACTGGTGACGGCCATTGGAGGATCAAGAGTTTTTGATAATTAAAATGACATTGTAAACACACATTTAGAGAAGTTTAACAATTACTGCCTCTTGTTGGTGGTGTTCTGAAAGACACGAATTTTTATATTTCAATTGTCCATTTCCTTGTTCGTATGTCATAAAATAAATATACATGTATGTTGTTTTTGTTTACCTAAAAAGTCTTAAACTATTAAAGTCAGTTATTTTTATAAATACCTGTACTGATCTTTATCGTCGATGTGGACATTGTTCCTTTGATCTCACCGAGTGATATTGTCAGTATAAAAGAACTGACTGATACCGAAAAATATCGGCCAGCGTGAAGTCAAATATACTATGACAATATTGTGAATTTTGAAAGTCTCGATATACATTATTACTAGTATCAGCTCGTTTTATTGGAATCGCTGCGATATTAGTGATAATGTCTGTCTCAACCTGCAAATCTGCCGTTATTCTATATGAGTAAGAACATGAAACAACGACAGCACATAGACAATTGAATCTATCAAAATAAAAACATCTTCGATTCACGACCATATCCAAAACATAAGGAACGGAATGAAAAGCTAATGCGTTAAAATTCAATAGTCAATCTGAGATAATCGGTACATACAAGACCAAGCTAAAATCACAACTTTCATTGCAATATATACATGTAGACAGGAAGTCACAATGATAGTAATGTACTTGAACTGATAACATTTAAGCTTGAGCGAAAAGATTGAAGTCGTTTCCTTCCCAAGACCTTTTATTATGCACTTTACCGGATAAAACTGCACTATCACGTGCTCGCTATTCCAAGGGCCTTTCTAGTAACATATAAAGTAAATCTACACTCGTAGAACCGTTTTATTCAGTTGCCATTGTTCTTTTTTCTATATAATTTCTATAAAACCTATGACAAACGACTCATTTTCACAACTCGACTTGATGGTTTTATCATTAACATTGTTAGTAATTAACTATATTCAAATATCATCTATTCAACATATCACACAGGAACCGTGTAGATGCCTTTATTCGCCTTGTTTTAAAATAAAATAAGCATTTATTTTTTAACTGAATTGTTCAAATTGATAATGGTACGTTTAATACGTTAAAGCGGACAACAATTACATAATGAAGATGACGAAGAAAACACAACACAACATCAATTCTGAAGAAAAAATATTTATATAAAGTAAAACTACAATGGAGCATAAATCGTTTTTATATACTTTTGTAACTACGTTATTAAAGTAGTTTTACATGGTGTATTGATGTATCGTAATATATTGAGAAGAGCTTGAAGATACCAAAGGGGTAACCAGAATCCGTAAATCAAAGAGGAACATGACAGATAACACAAGGGTTAAAAGAACTGTAAGAAACATATTGTTGTAGATTCTCGATTCTTACCCCTATAAATATCCTTATCACCACCAGGAATAAGTTTGTCATTGACTTGCGACAAGTCGGTGTTTTTTCTTGGGATACTCCGGTTCCACCACCAATAAAACCGACCGCCACGATATAACAGTAATATTGTTGAAAGTGGCGTAAAGCACCATAACCCTAACCCCCCCACCAGGAATAAGATCGAGATTCAACTTCGAATTCAACTCTCTGTCGAATGTGACAATTATAAGACATTAAATTACAGTATTTTTGTCCGAGAACCTGTTTTTTCTCAATCATTAACACTTGGTGCCCACGATATCGATGAGTAATGAATAATTGCAAACTGTCAGTCGATAGGTTAATTGTTTGCCAGTTTCCCTGCATACTCTTGTTTACCATGTTATACTCGTGTGGGATGTTTGCTCAAAATGTGTTGTTGTTTGTGGATAAAGTAGTATTTTTAACTTTAGAATTTCTATTTATGATATAGTGTTAATGTTATTGTTGCTCTTTGCTATGAATTTTCGTCATACAATAACATCTACGGTGTTTAGAACGTGATCGATATATCATCAGTATGTGGGTTCACAAGATTAAACAACACAATAAGACGTATAAACTTGTCACCACGACAGAAAACGTGTGACCATTGAATTTTTGATTTCATAACTTTTACAAACGCTTAAAAATATAGTCTGAATCTAGGAGTCTGCATATTACTTGTATGGAGAGAAACTAGCATGACCGTATAATTTCACTAAGGAAGGAGGTAAAGCTAGTCTAACTACGCCACTTTTTATTGAAGTGACTAAACCAAGCACATAGACTGAGGTGTATATATTCTAGGGTATCGACGTTGAATCTGTTCCTACCATTTTCTTATTGGATTTTGGAACTGCTTTGACTGTGTGGTATTTTTGTATACCATTTTCTTTGCAAATTTTAAACACATATTTACTAATTTGTACATCATTTACTTTACAGCTGAACGTGAAAAATGTTGAATCACCTGACTATAGACAAGATTTGTTTTGGAGGTCCATGAATAGAGACTTCGTCACCTGTGGTTCTTTAATCACCATTATATAGAGTATATATTAGAAAAACATATTAACCTAATGGCCAGGACAAATTTTATGTTGCGTGGTGGACATTTATTATAAGCGTTCCTTTTGAAATCACACTACATCAATATTAATAATAATTTATCGCCATTTCTGGTCACCATTGACTGAGTCTATTTTATCATTTGTTTTGCTAAGTTTATTGTATACAAATTACTGATATGAATATTCAGCTGACAAAACTCAGAAGGAATTCTAACCTACGTCCTAACAAATGAATAATTAGGCATTACAAAATAAATTTCTTCTAACAGGTTAGATTTGTACTTAGGGTAGGATTATGGTGTTGGACTCCAGTATCAACAATATTACATGTATATCGTGGCAGACTATATTTTATAGTGGTGGTGGAGTTGTAGGGTTTTGGCGTTTAACGCCAGTTTCAACAATATTTCAGCTATATCATGGCAAACTATATTTTACAGGGGGTAAGGCTATGGTGTTTAAAGCCAGTTTCAACAATATTTCAGTTACTAGTATGTCGTGGCGGACTATACTTTACTGGATATATTTTTGTACACCATTGGTATATAGTGTGTGATATGTATCCACAACTGGTTAGCTAACGAACTTAATCTTTCGAACCAATCCAGTACACCCAACCAGGACACACAAAAATAGATAAGTCTTAATTAGTGAGAACAAAATAATTCATTCTGTAAAATACATGTGTTAAGCAAACCTTTTAATTCATACCGATGAATGTATTATTTGAAGGTAAAACAAAAACTGAGTGACCAATACAAGTACGCATGCCCTGAAAGCAATAAACAACTGAAATGGAAAACAAAATCACAATTGAAAACATTAGGTCATACTAATGAAAATATGTGTCCCCCGGGCTAAAAATTGTAACAAATCTTGTCCATTTTCCTCCTGTTGTACATCTGTATATGTAAGTTATTGTGTATTGTAAATTGCCTTTGTGTCTTATTGTATTTTGTTGTGTCTGTTTACCATTGTAAAAGTAAATAAAATATACTATAAGTCATTGTAAGAATTGTTATTGTTTATTTCTTCTTCCGAAGTTTGACAGACCACGTTCAGTTCACACTTGACCAGTAATTAACCCTAGTACACATCTCACGGTGTGGGATGACCGGTCCTTTGATCTCGTTGTCTTCTTGACATTTATAAACAATAAATGATTCAGACAGACTTTACCTACATGTAGTGTACCTTCTACAACAATTGATTGGCCCCCATGCCATGATTTATGGCTATTTAAGTACTTATTTATTTACTTAGTTAGCTAATAAAGTTATCACCCTTTGAGTAATTCACATTGTTTTGAACGTATTAGGATTATAAACTGTACTGGAGTAGCTCATATAGTGGTATATAAGTAATAAATTCTACAAACGAAAGTGAACTGTCCGTTTTTGACATTTATGATAATTATTGTCAAACATCCCCTGCACATTTCTTTGCTATAAGGTAATAAAGTATATATAATATTTTAAACCTATACTTTTGCCAGAGGTAAAGGGTACACATAAATGTATACTCGATGACCGGTAGCTAACAGATGATACAAGTTTTAAGTGGATTCAAAACAAATCTAGTCATATTGATCGTATTTTTAAAAAAATGTTAAAGTAAAATTCAATAAAAATCGGTCAAAACGAAATAATATCCATTTAAATAAATTCTCCCCTCATTAGGTATTCATATATGACATAAACAACTCATAATTTACATCGTTTATAGTTATCTATTCACAATAGTCTAGCAAACATCTGAACGTGTTTGGGTATTATATTAGATAAACAAAATCATCTAAACGCCTAGATAATCCCTTGAAATTGATTTCATAGATTACTTTTATTTCGAAAAATTTGTTATTTATCAAGATTTTCATGAATAAATTGATCAAATTTGAATATTTTTCGCGGTAGAGTATTTTCCGTTGACAAAGAAGTCAAGCTGAAACCGAGGTAGTGACGTGGTTACCAGAACTTATCTAGTGTATCTTGACAATTTAGTATCATTTTTAAGTCACATGACGTGATAAAACAGGATTTTATGTCGTCAAATATTATGATAAATGGGTGATTAACTTTGAAAATTACCTTTTTCCCCTCATTTTCTGCTTGGTGGTCATTTGGTAGAAACAGCATGATTAAAGAAAAGTTTGAGAATATCAAGGAGATAATCCAAAAGTCTTAAATAAGGAAGGATAGAAAAGACAATACAAATACATTTTATTGGAGAAACAATACGTACGGCAAATAGATTCAATCTTTGGCAATGGAAATATACTACATTTAGTATAACTGCTATGATTTACCGGCAAACTACGACAAGTTGAAAACCAAGAGAGAGTAACGAGAGAAAACACATTATTTCTCACAGGTTTTTGTTTGATCACCCTTTGATTAAGTTTTCACTTTGAACAGATACCAAAGGGCACAAAAACATTAAAATGTTTCAAAGATGCACACTGTGCTCGGTAAAGTGATCTCTGGATATTTCGAGAGAAAGAAAAGAAAAAAACAGCCGTTAGCAATAAAGTAGTTACGGTCAATTAAAAATTATGCAAGAAACAATGTTCAATGAAAACCATATTAAAATATTTCTTGTTATCAGTTAAAAACAATGAAGATATTGATCTCGTTGACCTTATAATGTGAACATAATCATATGTCAAACTTAATGTGAAATTGACAAGTACGTAATATTAGTAATATTAGTGTATTGGTATGAACATCTTGTAAACACCAACACATTTTAACAGTTTTTTTAACATTTAGCCTACACATTCATGAATCAAGTCAATGTTAAGTTTCTCCAAGACTGATGTTAATTGATTGTAATGTCTATTTTTTGTAAGCTCTGGTGGGAGGAATCAGGAAGTGTAAGCCAAGAAAATGTTCAATTGTCATTAAACATAATTGAAATCGCCCTTTTCACAAGGTAGGAACTTTTTTTCTACTCCCAGCAATAACGATTTTCTGTAATTACGCATTGTCTATCCATTTTCATACAAAGAAATCTCCATATTTATTTCCTTTAGACTGTATATGTTATTGTTTCCATGACTACACAGAATGTCGCATGTGGTATATTAAGGTTCGTTAAAGAACATTCGCCATTGTGCCCTGTGGTTCAGCCTTTTTGTTGAAAAATATCCAAGACGTTTGCAAATATATTTTTTTATACAAAACGAGAAGAATGTTAAAGTTAAGCCTGAAACTTTCATACAGAACTAGATAATACATGTACTAACTAGTAAGTGCTTTTTTTTTAGGGGGAAAAAACATATCGTAAAGAAAAAAATATATATCTGAAAGTAAAAAAGTTTTTTTTGCAGATGGTTTATTACAGATGTCTTCGTTTTCTGTTAATATTTTCTTGTTACTAGTAAACATTTTCAGTTAAATAAATGACGTGTTGATAGAGTGAGTTGGAATATTTTTCAAGTTGTATATAGTAGACTATTCAGGTGCTGATAAGTTTCTATACATGATTTAATACTAGACTATGTATTCTATAAAAATGTGAGAACTAATAATAAAGTCGGGCAAATATTCCAAAAACCAAAATGTAGATATCTAAAAAAAAAGGGGGGTGTAAAATATATTTAATTCAACAGAAAGTCAATATTGGTGGTCATTTACAGTGCTGATCTGAACTTGGTATATATATTTTGTGGTGGAGTTAAGGAAAGAAAGCAATCAGAAATTATCCATGCAAATGGAACTGTCAAATTCAGCATGAAAATTATTGAAACAGAATGAAAAAAAAATATATACATAAATATAAATGTCTACTTCTCTACCAGAATAAAAACGTAGATATCAAATTTAGTGCGCATGATGCGTTTATGGATTAACCTTCATCAGGTACGCATAAAATCGAAAGATTGGAGGTCAAATAATTTAAAGTTTTGGGAGCAATAAAACAAACAGGATAGACAAAATCGGTTAAGGTCACCTAGGCCTGAGGGAGGAGAACCTTAGTTTTTATTGATATTCAACTTTCAAGAAATGAACCTAAGCAAACTAAAACATATATGTACTTTATATGTAGAAATGGCTACGGGATACATATGGTAAAAATCTAAACTCTAAAATGTATTTCTATTAATTATATCCTTACATGTTTAGTTTTAGGTCACGATTCATCATAATCTTTTCAGTTTAAGAGATTACATCTGGTTTAATATTGTCTCTCATAAAATATTTCTTACAAAAGATAACAAAATAAGTCCTGCAGCTACGACCGTTGTTTGAAATACACTAAGTGTTCATATAGTGAACTGTCCTCATGGTCATATAAGTGCGTCATTTATAAAATTTCCACGAGCTATAAAGTTGAAGGAATTTATTTACCATTCGTTATCGTAGTTTTATCATACATGCTCGGATACACATTTTCTAATTAATGATAAACATCATAACTATTGTGCCGACATTGAACCTAATTTTAATGTTTGTTGTCTGCAAAATTGCTTCCGGTGTCAGTTTAAAACATAATGATATATTCACAGTTATTTATTTTTAAGTCAATTATATAAACAATTAACACTGACCACTTCCACTAGAAAATTATATTCTTATTTCATAAATCATCATCAATTGGTATTTAAATAAAGAAATTTAAACGATAGGAAGATAATAACAAAGAAAAAACGAGAAATTTCTAATATGAGAACAAAAAGGCAAAATATGATTTTCACAGATAGTGGAAACAAGATACAATCTTGGTGTCTGACTGGACATAGCATACCAGTGAAGATTGTACAAACCTAAATCTGTGGTATTGTATTGTATTATGTAGCACACTATGGTCGATTATATCTAGAAAACCACTTCCTTACGTGACAAAATATATATATTAAATATATTCATATTCCATTACATGTCCATTGCACCGATTTGAAAACACGGATATCAAAACAAATATCGATCGATGGTTCATCCATTTTCATGGCTTCCTGTCCATGATTAATAGTGAACCGCGGATAAATTCCCACACTAACAGTCAGAACAACAAGAAAACAGTATTCTAAAAAGTAATAAGACAAAAATAGACTAAAAGCAGATGAAAAACAGTACAATGACAAATACTGACCATCTTCAATAAGTTGAAGATTATGTTAGAGGCTACACATGTATGACAATTGAAAAGGGTTAAACCTGTTTACAGGCTTCATCAATAAATGTTTGATAGAGGAGACAGTAGCCTTGAATGTTTCAACCGAGCAAAGAAAATATGGCAACTAAAACGTCGCATTGACGTCAAATATTATTAGTGTTTAGAGACATTTTCAACATACATTTCAAATCTTGTTACATGACAACACATTGAAAGTTTCCGTTGAAAAAAGTACAAGGTGCAATTTTCACAAATATCATTGGTCTTTCTAAGCTGCTTGATCATTTTCCGTCATGGTCATCTCACGAGTCAAAACATATTACACATCACTTATACACTTGTCAGGATAAAGCTATTTGCGATTCGTAATTTATTTTGATTTCAAACTATTAACTGTAAAATTAAATTCAATGCCATTAATACAACTTTTATGGATCAAAATACAAATTGACTTTGATTGATTGATTGATTGATTGATTGATTGATTGATTGATTGATTGATTGATTGATTGATTGATTGATTGATGTTTAACGAATACCAAAGCTAAAATATTATATATGTAACCAAAGTCAGTTATTTCTATTGTTTTAAGTTTCACGTTACATTAAACAGATCCTATTACGAAGCTCTTAAAATATTTATTTTAATTTGATCTCTCAAAACCTGCTAAATAATGGTTCAGTTACATTAAATCTAATATCACTTGTTTCTAGCGGAGCAATCTCTGCGTTAGTCAGAATTGTTATTTAAAGTTTAATAGAACCCTGTTGACTTAGACCTAGATCAGGAATCAGTTTATCATTCTAAATGAGCAAATACTTACCATATAATTGATATACCCTGCTACTATCTATATTTCCCGTTTAATTTACTAAGTTTAATTTATCCTCGTCAGATTGCAATCTCTGAATCATCTTGAATCATTTCACTTTACACTGATAAAGTTATCAAAGATATGTTGTCAATGTCACTTTCCTTGGCGACAAATCATGAAATTTATAATGTAAAAAAATGACAAAAATCGTGAGATCTATTGTCATTGTTTCATTTAGAGACTAATTACCTTAATAGGATTTGTTGTAATTTAATACTTAGTAAATTAATTCCCCCGATATTTTTTATTAGTAAAAGTTAAAAAAAAAGTTTGCACATACAATGTACAGTACAACAAGAATCACACCAATATTCTTTTATATTTATTGTTGCTACTTATAGTTGTTGGCCTTGTGTTGTAAATATACTCATTTGTAGACGTCAAATAAATTGATATAGCTTCGATTTGATCAAGTTACAATACAGTTAAAAATCAAACAACATATACTACTACCATAAAGAGAGGGATTGCGAAAGGTGGTAGGACCATAAAGAGAGGGATTGCGAACGGTGGTAGGACCATAAAGAGAGGGATTGCGAAAGGTGGTAGGAATAGTTTAAAGATATCAAAACGGTAAGCAGAAGCTGTAGACCGAAAAAAAAACAGGCAATACAATAGACAAAAGGAAAAAGACAAAAAGACAAAGATATACAAAATAATACACAGTGAACTAAAGATTGAGCAGCACGAATCCCACAACAACGGGGTGAACTTAGGTGCTTCGAGAGGATCAGCAGTTCCTACTCAATTGTGGTATCATAATATTACTCTTGATAAAAATCAGGTGATACGTAATGAAACAGGGCAGTAGGACTAGGTTGTGAGTAATGAAACAGGGCAGTAGGACGCGGTTGTGAGTAATGAAACAGGGCAGTAGGACGAGGTTGTGAGTAATGAAACAGGGCAGTAGGACGAGGTTGTGAGTAATGAAACAGGGCAATAGGACGAGGTTACTTTGTTACTTTGTTACTTTGTTGTTCTGTCCTCTTCACCAATCTGGTAAGGACCTCAGTCTTCTTTTAAAGCTGTCCAAGGTAGGTGCGCTGACAACAGCAGATGGCAAGTCATTCCAATAGTTAACCACTCTATTTGAGAAGAAGTTTTTTTCTGACATCCGTTCTGGCGAAATGTTTAGTAAGTTTAAAGTTATGTCCTCGTGTTATAGATGTGTTGAGTTTAAATAAATTGTCAGTGTTAGTTTTATAACTATGATGAAGGTATTTATAAACTTCACACATATCTTGTCTACGCCTACGAAGTTCCAGTGGTTCAATATGAAAAGGGTGGTTTGAAATTCTAGTACACCTACGCTGAACTTTATCTAAAGCTTCTATATCTTTAACTAAATATGGTGACCAAACTGTTGATCCGTATTCTAAAATTGGACGTACGATTGATTTGTATAATATAGATACTTTCTCAGATGTAAGATTAGTAAAACATCTTCTAATAAGACCAATACGTTGATTTGCTTTCTTAACTATATGAGAAATATGACAATCCGGGTGTAAGTTATTAGAAATGATAACTCCTAAATCTCGTTGGTTATCCTCTTCTATTAAAGGTATTCCATTCAAGTAGTATATAAATTCGAAACATTTACGTATTCGAAGTACTATGCATTTTGTTTCATTGAAACGCAACAACCATATTTTAGACCAAGCTGATAAAGTGTTCAAATCTTCCTGTATCTCTTGACAATCATCAGGATCAATAATTTCACGATAAAGCTTTGTATCATCGGCAAAGAGTTTTGCTGTAGAGTTGACACAGTCTGGTAAATCGTTTACATACAATAAAAAGAGTATAGGGCCCAAGATTGAGCCTTGTGGAACGCCGCTAGTAACATTCATCCAACTAGAAGATCCACCTGGTAAAACTACTTTTTGGCGGCGGTTATTAAGAAAGGATACAATCCATCTTAAAACATTACCACGAATCCCAGCATTTCTAAGTTTCAATTTTAATCTGTTATGCGGCACTGTGTCAAAAGCCTTGGCAAAATCTAAGTAAATGGCATCTGTACCTAATTTATTGTCAAAAGAATCAGTCCAATCGTTCAGACATTCAATAAGTTGCGTAATACATGAGCACATTCTTTGAAATCCATGTTGATGGCAAGATATAATACGATTTCTAGTAATATGAGTAATAATAGCATCTTGAATAAGTCTTTCAAATAATTTCACAATCTGACTGGTTAATGAAACGGGTCTATAGTTAGTAGCAATAGATCGAGAGCCTTTCTTAAATAAAGGAGTCACATTAGCATCACGCCAATCTTGTGGTACATGACCAGATCTAATAGAGAGGTTAAAAATATATGACAAAGGAACGTCAAAATCTGAACAGTCACGTAATACGTTAACATGAATACCATCTGGACCACTGGATTTAAATAAAGTTAGTTTTGCCAATTTCTTCCTTACTAAATCTGGAGATATATCTAAGTCGCATAGAGCGGAATCGAAATTGACGACGGGCAAATCTGGTGTATGGTCTAGTGGTTGCTCTTGAGTAAGAACAGATATAAAGAAGTTATTCAATACTTCTGCTTTGTCCCTGTCATTAGTAAGTTTAACTCCATCTTCTTAATCATAGCTATAGAACTAGAAGATTTAGAAAAATGTCTAGTATAATTCCAAAAACGTTTAGGATTATCTTTAACCTGGTTAACCAATTTGTCCTCAAAATCGGATTTAGCTTGAGACATAATGTAGTTAGTGACACATCTTTCCTGATCATAGAGAAGTTCATCTGCGAATAATCCTGATCTTTTAAACTTAACCCACTTTTTCCTACTATTCTTTTTTGCTTTGGTAACCGATTTATACCTAGTCCATGGTTGCCCATGACGCTTACCCGGTTTGATTGTCTTACTTGGAATGAAAGTGTCTACAAGATCATTATAAGTGTTCTTAAATAGCATCCAACAATCGTTGACGGATTTCTTATTAAACTTATTTTCCCAGTTGATATCTCTTAGTTCACTTGATAATGATTCATAGTCACCTTGTGAATACAAGTACATTTTACGGGTTAATGTATTTTGTCTTGACACCGGAAAACGCACAGACAATACAACTGATTTATGATCACTCATGCCAAAAGGCTCATCTATACGACAATCTTCCACAAAACTAGGATCACTCACAAAAGCCAAATCTAAAATATTATTTCCACGAGTCGGTTCGTCCACTATCTGAGTAAGCAGGTTATCTTGTATAGTGTTCAAAAATTTCTCGGTTAAACCAGATGACGCTTCCATCTTATTCCAATTAATCTGTCTAAAGTTAAAGTCACCTAACAATAAACAATTGCTAGTGTCAACACTGTTGATTGAAGTACAAATACGATCGACAATACTGTTCTCATTAACTTCAGGTCTATAACATGATCCAATAACAATATTAACGTTAGGATGAGGATTTATATTTATCCAGCATAATTCTGCTTGTAAATTAGTCTCTATGAGTGTAGGGTTTAAGTAATTCTTAACTAAAAGTAAAGTTCCACCACGACTAGTTTGTGTATATGTACCTTGAGTATAAAAGTTAAGGTCTCTATCTTGACGAAATATTTTGTATCCGTTCGGAACAAATTCTGAGTCTTTCACTGAACTATCTAACCACGTTTCAGAAATACTAACTATATCAACATGAACTGAACTTAAAAAGTCATGTAACCGTAAAAACTTGTTAACTAAACCTTGGGCGTTAAAGCAACGTATATACAATGGTAAAAATTCAACTTGGTTTTTAATTACAGTACTGGCTGATTCTTCTCTTGAATCTCCAGTCTCGGTTTCTTTCTCACAATTCGCCCGTTTTTTATCAGCCAGTTTGGGTCGCTCTCACGTTTTTTAGCAAGCTCTTTACGGAGTTTAATGTCCTGTTCCCTTTCCAACTTAGTATGATCGGGCCCAATAAAAACAGTTTTTGGGTTAAAATGTACTTCTTGAGCATTTCTTACTCTTGGTCCCCTAGAGATTATATTATTGCGTGTTTCTGTAGAGACCAACACTATTTTCAAGGGTCTTGTTTTAATGTTTCCTATGGCATTATCATTATCAACAGCGGCAGCCTCATTTCTAGGGGGAGGGACTTCAGGTTTTTTACCCAAGTGAACGACAGACGTAGGTGTAGTTTCAATATCCAGTACAGTTAATATTTCTTTGACTAAATCAGTGTCAGTTATATCTTCAGATTCTGGCAACCCTCTAACGACTATATTCTTGATACGCTTTTGTTTCTCAACATTATCAGAGTAAATTAAATCACATCTGTCACCTAGTTTTGATACATCACCAGCAAGGCCATTAACCTTCATTTCCAATGTTTTAACATTTGTGTCTATCTTATTAACAGATTCATTATTGGCTTTGGTAGTAAGAATTTGTTCAACCTTTTCCAACCTCTTAGTAAAAATCTTAAGATACTCATTACACCTATCTTCTATAATCTTATCTGATTTGACGGCATCAAGAGCTGGTTTTTGACAGTCATGACAGAACCAATGAATATCTGGTCTAGAGAAAATTTCATACTCTTTGGGATTAACCTTTGCACATTTTATACATGACCATGCCAAGCACCTCTCACATTGTAAAAGTTTGTCTGCTTCTTCAGAGAAGTCAGTATTACAATCTAAGCATGTGACAATATTATCCTCTTCATCATTTTGTGAGCTTAGGGCTTCGTAATTGTTTTTGCTATGATGCGCGCCATTTTGTTTTTGGGAAGACCGCGTGGTGAATGTAGTTTTTTCAAGTCTACCTCTACCTGGACCCATAATGATAGAATTTTACGTAAGTTTGTGAAATATATTCTAGGACTGATAAATATAAGTATCTTGTAATCTGAGGCTGATTATATCTGAGAGTAAAACACTTTTTGTGAGTAGTGAAACAGGGCAGTAGGACGAGGTTGTGAGTAATGAAACAGGTCAGTAGGACGAGGTTGCGAGTAATGAAACAGGTCAGTAGGACGAAGTTGTGAGTAATGAAACAGGTCAGTAGGACGAGGTTGTGAGTAATGAAACAGGACAGTAGGACGAGGTTGTGAGTAGTGAAACAGGACAGTAGGACGAGGTTGCGAGTAATGAAACAGGTCAGTAGGACGAAGTTGTGAGTAATGAAACAGGTCAGTAGGACGAGGTTGTGAGTAATGAAACAGGTCAGTAGGACGAGGTTGTGAGTAGTGAAACAGGGCAGTAGGACGAGGTTGTGAGTAATGAAACAGGTCAGTAGGACGAGGTTGCGAGTAATGAAACAGGTCAGTAGGACGAAGTTGTGAGTAATGAAACAGGTCAGTAGGACGAGGTTGTGAGTAATGAAACAGGACAGTAGGACGAGGTTGTGAGTAATGAAACAGGGCAGTAGGACGAGGTTGTGAGTAATGAAACAGGTCAGTAGGACTAGGTTGTGAGTAATGAAACGGGTCAGTAGGAAGAGGTTGTGAGTAATGAAACAGGGCAGTAGGACTAGGTTGTGAGTAATGAAACAGGTCAGTAGGACTTGGTTGTGAGTAATGAAACAGGTCAGTAGGACGAGGTTGTGAGTAATGAAACAGGTCAGTAGGACGAGGTTGTGAGTAATGAAACAGGGCAGTAGGACGCGGTTGTGAGTAATGAAACAGGTCAGTAGGACGAGGTTGTGAGTAATGAAACAGGTCAGTAGGACGAGGTTGTGAGTAATGAAACAGGTCAGTAGGACGAAGTTGTGAGTAATGAAACAGGTCAGTAGGACGAGGTTGTGAGTAATGCAACAGGGCAGTAGGACGAGGTTGTGAGTAATGCAACAGGGCAGTAGGACTAGGTTGTGAGTAATGAAACAGGGCAGTAGGACGAGGTTGTGAGAAATGAAACAGGTCAGTAGGGCGAGGTTGTGAGTAATGATAAAGGTCAGTAGGACGAGGTTGTGAGAAATGAAACAGGTCAGTAGGACGAGGTTGTGAGTAATGAAACAGGTCAGTAGGACGAGGTTGTGAGTAATGAAACAGGGCAGTAGGACTAGGTTGTGAGTAATGAAACAGGGCAGTAGGAGGCGGTTGTGAGTAATGAAACAGGTCAGTAGGACGAGGTTGTGAGTAATGAAACAGGTCAGTAAGACGAGGTTGTGAGTAATGAAACAGGGCAGTAGGACGAGGTTGTGAGTAATGAAACAGGGCAATAGGACGAGGTTGCGAGTAACGAAACAGGGCAGTAGGACGAAGTTGCGAGTAATGAAACAGGGCAGTAGGACGAGGTTGCGAATACTGCAAATGGGATATAAATTGTGAAAGATAAAAAAAAAAACATTTATTTTGTCATGTCATTGTTTGAGTTTTAATTCAAAACTGACCAGTTACCTACTTGTGAAAATGACATGCTTTAGTTAACGGTCAAATTGGTTGATACAATTTGTCCTTCCCTATTATCTCCTAATTTAATGGCGATGTGTCTTTTTATAGCACAGCATGATTCGAAACCAACTTTATATTATTCAATTTTAAAGCATCTTAAATTCGACCGTGGAAGAGAATACATTGGAGTGATTCAGCATTTATTATTGCACGTCGAGTAATAGTAAATAGAATTAAAGAAATTCACAACTGAATTAGACAAATTGTTGCAAATTACAACTTTTAGCAATTTAATTTGTGGTTTCACACTGCCATTTAACAAAGAAAACGCTAACGAATATTCAATAAATGAATCATAAAACTTAACATAATTTTAAATGTGATGCACGTCTGTCTACGAAATGTAGTCTGTGGATAAAGAAGCCAATTAAAAATGTGCACGATACATCCCCTCATCACCATTTACCTAATATACACAAACGACCTGTCTAATGTTCGGTTCGTCTTTACCTCCAGTTGTTTGTAGGATGGCTCATGTCTTATTGTGTTTGCTTGCGTATAATGATGTCTAAAACAAGTTGTGTTGTTTGTATTCGTGTTGTGTCTTGTGTGCCCAATGTTGCCAGTTTCTCTGGATTGTCGTCCATTCTTGATTGTCTCTTCAGTTTCTCTAACGTTTATTGAAAAACATTTATGTTCGCTTTGCCATACCAGTATTTCGTTAAATTGTTGGGATATCAATGGAAGCGAATTGTGCTTCTCCCATTGCTAATTTGTTTTTATATTGCTATCAAAATCAGTTGTAGGGGAAAAATAAATGCACATTCAAATGGATTAAATGTGTGGAATATTTATTTAATGAAGTTGGATTGGGATATATTTTTCAGAACCAGGTTGGATATTTCAACACGAATATGGTTAAGTAAATTTTAAGTGATCAGTTTATGCAAAAATGGTGCAGTGTCTTCATAGTTCACCCCAATTGCCCAGTATTTATAATTGAATTGTGTCTAGAAAACTATTTATTAAGCTAAAACTTACGTTTACAAATTGAAACAGGACGCTGGTATAACATCCCAAGAGAATATATACAGAATTATTACACAATACATCCATAATATATTAAACTTGTAGGTCTACTCTCAATTTGTAATTATCAATTGTGCAAAGAAGTATCACTGCATGATAATAAAGAAAACATCAGCTTTAAAATGATATTGTATACTTCATGGTCGTAACTTTTATGAAGTATATTTGTATCTACTATTTTGCTTGTCATTTGTTTATTTCGTTGTGTTAATTGATGCATTATTTGTTTATTTGACCTCATGGTACACGTTGATAATTGTTTTTTATTTAATTGCCAAATATTGATCAAATTGGATTAGTTAACTTATGAATTCTTCTCCAAATTAAAGAGTTATACAATGCAAAAATCTAGATCGGTATGCACTAATACGAACAGAAATGCACAATATATATAGTATGCACATAAAATATTTATGGAATGAAGACAATAAAATGGAGTTGATTTGATATTATATTAACTCTGTATCAATCACCAATCAAAAAGGCAGCTTAAGCACATTTATATATGTCGGTTTGTTTGATGTTGTTTAACGCCACTTTCAAGTCTATTTCAGTTATATCGTGGCGGTCAGTTTCATTGGTGGAGGAAACCGGAGGACCCGGAGAAGACCACCGACCTGTCGCAAGTCACTGACAAACTTTATCACATAATGTTGTACACCTCGCCCTGATCAAGATTCGAACTCACAGCATCAGTTGTAAATACAGCTACAGTACGATCACGGCCACGACGTCCCCTATTTATGTCTGAGTGTTTTCCTAATAAACCATAAATGCTAATCTTCAAGACAACAATTTAAGAACACACTAATATTCAACAATAATTGTAGATAACCAGATGAATTGCTAACTTTAATTAATCTTCAAGGAACAAACGAGTTATTCCGTTCTTTTCATGATATTTAATCTGCGCTAGCGATGAAACTGGATGCAGCAGTCCATGGTTATATCACATTTTGATCGTCTAGATTAGAGAAGAGAACATATTTATTCCTTGGGTATCTTCTAACTCTTCTTAGTTTTTGTCTACGTTTCTTAAATAATCAAACTAGAGTACATTATGAAATGAATCTTGAAAATGAAGTTTTTGAAAGGTACTTGTCAACAACGTCCTTACGTTTTTACCACAATATACATACATGGTTGTATCTTTTCCATTGTTTATTTTAATGGTGTATCTTTCACAGTATGGCTCCTACAGATTTATACCAACATAAGTCAAAAATGTTATTCGTTTCACTAGATGAAGTTGACCCCTTCATATGAAACTTGACCGCATAATATATATATACGTCTGAAAATTAAACCAAACAGTGTTAGAATTAGATTTTAGAGCTGTCAAATATTTGTTCTTCCCTCGACGGGATTTGAACCCACACCATTGATACACTGCAGCACTATTCGCTTAGCCTTACGTCCAGCGCCCTAGACCACTCGACTACATCCACTCCCTAAAAAAGGAGCTTCAATAGTCGTAGTGTTACCTTTTCTCGTAAGGCAAATCTAGGGATAGACGTAAGACATGTGTATAAGCGTGTGTAGATGGTACATATATACTTAATATTATAATTTGACAGCAATCTAACTCAGCAATTTTTAATATATTGTATAGGATAATGAAAAATTCATTATACAGTCACAAGAAATAAAGTATATTATACAAACGTCTAGAAGCAAGTGACAACCATACAATATATCTGTCCCACTGGATCTCAAAGTTACTAAGGATACTAGATTAATACTAAATATTATATACGCTTAGCATGTCCTTCGTTAGAATAATTGTGATATTCTGATATACCAAATATTAAGCACTCGTACAATTATTAAAGGAATCATATGGATTATAAAATAATTATTATGAGATGTACATGTACTAGTAACTATGTACTTATACAACAATTAGAAGACAAGTACGTGTACAGTTATTATAAGATTCACATAGATTACAAACAAGTACTTGAACACCTGTTATGAGATTCACATGTATTATTAGTAACTAGGTACTCGTACAACAATTTGATTGATTGATATGATTTTTGGTGTTTTAACGCCACTTTCAACAATATTTCAGCTATATCATGGCGACCAGTTTTAGTGGTGGAGGAAGCCGGAGTACCCGGAGAGAACCACCGACCATGGGCAAGCAACTGGTAAACTTTATCACATGCGGCTGCGAGTCGAGTGCACCCTTTTTGTAATATACAAAGCCGGGCGCGAACCCACGCCGTATTGGTGATAGGCTTGAATGAGTTGTTAGATCCAACGACCTAAATCATTGAGCCACCCGGGTCCCCAACAATTTGAAGTACATTCTCTTTATCATTCACAGTTATAGCAAAAAGGTAGTACACGAGACGTTTCTCGAATAGTCTTCACTAGGCACTCTCAAAGTCGAAAGATTGGAAAGCCAAGTCATTTAAAATTCTTTGTGAGTATGAAAATGATAGGGCCTAAATAAGATACAAAAAATTCGGATATCATCACCTATGACGTAGGATGGAGAACCAAGCTTTTATTAATACAATGTAATTACATTAGGAACTATATTTATGGGCCCAAACCTGCTCACTCATAATAATAATTAAGTTCTCTTACAATTAGTATGCATACAGGTATCCATAGTTATTACGAGAATATATGTCATAAAATTCCTGTAAGAAAAGTTTGAAGATACCAAAGGGGTCATCAGAAGCCGTAAGTCAAAAAGAGGTCAGAGAAAAGACAAACAATGATATAAAAACACTATATAGAACACTAAATATTGAGTAACAAGAATCTCACTAAGAACAGCGGGTGAACCCACGTGCTCCGAGAGGGTAAGTAGTTCATACGACATACGCTAGAAAATGTGCTATGAAACAGACTAATAAACACTGAGAAAGGGTGTATGTTTTTTAATTTAAAATGTTTACATAACACATATCATTGCTCATCATATAGACTTTAAAGATGAACACTGATAGTTGTTTATTCAAAATAAGTATGACATTTAATAAAACTGAATTAAAATTTAATTATCTGTTTAAGACATCTTTAAGGTGTAAAATATTTCTATAGAGAGAGATGAGTAATCTTGGTACATCATCAGTAGACATTAGATGTAGGTGGTATATTAGAGCTTAATAATGGCTTCTTATTAATGTCAACAAACTACATGTACAGTCAAACGTGTATTAAGAGGTCACATTTGAGACAAAGAAAAATTGGTCTTTTAAGACAGGTGACCTCTTAAAAGAGGTTCAAATCATATTGATATTTTCTATGTCAGGACAAGAAAAAGGTGACCTTTTATTATTATTATTATTATTATTATTATTATTATTACAATTCGTCTATAGCGCTTAATCTAAAACAATATTACTCTAAGCGCTTTACAGTGTATAAAATACAATATACATGTACAGTCAAACCTGTATTAAGAGGTCACATTTGAGACAAAGAAAAGTGTTTTTTTAAGACAGGTGACCTCTTAAAAGAGGTTCAAGCTATATTGATATTTTCTATGACAGAACAAGCAAAAGGTGATCTTATATTACAGGTGGCTGCTTAACAGATGTAACTACATGAACAGGTGTGACTGTATAAGTATCGTTAGAATAATAGAAACGTGGATATCTAGTGAGCACGACGTGTGTCTAGAATAACCTTCCGTAATCGTTAGATTTCTGTGTAGTGTTCAGTAGACCTTTATTTGTCCTTTTCCTCTTACCGATTGTATTGTCTTTCCTTCTTTTAGATCTAGTTACCGCTTCTGATTACCGCTTTGGCATCTTTAAACTTTACTTCATCAGGTAGGGAAGTCAAATAATTTAATAGTAGCGTGATGTGACATCTGCTCGGTCATGCAATAAAGTCGATCACTTGTTTTGATTTACAATTCTCGCGCAGCACGAGAACAATGACGTCATTTTGTATATTCATAGCGTACATAAATACAGAGGGAATTCTTTTCAACGTCAAAATTACAAGATGAGATTAAAACAGAGAAGTTTGAATTGAATAAATTCCATGCAAGTAAAAAAGATCCTTTTTACTAATGTCTTTTTTTCCTGATCATTATGCTTGTTAAATATGTTTCCATCGATGGTATTCCCCAAGCAAAACTGTATTGTTACCACTCTGTGATAATAAATGTGATTAAAATAAATTAAATCGGTCATTAAATATTTTACAAAAATATGGCAGAATGTAGTCAGTCTAATATATTGTATTGACAAAAGCAAAAACACCAAATTCACTGGATTAAATACTTTATTATATGGGTAAGCAAGTTTAATATTTGCATCAAATAATTAATTTTTAATACTTCAATTTCAAACATTTAAAAAAAAACCATCCTTTGAAATTTTTCAGACAAAACAATTACAATGAAAAAGCTAAAATACTGTTCTTTCTTAATCTGGTTTACTTTTTAAGCTTGGTTGGCCTATGACAAAATCATGTGCTTTATTGACCTCTGACCGACTTTATGTGACGTAATAGGACGCCATTTGGAAAAAGGGTAGTAAACAAATATGGGTCAATGTGTTATTATTATCGATCTTTTTTCCATTGAACTTTACACATGTGAGCAAGAATAGATGAGGAACATAATTAAAAAGAAAAAATTGTTTACTTTTCAAACATGAAAAAAGTAATCAAGCAATATCCAATGACTGACCGACTTATTGTCAGACGAGGATATTTGGGAGCAAGTAAACCAAAGGGCCTAAACAGAATAGACAAAGTCGGCCAAGGTCACCTATTTCTAGGGAATATTGTCCTTAGTTTTCACAAATAACATTATTTAGTTAGCTTCTAAGATGTATTAAAGTATGCTTTGTACCTCAGTTGAAACCTTTAAAAGAGCAAACTTCTCAAAGCAGAACATTTAAAGTTTGTTTTGTAGATTTTAAATTTATCTTCCAGGTTAATGCTATAGATTTGCCATTTTATGTGTAGCTGTACCATTTATAGGACACAGTTTATTTCACTTTGTAAATAGGTTCTAGATGATTTGTTTTACTTCATCTTTCATAACTAGTCAATAATATGTTATTGTATCTTATATGTATCAAAAACAAATGACTAGCTTTAATAGTATGCATAAATTTGATAAATGTGAAACAACAAATTTCATTAAAAAATATATATCTACCCCTTGGGACATATTGTTTGAAAATGGAATGTCTTTTTAATATCAACTATTTTCTACTGTTTTGATTGAAATACAATGCGATGACTAAAGGTCAGACCAACCCGTACACAACAACACGGTCGGACTAACCCGTACACAACAACACGGTCCGACTAACCCGTACACATCAACACGGTCAGACTAACCCGTACACAACAACACGGTCAGACTAACCCGTACACAACAACACGATCAGACTAACCCGTACACAACAACACGGTCAGACTAACCCGTACACAACAACACGGTCAGACTAACCCGTACAAAACAACACGGTCAGACCAACCCGTACACAACAACACGGTCAGACTAACCCGTACACAACAACACGGTCAGACCAACCCGTACACAACAACACGGTCAGACTAACCCGTACACAACAACACGGTCAGACTAACCCGTACACAACAACACGGTCAGACTAACCCGTACACAACAACACGGTCAGACTAACCCGTACACAACAACACGGTCAGACTAACCCGTACACAACAACACGGTCAGACTAACCCGTACACAACAACACGGTCAGACTAACCCGTACACAACAACACGGTCAGACTAACCCGTACACAACAACACGGTCAGACCAACCCGTACACAACAACACGGTCAGACTAACCCGTACACAACAACACGGTCAGACTAACCCGTACACAACAACACGGTCAGACTAACCCGTACACAACAACACGGTCAGACTAACCCGTACACAACAACACGGTCAGACTAACCCGTACACAACAACACGGTCAGACCAACCCGTACACAACAACACGGTCAGACCAACACGTACACAACAACACGGTCAGACCAACACGTACACAACAACACGGTCAGACCAACCCGTACACAACAACACGGTCAGACTAACCCGTACACAACAACACGGTCAGACTAACCCGTACACAACAACACGGTCAGACTAACCCGTACACAACAACACGGTCAGACCAACCCGTACACAACAACACGGTCAGACCAACACGTACACAACAACACGGTCAGACCAACCCGTACACAACAACACGGTCAGACCAACCCGTACACAACAACACGGTCAGACTAACCCGTACACAACAACACGGTCAGACTAACCCGTACACAACAACACGGTCAGACTAACCCGTACACAACAACACGGTCAGACTATCCCGTACACAACAACACGGTCAGACTAACCCGTACACAACAACACGGTCAGACTAACCCGTACACAACAACACGGTCAGACTAACCCGTACACAACAACACGGTCAGACTAACCCGTACACAACAACACGGTCATGATCAGACCAACCCGTACACAACAGCAGCATTTAAGTATATACAAAAACAATATAAAAAGCATCAACAGAACTAAATGAACTCCAAAATATTAGCGGGCACAATTGCTTCTTTGCAAATATATTATTGTAAATCCATCTTTGTCAAATGTTGTCAATAGTTCCATGAGAAAGGGTGGATGAAAATGATTTGTGCTACAATGAAACGGTCACGAGACAACGGTCACGAGACAAACGGTCACGAGTATCGACAAGACAACGACTATTACAAAAAAAAGAGAAGAAAACACATAGTACGTACACATATAATCAGGACAGAAGCAACACAACACTGAATATCAGGAAAATGAGATGTGATAGTACAAATGGTCAAAAACGTGAGACTTATGCATAATTTACGCCTTCAGGTAAAACAGAGGAAGTAGACACATGACTAGGACAGAAGCAACACAACACGGTATACCAAGAAAAATGAGATGTGGTAGTACAAAAAACGTGAGATCTATGCATAATTTCTGAACTTCGCTGTCTGCTAATCGTCATTGAATCGTATTACTTTGTATAAATGCATGAATATGATAGCGTTTGCTTCTGAAGTGACAAGGTATAAACCATTAAACGTTTTAACTACTCACAAGGTATAAATCATTACACGTTTTAATTACCCACATTAGTTAGAGGTACACACGTACGCAGTTATTGATATTTATATCAATCACATATTTCTCACATTTGAATGACCAGACGGACACACAAACAAAATGTACTATTAACGTCTCACATTAAAAATTGCGGCCAGGATGAAATAAGGTAGGGCCCGGCTGGCTAAATGAGTTAGGTAGTTGGATTACCTAGCAACTCATACAAGTCTATCACCAATACGGCGTGGGTTTACACCCGGCTTTGTAAATTACAAAAAGGGTGCAATCGACTCGCAGCAGCAAGTGATAAAGTTTACCAGTTGCTTGCCCATGGTCGGTGATTCTCTCCGGGTACTCCGGCTTCTTCCGCCACTAAAACTGGTCGCCATGATATAACCGAAATATTGCTGAAAGTGGCGTTAAACACCAAAGATCAATCAAATCAAATCATGAAATAAGGTTGCTCCCAAAGACATTTAAATTATATGGCTTTCCAAACTTTTGACTATGAGCGTACCTGATGAAAGTTATTCCAGGTTGTGTTTTTTCTTAAATATCATTTCATGATATACATTTGTATTCCATGGGTTTTTGAAAGTATCATGCTTCAAATTCCCGTCTTTTTTACAGAAGGCCATGTTGTTGCAATATTTGTAGTTTTTCCCATATCGATTGTCATTTTATGTTATGTTCCCTACTTTGTACTGATATGATTTATTAGATATATTTTTATCGAAATTTACAGTTCCAAAACAATGTAATTACTTTGTATTATTAAAACTAAGGTTCTCTTCTCTCAGGAATAGGTGACTTTACCCGGCTATCATGTTTAGATAGCTGACTTTACCCGTTCTTAGTTATCATGTTTAGATAGGTGACTTTACCCGGCTATCATGTTTAGATAGGTGTCTTTACCCGTTCTTAGCTATCATGTTTAGATAGGTGTCTTTACCCGTTCTTAGCTATCATGTTTAGATAGGTGACTTTACCCGTTCTTAGCTATCATGTTTAGATAGGTGACTTTACTCGTTCTTAGCTATCATGTTTAGATAGGTGACTTTACCCGTTCTTAGTTATCATGCTTAGATAGGTGACTTTACCCGGCTATCATGTTTAGATAGGTGACTTTACCCGTTCTTTGCTATCATGTTTAGATAGGTGACTTTACCCGTTCTTAGCTATCATGTTTAGATAGGTGACTTTACCCGTTCTTAGCTATCATGTTTAGATAGGTGACTTTACCCGTTCTTAGCTATCATGTTTAGATAGGTGACTTTACCCGTTCTTAGTTATCATGCTTAGATAGGTGACTTTACCCGGCTATCATGTTTAGATAGATGACTTTACCCGTTCTTAGCTATCATGTTTAGATAGGTGACTTTACCCGTTCTTAGCTATCATGTTTAGATAGGTGACTTTACCCGTTCTTAGCTATCATGTTTAGATAGGTGACTTTACCCGTTCTTAGCTATCATGTTTAGATAGGTGACTTTACCCGTTCTTAGTTATCATGCTTAGATATGTGACTTTACCCGGCTATCATGTTTAGATAGATGACTTTACCCGTTCTTAGCTATCATGTTTAGATAGGTGACTTTACCCGTTCTTAGCTATCATGTTTAGATAGGTGACTTTACCCGTTCTTAGCTATCATGTTTAGATAGGTGACTTTACCCGTTCTTAGTTATCATGCTTAGATAGGTGACTTTACCCGTTCTTAGCTATCATGTTTAGATAGGTGACTTTACCCGTTCTTAGCTATCATGCTTAGATAGGTGACTTTACCCGTTCTTAGTTATCATGCTTAGATAGGTGACTTTACTCGTTCTTAGCTATCATGTTTAGATAGGTGACTTTACCCGTTCTTAGTTATCATGCTTAGATAGGTGACTTTACCTGTTCTTAGCTATCATGTTTAGATAGGTGTCTTTACCCGTTCTTAGCTATCATGTTTAGATAGGTGACTTTACCCGGCTATCATGTTTAGATAGGTGACTTTACCCGTTCTTTGCTATCATGTTTAGATAGGTGACTTTACCCGTTCTTAGCTATCATGTTTAGATAGGTGACTTTACCCGTTCTTAGTTATCATGTTTAGATAGGTGACTTTACCCGTTCTTAGCTATCATGTTTAGATAGGTGACTTTACCCGTTCTTAGCTATCATGTTTAGATAGGTGACTTTACCCGTTCTTAGCTATCATGTTTAGATAGGTGACTTTACCTGTTCTTAGCTATCATGTTTAGATAGGTGACTTTACCCGTTCTTAGTTATCATGTTTAGATAGGTGACTTTACCCGGCTATCATGTTTAGATAGGTGTCTTTACCCGTTCTTAGCTATCATGTTTAGATATGTGACTTTACCTGTTCTTAGCTATCATGTTTAGATAGGTGACTTTACCCGTTCTTAGTTATCATGTTTAGATAGGTGACTTTACCCGGCTATCATGTTTAGATAGGTGTCTTTACCCGTTCTTAGCTATCATGTTTAGATAGGTGTCTTTACCCGTTCTTAGCTATCATGTTTAGATAGGTGTCTTTACCCGTTCTTAGCTATCATGTTTAGATAGGTGACTTTACCCGTTCTTAGCTATCATGTTTAGATAGGTGACTTTACTCGTTCTTAGCTATCATGTTTAGATAGGTGACTTTACCCGTTCTTAGTTATCATGCTTAGATAGGTGACTTTACCCGGCTATCATGTTTAGATAGGTGACTTTACCCGTTCTTTGCTATCATGTTTAGATAGGTGACTTTACCCGTTCTTAGCTATCATGTTTAGATAGGTGACTTTACCCGTTCTTAGCTATCATGTTTAGATAGGTGACTTTACCCGTTCTTAGCTATCATGTTTAGATAGGTGACTTTACCCGTTCTTAGTTATCATGCTTAGATAGGTGACTTTACCCGGCTATCATGTTTAGATAGATGACTTTACCCGTTCTTAGCTATCATGTTTAGATAGGTGACTTTACCCGTTCTTAGCTATCATGTTTAGATAGGTGACTTTACCCGTTCTTAGCTATCATGTTTAGATAGGTGACTTTACCCGTTCTTAGTTATCATGCTTAGATAGGTGACTTTACCCGGCTATCATGTTTAGATAGATGACTTTACTCGTTCTTAGCTATCATGTTTAGATAGGTGACTTTACCCGTTCTTAGCTATCATGTTTAGATAGGTGACTTTACCCGTTCTTAGCTATCATGTTTAGATAGGTGACTTTACCCGTTCTTAGTTATCATGCTTAGATAGGTGACTTTACCCGTTCTTAGCTATCATGTTTAGATAGGTGACTTTACCCGTTCTTAGCTATCATGCTTAGATAGGTGACTTTACCCGTTCTTAGTTATCATGCTTAGATAGGTGACTTTACTCGTTCTTAGCTATCATGTTTAGATAGGTGACTTTACCCGTTCTTAGTTATCATGCTTAGATAGGTGACTTTACCCGGCTATCATGTTTAGATAGGTGACTTTACCCGTTCTTTGCTATCATGTTTAGATAGGTGACTTTACCCGTTCTTAGCTATCATGTTTAGATAGGTGACTTTACCCGTTCTTAGCTATCATGTTTAGATAGGTGACTTTACCCGTTCTTAGCTATCATGTTTAGATAGGTGACTTTACCCGTTCTTAGCTATCATGCTTAGATAGGTGACTTTACCCGTTCTTAGCTATCATGTTTAGATAGGTGACTTTACCCGTTCTTAGCTATCATGCTTAGATAGGTGACTTTACCCGTTCTTAGTTATCATTCTTAGATAGGTGACTTTACCCGTTCTTAGCTATCATGTTTAGATAGGTGACTTTACCCGTTCTTAGCTATCATGTTTAGATAGGTGACTTTACCCGTTCTTAGCTATCATGTTTAGATAGGTGACTTTACCCGTTCTTAGCTATCATGTTTAGATAGGTGTCTTTACCCGTTCTTAGCTATCATGTTTAGATAGGTGACTTTACCCGTTCTTAGTTATCATGTTTAGATAGGTGACTTTACCCGTTCTTAGCTATCATGTTTAGATAGGTGACTTTACCCGTTCTTAGCTATCATGTTTAGATAGGTGACTTTACCTGTTCTTAGCTATCATGTTTAGATAGGTGACTTTACCCGTTCTTAGCTATCATGTTTAGATAGGTGACTTTACCCGTTCTTAGCTATCATGTTTAGATAGGTGACTTTACCGTTCTTAGCTATCATGTTTAGATAGATGACTTTACCCGTTCTTAGCTATCATGTTTAGATAGGTGACTTTACCCGTTCTTAGTTATCATGCTTAGATAGGTGACTTTACCTGTTCTTAGCTATCCTGTTTAGATAGGTGACTTTACCCGTTCTTAGCTATCATGTTTAGATAGGTGTCTTTACCCGTTCTTAGCTATCATGTTTAGATAGATGACGTTACCCGTTCTTAGCTATCATGTTTAGATAGGTGACTTTACCTGTTCTTAGCTATCATGTTTAGATAGGTGACTTTACCCGTTCTTAGCTATCATGTTTAGATAGGTGACTTTACCTGTTCTTAGCTATCATGTTTAGATAGGTGACTTTACCTGTTCTTAGCTATCATGTTTAGATAGGTGACTTTACCCGTTCTTAGTTATCATGCTTAGATAGGTGACTTTACCCGTTGTTAGCTATCATGCTTAGATAGGTGACTTTACCCGTTCTTAGTTATCATGCTTAGATAGGTGACTTTACCCGTTCTTAGCTATCATGTTTAGATAGGTGACTTTACCCGTTCTTAGCTATCATGTTTAGATAGGTGACTTTACCTGTTCTTAGCTATCATGTTTAGATAGGTGACTTTACCCGTTCTTAGCTATCATGTTTAGATAGGTGACTTTACCTGTTCTTAGCTATCATGTTTAGATAGGTGACTTTACCCGTTCTTAGCTATCATGCTTAGATAGGTGACTTTACCCGTTGTTAGCTATCATGCTTAGATAGGTGACTTTACCCGTTCTTAGTTATCATGCTTAGATAGGTGACTTTACCCGTTCTTAGCTATCATGTTTAGATAGGTGACTTTACCCGTTCTTAGTTATCATGCTTAGATAGGTGACTTTACCCGGCTATCATGTTTAGATAGGTGACTTTACCCGTTCTTAGCTATCACGTTTAGATAGGTGACTTTACCCGTTCTTAGCTATCATGTTTAGATAGGTGACTTTACCCGTTCTTAGCTATCATGTTTAGATAGGTGACTTTACCCGTTCTTAGCTATCATGTTTAGATAGATGACTTTACCCGTTCTTAGTTATCATGTTTAGGCACTTTAGTGTTCTTGTTCCCAACACTTTTAAATTATTTAGGTTTTTGGGCATATCTGATGAAAGTTATTCCAGAATCGCGTCGTGAGCACTAAATTTGATACCTACGCTTTTTGGTTTTTTCTTACTATGAATAATATGCTTCTTTTTAATTTTAATTTTTTAATTCCAGTGAATAAATTCCACACTGTTACACACAGTTATGACTACAAATCAACAATACAAACTATGCCAACACGATTTCCCCCTAATCCATATTCTACTGGTATGCTCCATTACATTTATGATATTTTATACTGTTTTTATGGGAAATAATCCACCAACACATTGATTTATGGAAATTAGGATTTCATAAAAAGTTTTGTATTATTTCTTCCTTTACATGTTCACTGCAGAAATCCCAATTTTATTAAGTAAAATATTGTGTGTTTGTCATTATACTGTATATGATGATAATTACAGGACACTTTATTAAATGTGTTCATTTCCAATTGTGTATTTCATCATCTCAGTAGCTCGGATGTATTTTGTATTATGCTTAAATACGAAGTTCATTAAACAAATTAATTTCATATCGTTATTTATCTAATTTGCTTCATAACTGCATTTTTCGTACAGCTACCAGTTCAGATATAAACCCGTTTTAAGTGGACAAATAATTTGATACCATTGATGTTGTGAGTTCTTTTGTTGTTTCCAGTAATATTAAGCTCGATAACTTCCAACAACAATTGACAACATCACACCATATTACTTACTATCAAGTGACACCCACATTAATATTAAATCATGTAAAAAGTTAAATATTATAAGAAGAGATTTTAAGATATCAAAGGGGTAATCAGAATCCGTAAATCAAAAAAGAACAGACAACACAATGGCCAAAAGAAAAAGGACAAAAGGACAGGCAACACAATGGCCAAAAGAAAAATAACAAAAGGACAAACAACGGTCTACAAAACGTTACACATAAAACTAAACATCGAGGAATACTAAAGATTTGGGGTGAAGTTAGGTGCTCAGATAGGTTCAGAAGTTCTTGCTCCACTAGTGGCATCAGTCGTGTTACTCTAGTTACATACCAGGTGATAAGTCATCAATGAGGAAAGGATCGTATATTGTTAACATAAAGCGGAGGATGTAATGTAGACCGTTATTTCTTTCATAAGTAGCACCAAATATATAATGGGGGTAGTTATTTTAGTAACCCTTACTCCAAAGATGCATCATGTAAAACGTGGACCATTACCTACTGATGAAAAGAAATACGTATATAAAATTGAATCATACTTTGAGTTTGAAGAAATATTGAGTTCAATGATAAAATTATTTTTTTATATGGAGACATGTCCCAAAGATCATCAAATATAAGACCGAGTATTAATTTGATACGAAAGAATATTGGATCTACTGAATCTTTCTCCCGAACACAAAATGCAGGAAGCACGACAAATCTATTGATTCTGAACATATGCCAAGAAACGACACAATCATTAAGTGCGTGAAGTGCGTGTAAAATTGTTAGAGGAGTAAAACGGACTGCTGGTTGTAATAAGTACCATTGCAGCAGTAAACCCACTAACTTACTTCCTCAATAACATAGCAAAAACATAAAAAAAAACATACCTGATTTGATGCGAGACTGGACACATCAAGTGAAACATTCAATAAGTAGGGCGATAAAAGTATTGCCAACCAGACACATTCCACCAGACAGATACTAGTATTCTAAGTTAAACAAAACAATCAAAGAAAATAATAAGTGAGAGGACAATCACATGACTGAAAAGGATTCCGTATGAAGTCTTCCTTGATTTGCTCTTATTATATTAATTCAGTTTATATCTTTGTCATCATGCGATATACTACATCCAATAAAACACAAGATACTGTTTCAGAGAAGTTATATCTTAACATATTCTTAAACTAAATCTTACAGATAACTACATACAGAATGACATTTAATGCACACCAATTGGGCAATGTCTGCAAATAATATTTGAGAAATATGCTGATAACATATCAAGGATATTTCAGGTCAAGGTGTGTTCGATTCCATTATTTATTTTGTAATTTAATTATTAATGTTATGTTGAATTTAGTAAATAATAAGGAATAAGCTATATACAATTTCAATTCATGGCAGTTTATGTTGCTTTTATATAAGCAAGAAAGCAAACCGTATTTAATAAATTCTCAAAAATTGGAACTTTTTAGTTTATTTTGCATAGTATTTATTTCACATCTTAACGATAGCATTTATTTTTTTTGTGGCCAGATACCGAAATGAACACCCTATCATATGTGTATATACCTAACATATTTTAAAAACATGTTATCCTCAAATGACTGGAACAACATCCAGATTGCTCTACTTGATAAAGTTTTCACCGATGAAGGCTAAATTATTTGAAACGATAAAGCTATATTAAACTTACTGATTGACACTACTATACGATCGTGACGACGACGGATACGCAGCAAAGAACACATTTAGATTGAGGTTCCATGATCATTTGGTTGGTTTTGACAAAATAAAAAGGTACACCAACATTTAAGTTAGGACATGCCTCAGATACAAAATTATTATCAACATACACTCTGTTTAAGTGGAAGCGAATATATGCAGGTTTAAACAAAAATAATTGTTTTTCTATATCTGTATTGCAGTTGAACATCCAGTTATCAAGAGGGAAAGTTTAACCGCGCCATATCGCTATGCCTATCCCAGGCTAGGACCAGGATTTCATATGTCGCCGTCATTGCCGATTCTGGCTATTCCGTTTAGGCCCGCTTGTTTACTTTTAAATGATTTGACTTTCCAATCCGTGTACTATGAGCATAGCTCATGAAGGTTTTTTCAGAAACGCGTCATGTGCCCTAAATTAGATATCTACGTTTTTTTAACATACACTTGTACTTTGTACTGTGTAGTGTATCAAGATCATGTCGGCTTAAAGTGTCGTTTTAATATACACTTGTTTAATCATGAGCACACATATTAGTATATAATGGGTTGATATTAACATTTTTATTGTTCATGATTTATATGATATCAGATGACACTTGTAAGGAGTTAGATAATATTAAATTTATTTATAGTTATAGAAGTACTAGTGTCCTGTACGAATAACGAAGATACAGCATGACCATAATAGGTTTGGTTTTGCTTGTGGTGTTTAACGCCACTTTCAACAATATTTCAGTTATATCGTGGGGGTCAGTTTTATTGGTGGAGGAAACCCGGAGAAAATCACCGACCTGTCGCACGTCACTGCATGACAAATTCTATCACATAATGTTGTATCGAGTACACCCTGTCATGAGCGGGATTCGAACTCACAAATTTAGTGGTGATAGGTATTGATTGCATAGGTATTTGTACATCCAACTACCATACGCTCACGATCACGACGGTCCCTGACCATAATAAGGGAGAACATTTTAATATAATTTAAGGATATAGCATATGTGATTTAAATAGGTGTTATTCTTATTTAAGCACGAATAAATAAATACATATGTTTTCCAATCTTTTGTTTTTGATCGTACCTGATGATGGCTTATAGTTGGATTCGTTTTGCTCAATCTTTTGTTTTTGATCGTACCTGATGATGGCTTATAGTTGGATTCGTCTTGCTCAATCTTTTGTTTTTGATCGTACCTGATGATGGCTTATAGTTGGATTCGTTTTGCTCAATCTTTTGTTTTTGATCGTACCTGATGATGGCATATAGTTGGACTCGTCTTGCTCAATCTTTTGTTTTTGATCGCACCTGATGATGGCTGATAGTTGGATTCGACTTGCTCAATCTTTAGTTTTTGATCGTACCTGATGATGGCTTATAGTTGGATTCGTCTTGCTCAATCTTTTGTTTTTGATCGTACCTGATGATGGCTTATAGTTGGATTCGTCTTGCTCAATCTTTTGTTTTCTGCATAGTGTTTTGTAGATCATTCACACATTGTTTGACTGTTTGTCATTTTTCTTTTGGCCATTGCATTGTCTGACCTTCTTCGATTTGCGACTTATCAAAAAATAAATGACTAGCTTTTAAAATATGCATAAATTTTGTAAATGTGAAACAACAAATTTCATAAAAAAATATATATCTACCCCTAGGCCTTGGGACATATTGTTTGAAAATGAAATGTCTTTTTAATATCAATTGTGTTGTATTTTTTAATTGTACAGGAAAATATGTAAGCCATCATCCTACACTTGACTACAATAAAATGTAACACATTCGTCTGTTTTGATTGACATACAATACGACGACTAAAGGTCAGATCACCCCGCACACAACAACACGGTCAGATCAACCCGTCCACAACAACACAGTCAGATCAACCCGTACACAACAACACGGTCATATCAACCCGTACACAACAGCACGGTCAGATCAACTCTTACACAGCAACACAATGTAAGTACAATGTATACACAAAGAAAATATAAAATGCCACAAAAGAGCTAAATGAACTCCAAAATATTAGTGGACGCAATTGCTTCTTTGCAAATATATTATTGTAAACCCATCTTTGTCAAATGTTGTCAAAAGGTATACCTTTACAATATAGTTCCATGAGAAAGGGTGAATGAAACGGTCACGAGTATCGACAAGACAATAACTATAACAAAATAAAAAGAGAAGAAAACACATAGTACGTACACATATAATTATGACAGAAGCAACACAACACTGAATACTAAGAAATGAGATGTGATAGTACCAATGGTCAAAAACGTGAGACCTATGCATAATTTTCGGCCGCCTTCAGGTAAAACAGAGGAAGCATACATATATACAATATACGTACATTGTCGGTAAATATAAAATTTATTTGTAAGAGTTTTAGAAACAGGCAGAATAGCGAGCCTTCGGCGAGCTTTTCAGGCCTGTTTCGCAGCGAGTACAAATGAATTTTATATTTAACGACAATGTACGTATATTGTGTTTATCCTGCAATGTCAAAAAAGTCGGAAAACTTGTCAGATTTAAACAAAAAGGACAGAAACAAGCGTCATTCCTCGCCTTTCATAAATGTTGTCAAGGGTGTCTTCTTCGTGGTCCGCGTTACATTAGTACCAGTTTCATACTTGTGTGCGCACCTCCACTGTACATAGCTACAGGGTACCAGGAAAGTTTATTCGCAGGCTGAAAAGTTTATTTGTAGGCTGAAAAGTTTATTCGTCTAGTACGAATAAAGCAAAAATTTATTCGTATAGCATATTTGTACAGCAAATGTACTGATTGCAGGATAAATAATTATGACAGAAGCAACACAACACGGTATACCAAGAAAAATGAGATGAGATATTGCACAAAAACGTGAGATCTATGCATAATTTTTGGACTTTAGTGTCTGGCAATCGTCCTAGAGTCGTATTACTTTATATTAATTGTATGAATATGAATGTATCATGCTTCAAGCATGAAGCTCTCATCCTTATGCAGACGTTTGTGTTGTTGCAATATTGGTAGTTATTCTTATATGGATTGTCATTTTATGTATATTTTCCCTTTTCTACTACTATCTAATTTTATGGTTTTAATTCCAGTTAATAAATTCCACATTGTTACACTGATGTATCAGTACAAATAAACATTACAAACTATGTCAACTACGAATTCCCCCTAATCCATATTCTATTGGTATGTTCCATTAGTATTACCTTTATGATATTTTATACTGTTTTTATAGGAAATAACCCACCAATCACATTGATTTATGGAAATTAGGATTTCATTAAAAGTTTGCATTCTTTCTTTCTTTTATGTTCACTGCAGAAATCTCAATTTGATTAGATAATATATTGTGTCTTTTTTTGCCATTATACTGTATATGATGATAATGTGACAAAGACATTTTATTAAATATTTTCGTTTACAATTACATCATCCATCATATCAGTAGCTCACATTTTGTATTATACTTAAATACGAGATGGATTTAACAAACTAATTTCATATCATTAGACATCTAATTTGCTTAATAACTTCATTTTACACGCATCTACCAGTTCAATATACACACATTTTAAGTGCACAAATCATTTGACACCATTCATGTTGTCAGTTCGTGTTGTTTTTTTTCAAGTAATATTAAGCTGGATGACTTCCAAGACAAATTTACAAAATCACACCATATTACACATCATATTACTCACATTAATATTAAATCAAGTAAAAAGGAAATATCTTAAGAAGAATTTGAATATACCAAAATATGAAAAGGGGTAATCAGAAGCCGTAAATCGAAGAAGGACAGACAAGACAATGGCCAGAAGAAGAAGGATAGACAAGCCAATGGCCAGAAGAAGAAGGACAGACAACACAATGGCCAGAAGAAGGACAGACAAGACAATGGCCAGAAGAAGGACAGACAAGACAATGGCCAGAAGAAGGACAGACAAGACAATGGCCAGACGAAGAAGGACAGACAAGACAATGGCCAGAAGAAGGACAGACAAGACAATGGCCAGAAGAAGAAAGACAGACAAGACAATGGCCAGAAGAAGAAGGGAAGGACAGACAAGACAATGGCCAGAAGAAGAAGGACAGACAGGACAATGGCCAGAAGAAGGACAGACAAGACAATGGCCAGAAGAAGGACAGACAAGACAATGGCCAGAAGAAGGACAGACAAGACAATGGCCAGAAGAAGAAGAACAGACAAGACAATGGCCAGAAGAAGAAGAACAGACAAGACAATGGCCAGAAGAAAAAAAAGGACAGACAAGACAATGGCCAGAAGAAGAAGGACAGACAAATGGACAAACAATGATCCACAAAACACTACACTAAAAACTGGGGATGAACTCCTGCTCGATTAGAGGCACCCGTCGTGTTTATCTAGTTACAAACCCGGTGATAAATCATGAATGAGGAAAGGACCGGGAAGTGTTTACATAGAGCTGAAGAATTGATGTAGACCGTTATTTCTTCCACAAGTAGCAACAAATATATAATGGGGTTAGCCATGCAAAAATGTGATCATTACCTCCTGATGAAAAGAAATACGTACATAAAATTGGGCCATTATTGGAGTCTTAAGAAATATTGAGTTCTATCATATAATGCTGAGAAAGTAACATTTATGATTGAACACATGTCCCAAAAATCAAAAAATGTAAGACCGAGTATTTATTTGAGACGAAACAATATTGGATCTACTTAATCTTTCTTCCGAACACAAAATGCAAAGAGAATGGCAAGAAGAGTTTGAAGATTCCAAAGGGGTAATCAACATCCGTAAGTTGAAGAAGAACAGACAACACAATGGCCAAAAGAAAAAGCACAAAGGGACGAACAACTATCCACAAAACATACACATAAACCTTAAGATCGAGTAACACGAACCCACTGAAAACCGGGGGTGAACTCAGATGTTCCGGAAGGGTAGGTAATTCCTGTGCCGATAGTGGCACCCGTCGTGTTAATCTAGTTACAAACCTGGTGACAAGTCAAGAATGAGGAAAAGACCGGGAAGTGTTTACGACATGTGGAACATATCCGTTGTCATTTGTGACACAGATATTCTATAACGGTTAACCAAGTCATGGTGGCGACGGTAAAACTTTCGAAGTGATGACTTCAACTTAACCAAGAGGAACAAGAGGGAATCTACTGATTCTGAACACATGCAATGAAACTACACAAGGAGTGAAAACGGCCTGCTGGTTGTGATAAGTACAATTGAAGAAGTAAACTCAGTGACTTACTTCCACAATAACATATGGCAAAAACATAAAAATAACATACAAGATTTAATACGATACAGAACTCATTAATTGAAACATTGAATAAGTAGGGCTATAAAGGTGTTGCCAACCGGACACATTCGTCCAGACATATACTATAATTCTGATTTAAACATAACAATCAACGGAAAAGCTAATTGAGAGGACATTACTGAAATTGATTCCGTGGGAAGTCTTTCCCATTAATAAATAAGAAAGTAATTGGAGCGTTGGTTTAATTATCTAGCTGAAATAAACAACGATGAACTTTCTAAATCTTTCTTGCTTTATCATTATTGAAGCAAGTATTATATTAATTCAGTTAATCCGTTTGTCATCATGCGGTATATTATACACAATAAAACACAAGATACTATTTCAAAGCAGTTATATCTAATTTTAGAGAAGCTATGAAATAACTGCTTTGAAATAGTATCTTGTATTTTATTGTGTATAATATACCGCATGATGACACACTTATTGTGCAGTTAGTTCAGATAATACTTGAGAAAAATATGCTGATGGCATCTGAAGGCTGTGTAAGGTCAAGTTGTGCTCGATTCCACTATTTCTTTTGTAATGTAATAATAAATGATATGTTGAATTAAGTACATATTAAGGAATAAGCCATATACAATATTAATTCCTGGCAGATTTATGTTACTTTAATATAAGCAATCAAGCAGACCGTATTTGATAACTTCTCTAAAATTAGAACTTTTTAGCTTAGTGTGTACAATATTCATTTCACATCTTAGCAATGGTATTTAATTGCTTTGCCAAATACCGGAATGAACACCCTAGCATATACCAGTATTCTTAACATAATTCAAAACAGGTTATCCTCAAAAGACTGAAACAACATCTTCAATTTCTCTACTTGCTAAAGTTTTCACCGATGACAGCTAAATTATTTGAACCGATTAAGTTAAATTTGACTTACTGATTGAAACTACCATACGATCGCGTTCACGACGAATCCGCTACAGAGAACATATTTAGATTAAGCTTCCATGAGCATTTGGCTGGTTTTGAAAAAAATATATATTCATGCTACAGTAGGACATACTTTAGATACACAATTATTATCAACATACACTATGTTTGAATGGAAGCGAATCTATGAGGGTTTTGTTTTCATCGTTTGTCTATATCTGTATTACCGTGGGTGATCAGGTTATCAAGACGGAGAGTTTGGATCTCATTAACAGGTTTAAACCCGCCATATTGTTATGCATATCCCAAGCCAGTCCATGACCTTTAACGTCATATGTCGCGGTGATAACAGATTGTGGCTATCATGTTTAAGTCATTTGATTTACTTGTTCCCAAATCTTTGAAATTTTTGACTTTCCTATCTGTATATTATGAGCATAACTGGTGAAATTTATTCCAGAAAAGCGCCGTGCGCACTAAAATAGGCATATGTGACCTTAGCCAATTTTGATTATCCCTTTTAGGCCCTTCGTTTTTATTGCTCCCAATACTTTAAATTATTTGGCTTTCCATCTTTCGATTTTGAGCGTAGCTGATGAAATTTATTCCAGAAACGCGTCGTGTGCACTAAATTTGATATCTACGTTTTTATTTAGATCTCTACGTTTTTATTTTATGATACACTTGTACTTTGTAGTGTACCAAAGTCATGTCGGTTTTAAGTGTCGTTTTAGCATACACTTCTCTAACCAGGAGTACATATATTCATATATTAGGATAGAATGAGTTGATATTAACATATTTATTGTTCATGATTTATATGATATCAGGTGACATTTGTAAGGAGTTGGATAATATTAAAAATCAATTACTGAAGTACTAGTGCCTTATACGAATAATGAACTTACAGCTAGCACTACCATACAAAGATATAACATATGTGCTTCAAATAAAACAAAGAAACGTTGATCTTTTCTCAGTACTAAATATATAGCTTTCCAATCTTTTGTATTTCAACGTACGCTAGCTTTTAGTGGGGTTTGTGTTGCTCAATCTTTTGTTTTTCAGCCTACGCTAGCTTTTAGTGGGGTTTGTGTTGCTCAATCTTTTGTTTTTCAGCCTACGCTAGCTTTTAGTGGGGTTTGTGTTGCTCAATCTTTTGTTTTTCAGCCTACGCTAGCTTTTAGTGGGGTTTGTGTTCCTCAATCTTTTGTTTTTCAGCCTACGCTAGCTTTTAGTGGGGTTTGTGTTCCTCAATCTTTTGTTTTTCAGCCTATGCTAGCTTTTAGTGGGGTTTGTGTTCCTCAATCTTTTGTTTTTCAGCCTATGCTAGCTTTTAGTGGGGTTTGTGTTGCTCAATCTTTTGTTTTTCAGCCTACGCTAGCTTTTAGTGGGGTTTGTGTTGCTCAATCTTTTGTTTTTCAGCCTACGCTAGCTTTTAGTGGGGTTTGTGTTCCTCAATCTTTTGTTTTTCAGCCTACGCTAGCTTTTAGTGGGGTTTGTGTTGCTCAATCTTTTGTTTTTCAGCCTACGCTAGCTTTTAGTGGGGTTTGTGTTGCTCAATCTTTTGTTTTTCAGCCTACGCTAGCTTTTAGTGAGGTTTGTGTTGCTCAATGTTTTGTTTTTCAGCCTACGCTAGCTTTTAGTGGGGTTTGTGTTGCTCAATCTTTAGTTTTCTGTGTAGTATTTGGTAGATCATCTTTTGTCCTTTTTTCTTTTGGCCATTGCATTGTCTGTATTTCTTCTATTTGAGACTTCTGATTTTTAGTTTATAATTATTTTATTTGATCAATGATACAAAGAGGATCAGACACAAGTTTTACCAACTTATGGAGTCTTCTCCTATATTTACAATCATTATTACATTATATTGAGAATGCATAAGAAAACAAGAAAAATACAATTTTATCATATAATATAGCTGAAAATAGTAAACGAGTAAAAAGAAATGAGGAAAAAGTATGTGTGTGTGTGTGTGTTTGGATGCTGAATGGTGTTTGGTTAGTACATTAAACAACGATTAGAAATCGAAAAACTGAATAAAAAATAAAGCAATTATCTGCATAGCTTAAGGTTTCACTTCCTGATGTGAGAAGTGAAGTATTGATCAATTGAGACAAATCGCTTATGCTGAGAAACAGATCATTTCTGATTTCAGAATATTTGGTACAAACAAAAAAGAAGTGGTTCGCATCTTCTTGGGGGACACCGCAGCTACACGCTGATAACCCTATGGTGTTCTGAAACTTTTCTTATTTCATAGACGAGCCATGTATACTAAATAAGACATCTTCGTTTTTATGAAAGTTAGTATTATTCCATGACATGTCTTAGTGATGTTTTAGAAGTTCATTGGGAATATGCTAGAACAATATACAAAATGCATACTTCTGTCGATATGAAAGCGTAGATATTCATATTTAATGCACAAGACGCGTTTCTTACTTAAAGATAATTTGTTACATTTAAAGTCAAAATATTGGAAAACCAAATAATTTGAAATCGATGGAAGCCAGTAGGCAAAAGAACCTAAGCAGGAAAGCCACACCTATATATACAGTGTGCATAAACATTAAATAAATGTTACTAATGTCGGATTTCTGTGTTTAACGTCTTCGGTAATGCGCAATTAAACGGTATTTTTTTTGTTTTTCACGGATCTCTGACGTAAATATAACACTTAATTATAAATATATATTATAAACAGATGTCTTTTGTCCTGAAATTTCTTCAGAATTAGGTAACATACGTAAGACTCAAGTAATATACTATAAAAATAATTGTACGTGATAAATAACTGTTAAAGAATACCGAAGGAGCAATCAAAAATGGACAATCCAGAGAAACTGGCAGCAAGACGAAGAAATACGAAACAAAAACACAATACAATATGATTGATTGATTGATTTTTTGTGTTTTAACGCCATTTTCAGCAATATTTCAGCTATATCATGGCGACCAGTTTTAGTGGTGGAAGAAGCCGGAGTACCCGGAGAGAACCACCGACCATGGGCAAGCAACTGGTGAACTTTATCACTTGTAATTTACAAAGCCGGGGCGCGAACCCACGCTGTATTGGTGATAGGCTTGTATGAGTTGTTAGGTAATTCAACTACCTGACTCATTGAGCCACCCGGGCCCTTGCACACAATATGTGTTGGACACCACTATACGCAAACAAATACAAATAACGTTAATAAGACATAGCCCTCCTTCAAACAACTTGTTTTTATGCGGAAATCATAACAGACATAACAACACGGAACTCAGAACGTAAAGACACATAAAAGGACAACACAAAAAACTTATAAAATGAGCAACATGGATCCCATCAAAAACCGGGGGGGGGGGAACTCGGGTGCACGTGAATGGTAAGCAGTTTAAAAAAAATGTCGATTGGATTTTGGAACTGTTCCGACAGTATGGTTTTTTCCAATATATTGAAGCCATGTACCTGACGATTAAAAGATATTATAGTGTTACTTACTGGCTGTTTCTGTATTGGCCCTGGTATAGATTCGATATTAGCAATATTGGCCCCGATGCCCGTCGTGCTGAGGGCCAATACTGCTGATCGAGAATGTATACCAGGACCAATACAGAAACAGCCAGTTCGTAAACACTTTTATTAAATAATCTAACTGGTCCGTATGAATATTTTATCATGGCCGTATGGATAAATTAACAGGGCCGTATGGATATATTGACAGGGCCGTATGAGCATGGTTTTTAGGGCACTAATGATGACCAATAATATAGTGTTACTAACTGGCTTGACAATGGTGATTACTTTTACCCATGTAAAATTTTGCCACCAACAACAGTACTCTGAACGCACCTATTTGTTTTGCCACCAACGACAGTATTCGGAACGCACCTATGACAACTTCCCCTAAACTGTAATATCACCTCGAACTGCTGATGACGATCTCACATGAAAACATGATTTTAAATAAAAGTATGATTCTTCATTTGTACAATTATGCAAAAGAGAAAGTTTTGAAATGAACTCCTCTATGTAAAATGCAGCTCGGATTAAAACCGGAAGTGAATTTATCCGTATTGGTCCCTGGTTAGTACTTATTGACCCTGGGCCGAAATGCTGTATTAGAATAGGCAATTAATATGAGAGGGAAAATTAAAACCGTATTAGTCAGGCAGATTTTGTCTTAATAGGACAGATTTTTACATACTATTTAATAATAAATGATATTACAAGATCGGCACAGAAGTTTAGATCTTGTATTTGACTCCACTAAGAGTGTGGATACACTTTGATAAGTATAACCGTGTGATATTTAATATGATGCACATTCTGACCTTGACAGAAATTAAATATAATTAATTTTCGGATGGGAAGTTTGGTTTTGTAATTCGTTATAAAAACATACTATAGTATAAACAGAAAACGTTATTGACATATAAATATAAAATCCACACAGGCGCCATTATATTAGGTACCAGAAGAAACATATATTTCATACGTTGTACAAAGGGCAGATAATAAGTAGTGATAAGGGAACTTTAATTAAAATTAAGGATTTCATACACGTGGTAGTTCCTAAAACATATTAAAAAGTTTGTAATTTTGGTAAGCACATTTTCAGCTCTTCGTTTCTGCTATTAACGGGATATTACTATTAGCTAATCTCTACTCACCCGTTGAATAACGTCTTTGAAATCCAATTAATATATTGACATTTTTGATAAGTATTCATTACACTAATTAAATATTTAAGTGTCCACATGAAGTCTACACACGACCTCCAAATGACTAATTATTGTGATGTTATTTTAAATCTATATCTCATGGCCAGGGACTAGTGCCATACTTACGGACAGTTATTCAAAGGCGACAATTACAAACAAAGGACTACCCGTGCTATTGTTTAAAAGGTTAAATTTCAAAGCAAGAATTTGATAAGTCACAAGCTTGTATTGAAACAAAAATGCTTCAAAGCGGAATTATGTTGCTTGCAAAGACCATGGGATTCAATACAGAGCTTTCATCATTATGAACAGTTTCGTCCAACCTAATAGTTTTGTTATTTATTGTGTTTTAAATACCCCTAAGATGAATCGTATCAGGCTACTTTATGTTTACTAAACAATTGTACTATGTAATTTGTTGCTTTGTTGATCTTTAACTGTTAAATGTCAAATGTGTTACAATGATACATAAAGTTCAACGTGCCATATGTCTTTGTCAAAGAATTGGCTCAACATGTTTAGGGACGCATACCTTAATTATGCTGCCCATGACATTCAGCATTGACTCTATATCCTCCATGCTTAGCTGTTGCTTATGTGTCATTATCATATTGTACCCATATACAAATGGCCAGTAATATTTTAACCTGATCGATATGATATAGCTTTAAAACGCTACAAATCGCGTTAAGCAAACCCTATTTTAAGGTACGAAAAGTAATTCATATATCCACGGTGCTATGGTAAGTGTGCTCGCCTCGAATGTAGAGCACTGTATGTTTGGTCTCTAGTCAGATCAAATTAAAAGCTGGAATTTACTGCATCTCCACTAATATATTCATATATATTGATCATTATTGTAGTAAGGATAAAACATATCATGTAAAACAGTGTTGGAATCTGCGTTAGATTATTGGCATTTAATGCCGCATTTGTGAATATTTCAGTTATATCAAGGCTGAGAAGATTAATGCGTGATGAATACTATTGTACATTGATGATTTAGGCTTATGGTGTTTAACGCCACTTTCAATAATATTTCAGACCATTGTATATTGAGAAAATCATCTACCTTTCTATTATATAAAGTTGTATAAGAATACGATACTATGTTTTTTTAAAAGGAAGTTGAGAAATGATCAAATAAATATAAAGCCGGGGAATTGTAGTTGGCCTTGAAAATATTATATAATAATTAATATCAAATTATTCAAGCAATAAAATTACTATTGGTTGGCAATTCTAAAGAAGTGTTAACACATGAAATTCAGCAAAGTCACAATGTATCTCATGAATAATAATAATTAATGCAAAAACGGCTTGAAAAAAGCTTTAAAATGTTCGGGGAATTGAATTTATGCAAATAGGAAAATATTAAAAATTCTGGTTTAATAATACAGATATATATCAATCAAGCAAAATGCAAGATGGTATCATGATTACTGTATTTTTTTTTCTTCATATTCTGCATAAGAAATTATCTTCAAATTGCGCTTGTATATTTTACATTAATAGGTATCTTTTTTGTATTTTAAATCATCACAGAAATCCCCATTATAAATACAGTCAAACCTGCCCATGTGGTCACCTCTATTAAGCAGTCACCTGTATTTAAAAGTAAATTGTTTTGTCCTGTCATTAACAATTTCATATGAATTGAACCTCTTTTAAGAAGTCAGCTGTATTATAAGGTCACCTTTTCTTTGTCTCAAAGGTGACCTCTTAAGAAGAGTTTGAATATACATAAGGGGTAATCAGAATCCGTAAACCAATGACAACACAATGGTCCAAAATAAAAGGACAAACAACATTTGATTGTATTCGCGTCCGATAATGAACAAAAAACCTTCAACAAATAGACTGAGTATCTCAAAACATTAACATTGAGTCAAAGTTAAAAAAAAAAAAAAAAAAAAAAATATTTTTATGTCTGAATTTAACCAATAAAGTGATTCAGCAAATTTCTTATTATGTCTTAAATTCGTCATGATAACGATGAAAGAATACGGTTTAATGTATTATAATTGGCGAGATATAAATAGTTTATTAATCCACCATTTCCTGTTATTGATCAGCTATATTAGAAAGTTATCATGTAATCTGTTAGGCTTTTCTACCTCCAATTTTATCCTCTATTTATTTTCGGGTTGATAACATCAACCTTTTTTTATAAAAATAGCTATGACAAACTGTAAAATAACCCAGGGTAGCATAGCATTGACCTATGATGAGGGAAATTCACAGACATTCATGATGTGGTAACCAAAATAAATATCATAAGTTTTATAATGTATGTCATATTACTGTTGCTAGTCAATGTTTTGAATGATGATGTTTAGATGACCATGTTATAATATGTTAAATAAATCCCGTACAAGTTATTTTTAGAGCTTTATTAAGAATGATAACAATGAGAAACATAATATTCTTATAGTCAGTCCTTAAACAAAGACATACTCTCAGTCAAGGTTGTAAATATTTTTTAAAATTATTACTGAGTTCAACAGGGGCTTAGATTACTATAAATATCTATTATCCCCATTTCCTTTTTATAGTACCTGGTTTTACCCCGGTATTTTTGGTGGTGGTCCGTGTAGCTAATCTTTTGAGTTTTCTGTTTTGTATTTCATGTTTTGTACCCAGTGTTGCCTGTGTCTGAATTGTCAATTCCTGGTTACCCCGTCAGTTCTCTTTAACGTTTATTTATAGATTTGTGTTACCCAATAGCTCTTTGATAATTATTTGGCGATAGATCTTGTCTCTATATAAAGGGCTATCCACTCGACAATCTAAGAGGATGTTTATATTTCAAAAAGGATATAACTTGTTTTCTCTGCTGAATATAAAAAAAGCTGCCTATGATGACGTACATAGGATACAAAGTTTAGTATTTGATATTGAAAAGTATCCTGTTACATGTATTTTGTCAGTATGTTTTCTAATTCACATCCAAAGTTCTAAAATGGTAATTAAACCAAATTTAAAAGTAATTATCTGACAATATGAATGTCAATTGTATATGTATCGAATGGTAATCTTTTACGACCTGGGTAATCAAGTTCTGTCGTAGGTTGATATACATACTTATTATTATATATTATATATTACGTACATGGACAGTAACAAATGTAATGTATGAAGCGGGAAATATGGCTGATACTATCTAACCAATCAAAATCTTGCTAATTCCAACCAATCATGGTGGTAAGCCTAATGGCTTTAGTTAATATGTTTCTGCAATTCAATTAAAAGAAATTACCACACTGTCCGAACAGTTCCAAAATCTAATAGAAAAATCGTATGACTGAAATTGAAAAGGGTTAACATGCACATCATATGAATCCATCTTAATTTTATTTTTCCTTACATTTTGTTTGTGAATATTATCGTTGATTCGTCATTAGTACTATATATAGTAATGCATGTACATGTACTTCTGTAATGTAACAACTTGTAATTTGGAGAAGATTTCATAAGGTTGTGAGTTCGAATCTAAAAGAGGCGAGGTGTACAATATTATGTAGTAAAGTTCGTCAGTGACTTGCGACAGGTCGGTGGTTTTCTCTGGGTCCTCCGGTTTCCTCCACCACGATATAGCTAAAATATTGTTGAAAGTGGCTTTAAACACCATCAAACAAACAAACAAACAAACAAACACAATTGGCTTAACTTGTGTCTAATCCATTTTGTCTATTTAATTGGAAAATAAAATATGCTTAAACTAAACTAGAAAAATCGTAGAAAGAGGTAATATCGATACCCCTAACATACAAATACATGACCGCTCACTTTCCTGGATTAGTACATGCACTGCAATAAAAAGTGGTGGGGTTAAACTAGTCTTATGTTCCCAAACCAATTGAGTGAATATCTTGATGTACATAAAACTTTAAATTGATGTTTTGATAGTGACATAAACAGATAACAATAATAAAGCAAGAATACAATATTTTTGATAAGTTCCCAAGTGAGATGAAGGCAATATCTGGCAAAAGACTATAGATACAAACAAGTACAAACACTGCTGTCAACATGCATCGCTGATTGTGAAACCTACCAACCAAAGTAAGTAAAAACGATCAGTGATCTTAAAGTTTATTTTGTAGAAACATACAATCAATTGAAGCACGGTGATACTATATGAATAAGACCATGTAATTGATGAAGCGTATGAATGTCCATATCATTATTTAGAAGAATTTTTAATGGTCATAATGTATATTTGATCTTACTATATAACAGTGCACGTCTTATAATATCAATAGGAATACCAGGACGTTTGCTTCGAAAATATATGCTAGATGAAGAACATGAATTTGCATAATAATTCTCTAGTCATACACTACATATTATTTTCCCGCTGTATAATTAGATTATAAAATTTTAAACCGCTCCTTATGAGGGCTAGTTATCTGTGTTGAAACAAATTCTGAAGTACGTTCCTCTTCTATGATTTCATTTGTGTTTGTTTTAACTTTTTATAGATTCTCTAGAACTCTACTTGAGTGGTCTTGAATAGTTTCTAGAAGCCTTTCCTTTCTAGCACAGCTTGTGGTAAGTATATTTCCCTATGGTTAGTCGTGCTCAAATAAAGCGTAAGCCCTTCAATATTTGGTCCTGAATATTTATATTATGAAAAGAAAGCTTAAACAGTATTGTTTAGCTTAGCAATTCAAGGTGCAATGTTAAAACGGTAAGAATTCACAATCGCACACGTCCTACGTGTTTCTATCTAAAGCACTTTAAGACAGGAAGACCTTCAACGGAAGAAGCTCTTTTGATTATGTCAAACAAAGTTCAAAGGTCAACTTCATCAAATGGAAGCGGCTCCCACAGAGAAAAAGAAGGTATTAGTAAATACGTTATTCACGACTTTGAAAGGTATCTAATTTCAATGGAAAACGAGTCAATCACAATTTTATTTAACCTTTCAAATTTGATAGTCATTGAAAATCAACCGTCATTGAGATCTATTGACAAAGGAGTTTCTTCAGTTTGCTTAGAGACTAGAGATAACATTTGGTATCTATTTTTATTTTATCATGTCGTGGTTTTTCTATTCTGCAATGACAAATCGGTTTAAGTTGAGAACATTTTTGGATAATAAACTAATTTCGTAAAACATATACAAATATTATTTTCTACGTTAATTTTATTTCCTTATTCATGATACATAATTTTCTTAAAATTTATGTTGTAGGTGTTAATTTATCGGAATGCAAATGTTCACAATTTGCCTTATTTTGTGGAAATTCGCTACACACAAAAGTATTAACGCAAACAAAAGCAAAACCCATAAAGATTGAAAACAAGAACTATCATAAAACAACAAGGAGTAAAACTAGTTCCTAAGTCCATATTTAAGGTAATCATCTGTTCAATAAAACGTAGACATCAAATGTAGTGCACATGAATCGTTTCTGGACTATTGATTGATTGATTGATTGATTGATTGATTGATTGATTGATTGATTGATTGATTGATTGATTGATTGATTGATTGATTGATTGATTGATTGATTGATTGATTGATTGATTGATTGATTGATTGATTGATTGATTGATTGATTGATTGATTGATTGATTGATTGATTGATTGATTGATTGATTGATTGATTGATTGATTGATTGATTGATTGATTGATTGATTGATTGATTGATTGATTGATTGATTGATTGATTGATTGATTGATTGATTGATTGATTGATTGATGCTTACCGTTTCTGGACTATAGCCAATCTAAACAACAGGATTAGTTTCAGAAACTACATTATAAAGCTAGAATACTGAAGAAGATTTGAATTTTAGTATGCTTGAGTACCGATTTGTAATGTTAGGGGGTGATGAGTAGATATGAATAATACTGGAAAGAGTAAATCTCACTGACACAATGTATTGTTGTATCTATGTGAACAGTCAACACATGTTTTACATCTGTTCCAATCATGTCATGTTTTATTACATTCTATGATTTAAGCCTGGTTTATCTCTACTTTTCTCTGGTCTAATACACGTTAAAAGTGGATGATTTTCAAGCTTACAATTGTATTCCTATTATGAGTATCAAATTATATTAGTTAAGTAAAGTTTTAGTGTCTAAAACAAAACAAAAGACAAAGTCGCAATCAGTTCATTCAAAAATTTTCGTTTTCTCATTATGTCCTAGTTGTTCAGATATAAGTAAAATTTATCAAATAAGGGTAATAACAAAATTACCGAACTCCGAACAATCTTACAAAGGGAAAGTCAAAACTCGTAATTATATAAACAGACAAAATCAGTCAACAACCGGAAAACTGTGAAAACCGTAATGACCCTGAAATTTATTGACTGATTATCTGAATTTGATACGACTGGTCCATAACCATCCGCAGCATTGGTTCATTTGTGACTGCGTATGAACCCCCATGTTTGATACTGATAAAATTATATTTTTATTATTCTATCATTTCAACGTGCTTTGAACAAACCATGTTAGTCCTGTAATTCATAACACAACAATGATTACTGTAAAATGTTGATAACGCTTATAACAAAAATGAAAATCATTTCCAGTAGTATATATACTTTCTTGAATAAAACATTCAACCTAAAATTAGTTTTGTACGATGTTGCATTTATTTGACGACCTATGATTGGATAAAATCATTCCTAAAAATAACGATAGAAGGCAGAGCCATGTATGGAAATCTAGGGAATAAGATTGATACGCTTTACTGGCCAGTGGAAGATTCCATTCCTAAAAATAACGATAGACGCAGTATCCAAATGTTTTTCCTTTAAATACTCGCGTAATAAAGTTGCCGCCGCAATATTCTGTTTAATGGTTTTTTGTGCATTCATTTTAAATCTCTTTTGTTCGATTTCCTCATCGGTAGTTGAAACAAATCTCCTCTTTTTCTCCATTGTGTTACGCTAATCCGTTACACACCGATGTAGACGATAGATAAACGTGCAGTTACGAAACGATGCAGACGGAAAATTACAGAAGGTTAGTGGGCGGTGCTTAATTTTGTCTAGTGACCATTACGTCTTTCGCCTTAGAACTTCCACGAAAGTCCGTCAAGCATGTTAGTGGAAAAAACTTAGTTACTGTTTCAAGTTATAGATCAGCAGCATCGTACAAAAATGTTCTAAGCTCCCGTGACCGACTATGATTATTTAGACGGTAAGTAAATAGTTGAACGGTTCGCGCTGATGTGCTCACCCTTCAACAATTTACTGACCGTCTAAATAATCAAAGTCGGTCACTAGGGAGCTTAGAACTTATAATGTCAGTATGACATCTATATATAGTTTTAATGATGTTATCGTTAACTTCTTTCATGTTTTTTTTTACATAGGATACACTTATAACAACTAACTCCTTTATGAAGCACTGACATCCATGAGAACTGTCAAAGATACAATGGTAGATTTTAACAATCTAAGATACATTTAACCTTTACATAAAGCAACATTTAGAATGCCTTTTTGACAGGTTTTATGAATGAATTAAAAATCTCTAATTTTGACATGTATAAAAAGACGATACCATCTTTGTGAAGTCATAAGTTGACATCGAGAAATAATTAAGCTTTATTCACAATTTATGGGCTATTAATTGATGTCTTAATGTAGGTTAATATTTATCTAACACAAAAGACTTAACACATTCAAACGATACGCTAGTTGTAAAATTGAGGCAGATTATTTGTATTCTGTGCAGATTAAGTACAATTTTGTATCGATGTGTAAACTGATTTACGTCTGAAGGATTTTATGTTAAGAGCACCTGGGTTCACGGCTGGTTTTTAGTGGGGTTCGTGTTACTCGATCTTTAGTTTTATGTGAATGTTTTGTAGATCATTGTTTGTCTTTTTGTTCTTTTTCTTTTGTCCATTGTATTGTCTTTCCTTCTTCGATTTACGGATTCTGATTACATCTGTGGTATCTTCAAACTCCTCTTGAAGATACCAAGGTGGTCATCATAAAACTGTAAATTGAAGGGCAGACACTACATTAGTCAAACCAATTAGGACATACAGGACAAACAATGAACTACAAAGCACAGCGCAGATATTCAAACGATACACTAGTTGCAAAATTAAGGTAGATGATATTTGTATTCCGTGGTTTACTAATATTATAGGATAAAATACGATTGTGTAAGAGTTTTTCGGAGTGTGACATTTTGTGAGTGGATGACCGAGTTTACACATCGATAAAGTCATAGTAAGAATTACAATTGTTCTATTTATGTACAAGGGTGTAGTCAGTAAAACGGGTATGTGTGGCTGCTTGATACATACTTCATACAATTTTGCAAATAGCTGACAGATTATATCACACAAAGTTGTATGAGTCGAGTACACCTCGCCACTAGTGGAATCTAACTCTATTGGAGTTAGACGCTAATTGTGCAGGTAGATATACATGTAACTACCATACAATCGTTGCTATGACGACGCCACAAACGAAATGGCAACCCTGTTGGAAAATAAAACGAGACAACAGACAGAAAAGTCATTGATAACCTAAATAAGCAAATACATGTAAATAAATAAATGAGATTCCCCATAGATTTTCTGGAATTTTCAATATTTTTTTCCATTATTAGTAATGTTTCGAAGATATAATTTGTATCATGTATGCTTAAAAATCTAAAACTTTAACCCGTAGCTACTTGGACATCGGCGAAAATGATATTTGACCAGGTTTTTGTTGTATTTAAAGGAAAATGCACATACCTTTAGGTTATTTTTCATCCAATATATATCTAAATCAATATCTGAAGAAGAAAAAAATAATGTGTAAAATGTGATAACGAATTTTTAGTAGATCTTACATTTATTAAGAAGAATGGTACACGTTGTCATAACAACCATTACGTATTTACCATATATTGGTTATATAAAACACAAGACCTCCTTGTACTATTGTTTTTGTTTCTATGGTATTGTGTCTTATGGATGTAACATTCTAGTTTCCTTATCATCCCTCTTCGCATGATATCTAAATAGTGTTTTGTATGTGATTTTCAGTTGACCGTTTGAGCGTTGCTAATTATCACTTTCTCATATATCTTTTTCATGTGCGTATATTTATTCATTCCTCGATCACCTCCATGACTTCTATCGAAGATGACTATAAGTAAAACGGCGGGTGTCCTCCCTCTAGGAAACAGGAATTGCTTTCCATTGGCGACCAGATGGGTTCAGCCGCGGATTTTACTCTTCGTGACCACCTGCGTTCATCCCTGGATTTTTTGTGGAGTTCGCGTTGCTCATCTTTTTAGTTTCCTGTGTTATTGTGTTTTCTTTGTTTGTCTTCGTACTCTGTCTTATGTTACTTTTACATGTGTCCCTGTGTGGCCTTTTTTGTTTTATCTAACACATATTCATATATTACTTATTGTTTCTGAGATGAACGAGTATAAGGAATCCAAAAGATACCACTGACGTTCATGCTATTTTAAGATACAAATAGTTACTATATAATGTAAATGCAAGAGCGTGTTATATTGTGTAACTATTTGGTCAATTAGTATTACTCATCACGATGGTCATGGACTCCCGAATTGAAGCATGATAAGTTTCTAGACAAAGCAAAAACACTTTTGTGTTCAGTGGGTTGGGGTGAACATTAATTTTTCACTTTGTTGATATTGGTGACCATCAATGTTTAAATGTTCTTTTCACAAATAAACTTCCTTATTATTTTGGTTTGTTTATAGTAACGTATGCTTACGTTAAGGTGTATCCACTAATGATTCATGCATTTGTATGATGTTTAATGTATCTTACAGGGATATAATGTTATAATGTTAAGTCATTTGTTTTCATTAAATATTTAAAAATGGATACTATATCAAAAAAAACTTCGTCTTCAACTTTTCATTAAGCTCATATTTACGTAAAATTATAAATCTATGTGATAGACTATGACAGATAGTCTACAATTGCATCGCTGGTTAACTAGGATGACGTCATTAAGCATTTAAGTGTTAAAATAATGTATCTGTGTATGAATTTACCAAGTCATATCAATAAGTATGACGAAAAAGTAAATAACATTGATTTACGACTTTCTAGTACTAGTCCAACACGCTGAACTGAATATTTATAGTGCTGACGCATGGAAACTGCATTCCGCAGATAGATATGTCGCTCCATTTGGACACATTATCCTGATTCCGAGCCATCCAATCTTTGTCTTTGGTCTTTCTCCTTAATTCTGCATGCTTGGTGGAGAAGCTACAAATACCAATTCTATAGTTTGTGGTTAGACCAGGCCTGGACTCGAACCCACAGTAAAAATACTCGATGGGACCACACTAACCATCACCAATGCAGTTTTATAGGAGACTCCATATGATAATCAATGTTATGCAATATAATAGTACAACTGGCAATTGTCTAGGAAAAAGATAATAACATTGACTTGCAAAAAATATAATCCTGTCTTTTCAAACAAAATATTTCCTTTGACAAATGACCTGTACCATCAACACAAAATGATTTATTTTGTATCAAATTGAATTTCCATCTTTCTCAGAAAGTACATAATTAACAAAGAAAACCGTTGGTATCAAGTTTTATTAGCGCCTGCTATAGGTCTTGGCCTATCTCACAAATGTTATCAGCACCTGCTTTGATTATGAAATGGTCTTGAATTATCTCATGATTGCTGTTAACGAGGTCATCGTCATTGAATTGACAATCATTACAAATGGTTTATGTCATGACGAATCAAATGTTTCAGAGGATAGAGGTTTACACAACTAGTGCCATTTACAAGCTTATTATTTCGAACCAGCACGTTCCGGTTTCATGATTGCCTCGTTTCGAGCTTTATAAGGTTTACACAACTAGTGCCATATACAAGTAGAACAAGCTTATTATTTGTACCAATCAAGTTTCGGTTTCACGACGGTCTCATTTCGAGATTTATAGGTTTACACAGCCTAGTGTCGTTTACAATTAGAACAAGCTTACTATTTCGAACCATAAAATTCCCGTTTCATGATCGCCTCGTTTCGAGCTTTTGTCATGCTTCATTGATGTTAGGTGGCGATATGATTAGGTGTATTTATTTTCCTCTTAACATAGACATGCATGTTATCTATGTGTCTCTTTAACATATACATTATTAAGTTTTAGACTTTTTAAACATAAATGTGCATAACATTCTCTTTCAGGTCAAAATGTCAACATATTTATGTCCCAGTCCTTTTAAGAAGACTGTAGTTCCTTATAAATTATTCACAAAATGAATTGTATTGTCATTGCTATGGAATACCTTGAGCGTCAAAAGAAGACGATTTAAATAATCGTCTTCTTTTGATTAGCGTACTCGTTGCGTACGAGTTTACATAGCGACATGGAAACTGATATGCATGACTTTATCAAATAATTTGACTCGATATGCAATTGGTAGATATCATTTTAAAATAGTGTGCACGACTTTAATCCTGACGCGCACCAGTTTTAAAAACAAAACAAAACAACAAAAAACGTTTTGAAAATATAGAACAATTTTTACGTAATTCTTAACTATATTCTGACATAAAGTGCATCACAGATCACGCCATGGATACCATTTCGAAAGCGTGTATCAATTTATTTTTTTTTGCTTTTTTAATAGCAAAAAGGGCTTCATATAAAATGTGAAACAGAAATGTTTTGTAATACTTAGTATGATAAAAACACACGTTTAGCAGTACTTTACGTCCCCAAAATTATAGCACCAATCAATTGTCAACATATTTGCCAGAAAATCATTTCAGAAAAGACCAAGCGCGAAATATCATCGTGATATTTTATAAGATTATGTATGTATTTGGTATAATCGCAATATGAATTTCGTTGCTTTTTTCCTTTCTTCGCAGCTTGTTCAATACTATTCGAGTTAATTACATCACATCTGATAATGAAGTACATTGCATTATGACAAACGTAATATATTGCTTACTTTATCCAACCAACTTAATGTCATGTTAAGCAAGTAGTCTTATTTCAGATGACATTTTTATATCGTGGTCTACAAGTCAGCAAAAAACGGCTGTAATAATTTTTCTATGGGGAACATGTACTTTTCCAAATCATCTCTACGTAAAACTTTTTATCACCATAGTGATTTTGTTTGTTTGTTTCCGCATTTGGTTTCACATAAACGGTCTCGTTTTTATGAAATATAGTATATTTATTTTTGCATAGCTCTACGCAGAAGCCTAATAAAAACCATGAGTTTACTTACTTTTTGAGAATTCTAAATCCACGGTTTCAATTATTTTAACCATATATAGTTTTGTATGTCACCATAAATGTATCGCTGTTATGTATCAGCATATACTATTATATACATAAAGTTTTGTCAATGTTTAAACTTAATATCCTCCTTTATGGAATATGAAATATGTTAAGTCCAGTTTAAACAATAAGAAACACTAATTCTTGTAACTACATGTAAACTTAGGACACAAGGACACTTGTAAAGTGTGCTCACGTCATAGGTATCTCTATATGATATTTCGTCTTTCTAAATAAAGTAACATCAAATTGACCTTTATCGTTTATACAATCGTTTTCATTGCCATTATTATATGTACAAAAACAATGTCTTAGATAAAATGAAAACACAGTTCCAAAATTTAATAGGAAAATCTGAAAAACAGAGGAGAAATCTCTACCCCAAACACACATATACATGACCGTTCTCTTTTCTGGATTGGTACAAGCACTTTTAACAATATCTCAGGTATATCGTGGAGGTACGTTTTATTGGTGGAGGAAACCGGAGTACCCAGAGAAAACCACCGACCTGTCGCAAGTGACATAAAACTTTTTCACAAATCACAACTTGCCATGAGCGGGACTTGACCTCACAACTGTAGTGGTGATAGGCATAGTTAGTTTAGTTCTAAACCCAACTACCATACTATCACGACTACGACGGCACCCACTTTCTAAGAAATGACGATATCCTATAGACGTGAGAGCATAAATGTAAAGTCAGTGAATTCTGGAATGTATCTGTTTATTAGCTAAGAAGGCAGAAATAGTTGATTGTTGACATTTCTTTGACAGATACACGTAATACAAGTACAAAATTTCTCATCCAGCTCTAATTTGCGGACATGATAACAATTAAGAATATATCTGAATTTCTGGACAAATTAGCAAAGTATCCACATCTAAAAGACTTCGATAATGATGATACATTATAGGTAGCCATGTCAGATAATAATGCTGATGTTCATCACCAATAGGCATTATAAAACTAGCTTGAACCCGCCACTTTTTTTAATGAAGTCCCTGTACCAAGCTGTGAGAGTGAGCAGTCATGTACATACATACATGTGTTAGGGTATCTGCTTCTACATTTTTACGTTTGAGTTTTGACGATGTCCTGAGGATGTGGTATTTTGTGCAATCATATACGAGGTCATATTTAGGTGCCATTTTATGTACTTATAGGCCTCTGATACTGTCTTGATTCTTCCTGGGGGAGGTAAGTACCAAAGGAGTGTTTCTTGTGATTGCTGTTTATTATTTTGTTATCTGTTTAACGTCATTAATGTTAATTATAATAATTTATGATTAAAAAGAAAAAACGCATAGACAGCCCTTTCATATTTCAGACCTTCGTGATACAAGATTGTTTCAATAATGTTTCTTTAACTAACGTTTACAGGATGGTTTTACTCAATGAAAAATCGCGTGATATGTCGAAATTCTTCAAATACATTCTAGATAATTGATGTTATGAGGTTTACGGGCACGTGACACATATGTACCTTTACTTACACAAGTACAAATGTCATTTGTAAGTGAACTAGATTTATAATGACTACATTAAGACGTCAATTTAATACCATTTATAATGCTAAATGAAGTCCAATTAATTGCTACAAAAAGATAGGAGCGTGTTCATTCAGCTACCTGTGCTCGTTATTTTTAAATGAAACAAAACGTACGTGGGTTTTAGTAGATGAACGTGAAATGTAGTATAGCATTGAATATATATATTGTTCACCTCCATTAAGAAAAAAGGGTTAAATAGTTATGGTTGACAACATAACCAACCAACAATATAAACTACACCTTGTCATAAGTCATCAAGCAAAATTACAAAAGCAGATCCATATCGAAGTTGTGGCTAGGGAACAGGGTCGACAATATGGCGGGGTTAAACTAAAATATTAATAAAACAAATAATCCACAGGTTCACTTGAACTCGCAAGACCAAATACCCTCGTAGAAAAGGATAGTACAAAAACAGCTTCAATAAATGCTTGCTGTTAACTGAGTATTGGCGAAAACCTGTTAATATAAGAATATAATATCACAATGGATGCACCTAATAGAAGTGATGTCAATACATATTCTACAAATATACACCTTTACTCAAAGCTACATATTTCGCTGTACAATTTACGTGGGATTTGTCTTTCCAGAGTACACTTAAATGATACGTTTGATTTCAATTAGTTAACAGATCATCTGAATTTAAGTTCATAGATAGAATTGTCCTCGTTTGACATGTGTAAATGATAAATGGAACGAAACTTCTATATTTTCAATGTTTGGGTATGACCTAATAAAGGTCTACTCAAATTTCAAATCGTGCAACTATGATAACTATGATAACTATGATAACGAAAAGACAGTTTGAAAACCTGTTATCTGGTCCTAATTACTATCCAATTACATAAATCACAAATAAATGAAAAGAAAAGGAGAAAATGAACAGGGTTTTCTTCATAATAATAGTTGAGCGATTATTATTAACCGTTGTGATAGATATGATCAGATATACATTGATAAACTCTGACAGAAAATCATGTACCAGTATAGTCATAAATTTAACTAGTAAAAATATAGGTTCTTTCTTTATGTGATCATCAGTGAGACAACTTTACAAATATCGAACTGCTCGAAAGAACAAGTACAAGAGAAATTAAATATTAAATAAAAGCTCAAAATTTCTGAACAAAAAAGACATTTACTTGTGAATTATGATGCATACCATATAATTATTATACATTATAAAACATGAGCACCTTTTAACCAACCTTAATTTATCATTTAGGTAAACTTTCACGACATTACTTGTATATATCATGCATTTATTTTGTCTACATTATAAATAGGTTGGCTAATTGAGCAAAACATTCAAGTTTAATTGCAATCATGAAGTAATTATATAACCCATAGGAATGTGTGTCTTTGTAGTACACATATTCAGTTGGTAATGTAATGGGGGTACCAAATGTATGCTTCAATTTTGCCATATAATATGAGAAAAGTTCGTTATAAATCACAATCCTGTTCGTTCCTCATTCATGACTTATCACTGGCTCTTTAACAAGAGTAACACGATGGGTCCAACTAGTGGATTAGTAACGGCTTATCCCATCCGGGGCACTTGTGTTCACTCCTTCTGTAAATGGAGTTCGTGCTCTTCAATCTTGTGTTTTCTGTGTAGTGTTTTGCAAACAATTGTTTATCCTTTTAACCTTTTTTTTTGGCCATTGTATTGTCTGTCATACTTTAATGTACGGCTTTTTATTTCTCCTTTTGTATCTTCAAGCTTTTCTATATATTGAAAAAAATATCAATGAAATTTACCTAACTGTGATAAACTTGGTAGATGATAAATCTACACTCTAATAGCACTTACTTCTCTATTTCGCAAAATAATATGAATTAAAAAAAAAATCATTTAAAACTAATAAAACTCACCCCCTTCCCAATATAGAAATAATATTACCTCTTCGTATCTAGCAGAGATGAATTCCGAGCATGTTCTAACACCGAGTATATATTTTAAAAAGCTGCTATCCTTATTTCTGTTGTTTTTTCCCATTCTTTTTTGTCTTTTGGTTCCATTATTAAATATAGAGTTTCAAATTATTCAAAAGGATATCATATTTAAATCTCTACTAATTGAAAAAAACTAACTTACATGTACGCAAATGTCTGTACTTGAAATAAATATTTTGGATGTTTTCGTTCATATTATATGCACCATGTGTTTTGCATGGGGTGTAGCCTGAACAAAAACAATACCATGAAATTACATACTTATCACCTTATATTTGCTAACAGTGATAACATCACAAAAATTGCTTATAATTGACAGTTGAACTTTATCATTGTAAGATATACTGATATTTTTTGTTTAAAACTATAAATGGGTGGAGATTGTTGATGTCCATTTTCCATTGAATCGCAGATGAAGGTCATTTGTCATGATTTAAGACCATAGCTTACTGTCGAATATATAAATAAGAAACAAATATTCATACAGTTGACCCGTTCTAGAGTAATAAACAAACACACCCATAGATGGAACCAAGACATTTACAGAAAAAACTTCAACCCTGTGACGGGTCCCATGGCCCATACCACAGAGTTGTGCTCAGAACGTCCCCGGTGTGTCATATCAAGGAGATACCCAATGATAAATCGGAAAACCTAATCGTTGACAATACATATAATCTGTGCCGTGTTTGGATAGTTCCACGCTCCTTGTACGTTAAAGCGTACTGTTGTAGATTTGGGAAAAAAGAATTGGCACATAGAACAATCACAAAGGATTTACTCGTGCATAATCAATTCTCTATACATTGCTAGTAAAAAGCAAAGTCATTGCCTCGATTATCCCATTTATCTCTTATTTTTTTATAAAAAAAATATTTTTTAGACATTGTTGAATTTTTTGTTTTTGATGATGTACTTAAAGCAACCAATAATAAATCAACAATCAGTCAGACTTTTGACCATATACATTAAAGTGAACCCCTTTTCTAGAACCTAGATGCAGCCATTTTACCAAAAATTATACAGTAACAACACATAATACCAATAAGTATACTCAATCTTTAGTTTTCTGTGTTGTGTTTTGTAGATCGTTGTTTGTCTTTTTATCTACTTTCGTTTGGTCATTGTATTTTCTCACTTTTGAGACAGACCAGTTCCTATTTTTAGCGATGTGAGATTTTCTTATCTTGCACTAGTGCAAGACAAAAAAAATCACGTGCGTTTTACCGGCAAATGCATGCTGTACAGTTTATGTCAACTGCCTCGTAAGAGAACGATTGAAATCTTACCCTCGGGTGTCGGAGATTTCCCTATCTTGTACTCCCCCCGGTGTTAGATTCTATATGTCTGTCTTTCTTCAATTTACGGCTTCTGATTACTTCTTTGGTATCTTCAAACTCTTCTTAAAGCTCTTCAGATGGGGAAATTACCATCACATGAATACATATCATGTATACTGTATAATTTATATATAAACATAACATTGTATACTACTACGTTCCCGATGTGATGTTGATTGCTTTTCTAGTAATATTTATTAAAGCATAAGCAAGTTTTCATCTGAACAGGTGTCTGTATTTCGTTCATGCGAGTTAGTTTGCACATATGATAATACAGTGATCGATTTATTGTGGTTGGTTAACGTCCAGCTGCAAATATTTCATGCTTATTTGGGACCCAATATTTATTCTCCGTTTTCAGCTAACAACTTCACTCTTGTACCAATATTTCTAAGAACAATTATACCATTTATACACATGAAGTTAGTAAAATATGCATAGCAAGCGATTCCATCTACCATGTCAATTTTGTGAGAGCTTATTTCCTTCATATTTTTTGTAATATATATTTTATTCTGATCAATTATGCATACATCACAATACAAATAGCAAAACAATCATGGATAATGTCACCATACTAGTATAAATATAATTTCCTTCATATTATATACCAAACGTAGTAACTTTAGATTCAGATTGCAAGAATCTTATTTTCAAGATTATTTCATTTTGATATTGTGAGCATTTGAATTTACTTGTGAAATATACTTACCATTGGGGATATCCACATTTTTGTTGTATAACCTATGTGACATACTCCTATCTACTAAGATATGTAACCTAGCGTGGTCTATAAGTTAATTATATTAAGACTTGATTGATACAATATCTTCAGGAGATACGATACATGGAGATTAGATGTATCAATTTTCAATCATATTATCAACTATTTCTAAATATTGTCTTTTGTTTCTTCTTCTGCTGTCAGATTAGATTTATAGCCATTGTTTGATATCACCTTGACATATTGGAGAGCCGCCATCAAAAACCTTGACATAGTTATATATGTATGTATATTAAGAACAATGACTGCAAAATATGCACACTGGTTTTCGTGACTTACATAAAAAACATGTATTCACAGTATCGCGTATAATATTATACAATTATTGCACATCATATTGCACAAAACGAAGTGATGTAATTGTTTTATTATATTTAACATTCCCAGTTTTTTTTGTACCTGGATAAATTTTTGGGGATTGTTTGTTGGTTTTTTTCAAATTCAAAAGCACACGTGTTGATCCATTTTAATATCATATATACTTGTATTAATTCATTGCGTTCCAATTTATATTACTAATTCGATGTGTACAAATTTATACTTGCATTCTGCTTGCGTTTGTAAAACTTCTGTGCCACTTTCTGTTTGTGTGCAACGGACGTAGAACAGTTTTCAAATTTTGCCGGGATATCGCCCACCGCTAAACAGATCGTTCAATATGAAATCCTACCGTGCAATATGACGATTTATCACAAAAAATGAATTATATGGTTTTATAATACTGTATAAAACCATAAATGTAGTCAAATGTAAAACTTGTGCAATACGTCAACAATAAACTGTGTATTATGAAGATGCACAGTAAATAGTGAATTGAAAGCTTAATCCAGTACAGGGCCCATTAAGAAATTGTGCGCTCCAAACAGTATTGTATCAAAAACTTCTAAAATACAACAACTTTACTATTACACCGCGCATTAATAATTTTTAGTATTACACGTGTAGCATTAAAATTTATATATAAAAAGAGAAGAAACATAACATAGCAGTAGAAGTCATCGTCTGCAACAGGACGAACACCAGTTACCAGATTTTAGTAGCATCAAACCTGTCATATCAAGCGCCTTCATTTCAAACCAAATGACAGATGTATTTTTAATGTTATTCAAGTTAATATTTGTTGTCAGTCTAAACAATGACGCAGATTTTCGAGAGTTTACATTATTAGAGATCAAAACGAGAGTCTGTGCAATAATAAAGCAATCTTATTTTAATACATGTATATCAAAGCCATGATAATTGGACTTTTATCGGTGGATTATATTAATTTTAAAGCTTGAAATAATAAAAATACAGCCAATACATAACGTATGCTATTGTGCATTAACAATGTGCACAATGATCTGTATATGAAGAGCTTAAGGCAATACATGGCGCATTACTAATTTGTGGGATCAAATGCTGTTCACAATATTTCTGCAATACACAACTCTTTATAAAATTGTGCATTACACAGCACATTATAATTTTTACTTATAAAAGGGGGATGCAATGCATAACATTAGATGGTATTGTCTATAACAGTAAGAACATCAGTTGGCAGGGTATACTGCCATCAAACCTGTCATAGCAAGGCTTCATTTTTCAAATAGAATGATAGATGTATTATTAAGGGTATTCAAGTTCTTTTAAAGACGTTTGTAGTTCTATATATAAATGAATACATATAATTTAGACATTAAAGTCTTTCATTACTAAATCAGTAAGTCAAAAATCATAGAAATTATTATCAATAAGTATAAATAAATATGTTTACTGTAGTGCCGATATGACGTCAACTAAGTGAGAAACATATACATCTGTTGACTAGAAGATAAAACTAAAGTTAAACAAATTTGATTTTTGAAATGACTTACAATATGAATATGGTCGTTCTGTCTGATTTCAATATTAAATTGATTTGACCTTTTGCGAAATTTAAAGTGATCATTTAAGATATAAATCGAGTAATAATTGATCACTTTAGATAATCAATCGTAATAAGTAGGCCAAAAGAACATTATACGTATGTATTCATGCCAATGATTAAGTAATTGAGACGTAAGAGTGTATATTATATGCATGTTTGGCAAATTGCACATATAAACATGCATGATGTAATTTTCTTTATTTTTGCTCCGTCAATTGATTTTTTTGATATTTCAGGACCTTGGATGTTACTACTTTGGTACATACTATGTGTGCACGGTGTACTGATAAGTATCATTTTAAGTACAGTTATGCAATGTTTTACTTCCAGTTTGTAGAATTTTGATAACGGTTTGAATGTATTATTTGTTTTATATTAATCGGTTTTGACTATTAGAGATTTTGTCACAAAACATTATATTGCTTACATCTGACAACACCCCTGCATTCTTTATGTTCACTGGTCCAAGTTACAAATGCTGATCGATGCATTAAAATAATAATTTAGAATATTTTTGGCTTTTGTTTCAATAAAAACCAATGTCATTTCACACAAAATGTTTTATCATTTTTACAACTGATAAATACCGACAGTACATGAATTAGGAATATATTTTATAACCTTTAACTCGATATTTAGTTTCACTGGTGTTATATATACCCGGATTCTGATATATGTGTTGAAAGTGGCGATAAACATAAAAAATCAAGCAATCAATCTGATATAAGTGTTGCTTTTGCAGATTGTCGTGGATATAGATAAAAAAAATTGTCCCTCTTCTACAAAATTATCGAAATTAGTTTTTGTTTTAGCCATCATAACAGTGCAACAAACTGTTCATGAGGTAATCGTGATACATTTCGGGAGCCACATATTGATCAAAATCTGATACCGTTTCAAACTACTGGTCTCGTTCACTTTTATTCAAGAATGAGTGCTTTTCGGTGACTTGTGCTCTTGCTTAGAAAAGGATGTGATAAACCTTCCGAAGTACATGATCTCATGTATTTTTCCGGAAATTCATGTCGTCTTATCTGTTGCCCATTTTGACTCTACTCTTTACCAGATTTTGGTTAGTTCGAGCAGCACGGGCGACGAATTTCGCATCTGTTTCATAGCGAAATATCGTATCTTTATAAAAACCATATTTTATTTAGGTTTTAAGTTTAGGTTTATAGTGTTTAACGCCACTTTCAACCATATTTCTGCTATATTGTGACGGTCAGTTTTATTGGTGGAGGAAACCGGAGTACCAGGAGAAAACCGAACTGCCGCAAGTCACGGACAAACTTTATCGCATAATGTTGTATCGATTACACCTCGCCATGAGCGGGATTCGAACCCACATCTTTAGTGGTGATAGGAACTTATTGCACAGGTAGATGTAAATCCAAATACCATACGATCATGATCATGATGCTGCCTCTAAAGCGATATTTAGAACTAGAATATACTTCACAAATGTTTAAATCACATAAAATTGATTATTTTCAACACAAAAAGCCACGCGTCATTCATTACAACTTAACCTATATCAAATAATTGTTATCATATTTTCAAAACATCTTTAACTTGAGATAGATAAATTAGTTACGGTAAACACAGGCCGGCATTATCAAGCATATCAACATAAAAATACCTTTAATTTAATAAGTAACAAAAATATGTGAAACAGTAAGCATGTTGTATGTTGCTAGAACTGTTATATTACTTATGTTGATTAATCTAGAACTTGTTCAAATTCACACCTATTTAAATAGTCCTTGTCATATCTCAAGAGGCCCTTCGTTCAACATGAAAGAACTTTACAGCACAGGAAAGTATGTCTTGTTAAGAAAATAGAAACAAGGAAATGTAAGGCCTTGATCTGTCAATATGATTTGCACTCTGACCAGCAGTTTATCTGGTATGGCACGGTGCAGACAACACTTAGATATCGTCTGCTACATCCGTCTCACAAAAGGTTCATTGTCAATATACTTATGGTGCGATTATTAAAATAGGACATGATACCATAAGAACAAACAGTACATTTTCTGACAAGTGTTAGTTTTCTAAAACAGACTATGCCATTTCAATTGTCTATTGAATTAAGAGATGAGGCTATGGATGCTTAATGCTGCTTTAAACAATATTTCAGTTATATGTTGGCAGTCAGTGTTGTTGCTTGAGGAAACCAGAGAAAACCAGCTACTTCATCATATTAATTTGTATCGAGTACACATCGCTATAGCAGGGGATCAACTCTCATTGGTAAATCCAGCTATCATACGATTGCGGCCACGATTTCCCCATCTTTAGCACTAGCAAGTCCATAAACTCGACTAACATTTACCAAATTCGAGACAACGAGCGCAAATATAAGTTATAAGTTAGGACTAGCTCATAATAGCCAGATTTCCATAGAATAAACTTATATAGATCCGGACATTTTGTTACAGGCCACCAACAACAACCCCAAACTGGTACAAGCTGTCCCTTACGTACAGGGAGCGTGGATTTGTACTCCGTGGCGGAAATAAAAACACCTATCCCATTTCTGTGTCGTTTTGTTCTTTCGAGCATGATAGGATGTTTAACATTCAGCTATTGATAAATATGCCATGCATAGTAAAGAGAAGAACAAGTTCAACATGATCTAAAGCAATATATAGAAACGAGGGAGGAATGTGACAACAGGGACAACAACCTTGACATTCACTGGTAAGGTATGGAGAGCTGGGTAGGAACAATAAATTTATTGTTACTAATAGTTACAATACACATACTCTTCTGTCAGGTGTAATGAACAAAATGTATCTGTTAACGTCCAAGGAGCATGGTACTCTCTATGTATATCAGTCACTATGATCCACAATAAAGATTTCCGTATTATAACCTGCCATCTCCCCATCCAGCGGACAACCCCTATCCGCCACCTTGGCAGCTCTTTGGATGCAACATCGGGATCTGTAACTAATACCTAGGGTTCCCTCGCGATTGGTTCAATCAACAATTTTGGGAAAGAATATGTGCATATTTATTTTATTCAATATGCCTATTTTGCATGATCGAAAAACTGGTAACATTTAACAAGAAAATCTAATAATTTTTTCCATCTAAGAAATTAAATACTTTCGTTAACACATGTCTGATGATCACCACATCTAACTCTTCTAACCGAGAGAATCAAATATATATACATGTATATATATACAACGTCTGAAAAACCAGTCAACGATCAATCTTACGGGGTGTTGGATCGTTACGGTATAACGATACTATACAAGTAAAACAATTATAAACGTCTAAAATGGTTTGTAAAACAACACCAAGTACACAAAACAAAGAATTAAACACTTCGTTGAATGACAATATATATATACGTCTGAAAATTAAACCAAACAGTGTTAGAATTAGATTTTAGAGCTGTCAAATTTTTGTTCTTCCCTCGACGGGATTTGAACCCACACCATTGATACACTGCAGCACCATTCGCTTAGCCTTACGTCCAGCGCCCTAGACCACTCGACTACATCCACTCCCTAAAAAAGGAGCTTCAATAGTCGTAGTGTTACCTTGTCTCGTAAGGAAAATCTATGGATAGACGTAAGACATGTGTATAAGCGTGTGTAGATGGTACATATATACTTTAATATTATAATTTGACAGCAATCTAACTCAGCAATTTTTAATATATTATATATATATATATATATATAACATTTAGCTAATTTATTGACCGAAAGCTTTAGGATCCCATGCCCTGGAAGAATCAAAATTGAGCAAACGTTAAAAGATTTTCAATAAGTATTCAGTCAATAGTTTTGGAAAAAACGTATCAAATAGAAAAAATATATATTAAAATGTGCATTTTGAATTAACACGAGTATTTATCTTGATGTCTTTTTCAAATATTCCTGAAATTTTTTTTCTTTCATCTCTCTATTTAGGTATAGAACAAAACTATCAAATCTAATTGTCTGTAATTTAACAATGATGATAATAATATATTTATATACTCACAAATGTTAATCAAATGTTAATCTCAGAACTCCGAGGGGGTACAAGACCAGGAAGGGTAATCAGCTTGGTTCCACTTTCCTTTCACACTAACTATACGTCTACTTGTCCATACGGGTATTTTGACTTCTGTGTGCGTCAACTGCTTTCTTTTATTCGACAGATTCGGTGATAAATGAACCGTTCATTTGAACTAATGCTCTGAAATTGTTTGGCCTTTAAGATAAAGTTGTCTTGATACCATATAAACGCAGTATCCGTTAACGAAATATTCATGATACCCTTTATATGGAATTAGACAGTGATGTTGAAATGTTTATTGAATGAAAAATTAATCCATGATTTATGTGCCCCTGTTCAAACAAATGTTTTTATCAGTAGAATAATACGTGTGAGTTTGATATTCATTGAATTTCTCTGTGACGAATACATGATACAATGTATGTCAGTTTAAAAACAATTTGTACATTTACAATGTGGAAGGTCGTTAAAAATCCCTACTTATGGAGGACTATGTGTGGTTTGGGTATAAATGTGTTCGCGATTGAATTCAGATGTCACGGTATCTTTTTGATATACGTCATTACTATAAGGGTCATCAGGTTGTTTACTGCTTATAAACATCTGCGTTTCTTTTTTTCTTCTGAAGACCACTATACTCTGATGTACAAATACGTCCACTCGCAAATAAATCCGGAGTTTTTTCAAAGATGTTTTTGCAATGTCCAGAAATACTACATAGATGTAGTTTAATGCTCTTATTTATTTATATTTATTCTGAAAGTATTTGTATGTTGATGTCTAGCTTTATATTTTACAGTCTATTTCTTTTCTTTTTTTGTGTTCCGCAAGTATATATTGGATATATTGTTTTTTAACGTGAAGAGGCAGTATATATGCTTTTGTTCAAGACAAACTTTCGTAGATTGCTCATAAATTTCCATAAGGAAAAGATCAAAAGATATAAAGCTTATTATTTATTGGCATTGTTCCCGTGAATAGAAAAAAAAACATTAGACGTTAAACTCGTTGAATTCTTAAATTCGTAAATCTGTTTAATTACTAATTCCACGAAAATTGGTTACTATTTCACAGTGCACATGAATGGCGTAGCGCGAAAGACGGTAAAAAGGTGTCACTGTGATTGGCATAATAAAAACGTAGATATAAAATTTAGTGCGCACGACGCGTTTCCGGAATAACCTTCAACAGATACGCCCAAAGCCAAAATATTTGAGAGCCAAAATGATTTAAAATCTTTGGGAGCAAGAAAACCAAAGGGCCTAAACAGAAATGCAAAAATCGGCTAAGGTCACATATGCCCAGAAGTATCTCAATATGATTTTATTGCCATAGCAAAAGGTGAGATAACGAATATCGTTGGAAATTGCCTTACATTGTACCCAACATTTATACCACAAATGTTCCCTTACGGACAAGAGGATTAACATTCCACAAGCACGAGTCAATCATTTACATCCCATCTGGAAGTGGTTGTGAATGTGATACAACCTGCTCATCCAGCTGACATCCATATGAGGGGGACTATACCCACGATGGAGAAACTGTTGAGGTACAGGTGTGTGTGTGGTCGAGTATAAACGATACATTCAGGTTGTAGTTTTATTTGTTTTCAATATTTTTTTTAAATAATGGAGTATAAATAAATTGCTTTAAGCAAGGTATTATTCTGAAATTTTTGCAGGACAAAAATACACAATATTCGTATTCTTCACCTTAAATCATGAGGGATAATATGCCACCATTTTCACTGCTAAAGTATTGAATGTTCGCCTAGACCTCAGGGTCGGTTATGACACTCGTTGGTACCATGTTGAATACATATCATCTAATTCAGTAATTCATTGTCCAACCTTTAGTGAAAATATAATGTATTAAACTGCCATGAATTATCAACCTAATCAAGCCAGCACATTTGAAAATGGAGTGTAAACATGTAAACAGCGTCACGTTACAAAAGAACCCATTCAACTGTTTAACCCTCCAGATTATTCAATACTGATATTTCTTTTAATTCACTCCTACTTCTTTAATATGTGCAATGTGGGCCATTACAAGTGTTTACATAATCAAATTACTCTTAGCAACGCAAATAATCATCCACTTATATAAAGTAGTTCATCACTAGGCGCAATATAGTGTAGAATTATGTATGGCTGCCAATGCCATGCTGTACCCACATCGGTGATGTATTGGTTAGCTTGCTCGCTCGAGTGTGGTAGATCGTGAGTCCTGAGTCAGACCACACCAAAAATATGAAATTGGTATTTGCTCAAGGAGCAAGAGCAAGGTTTGTTTGGTGTGGAGGCAGGATAATGTGTCCGAATGGAGAGACATGCCTACATGTGGACTGTTGTTTCAATGAACCAGCACTATAAAGATCCAACTATGTGTGTTTGTCTAGTACAAAACGGACATGGTCATCAACTCATTAAAAAATAACTTGTTGCCTGTTTGGAGCTTAACCATAATCGCTCATTCATACAATACCATTCTACGACTTAATGCTTCACAGGGAGAAATAGGTAATGAGTTGCTAAAGCATAACTGTATGCTTTGCTTCTATCTTGTGGGTGGCCTTTCTGAGAAGATGATATTTTCACACTTTCACATTCAATACATTAGTTTCCATAACAACACAGTCATTGCAATGATTCTGGATGAATGAAATTTATTGTAAACACACTCGAAAGTACTCTTCAAATTTGATGTTTAATGTCCAGTAATTTATTATTATTTCAATGAATCCCGTTATTTACAAAACACTGACATTTGTTTTTGTTCCCTTCAAGTGATTTCATCCATGGTTGCTGTGGATCAAATTGATTTTTAAAACTGGTTCTAGATCACCATAAGATGAGACTTAATAACTGGTCCATGGAACAACAAATTTCTGTTAAGTACTTATTTTAGGGTTAAGATAAATGTTATATTTGTAGAAATTTTACACGAATTAAGTCTTATATATGATTTACATAGATATAAGCGTAATGAGATATGATAAAAATAGCTTGGTAGCCAATGACAAATAAATGGTTTGTTTACAATCCCTCAATCCAAGATCAAAAGAATTCGGACATGCAAATGCCTTGTAAACTGTCAAAGTTTACTTTTGTTAAGTGAAACATTCAGACATCTCAAGAGTTATATAATGTTTTTGTTTATATATTAAGATCATGTATATATTATGATTGAAGTTGTGATGATACGTTTGTATTTTCAGTTCTCGAAATCCTTCTATATGTTACTCGGTTCAAGAATACGACCTAATACATTATTTGGAGAACTATATGACTTTTAGTAGTAGTAAAAACTGAAGAAAAAAACATACCACTGTCGGAATATTTCCACAATCCAATAAAAACAATCTTAGAAACAACGGCAAAATCGACATCCCTAGCACACGTATACAAGACCGCTTTATTTCCTGGCCTGGTACATGCATTTCAATGAAAAGTGGCGGATTTAAACTACTTTTATGAAGAGCCCAACTCCCTTTTTTAGTGGAGGTGGAAAAAACAATATTTCATTATTAGGTATGAAAATTCGCAATATAAGTTGGGCAAAAATATACACAGTTCTTGTATTTGTGTAGAGCAACATATTGAAGAGGTATATTCTACAGGATATTAGGAAGGACAGACATACGGAGATGCCAATAACCCATTATATGTAGTATTACATTGACCCCGGACCCTCTTCAGTATCGCATATAATATTTTATATATGCTCGTCGTTTTAAAATTCGTTTTATATACAGTCAGACCTGATTTAGTGACCAACCCTATTAGGCAATAATTTTTAAAATGTTATATTTATTTTATTTTCCATTTAGTGCATTTCGTACAATATGGTATATAAACCAGAATGTAACAACATCTTGTCTTATTTGACCTTCTTCCAATGTTCCCTTAGAAGGTCACATAAGACAAGTTTGTTTGTATTATGATTATATATCGAGAAAATCCTAGTATCTCTAAGATAATAGAGTTACAGTTCAAAATATTATTATATTTTCAGTTTAAAAACTTATGAATAATATTATCTACATATGTTGATGCTGATTAAGGAGACAGAAAAAAATTAACATCTACTCACCTCCCTCTTCCTAATCCAATACACATATACATTTGTACAAGCTGATCTTTAATTGGGCATTTATTTTATTTACTTTTCGAAGTTAATTTAAAGATTTAAGATATTTTCAAATTACAATTCTATATGTATTTCAAATAGAAAATTCGATTTGAATTAAACTAATATAAAAGAGATATTTATAATAAATTACATCTTGTATAAAACGTTTATAATATTGACTCAAGGAATCGAGGTATAAGACATTTAAAGAAAGAACAAGTAAAAGTCAAGATACCGTAATGTCTTGTTTAAATACAACATTCTTTTGTGGGTCATGTCTCTATTTATTTATTTTTTGTAATATTTATTATTATTTATATTAGATAAATTGTTATATATAAAAATATATATGTTTTCCTTAACTATGTTTTCGAAGAGTTTATTACATTAATTTTTCATATATCTGACTCATCCTGAATGATACAACCCCCTTTTGTTTTGCAAACAACAAGGTTTTTATTAAAACCTAATGCGAACAACGTCTTTCTGGAATAACCTTCATCGGGTAAAAGATCAAAGTCAAAAGATTAGAAAGCTAAATACTTAAAAAATCTTTGTGTGCAAGAAAGCATAAGGGCTTAAGCAGAATGGCCAAAATCGGCTAGGTCACGTTGCCTGAAGGAAGAGAACCATAGTTTTAATAATAACAACCATTATTTAAGAACTGTAAATTTTAATAATAATTTCATTAATAAAACACGGTACACTAAATGTTATCAAAGATTTAAAACTATATGAATTTATAATTATTCAATATATCAAATAATGTGGAAAACATTTACAAGACCGCATCATTTGACTAAGAAGGGATGTTCGGTCCCATACCACTAATATTAACCCCGCAACTTGTTATGGAAGTGCTCGTGTCAAGCCAAAATTGGTCTTTGGAATTGTTCCGACAGTGTGGTATTTTTTTCCTTTTTTATTTAATCAATCGAAAATATTGAATACGAATGTAACTTTAATGCATACATTGATTTTCTGAACAGGACCAACGGAAGAAAAATGACGTCACGTCATGATTATCACCTTGGTGGAACTACCGTTAATAGTGATAACCTATTTCTGAATGCTTCATTTATTAATATCTATCGATACCTTCCGATATCTTAGGAGAGGGATATATTAAGGATTTGACTTTATACATTAAATGTGTTTGATAAAGTCAAAGGTAATATACCAATTAGATAGAACTCTACAAAATTATCAGGAAAAAAATTAATCGTATCTTATTTAATTTGCAACAAATTAAATCAAAGATCAGAATAAAATAAGGATGAATATCAACGTGAACTAGTCGAAGAGCCAAATGTAAAACATAATTATGCATAATGTTTGAATTCAAAAGAACACCCATTGCAACAACTGATGGCAACATCAAAGATATATTTTGACCAAACAACAAAATCTGCTATTTTGTGTGTATGATAACAAAAATGTAATATCAAATGAAATTTGTGTCTATGGCCGTATATGATGAAGATTATTCAAGAAACACTATGTGTGTACTAAATTAGATATCTATTAAACAAACACAACACATGACGATACGACCCATAGTAATTTGAGGTATGATTAGTAATAAGTGACCTTTACCGATTACCATTGAGGAAATATTTTCAATTTGATGTTTTGAAGTCGAGGTCAGATATATTCATTGTCCAAAGTATAGGTCAAGCACACCTCGAATACATTGATGAAATGACACATAAATGTTTGAATTATTTTTCCTTCCTATGTTTTGGCACTGAGTGTATCTGATGCAGGTTATTCCAGAAATACGCAGGCGCACTAAATTAGAAATCTACGTATTTACTACAGCTCATATGCAGTCTACGGCACGCATCACACTTATGATATGCGATATGTTCATCATTGAATTCTCTATTGTAAATACACGTTAGAGAAAACCGAAGGGGCAATCAAAAATAGACAATTCAGAGACACATGCAACATTGGGTACACAAGACACAGAGCAAAGACAAGTAAATAAAACACAACCAAACACAGAAAACTAAAAAGATGAGCAACATGGACTCCACCAAAAACAGGTATGAATCTATGTTCTCGCGATGGCCCAACAGTTCCTGCCTCTTATAAGACACCTGTCATGTTGCTCAAATAGTCGAGTCGTGTATGACAACTCTGTGCGCGATTATTAAGCGAAGGCAGCATTCAAATCATACATTTTTGTACCAAATTGTACAGGGAGAATCTGCATTGAATGAGTAAGAATAAATATAACCGTAAAATATTATAATAAAAGAGCAGATCTCCCATCTCACATTTCTTTTCAAATTCATATTTTATTTGCGAGTAATTTATTATGAATGTGCGAGAAAATATGCTGGTATTTATATGTTTTTGTCTAACAAAGCAAAACAAATTGCTTTACAAATGAATTGGAGGATGAATTATTTTTTCACATTATTCATAAGTCAGAAATGGATTCATTATGTAAAATAAATGTACATATTTCATAACTTATCGCCGTATGTTTTCCTTTAAGCCATATCATACATTGTTTATTGACGTATATGAATTGGACTGTGCTCGGTACATTCACACACAATTGTTTTAGAGGGGACATGACGTAGTTGTCTAGGTCAGCAATGATTTTATTTCAATTGCTTTTTCAAAATGGTGTGCAAAATTAGTCGAAAAAGTACGTGGTGCCTCGATATTGAAGAACGAAATGCCTACGATGCAAAAACATGATTTAATAAAATCTTAAGTCTGAAAAAGACGACACTCACGAGTCCAATACATAAGAAATAGTCGTCGACAAACTAAAAGTACCGTGAACAAAAATACAAAGATAAAATAACGACCAGCAACACCGAAACCTCCGGCAGTGAAATCAGTTCCTCTTCTACATCTGGCATATGCCTTCTTACCTAGGATAATTGTCAAAGTCCAGTAAATGTCGTACACAAGGTACACTGGGTGACGGAACGCTAAAACGACAATGCAAGTAGATTCTATGTCATTTGCGAGACAGGCACTGCGTAGAGATGAACCAATTCATTGTGACAACCGTAAAGCTTCTGAAGTGAAGACTTTTATTATTTGAAAGTTGAAATCGTCACGTTTGGCGTACAATTTAGATGCCAATCAGTCCTCAGAACCAATTTCTAGATAAATGTCAAGTGGACTTTAGAAAGTCAGTAGTATCCTTAAATTCGAGCTCATTTGGGATAGAGACCATCCAGAATATCACCAAACCACGTGATTATTTGAAGGGCGTCAAATATATGGTTAATCTGAAATAACAGGATTGAGTTAATTCCGTTTTTTCTCTCTAGAGTAGTCTCTGTATGAAGTCCGGCTCTTATCAACACATGAATAACTCTGTTAAAAGGGGAGCACATTTATTTCCTAATGGAATACCAACTGCTTGTCGAAAAACACGACCACCAAATACAACAAATACGCTGTTGATTACAAAACAAAGTCCAGTATTTTTAAAATGGCAGTAATAGCATACTAATGTCAACATTAGAGTGAAATTTCACCAAGTAAAGTTTATCAGTACCGATAACAAAATACCAATATCTACATTTGCCTTTTTTTTTAAATTAGACAAAGTTGGACCAATTCCTTAAATGGGTAGTGTCTGCTATTTGAGTTTTTTTTTCTTCTGTTATTTTTTGGCAGTGAATCGTTAGTTGATATACATTTATATATAATGTTTTACAGCATGTTTCGGTTGAAAACCTTTCTAATATCACTAATTGAGAATGACCTACGTAGTTATTGATTGAGATAAATACTGCTGTCATTCATTTTTGTGATAGTGTGTGGTCTTTTAGGGCGGAATCGAATATGTGCAGGTTTTTAATTCTTTATTTATATCTATAGTAAATAATCTCATTACCCGGTTTAACACCGCCACATCTTTGTTCCTGTCATAAGACATAAGCGTGTTCAGTGTTTTGTGGTGGGAGGAGGTTGTTGCTCGCTTTGTTGATATTTGTGGCATTGTTGACGTTAAACAATCAAATGAATTGCCACTTTCTCTGGATTGCACATTTTTTTATGACCCTTTCGGTGTTTTCTAATGTTTATTTTAGAAAGCTTAGATGGTTCGGGTTCGATCGTCCTGAATATGCATAGAATATTTGTCCCATCAAGTTATGCAACAAACGGTTAATAAATAGATCGCTCGATTTTGTCAAACGAAATAATTGATTCCATGAAATCATTGCTAAGTCACAGAAGACATTATATAAAGGTATATCATCCGGGTTGAATCACCTTTCACCTTCCTTTGATGTATAATGCTATGTTATGTACTTTAAAACATCTCCTCTTTAATTTGTAAATTAGTTATATATCTGAAGGTTGGGATAATTTGATTTGAACAATTTAGTTGACCGCAGAATACCGCAGATATTAGATAGCTGCAGAAATTACCAGTTAAACGGTATTTAAATACAGCGGAATTAATTTGAAAATTTTAGTTTTAATTTACAATGTACTTTACATGACCGTTGTCTATATAAGGTAGAAACTTAAAATAATATCACTGCTATGCTCAATGAATGAAAGAGAGACATGTCTTTCGGTTAATTTGACAATTACTTTTCTTGATTGCCATTTGTCAATTAGGTTGAAAGGGTTCCTTGGCCCGAATGTAGTATATACAAATACTTTAGCGCGTCCTTGATTGAAATTATGAATGATTTAGGAGTGTATGTATGAATCAAAATTAATAAGCAATTTAGGTATAGTTTTGTAATTTAAATGAACTTTTTTTCTACGTGGATAATTTCAAAGTAATATATCATGCCTTACTTCAAAATGCCCACCATTTGAGTCAATCTGTTGACAGGTCACACAGAAAAACGTACAACCTACGAGGAAACGTCTGATCATGTGGAAGATTACATTGAAAGTGAGTTAAAAGACCGAACACTGTTGACAGCTTATCGCTTGAGTTCTGTCTATTATAAACACAACAATACGCGATCACAATGAGCAGACGATAGGCTAAATTATCGAAAATAGTACCCCTTTTAAAAATTCGAAACTATCTGATCATACGCAGGGAATCAATTAGAATTGATATCTTGACTTATTTATACTGATATAGTGAACATTCAAAAACATCTTTAAGCATACCAACAATGGATTGCGTTTCCACAAATAAAAAATTAGAATAATCAACTATATATTAAACTCCCTTCTGGCCAAAGTGTATCAGATCTATACTGGATTTCCAAAATCAACATATATATAAGAGGAGTTTGAAGATACCAAAGGGGTAATCAGAATCCGTAAATCGAAGGACACACAACACAGTGACCAAAAGAAAAAGGACAAACAATGATCTACAAAACATTACACAGAAAACTAAAGATCGAGTAAGCCGAATCCCACTAAAACTGGGTGTGAACTCGTGTGCTCCGGAAGGGTAGCAGTTCCTGCCCCACTGGTATTAAAAGTAGGTTTTTTTCTATATTTCCACGTATTCTGTATTGTATTAGCTCTGCAACAGTTGATAACCATAATAAATTAATTACTATTTGCAAAATGGACCAACGTATTTAAGCACAAATTGATGTAGATGCCAGCTGATAGTGTGCTTTTCGGCTTTTCGGAACAGGATAGCCGTAACCTTGTTTCACAGTCGAATATTGGGATTGCTATCGAAAGATTGATCTTACAAATGAATACAGAAATATTTATCTGAATTTCAAATAAAAGACGAAGTTTGACAAAATAGAAACGTAGATATCTAATGTTGTGCGCACAACGTGTTCCTGGAATAGCATTGACCAGGTATGTTCATAGTCACTATATTCGAAAGCTACATAATATATAAGTATGTTGTAGCAAGTGAACCACAGGACATAAACAGGATAGCCAAGACCGGCTTAGAGCGTTACCCAAAATCTTAATTTCTGTTCGCAGTCGTTTACATTGGCAAAACGAGACCAACAGTTTATTGTAGCTTGTGTTGTGCTTTGGTCAACTAGTGCATGCATGTCGGATACCATTTTCGAATGATCTATTGGGATTGATTGAACATGGATATGAGACCATATAAAGTAAATGATGTACAACCAACCTTATCACTGCATGCATATAGAACATAACAATTCATTTGTTCCTTTTTCGTAAAACAAATATGAAAAGTAAGCTAAGCAAAATATTTTTTAGTCAGACTGGATACAATGTCACACCGCGTCAACAACGAGCAAGCAAATGCAAATAAGATACAAAAGGGGTAATCAGAAGTCATCATAGACAATACAATGATCATTTGAGAAAGGACGAAATAACAAAAGAGAGCAATCTCAAACTATCCCGAGGACTAACGATAAAATTCGGGATGAACTCAGGTACTCCGGAAAGGTAAGAATGTCTTTCTCCACTAGTGATACCCGTCGTCTTACTCGTGTTAAAAATCCGGTGAACTGTCATACTGGGTGAGAGGTCATGAACGAGGACAAATGGATGGGATTATGATAAAGAAACACGGAACATAGCTGTCATCATCTGTGCCAGAGACATTGTGGACTGGTTATTCTAGACAGTTAAATTTTCGACGTGATGACTCCTACTTTACAACTATTAACCCTGGTTTCATAGCTTTCATGAAGCAGCAACCCTTTATCCAATGCAATCTTGATCAGAAAAACAAACTCCGTAAGGGTCGATCAAGAATGCACAATCCAGAGACACTGGCAACAATGTGCACACAAGACACAGGACGAAGACAAACAAAAGAACAACAAAAAACACAACACAAAAAGCTAAAAATACGAGCAAAAATCGGAGGTGACCAAGCTCCTGGCGAAGAGTAAGTAGTTCCTTCTTCTTATAAGACACCCGTCGTTGTTACTCATAGAGGAGGTGACCAAGTTCCTGACGAAGAGTAAGCAGTTCCTTCCTCTTATAAGACACCCGTCGTTGTTACTCATAGAGGAGGTGACCAAGTTCCTGGCGAAGAGTAAGCCTTTCCTTCCTCTTATAGGAGGTGACCAAGTTCCTGGCGAAGAGTAAGCAGTTCCTTACTCTTATAAGACACCCATCGTTGTTACTCATAGAGGGGGTGACCAAGTTCCTGGCGAAGAGTAAGCAGTTCCTTCCTCTTATAAGACACCCGTCGTTGTTACTCATAGAGGTGACCACGTTCCTGGCGAAGAGTAAGCAGTTCCTTCCTCTTATAAGACACCCGTCGTTGTTACTCATAGAGGAGGTGACCAAGTTCCTGGCGAAGAGTAAGCAGTTCCTTCTTCTTATAAGACACCCGTCGTTGTTACTCATAGAGGTGACCACGTTCCTGGCGAAGAGTAAGCAGTTCATTCCACTTATAAGACACCCGTCGTTGTTACTCATAGAGGAGGTGACCAAGTTCCTGACGAAGAGTAAGCTGTTCCTTCCTGTTATAAGACACCCGTCGTTGTTACTCATAGAGGAGGTGACCAAGTTCTTGGCGAAGAGTAAGCAGTTCATTCCTCTTATAAGACACCCGTCGTTGTTACTCATAGAGGAGGTGACCACGTTCCTGGCGAAGAGTAAGCAGTTCCTTCCTCTTATAAGACACCCGTCGTTGTTACTCATAGAGGAGGTGACCAAGTTCCTGGCGAAGAGTAAGCAGTTCCTTCTTCTTAAAAGACACCCGTCGTTGTTACTCATAGAGGAGGTGAGCCAGCTTCTGGCGAAGAGTAAGCATTTCCTTCTTCTTAGAAGACACCCGTCGTTGTTACTTATAGAGCCAAGACTTGTTGGACACCACTATATACGCAAACAAACACAAATAACATAAATCAAACATTGGCCCTCCTACTAACAACTGGAGGTAAAAATGAGCCGAACATACCATATATCTGGTGCCCTTAGCGGACATCATAACACGGAAATAAAACAGTACAACTATACACAATCATCTCTTTTGTAATAGTGTTGCTCTCAACAGGCTCTCGTCGTCATTGTCTATATGTGGCAGCTTCAAATTCTTAAGATGGTCAGGTAAAATAATATAATGTCGAAGTGTTTTCAAACACAGGTCTCACAACAACCATGTCACATTCTTAACGGGAAATGGAATAAATCGGTTTCTATAAAAATCTTATATATTTTCAAATAGAAAATGACTCATGTGTGCAATAAATTTATAATTTAAAATTTAGAACAATTCTCCCAATATCTGTGAAAGTGACACTGCAAAGACGTAGATATCAAATTTAGTGCGCACGATGCGTTCCTCGAATAATCTTTTTCAGGTGAGCTCATAATCAATAGATTTGAAAGCCAAATGAATCGGTTTTTATCAAAACATTTGCTTTTTCAAATGGAAAATGATTCACGAGTGGAATATAAAATATAGTACAACTCCCCCGATGTCTGTGAAAGTGACATTTAATTTGATAACTAGGTTATGATTTAAATGATGTAGATTATCTTCATGTTAACATCAGTTAATCTTTTACATCCTATATTAATGCTGAGTGGGTTGACACAAATACCAACCTGTTACTATCTCTGTTGCTGGCGACTACTGGGGATAGGTGTAACAGTCCAACCGTAAAAATATGTATCTCAAGTTTAAGAGGGGTAGTTGGAGACATTATTTAAGACGTTTTATAAGAATTGAAAATTAACGATTATGGTAAAATACGATGATAGAAAATGTCTTAAATATGTTACATGGATGGTGCCTCACTTATTAGTGATCTGACGTAAAGTTGCAATATACTTTAGAGATATTATTTGTACAAAAATGTTCCTAGTGTATTTGTGAAACACTCCTCGCTTTCATTCAAAATATGACAACCGTATGGAGCCTCATTAAGGATTGTTGCGACATTATAACCACTAAATGTTTTATATATTTATGGTAGGTGAGCATCAAGAAATATATTTATAAAAAATGAGAAATGAAAATACCACTTCACCCGTGCATCCATGTGATAAATGATACATTTACACTTTTATGTGGTGTGTTTTGTATTTATCTATTGTAACATGAGCCAAAGGCTATGAATTTTTAAACAGACAAATATGAAAAATATGAATGAAAGTTATAATCGTCTTATCTATGTGTTTAAAACATATGCAGCTGTTTGTCGTTATAATAGGTCAACTTCTATCAAGTCACTAGATTTTTTTGAATCTGATGTATCAACGAATTTAAGCTGCTTTTCAAACTGACCAATCAGATAAATGTAGATGAATATTGTTGTTATTTGATTTCCAGCAAGTAACTATGAAATGCTAATGTGTTCAAATAGGTGTAAAATATATGTAGGTTGTAAAGATTTTTTAACATGTTAGAAATCTTCTTACATCTCAACTTTTTGTACTAGTTAAATATTAACTTTTTATTTGTTTTATGATTTAACATTTTTATTGCTGACCAATCAAATCGCCTCTAAGAGAACCGGTATTTCCACATGAATTGATTATAGATTTGCTGGATATATTTTATTATTTAAATTTACAATCCCTATATAATATAAATAGTTGATGAAACTAATGTTCTCCTCCTTTAGCCATATGTGACCGTCGCCGATTTTTGGACATCCTGTTTAGGCCCTTTGGTTTTATTGCTCCCAAAACTTTAAATTATTTGGCTTTCCAATCTTTCGATTTTGAGCGTACTTGATCAATGTTATTCTAGAAACGCGTCGTGCGCACTTAATTTAATATCTACGTCTTTATTCTCTTTTCCCAACCATAGCTGACCTTCGCCGATTTTGAATGTCCTGTTTCCTTTGGCTTTCAAACTCTCCAAGACCTTTATATTATTTGATTTCCCAATCTTTTGACAATGAGTGTACTAAATTAGATATCTACGTTCTTATTTGAAAAATATTATGAAAGTGCTATGAGTTAATAATGCCACAGGTCATTAGAGTTCAATCATATCAGTACACTCTTAACGGTTATTATCTAATATCCATCTTACATGGTTCAGATATTTGTGGTTGACTGTACATTTACCTTCCACTCCTATTATTTTTATCCTTCTGTTTCTATTCTTTGATCTCCTTCGCCTTCTTCATGATACCAATTACTTGTTATATTCAAATGAGCCGGCTAGTGTGGGATATACAAAATAGTTTTTTTTTTAATTCCTGAAATTGGACATTTGTACATGACGTTTACATGCAATAAATAAATGTGTGTATTTAAAATAAGCAGCATATATGCTATGAATATAGTTTAAAAATAAAATGCTATAAATAACATTATTAACTTTGACATTACATTTAAAAACATTCCAAACCCGAAGTATGCAATCATTTAACAATATATTTTACATCATTTTGACTCGTACATGTATGTATTTATATGTATAAAACAGACGAAATCCCACACAGCCACCAGGCTATACATATCTATTATTTCAAAGGCACCATTGAATCTGTATGTTAATCTTTGACCACACAATTAACATACGTGTCTTTTGTTCACCTTTCATCTCTTAATATGTACGTGATCTGTGGTTTCATATGCTAATCCAATATATGACATACATATTACTAATGTTATCTTTACCACCCGTTTACTCAATAATGCATTCATTAGCTGTGTTAGCTTCCCACTCCGTTCTTCCTAGTTACAATAGACTGTAACACTGTTTTTGGGTCTTATGTTCTTGTTTTTAGTTACCCGCCCTTTTCTTCTCAGCAACAATAGACTGTAACACTGTTTTCATGCCTTACGTTCTTGTTTTACAGTGGTAATTATCTGTGCATCTAACACATGTGTGTGATCTAACGGGAAAGTTGTTTGTGGTTCGTTTTGAAGTCTTATCTACTGTTGCCTATCTATGCATAGCAGTTACGTTATCCCAACATCAAAATTATGCAAGCTTAGAATAGGACCCGACTGATGATAAGGATTGGCAGTTAAGACCACCTACAGGAAAGTATGTGAAATTTATTTCAAATACGTTACAATCAAATTGAGACTTTTAACTACACACACACATACAGAATAAACGTTAAGGAATACCGAAGGGGCAATTAAAAATAGACAAACCAGAGAAACTGGCAACATTGGGTACACACGACGAAGAAATCAAAGCAAAAATACAACACAATATGTGTTGGAAATAACTATGGGCAAGCAAAAACAAATAACGTAAGTAAGGCATAAGCCCTCCTACAAACAACTGGAGGCAAGACGAACCCATCATCGTTTTTATGCATAAACCGTAGCAGTCATCACAACACGGAACACAGAACGTAAAGACATATAATAGGACAGCACATAAAACTAACTAGATGAGTAACTCGGATCCCACCAAAAAATCGGGGATGAACTCAGGTGCTCGCGAAGGATAAGCAGTTCCTGCGTCTTATAAGACACGCGAGTTACTCATATAAACAGTGAAGTCCGATAAACGTCTAGGCAGTCATAAAGGAAAGAAAGCATCTAAATCAAATCTAAAAGATCCATTGTCATTTGTGATATGGATATTTCGTAATTGTCAACCAATTTGTGATGATGACCGTAGAATATTTGTAGCGATTACTTCAAACTAGGCACAACGTGGCCTTGTTTGAGTAGCTTTTGCCTCAGCAGATGAGATCTGTCCAGAAAACCACTGAAAATAATGTGTACATCCTAAGTTCAGAATATTATAAATTCTAAGAGTCTGACGTGGCCACGATGGTTTGATAGTTACATTTGATCGATGTTTATCAGCACTAAAGTGACGAGATACTCAATAATTGCCAGAGGATGAGCGTGGGATCCCATTGACCGGTTAACCCCCGCCACAGTTTTCGGCTTGACCCAAACATGCACATAGATTTCGAACGCCATATGTCGAGGTCTTTTTGTTTGCGTTCAATGGTTTGAGGCGAGAGGTGATTATTCATTTTGTTGATATTGGTGAAATAACTGACGAAGCATATTGCATATTATATCTGAGCACGTCACGACACTTGAAATAACTGACGAAGCCTATTGTATATTATATCTGAGCACGTCACGACACTTGAAATAACTGACGAAACATATTGCATATTATATCTGAGCACATCACGACACGTGAAATAACTGACGAAACATATTGTATATTATATCTGAGCACATCACGACACGTGTAATAACTGAGGAAACATATTGTATATTATATCTGAGCAAGTCACGACACGTGAAATAACTGACGAAGCATATTGTATATTATATCTGAGCACATCACGACACGTGAAATAACTGACGAAACATATTGTATATTATATCTGAGCACGTCACGACACGTGAAATAACTGACGAAGCATATTGTATATTATATCTGAGCACATCACGACACGTGAAATAACTGACGAAACATATTGCATATTATATCTGAGCACGTCACGACACGTGAAATAACTGACGAAGCATATTGTATATTATGTCTGAGCACGTCACGACACGTGAAATAACTGACGAAACATATTGCATATTATATCTGAGCACGTCACGACACCTTATTGGAAAACTACTGAAAAACGTTCAATTCAACTCAAAATACTTTGTTTGAATAAACATTAGAGAAACCCGAAGGGACAATTTAGAATGGGTAATCACGAGAAACTGGTAACATTAGGTGTACAAGACACAATGACGAAGACAAACAAAACAAAAAATACAACACAGAAAACTGCAATCAGTTCCTGCATCTTATAAGCCAATCAGCGAGGTTGAATAAAAGGTAATTCCTATATAAATTATTTCCCATACCAGATGGATAGAATTACATCTATACATATGTATCAGATATACTGCAGTAGGTCAGGGGAGACAATTCTCCCTCAGCAATAGATAAATAAATAAACACATAGCTGAATAGTATCACAGAAAGTTTGCATAGAGTACATCGTCGCCCCTTCAGTATGACTTTATAGAGTATGTCTGTGACTTGCGGCAGGTCCGTGGTTTTCTCCGTGTACTCCGGTGTCCTCCATCAATAAAACTGACCGCCACGATATAGCTTAGATATTGTTGAAAGTGGTTTTAAGCACCATACCCCCTCAGCATGACTTTGTTCTGGTATATAACATGACATAGAAACAGTCATAACATTGTCAGTATAATAATATCGTAAATCATGAACTGAAAAGACACAAGAGGAAGACGAGTCACAAAAGATATACAATTTCTGAATATTAGTTTAACCTTGATGTTTGGATTTCTAGCCAATCACAGCACAGCCTTTGATGTAATTCACGCTGTCGTTCTGAGCTCAAATTGAAATCTTTGTAGCATTGGAGCGGAGTGATTTGAAAGCCCCTCTTAGAACTCATAAAATCGACAAATATGGAAAGCATTACAAAACCTCTACTGTTGCACGCGACGGGTCCACTAGTAGAGCAGGAACTGCATACCATTCCGGAGCACCTGAGTTCACCCCCGGTTTTTGATTGGGTTCGTGTTGCTCGATCTTTAGTTTTCTGTGTAATGGTTTGTAGATAGTTATTTATCCTTTTGGCCATAGTGTTGTCTGTTCTTTTTCGATGTACGGATTCTGATTACCCCTTTTGTATCTTCAAACTTTTCTCTCTACTGTTTCAGGTATTGTAGAGTAATGTTTTATTAACATGAAAAATGAGATCTTCATACACGTCATTGTGGTATCCTTACTTTGTTGAACACAGTCATTGGGTATATGAACTGTGTTTGTTAGGTTGATTTGTTCCGTCTTGTCACGACATATTTAGTAGATCATTTGCATAAATTTACGAGATATTTACAATCACTAATTACCACAAAGAAAACATAATCCACATATCACGCCAAGTAACTTTAAAAATATGATAATTGTCTGAAATATGTACACTAATTATGAAATAAAAGAAACATAGAATGACTTCAAAATAGATTGTGTTTCAAATATTGATAAAATATATCTTAGATTCATCTAAAATTCAGTTGTCTAAATGTTTTATTAAAATGTTGATGTAGCGATTTTAAGTTGAATACAGACTGCGGTAGACTGTGTATATCTTTCCAAATGGTAATGTTATATCTTAAAATGGACATAATATGGTAGATTCCATTTTGTTCGTCGGGATGATTTCCATAATTGTGCTTGCAATTGGCGTATGCTGTAGAATATAGCATGTGATTTAAGAATCTAATAATGAACAAAATACTTAATGGCAACTAATATACGAAGTAAATATTGAAAATAATAAAGAACGCTTTACATAATTTTTATTTAAACTGTAAACCATTTCACTGCTCCCTCAATTATATTGACGTGGAACGGTCCAAGATACAAACTATGATCATTTATCTGTTCATCGACTGTTGTATTATAATAATTCAATTTTACATTAACTTTAAAGATTTTAAAATCAGTGTGGTGTTAAGATGAGCACGAGGCCTATTGTTAAACAGTGTAAAACGATAGTTTACACCTAGGATTTAAATCAACTAAATGACTCTTTAAAAGACATGTATCAGCTAAAATGATTTAGAACTTGTGTAAAGGTCAATGATTTGAAACACTGGATATTCTACATAGTTGTACCAACGCTAACATAGTACTTATAATGGAGTAATACGAAAAATAAAATAAAGGGAATACCCCGCTATAAGACAATGTAGTGCGCCAGCGAATGTACTTGTATGAACTGAATATTGTATGCCTTAAATCTCGTCAATAGGTAGGAAATGAGATAACGATAAAATGGTATTTTAGAAATCCCCAGAACAGGTTACACCACATTAGACTGAGTATAAGTACTTATATTTTGGGGTTAGGGTTAGGATTATGGTGTTTAACGCCACTTTCAAAAGTAGTTCAGTTATATCTTGGTGGTCAGTTTTATTGCTGGAGGAAACCAGTGTACCTGGAGAAAACCACCAACCTGTTACCTAGTCTTAAACAATTTAACAAGTTTAATGATCCTGAATTTAGAAGGCATTAAAATATATTCCATAATCTTAAAATAGTTTGTTGTCCAATAAAGAGAACAAATTATTTGAGAGAAAACACCACACAAGGACAGTAAAATAAAACCAATTGTATGACAGTGTAATATAATGGTCTTCCTTTGATATTTGCATAAAACACGTCCAATGATTACATATTTTAAACACGGGATGTCATTTCCTTTTCTGGTGTTCCTGTGACCATTTTATACAACGGTTGTTATTCACGGAGCTAAATTGCTGGTGAACTTAAGCACCCGTGTTCGCTGTTAGTTTTATTATGGGGGTTGGTTTTTTTCCTGTTTTTGTTTCTTGATAACTTTAGCCTTCAGTTGTGTTGTTGTTGTGTGTGCTTGAGCAATGTTATTTATTGAACGAGTGGTGTTGGCTTATTATTCCTGCAGAGGTTGTTACTGATCACGCATGCTACTAATGATCTAAATATTAGTACATTTTCATGTCACTGTTGGATTTATTCTATCTAATTTGAATGTAGTTTCGGCATAAAACTAGTCTAACCACGCCACTTTTTATTGAAGTGCCTGTGTCAAACATAGAAAGTGAGAGGTCATGTATTTGCGTTAAGGCTATAGATTTTACCTCTTTCTACGATTTTTCTATTGTATTTTGGAACTGTTCCGACAGAGTGGCATTTGTTGTTGTTTTTTGTTCATTAAATTGCAAAGTGTGTCTTATCTAAACATCGAGTGATGCGCATATATCAGATTATACTTAAACGATACAAAAACATAAAATATATGTTTATTAAAGCATAGCATCAAATATTTCATGCATATTCAAGGACGGTACTATATATTTCTAATGTCTATATATCTTTTTCAATTTCCTATTTACTCTAGGAATGAATGTTTTCCTCCTTAATATTCATTAAAAACGAATTTCCATGTACATACAACATTGACTTAATGTAAATTTAATCATATTAAATGTGCTTCCTTCACACCGTTTCTAATGTTAATTTCTCAATTAAAGAATGATAAATGTTAAGAATTTGTAAAGATGTTAGATATATATATCTAAAACATTTGCAAAACCATCTAAATTTTCGTGATACGTTCGTTCCTATAAAAATCACAAATACATTAAAATTCAATACAATCAAATATTATATCACTATAATGTTTAATTCATTTGTTTAACCCGTGCAATTTTTATTGAAGTGCCGGTATCAAGCCAGAAAAGTGAGCGGTCATGTATATGTGTGTTTAGGGTATCGATTTTTCTTTCGCTTTAATGTTTGTTTGTTTGTTTGTTTGTTTGATGGTGTTTAATGCCACTTTCAACAATATTTCAGTAAAATCGTGGCGGTCAGTTTTATTGGTGGAGGTAACCGGAAGACCCAGAGAAAACCACCGACCTGTCTCAAGTTACTGAAAAAATGTATCACATAAGGTTGTATTGAGTACAACTCAGCATGAACGGAGTTCGAACTGACAACGTTAGTGATGAAAGACATTGATTGCATAGGTAGTTGGAAATGCAAAGTAAAGTGGTTATAATCAACATTACAACCAATAACTAACAACCAATCATTGCACCGTCATATTTATACATAGTTATTATCAAAAAGGCTTAAATAATGATGGTCAACAAATTCCACTGATACCAACAAAACGAATGACTTCCCACCTCATATCATTGAACGCAAAAAAAAAAAAAAAAAACAAGTGCAGATCAAAATCAAATTAATGTTGGAAATTCTTCCAAAAGTTTCATTAGCACTGCAATGTACTTCTTTAAATATACATTACGTAACCGGGTGTAATACAATAATGCACCCCAAGAACTAGCGTCGTATTGTAAACGCCCCAGCACTAGTTAGGTTTCGTACTACAGAAACTAAAAATAATCAATTGTCAAAAAAGAAAAAGAAACAAGCAATGGCACGTAACTTTACGATGTTTTGAGAGAAAAACAATTCTGTTATGTGACCTTTATGAGCACAGAAAAAAACGTACGCTGAAGCAGATGGTAGATTGTGCCATAAAATAACGTAAAATCACAGCACTGTTGCGGTACAGGTGTGAACTCGAATATCCGGTATAAAATATGAATGACCATATTCATAACAGAAATGCATAAAAATTAATACTTCGTATAAAATGAATATCAATACTATAATCATACCATTATAAGTATCCCTGGATTCGCTTCTTATATAACTGCAATGCAACATAAATTTTTGAGTGTATGTTAATATTGAAAGTGCAATATAACATTGCATATAATTAGATCTCTGTATATATCCTTAAAACACTAATGGTCCAATCAAAGCATGCATATCGAAGCTTAATGAAATTTGTAATGTTATCATTATAACATATGTACTTTTGGATACCTTGAAACTAAAAAAAAAATATCACATAAATATTCTGTAACCACAAAATAGTTTAGGTATCTATCCTTTAATCAACTTACATATTTAAAGGCAAGAAAAGTCGGGAGAAAGTTCTTCTAGAGAAAGAGTAGAACCAGCGTATCATTTTTAGAATCGCGGACCTAAAGACAATATCATTATTATCACTATAGAGTTCACAAAAACTCGTAATAAATTTAAATTTTCACAAGAAGTTCACGTCACAAAAACTTTTTCACAATTTTGTGTCAGTGATAACAATGTGACGACATCAAAAATAACATTTAAAATATATAAAAGAAAAACATCAAAGTAAAATATTCTCAAAAATTTTAGTAAACATTTTACCTCGACTTAAATTACTTTTTAACTTTCCTATTACATTATCTTGACCGTTTTAAGAAAATTTCACGCTGGAAGATAAAGGCTATAAATTTCATTTCATTCTATTGTAGCATTTCATTTTGATAAAACAGCCACGAAAAATATGTTATCGTTTTGTAAAGTGCAATGTTAGAATTTTAGAGTACATGTTCTGCTACACAAAACATAAACTATTGGCATTGTTAATGACGAGAAAAAACTACTTACCTCGTATAACGCATAGGCTGATATTGCTACTTTTGATATGGTTGCTTGTTGCTTAAAGCCAAGTGGACAGTATACAATCTATCTATAATCAAAAATTCAGAAAATGATATGAATGAGGGGTTGGTATGCAAATATGCAAATCATTTTAAACAAGACAACATCTGAAAATTATACCTACATTCACCAGATCAGATTTTGAGCCGATTTAAAATACAATATCTGTTAAGTAAGATGCATGCATTTCCTACTTTCTGGTTGTAAGTTTTAAATAATGAAAAGTGGCAATTGTGATAATTTGCTGTGATTTAATTATTACAGGTGTCATCATTGAAAATCACACAATCTTTTACGCCATTTAAAAGCATCAAGGTGAAATAGAACTTTTGTTTTATATTGAAACATGCACGCACTGAAAACATTAAAATGACTTCAGGCCGCCATGTTTTCAATTACCCAAGCGATATATAATAGTTGCCAATATTATGCAGGCGTCTTTGCTTTCATTAAAATGGTATCTTGTCTGATGTTTAGACTAAGACCTTTAGTAGAGTTCGCTATCTGATTTATAATTATTTCAAATTTAATTTCAGTATATACCAAGACCTATATTTGAATACAGATTTAACACGAAAGTAACAAATCAGGAAGTCCAAAAACAAATAAAATCAACACCTGTCATTTTTATAGTGCGGATGAAATCACAATTTTAGATAAAACATGTGTAACCAGTTATCATGAAGATAAAATGAAAAACACAAATTACTACACTGTCGTGACTGAGTAAATGTTTGAAAGATAAAAATAGTTCTAGCATACTTGAAATCTTTACATGTCAAATACGCGCCAATACTCTTGACACTGTGACGAGGGGTGGATTAATCCTGATTATAATATTAAGATAAAAGGCTTGACAATAACTCGAGATGATTTGTGTTCATATTATCAAAAGTTCTTGAATACCAGGAAGAAACCAAACCGAAACAATCACTACATATTACTGAAAGGTGTAAAAATAAACTTTAGAGAATACTGAAGAGGCACTAAAAAATTGACAATCCAGAGAAACTCTGGCAACATAAGGCACACAAGACGAAGAAAAACTAACCAAAACACAACACAGTATGTAATGTATGGTTTATTTGAGAATAAAGATTCTTAGTCTTAGACACCACTATGCGCAAATAAAACACATATAACGTAATTAAGACATGAGACCTCCTTTGAGTTTTTCATAGATGGGCATTGTATACGATTTGCTGTTACCAAGGAAATAATTAGTATTTCTCAATCTTTTGTTTTCTATGTGGTGTTATATCTACCATCATGTTTCCTTTCTTCTTCTGGCCATTGTATTGTCTTTTCTTGGATTTAAGACTTCTGGTTATCTTTGGTATCTTCAAACTCTTCTTCTGACATTAGATGATTTTTACTCTATACGTAAAGACTAGATGATTGATATTGCTATCCTGGTGTGGATAGATATTCAACTATGCATATAATATTACAGTAGGTATTTTACAAAATACAAAATGGAAGAACGTACACCGAATTTTAACCAGTCATTGTACATTGTCTCTCGAAAATGTTCTATTTTTTTAATATATGGAATTTTTTTTAAAATGTGCTTAGAATACAGTATATTCACTTACTTAAAGATAAAATAATATTAAAAACAAATGATAATAGCAGCCATGGCATATAATTTTCGAAAGTTTTCTTAAAAATACTTACTGCAAAGTCTTATCAATTCTTCTTTTTATAAAAATACAAGGTCGATTTCTAAAACATCAAACATATCGAATGCACACCCCCGGATGTGTAACTTCTTACTAATGTGCATTGACCATATAAAAGGAACGCCCATTAGTGCAATTTCTACCGCTATTTTCTCTTGTTATTTCTAAAGGCCACACAGAATTCAACACCTCCATTGTTGTTGTTATTGTTGTTGCGATAACATTTGTTTACACGAGAATTATGCAACACTATTATATTAAACAATGAAGAATGTAAAAAAGAACAACTAATTATCCACAGTGCAAACGCAAAGCAATTTGGAACAGAGGACAATCCTACTGTAATACCACATACTACACGTATCAATTAAGTTCTGAAATATTACAAAGCAAAACATTCCTCTTTCAGTTAATAAAGGGCTTGGATATTGGCGTGTATCGTTACTTTCAGTACCTTTCAGCTATATCGTGACTATTGGGTAATGGGATTTAATGCCACTTTCAACAATTTCGAAGGGCCACACAGAATTCAACACCCCATTTTTATAGTTAATACGATAACAATTGTTTACATGAGCATTATGTAATACTATTATATTCCTATAACAATAAAGAATATATACATGTACAACTAATTCTACTAAATTCAAACGCAAAGCAATTTGAAAAAAACACCAAATCCTACTCTGGAATACAACATGCTACACGAATCAATTAAGTTCTAAAATATTACAAAGCAAAACATTCGTCTTCCAGTTAATAGAGGGTTTTTATCGTTACTTTTAGTACTTCGCATCAATATCATGGGCTATTGGCTTAAGTTGAGAAACCGCATGGCCGACATCGGACATAGTTAGTCAGTGGTGTATTTTGTCCTTATTAAGTCATGCCTTGACTATCTTTTAAATACTTTTTAATCTACTGCAAAATATTTTCCCAAGCTCTTGGTCCACTTGTATCCCCTAATAAATCAGTCAAGATATGACTCAAAAGCCCGACCACTACAATATTTAATTAATTTGAAGTGTGGTAATGATAGACTTACCTTAAACACCTGTCCTTGTATCTTATAAAGATATTTTAATAATGTTAAAATTCTTTTTAAGTTTGTCGTAATTTCTATCGTTAAGATGAGTAAAACAGATAAAAAAGAAAATGATCAGTCTTTACTATTATTGTTTAATAAAGAACCTTGCAATATGACTACGTTGAGACTGTTTGATATTATCATTAACCTTTTTAGCTACACAGATCAAAAGCTGTGTCATGAAAACGTTTATCTGACAGGTCTATCATTGTAATTAATCAACTTCCACAGAAAATGAGAAAAAAAATTCAAACTTTTTTTTAAAAGTTATCAACTTGTTTGAAGCAAATGACAAGATTAAGCGATTAATTAAGTACCTGTTGGAATTCTTATATGTTGTCGCGTTTTACCCAATTGCTATTAATTTATATTTAATAGGCATTCCCATTATTTCTACGTATTTTGAACTTGAAAAAGATTTTTTTTTCTAAATAACTTTGAATACATTTTTGTACCAAATTATATTATCAAATAAAAATATATTAAAAATTATTGTAAATTGTACTAATCAAACACGTTCTGACTGATAGTGTCTATTAAATTATTAGTTCACGAAACATTAACATTGAGTGTAGGTCAGGAGTAACACATTATGACATGAGCTCTATACATTAATATTAAGGGATGTGTGACACCAGACATCAGGGTCATGACGATAGACATCTTAGCTGTCTGTAAATGTCCATCAAATAGAATAATTATGAACAGTAATAGTAGATAACTCTACAAAGAACAACAACACAAGTGAGAAGACATGTGACTCATTATAATGTATTAATATGAAACCGGCACGGCCTTGAATGCTCGCGCATCTGAAAATTATCTGGCAATTTCATCCTAAAGTGTCGAGATTTTTTGGGCCGAGATATATTGGGGACGACTTTTTTTAGGGCCGAATCTAGTCTCATTCAATCGAGCTGTCGTTCCTTTATTCGAGTTATCGTTCCTTACGAAATCTCAAAAGTTAACTTCCACGTAGAAACAAAAATTCTTGTCAGTATGTCAGAAGAGATTTAATAAATTAAAGAATATCAATATAAGTAAAACAAGTTAGCAAAATGACTTTTATTACACACGGGTTTCGGGTTTCAGTGGTATCGGACGTACGAGAGAGGGTACGAGACTTCAGGATCACCTTTGCGCTTTATGTTAAGAAGATCTTCATTAGTTGAGTGTGTTAGTGTGTTACCCGGAAACCGGTGTTTACAAAAGGTAGAATTTTTTTTTCTTCGACAATATGTTCAGCCATGTTTGTTAAAAAATCCTAAGTACACATTTTATACCATAAAGAGCTCGCTTAAGCTCGCATATAACCACAACAGAAAATTATTGAAGATACCAAAGAGATAATTAGAAGAAGGCTGCAAAAATAAAAAGGACAAAAGACAAACAACGATCTACAAAAGTCCGAAACAAAAGATTAAACAGCACGACCCTCACTAAACTGTCAATTAGTCTATCAGTGATGACGACAAACAACGATCTACAAAAGACAACACAGAAACAAAAGATTAAACAGCACGACCCTCACTAAACTGTCAATTAGTCTATCAGTGATGACGACAAACAACGATCTACAAAAGACCACACAGAAACAAAAGATTAAACAGCACGACCCTCAATAAACTGTCAATTAGTCTATCAGTGATGACGACAAACAACGATCTACAAAAGACCACACAGAAACAAAAGATTAAACAGCACGACCCTCACTAAACTGTCAATTAGTCTATCAGTGATGACGACAAACAACGATCTACAAAAGACCACACAGAAACAAAAGATTAAACAGCACGACCCTCAATAAACTGTCAATTAGTCTATCAGTGATGACGACAAACAACGATCTACAAAAGACCACACAGAAACAAAAGATTAAACAGCACGACCCTCAATAAACTGTCAATTAGTCTATCAGTGATGACGACAAACAACGATCTACAAAAGACCACACAGAAACAAAAGATTAAACAGCACGACCCTCAATAAACTGCCAATTAGTCTATCAGTGATGACGACAAACAACGATCTACAAAAGACCACACAGAAACAAAAGATTAAACAGCACGACCCTCAATAAACTGTCAATTAGTCTATCAGTGATGACGACAAACAACGATCTACAAAAGACCACACAGAAACAAAAGATTAAACAGCACGACCCTCAATAAACTGTCAATTAGTCTATCAGTGATGACGACAAACAACGATCTACAAAAGACCACACAGAAACAAAAGATTAAACAGCACGACCCTCAATAAACTGTCAATTAGTCTATCAGTGATGACGACAAACAACGATCTACAAAAGACCACACAGAAACAAAAGATTAAACAGCACGACCCTCAATAAACTGTCAATTAGTCTATCAGTGATGACGACAAACAACGATCTACAAAAGACCACACAGAAACAAAAGATTAAACAGCACGACCCTCAATAAACTGTCAATTAGTCTATCAGTGATGACGACAAACAACGATCTACAAAAGACCACACAGAAACAAAAGATTAAACAGCACGACCCTCAATAAACTGTCAATTAGTCTATCAGTGATGACGACAAACAACGATCTACAAAAGACAACACAGAAACAAAAGATTAAACAGCACGACCCTCACTAAACTGTCAATTAGTCTATCAGTGATGACGACAAACAACGATCTACAAAAGACCACACAGAAACAAAAGATTAAACAGCACGACCCTCACTAAACTGTCAATTAGTCTATCAGTGATGACGACAAACAACGATCTACAAAAGACCACACAGAAACAAAAGATTAAACAGCACGACCCTCACTAAACTGTCAATTAGTCTATCAGTGATGACGACAAACAACGATCTACAAAAGACCACACAGAAACAAAAGATTAAACAGCACGACCCTCACTAAACTGTCAATTAGTCTATCAGTGATGACGACAAACAACGATCTACAAAAGTCCACACAGAAACAAAAGATTAAACAGCACGACCCTCACTAAACTGTCAATTAGTCTATCAGTGATGACGACAAACAACGATCTACAAAAGACAACACAGAAACAAAAGATTAAACAGCACGACCCTCACTAAACTGTCAATTAGTCTATCAGTGATGACGACAAACAACGATCTACAAAAGACCACACAGAAACAAAAGATTAAACAGCACGACCCTCACTAAACTGTCAATTAGTCTATCAGTGATGACGACAAACAACGATCTACAAAAGACCACACAGAAACAAAAGATTAAACAGCACGACCCTCACTAAACTGTCAATTAGTCTATCAGTGATGACGACAAACAACGATCTACAAAAGACAACACAGAAACAAAAGATTAAACAGCACGACCCTCACTAAACTGTCAATTAGTCTATCAGTGATGACGACAAACAACGATCTACAAAAGACCACACAGAAACAAAAGATTAAACAGCACGACCCTCACTAAACTGTCAATTAGTCTATCAGTGATGACGACAAACAACGATCTACAAAAGACCACACAGAAACAAAAGATTAAACAGCACGACCCTCACTAAACTGTCAATTAGTCTATCAGTGATGACGACAAACTACGATCTACAAAAGACAACACAGAAACAAAAGATTAAACAGCACGACCCTCACTAAACTGTCAATTAGTCTATCAGTGATGACGACAAACAACGATCTACAAAAGACCACACAGAAACAAAAGATTAAACAGCACGACCATCACTAAGCTGTCAATTAGTCTATCAGTGATGACGACAAACAACGATCTACAAAAGACAACACAGAAACAAAAGATTAAACAGCACGACCCTCACTAAACTGTCAATTAGTCTATCAGTGATGACGACAAACAACGATCTACAAAAGTCCACACAGAAACAAAAAATTAAACAGCACGACCCTCACTAAACTGCAAACTAGTCCATCAGTCATGACGTTGGTTCGAGTTCCTATCTTCACCGAGTGCTAAAGTCTCCAGGGGGAGTGCGCTGCATCAGGTTGCCTTTTTCTTTTGGACATTATGCTGTCTGATTTTCTTCGATATACGGATTCTGATTACCCCTTTGGTATCTTCAAACTCTTCTTGCCTCCCACATTAAGTCTGAGAGTCACTATCATATTTGAACAACAGATGAAAATGGCGAATGAATAGACAAGTTTGATGATGCCAAAGGGGTAATCACAGGACAGACAATACAATAGCCAAAGTCAAAAGGACAAAAAGACAAACTATGATTGACAAAGTATTCCACAGAACACTAAACATGAACCTCACTAAATAATGACTGTTATATAAGATTGATTACTTTTATTATATTGCAAAACATGAAAAACAAAACAATACCACCCCTTCGGAACAGTTCCAAAATTCAATGAAAAAATATTACAAAGAGGCAAAATCGATATCCCTTGTACATATTTCAATAAAACAAAATAGAGAATAGATAATGCAATCCATCAGCATGATTTATTTTCTTAACAGGAAAAGATGAAAAATCAACAGAAACGTTGACATGTTTAAAGATAGATTGAAACGATTCCAATATTTGACAAGTATGATATGAGATTATAATGATATCAAAACAAAACCCACAGTTGTAACGTCGACAAGCTGTCAGACACAAATGATATGATTAAAACCAACAGTTGTAGCGTCGGAAAACTTACTGGCACGTATGGTATGATTAGTTCTATACTTAGAAAAGTGCCGTTGATAATATAAGTTAAGTAATGCCCTGGGAAACCAAAAGGACACGAGGGAAGGTTGAAGCTTGCTTTTAATATGAACGATTGCATAGATATCACAAATTATGAAACAATAACAGATACGGATGCCCTCTCAAAGATTAATCATAATATAATTCGTCTTAGAGTTTTGAAATACATCCTTTAAAAAATATTCCTACAAATAACTAGTCTACTACTTTACATAAGCTAAAGCAATACCACTGAAGTACTTGTCATCTGTGGAAACGATTATTGATCATATTAATAGAAATATAACATTAATGCGAAGGCACTATGGCAAATACAAGGCCAGACATGAGTTGGTAATAACTGAATAAGCTAATCAAATTATCTCGTAATAACGCAAGTAAGTGCAAACTGGGGAGTATAGTAATTCAAAGTGGGAATTATTATTGAGGTTTTATATGTGTACTAAGTCCTTTTATGTGAGGCATTTTGTGCATACACTTTTGTTATAAATCGACATTATTTGAAATATACAGGATTCTTAACATTTTATAGGTCATTACACAATACTGTGTCTGACATCGGGGAACTTTGTCTCCAGAAAGTGTGCTTACCCTCAAGCTGACTAGGTCAACAATGACATAGTATTCTTCTGGTGAAATATCAAATAAATCAAACAAAATGTGAAACATTTAAAATTTTAAAACGTTAAATCAATAAGGAAAAGTTTAAGATCTAATCTAGGGGTATCAATGTTGATCCCTGTATATCAAATTTACAGAATATTTGAGAAAAATGTACACAAACGACAAAGAGGACCATTTAGCTTTTCTTCGCGGGAGGTAGCACACACTTTTAAATATATTTACCATATAAAGTAAGAATTGGAAGAAAAATTACTGATTTATCATGTCCAAAAAATAGATAATGTGGATTGAGGGAATAACAAACCCCCTCCCCACCACACACACATACACACCTTAAAGGTTAAATGATCGGTCCTTTAGTAAGATATGTAGGAAAGTTTGTATCATGAGTTATACCGGTATATTTGCACATAAAACATAATAAAAGGATTACTTTCCAACTTTGAATATCTATACTTATTTTTTTTTCTTAAATGCAGATTGACTTGGAAATAAAATATTTTAATCAATTCAAGCAAAAACAATCTTTTTTCATAATCAAAATACATCGAAAATATGCATCAGACACAAAAACGAATGATTATAAATACTCTGTTTTCATTATTATAGTGGGGTAAATAGAAAATCCGAACATAATAGTAATAACGTTCATGTTTTGGCCTTTTGACAACAAACGGTACATTCTAATACAAATTAGATCGGTATTAATTGCAACAATTGTCACAAAATCTGCATAATTTACAAAAGGTATGGCATTAACCTTGAAACAAATGATGTATAGGATATTTGAGACGTTCTTATCGCTTGATAGATTGGTATCTATGGAATAAAATGACCATAGTAAGGCGTCTGTAATATTTGTGCTAGTATTCATATTAGTCATTCTACATTTATATAGATATTATAATATAGGCACTGACAAACTTTATCACACAAATTGGTTTCGAGCATAGTTCGCCGGTGCGACAATCGAACACACTATGTTAATGACGATATGTACTGTTTGTAAGGTAGATGCAAATACCTCTATCATACGACCACGACGACCCCCTATGTGGATATGTTATGTACTGTTATGTTATTGATTACACACAATAAAAGTGTCATGAACTGCATGTAGATACATGTGTATATGAATATCTCTTTTGCACATGGTAATTGGATCAAGAAGTGTGTTTATGGCCAGACTATTCAAATATATTTGGTGGTATTTATATCGTTTTCGAAAATCTGGAGTGAGTGAGCAAGTGGCTGTTGCTTAACGCAAAGCGATCAAATTTTACAACTATTTAATGGCGAGAACAAGTTATATACGATGAGATAATAATGACGTTCGTCCGCTTTGTACTCTAGATCAACACGCACAGTTGGAGTTTTATAGTGCTAGCTCACTGAAAGAATAGTCCGCGGGTAGACACTCGGACACATTATTCTACTTTCGAGTCACCCATTCTTGTTCTTTCTCCTTAATGCTGTGTGCTTAGCGGAGAAGCAACAAATACAAATTTCGTAGTCTTTGGTTAGACCCGACCGGGGGACGAACCCATGATCTACCACACTCGATGCGAGCGCGTTAACTTCTACACCACAGATGGGGTCCAATTAAAGTGGAACTACTTTCTTTAAGTGAGGACTACTTTTGGAGTCTGACTTTATGCAATATATTGAATCAGATGATATGTTCCTAAAAGCATTTTATTGCTACAGAATATAAATTCCTAAAAGCGTTTTATTGCTTGGATAATATGTTCCTTAAAACATTTGTTCTTGTTACAAAAGATAAATTTCCTATAGCGTTTTATCACTATTAATTCTTATCCTTTTACAATACATTTTTAAAGTAACTTCTTTTGATCTATACTTCATAGAAGGTCGTTTTGCTTTAACGAAGGAATAAGGAAAGTTATGATTAAACATAACCGGTCTATGTATTATTAATGATAGTTACGGTATATACTTAAAAGTAAAAGACGTTATAGATATACCTCGTAAATTGTTATAATGTGATAAAATTATCCCTATTTGTTATATATGAGTTTCATATAAGTTTTATAAGATATCGGTCAATTCAGGTCATCATGGTTCATTCTCATTTATAACAAGTATGTATTGTGATTGTTGGGTATTTAGTGGGATTTCTACAGCACTGCGGTATATTGTACTTTAAGGAGATTTGTTACTGTAGTGATGACGTGAAGATAAAACTTAGGGTTTCAATTATATAAATAAACCAGAGGCCCCATGAACTATGTAATATGTCGCCTTGTTAGAAAATAAACGTTACAGAATAGCGAAGGGGCAATCAAAAACGGACAATCCAGAGAAACTGGCAATGATCCGTGATTTCAAAGGAATGATTTTCTGGATTTTCTTAGAATATCCAACACAATATATGGATTTTTTGCGACAAACTGTACCATTAACAAGAACAAGATGGGGTTTGTGAAGCCAATCATAATATTAAGCAAATATAGTTACAATATAATAACCATGAAACCATCAACACATAGTATATGCTTGTTAATTGATTAGGATCATATGATTAATTAGCAGTTAATAGATTTAAGAATCATGTCAAGCAAGTGACTACAATGTATCTACCCCAAAATATAACGTTGAAAATGAGAGACATTAACTCCGGCTGCACATGTGGAAATCTAAAATATTCAAGTTCAAGGAAAATGAGGGGAAAAAAACTAGTATATGTGTTTTAGCGTTTTATGAGAAGGAATATAAAGTTAAGCAAATTTCATCAATGTAAATTGAACTGCAGATATGCAATTGTGTGCCGATGATGTAGACACAAGGCGATGGAAATGATCTCTATCTGTTGTCTAGATGTGACGAAGACGACACAAATTGTACATACACACCGCCAATCATTCCAACTATCAGAACAAAGAAATTATAAAAAAAAAAAACACTTTCAATGCAAATAAAATTTGAGTTGCACACATCAGTAGGTTGTAAGAAGAATAGTCGTGAAGTTTGGTTAATTCCCATCGATTGTTGTAAGAAAAGCTACGAATTAACAGATAATAGTGTTATCTGCTTTAGTTATCATGGATAAGTCGAAATGGGCATGTGGAATCCTGGTAAAGATAATTTATCAAAGACATCCAAACAGGAGGTGAACATAGATTAGTACAATTTGGGTGTCAATGAAACGAAAACCAAAACATACCACACTGTCGGAACAGTTCCTACAAAGCATACCACACTGTCGGAACAGTTCCTACAAAACATACCACACTGTCGGAACAGTTCCTACAAAACATACCACACTGTCGGAACAGTTCCTACAAAATATACCACACTGTCGGAACAGTTCCAATATCCAAAAGATAAATCGTAGAAAATCGATACCCCAAACACACAAATACATGACAACTCACTTTCCCTTCGGGTTTCTCTAACATTTAGTGGTACAGTCAAGTGTGATAAGAGAAATTATGGATTGATAATCATGTGAAGACGAACTCAAATACCTCTTACAATGGTACTATTCGAGAAACAATCAAGTCTATATCTCCGAGTTTGCAATAGGCAGTTGTTTTAGATATCGGAGAAATCTGATAGAAGATCATTTAAAAACTATGCATCGTGTTGCTGAAACTTACATAACAGATAACATTTGAATGCATCAACATTGGCTATATATACACAATGTACTGGTAATAAAGACTTAGACATTTGAATGCATCAACATTGGCTATATATACACAATGTACTGGTAATAAAGACTTAGACACGCAATATAGTGCCTATGGTGCGTCTCCTAAATCAAATGGTCTGAACAGGATAGCCAACATTCACTTACGGCTGTCTATGCCTGGGGATATTCACCTTAGCTTCAATAAATTACATTATTCAAACAAATATATCTAAAGAAAAACCATGTCAGTGCAGAATCACTGATTACCGGCCGGATGATATCATCTGGGACTAATAGTGCATCAGCATAGGTATCGATCCAGTGATAGTAACAATAAATTTAGCGGTAAAAAATAATTACTTATTAGAAAATAACAGTTGTTGATGTTCGATTCGGGTCTCTCTGACATATTTATATGATATCGTTGGTCATGATCTATTATTTTAATATGTATACGTTGCGTCATTAATTTCATGGTATTCCTTTCTGACTAACAACAATTCTTGCTGTAAGCCATTTAACATTCTTATGTACAAACAATAATTTTTACAGTATCTAAGATTACATCACAAACAAAGACTACAATTATTACTAAATCATATATATGCAGGTATGTATGTATTTGTTATAAATATCTATTTTGTTTCAATGATATTTAATTCAACGTTTAATATGCACGATTTTACCCCCTAAAGGGTTGACGGCATAAACACAAAACAATACAATACAAATATACAATAAAAATCAAGGTGCAAAGGAAAATGCATCGGTACATAAACATAAATAATTCAACATACATTGCAAATTAATATGAATAAAAGATGTGTGCAGAGGTCGATTTCACTTTCCTCAGTGACCACGACTTTGTGAAATGGACAACGAACTGCACAAGACTTTCGGATGACAACATTATTGTTATGTTATTAAGAATATCCAAATGTTTTATTTCTGTGCATGTTTTGTTCAGGTTTTAGCAAAAGCTTAAGTGTCAAATTCAGAGAACAATAATAATAATAATAACACAAAAAATATTGTAAAATAAGGAAAGTGGTGAAAATCCAACACATCAATAGAAGTTTGATGATGCCAAAGGTGTCTGAAGCCGTAAATAGAAGAGAGGTATAGATAATACGGTGGTCAAAATATAAGGTGTGAAACCAATAATTAATTTCTTTAAGGTGTGCTATTAAATTTGTTGTGTTTTTGTTGGGTTTTTTTTGGGCATACCTGGCCATTTTATCTTAAGTTTAACCTTTCCAAGACCATATATTTTCTGAAACGTACATAATTCCTCTACGCTCTGTCAAAATATCATGGGATGTTTAAAGTCTTGCAGTGAAATACCAGGCTATGGAAAACATCTACTCTAAAAATAACTCTTTCATCCCCGGGAAATTCTGTATTTATAGGTCATGCATCAAATCCTCCATAGAGGTATTAAAATACAACTAAATCCATCAAATTTGGGCTCAAAATAATCCTTATATATTTAACTTCAATTATCAATGTTAATTATTCCATTCTATTCAGTATTTTTCACAATGTAACAAAGCGAAAGGAACTTTTTCCTTTAAAAGGGACTACTTTCGTATATGTTCTAAGCTCTGATTGGTGAATTATTGGTTTGGCACCTAAAAAGGACAAGAGGACAAACAATAACCTCTTTCCTCAGGCTTACTCTACCTTAACCGGGTTAGGCTATCTTGTTTAGGCCACTTGGTTTTATTGCTCCCAAACTTTATAATTATTTGGTTTTCCCATCTTCCGATTTTGAGCGTACCTGATGAATGTTATTCCAGAAACGCATCGTGCGCACTAAATTTGATATCTACGTTTTTGCTACAAAACAATACAGAAACCTAAAACCTAGTTATACCTTAGTATACAGGAATGCGTCGTGTGCACTGAATTGGATATCTACGTTTTATTACACTTACGACTGGAAAATAGATTACCATTCTACCTAGCTAACTGATTTTTATAGGTATCAACTGATGTAGAGTATCTACGCTAACATTGTGAAGTTCATCCCTCCAGTGAATAGCTGTACTTTGTGTGGTAAATCTTGTCAGTGGATTGTGACAGTTCGGAACTAAGATTGTCAGAACTTGTAGCAGTTCGGAACTAAGTTTACTCAGTGACTTGTGACAGTTCGGTAGTTGTCCCGAGATACTCCGGTTTCTTCTACAAATCAAACTGATAGCAACAATGTTATATGGTAACTCAAAATGTTGTTAAAAGTGGCGGGAAACACACATAGCCCATAACAACAAGCAAGCATATAGTTGTACTTTTTGTGTTTATTTGTTTACATAAAAACATGGTTTCCGAAAATATTACGAAATCAATAGCTTTTGTAAATATTGCGATCATCTATCGTTTTGAATGCTTATGTTATGGTCTTAATGCTTTGGCGTTTTAAATGTTCTTGTTATTATTTAAACTTATGGACGATCTCTTCCCATATTTTTTTATTACAACTGTATTTTATACATATCATAAGTCAATATGCACATCATTGCGGTTCAATAGATTATATATCTTGGAAGTGTAACGACCTTATTGAAGTCAAAGAAAACGCCATGCTATTTTATTACAATTTTATATTACAGTGTGTAATTCCAATCATCACAATAATTTTTATGCGAAATCGTAACTTTCATTTACTTTTTATAGATAACAAAATTGTATTTGAACAAAATTAATTGTGTATTGCAAAGATAATCAAGTCACTATATATAATAATCGTAGTTTATAAATGATAAAATGATGCATAAATCTGTCTTTGATCTGATAAATCACTTTGGTTCCGACAGTGAGCTATTTTTTGTTTTCCATTTTTATTTTTCATTGAGATGATTGTTGGCGTATTCTATTCATCTATGAACTGAAGACAGCTTTTATCTCTCTTTGGAATAAAATACAAATGTTTTATAAAAGATATTTAAAGTATAACAGAACTGTATTATACAGAAATAATTATATCTTTTGAAATATGAAAATAATATTGTCGCTATTTTTCAAAAATTGGCGGCAGGAATTTTTACATACATTTTCACACGTTTAGTATGGTTCTTAAAATGTTTGTTTACAATTCACAGGTATCAATATTATTTTCGAAATTTAGCCAAATTTTAAAAGGAGATTTAAAGTGTGGGATTTGGTAGATATTTTGTAAGATTGGGTGCAAACCTGTATCAAAAGAATACAAATAGTAGAGACTAATCCTTATACTAAAGCTAAGCAAACACAATGTTTGAAACTGTTCTTAATCAAATATACCAGTCATTAGACGAGAATGTTTCACTTTTTAGCCACTTATGAAAGTCTTATATTTCATATACAAATACCATATTATTTACTGGTGTGATACGCGAAAAATGACATTGAAGAATTTAGAATATTTACACGATTTAAAGTGTCTCTAAAGCTATCATTTCATGTCCAAGTGTTTTAATAAAAGATAACCGAAAATAAAATTACTTTCGAAACTCGTCAATTTACCTTTTTATCGTTTCCTTTAGGGGAATTAAACGCTTAACGAGAATTGCAGAGTCACAAGACATCCTGATTTGTTTTTGTGTTATCAAGTCTCGTTTGTTGTATTTTGTTTTATCCATGGTGATACAGAATAAACAAAAAGTCTACCATAAGATATACATACAAAACTAACGGTATGAAGCAAACGAAATATTGGTATAAGGGCTTAGAAGGGTTACTTTTCAGGATGTGAGTCTTTTTGCAAGCTTTGAACATTTGTTGAATATGTAACATGTTTTACCTCCGAAAAAAGCATTGTCCCTGATCGGATTCGATCCCGGGACCTCTCGAAATGTAAGCCACGGCTCTACCAACTGGGCTAAAGCAGATCTCCACTAACGCAGTTAGCAGAGGTGGTTATGAACCTACTACAGTTCTTATAACCTTAGGGTAGGGGACCGTTCCCGTTACAAATAGCATACAAGCGTAGATATCTAATTCAGTGACATGTGCTTTGTGAATCTGGTAATAGACCTTGATGCTTTTAAAGATGGTTAAATTTACATTAGAAATATTTGCCTATCATTACTAAAGGTGTGTGTTCCAGTCCCGTTTTTGTCGAGATGTATTCGATATAATATTATATGATAAAATTTGTCAGTGACTTGCAACAGGTCGGTGGTTTTCTCCCGGTACTCTGGTTTCCTCCACCAATCCTCTGCTGACCGCCACGATATAACTGTAATATTCTTGAAAGTGGCGTTAAACACCATAATCCTAACCTTAAATCAACATTAGGTCTTCAGTTTTATATACATTACTCACATTTAAACTGGTGTATTAATTGAAAAGCTAATATTTGTCAAGAAATCCAAGCCAATTAAAAAAGTGTTTCTATTTCAACTCTAAGCTTGATGCTATGCTGCGGGCATGTTATTGTAGTGAACGGTGAAACGTTCGTACTGATTCATTGCTGTGGAACTCTACGAACAATTACAGTAGTGTAACTGTACGAGGAATCAAAAATAACTACAAAATCATTTTAAATATTAATATGTGGAAACATACATGCATAGCACTGACACTACCAGTAAGCATTTTATTTAATGTAGATTTTATCAAAAGTCTGTGCAAGGACGAATGCTACAAAACAAAATGATCAACTCTAAGTTCTAACGTTTCTGCTATATAATGGATATGCATAATTCATTTTTTCAACAAAAACATTTCATGACGCCTTGAGAATATTGAACCCAACATTACGTGGTTGTTCATACAGGATATATATTCAAATTCAGTGCATAAAACTTCTAATCAAAATATAATTTATTGAACTCAAATATTTAATCGACCCTCATCAAAATATTGTATCTTTCAATTGTTTAACAAGTTACAAATTACTCATTAAATACCCACTATTATAAGATTTAAATTATATACTGGCGGTATTTACAATCAATCAACAAAGATCGGATATTTGATACTAAATCAAATATTATTCATCGAAAACTTTAATCTGGCTGTAATCAAATATATTTACATACATTTTCGTATTTTGTATTTTGATACGATATGACGTCAACAATGTATTCTTCCTACCAAGCAGAAGATACAAGAAAAGGCGGGAATATGTTGTATGTGGATTTACGTGAAACAGGATGACTTTAAATCATGAACGCTTAACTGAACAAATCTTATTATTTATCATTGTAAAAGTCACACTTCAACAAAATCAGCAAAATAATGACTTCTTAAAAATAGGTGATAAAAACCATACTTGTTTTTCTATTTTGTGAATGGACAATACTGACCAACCCCCTATGAGGTCAGCAATATTAGAACTCATTGAAATTGTTTAAGTATATTGACAACACTGGTCATTTTGAAAGATGTGATAATTACAGGGACCGGTAAAAATCATCAGAGGAAAAAAGCAAAGCCATATATATACAGTCAAACCCGCCCATGCAGCCACCTCTATCAACAGTCACCTGTATTAAAAGGTCACCTTTTCCTTGTCCTGTCACAGAAAATTTCATGTGAAGTGAACCTCTTTTAAAGGTCACCTGTCTTATAAGACCATTTTTCCTTGGTCCCAGAAGTGACCTCTTAATACAGGTTTGACTGTACTATAATACAGTAATAACGATGATTTAACCAGTTCACTCCAAAGTCTAATATCTCAATTATTTAGAGCGGCGGTTTGGACCCATAAATAAAGGTTAGAGAACACTGAATGGACAATAGAAAAATGAACAATCAAGAGAAACTGGAAACATTGGGTACACAAGACAAAGGACGAAGACAAATAAAACTAAAAGCACACTATACGCAAACAGACACAAATAACATAAGTAAGACATAAGCCTCCTACAAAGAACTGGAGGAAAGACGAACCGAACATCGTTATTATGCGGAAATCGAAAAGGACATCACAACACGGAACAACGAACGTAAAGAGACATAATAGGACAACACAAAACAACTAGCTTAGCCTCGCCTTTTTGTATTGAAGTGCATGTACCAAACCAGTAATATGAGGGGTCATTCATTTCTATCTGTTTTAGTGGAGATGCCAGACTTTGCTGTAATATGTGTATATCAAGAAAAGTTACTTAATCCCTTGGACTACGACGTTCCGTGTATAATCGTAACGTCGTGTGCGGTATTATTCCTGACGCTATGACCCTTTAATCAGGGTGGCGTCATTTTAACAGCAATGTGACGTTACCCACCATTTCTTTTTAATCTTAAAGTGGTTCTGTATGTGCAATACCTGTATCTGACTTCAAATTGTGTAATCTAATTATAATGTATTTGAATAACTTATTCGAAAATAAAAATAAAAGTAAATTTCTTCCCCAAGGGACATACATATATATGTCCCTAGCGCAGTCTACCAACAAGGGACATATATGTCCATAGCGCAGTCAAAGGGTTAAAGGGTAACCAGAAGCCATAAATAAAAGATGAACAACCGTTACAATGGTCAAATGAAAAAGGTCAAAAAACAAAAAAAGATCTACAAAGCACCACAGGGAAAATTAAAGACTGAGCAAGACAAGCCCCATAAACGACGGGCATGAACTGATGTGCTCTAGAAGGATAAACAGTTCCTGCTCCGCAAGTGGCATCCATTGCGTTACTGTTAAACAACACGAACATCTCTGACATGGAAATCGTGTTGGACACCAGTATGCATAGATAAATATACCTAACATAAATATAAAATGAGCTATATATAAAACAAATAGGAGTACAGACGAACCGAGCATGACGGAATTCGTAGTAAACATCACAACACGGAACTGAAAACATGCAGACATGTCATTATACAACAATAACAACACGAATCCCTAATAAAGCCAGGGTAGAACTCAGGTTAAAAATCTAGTGATAGGAAATAAATGAGGAAATGATACGCTTGTGATTACCACAAACAGAACATATCAGTGGTAATCTGTGACACAGATATTTTTAAACGGTTAACCAAGGTGGCGTCCGTAATCTTTCGAAGTGATGACTTCAATTTATCCACTAGGAACCATTGCTTCAGTAACTTCCTTGTTACCAGCAACAATTTATTAAGGAAATAATGATAGGAAACACACATTCTGGATTATCATATCAACTGAGAGATAAATACTCCATATGCAGATGCTGCTGAAATGTTCCTACATATAAATGGAAGTCACAATGGGAAAAATGAAATCATTTCTTTTGTTGTAAAGTTTCGCTATTAACTGGACATCACTGTTACTTTCAGTTAAGGTATGAAGTATGCCTAGTTGTTTCTATGGTATTATTTATTTCAACCTCGAGATGTAGATGCGATCAATATAGTCACCAAACTTGAAAAATTAGTTAGTGAAATGATATCATCTATATAACAGAATGGTAAATTGAAGGATAAGGCAAGCTTCTCTTCGTTTTCCTTGAAAAGCCAATCCATAAAGTGTGCTTGTAATGAATAAAGGAACAAGTCGACGAGGAGTGGAGCACAGTTAGTACTCATATGAACACCTACTGTCTGATGAAAAACATGTCCACCAAATATAAGAAATATGTTGTCAATCAATAACATCTCTTCACGATATAGAATATTTGTAATCTATTAAACATAAAAGCAAAACGGAAGATATATATATATGAAAACGCATCCTATATTTACAATTCAAATAAGCCTCCGTCTGCTGTAAATACAGGACAACAAATGTTTAGGGTTATTAGTATGAACAGATAACAATAATGCTTTTAGTAGCAAGCATATTGTCTAACACTATTTATGTATTTCCACCTGAGTTCACTCACGGTTTTAATGGGGTTCGTGTTGCTCGATATTTCGTTTTCTCTGTAGAGTATTTGTCCATTTGTCCTTTTTATTTTGGCAATTTCAATGTCTGTCCTTCGTCCCTTTACGGCTTCTGATTACCCCCCTTTGGTATCTTCAAACTTTACTGTCCTATATACAAAGTTACTTAGCCCATTGACAACCGAAATAAACATCAAAGATGGAAAAATGTATATATGATAATTAGTGTCAACAATATTGGCGCTTTAAACGAGTGTAGAAGTGCCCTTTATCATAAAGCGCCAAACACCATTTTTTTTTGCTTCTTGTTGGTGTCATATGGACCTGAAGTTTTTATCATGATTCGGCAATCCCAGTTTTTCGAGATATCGTTAGTGGCAAGTCGAAAGAAATTTAATATTTATCGTTATTTTAATACAATCTATGAAAAATGTTGTTCGTCTTCAGTTTCTTCACATGTTTATATACTATTTGTTGTGTTGCTATGTTTTTGTATCGATCAATTTCAATTTCTAATGAATGAACGTTTAAGAGAAAAAAAAATGTCAAAGGGTTGTCTCGAAAAGTTGTCTCAGTTTACAACTATTTTCACTTTTCAAATAATCTTCTAGTTTGATATCTGTTTTCAATTTACTATATAAATATACCTTTGATTTTATCAGTCAGTTTAGAAAGTTTTGTCCAAAGTTTATCAAACCCATAGGTTAAATTTATGGTCCAATAACAATTTTCTGTCATGCTTACAATTAGAAATACAAAATGTCGTAATCTTTTTTGTGTTCAGTGATTTGTGGTGAGAGGTGGTTTTTCGTTTTGTTGATATTATTATTGTTGACCATCACTGTTTTGACTTTCTTTTCATTGCTATATTTGATTACCAATCCCTGTTAATAGTATTTTCGTTTAAAAAAAAAAAGCATTTTACTTCTTCATTTGTTTAACTCATTTCTTTCCTAAACAAGTCAAACATGCAGACAATAACCTTTTAATACAAATACAAAGACAAGTGAATATAGAACTTATATATCTACGTTTATCTTGTTTATTGTTGTAAGACGTACTACTATTGATACACCTTGTTTGGTTTCTGGTTACGAACCCCTTTGGTATCTTCACAGCTTCTTAAATGGAATCATTGTTTTACTTTGCAGAAAATAACAAAGGAACGAATCCAACAAAAGAAGCAAACTACATCTGGTTCTACCAACACACCCTGGATACATGGGTCAAACAGTATACAAAATATATAAAATCTCTATCTAACGTGTGTAAGCTGTATATGTATAACGTTATATTGGCAAATGTTTTTGCATAAGATTGTATCAAATAGCAGCATAAAACACTAATTATGACGGGAATCATGTCATAGGCAGAAATACCTGTGATCAGACCTAACTGTTCCAGGGAACCTTTGAACCGTAATGAGAGCGGGAGGTTTGGCGGCTTAAAATCTGATTCAACCCACCATTTCTTGAGAAATGCCTGTACCAAGTCAGGGTCATTACGGTTTTCACAGTTATCCGGTTGTTGACTGATTTTGACTTTCCCTTTGTAAGATTGTTCGGAGTTCGGTAATTTTGTTATTACCCTTATATACCAACATACAGACACGTGCATACATCCCGCTTATCTTCCGCGTTTTAAGCATTAGAAAACGAAATAACTGTTTACCTTTCCGGAGAACCTTAGTTCACCGGTGGTTTTTAGTGGGGGTTCATGTTTCTCAATCTTTAGTTTTCTGTGTATTGCTTTGTAGCTCGTTGTTTGTCCTTTTGTCCTTTTTATATTGGCCATAGAATTGTCTGCCCTTCTTCGATTTACGGCTTCTGATTTTCCCTTGGTATATTCATATGTTTATGGCTGGAAAATAACTTGAAACAAAGAAATAAAGCGGTAGACAGTAAAAGGGCCAACTGCAGTCATGGAAATATTACCATATCCTCGATTGCAGAAATTGCGGTGGAAATCAGACTTCGATCACCACATCTATCCTCCATTTTCTGGCATAAACATCAAATATAACAGCTCTGATCTGGGTTTTTATTTAGAAAAGTAGGTGGGGTATTTTCAGACATTTGTGAAGCAGAAATATAGGAAATACAATGGTGAGTTACTATGACAACAACCGTTCACGGTACTTTATTTTGCACAACAACCAAACAAAAGAGAAAAAAACAAACAAACAAAAAGACAATAAATGAGACTAAACATAGCTAACCATCGTTACGATTCTTTCCATGTATATGTGTAATATTATTTGGCCAACCGTTTTTTCAGTTCAGAAAGTTACATGTTAGGTACAGACCACTATAAGACAGTAAGAAGTCGTACAAATATTTATTCTACTGAATTTGAATAACGGGTGTGATCGTCATCCAAAAATAAAATAGTGGACATAAACAGCTTGACAATGTTTACACTGCTTCAACGATATACTTAACTAACTTATTTGTTTTCACACAGTAAAGAAATGATCGTTTGTACTTTTAAGGTGCTTGTCTTATGAAAAGTAACCTACACATTAAGTGAAGAGGGGTGAAGAAAATATGTTAATGCGTGAAGCATGTTGTATGAATAAAATTAATAGTACTATTATTTATTTTTGGTTCATGATACCAGTATATGTAATTTAACTGGTTTAACCCTGCCACTTTTTTTTATCTTAGTACATGTACCAAGCCAGGACAGTGAGCGGTCGTGTATTTGTGTATTAGAGTATCGATTGTGATTGGGTATTAGAACTGTTCCGATAGTGCGGTATTTCTTGTTTTTGTTTTTCATTTTATCGCTATTTTAGAATCTGTGTGCATAGGAACCATGACAACAAATCGAACTGCTATTAGTTTAACATGTGTACGCTTAAGACAAATGAAATGCTTGGTGGGATGTTGTTAGATGTCAGTAAAATAAAATAAAATAAAAATAGAATAAACCTAAAGATACAACTAACATACAGTTTTAATTAGATAGAAGCACAACCACGCTCTTAATAGATAATTTGTATAATGACAGTCAACACTTCAATACAAGGGTATATAATTTAGCTTAACTCCCATCTCAAGACAAAATAATTAACAAATATGTCAAGAAAAGTTTGAAGTTTACAAAGGAGTAATCAGAAGCCGTAAATCAATGGAGAACACACAATACAATGGCCAGAAGAACACACAATACAATGGCCAGAAGAACATGGACAAAAAGGGCAAACAATGATCTCCAAAACATTAAACAGAAAAATAAAGATTGAGTAACACGAACTCCACTGAAAACTGGGTGTGAACTCATGTGTCCCGGAAGGGTAAGATATTCCTGCTCCGCGTGTTTCACCGTCGTGTTACATTTATTACAAATCCTGTGGAAAGTCATAAATGAGGAAAGGACCGGATTATGATTACGCCAAACGGCATTTATATCCTACCTGATCTAAGATATAGGAAAAGTTTAAATATACGAAAGGGCTAAGGGCTGCAATTCGAAGAAAAACAGACAATGAAATGATTAAAAGAAAAAGGACAAAAGGACACACAATTGTCGACAAAATACTACAACGTAAACTGCAGATTGGGTAATGCGAATCCCACTAGAAACGGGGGTTAACTTGTGTGCTCTGGAAGGGTAAGCAGTTCCTGCTTCACTAGTGGCACCAGCTCTTGTTACAAATACGGCGATAAAACAAGAATGGGCATAGGACTGGGTTGTCTTTACGTAAAAAAGAACATATCCGTGGTCATTTGTGACACTGATTTTCCGAAACCCGGTCATGGATATCATTTCCAATCATGTTCAAGATGGTTCATAGATCCTAGCCAAAGTCCTAACTTTATCTTAAATCTCCGTATTATTTGGTTTGATTTTGATTTGATTTTTGGTGTTTAACGCCACTTTCAGCAATATTTCAGCTATATCATGGCGACCAGTGTTAGTGGTGGAGGAAGCCGAAGTATCCGGAGAGAACCACCGACCATGGGCAAACAACTGGTAAACGTTATCACTTGCCGCTGCGAGTCGAGTGCACCCTTTTTTGTAATTTACAAAGCCGGGTGCGAAACCACGCTGTATTAGTGATAGCCTTGTATGAGTTGTTAAGTAATCCAATTACCTAACTCATTGAGCCACCCAGGCCCTTCCGTATGATTTGGTAAGTATTATGAAGATTGAATAGAAACTGGAAACACCTTTACACTTGTACAAAATAATTGTGAATAACGTAAAATAGAGTTGAATCTGAAGCAGTCAAACCACCAACACAGATGGGTTTTATTACATCGGTTGTTGATTATTGTGTTTATAAAATGAAAAAGAAAACATACCACACTGTCGGAACATTTCTAAAATCTAGAAAAACAAAACATACCACACTGTCGGAACATTTCTAAAGTACAATAGAAAAGTGAAAAACAAAACATACCACACTGTCGGAACATTTCTAAAATCTAACAGAAAAATGAAAAACAAAACATACCACAATGTCGGAACATTTCTAAAATCTAACAGAAAAATGAAAAACAAAACATACCACACTGTCGGAACATTTCTAAAATCTAACAGAAAAATGAAAAACAAAACATACCACATTGTCGGAACATTTCTAAAATCTAACAGAAAAATGAAAAACAAAACATACCACACTGTCGGAACATTTCTAAAATCCAGTAGAAAAATGAAAAACAAAACATATCACACTGTCGGAACATTTCTAAAATCTAACAGAAAAATGAAAAACAAAACATACCACACTGTCGGAACATTTCTAAAATCCAGTAGAAAAATGAAAAACAAAGCACTCCACACTGTCGGAACATTTCTAAAATCCAACAGAAAAATCGATACCCCTAAGACACAAATGCAAGACCGTTCAATTTCCTGGCTTAGAAAAATTTACAGTTTCTATATTATGTAAGCATGATTAAAACTAAAGTACTCCTCCTTTGGGAATAGTTGACCTTAGCCGGTTTTGACTATTCTGTGTATGCCCTTTGGTTTTCGTGCTCCCACAGGATTTAAATTACCGGGGATATGCCTCTGTGTGTACCAGATGAAGGTTATTCCAGAAACGCGCCGTTTGTACCACTAAATATGATATCTATGTTTGCATTAGGTACAGACACTTAATATATTTAGTAGTATGCATGATAGTTATTGAGAAATACGATATTGAAATACGTTTGAACTAAATATAGTTGACCCTGTATTGTCACATTCTATGTCACACTCGATCTTTAGTTTTCTGTGCCGTGTTTTGTAGATCATTGTTTGTCCTTTTGTCCATTTTGTTTTGACCAAATGTTGTATTGTCTGCCCTTCTTCGATTTACGGATTCCGATTACCCCATGGGTATCTACAAAATCTTCTTTGCTATACGTATATGGTAAAAGGGAGACAACTCAAATTGGTAATGATCATATTGCATTTACTGATTACAAGAATGTCTTTATTAACGAAGATCTGACCAAGTTGCGATTTAAATTGTTTCAAATGGTGCGTAAATGTGAAGAGGTCAAGTCGGCCTCCACGCGGGATGGAAAGATTATCTGTTATTTGCAGAATGGTACTAAGGCAGTGATTAGTTCACCAGATGATTTATTCAAAATAGGATTTCAGGATGTAGATTATCAGAAGTTGGGTCTGGCCGAGCTGTAGGGGGACGATGGAGGGGAATATAGTGATGGTGGAATTCAGTTGTGTGAAAATGTGTCTAAAAAAGCAAATAAAGTTATAAAAAATAAAGATGTAAATGATTCATTTTGTAAATTGGAGGTTTTAGCTCTAAATGTATGTGGGCTTGTATCAAAGTTAAGAAATCCTGATTTCAGAGAATTTATTTCTCTTTATGGTATTATATGTCTAACTGAGACAAAACTTGATAATTATGATGAGGTTGAATTAGATGGTTATAAATTGTTACCACCTGTAAATCGGCAAAATTGTAAAGCAAGGTCGGGTGGAATTTGTGTTTTTGTGAGAGATTTCTTTTGTAAATATGTTCATGTTAATGACCCTTTTACTAATTCTAGTCATTGTGTTTTTTGGTTTACGATTGATGAAAGATTGTTATTGCAAAAAACCTTATTTGGAGTGGTTTACATACCACCTGATAATAGTATATATAGCAATATTGATATGTTTAATGACATTGAAAATACACTACTTGATAATGATTTACAGGCTTGTTTAATTGGTGATTTTAATGCACACACTGGTAATGTGAGTGAATATGTTGTTATTGATAATAATATTCTTGATGTTCTCAATCTACAAGATGATGATAAGTTACCTTTGAATAGCTTACATATTTTAGAAGAATGTAATATCCCTACTATAAGATGTTCACAGGATAAACATAAAATTGACAAGTATGGTAATAGGTTATTAGATTTATGTAGAAGTTTAGAGCTCTTCTTTGTAAATGGTAGAGTTGGTACTGATTGTGGTATTGGCCAACCAACTTGTAATAACTCTAACTCTATGATTGATTATGCACTTATTTCACCAACATTATTTAGGTTAGTCGTTGATTTTAACGTTTTAACATTTGATCCAATATTAAGTGACATTCATAAACCTATTTGTTTGCATTTATGTACTAATATTGTGAATAATTCTAATTTGACTGAAGATACAGACATTGATAATGAACTAAATAACTCTGATATTGTAATGACTCATGTGGGTGAATCGAAAGACTCTCATATTGTAATCACCCGTAAGGGTGAAGCTGTTGTTAAACCAAGATGGTGCGGTGACCGTATTCCAGTATTCAAGGACAGCCTAGATGAGAACAGCATAGATGAACTGTTAATTAGTCTTGGGGCTGTTAATCCTCAAAATACTAATATTGTAACTGTTAACAAGATGGTAAATGATTGTAACAATATAATTAAGTCTGCCGCAGATAAGGCGGGTATGTTTGTGTACATAAATCCACAAAAAAAGTGTTCAAACAAACATAATTCAGGTAGTAAAAGGTATTTTAATAGTGATTGTTATACGAAAAGAAAAGCATATCGCAAGTCTAAAAAGTATTATTATAGAGTACGTAGTAATGAAAATTATTGTGATATGGTATGTAGAAGTAAAGAGTACAAAAAGACTATACAAAAACAATTTAATGAGTTTCAAAAGTCATTTGTAAACAAATTAAGAGGTCTGCGTACCTCTGATCCTAAGGCTTATTGGTCTTTACTGAATAAAGGTTGTGATAAAAGTAAAACTGTTACCCAGAAAGTTGCTTTGAATGTATTTTTTAATCATTTTAAAGAGTTGAGTAATATGCAGAATGATGTCGATATTGTTTTGCCTGATAATATTAGTGAGTACAATACTGTTATAAATGAAACGATCTCTGAGAAAGAAGTTACTGATGCTATTAAATCTTTGAAAAATAATAAAGCATGTGGTGGCGATATGATACTTAACGAATTTTTGAAACATGCAGCTGATAAGCTAATGCCTGTATTTGTTAAAATTTTCAATATTATTTTTGAGAGTGGTATCGTACCAGATTCCTGGTCTGAAGGCTATATTTGCCCTATATTTAAAAACAAAGGTGATCCAGCAAATGCTGATAATTACAGAGGGATAACTATACTTAGTTGTTATGGCAAATTGTTTACCTGTATTTTGAATAACAGATTGTTTAATTATTTAGAAAGTTTAGGTTTACTGTGTGAAGAGCAGGCTGGTTTCAGAAAAGAGTATGGTACAATTGATCACATATTTAATCTTAAATGTCTTATTGACCTGTATCTGTTTAGACGGAAAAAATTATATTGTGCTTTTATAGATTACCGTAAGGCCTTTGATTCTGTTGATAGAATATTGTTATGGCAAAAATTATTACGTACTAGTATCGATGGTAATATGTTAGTTATAATACAAAATATGCATAAAAATGCAAAGTCTTGTGTTAGAGATGGCTCCAATTGTTCAGATTTTTTTCCATCAAATATTGGTGTAAGGCAGGGGGAAAATCTATCCTCTCTGTTGTTTTCAGTGTTCTTAAATGACTTAACTGAATTCATGTCACATGCTTACAATGGTCTTAATGATGTTTGTAATATTTCACATTTGTTATTTGACAACGACGATATTGAAGTATATTTTAAATTGTACTTGTTACTGTATGCTGACGATACAGTTATATTTGCTGAAACTGCAGCTGAATTGCAGTCAGCTCTTAATGCAATGTATTTGTACTGTGAAACTTGGAAATTGAAGGTGAATACAGCCAAAACTAATGTAGTTATATTTTCCAAAAGTAGACAGAGTGAAAATATAGATTTTATATATAACAATGAACGTTTAACAGTTGTAGATGAATTTCAATATCTTGGTACTATTTTTTCTAGAAAAGGTAATTTTGGTAGAAACAAAGCCCGACTTGTACAACAAGCTAGAAAAGCCATGTTCTATGTGTTAAGAAAAGCAAGAAAATTGTCTTTACCAATTGATATATTGTTGCAATTATTTGATGTAATGGTTGCACCAATCTTGTTATATGGTGCTGAAGTTTGGGGTTATGAAAAAAATGATATTTCTGAAACATTGCATTTAGAATTTTGTAAATATATTATGAAAGTTAAAAAAATGTACACCAAATTATATTGTATATGGTGAACTAGGTCGAGTGCCTATGTCTGTTCATATAAATGCAAGGATGATTGGTTTTTGGGCACGTATTGTAAATGGAAAAAAAGAGAAAATTTCTAGAACACTGTATGATATTTTGTATCAATTAGATCTTTGTGATGTATACCATTCTAAATGGTTAAATTGTGTAAAAGATATATTGAACAAATGTGGTTTTATAAATTATTGGAATGATCAATTTGTTCCTAGAAATTTTAACCTATCGAAGAAAGTTAAGCAGTACTTTTATGATTCTTATGTTGAGTATTGGAAATTGCAAATCTTTAATGCACCTAAATGTACTAATTATAGAATGTATAAATCTGAATTTGGTTTGGAAAAATACTTTACTATATTACCGCCTAATTTAATGTATAACATGTGTAAATTTAGATGTGGTAGTCATAAATTGCCAATAGAAATGGGTAGATGTTTTAGTATTGACAGATCAGAAAGAATTTGTGATTTATGTAATAAGGAAGAACTGGGTGATGAATTTCACTATCTGTTTAACTGTACTTTTTTCAAAGATGAAAGGAAAAAATTTATTCCTGAGTATTTATATAATGTTCCAAATACAATTAGTTTTAGTGAGTTAATGAACAGTGATGATAAATATGTACTCATTGATTTATCAAAATATGCTAAAATAGTCATGTCTGTATTCAAGTAATATTTGCAAGTGTTAATATTGCCTTGCAATTTGAATTACATAAATATGCCTTATATTTATATATTGCCTTCCAACAAACATAAATATGTTTCATAATTTGTATATATGTTCATGCATTACATGTTGTTTAATTGTTTATAATTATTTGTACTATCATGCCCTATGCGGGGCCTTTAGTGAAATAAAAAGTTTCAAAAAAGTTTCAAAGTTTCAAAAGTTGAAAACAAACTTTTATAAAAAAAAATATAAAAAAATATGGTAATTTGTGTTTATTTGAATAATATCGTCAATATACATTTATTATATCTTTTATTAGTTCATATCGTAACAAATCCTTTTAAAATATCATCTTTCAAAAGAATATGTTTTCGTTTGTAATTTGGTATCCATCCAGTGTTTTGTTTTATGTAATGATGTTGAAAGCAACAATAACTAACTATATATCAATTTGATCTACAATGAACTTGTTGAAGCAACTGAGCTTCATATGGTTCGCACATTGGTAAATTACAATAAAAAGAATGAAAACACTTCTTTTACAGTCGTCTAAATATTGGGTACACATTACACTGAACGAAGATACACAAAATACACACATAAAACACGACAGAACACAGAAACCCTAAAGATGAGCAACACGGATCCCGCCACAAACCCGGGGAAAGCAGTTCATGTCTCTTATAAGACACTCGTTATGTTACTCAATAGAGTCAAGACGTTTGAACTCCACTATATACGCAAGCAAGCATAAATAAAACATGGGCCCGAACATCTCTTTCGTGCAGAAATCGTAGAGGACATCACAACACTGAACTGAGAATGCATATGATAGGACAAAATGTTGGACACCACCACTCGCAAGCAAGCACAAACAACACAACAAGACATGAGCCCTCATGTCTAAATACAGAATTAAATATTATCTACATCCTGTTAAAAGTTCCTCAGAAATTTTGTTTGTACATGATGTAGAGACTGTTTACACAGCAATGGGCAACAATTCAACCAACATCAACCACAGGAACAACTACATCTTACCATAAGGAAATACCACGACATGTGCCAAGAATATGTTGAAATATGTTGAATCAAAGTTGAAAATATGCTGAATCAAAATAAAATGTTCTTGTCATGATCTCATAGCAAGTTGTATAGCCTCTGTGTTTGTCTGTATTTGTAATAACAGCATATGTATATAATTTAGAGGGCACGACACCTTTCTGGAATAACCTCCATCGGTTATGGTTAAAGTCGAAAGGTTAGAAAGCTAAGTAATTTAAAAGTCATTTAAAACAGCCATAAACAGGAAAATCAAAATCGGATACGGTCACCTATGTCTGAGGTAGATTGCTTCCACTCTTTGTGTATCAGTTGAACTACTACACATAAAGGTGTTAATATATAAACTAAAATCAAAGAATAAAGTAAATATTCCTAATGTCTTTCAATATCCCTAGGACAAATTTCGCGCCATACGAATAAAAACAAACTCCGCAATTTGTGGTGCACAATTCTTTCCCATTGGAATGTCGACAGTCTGGTTCATAATCATTCTGACTGATGATCTGTTTATTATACAGAAAAATCCCTAATCTTCTTTATCTTTCAGGAAAATATTTAAATGTTCCATTTAATTATCTTCTTGTGTCAACAAGTTGTGTATGAACAAAAAAATAAAGAATATTTGTTAGAGACATTCACATTTTACCGAATTTGAAAATAAATGATATCCGTTTGTTCAAACTATGTCCTTCGTACAAACTTAATGACACGTAGCGTTGTTGTTTTCAATACTAAACTTTTGTAGAAATTTCACAAACAAGTCAGATTGGAGAACGTTTCCATAAACAGAGGTAAAATTCGTTCATTAAGGTCATTAAACTTTAAGGCAAAACAAATTTCAAGAAATATTCAAATTTAATATTTGTTCCATATTTCCAAACAAAATGATAATGGGTTGTGAATCTTAGAAGCAAAAATGTAGCAAATGAGATATTGAAATAAATGTGCCACCACTATACAGGAGCGACAACAGTGCAGCTACAAGAAAGATTTATTGATTGTAGCTTAATGTAAAGTGAGCAGTATTTTAACATATTCATGGCGATATAAATTTTACAAACAATAAATTTATAAGGTGAAACTGTTGGCTGGTGTGGCACTAGACGGATGTTTTGGTTGCCTCAAGTAAAAGAGGGGGATTAGTTTTGTCTTGTTACAAACCACAAATATATTTAACGTGCAAAGATCTTGGCATTTGTATATTTTCCAAGCTATCGTATCATTATTCTGTTCCGCTATGTACACCCTTTTCTACTGTTTGTTACATCGACTTAGGTATCTATATTTTTCACAAATTTCTTAAATATCGATATAAAAATGACCATCACTTTTTTGTACCTATTGTTTACATTATAACTCTGATATCTTGAGGTTCCAAAGAGCATATACTCTCTCGCTTAGTTTACAATTAGCTTCTCCCTATGATATATCTATAACATATATGGGCGCAACATGGCATAATATGTCGAAAAATAAAAAATGAAATCATTGAAGACGTTAATCGGACATTTGAATCGTAAGAAGAGTTTGTTTGAAAATACGAAATGATAGTCGTAATTCGAAGAAGTACAGACAATACAATGGCCAAAAAAATGATCTACAAAACACCACACAATACTAAAGATTGAGCAACACGAACCCCACAACAAACCGAGGTGAACTCAGGTATTCCAGAAAGGCAACCAGCTCCTGTTCCACTTGTGGCACCCGTCGTGTTAATGTTAAACGACACGAAGATAATATGATATGGAAATCGTGTTGGACACCAGTTTACGATAATAAATACAAATAACATAAATAAAGCATGAACCCCTACAAAACAAATGGGAGTAAATTCCATTCAATCTGGTTAAAACCAGATCTCTCACTGGTTAAAACCAGATTTTTCACTGGTTAAAACCAGATCTCTCACTTGTTAAAATCAGATCTCTCACTGATTAAAACCAGATCTCTCACTGGTTAAAATCAGATCTCTCACTTGCTAAAATCAGATCTCTCACTGGTTAAAATCAGATCTCTCACTTGTTAAAACCAGATCTCTCACTTGTTAAAATCAGATCTCTCACTTGTTAAAACCAGATCTCTCACTTGTTAAAATCAGATCTCTCACTTGTTAAAACCAGATCTCTCACTTGTTAAAATTAGATCTCTCACTTGTTAAAATCAGATCTCTCACTTGTTAAAATCAGATCTCTCACTTGTTAAAACCAGATCTCTCACTTGTTAAAGCCAGATCTCTCACTGGTTAAAATCAGATCTCTCACTTGTTAAAACCAGATCTCTCACTTGTTAAAATTAGATCTCTCACTTGTGAAAATCAGATCTCTCACTTGTTAAAATCAGATCTCTCGCTTGTTATAATCAGATTTCTCACTTGTTAAAATCAGATCTCTCACTTGTTAAAACCAGATCTCTCACTTGTTAAATTCAGATCTCTCCCTTGTTAAAATTAGATCTCTCACTTGTTAAAATCAGATCTCTCACTTGCTAAAATCAGATCTCTCACTTGTTAAAACCAGATCTCTCACTTGCTAAAATCAGATCTCTCACTTGTTAAAATCAGATCTCTCACTGGTTAAAATCAGATCTCTCACTGGTTAAAATCAGATCTCTCACTGGTTAAAATCAGATCTCTCACTTGCTAAAATCAGATCTCTCACTGGTTAAAACCAGATCTCTCACTTGTTAAAATCAGATCTCTCACTTGCTAAAATCAGATCTCTCACTGGTTAAAATCAGATCTCTCACTTGTTAAAATCAGATCTCTCACTGGTTAAAATCAGATCTCTCACTGGTTAAAACCAGATCTCTCACTGGTTAAAACCAGATCTCTCACTGGTTAAAACCAGATCTCTCACTGATTAAAACCAGATCTCTCACTTGCTTCCTTTTACTGATATGCCGTCTCTACCCATAAATAAAGGGTGACAAGTGAGAGATGTCATTTTAAGCAGATTGGGCCGCCATGTCTGTTTCTGATCGACTTTTATTATTTTTTAATCGTCATCTGCAACCTCCGTTATTTGAACATAAACATGAAGCATGTGTGGGCGATCCACAAGCGGTTATTCATCATATCGTTATGACAGGAAATTCAATATGGTCATCAGTCCGTCATAAGAGCATCTACATATGTGACACTATGAAGTGCGACTGCTAACCACGCTTCTGATTATACATAGCTCCATTGGACTTATTTAGTGTCGTTCAACCCTACAATTGTACCACAGTTTAGTTTAAATTGGTCAATTGGAATTCCTTTCTAATGGCGTCAAGATTGTTGGACAACAGCTCCCATATATTGTTTTCGTCTTTGAAAATAAAATGTAATACTAGTAGTAATGAGAAGTCAAAAAACTAGAGGACAAAGCAGATCGTGAATAATTATGTGAAATACAAACAACATCAGTGGTCATTGTTGAAGACGCCATGTTGTCGTCTACAGTACGAGATAAAGAAATAACAATAAAATTAATCTGTTTTCAAGGTGATATATGATGGGGGTTTTTCATGTTCATTCACATCCATGTCCCTTCTTTCAAATCAACAATTTTTCAGTCAATAACTGCAACAAGCTTGTACAAGAAAAGTTTGAAGATACCAAAAAAAGGAATTAGAAGTCGTAAATCGAAAAAGACAGACAATTCAAATGGCTAAAAGATTAAAGGACAAACAATAATCTACAAAACACTACAAATATTGAATTTACGGTGAAAAAAATATACACTTATCTTCTTTCTATGTAATTAGTTGGTTGGTTGGTTGGTTCATGATGTTCAACGCCACTTTCAACAATATTTCAGTTATACCATGGTGGTCAGTTTTATCGATGGAGGAAACAGGAGTACCCAGAGAAAACCACCGACCTGCCGCAAGTAATTGACAAACTTTATCACATAATGTTGTATCGAGTACAAATCGCCTGACTGAGTGGCATTCGAAGTCACAAGGCACTGATTGCATAAACAGTTGTAAATCCAACTACCATACGATCACGGCCACGACGGCCCCTAAATCTAAAAAGGACATACAATACGATGGTAAAAGAAAAAAGGATATAAAGGTCAAACAGTGATGTACAAAACGCCATACAGTAATTGTGTAGTAATTTCATCAGTTAATGAAAATATTAAATTTACAATAAAAAAATTACTTACCTTCTTTCTGTCCGATCTGTTAATGTTCTATCGTTACTCTATGTAGGACGTTATTTTTCCTTCTTTCAGAAAAATTAATTGTATGTACCACACATCAACAGATGTATCTTTGGTACAATAATCCTTCACATCTCTATAAAACCTCAGTTAATCCTTTACATCTTTTAAACCACTTGACCGCGTAAGTATAACAAGAGAAAAAGGCCTCATACACAGCGTATTAACGCAATTTATTATAAACTGAATAACACGGTCAACGTCTTAGAAAGGAAATACCCGTTATACTACTGTACCTTTGGATATTGAGGGGTAAAGAGTTCGTGCTGATCTTAACAAAGCTTGTTTTATATTACATATTTAATTATGAATCTCATCATTTTCGCTTTCACAGCATCAAAATTTGCATCTCATTAGAATATGTTTAGATTCGGACTCTGATTATCATGAATAAATATATTTAAATATGTGTTTAATATCCCCATCTTGAAATGATTTGAAAGATATAATGGTAATTTGTCGAATACTTTTAAATTATAGTCGGAAATTGTTTACAAAAGTGCCCCTTAAACGAACATTTGCTGGTTGGATATATATTTTTGATTTCGTTAAAATTGTAATATAATTTGAATAAGTTTTATATTTTGAAATATATTTATGATTTTGATTAATATCTATATTTTATATCAAAGAGTTTAACTGTAATGATACAATAATAATTCACAGTAATACGTTATAACGTTTTATCATGATAACTGTTACGTAAAAAGACGAATTAAATATAGGTATATTATATACTTTTTGTACATTTGTATAATGAATGGTATCGTCTATAGAATATGTACAAACACAAGCTTAAATGTATCCTATAATTTGGGGGAATTTAAATATTGTCATTTGTCAAAAACTTTACTTTATGTTTTTTTGAGTGCTCAGTGACGTTTTTTTTCCCATGAGAACTTTTAATAAATTAGTAAACAACTGCGTCATATCTTTAATAAACTTCACACGATGTATCATATTTCGAGCAATTTTTACTTTTTTTCATAAAATAAACGTTAGAGAACACCGAAGGAGCAATCATAAATGGACAATCCAGAGAAACTGGCAACATAGGGTACACAAGACGAAGACAAACAGAACAAAAACTCAACACAATATATGTTGGACACCACTATACGGAAACAAACAGGAATAACGTAAATAAGACGTAAGCCCTTCTACAAACAACTGGAAACAACTGAAAATTATGTTCGAAAGGAAGTTCTATAAACAACTGGTGAATTTAAGTTTGATTTGAATTGGCCTTGTAGTTTAAGATATATATTACTGTTTTTGTTTTCTCTTTCAACACGCTTACCCTTAGCCATGTAACAATTCGCTGACTTAATCTAAGAGTTTTATTCATTCCAATAATACTTTGCTTATACCTTGTACTTCAACTAGTACAGTGTATAGGCCTAGAGCAATGGAGGCAGTTTTCGACCCCTTAAGATTAAAATGTGCAAACATGTGACATTATTCCATTGTGCCCTCACGTAGTGAAATATTATTAATGTACAAACTCCATTCAATGATTTTCACCATGCACTGGTCCCGTAAAACGATTCTGAAAGGAACATTTGTTTGTTCAAATATTCCAACTTTGGGAGGCAGTTTTCGACCCCCTTGCTATATTCTTTTAGTTATATCCCATATACTGTAGGTGCTGGAGCCAAACCTCTACCCTATATTACGTACTTGTTTCTATAAATGTAATTATGTTGCTTATTATCAGCTGGAACATAAATATTCCCAGACAGTTCAACAATCAGTGGAATCATATCAGATCAATTATGGCCAGGTGTAATATTATTTTATATGATTCCGTGTCATAATTTTTTTCACGGACACATTAGGCCACATTACAACAGGTTTGTCGCAGTCTATCATATTCTGAGAGTCGGCAGAATCAACTAGCCACAAATAGTATTGAAATCTTGATGATACATCTAAAAAAAAAATAGGGGGTCGAAAACTGCCGCACATTAATTTTTGTAGAGGTAGTTTTCGACCCCCTTGGTCATGTGACCTTGACAAGTTGGTATATCAAAATCCATTGATCAGATTCGCAGGCCATCGATGCCGACTTGCTTTATCATATATGTGAATATTTATCGTTGATAATATCTAATATGGAAATGTTAGTTTGAAGCTCCCTTCTAAACGATATCCATTAAGAAGCTTTTTTTTAAATGGTTGTTTGTAGTCACACAAATATTTTTATTTTTTTCTGCAGGTTTCGTAATGTTGACCTGTCAATATCTCCCTCGGTGGCTTCACAAGCGTTTTACCAGTCTCCTGACAACGCCTCGTGTATTTCCTATGCCTAGAAATAGATTAGAGACTCAGAATATATGGAGGGGGTCGAAAACACCCTCCATTGCTCTATATGACTACTGATTAAATATTGCACGAATTTATGACAATTTCCACCCACAAAAAGAAAACGAGAGAAAAAAATGCATGGATAATTCATGTCTGATATGATATGATATGATATGATAAGTTTAATTTATAGTCGGCATATTTAAATAGCAACACAACACAAGCCCTTTGCTTAATTTTTATGTATACTTTCTATTAAATAACCGATATATCATACTCTTACTGATTAAAATCCATGTCAATAATTTGTACATTGTATTCGCCAGTTTAAACCTTGTTAAAAGCGGACTTTTTACCAGAGTTGTTCCTGATATTAGAATCCGTTTACTATTTCCGGCTGAAGAATGCATGCGAAATATTTATGTGAGATCACTTCAACATGTCAGTATATCACGACGAAGTAGAAATAGAAGACTTTGAATACGACGAGGAAACAGATACTTATTATTATCCTTGTCCTTGTGGTGACAAATTTCAAATAACAAAGGTTCAAAAGCTTTATTTAAAGACGATACATAGCAATACAAATAACACAAGCTCTTCTTCTTCTTCTTTAGGTATACAGTACTCCTTCAAGACGTTGAAGATTACGTATTGAGCTTTTAAATCGTCTATCAAACAAACATAAAATAGTAATAGAAAACATGCATGACAGTACATATATAATACAGCAAGGCACATATAAGGCATACAATCATTGACATTACAACATTAAATGTTATAGCACATCTATATCGTGCCTACTTACTTAAGAAATAATTCATGGCAGGCATAGAGTTGTGCAAATTTACACATGGGCTGGGCCTTTATATTTGAATTTTACCCCGAGCGTCAGCGAGGGGTAAAATCTAAGAATATAAAGGCCCAGCCCATGCGTAAATTTGCACAACTCTATGCCTGCCATGAATTATTTTGATTCTAATAGGACAAATACGGTAATTTGGTGGCTGTTCCATTTACCTCCTTCGGAAATTTTGAATTATTTGTATTTGAAAGAGATATTTTAAAACAAAGATATGGATGTTAACATGAAAAACATATTTATTGTGTATTTTTCAACATAGATTCGATTGAACAATTCCTGCGTAAAAATATTTTAAAAAAGTCGGAGTTCATTCGTTCATAATTTCGTGCGCTAACAAGATGGCGGAGCGGAGTTGTCAAACGTAATATCGAACACTTGAACAGTTGTTAATAATTGACAATTATTGTTAGATATGAAATAAAAAAAATAAATGCCAATGGAAAAAAAAGCTTGTATTGTTGACATAAAAAAAAATTCCGGAATAAATACTTAAGACAACCATCTATCGACTTTGACTTTTGTAATAATATATCGTCATCCTTACAAGGGACGCTGATTACTGATTTATTTTACGATTTTGTGAGCATTTTACTTGTTTGAGTAGCAAAATTCAAAATGCCATCAAATTGGAAAATATCAGTAACTTAATTACATCACCGTCCAGTTATCAATGTATACGTAGGAAAACATGAAGGTTAGTGCATTTTCCGGTTATTCATGGCCGACACATATCAATGGAATGTATGTGTGCGTACTGGGGATCCCCAAATGTAAATTTTCAAAACAAATGATAAAAAAATACTTAGTTACAGAATATTTATGTATAACTGAGGGGAAATTTTTATTTTAAGGACTTTAAAAATACGTTATATGCCAGTGTTTTGTTTGTTTACAGTCGGTCGTCACGGTAATTTCACAGCGGGAGTCACATCGGAACAGCCAGATTTGTTGTGTACTGCACTTGCGCTAAATATAGAGTTGTTGAGTATTATCGTGTGTGCCGTATTAGAGACGTCATATTAGAATAATAAATAAAAACATAAGGCATTAAATAAATATACTTTATTTATTCAATTCATTGTTATAATCTATACAAGCTGTTTTTGCCTTTTTCAATACCTCTGAGTCAGGACAATACTCATAACATTCCATATTTTGATTTTGTTTGGCACAAATATTAATAAGTGAGCATATAGTGTCATTTGCCAATTCTGACCTATGTTCAATTTGAATTTTTTTTAGCATCGAGAAAATACGTTCACTATCTGCATTACATTACTATTTGGCAGAACAACACATGCCAGGGCTAACTTAGACAAATTGGGATATCTAGGTTGTTTTGAAAATAACTCCTTTATAAATATCATACATTTCCCCCAAAAAAGTTCCAACATGTTACATCCGAAAAGTTGACTGAACATAATGTGCAAAAATGAAGATTCATTGCCAAGTGAACTTGGTCGTAAAAATTGAAAATCCTTCATCCAATCTGCTTGAAATTTGCAGGTATATTTCTTCTTTTTACACTGCCGCTTGGTCCAGACAAAGTCAAAGATCTCTTTCTTGTTGGAGTTGACATGGCAGAAATGATTTTCGATTACTTATAAATCGAACATGAAAACTACTCGCCAAAGTTTTCAAATGATCGCCCATTGGTTGTTTACTTCTATTGACAGTAATGAAAAATCCCGAGAAATACGAATGCGGGTTGTTGCGGGTTAAAATATCCGAATGCGGGAGATTTTATACTCCCGCGTGGGAGATTTCCGGAATTTCATCGTTTGTGCTGGATATTCCCACACAAAACGGGGGGGGGGGGGGGGGTTGGCAGGTATGAATAAAGCATTGAACTTGAATAGACTGTCGAAGCAATGACAGGGGCAGTGCCGCGGCAGTGATATACCAAATTCTTCTGTTTTATTTCATTAATATTTATTATTATTTTTACATTTGTAATATAATATTAATAAAGACAGAAAGAGGTTGTATTTAAAACGAGGAGATTCCCATACAAATTGTATTTGTTAGTAAAACTTGGAATTTGTGGATACAGCTTAGAATTGTATATTACATAGTTCAGTATACTATTAATCTTTGCTCCACCAAATATGCCATCAATTATTTTAGATCAGATTGTTTTTAATCTAATACCATACACTATTTTTTTTCAAATTGGTTGATAACTTTTATACAAAAACGGGAACAAAATGAGTTTTGTGGGTTCGCTTCAGTATTAACTTCACATTCAAAACAAACTTGGGCGTCAAATTTGCACATGTATGAGAAAAAAATTTGTTTCACATCTTTTGTGTATAATATCCATTTGGAAAATGATGTAAACATATATTGATAAAATCTATTAAAATAACCGTTTCTAAAATAATTGATTGACAGTATATATGGTGGAGTAAAATCTATTAGTATATTGAACTATACATAATATATTTATAGAATTTTAAACTAGCAGCTCCTGCAAATTAGAACTATATATTAAACCTCAGTCTATTTTTATAGGGCAAAAGTTAAAAATTATAAAATTAACAATAAAAAACCAAAATCATTGTAAAATAGCAAAAATGTTAATATACACAAATTTGTATGTCCTATACATTATATTTTATTAAGGTGTTTTAGTATTTTTTTAGTATTGATATAAAATTAGTTTAAATCTATTTCCTATATCATGGACATGGTTCTAGGGAATAGGTAAATCCCTAGACTGTTATTTACCATTTAACAATCCTATAGACTGCTTCTTTTTTCTTTCCTTCCACTTTATGAGAAGGATTATCGTGCTGTCTTTGGTATAGTTTGTTTGACTTCTATAAATGTTCAGAAAAAAATTCTTAAAAATCCAGTTTTCAGATCAACAATTTTTTTTCTAGATGTAAATTAATATATGATATATAAGTCATAAGTCATAAGTTTATTGATTCACCAATCAAGGGCCCATAGGGAGCATATACAATTGTACATATACAATATGAGCATTTATTACAATTGTTTTATAAATTCTGACAATTAATTTCAAAATTGTTGGTCCATTTTTGGAGTGAGTACAAATAGTGTAAGATCCCATCAAAACAAAATAACAGACATGTGCTTTCAATGTATATTTCATTGTACCATGTGACATAGAACATTTGAATATTAAAAGGCTACATTTACTGACCATTAAGGTGTTAGTCAATTGTTATTGATGTCCTTAATATTTAAATGTCCTATGTCACATGGTACAGTCTGTTATTTGTACTCACTCCATCCAGATTTTTACACTTCAGAATATATAATTAACATAGAGATCTAATGGGCAACTTTTTTAATAATGGACCAACAATTTTGAAATTAATTGTCAGAGTTCGTATATATTATATATTAATATACATCTAGAAAAAAAATTGTTGATTTGAAAACTGGATTTTTAAGAATTTTTTTCTGAACATTTATAGCAGTCAAACGGACTATAGTGTACTGTAGTATTAACACAAAAATGTACCTGTATTTTCTTACTGTTACTTGTATACATGTATATTCTATTATAGGAAGAATTGCAAAGTGGTGAAGAGGTGGCAAAGTGTCCAAGTTGTTCTTTAATGATTAAAGTTATATATGATATTGTAAGTAATATGGCTCTGTACATTATATATTGTACCATATGTGCTAGTTATATATTTTTTTTAAATGTAAAATTAGATGACTGCATGAAAAACATATTTAGTAGTTTGTATTTTCGTGATTACTTTCAGTTAACAAAGTAGTAATGGCTGACTTTATCTATATTTCTTATTCTAATAAACAGTGAAATGCCAAAAAGTCTAATTTATTAGATTTTGGAATGACTTTTTCCACTCTATAAAATCAAGGCATAGTACAATCTATAATTGTTATGCTATTATCCATTATGAAAACAAAGTTTTAACAGTGATGGCCAACAATTCCATCAATATCACCAAATTAACAACTACCTCTTACCTCATTGATACTCTCAGCTTTTTTCCTGGAATGCTGCATTTCTTTAACATTAAATCGTGACAATACAGCTGAATTATTGTTGCAAGTAAAATATTATGGAACAAATCTAATATACGTATATAATTGATGAATTTTACGTCTGGGTCCCATCACAACCTGCCAAGATTGGGATCAGGTCATTATCCCGACAGCCCATTGCTCCAACAGCCCATTTCTCCGACAACCCATTATTCCGTCAAAAATGGTCAAAAGTAGTACAATTATCTTAAAACCTGTTGTTTTTCTTCTATTCCTAACGGAAGACTGACTTTAATCTTTATACTCATTGGGCGGATTGTTTCTGTATTAAACAAAAGGGTAAATATGGGGTCAAAGTCAAATGTCATGATGCTAGCAGATTCTTTACATCATGACGACATGAGAAATATCAGTACCAATTTCGGATGGTCTAACACTTCTACATTTTGGATTTAATCATGAAAAGTTTACACCGCCACCGTTACGCAAGACGATGCAAAAATTATTGGAGGGGGGAGATTTTTTTTATTAATTTCTTGCCCTGAATTTTACCGGAAAAAAAATCTGTCCGGAGGAAAATCCCAGCCCCCGCCCCCGACCGTCCATAAACCTTGTAACCCTTCAAAACCGTCCAAAGTATATTTTTTTTATTTAACTTTACACAAAGGAGTACACCATATGTAGATGTGCATGAAATAATTATAAAGGTTTGTTCTGACATTAACGGTTGCATTTAGGATACAGAGCCATTGTGAGTGAGCTAGTCTAGTTTGATCCTGGATCTGGAGAAAAAAAATGACATTACCGTACATTATGATTAATACAATACAAAATTTCCATAAACTCCAGGAGGGGGGCTAAAATTAAATAATAAAGATTTAATTTTAAGCAAAATTCGGTTGTTGTCGGGAGTATCACGTCTAAACTCCCACAATTTGTGACTGGAGAGACACTACCTGATGCTGTTCAACTGTATTGCGTTTTCTAATACGTTTTAGGGACCGACCATTTAACTTGAAGGGGGGGTTATGTTTTTTTTTTCGGACAATACAAGAGTTAGAATATTTATTTTTGTTGTCGCGCAAAGTGCGAATTTTTTTTACATAATTTAACATTAGGTTATATGACAAAAACTCTGAATCAGATTATTTTTTTTTTCCTCCACCAAAATCAGAATATTTTTTTCAGCAACATTGGGAATCAGAATATTTTTTTTAGAAAAAAACCATAACCCCCCCCCCCCCCCCCCCCCCCTTCAAGTTAAATGGTCGTTCCTTTAGATACATTGTAAACCGATGAATGCCTCCTTCACATGTACATTTAATGCCCATTAAATGCGCATCGCATGCTCTAAACGGTTCACACCTATGACAAGGAGTTTTCAGTTGGCATAAGTTACGACTGTAATAATACTATTTTTTGCATGTAGAGAAAATGTAAATATTTTCACGTAAACAATGGAAATCGCAAACGTTTTGACGTACGTGTGAAGGCATTAACCATGTTGGATGCGCATTCAATTCGCATCATGAAACGTACGTCGGAATGCAGAATAAATGAACGTGTGTGGAAGCGGCATAATGCATATGGAAGGCATTCTATTAGCTGCATATGTTGGTTGCCAATCGTGCTTCAACAGAAGTGATCGATGTATTTATTGACCTGAACAAGGGAACTGTCTACCTATCTTCGGAGCTTTTTCCATTCTTCTGCATGTACATTGTGCTCCCTTTCTCTCCTTTTCTACTATATACGTCCTTCTTCAATTCTTAACTCTTCTCGCTTCCATGCGTATTGCTATCTTCCGTCATTTTGTCTTTCTCGTGCTTCTCCCGGTTTACACTTTTTTCCTTCACTCCTCTTTTCTTGTTCCTTTGTGCAATGTGCACAACTTTTTCTTCAATTTTAAACTTTCCCCATACCAGGTCGGTCGATCATAATTGCCTTGAACGGGGATGTACAGCCTAGGATAAAAGCTCCTTTTCCTTTCCAGAACATTCTGTCTAGGCCATGGTCCGTCAAGAATAGCCTGACCGACGGAACATCCTGTTGGATACACCTGGTTAAACCATGGATTTGTGGACCGAGTTCTATTTTGCATTGTCGGAAAAATGGGCCGTCGGAGTAATGGGCTGTCGGAGTTATGGGCTGTCGGAATAATGCTACGCATCCCCAAGATTTGAGGTTACCTAGACGATTATTACAGTTATATTTATATCTTTTGTATTTTTACAGGAGGACTTCCTTGAGGAGGAAGAAGTTATACCTGCTCCAAAACTTCAACTCCAGAAGGCTTGAATGTTTGATGTTTAAATTTGTACATTCATCCAAACTATCTGGTATGTTCGGGTACTGTGTTGTATTTTAAAGACAGAAAGCAAGTCGAGATACATTTATTTAATTGTTTAACTCTGGGAATAGCTGTCACAAAACTGTTCCTAAAATGTACAAAAAGACTTATGACAAAAGTGTTATGAAAAAGAATCTTATAATGACTTGCATTTTCATATTGACTTCATACAAACATACTAAATCATCATTAAGATAAGGTAGTATTTATTACACTTGTAATTTTATTAAGCTGATTTGTCATTTGATGTTCACTTTATAGTGTCAAAATATTAAATTTGAACAAATAAAAAATTTAAATTTAATTGATTTAGATATTATATTACTGGTAAAACTGTTATCGTTCTTTTCAGAAGTTGAAATATGTATGATAGCAAAAAAGAATTGTACTTATTTTATGAAGTGCTATATTATATAATCCCAGAATCATATATTTATAAGTAAGAAGAGTTTGAAGATACCAAAGGGGTAATCAGAATCCGTAAATCGAAGAAGAACAGACAACACAATGGGGTGATTTTCAAAAAAATGAAGACTGTGTGTGACATAGAGGGTGAAATTTCAAATTGGACAAATTGACATAATTTTGGTCGTAAAATAATGTCAATATGATATATTTTTCAGATTCAGTTGCTCAGTGCAATATATGAAGACAAATTTTTTTTTTTCAACTTTTATTAGCAACAAAGTGTTAAAATGATAACAAATACAGACTTACTTCCTCAGAGGTATCATTTTCTTTTGGGTATGGTAAGAGACCTAAATGTATTTCCATTTGATAATGATATGAAATAGGCACATTTTGGTACCAAACTTTGTATATATCATGAGAAAACAGTTTCAGTATATCAAAGAAACACTATTTTTACTGTATATTTTAAAAAATCTGGTAATTAAAGTTTTCATACAAGCATAAAAAATATGATCTAATGAGGCTTAATAGTTGTAAATCAATTATTTATATATGCCTAATAAATATAGCAAAAGTTAAGTTAAGTTGATCATTGGTGGTATAAACTAGAGGTAACCAAATGAAAATACTGTCCATTTTTTTATGTTTTGTCACACTCCTGACACATTTTTCTAAAAGATAAATACACCTAATATCAAGCTAAATGCAATCATTGTTGGTCACAATAACTTTTTTAAGTAGTAGTACATAATATATTTTGACTGAAAAAAGGTTTCCCTTGAATATATTTCATTTTTGCATTGTTATGATGTTATTTCAATCATATTTTATCACATTCTAAGTAATACTATCATAATTATAAAAAATGACAACTCAATAGTATAGTGCTTATTGAGAATTAAATAATTCCTCGAGACAATTACGAGCAGTTTTATGGAGGCTATATGCTTACAAAATAATCTATTTCTTAAATAAAATTGTCACACTCCTGACTCCCTCTCGAAAATAATATAACCAACTTATTCTTTCCAAACTAAAAATTGTATTTCTTCAAAAGCTTATATTTCTTACAGTTAACAGTAAATATTAAAAAAAGATTCAAAATTATGTATTTGCTTTTTCTAATGATGAGTGTGCTAATTATTTGCCCTTTAAGAATTTATCTTATCAAAAATGGTTAAAATGGATTTGAAATTTATTAAAACTAGTAATAGATCATCTTTTCTTAGTATAAAATTACTTTTTAGTGGTTTTCAAATTAGTTTCCCCATGTTTCTCAATAATTTACTCTGCAAAAAAACTTCCTACTGCAATTGCAATCGACATTTAATGTTTTTATGTCAGGAGTGTGACATATTACTGTTGAATGAAAAATTATTGATAAATTTTCAAAAATGCTATATCAAAAGAATGAAAATGTTTTATGAAAGGCAAGATATATTAAAGTAAGTATTCTGTTTATCTAAAGCAACATACATCAATTTTTCATTTGGAAAAAAATCCATATTTTGACATGTTTTAAGAAAATATAACCCTTTATCATCACTTATTATGAGAAAGGTGTCATGCAATATACAAAAATACTATAATTATTACTTATTGTTTATATGTAATTAAATTGAAAACATTGTGGAAGTTTGTAGAAGCATGGTTTATTTTTTTTTTATTTAAAAGATATGCCTATTAAAAGTGTCACACTCCTGACATTAGTTATTTTGATTTCCTAGCTATGCTATGTCATATATCAGAGCTATTTCCAACTTTTTTCTTTGATTGGGTCTGGAGCTTTTGGAAAATAATGAAAATTGTGAACTATTAAAGCATACAACATAGTACTATACAACTAAGATAAAATGTCACACTCCTGACATTTTTTGTGTCTCTCCTTATGCAAGCCCAATTTTACAACTATCATATTCATCCAGTCTAATACTACTAAATTATTATAACTAATTTTTTTTTACAACATATTTTGACTTTTCTGAACTAATTAGTCTCAACAATGAAAAACTATTAAGGTTTAATTTGACATTTGTACAATTTTCCAAGTTAAATTTATTCGCGTACACTAATTTAAAAAATAGAATAATTTTTTGTTGCAAAATCATAGGGTCACAAAGCATCTAGATATTTGAAGTAAAATGGTACGAAATTATAGAATACCATCTTTCTTTAATATATTTTTTATTTTATTTTTTCTATCATCGAGGTAAGTTAAGGCAATTTAAAGTTTGTCACGCTAAAACGTCACACTCCTGACAAATTTGACCAGTTTTTAGAGGATAACTTTTTAACCGGAAGAGCAATCTCCATGACACTTTGCGTGAAGATAACTGGTACCATTGTGTTTGTTTTAAGATATTTACCTTTCTTTCATATCATTTAATAATATTCAAATTATTCCCTGAAAATGAAAAGTCTTCATTTTTTTGAAAATCACCCAATGGTCAAAAGAAAAAGGACAAACAACGATATACAAAACATACACATAGACCTAAAGATCATGTAACACGACCCCCAAAGTTCAAAGTCATATTGTTAAGTATGATTTACTCAAACTGCAATCGCAAGATTTTATGCTTACATGTATTTAAGCATTAGCTTTTTTTTTGCACTGAAAACACTAAAATTGTAGAATAATTTAACCATGGGAAGTATTAATGATAAAAAAAATATGTTTGATATTGTAGGTTTAAAAAATCAGAAATGGAAGTGAAAAGCACAGACAACAATCAACAGAATACTACAACAGCTAAAGAAGCAATAAAATCTAAGGTTGGTATATATACCTGATTCTAAACTTGGAAATTACTGGTAAACTTAATTTAGGGTAAAGATTATGGTGTTTAATGCCACTTTCAACAATATTTCAGTTATATCATGGCAGTCAGTTTTATTGGTGGAGGAAAGCGGAGAAAATCACCAATCTGCCGCAAGTCACTGACAAACTTGTATTGAGTACATCTCACCATGAGTTAGATTTCAACTCACAATAAACTTAATGCAGACCCTTAAATAATATTGTATGTGAAAAAAAAATAAACATGGCCACCACAGGCCATTCTTGTTTCTGATTGGTCAATTTCTAAAAATCTTCTTCTCTGTAACTGCTTAGCCAAATGAACCGAAACTTGGTGGGAAGCACCTATGGAAGGTTCTGTATTAAGTTTCCTCAAAGCAGAATGAAAGGTGAGCGACACAGGCTCAGCCCACTGAGCCTCTAGTTTTTTGCCTGAGCCTGAGGTTTCCATTAGTTTATAATTACTTATCTGTTTGGGTTGGATATACATCTGTAAATTTATTATATAGACAATACATGTCAGTTCATGACAAAAGCTCACAAAAAAACCCAACTTTGGTTATGTGTTAATTTAAGGTTTATGGTGTTTAACGCCACCTTAAACAATGTTTCAATGTGTTGATTTAATTTTTGTTTAAAAATTCATGTAGAAGTTCACGTATTTTTATTCCTCAAAAGTTTCTAAACCGCATCAGTGGTGTAATGGTTAGCATGCTCACCTTGAGTGTGGTAGGTCGAGGTTTCGAGCCTCGGTTGGATCAAACCAAAGACTATAAAATTGGTTTTTGCTGCTTCTCTGCTAAGCATGCAGCATTTAGGAGTAAGAGCAAAGACTGGTTAGCTCGGAATCGGGATAATGTGTCCGAGTTGAGCGACATTTCTACCCATGGACTGTTGTTTCATTGAAGAAGCACTATCAAAATCCAACTACCCGTAAACGTATTGGTCTAAAAGGCAGACATCATCTCATCAAATGTAACTTGTTGTCACACAATGATCTGTAGCACCTTAGAAAACAATGAATATCATATTATTATCCACATTTAAAGACATTGTAGATACAGTGGAACCTGTCTAACACAACACACCAAGGGACCAGGGAAATGTGTTGGATTGTACAGCATGTCGGAACCTGTCTAATCTGACACACCAAGGGACCAGGGAAATGTGTTGGATTGTACAGGATGTCAGAATACTCAGGGTTTTTTTTGGTTAACAGAAATACTTTGGGACCATAAATTTTTGTCGGATATCGGAAAACTCAGGTGTCAGATTGCACAAGTTCTGCTGTATATCTAAAACACTGAAAATAAATTTTTTTTTACCAATAAAAGTTAAATCTTAACAGTCCATTATCTCATCACTGTTTTATAGATAAAGACAGAAAATGTATCTGTATGTAGTAAACAGGAGAACGATGGTACTGCAGACTTTCTGAACCCTAGTGTATTAGATGAAATTTTAGCAGAGAAAAAAATGGTAAGGTAAAACAAAACAAAAATGTTTTTACCCAATTCACATTTTTTTGTCAACAAATAATAGCCCAGTATAGAATGAACTGAGAATATGGAAGTGGGATTGTATCAATGCAACAAATACTTAAATAGATATTTGATTTACTTCTACCCATTGTTTTGACACAAGATATTTCATTTTATTCAAAAAGTACATACCACTACCATGATTGATTGTACAGTTGCACTTGTCTCTCGTTCTCCATATACTTTTACATTTTAATCTTCTTTTCTAAATCCAGTGGGCAAATAGGAACAAAGCTTAGCAGGAATGTTCATTTGATGATCCTCAGAAAGTTCCCCCCCAATTGGAAATCCACAACATGATAAAAGTCACAAAGGAACCAATTCATGTGTTTCTATATATATAGGTATCATTATTTATCACCGGCTTGATAATAATGTCGGCTTTTGATTGGTCGATGACCTGTTGGTACAAAACCCATGCCCCCGGCTTGTAGTCACATAATGTCACAGGGGGTCTTGTACGTTGCTATGCATGTTAACTCATAATACCAAAGCGCTTTGCATCCCACACGGAGATGGGAGGACGAATTCTTGAGAAAAACTTATAAATACCATCCCCTCCCCCCAAAAAAACAATGGAAGAAATAATATTGAGAAATTTAATATTCCTACGACCATGTTTCTCGGGTAGTGTAGCATTTGTTGAATCGCGCTACATGATACATTGGTTTTTCAAATTTGTGTCTTCATAGAAATGGTCAAGTTGTTTGAATACAAGCATTTTAAAATTATTTCGCATTATTGTTATCACATGAATTCGTCATTCGCTTTATCGTACTATAAGTGTATGAAACATTTGTATTTTATCAATAGAATTCTTGAACCTATTCTGGTGACGTCATTAATATTGTAACGCTATCCACGTGACAATGTGCGCCAAATACAAACAAACTAAATCACAACAAAACAAGGCGGAAAAACGTTAAAAACTAGGTAACTGTAGGTATCTCCCTACACTTTGTCAAAATGCACCCATAGTTTCACCTGAGCTATGGTATTTTAGTCTGCATGTCCAAAAACGTTATGATTACGTTGTAAAAATATCAAAAAAATTCACTAAAAATTAGTTTTTGTTTTCAAACCGGGGACAAAATCTTTATCCATGTGTCTACCCATGGGCATTGAGATGGTACCACCCTTCAGCACCACTGTAAAACTTTCGGCTTCGCCTCATAGTTATACAGAAGTGCTTCAGAGTGGTACAATCTCAATGCCCACGGGTAGACACATAGATAACTGATAATATTGTTCATCTGTTTCATAGCATTATGTTACTATTACCGTTTTTTTATATAAGGCCTAAAAGGGGTGAATTTCAAAACATTTGTTATTGATGAATAACAAATGTTTTGAAATTCACCCCTTTTAGGCCTTATATAAAAAAACGGTAATAGTAACGTATGAGTTTAATGACTATGAAATTGGTATTTGCTGCTTGTCCACTAAATACACAGAATTGAGGAGAAAGAACAAAGACTGGTTAGTTCAGAATAACGTGTCGGAATGGAGCTACATGTCTGTTTGTGAACTAGCACTTTAAAAATCCAACTAAGCGTGTTGATCTAGTACAAAACAGACATAATCTCATCGAAATGAAACGTTCTCACCATGATAGAGCTGAACGATTGCTCAGTTGGCATTAAACAATCACTCATTCAATTGTAGCTCTGTTACCTTTATTTTCAGGCTTTAATGAGATCTCCAGATGTTGTCAAGTTTTTACAGATGCACCAGTCAAGGTTAGCACAAACTAAAGAGAGCAGTAAAGATGATGATGATTGAGAAAACTAGGTCACTGTAACCTTGATTTATGTGAACTGCTATTATGAAGTTGGACAAAAAGAACATTGATCTCCAATCATTGCCATGCTAAACTTTATTTCTTGTGTTATTGTTGGAATTAAATCTCAAACTAAAGACATTTGACAATTCTTTTAATGTACAATGACATCTTTGTATTATTGTATGTGTGTAAAATATGTATGATTTTTCATTCTGTTGAAAACAATAATTACTTGTTTGAAATGTTGATTTTGAACCAATGCAATTTTCCAAATCTTACGGAATGTTTGATATCCAGAGAAATTTTTATTTGTGTTAATTTGATTTTAATTCATGTATGAATTGTGATATTTCAATATAATTTTATGAATTTTCCCATAAAATGTTACAAATCTCAATCATGTACAGTATTATCAATTTATAAATTTCCATGAACACACTAATATTAGTCTTGATTGGCGATTATATTCTCTTTTAAAGTGAGGGGTTTAACACTTGTATATAAAGCATTTGTATGGTTTTTCATCAGACATCTACCAACAGGCATCCCATTTTGTTCTTCGAGGTCAAAATTTCAGTTAACACTTCTAAGTGAATTGCCTTTCAAACTTCAATATTGAAGGGACCGAAATTTCAAAATGAATACAATTTTCTATAAAGTTCATGTTTGACACTGGAGCGAAAATGTGACATTTCATGGTAAAGTGCTGAGATTGACCAATGATGGAACAAAAACCTGTGAAATGAATTTTGACAATTTAAACAAAAGCACAACTTGTAATGATATTTCATCACAACTTTTCTATGTGTATTTCCTATCACATCTTCCACATTGAGAACAGCGGTGGTTGTGATCATATGTAAATTGGGGGTCACATCTACCTATGTGATTATGGCGAGGTGTGCTTGAGCGATTTATTGTTGTTTATCGCCAAATGAGCAATCTGTCAGCTATATCAGGATGATGACTGCTTTGTTCCACACCAACATGCTTGGATGGATATTTAGTGCCAAGTGGGTAGGAATGTCGCTGTACTCGATTATCCTGAATCCAATCCAACAAGTCTATCACACTGGAGACAAGCACTATGCCACCGATGTGATTAGGTGCACTTCATACAGTTTGTCAGACAGTCTTGGTTTTCTCAGGATACTTCTGTTTCCCCTACCAATAAAATGACCACTAAGATATAACAGAAAGGTATTGAATTGTTGCCATTTCTTCTATCTTTGCTGTTCTAACTTGTTGAATTCAACATGTTACTTAGACTCCATGTGTCTCTTCCAGTCGGGTTTGCACAGCATGTGTGCATGACAAGTCAAGAGATCAACATTGTGCTTTGAAAAAAAAATTGTTCCACACCGTGACAAAGTGAAGGACAGCCATAGTTTAATAATGTTACAGAGAAGCTTTGGTTTCTTTGTCTGAGGGACAGAATCCTCTAGATCAGCATCTGTAAATGCCTTTCTTAAGCATATTCTTTAAATATCCATGATAGATAATTCCTGTTAAGTATTGGTATATATACTAGGACATATTCCTCTGTATTTCAGTCAATCCAAGATAATGTTTCTTGTCAGTAATCCTTTTTTCATGTTTGGCTTCCAGTGAAATGAAAATCCATGAAGTTGTACTATGAAACAAATGATTTGGTAAAAGGAAGAAACTGGGCTTCAATGACAATATAAAACAATAACTAAAGTAACACCTTTATTCCAATTGCATACAATTTCCTGGACATAAACAATAGGAAATTATAACTGATTTTTTTGTAATTTTCATTCAAAAAATATTAATATGTCAATACTTGTGTAAACATTCACAATTATTCCCTTAAGGTTGGATTAAAACAACTAAGATAATAATGCTGAGTATACATACAGTTTCATGCACCTAAACATAGATATGAATTTTAAATATTTTACATAGATCTTAATTCAAATTAGTACCAAAATAAAAACGATCATTATCCCAAACCCGACAGTGAAAAAATATCTATAAATATATTTTCTATATATCTGCAGCAATATTACTTATTTTAAGATCCAGATTTTATTTAGAATTTTTTTTAATTTTAAGAAACAATGAAATGCATTGACAATTTCATAATGTGGTACCTCCCCAACCACAGAGTTTTGTATGTACTTACTGCCTATGAACTTCAATAATTATATTAAAAGTTGTTTTTTCTCTCCCAAATAATAATTTTATGCCATTAAAAAACATTTAAGATTTTAACAGAATGTAAAACAATTTTCTCTGCAATTCAGAATCTAAAATTCATAATATTTTTTGTTTGTATGCATCTAGATTTAAACTTTGTAATTACACAAAGTACCAAGATACTGCATTTCAGGCTTTTAAAAAATATCTTTCAAAATCTGCATCTTAAAACCAATCACCTAAGCAAGTATTAATATTGAAAAAAAATATAATATTAAAAATTATGAAAACCTTTCTTATATAAACATGAAACAATAAAATTCAACATATCAAAAGAAAACAACAGAACATCATCAGATATATTTCAATTGTAACAAGGCTGTCATTTTGTATTGTCTTGTCAAACAGGAAATATATCTGATGTTGTTTTTACCTAATAAAAATAATATTGGCACTCTTCAAAAGTAAAACAATATTGGATATCTTTTTAAACTGTAAGAATATATTGGTATGTATAAATGTTGATTGCATAAGACTTTGCCACATGGAGCCTATTTTTATCCTACTTTTTATTGTTTGAAGTTCAATATAAACGTGAAAAAAATTATAATAAAAGAAAAACATTTAAACAAAATATTTATTTAATCACAAGTCCCTTATGTTAATTATGGGACCTATTCATACAAAGATTTTTTCTTTGCTGTCTTTTTGTCTTTGCTTTTCAGACATTATTTGTTTCATTTGTTAACATAGTAGTTTGGATTTCAATGTACATGTTCTACCCTGAATCTTTTATAAAACTCCACTGAAGCTTGTCGTCATTTTTCCACAACGGTAATTGTTACTTAATAAATGTTTTAATAATAATAAAAAAAAGTCAACATTTTTATGGCAAGTTTTGGATGGCTTAGATAAAAATATCAACAGAACATGGACTGTTTCATAAAAAAAATATCGCAAAATACCTTTGAAGTATTGAATTTTATTCAATAGCTTATTTGAAATTTTTTGTCTGTAAATGGGACAAAATATTGTCTTATTTTTTATTCTCCATTGAGGCAGTACATAAACATTTTGCTCTCGAGTTCAGCATAAAATGCATACATAAAATTAAGATCAGAAAAACTTGAGGTTGCTGAATATAAACATCAACACATGAGAAAAATACACTATATATACATGGAATGAATACTGTTCAAAAGCTAAAAGAATCCTGATATGGTCCATGAAAAAATATCACATCAGTAGTATATATCTAAACAAGAAACATATAACAAAATAGAAATTCTATCTAGATTTAAACATGTCTTCCTGTATTATAAGCTTCACTAATATATGTATATGTATACAGACACGGCCAATGTCTGTCCGATTTTAAAAGATTGTCATATTACAAATTTTTACCAAAATTCTAAAAAGATGGAGAGTGACCAGAGTTGTCCTAATGATTGCATAATTCCCCTTCCTAGCAAAGTCCAAAAATCAAGCTTCGAGAATTTGGAATCCATTAAAAATAATGAAATGACAAAACGGAAAACAATGAGCGATAACGAGTAAAGATTAGATTGATGGCACGGACTAGTTGCCTTGGTCAGTTAGGTAAGATTTAGCTTTTCAGAAGAAACATGTAGGTCCAGGTCATTCTGGTCACCGTATCATATCCCATATCTATAATGCAGATGCTACAATGAAATTCATCACATTAATGGCACCAATCCAAATTCAAATTATAAAACATAATAAAGTCAACGAATCTATTTTAAGAATAGACTTCACACGCACCAATGGACGCGAGACTATACATTTTAAAAACATATCAGTATTAATTTTTGTCAATATTTATGAATTTTTTCAAATTTTATGCAGTTAAAATATTTTCTAAACGCTGCAATTTCAATGGCAACAATAAATGTGGAAACGACGTAAAAATCCAGGAAAGATTCCAGTCAATGAGGAAGGGTTGACAACTATGTGATCAATTACACTTTATTTTTTATTCATCCCGTTACCTAATCAAACACTGTACAAGAATTTTCCCATAAAACATTTCTGTTCTAACATTTAATATTACAACACAAATTCACAACATAATCCATTTTGAAATCAATTGCTGCCATCAGTTTTAACAATTTTTCAGTATCTTTCATATTATTTTGGTTTAATATTAACTAAAATAAATAAAGGGCACAACATGATACGACCCAAGCAAGTCATTACCAGGTAGTCTGTTTGAAATGATTATGAAAGAATTTCATGATGAATTCAGTGAGAAATAAACAACCATTTAAACCTGAATTCAAATAAAAATTAATAATTTTGAGGGGCTGGTCTCTTTTGACAAGTAATCTCTGACATCATAAGAGCTAGGTTTAGTTGTTACACTTCATATATAATATAGCTTATAGGTACATACAATAGAAAATTTAAATATTAGACAAACTTCTGTTATGGGACTTGTCCCAAAAAAACAAGTAAAGTAATATTTTAGTGATGAAAAAAAAGAAAGATAAAACCAAACTGTACAGGAATAAATAAAATATGAGTAAATTTCCTAGAGTGCTAGTAAAATCAAAATTTATTTGTGTACACGGAGACATCAAATTTATTGAAAAATAAATGCTCCACATACAAAACACCTGGACTTGTTTTGAAACAGGTCAGATTAGACCCCCACCCCCTTCCCCACTAAATGCCAACCTTCATTGTGAACCAGATTACTGTATTAAAATGTCAGAAGGACATGTTCACAAGAACAATAGATGTTGTACTAGAACAATTACGTCTACAGACCGACAACATAATAGGATCACAAAACGTTTGCAGTTGTTTAAGAAAGGTTAAAAAAATATAATGTTCATCTTTTGTACCTTGTCAACTTAAAATTTTAAAATATATTAAGACCAAACAATACAAGAAGACATGTTTTACATAGGCAATATCTGTCATGAGCAATATTTTACTTACAACTAATCTACTTCAAATTCAATTTGATTCAATTCAAAGCACTTTGAATTCTAACTAGCATGTTGGTGCTACTAGAGTTTCTTTTTCAACATTGTATAAAAATCCAAGTAGGCTTGAAATAAAATATTTGGAGAAAATGAACTATAAAGCCTCTTTTATATATATATATATAAAAGTTGAGGTTTTATAATGCACCCCAATGTGTGTACTTTTGTCTTTATCAAGTTCAAAGTGCATGTATGTACAATATTCAGCATATTATTAGTTGTAATGCTAACTTCAAAATTATAAATATATAAACACCAACCAGCCAGGAACAATGTGCAGAGAAAAAGTAAATGTATAATATAATAATTCAACATCAATCAACTTGTATATAATTGCAAAGTCATTTACAAAATTAAAACAAAACTAGAGGCTCAGTGGGCTGATGTCACTCACCTTTCATTCTGCTTTGAGGAAACTTAATACAGAACCTCCCATAGGTGCTTCCCACCAAGTTTTGGTTATTTGGCTAAGCAGTTACAGAGAAGAAGATATTTAGAAGTCGACCAATCAGAAACAAGAATGGCCTGTGGTGGCCATGTTTATTAACGGATCGGAACTAATTGAGCAATCTCTATAGATGACCTTCCAAGGATGCTTCCTACCAAGTTTCGATTCATTTGGCAAAGTGGTTTCAGAGAAGAAGATTTTTTTTTAGAAATCAACCAATCAGAAACAAGAATTGCCTTTGGCTGCCATGCTTGTCAACGGATCAGAACTAAATGAGCAATCTTTATTAAGGACCTTCCAAGGATGCTTCCTACCAAGTTTTGATCCATTTGGCCAAGCGGTCGGTTTCAGAGGAGATGATTTTTTTTTTAGAAATCAACCAATCAGAAACAAGAATTGCCTGTGGCGGCCATGTTTGTTAATGGATTGGAACGAAATGAGCAATCTTTATAGAGGACCTTCCATAGATGCTTCATACTAAGTTTCACTTCATTTGGCTGAGGGGGTTCAGAGGATGTGAAAAGTTAACGGATGACGGATGCCAAGTGATGGCAAAAGCTCACATTGCCTTTGGCAAGGTGAGCTAAAAAAAAAAACTAGGAATGACAAATAAAATAAAAGCATCTTTTTTCTTCTTTTTTTTTTGATTAGATAAACTGTGTGTAAATCAAAGCCTTAAAATTTCCCTACAACAGGTGATTATTAATGTCCTGGATTATAAGATGAATTACATTTTCTTTCCATTTGTAAATAATCTTCAAACTCATAAACTTTGTAAATGTTAAAATGTGAAGGTATATATTTACATGTATCATGTGTATAGATCTTTCAGTTACCTTTTAATACCTTTTCAAATATAAATTTTGTCAGTGTAGTGAGAAAATACTTTTTTATAGCAAAATTTCTTAGTGTGAATTTGCTATTATTCACAAACCCCCCCCCCCCCCCCCCCCCCCCCCCCAAATAAAGTTTATTTGGCTCAGTATGATAGAATGCATAATTAAAGTTTACCAGTCTCCAAATTTGAGGGATGAACTTTTTTAATTGAAATTTTCACTGCTCAAATAGATCTTATCCATTCTGTCCATTTTAACTTAAAAACAACAACATAAAAATGAAAAACTTACTTACTTATTTTTGGTTTATTTCTGACCATTTTTAAAAGGTAACTGAAAGCTTCACATCATTTGTACAATGTAATCATGGCTATGTATATATTAAAATACCACTGGGATAATTAAAAACTAAATAAACTGAACAAAATACACATGGCATTAAATGATTAAATATATAATTTGTATATGAAAAGTGTAATCAATAGAAAAGTTTTTCAAAAATAATAAAGAAAAAAAAAAAATACCAAAAACAAAAGTAAAACACCCTTGTTCTCAAGTACATGTATATCTTGCTCAAGCAATTGAAATCGGCACTAAATACTGATTAACAAGCTAAAAACATAACCAACCAAAAAAAATATTAATATAATCTGTTCAAGTCTAGATCAATGAATTAACAAAAAAAAAATATTAATATTTAAAGGTATTAATTATATGAACATATAAGTAGACTATACATGGATTAAATTATAAACTCAAAATTAATGACTAAAGCCAACTGTAAATAAAAACAGACAAGTTGCTATAAATACAAAGATTAAAATAAAATGAAGTATAATAATAATCTGTTTAGGGAAATCTTGCCAAAACATATGTAAATATGTAACAGTACAATACAAGGAAATAAGCACCAATTGAATATATGTTAACTGTACAACATTACTTCCCCCTGTCCCCTCTAAAAGGACTTGTGTTGATAATTTCTGTTCTGAAACATGGAACAAACATATTTAATAACAAAACAAGACTGTTACTACATATTTCAATCTATATTTTTTAAATATTCACTACCTACTAACATTTGAAAAATCAAAAAAAACTTTCGATCACTGGAAATTTGAGACAAAAAAATATCGACAAATTTGTACAAATATCACTAGGTTGTAAATGAACACACTTTTACATTGTCAGATTTTATTATTATGCAAAACTGCCATGTTATTTTAAGAGTATTAATTGGTCATCTTCATGACCTAATCATAAATTGTTCTACTTACAGTGTAGAACTAGCAGAATAAGATCACCACTTATTATACATGTAAAATGTCACATTACAATTTTTGCAACATATATATATATATATTTAATTTTAATCAAAAAGGTCGAAAGTTAACATCTAACAAATGTCCTAAATAAATTACAATTTTTTTTTTTTTTATTATTTAAAGAATGCCCTTTTCAGTTGATGAAAGATTATGAACTTATACAGTCTTTAAAAAGCAGGGATATTTATAAGCCCTTTCTTAATTGACTTGGCAGGAATTTTTTTGGTGAAAGCTATAGAAAAATAATGTGAACCTCGATAAAAGTACAGAAAGGGGGCTCAATTAGAAGGACTTATATTTCAGATTGTCAACATATTTAATATGACAATGAAGGTGGAAATTAATGTAGAAAGCACTTTTGGATTGGAAGTATATTTAAATAAAATAGCCTTCAACTTGCTGTAAAGTTGCCTTGCATTGATGGCTTCAACTTAAGGCAAAGTACATAAAGTATTACAGATTAATTTATTTTAGAAGATATTTATTTTTTATTGGCACACAATCAAAATCCAGAATTTTTACCATTTCGGTATATTAAAATAGACCTACTTGCCGACAAGTCGTGTCACTGTGTTGTTCGTTAAACGGTGTATAATATTCGGTTGTTTGTTCCCCGATTTCGCTTCTTTTGCACGATTTTTAAGCCAAATTGTCTCCCTTTATCTTCCGAATGATATGTTATGTAAAAGATGGAGAAATATGAATGATGAACTGGTATCTGGTTCTTTTATTTTCGTTCCTGGGTTCGGAGATAAAAAGTACCATTCGAAAACGAAACGTGGTTAAATGTCAAAATGGACTGGGATAATGAACAAATTTTCCACTGGTTAACAGCCGTGGGCCTGGGGGAATATGTTCAGGTGTTTAGAGGTATGCTTGTACGATGCTACACAGTGTTATCATATATGAAGATTTGTATGGTACCTCAAAAATAGATACACACTTTATAGGTCACACTTGTACTTGCATTACTGCCATTAAACAGTATTACAGATTTGATCAGTCTGTTTCAAATTTAATTTCTATTTTGTAGGTGGGGGTCATTTTAAGTATTTATATTTATGTGGTGGTACCCAAAAATAATTAAAATTCTAGTGGTAGTACCCCAAATTATTAACCCACTTTCAACAATATTTCAGCTATATTGTGGCAGTTGGGAGTTGAGTCACATAGACTCTTCAGGTCAATAAAAATATACAAGACTCGATAGAAAATCCATCCAATAGTCTATAAACTATAGACTATATCGGGAGGATCTGGCTGGGTTTTGTCAGTCCATGGGGCAAGTTTTGCCAAATATTCATTAAAATATAGATGTCCAAATGTCTGGCGAGTTTCATATATTTGTCGATTACATTAATGATATACATTTTTGGTCACCTTCCTGAACTATCTAATCATTGTTTAGTTTACCTCTACCCTCACCTTAAAAAAATTCAGAGTAACAGCAATGGGAGAGAAAGTCTATTACGATTAAAACTTTTAAAAAAAATGTTGTTGCTTACATAAGTTTAGAAAAGTGTGGCCAAATCATTGGGCGTAATTTTATGCTAAAAACATGGAAACCACATTAAAAGCAGGTCTGTCTCTGCAACCCAGACAATAATGACCCTCGACATTAAGTAGTTCCAATAAGGAACATTTGCTCAATACTGTTTGAAGTCTTACCTTTTATCAGTCAGTAAAAAAGAAACTAGTATTACTGTCTTAAGATATACCCTCCGCTCCCCACATCTGTCCAACCTATTTCCATGACCAAAACATTACTGATTGTTCCGACCAAAAATGAAAGGGACCCTCCTCTCTTCACCGGTAAGCTGCTGATAAAATTTCAAAACATTCTGAGAAACACTACTCAAGTTATCATACGACATAGGGTAAAAATCCTATTTTCCGTCATATCAAGTCCAATAACTCTGGAACGACAAAAGTGAAAATCGTCGAAAAAGAAAGGGATCCTCCTCTCTTCACCAGTAAACAGCTGATAAAATTTTAAAAGATTCTAAGAAACACAACTCAACTTATCGTACGACATAGGATTTGTCTACAGACGGACATGGTGAAACCAGTATACCCCCCCTGCAACTTCGTTGCGGGGGGAATAAAAACAATTTTGCCAATAAAGGTTAGCGCCATTCACTTCCACATTACACAATAGAAATATCATATACATGTACGTATCACAACATAAATTGGAAAATTCTGGTTGGGCATATTGTTTATAAGGTAGTTGACCAAATCATATAATTTCTATTTTTGAATTAATATTGGGTAAAAAAATTATTATCCTTTAGGTCACAGAAATAAAGCACCAATAGCTATTAACGTTACACATATGATGTATTATTTGGCACAGTAAACGTGTAAAAAGTAAAGCTCAGCATTGATATGTCTAGTTTTATATTATACAAAAAGGAAATAAATAAAATATATTTCTATTGAAGTATTAAATTTAACTTTTGTTTTCTCTATACAATAGTAATCTTGTGTGAAACTAAAATGCAGTCCTATAATATTTTGATATACTAAAAGCAGTCATATTTATGTTCTAGTTAAATCTCTATCCTGTTAATAATGTTTAATTTACACTTAACCAATTCTAAACATCGACTAGCTACCAATACAGTAAGTAGCCTGCAGTAGAATTAAGATCATTTTGAAGTAAAAAAAAACTTTTTATAACAGTCTTGTCTTGCTATTGATAAAAGATGGCACTATATAAGTAAAAAAAAACATATAAAATTGCTTGATAGGGTGGCAGCAGCCACAACAAAGTTGACTTTCACACAAAACATAAGATGTGAAAATAAACATTGTAAATTACCCTAAACCTTTACACAATTGTACAAGTTATCTATGAAAGATTCTTGGCATAGACATTTAATTTATTCACAGTAACATTTCAACAATTAAGAAAAAAAAATGAACAATCAAAACATTTGTTTAAATGCAAACAGTCAAAATTTGAAAGCATTTAAAATATTAAAAATATTTTCAAAACATCATATATTTTTTCTTTTTTCCTTTTGAAGTTATTCAAATAAGTGGAATACCATCCTAAGGTTAATCTCTATTTCTCATTCAAAATCATACATAAAATAAAATAACAATACTTCTTTGAATAACCCCAAAATTATTTTTTTTACTTTTTTTTTTTAATATATTTTTTTTATAATTTTTTTTTTAACATTTGGAACATGAAAACATATTTAACAGACTAAAATCAGTCTGTGTTAATTATTATGAATAATGAAAAGCTCGTTGTAACCACTAAAACTAGATTGTCATAATAATGAAAAGTGAAACAATGAGACTAAATAAGTAGATTATAAAAATGGACTCAAAAGGGAGCCACATTTTTAACCTTTTCTTTCCTTTTAAACGGTTTCCAAAAAAAAAAAAAAAAAAAAAAAAAAAAAAAAAAAAAAAAAAAAAAAAATGAATAAAATATACATAAAGAAAATTGTTTAAATGAAGTGTATATAATAGACAGAGCCCAACAACATTTCTTTGTTGTTGTTTTTTCAATATTTGATTATTTTTTCGTATAATTGCAATACACAACTATAACTATTTTCTATGCATGCTTATGGTGGGTAGACATTATAATCATATTATTTGATGAAAACGAAAAATGACTTATGAGCAATCTGGTTCTAAACAATAAAATATAAGAACATGTTTTAAAAAATACAACTAATAATAATACAATGTAAGTGTAAATATATAGATATATATATATATCTTTAATATGTGTAAATGATCAACATCACCATTCACAAAATATGATATCAATTTGTAAAGCCATCGATTAGAATGAACACAGAAAAAAAATAATTAAAAATCAATCCCTTTGTAAGGCACAGCAAAAACTGGTCATGTTAAATATATTCTGAGTATGTGACTAGAGTTAATACAAACAGTGTTGCATTTAAATACAACAGCATTAATGCAACTTTTCCTTGCACTCTCAAAATTACATTGTAGAAATAAGCATGCAATCCATGCCTTGGTTTTTATTTTTTTAAATTCTGCTTTGATAATTGACTCTCACATTTTGTATCTTTTTTTTGTAGCTGGAATCTGTATATAATCAATATTCAAAAATAAATAAAAAAAATTCCTGAGAATAAAAATCTTTTATCTTGCAATATTCAACAAAGCATTTCTTAAATTCAATATTTGTAAGAAATCTACAATACGTAAATCCCCATTGAATGCAGCTTTCTTTATGACATCCAAGTAAAAATATCTATGTGCATTTTACTGCAAGATTTGTCATTTGTCTTAAAATAGATTTTTTTTCATGTACGATTATCTTTAGTTTTTAATAAACTGCAATTCATATTCATAAATTCCATTCATAAAATCACCATTCAACACAAAAGCTCAGTTTTATAAACATTTTATAAGTTGCATTCATATCATAAGTAAACAATATTTGCTATAAAATAAAATTATGTAAATCTTTATTAGTATTATCTGTGTATAAAAATTGCAACTAAAAGAAAAACAAAGAAAAAAAAAGTATATTAACACAGTGGCTACAACTAGGCCCTGTAACACCTTTATAATAATATGTATAAAATGTATATAAATGATCAAGGTGTAACATTTAAATACACAAAAGTCTCAGTTTGCTTTTCAATACTTTCAAAAGCACTGATAAAACTGTAAAATAAAATAAGCACTTTCGTTTACACATTTTTCAAATAGTATAGTTCCCATTTTTATATCTTGTGCTTGCTTTCTAAACATCTCAAACACATTTAGGTAATATACAATGTATTGAGTACCAATACATGATGGTTGTTCTTGGCTAGGGTGACGACATATCCCTCTGATGTTATCTTTAATCCACAGCAACGACTCACTTTAACATAAGGACACTCAAATTCTCCAATCAGTGAACCATCTCTCTGGAACACAGCAACATGAAATCTGTTGCCATGGCTATCTCCAATGAGAACATCTCCTGCATCACTGATGTCTATACCATTAGGATAATTTGTGATATTCTCACATCCAATTCTTCTGATAAAATGTCCTTCTTCATTGAAAACAACAACACAGTGACCCTAAAATGATAGAAGTTCAAGGTAAATACAGAAATAGTGTATAAACTTTCTGTGCATCTATCTATAAATATATATAAAAGCCTTTCAGGCCTAAATTAAAATATTGATTGTTTGCCGTCAGCCGACCGACCCAAAAAAAATCTGCACGACAAAATATTTTATTGCCGTTATTAAAATTAAAAAAAAAGTATTTCCGAAATTTCGTTCCGTGTTTCAGTAAAGTTTCGGAATTCTGATAGTCTTTCCATAGTTTGTGTCGATAACACATGCAATATAGCCCAAAAGTGCAAGGTTCATGTATCTAAATCTAAAACAGAAACATGCACGGATGTCTATTTAGCTTCATGCATGCTCAGTACATGTATATTCATACTGTATGCTTAATATTTTAAACATACAAAAAATGTATGTCTGGTTCAGAAAAATTAAATAATATACCTACCTACCTACACACACAAAAAAATCTGAGTCGGAGAATGGCAAACAAATTTTTTTTTAATTTAGGCCTCATGAGAGAAATGTCAACTATAACCTATCTAGTTAGCTGTGAACCAACACATTGTAATGGAGTGTCATAGGAATACCAAAGTTAGATACCTTGCCATGCAGGGTTGACAATATAATCCATATACAAGTAATACTTCAATTAGACAACAATTCCAATGATTGGAAGATACTTTCTTATACTGATGTCTTTATGTTTGTCTAAATATTAGATAACATTAGGTCCTGACAATGCCCAATATTTAAGCTAAACATCTCGACAGTTGTGTGAAACAGAGAACAATTGCATTAGATAAGTTAATAGAAGGTCATTCATGATAACAAAAGTTATATTATGTCAACATGTTTGTACCTTAAAATCACAAACAAAATAATCTTTTCCACTTATGGCAATGTCTGATGGCTCCCTCATGTAGTCACTGCAATCAAACCATTTCACAAGTTCACCAGCTTCAGAAATACAGAATACAGTGGGGGAAACACTGTCAACTGCTACTATGTGACCTATAGAGGAGGAAATAATTTTTTTAACATGTTGTAATGTGTAAATTCTCCTGTAATTCAACTTCCATTATCAAACTATTTATCTGTAATTTATGTTGATTGATTGTTGTTTAAGGTCCTGAGCAACATTTCACATTAAGCTACTGTATATTTACAACTAGAACAAGATTACAAACTAGAGGCTTACCTCACTATCATTTATTCCTGCAATGATTACATTTAAGCAAGTTATAGTCTTTTTTATTCATATTCCCATAGCTAAACAAAGTCTTGTGGTGTGTGCCCACCTGCATTTCCAATTCCAATTCTTTTTTTTTTATTAAAATCATAGAAAACATCATAGATGCTATGCAGAGTTGCCTTCTTTTAAATTTACATTATTTCAAATATTCTGAAATCCAGTTGGGTATAATTTTATCAAATAAAACTAAAATCAAATCTTATTGGAACAAGCAGGTACAAAATGATTTTTTTTCCAAGTTGACTTAAGAAAATGTAATACTGCAAAAATGGTTTCAGCCAACACTGAATTTTTTCAGAGTATGAAAACCCAAATACCTTGCTGAGTTATGGCTAAGCCAGCTACAATATCAATGTATCTTATGGCAATTTTCTTCACATAATGACCATTCTTAGTAAATATTTGCATTCTAGACCTCTCGTTTCCACGGTCACACACAACATATTTCCCAGAATTTCTCATCACTGCAACTTTTCTTGGGTACCACAGCTGCCCTTCCTCTCTTCCTGTAAAACAAACAAAGCAATGACCTGTAAATACTTTACAATATAGCTTTTAAAATTACACCATCTTACTATCTTGATAGAAATTGGGTCACGTCATAGAGATCTTCTTGCAGTACTAAACATTCTTGTTTATAATAATACTTCACAAACTGATATTTGGAATGTGAATTTTACAATCTTTTTGGATATAAATATTTTAAGTATGTGTCATCATCAATGTAACTTATGCTTGAAATGATGTGTCGAAAATCCCCGAGTTAAGAAAGCATTGTAAAATAGTTTATGGGCAATACATCAAAGTTTTCCTTCATTGTTGCTTCTTATAGGTCTATTTCTCTTGTGAATTGTTTGTGTCAAAATTTGAGTTATGACAAAATATTACTATTCCTGCTTTAAAAAGCCAACAAGATGTTGCACGCTACGTCGTGCTAAGAATACCCCCACTCGTTCATTTGTGTCAAATTTGTATATATCTCAAGTTTTTATTACGGCAAACATGAAAAATTCAAGTCGCACGGTAAACAGGAAGTAGATGTGTGGTAAACCTGGAAAGGGGAGACACGGTACAAGTCACCATGCAAAAGCCATATATCAAATATAAAATCATTTCTTCCAGTAGAAGCCGAGATATGTTACTAAAATGTTCATTACGGCAAACATGAAAAATTGTAAGTCACACGGTAAACAGGAAGTAAATGTGCAGTAAACCTGGAAAGGGGAGACACAGTACAAGTTACCATGCCAAAGCCACATATCATATATAAAATCATTTCTTCCAGTAGAAGCTGAGATATCTGTTACGAAAGTTTTCATTACGGCAAACATGAAAAATTCAAGTCACGCGGTAAACAGGAAGTAAATGTGCGGTAAGCCTGGAAAGGGGAGACACAGTACAAGTCACTATACCAAAGTCATGTATCAAAAATACAATCATTTCTTCCAGTAGCAGCCGAGACATCTTTAACGATAATGTGAACGGACGGACAAGGTGATTGCAATATAGCCCCCTCTCTACGAGTGGGGGTATAATTACTGTCATGATTTATGATCTGGGGGCATACAAACAAAGTAGTTGGTTTGCTATTTGAGTGGGTAGGAAGGCAGTTTTAATTTTTTCTTTACACAAAAATTCCAAAATAAGACATTTCTGCAGTAAAAATGTCTATGAAGGGCCAATTTTGATTTATCCATCGGGAAACAGAATACTAGTTTATGGATTGTCTGACCTTTCAAAACATTAAAATATAACTAAGCTAACCTGGAATTCCAAACTGGTATTTGAATTCACCAGTTTTCTCAAACACTTGTATTCTGTGGTTATTGGTGTCTGCAACAATAATGTCCTCTTCTGAGCCCAGACAAAACCCATGAGGTGAATTAAACTGTCCTTTTCCTGGCCCAAGCTGTCCAAATTTACACCTACAATTTTACAATGCAACTTTTAGCACCAATTGCTTGCCAAGTTTCCTCTGGAGACACTTTTAATGTCAGTTGGACAAGTTGAGCGAGTGATTGTTGTTTGAAGCCAACTCGGCAATTTTTCAGCTATATCATGGCGAAGTTAATTTTCAATGAATAGATGATGAGGGGCCGCTCTGTACTAGACCAACACGCTTATTGGATTTGTATAGTGCTAGCTCAAGGCAACAACTGTCCACGGATAGACATGTCCCACCCCACCCCCCCTCGCACACATTAGCCCGATTCCCAGCCAACCTGTCTATACTCTTTCTCCTTAATGCTGTATGCTTAGCGGAGAAGCAACAAATCCCCGATCAGGGCTCGAACCCACGATCTACCCCTCGAGATGAGCACACTAACCATTACACAACCGATGTGATTCCCATCAAGTTTACAAAGGGCAATAATAATGAATATCTTTGTAACTTCTTCAATTCACACAAATGTAATCAGATTAATATGTATTTGCAACAGAAAAGAAGAACTTACTAATTTTTGTAATGTGAAATTATATGAGCAAGAATATGGTATTTGAACCGTTCGAAAACTGATAAAATTGGATATTTCTTTGATAATTGTTGTAATTCTATGGCCAAATGCTTGGTTGGTGTGTTAGATGAATGGTGACCATTGATATATTGTAAATATTTTATGAATAGAAATTATTTTTAATGTTCATCTTCGTACTTTTATGCGTCGTTTCCTATCGTTATTTTTGTCTCCGAACTGCGTAACGGAGTTGGATTTCTACACAACTGTGACATACAAAAATGTAAGCTAGCCGTTAAAATGTTGACAAACATTGATAATGAAGAATGGAGAGAAGAAAATTTTGAGCAGAGTAAGTATTTCTGTTACAGGTGTCATATATTGCACGTTACAATGTTTTCCGATTTCGTAACGCTATTTTTAAGCTGTGTTATCTCCTTTGTTGCAAGTCGCCATAACAATGATTAGCATAAATAAAATCTTGCGAGATGTTTAAATAGATTAATCACAGATGTTTACATTTAAGCTTTTCATTTTCTATTTTTTTATTCAATCATCCACCTGTACCGTTATGCGTTACATGTCATCCAAAAAGAAAGGTTAAATTTAAAGATTAAATAAATTGGTATGATTTGCAATTTCCGCCCAATTGAACTTCCGGTCACAAGTGAACCACGTGTAATGGAAGCGTGAACATTTATACAATTTTTTTATGATAATATTATAACTCTGATAGTGCTTACGGTTTCTTGTGGTATCCTGTCGCGTTAAAAAATATACTACTTTAATATTTAAAATGGTATATAAATGCAATAAATAACCAAGAAAAAATCCAAATGGTCTTAGATGGTGCCGTTTCATACACATTATTACCATAACTTGTAATAAACATTTGGTTTCCCGTCACGATAAAAATGTTTAAAAAGACGGGTAAATATTTTTTCCCGATATCACTTGTTTCTCTTATAGTGTTGATATAAACATATTCCACATGTGAAATATTCAAGTTTTAGTATTTAACAATTTGGATACCAAAAGAAACCAAAGTTTGAATACCATATTCTTGTTCATATATAAAAATAAAAATCTTATTGCTTCTATAAACAACATACCTAATCTGCATGGCGGATGTTTTCTGGTTTCTTCTCACAGGAGGATATTGACCAACACTACTTCCTGGACTGTTCATTCCACTTCCTCCCGACAAATTTCCAGCTTAAAAATAAAAAAATTACAATTATCATAGTGAGGTTTAATATACTTCATTAGTCAAATAACAGCTTTCCAGAGTTATCTCCACAAAACACAAAAAACCTTGCTCTCAAAATTGTTTGGGGGACTTAATCAGGTTAAAAATTGTTGACAATATCATAAGATAAATAACATAGACGTCACAATCTTCCAAAAAATATGTTTTTGTTATCTTTCCGACATACTTGTTGTGATTTATTTTGTGCTACTTCATGAATTTATATCCCTCTCTTTTTAAATGAAAAATACACTATTCAGTATTAACATTTTAAACATGTTCTATTGCTGGTCAAATTCTGAAGAAGAAAAAAAATATTTTCACAAATGAACTCTTCGATTCACACAATAAGGAAATACTTACTTGAATTAGTCATCATGTTACCGAGACTAGTCATGTTAGACATAGATCCTATGGCTCCAATGTTGCTTCCTATTGTACCCACACTACTACTTCCTCCAATACCACCTCCTACTGTACTATCCATGGAGGATGGTGATGTAGTTTGTTGTAGTAGCTGACTAAGGGCATCTAGGTTTGGTGTTTGTGATCTTGGAGTATGTGGTCTAAAAAGATTGTGCATGTTGGCATCACTGTGATTGGTCCCTACTCGATTTCCACTTGAATCACCTGTTATTAAAATAAATGCAATGTATCTGCTAATGAAATATGATACCACTACAGTATGTTAATAATAGAATAAGTATTCCAAAAACAGCAGAAACTAGAATTTTCATTCGATGTTTAAAGCAATTTTTCCAGATACATCATGGTGAGAACAAACTACACTTGATGAGATGATGATGTCTGCTTTATACTAGACCAACATAGTTGGATTTTAAATTTACAGAATAGAATTATTGAAACCTGTCTAAACCAAACCCAGAGTAAAACAGAATCCTGTATAAACCAATCTAAGAATAAGTATGTAGGAAATCTTTGTTAATTTAACATGTATAAATCGAACACCTGTCTATTCCGAACACAAATACTGGCTGCACGGAGATTCAGATTAGGCAGGTTTCACTGTATTAGATGGAGATTTCAGTTGAGCTCAGAGTCGAATCCCAACGAGATTAGTTCCCCATTAATTAATTTACTATTTAAAGTTGTTGGCTAATGGATGAGCAATCCTTTATCTGGAAAGCATGTTGGATGAACTTACTTTGACCTCCAAATCCAACAGATCCCATCTGTGCAAGTGCGGCTATGTTGCCAAGCATTGGTGCACTTGAACCACTGTTGTTGCTGGCTGCATCTACAGATATCCCACTGTCAGACATAGCAGGACTGTGAGAACTCCTAGATAAACTAGCTCCTTCTGGCAAAGATTGAGTTCCTCCAGTTATTGCTGTTGGCATTGGTCCATGGATAGACGAGGCAATGCTGAAGTTGCCAACATTTGTTAAGCCAAGACCCATGTTATTGGGCTCTGCTGCTGGTATGTGTGGAATAAAACTTGATGCAGACATCGGTGGAGGCATCATGCTGTGTTGATGCATCATCGGTGGCATGCTAAATCCTTCATTTTCAAATGAGGAATGCAGTGATGATGGTGGTCGTGATAATGATGGTCCTTCAGGTTGCTGAAGTGGAAATGTACAAGATATTAGACATTATATAAAAACTATTCTTTACTATGTAGTGCAATGAAATATTAACTATTGTAGGAATTTGAACATCAACTGATAAATCACAGTTGAAAAATTGAACGCCTTGATTAAATCATGTCAACTATTTCTCATATAAAACTAATAACTCTATTGTTTACAGTATAATACAGGGCTTAAAATAAAATTCTATTTGTTTGGCATTGCCGCCCGACCCACAGAAAAACTTGCCGCCCAAATTATTTTATTTGCATTTCAGACAATTTTTTTTTATATAAAAAAAATTGGAATCGCGCCGAATTTCGATCATGTCCGCAGAGTTTGTTTCGGGCTTTATTTATTTCAAATCTCGATCTTAAAAGCACTCGATGTATACTGTATTGAGAGCAAACGCTTAAACGACATAGAATAGAAAATGGTCTGCTACAACGAAAATAATGTCGAAGAGGCCGGCAGTGGAAAGCATCCCCCTATGCTGCAATGCATCAGTTAAGGGGGTGGGTGGGTGAACGTTTGATCAAAAATAAGATCTTCAGTTATTCTATGGACGAAACATGGGAGGACGTTCTGAAAGACCTGTTAGAAGAATATAATGTATTTTTTTTTTAAATAATTTCCCTACTTACCTACCCACCTGTGTGGGTCGGCAATGCCAAACAAACAATATTTTAAGGGTGGCCCCAGCCTTCCATTTACCATCTTTATCCACTTTTATAGTGCCCTGAACACATACATAAATATGCTATGAAGCCATCAATAAAGCTTCATTTAAAAATAAACATTTACAAGTCACATAATTACAGAATATTGTGATCAGATTCTCACATGATGTTCATAAAAACATTTGTTACTAGGCTTTCAAAATATATTTCAGTTAAACAAAAATGAGGAAGGTTGTGTGCCCTTTCCCATGTCCCAATACACAATCTACATCAACTTTCAAATCACCAGTGTTCATAATTATGTTGGACCGCAGGCCTGCATCCTGTTGAAATTTTGGTGGTACAAAGCAAACTCTCAACCTCAAAAAAGAAGTATGAATCCTATTTTGTATTTATTAAATGTATTTTATATTCCTTAGATCAACGAAATATGCATGCCCCCAACCACAATTTTCCAGAAAACTCTCGCCTGCTGAGTGCTTGCCACCTAGTGGTCCAGCACAACATTTTGATGTCCAGTCTTTTTTTTTTTAACTGACCACACGTCCAGTGGCCAATTCCAGTTAATTTTGAACACTGCCATACAAAATCTACATCATCTTACAAATCACCAATCTATCTATTAATACAGATATACCTTGGGACTTATAGTGAAAGAGCCGAAAGTGTTTTCCACAGCATTTTGGAAGGTTTTTCCATCTGTGTGAAACTCGATGTTAATATTAACATCAGGTTTTGGAGTATTGTTGATGAGTGTTAACAGCTGAGACATAATCATCTTCTTCATTAGCATCAGTTGAAGACCACTTCCACTCTTTAGAACTCTTTCTGTAAACGTACAACAATCCTCCATCTTTTCAGAAATCTTTTCAACATTATGGAACAGGTCCATGATGGCAAGTTCTTGGCATGAATGCAGTTTTTCTAATTCTTCCAACATTGTTTCCTTTAAAAGAACACAAAAGTTTATTCAGCTTTGTTAATCTTATTTTTCACTCTTTGCTTCATATAAAATTTTATACAAACAAACAAATATGGTGAGTGAAAGGTTAACCAGCAGGGTTCGAAATTAACTATTGTCCGCTAGTCCGAGGCTAGCAAAAAGTTTGTCGGACTAACTGATTTCGTTTTCCAGTTGTCCGTCGGACTATCAAAATCTTCAATTTATTGTCTACATCAAAGTGATGATCCAGTCTAAAATATGCTTGGAATAGTATATAAAATAGTCGTGCATTAAAGCGTCTTTGTGACCGATCACTTAAACTCTTTAGATTACGAATATTTAACATATTATTTCAAGCATGATACTGACATCTATGTTTTACCGCATTGACAAATGTGGAAATTTAAAGAGGGGGTCGAGTCCCTATACGACAAAGAAGATGAGATGACTGAAGAAGAAATTGCTGCATTGGAAAAAATGAACTAATAAAATTCAATTCTTGTTCCATTCCAAATTCTTACAGATTACCGGTAACTAAATAATGATAAGGCAGGCCAAATTTATTTTAATAGTTGAATACATCACAAAATAGTATGAAAATAGTCAGGTCTATCACCACATATTGGAGAAAGTTCTGAAAAGGAAGTGATTTGGATGAGAATTTACAAATTACCCTGACAAGCCTTGCCCGATACAGTTGAGCATTCCAAAACCTTTTGAAAAATTTTATTCTTTTTTTTTCTGAAAAAAAACAACCTGACATTTTTTATGCTTCATTTACACTCCAGAAACCACACAGAATGCAGGATTTTGTGTCAACATTTTCAAAGATCCCCCTAACAAGGCTCACAGCTTTACGCTGTTCCCATGGACTAGTCAGAACTCTGGAGGACTAGTCCAAATATTTTCTTAATAGCCCAAGGACTACTATCTCAAATATTTAATTTCTAACCCGTCCAGGTATTTATCTGGTCGATATAGGGAAATACATATTTTCATCACCCCTTTGATATGAAATCTTCAAAACTTTTTAGCCGTCACCAGACAGCAAATCGCTTTTCTTATGGGAATCTGGCTGTTGCACACAATATGTAAGGAGGCCATTCAAAGGGCATGATGTCATTAGTAGTGATGGGAATCGGTAACATTTTCAAGATCGATGATCGTTATATCAACATCGACCGATGATCGATCATCGGTGACAATTGCCTGCTAAATGTATTTACTGACTATAATTAATCAAATAGTCTTTATTTCAAGAGTATGATTGACAAAAGTAAAGATATGAATAAAATTGTATCGTAAATTTATAAACTAAAATTTTTCCATTAGTAAACATTAACTTAGAACAAAACAAAAGATCGTTTTCCATATGTGTAACACCTGATATACATGTAGATAGATAAATAATAGACTAGTCCAAATATGTGTTTGACAAAAGTACAGAATTGAATAAAATCAAATAATATATTTACAAACTACAATTTTTCCATTTGTAAACATTAACTTAGAACAAAACAAAAGATCGTTTTCCATATGTGCAACACCTGATATAAAATGGACTATTCCGGGAAGTAGATAAATAATAGACTAGTCCAAATATGTGTATTGACCGAGTGTCAAAAGTAGACTTGGACAAAACTGCCATATGTTTGTCAGTATGAGGGCAAAAAAACCAGCTGGGATAAAACTGCAATATTTTTGCCAGTATGAAGACAAAAAAAAAAAAAAAACAACCAAAGAACAAAGTTAAGCAATATTTTAGACACTATAGAATCAGAATCGACCACAAGGTTCAAGAATCGATCATCGGATCGTATGATGACGTCCGACTGATTAGTCGATGTTTCCGATGATCGGTGCACCACTAGTCATTAGCAGAGTTCGCGAAATGTGTCAGTCCTGTCAGACATGACCTGCAAAATTTGGGCAGATTTTGCTGAGTTCGCGAAATGTGTCAGTCCTCTCAGACATGACCTGCAAAATTTGGGCAGATTTTGCTAAGGACTGACACAAGATTGGTATTTTGCAATAGAAAATTAATGGGGACTGACATTTTTTTCACTAGGACCACCAAACCCATATGCAATTTCGCGAACTCTGCATTAGATGAACTAGATTCTAGGTGTTATAACATCTCCCCTTCATTTAGACACGAAATCTCATAAACGATAGATTTGCTTAATGCATGGCATGAATTAGTCCATTGTTTCACCAAACGTGTTTTTACAAAAGTTGGAGATAAAATATTTTGAAATCTAATAGTTTATGTTAGATTCTACCTATCTGTATTGTCCTTGGAGATTGACTCATCAAGATGGGAAGGATTAATTTAACCTTGCCACAACCCAAGCAAGGATCTTGATTTCATCAGCATATGATGATTTTAATTTTTGCGTTCAGTGATTGGAGGTAATAGGTTTGTTGTTGACATTACTGGAATTGTTCGCAATTACTGTTAAAACTTTCTTTTCATAAACTAAAAGCCTAATCTTATTATGAAAAGTTGGTGTATAAAAGATGAATTGCACTTTGTATTATAGTATTGTTGTACCACAATATAGGAATAGGCATGCAATGGCTCAGAACATGTTTATAGTATGAAATTACTAACTTAACTGAACTTAAGAAACTGATTTTACAATGAAGTTATGATAACTTTATATTGCTTATAAATGACCATATCAAATTAACCCCTACCTTTTGCTTCTCAAGAATTGTTTTATAGGTTTGGAATGTTTCTTGTACAAGCCCTTTAGCATTGTCTCTCTGCATCTGCAACTCAGATAAAGAATTCTCAAGGGTTGATGATGCTTCATCACACACAGACACTTTACTCCTACATTCAGTAATCAGTGCTTGGAAATCTTCTCTCTGCTTCTCTACAATGTCCGATATCCTTTCATAATGGTGGTCTGGTTGCTTGTGTTCTGCCAACATGCATTCATTACAGATGGGTACCTACAAAGAAATATTTCTATATATCAGACTGTCCCAATGTTATGTTGTGTTAGTGCTGTTCATAGTTATCCTACACAAAATTGTTTTAAAACCAGAGGCCCCACTAGATTGAATCGCTCCATTACAAATCTTATGTAAAATTTTAGACTCGGGCATTTTCTTATGTGCTAGCTTGGCTATGTATATTAAAATGACATTAAAGGACATGCAGGGTCTCACTTTCAGGTAACCGGAACCACTATTATCTTTCTATTTGGCCTCATTTTCCGTTTGTTAAAAACAATGGTTAAGTTCTTGGACATAACTTACAACTTATCCATCGATCATCATACCAATGTGTAAATTTCAGAAGCAACAAACCTTGGGTTTTCTAAATACCAACAAACTGCAAATAGTCTTAAGCGTTATAACAATATATACCATTGATGCAGTAAATACTATAAGAAAGGAACATTGTAAACTGTATATATTATAATATACCTGACAGGTCATGCAGAAAAACTTCATGTTTTCAGTTGGATGGTTGAAACAGAATATTGGCTTGTGGAAAGATACCTTTTCTGTACCTTGCATGTCATCAAAAGATACAACCTGCAAATTAATGTCACCATAATAGTTATTTTACAAAAAATTATAAATGTTATTTGTGTCATTCATTCATTCTTATAAACCACTCATCTAAAATGTATGCTCTAAGATACACTGATTGCATGCTGACAGCTTGGTCCTTCTTTTGACAATCAACTATATTTTGGCTATTTAATCGTCTGCATGGATAAAACTTACCAAGGACACAATAGCCCTTGACAACTGAATTTTGGTCTGGATCCCTGAAAATGTTCAGACAGTAACTCAGCTGGCTATTGAATTTTGAATATTTTATATACAGATGTGTCTCTACTTGGAAATTATCCAAATACCATAGAAACTTAATAACAAAATAACACCTGATACAACATAGTAATAGACAATTATAAACTAAACAAACGTGTACTTTAAAAATAAGCATACTTAAAACAATTTTGAATTCTTTAAAATCCTCTAGGCCTATTCTTTCATGGTTCTAAACAACTAAAAGTATAGTTACTATACCTTGTGATTATCAAAACATCTCATAAACTGGTGGGCTGTCACACAGTTGGCACAAAGATAGCTAGCACAATCACAACATCTTGCCACTGCCTTCTCTTTAGCTTTGCAACTAGTACACACAAGTTTCATTTCATCCATTGCAGACATTTCCAGTAAATCTGTGATGATATGGTCAGTTTGTAGATCTTGTACTCCATTTCTAGGAATCTGTGTCTCCTGTTTACATTTTGAACAAATTATAACATCTTTTTGGGAAGGGTCTTCAAAATCTTCGATTTGCTTTTCTAAACAGGACTGACAGAAAATGTGCAGACATGTCAAAATCTTTGGCTGGTTATACTTTGACTCGCAAATGTCGCAAGTGTTTTCATCATTTCCTATGCTCAATGAGCTCAGAGAATCAATTGGGGACTCCCTAGAGTCAACTGGAGAATCTCTTGGAGAACTTTCTTTGCATGCCATGCTTTGTTATTCTGAAAAGAGAAAAGAACAATTATGCAAGATCTGTCTTACAAAATCATTGTTAAAACACCATTAAAGGTCACATCAAAGTAATGGGTTAACCCTGCCACATCTTTCTACCTGCCTCAGGCCAAGACGTGGTTTCTTTCTGCCTGCCTCAGACCAAGACATGGATTTCTATCTACATATAGATGTTGTTATCCTTGTGTCCTACTATCATATGAGGTCAGAGGTACTGTAGTTGATCATCACTGTTCATTCAAAAACAAAAATTAAACATATTGTTAAATTCTGTTGGTCTATATTTTATAATATGGATGTACAAAGGGAACAGCATGTTTTTTACATTTCCCATTACATGTTGTGGGCGTGTTTTTTCAATCCCCAGCGTGATATAGTGTGTTTTCCATCGCGGAACACGCTATATCGTGGGAAACCACGATATGTGGTGGAAATCCGTCGCGAGAAAACACGACAGCACTTCATGGATTGGTATACAGCACACGTATATTTTGTGTACGGTAATCGTTTTAAAATATAAATATCAGTCTTCGAAATTAGGCGGTAGTCCGAAGCCTGTGGCGTGTACAATTGTACACGGGTGTATAAAATGAGAAGTTCCACAAGTCTGACGGGCCCGTGAAAACCAGAGGCTCCCAGGAGCCTGTAATCGCTCACCTGGATCAAAGCTGCTTTCAATAACAACGCAACTGCACTGTGGCAGCCATCTTGGTGGGAGAGCGCGACTGCCGGACACAATTTTGTAAGAGGACCATCCAATGACTATTCCATCAAAGTTTGGTTCTAATTGAGCTACTGGTTCCAGACAAGATGGTTTTTATGTGAATTTCCCATAGGGTCCTATGTTAAACTAAGTACAGCTGTGCAGCCATCTTGGTCAGAGGGCGGGACCACCAGACACAATTTTGGAAAAGGACCATTCAATGACTATTTTATCAAAGTTTGGTTCTAATTGAGCAACTGGTTCTAGACAAGAAGATTTTTATGTGAATTTCCCATAGGTTCCTATGTTAAACTAAGTTCGGCTGTGGGGGCCATCTTGGTCGAAGGGCCGAACCGCCCGACATATTTTTGGAAGAGAACCATCCAATGACTATTTCATCAACATTTAGTTCTTATTGAGCAAATGGTTTCAAACAAGAAGATTTTTATGGGAATTTCCCATAGGGTCCTATGTTAAATTAAGTTCGGCTGTGGTGGCCATCTTGGTCGGAGTTCTGAAATGCCGGACACAATTTTGGAAGAGGACCACCCAAGAATCATTTCAGAGGGTGCTGCTAATACTATAGTACAGAAAGGGACATACCGTGATAGTGGTCATGTCTAGGACAGTGATGGCAGAGATCAATTTGGGCCACGCCATCGCGCCAAAATTTTATATGGCCCATTAAAAAATTATGTGTGCGCCAGTAGGGCGCATTACCGTCACGTATGGCCCATACAATTGTACATCGTGCGCCGGTAACAAGGATCTGCATACTTATTTTGTTTCGACTGGTTCTTAATTTTTGTTTCATCCCGCGAACGTAACCAGGCGAAAAAGTAAACCAGTCACACAATCATCAGATACTTTCGCTGTTTTTCATACTCGGGTCTCAATCATAACGAAAACTGTTGAATGACAACAAAATGCCTCCCAAAAAGGCAAGATCTGAAAAAAAATCAAAAAAAAACGGACACAGGTACAACCACAGAGGCGAATGAGCCTATTGAGGTCGATGATGACGTATCACACGAAGCCAGCGAAAACAAGGAACAATGAAAGTTTCAGTCCTGTTGGGCCAGTTTATACACGCGGTTAACATGCGACAACGGTGATCAGGGGACAATAAAACACCAGGTGTTAATCTTGTAATCAAGTGTGTCGTTTTACAGGTGAAATTACGTTTTTATATTGCCTATTTTTTTTTCCAGGTCCTCAGAATTAAAAAAAAACACATTTTTATTTCTTTCCTCAAAACTGCGTTTTTTAAGTAAAACGCCTGTTTATGAAGTATCTATACTTACCTGCATCAACTTTTTGCAATGTTCTCGGGTCGTCTTCAGCATTTGCCTGAATTCAAATTTAAATTTCCCACCTCAAAAACCTATCGGTTACCTCCCTTAAAATACAAGCCTCGTTTTCAGTTGTGAGGGCAACTTTAGGAAAAAAAAAGGCCGTAAGGGGAGGAGGGCGGGTGATGCAGGTAAGTATAGATACTTCATAAACAGGCGTTTTACTTAAAAAAAAACGCAGTTTATTTCACTATCTATACTTACCTGCATCAACTTTTTGCAATACATAATTCCTCTAATTTGTAGAATTCAAGGGAGGAGGGAAGGCTAAATTAAAAATAACATTTACCCACCTCCTAAAACTTCCTCTTGGCTGTCTCCAATATAGCTGATCTAGCAAATCTTGCACCTTTGGTAGGCACATCCTTCATGTAGAATGAAGTGAAAGTACTTTCAGATGCCCAATGAGCTGCTCTGATAATTTCAGTTATGGACGCTCCATTAAACAAGGCCCAAGAAGTGGCAAGTTTTCTTGTATCATGAGCATGCACTGTACTTAAATGTTTGCTGGTGTCTTGATACACCCATTTAATTAAAGAAACGATCCATCTCGCCACTGAATTTTTCGAAACTGGTCTACAAACTCCTTTTTGGTATGTAATAAACAAGCTATCTGAATCAATCTCTTTCCTTTGAGCTTCAGTTCGTTTAATATACATTTTCAATGCCCTATACAGGGTTCATACACTTTTTTGTTGAGCAAAATCAAGGACTTTCCATGACAAAAATTACAGTTTTCAAGCACCTTTTTCTGAGCATTTTCATATATAAAACCTTGTTTAACCTTACCTTTCTTCAAGTGAAAATGCCTGTACCCATGTCAGGAAAATGATGGATGTCCAATGTCAGTGGTAGGAAATGTCAAAACTTTTGTTGCAGCATTGTGCTTTATGAATATCTGGGCTATTTCAGAGTTGACGAAACGATTTTTTTCTGTCTGACATTGGGTCAGACAGGAACTGAGGTTCTGTCTAACCCATGGCCTTTGTGTCTGTCCTACCATTTTTTTGTAATATTGTATATAACCTGTCACATTTTGTTTTTTATACAGAACTGAATGCAAGATTACCTATAGTCATGATCATTAAACAACTCAATTAAATGTTTTTCTGTATACATATAATATTTTTATCTAAAAAGATAAGGCAGATATAGCCAAGAATCCGTATCTAATGGTCCGATCACGGTCCGAATATTATACACCAATGTCAGTTTCCGGTTTACCTACATGTTTAATTTCAGTTAAGAATATGAATCTGTTGTCATCTTCAATATATAAGCATCTCAAAACATATTTAATTAAACACAAACAATCTTTGATACTTGGGGAGTGTGGAAGTCAACTTATTTCTGTGCTCAGTAATATATTTCAGTTTTAATGTTCCACGTTTTGCATGTTCTCGTTCCTACTAAAACGAAAGGATGTTTACATTTACAATTTCGATTACAAATAGGAACGTGTCGGTCTGACAGAACAAATAAACATATTTCAAGTCTCTGTCCGACATTTTAATAAAACTGAATTTAATGCCATTGGCAGTGGAAACTGGGAGTGAATAAATTTCAATCGCCAACTGGACGACCACAAAGTAATATTTTCGTGACGGACATTGGGACAGACACAGTAACCATCAGTCCGCTTTTGCTCCAGCCAGGTCGGACGATTTTCGCCAGCTCTGCTATTTCTAAGTCAGGCATGGTATTGTGGCTGCTCTAGCCATTTGTTCAGGAATTTACATTTTCCCGGCATCTTGAACTGGCAATGATCAAGGTCACTGGCGACCGACGGCTGATCACGCGATGTTATGATTTTTTATTTTCATAATTTTTAATTTAGAACATAAGTGGACACGTTTGATGTTATACCCATTAAGAAATACGTTCAGGAAAACCCATGAATCATCACGGAAACCAATTAAAACGACAAGCTTGAAGCCAGGTGATGGGATTACATTAATGCGTATTTTTTATTTGAGCGGTAAAATTCCGGAAAACACCGCGATTTTCCACAAATAGCGCGTAGTGATACGGGAAGGTCTATTTATATTTCCATGGGTAACTGAGGTTGTTGACATCGATTCATCGTCTTGGAAATCGAAAATGACTGTTAACATGCACTTATTTCGCGGGAATAAGATTGTTCAAATGAAAAAGTAGTTTTCAAGGGTTTTCAAGCACCTTTATTGGAATTCAAGTACTTTCAAGTCCTTGATTTTGCTACTTTCGTTTTCAAGTACTTTCAAGGATTTCAAGCACCTGTACGAACCCTGCCTATATGGACAAAGTAACAAATCTCTAGCCTCTGTAGCAAAATTATGAAAAGACGGAATGAAAATTGGAATCCATGGGTTATTTAAACGCTGTGTCTCACTGAGAAATTGTAAATTAGGCAAAAGTCTAATGCCATGTCTCTCATATGTCAAATTTCCATCTTTCACAGATAATGCATGTAACTCACTAACCCTGGATGCTGTTGCTAATGCAATTAAAAATACTGTTTTCCATGTTAAAATTTTTACATCACAAGATAAAAGAGGTTCAAAAGGTGGATCACATAACCTCCAAAGTACCGCAGGTAAATTCCAGTTAGGGAGAAGTGGTTTCAAAATTGGATTTGAATTAAAAATACCTTTGATTAATTTTGAAAGGTCTCCATTAGTGCTAACTGAACGACCACCCCAACCTTTATGTTTTGAACTGATTGCTGATCTATAACCTATAATAGTAGCCACTTTACACTTTTTAACTGAATGTAAATAAACAAAAAAGTCAGCAACATTACCTACAGAAGCTGAAGTCGATTTCCCTTACAGCACACCAGCTACTAAATATTTCCCATCTAACGGAATACAGTCTCCGTGTGGAGGATCTGATAGATTGTTCCATATATTTGGAAGCTTTTGATCTGCAGATATTTTCCACACTGCCAGATTTAGACTTCTTGGATTTGGATGTAATGACAGACCTCTGTTCTGAGACAACAGGTCGTGTAATACTGGTAGTTTTAGAGGAACATCCACTATTAACTCCAGAAGTTGAGGAAACCAAGACTGATGTGGAGCTAAGGGCGCTACCAGAAGAATTAAGCAATTCTCTTGTCTGACTTTCATTAAGACTTTGGGAATGAGTATGGGGGGAGGAAATGCATATGCAAACATCCCCTCCCAACTCACAGTGCATCGCATGTCCATGCTAGGGGATCTGGATAAGGACTGCAAAACACTGGAAGCTGAGAGTTGGCACGAGTGGCAAAGAGATCTATGTTTGGGGTTCCCATTATTTGAAAAATATGTTGAACTATTGATGGTTGGAGTGCCCATTCTGTTAAACGCACAAGTTTCTGACCCCGGGACAACTTGTCTGCAAGACAATTCTTTTTCCCTGGAATATGAGCTGCATGGATGTGAATGTTGTGTTTTAAACACCACTGCATCATGTCCCATAAAAGAAGACAAAGTGGTATTGATTTGGTTCCCCCTTGCTTGTTTATATATGCCACTACTGTGGCATTGTCGTATCTGATAAGCAGATTCTCTCCCTGAAACTCTATCAATCATTCCATACAGCTCTCATCTCTAGCCAATTGATATGATGATTGATCAATTCCTTCGGCCACTGACCTGCCACCTGATGAGTGCCCAAGTGTGCACACCAACCCCACTTGGATGCATCTGTTCACAGAACTTTGTTGTGTGGATATCCCTGCAGGGGTACCCCTCTGAAAATATTCCTCTCTTGTTGCCACCACATTAAGTGTGTTGCTAGTATGGGGAAAACTGGAATTTTGAAATGTAGTCCATCTATATGTGGGCGCCAGAAATAGAGAAGGTATATTTGGATAGGGCGCATATGTAAACGGTCATATGGAACTGTATCTATGCATGAAGCCATGAGTCCCAACAGTCGTAAAAAATGGGAAGCTGGACATTGGCAGTTGTAGATTATATCTGCAATTGCTTGGTTGATTGCCAAAAACCTGTTCTCGGAGGGGAGAACTAACCCCTTGTTCAGGTTGAAAACTGCACCCAGATAGGTAATTATCTGTGAAGGCACTAAATGGCATTTGTCTAAATTGATTACCAATCCTAGATCTACCAGAAGTTGTATTGTTTGATTTAATTGATGAAGTAACAATTCTCGAATCTGATTTTTGACTAGCCAATCGTCCAGATACATAAAAATGTGAATGTGTTGACTGCGGAGATGCCCACCTACTGCGGCCATTAGTTTGGTAAATACCCTTGGTACAACTGTGATGCCGAAGGGCATGGCTCGAAATTGGTAATGAACTCCCTGTACACAAAACCTCAGATACTTCCTGTGAGGTGGAAACATGGGAATGTGTAGGTATGCATCTCGCAGATCTAAGGTGGACCCCCACATGGAGGGCTTGAATGATTGATCTTAGTGTTTCCATCTTGAAATGAGATTTTTCCATGTATACATTGAGAGGTTTCAAGTTTAATATTGGACGGAGACCTCCGTCTTTTTTTGGAATAATGAAAAAGGTGCTGTAAAAACCCTGGCCTTCCTGACTTGGTGGTACTAATTCTATAGCACCTTTTCCTAATAATTTTTTTACCTCTTCTAAAATATTTGACATATGTACAATATTTAACAAATTTGTTGTCCGCACTCCGGACTTTGGAGGTTTGCTTACAAATTTTAGACGCAACCCTTCCTCTACTATTTTCAACACCCAGGGATCGGAAGTTACCTGCTTCCATTTGTCGACAAAATTCTGTACATGACACCCTACCTGGGTCTGATCCTGGGCTAACTGTACATAACTTATCAATCTTTTTACTTCTGGGGACGAAACCCCAGCTGTCGTGGTCCCTTTTTTTGAAAGGAGTCAGAAACTGAACTTTGACCCCTTCTGTGCTGGTTGTTTGATTTGTGTTTTTGATGTGGACCAGAGGACTTGAATCTTTTAGCAGAGTCAGCTGAGTAATCACCATCCACAACCTTGCATTTAGCCCCTACATGTAAGTTTGAGGGCTTAGACTCTTGTTTGTCAACGACTTTTATTTTTCTTAGATGCTGAGTCTCCTTTGCATCACGGATATTTTCAGCACTGTCATGAAGCAAATCAAAAATTTTGCCGGCAAATAAATTAGGACTAAGGGTAGATAATTGTTTCAGTTTGTTTACTGTAGACTTATTCTTAAAGGACATCTCCTTAATATGCAAGATTCGTCTACATTTCACAGAATTAACTGCAATACGAGCAGTAACATCAGACATTGCTTTGAAAACTTGAAGCAAAGCCTTTAATGCATCAAGTCGATCATCATCAATATTAACCTTGGCAATATACGAAGTTAGCAAGACACCATGTGATATTTGGCGCAACAAAAGCCTAGACTGAGAATCAATCTTTTTTAATTCTATGTTTTGTAAAAACAATTCCCTGTTCTTAAAATGAAAATGTGATTTTTTAGATCCAAAGTTTTTATTCTGACCCTGTTGTACATTGCAACTTGTCAAACCTTCCTCTGCATTTTCATCTAAATGAGTAGGGGTACAGAATTGATTGAAATGATCACTACTAATCTGGAATTTCTCATCATCAGAGGCTTTGAAAGTACGTAGGGTACCTTTATTCACAAATTCCTTATCGACTGAATGTAAAGCATTCAAGACAACCCCATCTAAAGGAAGCCTACATCTTGGTGAGGAGTTATTTTGCTTGTCACATGACAAGTGATCCGAGACAGATTAGTACTGGACCTCCTGTGATTTTTCACTATCAACCGTGATACCAAGTTCTGATGCTACTTTACACATAAGGTTAGTGTAGCCAAAATTATTGTTAATATCTGCATGATCTACAAAAACTTGGTCTGAGCAAGTACCAGCCACTGAATTCTGGTCTGGATTTTCATTATCCCCATTATCACTCTTGGACTCTGACTGGTTACGAGCCAAAACTGAAAACTCGGACTCGTCTTCCGAGACATCCTCATAATCATTATTATTGGAGAACTTGTCAAACCTACGTCCGACATTTGAGAAAGTTGATGTAGTCGTGTTTGCAGTACATGACACACTAGTGGATACAGAGGTTGTAGTATTTGAGATAAAAGTGGCAGACGTTGCTGCAGACCTCAAGAGGGTAGGATTAAGGACCTCTTGAACTCTCTTGTCTACAAAATCTTTCCAAAAGTCTGGTTGATTTGGCATATTAAACATCCACATAAATGGATTAGACGTCATTTCAGTTCGTGCCTGAGCATTAATGTCGATATTAGATGCGTGAATATCATGGACACTGCCAACCCCTACAGGGGAGTTACTTTGGAAGGTCCCTGTCCCCACAAGAGGACTTTGGGTGGTTACTGTCCCCGCAAGAAGACTTTGATTGTTTTGGTTGTCGGCCCTCGTAAGAAGGCTTGAAGCAACAAATTGTCGTGTCCCCGTAAGAGGACTTGAAGTTGTAGGACAAGTCTCAACATCAGTCGATCTTGACTGTGTTTCTTGGTAGCTGCCAAGCGAGCTTTGTCAATCATACGTTCGACCGACTGACGTTTTTCTGATGTCCAAGATTTACAAATCTCGCACGGAAATTCACTATTACAAACTCGATGACGGTAACAATCATGATCATCCAAAATATTAACCAATTTATCACACTTTATACAAAGTTTGAAATCCGCTGACATCACGTAATATATACGTAATCCAAATAAAATAAACGATAAAAAGGGTAAATAAAGGTTTCTGCTTCAGAAATAAAACGTATTTTCTCAACTAAAAATCATTTAATATACTCCAAAATAGTTGTATAAAATCAGGACCATTTTGCTGAAGACATAGCATGGCTGCCCGAAAAACGAGGCGTGTATTTTAAGAGAGGTAACCGATGGGTTGTTGAGGCGGGAAATTTAAATTTGAATTCAGGCAAATGCTGAAGACGACCCGAGAACATTGCAAAAAGTTGATGCAGGTAAGTATAGATAGTGTAATAAACGTAAAACATCCTTGAACGTAACCCCGGGAATGAAATCCTGAGATCGAGAAAATAGCACGAGAACGGAGAGTTCATTTGAATTGATGAATAAATTGTAAATAATAAATTATTATTCAACTTCAATTCAGTGAAATTATGGGTTGTGCAAATTTGTTTCATAGATTTTTAACCTTGGCTGTGTATTGCGTATCTACACCTAGTATTTTATTTACACGCATACACAACGTGACCTGGCTTGTGCACAAATGAAGTTTCATAAACACATGTGCGATTTGTTACGTTTTAAAGCATATTTCCAGTTCAATGTTACATTTTAGTTCAATAATATTTTTTATACGTTCAGTATTTTTTTTATTTTAATCTTCATAGAAAACCCAGTTAAAACCCTTTTTGTTGTAGAAATATGTACTAATTAATTTGTATACGGTCATTGAAGAATTTGATTAAAAACAAGATATGATTATAATCTAATGATCATGAAGTCTCAAGTCTCTCAAACCGGTCACTGACAACAGGTCTAAACTAGAGGCTCCCAGGAGCCTGTATAGCTCACCTGGGTATAATAACAACATCAGTCAATAAAACTTGATAACTTCGGTAAAAAAAATTAACAATTGTAGCCTTCGTCATTTTTATAAATTTGATGAAAAAAGGGCAAGAACTCCAAGATGGGTAATCAGATTTACTTCAAAATTGCAGGTAAAAAAAAAAATTGATCGAAAGGTCGAACCGCCAGACACATTTTTGGAAGAGAACCATCCAATGACTATTTCATCAAAATTTTGTTCTTATTGAGCAAATGGTTTCAGACTAAAAGATTTTTATGGGAATTTCCCATAGGGTCCTATGTTAAATTAAGTTCGGCTGTGGCGGCCATCTTGGTCGGTGTTCTGAAATGCTGGACACAATTTTGGAAGAGGACCACCCAAGAATCATTTCAGCAAAGTTTGGTTGAGATTGGCTCTGTAGTTTCAGAGAGGAAGATTTTTTTAATTTCATCCCCCCTTTTTTTCTAATTTGCATAATCGGTCAAACTCGGTAAAGTTTTAAGTTCATAAAAAATCCCGTAATATATGTTAAAAAGCTCATCATTATGCTTATACAGTTCAAATTTGGGCACTTTCTGGCTTAAAATAGAGCAGTTTTGGCCATTTGAAGAAATTTCTATTTTTAGTAATGGTGGCCATCTTGGATACAGGACGGCGCTGACGGACACAATTTTAAAAGGGGATCACCTAAGGATCATTTCAGCAAAGTTTGGTTGAAATTGGCTCAGTAGTTTCAGAGGAGAAGATTTTTTTTTAATTTCATCCCCCCCTTTTTTTTTATTTCATAATCGGTCAAAGTTCAAAGTTCATAAAAAAATCCTGTAATATATGTTAAAAAGCTCATCATTATGCTTATACAGTTCAAATTTGGGCACTTTCTGGCTTAAAATAGAGCAGTTTTGGCCATTTGAAGAAATTTCTATTTTTAGTAATGGTGGCCATCTTGGATACAGGACGGCGCTGACGGACACAATTTTAAAAGGGGATCACCTAAGGATCATTTCAGCAAAGTTTGGTTGAAATTGGCTCAGTAGTTTCAGAGGAGAAGATTTTTTTAAATTTCATCCCCCCTTTTTTTAAATTTCATAATCGGTCAAAATCGCTCAAAGTTCAAAGTTCATAAAAAATCCTGTAATACATGTTAAAAAGCTCATCATTATGCTTATACAGTTCAAATTTTGGCACTTTCTGGCTTAAAATAGAGCAGTTTTGGCCATTTGAAGAAATTTCTATTTTTAGTAATGGCAGCCATCTTGGATACAGGACGGCGCTGACGGACACAATTTTAAAAGGGGACCACCTAAGGATCATTTCAGCAAAGTTTGGTTGAAATTGGCTCAGTAGTTTCAGAGGAGAAGATTTTTTTTTAATTTCATAATCGGTCAAAATCGGTAAAAGTTCAAAGTTCATAAAAAATCCCGTAATATATGTTAAAAAGCTCATCATTATGCTTATACAGTTCAAATTTGGGCACTTTCTGGCTTAAAACAGAGCAGTTTTGATCATTTGAAGAAATTTCTATTTTTAGTAATGGCGGCCATCTTGGATACAGGACGGTGCTAACGGACACAATTTTGAAAGGGGACCACCTAAGGATCATTTCAGCAAAGTTTGGTTGAGATTGGTTCAGTAGTTTCAGAGGAGAAGATTTTTTTTTTATTTCATCCCCCCTTTTTTCTAATTTGCATAATCGGTCAAAATGGGTAATGGGATTTACTTCAAAATTGCAGGGTAGGTAGATCTTGATATGCTGCACATTTTTGCAATAAACTTAACATCTATCTCTAAATAGTTTTTGAAATATAAGACGAAAAGTATTAAAATGAAAAAAAAAAATTGATGAAAAAAGGGCAATAACTCCAAGATGGGTAATCAAATTTACTTCAAAATTGCAGGGTAGGTAGATCTTGACATGCTGAGCATGTTTGCAGTTTCAACTTACCATCTGTCTGTTATAGTTTTTGAAATAAAGGACGAAAAGTATTAAAATTTTGAAAATTTAATGAAAAAAGGGAAATAACTCCAAAATGAGTTATGGGATTTACTTCAAAATTGCAGGGTAGGTAGATCTTGATATGCCGCACATTTTTGCAATTTAAAGTTAACCTTTATCTCTTATAGTTTTTGAAATATAAGACGAAAAGCATTACAATTTTACAAATTTGATGAAAAAAGGGCAATAACTCCATGATGGGTAATCAGATTTACTTCAAAATTGCAGGGTAGGTAGATCTTGATGTGCTGATCATTTTTACCCCATGTCAGATTTTTGATATTACTAACGGTTTTTGAGTTATTACCAAAAACCTGCAATTTTACCATATGTTCTATTTTTAGTAACAGCGGCCATGTTGGTTGGTGCACGGCATCACCGGACACAATTTTGAAACTAGATACCCTAGTAATGATTCAGACCAAGTTTGGTTTCCATTGGTCTAGTACTTTCAGAGGAGAAGATTTTTGAAAAAGTTTACGACGTACGACAGACGACAAGTGATGAGAATAGCTCACATGACCCTTTGGGTCAGGTGAGCTAAAAATAAATCAAAAGCTACCTTTGAAATCGAACAATATTGAATTTTTGCGGTATTGTGGTAGCAATTTTGAAAATGGAGACCGGTAAAAATTTTTCGATGTCAGGAATCAATTCAGGTCATCATAATCTACCTACATATGAAATTTCGTTGAAATCGAACAATGTTGAATTTGTGCGGCATTGTGACGGCCATTTTGAAAATGGCAACCGGTAGAAATTTTTCGAAGTCAGGAATAAATTTGGGACATCATAATCTACCTACATATGAAATGTCGTTGAAATCGACAATGTTGAATTTTTGTGGCCATTTTAAAAATGGCGACCGCTAGAAATTTTTCAATGTCGTGTATAGATTCGGGACATCATACATAATCTACTCGCAGATGAAATGTCGTTGAAATCGGAAAATGTTGAATTTGTGAGGTATTGTGGTGGCCATTTTGAAAATGACGACCGCTAGAAATTTTTCAGTCAGGAAATCATAATCTACACACATATGAAATGTCGTTGAAATCAGACAATGTTGAATTTGTGCGGCATTGTGGTGGCCATTTTGAAAATGGTGACCGGTAGAAAATTTCCGATGTCAGGAATCAATTCGGGACATCATAATCTACCCACATATGAAATGTCCCTGTAATCGGACAATGTTGAATTTGTGCGGTATTGTGGTGGCCATTTTTCAATGTCGACCGGTAGAATTTTTTCAATGTCGAGAATCAATTCGGGACATCATTATCTACCCACATATCAAATTTTGATGATATCGGACAATGTTGAATTTTTGCGGTATTGTGGCGGCCATTTTGAAAATGGCGACCGATAAAAAATGTTCAATGTCGGGACATCATCATCTACCAACATATCAAATTTTGATGATATCGGACAATGTTGAATTTTTACTGCCCATAGTTTATGCCCTGTTTTGGCAGCCATTTTGAAAATGGCAGACATCTCGAAAATTTTGAATTTTTTTTTTGCTCCTCTAATGGTGACCTATCACCATGTAAAATTTTATGTCTCTATCATTATCCATTTAGAAGTTATCAACATTAATGTACGAAATTTCAACATAGATAACTATTTTGCGTTTTCGATTTTCAAGCCGTCTTCCAATTTATTTGTACTTTAAAAATAAATTTATATCTTTTTTTCTTATACAGTAAAACCCCGCTTTAGTTTGCCCCTCGATTCACTGCCAAACTCGTGTATCACCAAGAATTTCTGCAGTCCCGTTTTCCGTATGTAGTAATAACCCGTTAAAATGCCAAACTCCCATACCGCCATCCGCCACGGTAATTGAAGATCAAACGGTCAATTTACTGTTATTTAAACCTCGATCATAATGCCAATCAATAATGTCACACCTCGGTGATTTTAGAATGCCTGTCAATCAAGGTAAGTAAACAAGCAGTCAAGGCAAATAGATATCACTGTGAAAACAGTTAATTGTTTTCTTTACAATAAAATTTTACAACCCTGAACTGATTACTTTTCATTCTGAATAAAGCTTAATAAATTTGTTTGTGTGTTCTTTCATTTGTGTTGAAAATGTCGATGCCTAAACGTAAAAGAAATTTGCTTGATTTTCGACAGAAAAGAGAAATTGTAGAAATTAAGAATCCATCGATATATTGGAAAATGATGTCCTCCAGTGACCTCGACTTTCTGAACATTAATGAAGAAATAAGTGCAAGCCTTCCTTGTAATGGGTTATAATCCACGTGAACATGTTGTGAATTATTTGATTGTGAATGCATGGGTAAACACGACAGAAATGTTTATATGTGAATAGATTTTTAACAACTTCCGGTTATAGAAATAAAATTTACTTCCAAACCATACACTGACGGTGACACGCTTCTAAGTGTTGTATAAACATTTTTCAATTAAAGTATAACACCCTTGCTTCTATAAACATATTTTATCACCTTTCTGTAAACAATTAATGATCCATTATCCATAAGTTAACTGTACATTTGCCCCGGGGACAGAATTAATCTTGTGACACAAAAAACGTTATTGTTCTTTTTTAAGTTGTGATAAACAAAAATTGAAAATAAAATGGAGAGTAAATATTTGTAAGACGTAAAAACAAATTTAATATATATTAAAGGAAATTGCTAGTATACGTGCTAACAACGTAATTTCAGTAGATTTATTTTCTTTTCAAATTCGATCAAATAAATTCTGCTAAATTTACAAATGCCGAAATTTTCTACAACTGTCAAAATGTGATGTGGCCAACAATGTCATAGTCGACGGCACTTAATTATTATTATAATTATCATTAGTATGAGTATTTAGTATATTTTATGGGCAGATTTGTTCATTGTAACGCAGGGTTTTCAAAGTGGGCCAGTACCCGGTACTTTTACCCGCTTGAGATCGTGTATAGTACCGGCAGAAATTACTGAACCCCCCCAAAAATTAGCGGTGGTCAAAACCACAAGTACGATGGTCGATAGGCTTGTGGAATATTTTTCATAAAAAATTAATGATCACGTCAATTGCTGAATTCTCGCATTCAAATCGAACAACTGCGTCACGACCAAGTTGATGGGATATTCCCTGTTTTAAAAATAACTTTACCTTAGAATCGTAAATAGCAGTTTGCGCATGCGGTAAATAGATATGTTTTCGTCCCAATATTTGTTCATCCTTGTGTAAAACATGGACCGGAACAAAGCTGACATCATTTCAAAATAAAAAAATGACTGATTACAAATTATGTTCAAACACAATTTAGTGTAATCTCCAGTAATATAAGTATGATCATTATGTATTATGAATATATGACTACACAATATGTTGTGTGCGATTTTTATTATCCATTTAAAACCCAGGGTCGAATCATTCTGGGGCGAACTGTCTTGTTGCTTAACTCCGTCCATATTGTTTAACTTCCGGTATAAAAAAATAAAAACCTATGGCTAATTTATTTACATATTTTGACGGGGCCCTACCGCGGCTGTTCACAGAAATGAAAGTGTGCTGAAAAACATTTTTAAAAGGGGGTACGAGGAGATAAGGGATAGAAAATTACTAGAAATCTTGAAAAAGGACCGGACATGGCTCACATACGAATTATATTGTAATGTCAAAACGCCGGCCCCCACTTTTTTTTCCAAAATAATTTAAATTTTGTGATTCAAATGTTAATAAATATCTTCCCGCGAATCGTTTTTGTTCGAACATTTTTTTTTGCACATAAGTCGTGAAAGTAACAATATATATTGTTTTTGTTTAATTATATTTGTATTGATCTATTAAAATTATAAATTTTATTAAAGATTGATGATTGCAAATTAAATTTATATGTTTCATCAAGGACGTATTCTATATACATCCTTGGTTTCATTAATTATGACACTTATATGGTCTTGATCCGTGCCAATGGTCTTTGATGAGTTTAATTACTGGTAATAAAGTAAAAAAAACACACAAGCCAAGGTATTGTGAAAAAGAAAAGGACAAAGCCAACAAAAGAATTTTGAGAAGTTTCAGCTTTGATAACAATGGCTTGGTCAAGCCTAGCTGCGGAACCGTAGCTCTTTATGGTCTTTTTGGGTTTTTTTTAAGATATGGCAGACTATCTATGAATAATCTTGGCTGGAGTCTGTAAACTGAAATATTCAATAAAGAAATTGGGGGGGAAAATCCAGGCATTATGCATGGTCTTCATTCTTGATGAAATCTGAACTCTAAAGTGAATGGGATTTTTCTTTCAAAAACACTAATGTTTTGCAGTCTCTGAAGTACATTTTTTGGTCCACAAAATGCTAGATTTCAGGAGCTTCCGCCCCCTGGACCCCTTACGGCCCTCAGCCTAATTTTTTAGATACCTCCTAAAATTTAAGAAGTACCTCCTATTATTAAAAACTTTGAAACCCCTGTGTAACGTACAATATTTATATTTTTATTTTGTAATGAATCACTGTAATGACTTTGCCCCTTGTGGGTCCTCTATTGGACAATAAAAAAAATTCTTATTCTTATATTAGAATATATATTAAAATTTAAATTGTAAGTGATAATACTCATTTCCGGTAAACTTGTCACAATCAAACCGTCAGTCATTTCAAATTTAAAATCAAACTGTTGACTTTTGGTTTTCTGTCCTTACTCAGTTTATCGCCAAACTCGTTACAATGCCAAAATCTGGCTGGACAGATGGTGGCGGTTTAACGAGGTTATACTGTATATGTGTATAAATATCTTAATAAAATAAATACATTTACGGTGAGAAATTATTATACGTCATGATATCGTTATTTAGGTAAATACTTATTAGACAGATTTTTTTTAAAACCATTTTTGTCTTTTTAATTGATAACTGACCCAAGCTAAATAAATGAAATGTGACTTAATGTGTTAATTATATAAATCTTTGCCTTCTATAAATTTTAATTTCTTATCTAATTCTTCTTCTTATTTAACAATAGGGTCAGGTTGTTATTTTCATTGAATGGCATCTCAAAATAGATGGCTTCACAGTAGGGGCTCTTCCTGTATATTGGTTACATCCTGTATTTTACAACTGACAGCTAATGCATGACAAACAATTTTAATCAGGCATCATTATCATAAAATACATTTTTTTAATCTTTATTTTGATGATGGCACCCAATTCCCATCACCTATCCAAATTAGTATAGTAGAGGAGTACCGTATTTTTCGGACGATAAATCTAGATAAAAACGACGATTTTGTTTACAGTACAAAAAATGTATACCTTTATTTTGCTGTAGGTTTATTTCTGAATAAGAAGAATCGTATCATCGAAGTTCTTGGTGCTGCTATTTTTTTTAAATAAAGCAATAAAAGTATACTTACAGGGGGTGCAATTCTGGGGTTAAAATATTTAACACCTGAAAAAAATAAATATTCAATGATTGAAGTGTTAGCGAAAATCAGTTCAATATTGTATTTTATAATAAAATACATACTATAAAAAATGTATCTTGTTGAAAAAAATCACAGGGTGGATCGATTTACAATATAAAATTATTATCACAAAATATCTAAATATAGCTATAGCTTTCCCATCAAACATGAGCATGCGCACGTGATTGTAGTAAAAAATGGTGGTTGCAATACATCTCATAGTAAACGTGTAGAACAAGCTTTTTATACTAAATATACTGGAAAATAATTTATATCGATTTCGTTACTTAATCAATATTTTATTGCAATAATTTATATGAGGCTATGGGTGTTTAAACGTCACTTTTCAACAATATTTCAGTTATATATTGACCTTTGAGCTACATTTCCTGGCGCGAATATGGTGCAAGGTAGAAATACACTAGGGTATTTACGTACCCGGACATTCTACACACCGGAAAGAAAGTACGCTTACAAATACGCATCGATAACAAAATGTTTGACATGATCACCTCGAGAAATGTAAAAAAAATCGTTAAATATCCACTCTCACGTCTGACCACGATGTCTGACCAAATAGTCGGAGTTAGAGAGTGTTGACTCAAATTTGTCTGGCATTTCTCTGGAGTGAGTCAGACATTTTAGGAGAAATATGTCCGACCTGAGAGTATGAGCGTTGATACACTTGGAGTGTACTGTATGTCTCATATTGTATGTTAACTGTTGTTATATGATGATGTCTATGTTGTTATTTATTAGTGGTGTACCGATCATCGGAAACATCGACTAATCAGTCGGACATCATTATACGATCCGATGATCGATTCTTAAACCTTGTGGTCGATTCTGATTCATCTGGCAGTTTTTTCCAAGCGTACTTTTGACACTCAAGTCAATGCACATATTTGGACTAGTCTATTATTTATCTACTTCCCGGAATAGTCCATTTTATATCAGGTGTTACACATATGGAAAACAATCTTTTGTTTGGTTCAAAGTTAATGTTTACAAATGGAAAAATTGTAGTATGTAAATATATTATTTGATTTTATTCAAATCTTTTCTTTTGTCAAACACATACATTTGTATTTGGACTAGTCTATTATTTATCTATCTACAGTATATCAGGTGTTACACATAGATCTATATGGAAAACAATCTTTTGTTTTGTTCTAAGTTAATGTTTACTAATGGAAAAATTATAGTTTATGAATTTATGATACAATTTTATTCATATCCTTACTTTTGTCAATCATACTCTTGAAATAAAGACTATTTGATTAATTATAGTCAGTAAATACATTTAGCAAGCAATTGTCACCGATGATCGATCGATGTTGAAATAATGATCATCGATCATGAAAATGTTACCGATTCCCATCCCTATTATTTATTGTACTAAATTATATAAATCTTTTTGTTTTTGATGATGAAATCAAAATGAAAAACAGAAGTACAATACAGACATTAACATTTGTACTAACATTTGTATAAACAAATCCAGACCATTTATACATGAAACTGAACATGCCAGGTACATGCATGCAGCAATCATCTAGTTTCAGTTCGAAAAAATTGGTTCCTTGTAAAATTTTTAGCTAGCTCCTAACTTTGAAAACTGGCACCTGGCGATTTTTCTGGCTTCTACTTTTTGGGAGCCAGAGCAGCCCCTGTTAGGTGGAAAATACTTTAAAAGCATATTTTGTCGACATATTATACGTCAGCAGTGAGTCAAGGTTAACAGGTCAAAAAAACCTCTTCAGGATTTTCTAGACTTTTCATTAGAACACGTGCTACATCCGAATCACTGGTTTCCAATCCTAAACAAAACTACGATGGTTGAGAACTAATGACACTGACAAACCATTTGAATTGTAACCCCCAGCAGCATAAGATATAAATAGACTACCTTTTAAAATTTATTCTAAAATTAAAACAGAAAACACATTTCGGAACAGGAGAAAGGTACAATTTTTGTACACTTGCTGAAATATGTGCACACATTTTTTGTCATTCACATGACAATTTTCAGACACAAATATGAAAAAACAGACGCATTTAGCGTCCAGTAATTTTGAGCCCTGTCATATGCTTAATCAAATATATTTACCAATAAAACAAATACAAATATATCCGATCTTCTGTAAGGAGTCTCAATCCCAGTGTTAAATATTTGACAAGTATTTCATTTTACATTAAAAATATGTAGATATAATGTATATCAATTTCTAGTTAACTTTTCACAATTCTTCACACAACTGAAACTGTACATATAGATATACAGTAGATAAATTTACAAAATTGAAACTGATATCATATGCTTGTGAAGAAACAGGAAACAGGCTCAAGTTTATTTCTTGTAATCAGATTACATTTTAAATCACTATCTTAGTTTTGTTGTTCAGCCAGTGACATTCACTTCCTGGTGAAATGTATCCATTTCCTAATTAATACATAAAAGATTTACAGATAGTTTTTCAGAATCTATCACTATATATTTTGTGCCAGTGTGTGTATAGTGTTTATTCCATCTTTTATATAAATATTTTAGTGTCAAGTCCATATCACCACGTCAATAGACATTTCCTGAATGTACACCTGTAGGCCAATAATTTTCATCAATATTTGACCTTGACCGAAACAAAATACCAATAAATTTATGCAAGGTGGTTTTGCAAAAACATACCTTTCACTATTTCACATAAAGATCAATATTGTGAATATAATTTTCTATATTTTTAAATATGATATTGCATTTTTTACTTTCGCTTTTACTTGTACTCGCAACAAAAAAAATATTGATATGCAGACATGCGCGATTCAACAAATGGCTTCCTGAATATTTCTACTTTGATGTAAATCTTGCATGCGTATTGTAGTTACTTATTGAGTTACTTACCAGCGACGTATTTTTAAATAAATAGTTGATATACCAATCTGATGGGGAAAAAACGACTTCCTGTACAAAGAACAGATTAGCACGCGAGCGCGTGCGAAAACACCCCTTGGAAACATGAAAATTCAAAATGATATTTGTTTGCTTTAGACGTAGATTAGAACTAATTATTTTTACTAAATAAATTATATACACGAATCTATAACGGAGAGCTATATCAAAATATCTTCACATTCTAAATATAAAAGGACAACATTCAGAACATTGCCATGGATGATGATCGTCCAGAAATTGTGAAGCCTGAAGGTCACACAAATCGTCCAAATAAAACACTAATTCGTTTGATATTTGCAAAAATTCACTTACCTGGAATGTTATCAATATGTTGTGTTTAGTGCTGCTCTTCCATGTATCACCGACAATTCATAAATATGTCTAATTTTCTATCCTAAGGTCTGTTTCATTCCCGCCATGTGAATCCGTTTGCAGAATATTTTGCTCTGAATTGTATGCACATGCGCAAAAATTCCGCGGGAAACATGAATTCATAAATTATCGTCTGTTCGATGATAATTATGAAAAGTTGGATGCAGAAGTACGACTGGGAATATCCTCTATCATAACTTAACGGATATGCAAACGTGTGACGAAGGTGATAATCCGTTCATGATGAAAAAGACGATTTGACACAGTCCTACTCAGAGATGGTACAGGCTCTGCCTCTGATACCACACTGGCCGCACTTCTTCAGTAATGCATTGATTGACGGTGACCTCTTCTTCACTGTACTTGTCCCACAAGGCGAAAATCCTGTGCTGCAGCTCCTTGGTTTTCTTTCTTTGGTAACGTCGAAGTTTTCCCTCTGTGACCATCTTGAGTTGAGTCGGTAGTAATCTGGCTTCCTTTGCACGGTGCAGTAGTACGATGAGAATGTACATCTGCAAGTTTGGTTTCTGTGCTTTCCTGTTGAGCCGGTGGTGCCAGCCTTCAACGCCATTGTTTGTCCTCACTGACGCGGTAAACCGTCCATGATGCTGGTTTCCATGTGCTGCCGTTGATCCATGTGTTGTTGATATCATATAATCCATTAATTTATAGTTTTCTTTTCTGTGTCGACTGTATCCTTAATTACGCGTGTTGAATGTCTCTGTTATCTGCTCCGCTGGAAGGAAGGGTAGTGCCAGTACTTTCCTAATGTGCCTTTCTGTGAATACTCTACCTGCAAATTAAATCAAATTGTAAGTGATTTGAAACAATAAAGATTCAAATAGATAAAGTAAAATATTTGACAACTGTGAAATATTCTTTATCTTTATTTCCATACTAGTAGATTGTATCAGAAAATAGTGCTGATAAATTGTATTGGCATTCTATCTCTTAAATAGATTATTCAAAAACTGTTATTACCGGTATTTTCATAATTATGATAATATCGAAATACCTTCCGATTCTCATAACATTGAACATTTACAATATACCGGTATATTCTTTTTTTTTTAAAGTTAACGGAAATACCTGTAAGCCTAGTTCCTGAACGTGGCGCCACACAGCCTGTCCCCAGTGGAATGCACATCCTTGAATATGGATGTCAGTGAACACAGTCTTTACGGCTCTCCATAACCCGTCTTCAAAGTCTGCAACTAACCTTTCTGCTACTGGTGGCGATGTAAGCAGTTTCAGAATCTGTTGTAGTCTTTCTTTCTCTTTCTGGACATTAGTACGAAGACCCCTGTAAGCTGCTTCATGTTATCCTCGTGTTTAGCGAAGAAGTGGATTGAGAGTAGTTGAACAAACGGTTTGCTAACGATCTTGAACAGTGTCTTAGCTGTAGAAAGGTACTTAAGTTGCTCGTCGCTGGCAAAAATCAAGTGCCTGTGATCTTTTACGATGCCATCTCCACGGTAAAACTCAGGTGAAGTGTGGGTGCTGATGTAGTCTCTGTCTATCTGAAAAAAGAGAAAAGACAAATTTACTAAATTTGAAAAATGACTACAGTGCAGGACAGGTTTGATTATTCTGTGCAGAGTTGGCCAAGATAGTAAAAGTTATGGAAAATGAATTCAGGGCTTGTTAAAATTGGGATGAAGTTTAAACCCTGATTAAGTATTAAAAGTATTACATGTATTATTATATTAAAAATACCTCGAAATCCATATCTTGGGGCTCTGTTGGACGGTCTATCTGCCGATGTCTGTTTGCAGTCCTGACTGTTGTTGTAGTTAGGTGTGGAATATTCTGGTTTTTTTTGGGTCAGCATCTTCTTCCATTATGCTGCTGGAAATATGCCGTCTTTGCAAAGGCCCACCTAATAACCATTCATATACAGTTTTGGTTCAATTAGGTTTGTAGTTTTCTTCAGAAAGAGGTCGTATTACCAAAAAAAAATACAAGCTTGGTAAACAACTATCTAATAATAATTCATGTACAGTTTGAATTGAATCCTCTTTGTAGCTTCGAAGAACAAGGTTTATTGGTTTATTCATATTTCCTAGTTTACTATTTTAAAACTATGTCTTGCGGTGGAGGCATCTTAGTTGACCAATCAACACCATATTAACAACACTTGAGAAGTATCTAGCAAAGATCATCCAAACTTTATTTGGTTTCAATTGGTTAAGCAGTTCCGAAGAAGGTATTTGACATATTACCCAAGCAGAAGTTTTTACAATCCCTGGTAGCCCTATTTGATCGTCAATTGGCAAGAAACTTAAAATTGTACGGAAAAAGTCAGCCTGGTTGGGCTTTAATCCATTCAGTGCTTCTACAGAAGATCACGAAACAAGAAAAGTTTACAGGCGACGGAAGCTAATGTTGTCATTTTTTGTGGTTAAAGATATCTGTAAATGTGTAAATACATTTTTGATGAAGCACAAAAATTGCGATCACAAATACAAACACCCCATCTAGACAAGCACGTAAAAATAGCGAGGACAAAGCCAAACAACAACCAACTTGAGTTATTGATTTCTGTTTAACATAAATTGATAACTTTTCAGCTATATGATGGTGAATTTGATGCATGATGAGGTGCTGATAATATCCGCTATACTAGACCAACACGCTTAGTTGGATGTTTATAGTGCTAGCTCACTGAAACAACAGTCAACGGACACACATGTCGCTCCACTCGGACACATTATCCTGATTCCGACCAAACTAGTATTTGCTCTTATTCCTTAATAATGATGTGTTCTTAGCGGAGAAGCGGCAAATACCAATGTTATATTATTTGGTTAACCCCGACTCGGGCTCGAATCCACGATCTACTGCAGTGAGGGCGAGCACGCTATAACCATTACACCACAGATGCGGTTATACCAATGTGAACAAACACAGAAAACATGTACATACGAAGTATATCTTAATCTTAATCAATACGATATTCTAGGAACTGTGTAGCCTTGATTTTCTGGATAGGGGATCGCTACTGACAAGCAAACTGCTGTCATAGGAGTTCGTAAGAGTTAAATTAAAGGCTTCACTTCTGCCTACCCACCCGGAACATCTGAGTTCACGCCCGATTTTGGATGACGAATGTTGATTCAAATGATTTAGAAATTGACATTTACATTACAATCGGAAAGTTAAAATCAGTTCGTTTGTCGTACAGTTAGAATATCAATCAGTCCCCATCGTCTTTGCGGTTTTCACAGTTTTCTGGTTGTTGACTGATTTTGTCTGTTTATATAATTATGAGTTTTGACTTTCCCTTTGTAAGATTGTTCGGAGTTCGGTAATTTTGTTATTACCTTTATTAGATAAAAGTAGAGGGTAAATAATTGCTTTTGTGTATAATCTAGATTTCAAATACAAATTTGACCTCAACTATTATTTAAATATCAGATATTATAAGACCATCGTATGATATAATAATTCAAAAATAGTCAACTTTGAACCAAAATATAATTGCCAATACCATATTAGATAATCTGTTCGCAATTTACAGAATACTTTTCAACAAAGTGTTGATGTCTTTCAAAAAACATTTTGAAAGATAAGGTGAGGTGATTCTTTAAAAACCCTTGATTAAATAGTTTAGTACTCAGAATACAGTAGCGTTGTAAAAAGTCTGTATGGATTCAAACTGCAAGCTCGAGCGCGGGGACTAGCGCATGAGCTGTCTGTGAAATATAATCACTCCAAAACACGGGCGCGATTGGTATATTACTATCAATGTGTGTAAATTTATAATGCCGGGAACATTAAAGTCATCTCTTAAATTGTTGTCATATAGTCTGATAGAAAATTCGTTAACTATTGCTGTCAAATTTAAGGTAAATGTCAAGAAATGGGACAGATGAAGCTGTTTAGTGTTTCTTTTATCTCAGGTTCTATTGTTTGTGATAATGGAATCAAAGTAGCAAAGTTTGGATTATTAATTGACAGATCATCATCAATATAACTGAAAGAACAAACACAATATTATTAGAAGTTTTCTCTGCAGGTACAGCAACATAGTTGTAATGAAGAGAAGACACACATGCTTGTCTGTTTATTTTTAAAACTGATTTAAATCCAGCATAAACCAGCATTAACCATCAATATGAAAATGGCATGTTCATTTGGTGAGATGTATAAAAGACATTCAGATCGATTGAATGTATTATCTGATGACAGAGGGGAAAGCATACTAAAATGAATTGATCATTTTACAGAAACTTTCCAAGATTTACAATTGAAGATTTACAGTCTCATTGTCAATTGAGCAGATCAGAACTTTAAATAAAATTTCTTCTTCTGGTATTCAACAAGGGGGAATTCCCAAATTACTCGCCGGTATGCGAGGACATGCATAAATATTTAAAAAAAAAGTTACATTTAAATTTTCCATTTTTGCATTATTTTTACAATTTGTTTTTTTCAATTTAAGATACAAAAACAAACATTGATTTATTTGAAAAAGCCTGTGTTGACAATATCTTGAAGAATCGCCACGATATAACTGAAATATTGTTGAAAGTGGCGTTGAACACCATACCCTCCCCTCAGAACGGCTTTGGGCAATGTGTGTGTGTGTGTGTAGTGTGTTCTATTCAGGGATAGTTCTGCATATTATAATGTTACAATGAAGTATTGGTTGAACTTTGTTTGGCTAACGTTCGCCCATGGGTAAACCTCGTCAATGATTGGAACTTTGGTGAACCAAGGGCGAGTTTAGTGGAATTCCGAATGCACAATACACTTTTTTCTATCAAGAAAAGAAGAAAACTTTTGATTGGCCTATATTTTAGTTTCAACCAATAAGCTGGAGTGTTTCTTGAACTGTCGGTAAACTTAACAAAATGGCGACTGACTTCAAGTGAGCACATGAACATTTAAAAAAGGAGCATATTCTCCTTTTAATATGAAAAAAGAATAATTGCGAATTAATCTAGCAATTCTATGTAAAAATCACGAAATTTTCTTGGACTAAGAATGATGGCCAATGTCTTTAAATAGGATAAACTCCCAATGTGATGGATTTTAATAAGGACAGGATAGTACTATACCAACTTTTCTTATTCTGATCAGATAATAATTTTGATACAGAGAGAGCCTCAGACAAAAGAATGTCTTAAAAAAAACCTCTTTACTATTAGATAAACGAGTTAAATAAGAAAACATAGAACTTATTATTTCAATAAATAAAGGATATCTTCCGAGTTCTCCAATCACTGCCAGGTTAGACTCTTAGAGCTTCTTTTTCCAACTCCAAGTGAAAATTTACAAAATTTCATATGAGCTTTTTCTGCTTTTAGGTCATTACATAATTTTGACCCTCAATGTATAACCCTCAGAAATCAAAACTACTGTACTAAAGGGAAGACGACATTCAACTCCTTTTACGTTTATTTGTCTTTAGTTTCCTTCATTATTGCTTGCATAGATCTCAAAGATATTTTTTTCTCTCAATGAAATGGCACATGATTTATTCTATGGGTACTCTAATGTATGCAAATATTTATTCAAACACTCAGGTTAAATCTTGACAACCTCTAGGTGGTCTTAATACAAATCATCATCACTTTATTAAAAGCTAAAAGTAACATGTTTTCACTATGTTGATGATATAGGATATTTATAACTGAAATATCTCGAACTGTGAATAAACTGTTTTTATTAATACAGTGTAATTTGAAGTACAAGGGTTAACATTGATTCGTTTATCACTTTTAGTTTAATTTATCATGGGTAGCTGGAATACTCTGTTACTTAGAAGTAAAATCACAAGTACATTTAATTTGTACCTTTGACTTTGAGATTTTACTGTATTGCTCACTTGACATTAAGCAACAGTCACTCTCTCACCATATCATTGTATTTCGAAAAACATCACATATTTATTCTTCTGTAATTTTCTTATGTTCAGGGATATAACTTAACTGAGTATTCTGCATATAAAGACATAAATAATGAAGAGTTCCAAGGTGGAGGTAAAAAAGCATTTCATTCAAAATAGGCTAGTGGGAATGGGAAGATGATGTTATAAATATAATGACACAAAGTACCAAACATGGCCTTGAATTTTGATATGTATAACATAACCATTTATCATGTTTATATTTATGTAGCTTATACAAATGTATGGATAATTATATAACACACAAAAAAAATGTTTCATGATACTGTTGAACAAAAGGATGATCATTTCATTTATTACAGGACAGCAAGACCAAAGGAATACTATCGGAAATATCTGGTAAATATACAATGTATTCAAAAGAAGTAATAATAACAGATACAGTCAGAGATATAGCATGATAAATCACTGCGATAGACATATCACTCATCTTATGTGATATGGATATATCCTTTGGTCTGTTTGATAAATCCTCAGAATTTCATTTGTATTTAAAGTGTTACCTGCTATCACCCAAAATGCATAAGAAGTAGGTAAATAGATTAGACAGAGCAAAAGATATATCAGTATTACTAAGAAGAGTGGTACGTCTGAGTCTATCACAGTGATTTATCATGTTATGTCTCTGACTACTTTTTTGGGAAGTTTATACAGGTCAGATACATGTGATTATTATATTGCTAAATAAAGGAACATGTACATGCATTGTTTTTTCATGTTGAGGATGATGAGATCTAATTGAGTCACAAGGTTGCTGTAATGTCTTTGGTGGAACATTAAGAAATCTTAAAGGGACAGTTACAATTCTATGATTACACATTTAAGTTGTGTGAAATGTTTTTATAGGACAGCAAAACTTTTACAGTCATATTATTATGAGTCTGCAAAAGTTGTGCATAACTGAATATTAAATAGACAAGACCTTTTGCTTCCCTGAATTTCTCTTGCTGCTATTTCTTAAATTCATGGATATCAATGATGTGTTAATTTTTTATTATATTTATTACAAAAATTATAGACAGTAGATCTTTGTCACTTTACAATGGTAATTTGGGATATGAAAATATGTTTACAAAGATGTTAACTCTAAAAGTAATATGTTTTGTTTTTTTCAGGAACAAGAAGTAAGACCTGATGGCAGAGAACTTTCAGAATTCAGACATACTGTTTTAAACATAGGTTTGTTTGTTTGATTTTTTTTTTATTTCATGTTGCATGTAGAATTGATCAGTATACATCATATTTAGATTGCCAGGCTTCTTTAGTTAAACCTGGTTATATTTCAGCAACATTTTGTTCCACATTTTGAAAATTTGTAATACATTTTGTATTCAATAACACAGGATAAATATTTTGTGTAATCAACTCACTCCATTTTTAAATCCAGATTCTTGACCTGCATAATATGGCTGTGCATCTCACACTGGACTGCAACTAGTGTGGTTGAATATTTTTGTGATTATGTGAGAGATATCATTAAATGAGCAGCTCAGTTTTGTTATGTATCATTCCTTTGTTTGTAGAATCTTACAAATCAGTTTATATTTTGTCTGTTTGTCAGAGCTCCAGATAAGCTGCGTATTTGCGTTTTTTACGCAATGAAAACGAGTTAAAAGCATGTATTATCAGATCAGAGTGTATATTTACGCATACATATTGCTGTGTAAGCAAACTTTCCAAATTCGGAGCGTACTTGTACGCTGTTGACGATAATACATCGTGTACATAAACAATACATTTTTGACTTTGAGAAATTCCCCATGATTACTTCTCTTTATACTTTTCGAAAGAGAAAGTGTATACATCCGAGGGGTACCGAATGTTTGCCTTTCTAAGCATCGATGTCAAAAGAGATCTGATTGGATGTTTAGGATAAATCATCCAATCACGGTCAATATTACAAATAAATGCGGTTTAGTTAAGAACTAAAACGAAAGTGAATTTGGGAACACGTTGTTCGTTGAAAATGAGCAAGAACATGAATAAGCGCGCTACGGAAAATTATATACTTTTTTAAAAGTTCCTGACAGTTTCATCTGTGTCTAGTGACAGTATAGTTAAAGGAATCATTGATGACATTATCAACACGGCTGTGAAAACTGCCGAAGTCGACGAGCAAAAAACAAAATATTTACAACATTTTATTAATAAACATGACACAATCGTGTCAAATTAAACAGAGATATACATTTCACTTGCATCCTGTGTTTATTGAATAACACTTGTGTCCAACATAATTTTAAAAGTGTACATGTAAGCAATCTTTTCTGAAGTAGAGAGTACAACAGTGCAAAGGAAATATGCAAATACGCATCATTTTCAAAAGTAGGGGGTAATTACCCTTTGGACTTGAAAATTATCTGGAGCTCTGCTGTTTGTTATTTAATTGAATTGTTGGTCAGTATACATTAGGGGCTGTCATGGTCATGATCGTATGGTAATTGGATTTACAATTACCTGTGCAATCCGTGCCTATCACCACTGAAGTTGTGAGTTTGAATCCCACTCATGGCAAGGTGTATTCACAGCATTATGTGATAAATTCATCAGTGACTTGCATCGGGTCATTGTTTTTCTTTGGGCATTCTGGTTTCTTCCACCATTAAAACTGACCGCCACGATACATCATGTATTGTTGTAAATGGTGTTAAACAACATAGCCCTATCCCACTATACAATGTTTTTATGTTTTTAATAGGATGTGTGACAACAGCTGAAGGTTCTGCACTTGTAAAGCTTGGAAATACAACTATAATGTGTGGGATAAAAGCAGTAAGTAGACATTATACATGTAGTGAATATGGGGGAGGTGTGAGAAATATTTGTATTACTGTTCATAACATTGAAGAAATATTTCTTTGAATTAACAAATTTACTGCATTGCCATGGTTGTATGAAAACACTAAGACTTGCATGGATTATTATATCCACTACTAGCCACTAGTGAACTGTGCGTGGAGATTGGATACATGGTATTCAGAAGTTCCATTCATCTGTCAGTCTGTCCTTTCGCTCCCTCTATCCTTACCACTCTGAAACCAATGATAGGAATTCAATGAAACTTTTTGTGATTCTTCAGTGATTCAGGGCAATGTGCACCTCATATTTTTTTTTTTATCTGAATTATTTTTGGGGATTCCCATCACAAACAATGAGCTTTTCAATATACCGGAATTTGTGAAATACATGACATAGTACTCCCCCTTTTTTCACCCTGGTATATTAATTAGGAGTTGGGAGTATAGTACTATTTGTTTGTGAATTTAAATCATTAATGTACACAACTACCTTTTTTTTTATCAATAAGATATAGTTTATTTAACAATGCTTGTTACAATTGATCTTCAAATTCTAAGCTCCTTTGAAGTTACCCTGTGAAATCAACATTGATTATCTAGGGAGTTATCTATTTTTCCCCTTTATGTGACATTGTTATATTTCCCCTTTATGTGACATTGTCATATTTCCCCCTTGGTATGACAGTCATATTTCCCCTTTATATGACATTGTCATATCCCTCCCTTTTATATGACATTGTCATATCCCCCCCCCCCCTCCCTATGTGACATTGTCATATTTTTGTTTTCCCCCCTTTATGTGACATTGTCATAGTTATGTGTATTTTATAGTATATTACAAAATATTTTCTTGAATTATAGGAACTTGCCAAGCCAAAGACAGAAACACCAAAATGTGGATTTATAGGTAGGAAGCATGTTCAGTATTTTTATACTGGAAGAAACATGTGAAGCATAATTTATCTTCATTAAGGATTTAATGCAATCTTGGAATTTTATTGGTATGTTAGAGCATTGCCTGAAGTACGTTTTTAGTTCAGTCAATCTATGGAAAAAAATAGCCAAACCTCAAACTAATTGCAAAAGAATTATATTTTGGGTTTTCTTGTGGCAAAATGTCTTCTCAATACCATATTAACAGTCTAGGAAAATATTTTTTTCGTGAGATTTTATACACCCCTCTCACTACTTCAACATACAGTAGAGTTCGTATATAGCGAAGTTCATGGGACTCTCGATCTTATTTCGTTATAGGCATCATTTGTTATAAGAGAAATAATGTAGAATTACCTCCCCTTTTGCAAAATGATGTATTTCAAAAAAATTATTTCAAGTGAATATGGGGGAGGTGTAAGAAATATATTTATATTACTGTTCATAACATTGAAGAAATATTTCTTTGAATTAACAAATTTACTGCATTGCCATGGTTGTATAAAACATTAAGACTTGCATGGATTATTATATCCACTACTAGCCACTAGTGAAACTGTTTTGTTTGCTTTGTTTTGTTATTTTTTGACAGATAATAATGTTTTTACTTCGATGATTTTGCTGTAATAAAATACTTTCAGCAGATTTTGTTTTGTGAGTCTTTGTTTTTTTGTAACCATTCATAATGCAAGCTATGTTGAGGAATAAATCACTGTTAAAATATGACATCGTTTTTCTGAATAGAGAAAAACAAAAACGAGAATTGTTGAATAAAATTTATTAATTCAGCAGTTAAAATAAAACTGATCTGATCTGATATTTTGTATCAAGATCTAATGCCTTTCTCTTTCTGCTAGCCATACTGATTACTGAATGATCACCACGAGGATGTGTTACCATATTTATGACAAAGTTTGGCTTGCAGTGTAAAAAACAACGGTAGAATTAAAATTTAAAAGCCGCTTTGTTGTTTAATTAAAGAGTATCATCAAAGAAAAAATAAACAATAACGAATGAATTAATCTCACACATGACTTTGTTTTTAATTTTTTTAGCTTGTGCATCCATTCATTAAAATTTAGATTACGTTTTATTAAATTTAATGCAATAGATTAGCATGTGTGTTATTAATTGATAACTTGTTAATCATTAATATCCATTTTATTGTTTGAATATTTTAAAGAAAAGTCTTGATTGACATCATTAACAACATCACAGGTGGGATTATTGATTTTTCAATTACCGATAACGGAAGTGTCAAGTGCCATGCTAATATGTGATCATGATCGTCCGTGCGTAACGGAAGACAGGTAAATGATTTGTTTGTTCAGCAATTTCCTTGGTAATATCAGGTCAATTTTGAGTAATAAAAACGTTGTTTGGGTTTAAAATTCTCTTCGTTATAAGCCTGATTTTCATTATAAAAAATTTGTAATGGACCTTCAAAAATACATTGTTTAAATAGCGATTGGAGCGGGGATTTATCTTTACTTCGTTATAAGCCTGATTTCGTTATAAACGAATTCTACTGTACATATTTGTTTAACAAGTACAGTTTTAAATGTGAAAAAAAGAGCATCCAATGGGAGTGTAGTCATACCAATCATGCATCAAACCAATTTGAGGACTTTTATCTTTCAAATTATTAAAACAAAATACACGTCTTCTTTGTGTGCATTCTCTATTTAACCGAAAAATGTACAAGTACCCTGCCGAATTTAATAAATATGTGTTATAATTTAAAAAAATAATGGTCTGTGCAATACATGTATGTAATTTTTAATCAAACTATTAGGTAAAACAATCACAACATAGCAACATTTAAAATTGTATAGGACCAATAATATCGATTGCTTACAAATATATAAATGTATGCAAAATGGGAATTTTGGATTATTAGAATTTACCTTTTCTCTCTTTTTATAACCAGGTGAACGATACAGGCTCTTGAGAGCCTCTGGTTAGATTTTTCTAGACTTTTTATATGTTGAATATGTTTATGTCAAGAACTAATTACAGTTGAAATAAATTCTTTTGCAATTAGTTTGAGGTAAAACCGTAGATTGACTGGACTATTTGTATGAAGCACGGTTAGCACTTTTATGATGCTATAAAACTGTTAAAGATTGATTTCGTTCTTACATATAATTACATTTTTGCATTATTTGCTCACCTGACCTGAAAGGTCAAGTGAGTTATTATCATCACTTTGTTGGTCATCTGTCATTCGTCATCCGTCTGATGTATGTAAACTTCAATTATCTCCTTGGAAACCAATGGGTGAAAAGGAATCAATATTGGCAGTGATGGTCCTTGAGAAGATGAGATTCAGATTTGTACAAATGAAGTCGATCCTCCCTGGAGAATGGCTATTTATGGGGACAAAAAGGTCGAAATTAAGTAAATCTTGAAAAATCTTCTCAAGAATGAGTAGTAAAAATGTTGCTATATATATTTGCTGAAATGTGAGAACTTTTCTGTCTTCAGACACAGTTTTTTCATATTTTCATTATAAGAATGACTTTACTGTGACCTTCACATTTGATGAAGGTTATTTTTATACCTTGTATGTCGTCTTGGCCCAAACTTGTATGTTGTCTGTGCCCAAACTTGTATGTCGTCTTGGCCCAAACTTGTATGTCGTCTTGGCCCAAACTTGTATGTCGTCTTGGCCCAAACTTGTTTTTGTGGTTTGAACTAGTCTCATTTTATATCAATTCCATCTTTGATAAATAACATGGAAGACTCTCAAACTTATGATATTTTGGAAAAGTGCTTAGCAACTGTACATGTCTGGAACAAGAACAATAGCTGTAACATGAAACAAATATCTTTATTTGTGCCCATTTTGGTAAATATTCAGAAAGTTTTTCAGACCTTTTATTTTTTGGAAACGTCCCTAACAACAATACATTTCTGAAATAAAAAAAACCGATAGATGTTGCGTGGAAAAATTGGCTTGCAAAATATTTGAATTCCATCTTTTGTAAATATCTTTAGAAGACTCTCACACAAACGACTGACATATTATTGGTAAAGTGCCTAACCACCATCTATATCTGAGACCAGAAGAACAATGCATGTAGCTGTGACATGAAACAATTACATTTCCAAATGTTCAAATTCCAACTTGAGTAAATGTCTTGAATGGCTCTCAATCCTATTAAATGGTGCATTGGTTGTGAGATTCATCTCACACTCGTGGACTAGGCTTTATTGGAGTCAAATGGAATGGAGACATATGTTTTATTCACTAAAACAGCTGTTCCTCTTGTATTCTGAATACAACATACTTATGAAATGCAGATTTTAGTCTGGTACAAATGGGTTCAATTTCTGAAATATCAATATTTAACATACCGGTATGCTAAGATTTGCAATAGATCCATAAATCTTGTTTATCAGGTGAGTGATTCAGAATTAAGTGGGCCTCTAGTTAAATGTAATTCAATTATTATTATGAAGAGATAGCTTAAAACATGGTCAACAATTCCACCAGTATCAACAAAATGAACAACTACCACTCAGCTCAAATCATTGAATACACACACAAAAAAAAGACCATGACATATGATTGGGGAAAACCAGGTTCTGACTTGTTACCAATCGCGTGGGCTGTCTAAATGAAATTAACACATAATGTACTTATAAAATCTTAAACTCGCTTTATTTTACTGCCATCAATTAAGACATTGTCATTTTCCACCTGTCACACACTTCTTGTAATATGTAACTGTATATTTAATAGAAAAGGGTGATGATAGATGATAAATTCCCTCTTGAGAAAAAATAAATGCTAAATGTGATATACAAGTAGTCAAGTGATATTTTTCAATTATTGCCATGTTACATATATTAGAAAGTTATGAAAATAACATTTGTTCAATTGGAGGGCCCAGGTGGCTCAATGACATAGGTAATTGGATTACCTAACAACTCATACAAGCCTATCACCAATACAGCGTGGGTTTGCACCCGGCTTTGTAAATTACAAAAAAGGGTGTACTCGACTCGCAGCCGCAAGTGATAAAGTTTACCAGTTGCTTGCCTATGGTCGGTGGTTCTCTCCGGGTATTCTGGCTTCTTCCACCACTAAAACTGGTCGCCATGATATAGCTGAAATATTACTGACAGTGGCGTTAAACACAATAAATAAAATCTATTCAATTGTGTTCATTTTTCACACATTTCTAAACATGAAGCGTGAAAAATAAAATTGCTTTACACTTTAAACCAGCTACATGATAATGAGTCATTTAACATATAATCAAGTTGTTCTTCTACAAAATTTTGAGAATTATGTAAATTAGATCTGTTTCGACAAATTCCTGCAAAAATCGTCATCCCTGAAACCTATGGGCCGATTTGAATCAAACTTGAATGGATTGGTCCTTAGATAGTCCCTGTTCGAAATGTACTTAACACCATTACCTACCATATTTGTCAAATATACTTTCATTACTAAAATTAGAAATATGTTCAATCAGTCAAAACTTTTATATTTAAAGTCATATACATATACATGTAGATCTAGATTTATAACGGAGTGACCAGTACAGCCTCGTATGAGGATAAGTCTAGATTTATAACAGAAACGTCACATGTTTATTCATTTGTGTGGATTTCATTCAACCATTATGAAATTAGGGTATGTTTATTCATTGAATTTTTGTTTCTATTTATAGATAATATTATCATCTTTAGCTACTCTATAATTACATTTCAGTTCCAAACGTGGAGTTATCTCCCCTGTGTTCACCTCATTTCCGATCTGGACCACCAGGAGAACAAGCACAAGTTATGAGTCAGTTCATGTTAGAAGTTATCAACCAGTAAGTTAATGGTGAACAAGCACAAGTTATGAGTCAGTTCATGTTAGAAGTTATTAACCAGTAAGTTAATGGTGAACAAGCACAAGTTATGAGTTAGTTCATGTTAGAAGTTATCAACCAGTAAGTTAATGGTGAACAAGCACAAGTTATGAGTTAGTTCATGTTTGAAGTTATCAACCAGTAAGTTAATGGTGAACAAGTACAAGTTATGAGTCAGTTCATGTTAGAAGTTATTAACCAGTAAGTTAATGGTGAACAAGCACAAGTTATGAGTCAGTTCATGTTAGAAGTTATCAACCAGTAAGTTAATGGTGAACAAGCACAAGTTATGAGTCAGTTCATGTTAGAAGTTATCAACCAGTAAGTTAATGGTGAACAAGCACAAGTTATGAGTCAGTTCATGTTAGAAGTTATCAACCAGTAAGTTAATGGTGAACAAGTACAAGTTATGAGTCAGTTCATGTTAGAAGTTATTAACCAGTAAGTTAATGGTGAACAAGCACAAGTTATGAGTCAGTTCATGTTAGAAGTTATCAACCAGTAAGTTAATGGTGAACAAGCACAAGTTATGAGTCAGTTCATGTTAGAAGTTATCAACCAGTAAGTTAATGATGAACAAGTACAAGTTATGAGTCAGTTCATGTTAGAAGTTATCAACCAGTAAGTTAATGGCGAACAAGCACAAGTTATGAGTCAGTTCATGTTAGAAGTTATTAACCAGTAAGTTAATGGTGAACAAGCACAAGTTATGAGTCAGTTCATATTAGAAGTTATCAACCAGTAAGTTAATGGTGAACAAGCACAAGTTATGAGTCAGTTCATGTTAGAAGTTATCAACCAGTAAGTTAATGGTGAACAAGCACAAGTTATGAGTCAGTTCATGTTAGAAGTTATCAACCAGTAAGTTAATGGTGAACAAGCACAAGTTATGAGTTAGTTCATGTTAGAAGTTATCAACCAGTAAGTTAATGGTGAACAAGCACAAGTTATGAGTTAGTTCATGTTAGAAGTTATTAACCAGTAAGTTAATGGTGAACAAGCACAAGTTATGAGTTAGTTCATGTTAGAAGTTATTAACCAGTAAGTTAATGGTGAACAAGCACAAGTTATGAGTCAGTTCATGTTAGAAGTTATCAACCAGTAAGTTAATGGTGAACAAGCACAAGTTATGAGTCAGTTCATGTTAGAAGTTATCAACCAGTAAGTTAATGGTGAACAAGTACAAGTTATGAGTCAGTTCATGTTAGAAGTTTTCAACCAGTAAGTTAATGGTGAACAAGTACAAGTTATGAGTCAGTTCATGTTAGAAGTTATCAACCAGTAAGTTATTGGTGAACAAGCACAAGTTATGAGTCAGTTCATGTTAGAAGTTATCAACCAGTAAGTTAATGGTGAACAAGCACAAGTTATGAGTTAGTTCATGTTAGAAGTTATCAACCAGTAAGTTAATGGTGAACAAGCACAAGTTATGAGTTAGTTCATGTTAGAAGTTATTAACCAGTAAGTTAATGGTGAACAAGCACAAGTTATGAGTTAGTTCATGTTAGAAGTTATTAACCAGTAAGTTAATGGTGAACAAGCACAAGTTATGAGTCAGTTCATGTTAGAAGTTATCAACCAGTAAGTTAATGGTGAACAAGCACAAGTTATGAGTCAGTTCATGTTAGAAGTTATCAACCAGTAAGTTAATGGTGAACAAGTACAAGTTATGAGTTAGTTCATGTTAGAAGTTTTCAACCAGTAAGTTAATGGTGAACAAGTACAAGTTATGAGTCAGTTCATGTTAGAAGTTATCAACCAGTAAGTTATTGGTGAACAAGCACAAGTTATGAGTCAGTTCATGTTAGAAGTTATCAACCAGTAAGTTAATGGTGAACAAGCACAAGTTATGAGTCAGTTCATGTTAGAAGTTATCAACCAGTAAGTTAATGATGAACAAGCACAAGTTATGAGTCAGTTCATGTTAGAAGTTATTAACCAGTAAGTTAATGGTGAACAAGCACAAGTTATGAGTCAGTTCATGTTAGAAGTTATTAACCAGTAAGTTAATGGTGAACAAGCACAAGTTATGAGTCAGTTCATGTTAGAAGTTATCAACCAGTAAGTTAATGATGAACAAGCACAAGTTATGAGTCAGTTCATGTTAGAAGTTATCAACCAGTAAGTTAATGATGAACAAGCACAAGTTATGAGTCAGTTCATGTTAGAAGTTATTAACCAGTAAGTTAATGGTGAACAAGTACAAGTTATGAGTCAGTTCATGTTAGAAGTTATCAACCAGTAAGTTAATGGTGAACAAGCACAAGTTATGAGTCAGTTCATGTTAGAAGTTATTAACCAGTAAGTTAATGGTGAACAAGCACAAGTTATGAGTCAGTTCATGTTAGAAGTTATCAACCAGTAAGTTAATGGTGAACAAGCACAAGTTATGAGTCAGTTCATGTTAGAAGTTATCAACCAGTAAGTTAATGGTGAACAAGCACAAGTTATGAGTCAGTTCATGTTAGAAGTTATCAACCAGTAAGTTAATGGTGAACAAGCACAAGTTATGAGTCAGTTCATGTTATAAGTTATTAACCAGTAAGTTAATGGTGAACAAGCACAAGTTATGAGTCAGTTCATATTAGAAGTTATCAACCAGTAAGTTAATGGTGAACAAGCACAAGTTATGAGTCAGTTCATGTTAGAAGTTAACAACCAGTAAGTTAATGGTGAACAAGCACAAGTTATGAGTCAGTTCATGTTAGAAGTTATCAACCAGTAAGTTAATGGTGAACAAGCACAAGTTATGAGTTAGTTCATGTTAGAAGTTATCAACCAATAAGTTAATGGTGAACAAGCACAAGTTATGAGTCAGTTCATGTTAGAAGTTATTAACCAGTAAGTTAATGGTGAACAAGCACAAGTTATGAGTTAGTTCATGTTAGAAGTTATTAACCAGTAAGTTAATGGTGAACAAGCACAAGTTATGAGTCAGTTCATGTTAGAAGTTATCAACCAGTAAGTTAATGGTGAACAAGCACAAGTTATGAGTCAGTTCATGTTAGAAGTTATCAACCAGTAAGTTAATGGTGAACAAGTACAAGTTATGAGTTAGTTCATGTTAGAAGTTATCAACCAGTAAGTTATTGGTGAACAAGCACAAGTTATGAGTCAGTTCATGTTAGAAGTTATCAACCAGTAAGTTAATGTTACATTGAATTTACATATTAATAATTATGCTGTTATAGAAAGATCATTTATTGTTATACAAGCCGCAAAAAATTTGTGGCTATATGATGGTACACATTTTTGATTGGGCCATTTTCCAAGGAGTTAACGACCTTTTTGAATTAGAATATTTCTTCAAATAGTTTGTACCTGCAACTCCTGCTACATTTTAATTGGGATTTACATAAGACTTTATTAGTATTATATTAAGATTTACAGAAGACTTTATTAGTATTATATTAAGATTTACAGAAGACTTTATTAGTATTATATTAAGATTTGCATTTAGGACTACAGTTTGACCATTCTTAAAGGAGTTACAGGCTGAGAATAATTTATCAAAAAGTACACGGAACTCCTACATTCTACATGGGAATCCTCAAAAATGTTCCTGCTTGCTTTATTATCATATGCATATTATTATACCAGTTTGATCAAACGATTTAAAAATAATGAAGGAGTTATTGCCCTTTTTGAAAATTCTCCTACATTTTAATGGAATTACATTTACCAAAAGATAAAGAATGTGGGAGAGGGGAAGACATTTGTTTTTGTGTCAAAAATGACTTAATTATTATCAGTTTTGGTAAAGGTGTATGACATTTGCAGTAATATCAGCCATTCAACTGAAAATTATTATTATCAAAACCAAGCTGTGATTTTCAAATAACTTTGACATTCTTTGAAACATTGTCATTAGTCGATGACCGTTGATACATGTTTGTTTTTGTTTGTTAAAAGCAGAGAACCATTTTTCGTTCACAAAATTATGTTATTAAGTGATATATATATATAAGTATGATGTTGATGTAGTGTTCTAGATAGTACTAAATTTTATATACAGTTTACATTGAAGCTCAGATGTATCATGAAACAGAATGGGACAAAATAGCTGAAATACTGCTCAAGGTGGTGTTAAACATCAATCAATCAATCATGAAACAGGTCTGATAGAATTAAATACTGTTGAAGTGTGACTATAACGTTTGACTGAAGACAAAGATTTCCATACTACATTGTATTTATTTTATTTACCCATTTTTTTGCACTTCATTTTGGCCTATTCTAGATTTAAAATCAGTACAAATTAGCTATTTCAACTAGCAAAAGAAGTCTTATTATAACTGTTTTTCTAGTTGTGCACAGCACATATATTATACTATATGTGAATAACTGAACAAAGGTTAAAGGAGGTTCCTTCCCCTCAGATTTTCTGAAAAGATACAGACGAAAAGGAAAAACCTTTGAACAGTTGGTGGTAATAATTATTTTTTTAATTTTTCCCCAGTTCGCAGTGTGTTGACTTGGAGTGTTTATGTGTATCACCAGGAAAGGTAGGTACAGTAAAAGTTTAATAAGTAATAGAGAGTATATAGAGTGTTTTCAAAGACTTGAAAGATTTATGGATAACAATATTTCATGTAGCAAAATGTATTTTATTATATAACTTAATGCGATAATCTTTGTCAGTGACTTGCATGACAGGTGGCAAGGTCGTTGTGGCCTTATCACAATTATTATTGGAAGAACAGTTCTTCAGGATAAGATTAAATTACGATAATAATATTCAATTGTGTTTTATATGGAACATTGTTGTGATATGAACATGTAAATTCAAGTTTGTTAATGTAAGACCATAGTCTATGAGGCACAAGTTCATTTTGGGAAATAGTTTTAACAAAATCTACTCTACCAGATGAATGGTACATGGATGTGAACCTCTGGTATCTTCTTAGAATTTGTCTCAGAATTTTGATCAACACCAAATTTATATTTTTTTGTCCCTTATTGTTTATTATTTTAATATGGTGTTAAGACTATTGTTTGGAGAGTTTAATTTATTGAGAACACTTTGAGAAAATACTAAAAGCTAAATTGATACCGCTAACATACATATACATGACTGCTCACTTTCCTGGCAGTCATGTTCAGGTACTTAAAGAAAAAGTAGCAGGATTAAATTAGTTTTATGGACTCAACCCCCCCCCCCCCCCCCCCCTTTTAGTGGAATGATACGGCCACACAAGTATTTTCCACATGTGAGTAACATGCCAATCTTCACCTAAAACCATTCAAACTAACTAATTAAAACTTTTTCTGAAGGTTTTGACTTTTATAGGGTTAGTGTTTTGGTGTTTAATGCCACTTTCAACAATATTTCAGTTATATCATGGCGGTCAGTTTTATTGGTGGAGGAAACCAGAGTACCCGGATAAAACAACCAACCCACCGCAAGTCACTGAGAAACTTTATCACACAAAGTTGTATCGAGTACACCTTGCCATGAGTGAGATTCGATCTCACAACTTAAGTGGTGATAGGCAGATTATATATGTAGTTGTAAATGCAACTACCATACGGTCAGGACCGTGACCTGGACCATATAAAGGAAAAATATATTAGAAGATGAATATATAATTAATATGTTATTTATTTTACAGTTAGTATGGGTGTTGTATTGTGATTTGTTGTGTCTAGACTATGATGGTAATATTACTGATGCTTGTGTATTAGCCTTGTTAGCTGCCCTAAAAAATGGTAAGAATTACTTGCTGCCAGCCTATTGTCATTTGTTATGGAATACAGTAGTCCCTTTCGTATAAGACCACCATTTTTGTGATGAAAAAGTGGCATTATAACAGGGGTGGTTTCTCTTGGGGAACAAACGTCACTCTATTATAAGGCCATCCCTTCCACAATGAAAAACAAATGGCCTCATAAGAGAGGTGACTTCTCTTGGGAGGGACAATTTAATGTTATTTTACAATCTCAGTACATCTGAAGTCTGGCCTGATAAGAAAGGGTGACCTTTGTTGGGAGTGACCAAGAATAGTTATGCTGTTTATTACCGGTACATAGATTTTAGACTTTTGTTGTTTTAATAAGACTTCTAAAAAAAGAACTTGTTTTTCTTGTAAATCTGTAAATGAAACAAATACATTTAGAACCTTAAAAATAAAACTACCATACGATCACGACAATGACAGCCCTGTATAGTAAATTTATGAGTATGCTAATTTTATAGTAATTATGTACCTGTATATTGTAGTATGTTTACCAGCTGTTAGTATAAACGAGGAAACAGAAACTCCAGAAACAGATTTAACAAAGAAGTCACCATTACCAATATCATCACAACCTGTGTCATCTACATATGCTATATTTGATGAGTAAGTGAAATGATTGTGCTTGAATAATCTGATATATTAAAAGAGTGAAATTTGAACAATGTAAATGCTCTTATGAAAAGAAAGCTTACTCAGTGATGGTCAACAATTCCACCAATATCAAATTTGAACAATGAAAATGCTCTTATGAAAAGAAAGTTTTAATCAGTGATGGTCAACAATTCCACCAATATCAACAAAAACAAGCAATCGCCAGTAGGGTTTAACATTTGTACAGGTCTAGCATGATTTTGAGATAACTGAATTTAAAATTCTACCTTAATTATGCTCAAAATTACGTTTTTCATTGGTTTCCGTGCATTATTTTAAGTTTATGATTTGTCCAATTTGACTAATATTTTAAAATTACATTTAGATTGATAAAATTAAATTTTTGGTGTCTGACTTTTATCATTCCAAAGTTATACCCCATATTTATGCATTGAATAATGGTTTTATTGGTTTCTGGGTATTGTCTTAAGTTTCTCATATCTGATTTGACAATAATAACATTTATATGGATAAAATACAAGTCAAGTTTGATATTGAAGTATCTGACTAATTTCGCTTTAGAGTAATGCCCCTTGATTATGAGTGAAAATAAATAGGTATTGGTTTGTCTGTATTATGTTAAGTTCAGGTTATTACATCAATGTAGAATTTTAAATCTAACTTTTTATTCGTAACATACAAGTCAAGCTTGGGTTGGCAATTCCTTTTCAAACACGACAGTTCACATAGAGGCCAACAATATTAACTCAACTTGTGTATCACTGATCCCATAATTTTTTTTTAGCTCATCAGTGCCAAAGACTTCACTGAACTTTTGTCATTACATGATCTGTTGTCTGTTGTGATACTCTTCCAAAATTGTGTCAGATGACCTTGCCCTTCAAGCAAGATGGCCACCAAGGAGTCTGATTGGTTTGAAATCTTTGATGAAATTATTCTTCTTCAGAAATACTGGATGGAATTAAACGAAATTTTAATCAAAAGTTCCCTTCCAAAATTGTATCTGTTGACCCCATCAAATTTCCAACAAGGCTACTACATAGTAATACATGTACGGTGGTTTTACTTACTAATTATCCTCTTCATCCCCGATGGGACATAAGGCATCAACAATTTGTCGCCATCTCCCTCTGTAACGTACTGAGCCTGTCCCATAGAAAAACCCATTTCCTCCAGCTCTGATGTAATTGTCCTCCTCCATGTTGTTCGTGGTCTGCCTCTTTTTCTCTTGCAAGGTGTTCAGTGTAGGTCAACTTTAGGGATTCTATTGGGTGCCATTATCATCACATGTCTTTCGTCTTTGCTTTATCTCCCCAACAATGTTTTTGCATTTGCTTATTTTAGGTAGATCTTTGTTACTTATCTTGTTGGGCCAACAAATTATGTGATGTACTTGATGTCTAATGCCGACTGCAGTTCAGGATGCAGTTCTAGTACTGTAAGAACTAATAATAAAAATGAATATTATGATAACGAATAGGTTCCTGAAGATTTTTTTGTGAACTAATATAGATTTATGATCCTTGTTTGATACGTTATTGTCCCATTTTTCATTTCAGTAACATCCTGTTTGTAGATCCCACAGCTGGGGAAGAAAACTTAACTACTGGTATGGTTACCATAGTAACAACAGATGACAAGTTATGTTTAGTTCACAAACCAGGTATAAATGATACCTTTTAAGAAATTGTTTTAGATTTACAAACCCTTAATTTGTTTTTGCTTTTCTTTAGAAAACATTGAATTAAAGTTTATACAAGTGAAACAATTTGAAGATTTTAGAACAGTAATGATTTTAAAGGCACATTATATGTCAAAGTCATATTTATTTAAAAAAAAAAATGTATTTGCTAAAATATGTTATCACCTCATTGAATGTAACTTGTTCTCCATGATATCACTGAAAAATTGCTCATTTGGCATTTAACAACAATCACTCACTCAATAATACAGAATGAAAATTTTTCACATTTTATGTCAATTATTTCTCAAGAAATGTAAATATGCATACAAAACACTTTTCAAAACAATGAAGTATTTACAAGGACGAAACCAACGAGGAAATTGAGATATTGTTAATTTTATTCTTTAATTAATTTTTTTCTAGCAAGGGAACAGATGCCTGTCATGAAATTATTTTTTTTGTTCATATTTTATAGAACATTGCATTATATTAAATGTACTTTTTGTAGGTGGCAGTCCTTTACGGCCAGAACAATTTACAAACTGTATTGAACGATCATTTGACCGGAGTAAAGAAATATGTAGACTGATAGATGAAACATTACATAGTATTGATAGATGAAATAAAGATTAAGTCGTAATTTAGATTGTTTTAACATTAATATATACTGTGAAACCTGTCTAAACTAAACCTACTTGGGACCAGCTTTTGTGTTCGGAATAGACAGGTGTTTGGTTTGCACAGGTTAAATAAAGTTCGGTTTAAACAGGAATCGTTTTATTCAGAATTTGGTTTAGACTGCTTTCACTGTAGTAGTAATTATATTTACCCTCGAACAGTCTTTTTGATGTATTGGTGAACTTACCCATCTTAAGTGCAAAAGGGTTCAAGTCTTGGCAAGGTCAAATCAAAGATAGTAGAATATATGCTAGCTGCTTCTGCTAAGGAAGGACATGTCATACTAGACATCCATATATGTGTTTGTGTTGTCCTTTACATGGTACAGCCAAATAATTGTCGCTGGTTATCAAACAAAATTCAACAACAAAGGCACCCTCTGGTGTAGGAATATGACCAGTCCCACCACAGAGGAGTTGTGCAGGACGAAAGAAATACACAAAAGTTTTAAGATACCACAGTAATAATTAGAAGCTTTAAATCAAAGAGGGACAGAAAATACAATGACCAAAAGAAAAAGGACAAACAACGATCTACAAAACACAACACAGAAATCTAAAGATTGAGCAACATGAACCCCTCATAACAGAAGAGTAAGCAGTGGCATCATTTTCTAATGAACAATAGTTTGTTGGGAGTAGTACCTGTTGGCATGCTGCAAGGCTAAATTGTCTGACCTTATCTATTATCTCCACCTTTCTTTGTGGTAATCGACACATATGTATAGTCTTATCCAAGTGCCATCTTTAAACTATATATACCAGTCTATATACTGGTCACGAAAATAATATCGGTAGAGGCAGCTCTTCTCGGAAACCAATGATATGAATGATAGTTTATCGAGATGCTTGGTTAGCAATGTATGAAAAAAGGCACTTGTTCAAGAGACTAATCAATCTCCTTGTTCTCCTAGGTTTTATAACAAACAGTCAAATCCAAGTTAAAGTATAACATACATAAGGTGGCATTTCATACAACACACCAAATTCAAAATTTAAAAATAATAACTGTATACAGTTGATAAAGGGAGAAATTTCAGCAAAGACATTATATAAAAGATTTTAGACATAATAGCATCTGGTCTAGAGTTGATACACAGAAGCCGTTTGTTCATTAGACCCATTCAGATACATTTCTCACAAGTTTGGAGAGGGCCCGGGTGGCTCAATGAGCTAGGTAGTTGGATTACCTAACAACTCGGACAAGCCTATCGCCAATACCGCGTGGGTTCGCGCCCGGCTTTGTAAATTGCCCATGGTTGGTGGTTATCTCCGGATACTCCGGCTTCTTCCACCACTAAAACTGGTCGCCATGATATAGCTGAAATATTGCTGAAAGTGGCATTAAACACAATAAATAAATCAATCAATCACAAGTTTGGATCTCATCCATTATGGGGTTGGAATTTCATATTCCTTGTACACAATACATGTATCTGAAAAAGCATCTAGTTTGGGGGTTGTTTCAAGCAAGCACAATCAAAAGTAGATAGTTGTGTTAAAAGCAGACGACAGATGTCTTAATTTTATGTTGGAGAGATCATTAGAGAAACAAACGGTGCATGATATGTGTCCTTTGCATTACAACAAACACATTTTACTTAAACAAAAAACAGGTGCGCTCTTGCAGAAATCGTGAAACGCGCGAAATTTTGCATAGCAATTTTACTTCATATTTTCTATATGATGTCATGTGAAAAAATACGCCGTTTTGAAGAAAAAGAGGATATTTTCGAAAATTCCGAATTCACTTGTTTCTGTAAGTTTCTAAGGAGTGGTAAATTTCTTCACGTTAGACTTATAATAGTTATAAAATGAGGAAACATTCGATTCTGATATTTGACCAAGTAAAAGTACTTAAGAATTGTATACAGATATATCATGTTTGGGAGGGGTATTTGCGAAAAATACCAGTCGCGAGACGAACCATTTCCCGAGCCGAATGGCGAGGGAAATTTAGTCTCAAGAAACTGTCATAGTAAGACGTCATATTGTAAGATAAATGTTTAAATTGTGAAAAATGGTTGTTTATTATAAACATACATATACCACTGAATGAAACAAAGAGCTTTTTTTTTAAAAAGTGTATCTACTCTTAAAACGTACTTTGGGGCAAAGCCGAATGTCTTGCAGTTTTATCCACTAAGCGATGTTTACGTTGTTAACGTTATGAGAATCATTATGTACGTTGTTATTTCATTTGTGCTGAATAAGAAGGAGATTAGAAACAATTACTGTTCCGGAAGAGTTGCATCTTTACATTCTTCAGTCTTTAGATACACGTATTCAGTAAATAAATAAAATATCATAAAAGCTACACCTTGATTATTGTTATACTACCCTCTCGCGACAGATCGGTGGTTTTCTCCGGGTCCTCCGGCTTCCTCCACCAGTATAACTGACCGCCATGACATAACTGAAATATTGTTGAATATATTCAATGAAGTCCAATAATTGTATACTATTCCATATTTCAATCGAAACGGGATTAATCGGTCGTCATTTTAATTTTTTCAATCGGTTAATATCTACAGGTCAGTGTAAGATCACGTGATAAATAATGACCGTGGAAAATAAAATAAAATCACATGACAAAGCGTAACCAATAGAAAGCGAATATATCCTTATTAATATTCATGAGGCATAATAATACATCAGTCTATCATGTACATTTTTATTTATTTAATTAATTATAAACGAAAACCACGATTTGCCACCAACTTTAAGATAAAGAAAAACTTTATTTCAAGTCGATAAGACATGCACAGATTAATTAGTTTGCCTTCCACAAAAATGGGGGGAAATCTAAGCTAAGCTAGTTGTAGCTAAAATTCACATCACCTTTTCATAAATTATATAAAGTTTCCCCTTTTGCGCCCAGATTAAACTTTTAACTTCTATCAGTTCCATTCTCATAAATCAAAGGGAACTATCCATCCGGTGCCTTGACAAATGCGTTCTGTCATGTGCATAAGTTATTGTTTACATTGACAGACAATATTCATCATATTGTTTTCTAGCTTCTGAACTGTCGATCGAGAAAAAAATAAAATATTCTAGACAGGCAGCACATAGCCAGTCAATGAGGTCTGTAATTAATATTTCGCATGCACAATAGCGACCCCACACCACAAGGTGTGGAAAATAGAAATATTCTTCTGTGGTTTAAATGCGTATTAACTGCATTACATGTAAACTGTATGATTCTTTTTGATAAAGTCCTTAAACTAGAACAGGAAAAAAATGTACACTTGAATGTAATAGTGTTGTAATAAAAGATCGTGAACGTGACATAAAAGTTTGAAAGAATTTCAAGGTATATTTTAAATGATGTTGAAACATGTCACCATTTGATATCAATTCGGTTGTATTTCATTTTGACGATCTTAATTACGAAGGCGATCACAACCATATTTTTTTTAACAATTGCAACTCAGCTGTTTTTTTTCATAACCTATAATAAAATGAAAAAATATATATCACACTGTCGGAACAGTTCCAACATTCAATAGAAAAATCGTAGAAATATAGTAAACCTCGAACTTTAACATGTGAAAATTTAACTATCGAGATTTGAGAAATTATCGTAATAAACGGAAAACAATGTTAGAGATTGTTTCTCTAATGAACCACTAAAAAATATTTACAAGTGATCCCCAAGGAGCCCTTTCCCAAAATGTGCCTCCATCTTGTTGTAATTGACGTGGATTTCATAGCGAGATCACTACGCCGATGATCTAAGGGCTCATTTATGCAACACACTCAAGTAATTATTTAATATTTTGATTAACATTGTAAACATATGTTACAAGAAAACATGAATTTCCTTTGAATGTCAAGCAAAAGTATGTATATGTAAAAACATTTGTCGCGCACCGATAGATATGCGTATCCGGTTGTTATCCGGTCGTTTGAATGAAGTTGTCAAAATCGAAGAAGAAATATACATTAAGAAGAATTAACAACATGTCAGCGAAATTATACTCAGTCGTCGGATTCAGAATCACTGTCAATCACCATCGTACGTCTCCTTTTCACATGTAAGTTTTTGTTAATTGTCACATTAATTGTCCCTCCATAGATTGGACCGCCAAAAAAAAAAACAATTTTCGCGGGAGACTGATCTTTGACACATTTCTGTTTCCGTGCGAGTGATATGCATCGTGTGTGCTTGCGTTTGAGAGTGTGTTTGAAGGTGTCTATTTGGCAATGGTATATAGTGCGCTTGAAGTATTCTGTATTCTGCTAGAGGTAGCAATGGAACGGGTACAACCAGAGGTTCATCATTATCATCAGTGTTTAACAAAGTAGCGGTGATTTCTTTGTGTTTCTTCGAATTCAGTTTAGAGTAATTTGCCACACTTTGAATGTTCTTATGTCCACTGATCTACAAAATAAAATAAAAAAAAAAATTTAAAAATAGCCATAAAATGAATTTACAAATTAACGCACAAATAAAACTGATACTTTTTTTACAAAAAAAGCTAAAAGGGACAATTACCTCATTTGTATTTCATTATTTTCGCATAAACGGCTAAACCTGTAAAAGTTTTGCTCAAAATTTCACATATTTTCTTGACTTTCAGGAGAGAGTACTCCTAGGTTAAAAAAAATTTCATACATTTTATCATGTAAAGTGCTACCTGCGGAACCAATTTGATTAATTGTTGTTATATTTCTTATACTTTTTCCTTTCCATTTCAGACCGTACATTTCTGAAGAAAAGACTCCGTCATTACATGATCTTACCTCAAGGTTTTCAACTGTCATGTCATTTAGTGATGCGTGTGTAAAAAAGAAATCTCCAATTATACTAGTGATGTGTTTCTTGAGAGCCTTTATTTCCTACTGAAGAGTTTAATTATTAAACACCAAATTGCATATAGGCATACATGCAGCTTCGATTCATTGGATTAATAGTGACAAATGTAAGTGTGACACCATGATTTTGAAAATTGCCATTTACATGTAAACTTCAAACAGATGTATTGACGTAGAGGTATGAAGAAAAAATCATAGTAACCTGTTTAATGTGATTGTGTTCTACACCTTTGTCATCTAGTTTTTGTAACATAAATCTTCCTATGTTGTCACCCGATTCAATAGACAATACAGCAAAATCGAAGGCGGATTCAGAAAGGAAACAAGGTGTAAATGACAAAATATAATCCACCTACTCTAGTACAATAGCTGTTCATGCTTATCATCAATTATTTTTATAGTTTGGAACAAATATTTGTACTAACGATAATTGATTTCAATCTTTAAATAAACGGGGAAACGACATTTATTTGCAAAAAGGATCTCACTGCGCGTAATGATTTTTTTAACTGTCATTTAATATACTCTATTTTCATATTGAGGTTACGTAACCAAACATTGGTTTCCACCGCGCCGACTGTCCGGTATAAAATATTGGGTTTGTTGTATAAAAGAGCCCTGTTTGATCTCCAATTTGTCCATAATTTATTTTGATTAAAACTAAAGTGAAACGCCAGATCAAAACTCTTATCATTTATCGTTTCTCCATGTTATGATGAAGTTCAAGGACATTGACATAATTAAAGTCGCAATCTCAGAAACGCTTTAATGAACGAAAATATCAATATTTGAATTATAAGAACAAGAATCGCTCCGGTTTCAGTAAAATCAATAATCATTATAACGTGTGTTATATGCGATCTGGTAGAAGAGAGTGAAGTTGTTATTAATCAGTTAACTTCGGAACGAAACGACCAAACTGTATGGGACCCGATCGTTATTTGATATGGCCGTTTCTTTTGCCGATTAGTTTGAAATTCTACCGACTATTCCAAGGAGAACGGGCCGAGAGATCAACCGAGCTGGTCATCCCGCTGATAACCCTAGCCAGTTTTGGCAGCGGTATATGTACTACCCGTTTATGGACTATTACATAACAGAGCTTACCGCGAGATACTTGAAAATGGCGGCAGATGCCAGGCACAATACTTGATACCAATGAACTTGCCTAGACTAACACCAGACACCGTAGACGTTATCATACAAAATCGATTTACGTTGCGGCGACATAGTTATGTTTTAAAGCCGAAATCAAAAGGTGGAAAGCCCGTTGGGCAACATTAACAACCACTAAACCATCGAATCTGAAGGACACCCTTAACGTCACAAACGAAGAGCTCTATCCTTCGATCAGCACCGTTTTGTTGATACTTTACACCATGCCTGCCAGCACAGCTACGACGGAGAGATCATTCTCTGTTCTCCGCATATCCAGAAATTGAGGGTACTTTCCACATAAATATTCATCATATTTAAATTAGATTTTGATCACGTGACTGCAATTTCAAGCTTGATGGATCGTTTATTAGATTTGTCAAAAAATAGCCTATAGTACGGAAATTCAATGTGTCCGTCAATGATTCGAAAATTAAAAGTTATTGTTTATTTCCGCAAAGTTTTTCTTCTGTCAAAATTCAAATATTTTTGTTTTGTAACGATTTTAGACATGTCTTTGATATCGCGATCATGCAAAAATGATCATATTATATTCAATGTGGGAACCATGAGTTTAGAAGCTAGAAATATAAGGTTAGTTAATATAATTACATATATTATTGAGGAATCTAAATTAATTTCAGAAAATATGTCGCCAAATGTCATTCATTATTAAATTTTGGGTCACACGCCACCAGTTTCATGTATTTCAGACATTTTTACATAGACTCTTAAGGCCAAAAAAGGGTTCGTCGCCTCGGATTTTCATTTAGTCCAGGAACCGCGAATATTTAATTGTTTTCATTAATTTTTATTTCATTTAATTCAGCTTGATTGAATCAATGTATCATTTTCAAGTTCAGAAAATGACACACATGCAATTATGAATGATATCGTCTATATAGATCATATGAAAATTGCAGACGTCCCGGCGACGCCATCTTAGATATGCAAATGAGCAAAGTACCCATCATTTCTGGCTATGGTCGCTTTAAAACGTACTTGAGGACAACAATGCTGCAGGATCGCCTGACTTCTTTATCTGTACTGCATGTGCACAGGGATATTGACATTGACATCGAGTCATGCGCTCATTTACTTTAGGAAAATCTCGTCATATTGACTTTGGCTACGGACATTAAATTCAAATAACGCAAACTACTATGTAGTTTTGATTTTTACAGCAGCAATCCATTACTTTCATCATTTTGAATTATTTTGTATTGCCAAATTTTTATTACAAATATACAAAATAACACTTAAAAAAAGTGGACAATATGGCAATATGAACAGACTGCGAATCAAAAGGTGTTCCTATTTTTGCTTAAATATTTTTTCAGTTGTACTTTGTAACATCTCCGTTAATCAGCAAAGCTTTTGAAAAAGCAAATAATTAGTATCCATCAGAACAAACATTGATGATTCGCTAGCTTTCTATAAAAAAAAAATTTAATAACCAAGGCGGACAGTATATATAAAACTGAATTTATAGGAACAAGTCGCAAGTTTCAGGAATCAAGGCAATTCTTTTTTAACAGGTGTTGTACCTCATATTTCCTTTGTTCATATACATTCATATATGAATCACTGTAGTGACTCTGCCCCTTGCTGGGACCTTGATTGGACAATAACATCTTATCTTATCTTATCTTATATTAACTTCCTGAAGTGTTCTGTCAACCTATGCATGTATGAAACGTGATGGTACAAAAGGAGCGATTTAACAACAGGAATTGCCCTCTCTAATTGCTAGAAACGCTGGCCTTCCGGTCCGTTCTAAATTGATTTAGAAGCTAAAAAAAAAGGTGTTTTAAAAATCAAATGTCAGTAATTTGGAGTTGAACATATTTTTATAATCTGCATTGGAACAATTATCTGTATTTTAAAGGCTTACTTTACATTTGAGAGGAGATGATCATGATGGAATTGTTACACATGGCCGGTCTAGAGAATTCCGAATGCATATGAAAAATCCAGTGCAAACCGGAAGTGGTTGTATCCGTTTCAGTGACTGAAAAATAGAAAATGAGACTTTCGCTGAATATTCTTGTCCAATTCGTCTGAGGGGGACCCGTTATTTATATTTAAATGTGGCAGTCGAAAAGAGAAATATCTCGGGAGTGTAATCGAAAAAAAACAACGTTTCGTAGCGTATTCGCCAATATTTTGATGTTTAATTTTCATTTCATGAAGGTCAGTACGGAAAACGACAATAATGTTGGGTATGAACAAATTACGAATATGGTCACAGGGGCTCGCAGTTATATTTTCACATCACCAGGTATGTGTTAAAAGAAGAAGGGAGGACACTTTTTTGGCTTCCCAAAGTGAACGTAGAATTTCGGCACCTTTTTTCGCTTCAAAAACGGTTTAGTCTTTGTTCTTCTCATAAAATTAATGCAAATATCGTTGTTTTTTGCTGATTGACTGGTTTACAGTGGAATAACACTCGTTGTATCACAACCCAGTGTGTTTTCCTTTGATCTTTAGTATTTTTTAAATGAAGATAACCATGCAGGAGGTGGAGTCAAGATAGCTATTTTTGGGCAAAGCATTTTCTATTTAGCGTGCTTTAACTGTGACCTACTATTGATAGAACACAGAAATAAACACATTGTAATTTTTTTTTTGACAATTGGTACACACTGTAATTTTTTGACAAGTGATAGACATTTTGGGTGCAAAGTGGTACTAAGTGCAAGCTTTCTTAAATCTGGCACTGGAAAAAACTATAAAACAAGCAAAAAGACTGATAAAGTGATCCCCACGACCACGTGTTTGTTCATGCAGATGACATAAAAACACAAGAAAAATTCTTTAACTTTACTAAACATTTTTTTTTATTCAAACAAGACAAATTAGTCTCCGTTCAATGCACATACACTGTAGGCCTATAGAAAACAATAATGCCCAATTCACGTACGCAACGAAAAAGTGATCATATTTGAGACACACCGCATTCAAAAGATAAATACCGGTACGCATTTGTGCATCACATGTAGGATTAAAATTTGAACACTGTGCCACCTGTGAAAGCATAAAATCCATATCATTGTTTAAAAGATCGTCCGTCATGTTCGCTGCCATTTAACGTGATGACGTTAACACGGTGTATATCCATAACGGAACCTTTCCGCTCAAATATGCGTTACGCGACGATACTTTGGGAATAAGTAACGGTTCCTTTGTGATGAAGAGGATGTCAACAAGTGGGAAAGCCACATAATAATGGATAGCTGCAAGGAAGGAAGGTAAATATATCGTATAGTTTGCTCTCACGGAACTCTCTGATGTATGATTCAATCCAAAACCAAAAACCATTCAAATACGTATGCTGAAAATGCGTTTCGCACGCTTTCAAACCACAGGTACTTGTGGACAGGACCCTATGTTGCTCATTTTTTTTTTTTAAGATGTTGCCCCCCCCCTTTTTTTTTTTTTTTTTTTTTTTAACATCGACTTTTTTTCATATAAACAACATTTTGCAACTTTCTATGTATCACTGTATGACATATATACAATAAATACAATCAAGCAGTAGTTTCTATCCATGCCGGGTTTCTGACATGATATAAGTTAGAAGGTAAGTCACTCTTCTTTGTTTACATTGGGATACTTGTTGTGTATTCATCTTAAATTTAGTGAATAAAAAAGGCCTACCTGTCTGGAAATTGGCTTATTCCTTCTCTGTATATATTATTCTCCCTGAAAACACACATCAATATTTATTTACAGCAGCTGACAACTCTCCATGGAGCATTTTCCACTAGCATTTTGCGATTTTCAGACGACATTTTTGAAAACTCGAATTAAAGCTACGGAAGTGTGTTTATTAGCGACATCTGCTGGTCATTTGAAATATTGACGATACGGTAAAACGTGAGAGTTCCGGGTAAAATTAAATTTTGCGCCAAAAAATTCCGGAACTCTCGCGTTTTACCGTATCGTCAATATTTCAAATGACCAGCAGATGTCGCTGTCAATGTAAAGTGAAATTTCTGACATATCTTTTATGAATATTTGCTTTTTTCCACCTTTTAACTCTCAAATTTTAACAATTATTAAAAGAAGAAACATAAATGCACCAACCCCTAACCCAGTCTTCAGTTAATAATCCACTAAAGCCTATTAAATTAGATTTTTAATAGAAAATGTTCGTAACGACACCTTTACGATTTATAGAAAACGTGTTAAAATGTGGCACCGCGACCTTCGCGACTTGGAGGCAACGGACCCTTTACGACAATAATTGTTTTATTATTCGCGAAGGTTCCGTTATGGATATACACCGTGGTTAATCACGTGTTCTATTAAAAACCTTTTCCCACGTCACTGACTGCTGGCGTACGTGACCAAGATCAGTCTTCTCAAAAGTTGGTCAAGTGCGACAGACGTCAATCACATATTTGCTTCCGTTTGATTGGTTATGATACAAAACATTTAGAATACTTTTAATTTCTTGTATGCGCAGATAAACTGATCTCGGGCACGCCCTCGATCAGTTTATCAGCACATACACGAAATTAAAAGTACTCTAAATATTACTTTTTAAATTCCAAGCGGTCTGGACAACTTCTTGTCATACTCAATTCCGGTTTATTTTTGGAAATACTACTCTATTTTTAAGACATTTTAACTTCACATTGTATAATTACCATAAACCATTGTGTTTAATCTTTGCTTGAGCCATCCTTGGTTAAAATGCTAGAAATTCTTCTTATATATGTTGTTTTCGATGTGTATTTCCCGCTTACTGTTGCTTTCCGATTTTAGAAAAATTATATTTCGATTTTTTTATTTCGACCAATGAAAACTCACCTTAATATTAAGTTCCTATAAACCGGAATTGAGTATGATAAGAAGTTGTCCAGACCGCTTGGAATTTAAAAACGAGTGTTATTCCACTGTAAACCAGTCAATCAGCAAAAAACAACGATATTTGCATTAATTTTATGAGAAGAACAAAGACTAAACCGTTTTTGAAGCGAAAAAAGGTGCCGAAATTCTACTTTCACTTTGGGCAGCAAAACAAGTGTCCTCCCTTCTTCTTTTAACACATACCTTGGGGGTGATGTGAAAATATTACTGCGAGCCCCTGTGATTGTGGTAGACAATATGCCTTTAAAATAACTTTAAACATTATTAATTTAAATATCTATGTATATTTTTTTTTCTTTAAACTTTATAGTATCACAGTAAAATAGGTGTCCATGTCCGGAAGCCGGTTGATCATTTAGTCACAACTTCCGCCTGTCGTACTTGTAGAACCCAGGCTACGAATACGTTTCCGTCGTATTCGTAGCCTGTGCCAATAAAATAACAAATGGCTTCCTCTAGGAAAACGCCGACTTTATGTGAAAGGGACACCAGACAGCTGTGAGGAACGAATTTAATACATCCCTTAGCGCGGGATGTAAAGGACACACTCTTTACACGTAAAAGACAACTTACAGCAGATTCTGATAGCAACAGTTTATTAGGAGTGCTGTTGTTGGTTTGTCACAAAGCAAAATAATATCTACCATCTCCTCTTTTTCTAGTGACAATCAAAACAATCATACATAGACTCATGGCAGCGACACACATTTTACCTACACGATTAATCATATGGTTGTAAACTTGTTTTCATCATAAATATATATGAAATACTTGATTGTAAAACAATTATCTATCGACAACCACTTTCCATGGGATATCTGGTTCCAAGGCTTGTTATCAGTTTATCAAAAAAGCAAAAATAATTCTCACAGGTTCCTAGCTAAAATCGTTACACATTAAACATTTTGCTTCACACCATTTACGAAAATATTTCCATATTATAAAAAAAAACCCGATTTTTAAATATTGGACTTCTCTCAACACCTTGGCCTTTTTTTAAAATAGATATATGATGGTTGTGCGTAAAAATGTACCGGAATATATCATCGCAATGGCTGTCGTTAAGAATAAAGTACGGTCAAAAAAGTGCTTAGAAAAATTTCAAATATGACAAAGTTCTATTGTCCAAATAAATCTATCTATTACTTCTTTTAGGCCAGCGGCGAAATCTAAAAAGTCGCGTATTTAAAGAGTTAAATCAACCCATCGACTACACACCTAAATATATTTTCAAATGCTAGATTATGCTTTTAACTAATAAATTTAACATGCCGTAAGAAAATCGTATGGTCACGTTATCACGAAAACTACATTTTTCTAGGATTAATGCGTTTTTGGAGAAAGTCCGATCATACTCAGTAAAATCAATATTATACATGATTTATGCATCTTCGGCAATTTGTTGCACTTGTAGTTTTTAAATTTAACTTAAATAAATAAAATAAGCCAAAATATCTTATTAAAATAACTTTTATTTCATCAGTTTGGCTTCTTTGAAATCAGCAGATGTGGTAAATATTTTAACGGTCACTTTTAAAATTTTGTCAGAAGAAAAACTTTCATTAAATTGATCTCAAACTATTTTTTAAGCAAAAGTGTAAACATAGTTTACATAAAACATTATCATTATAGCGCCAATTTCTACTAGTTTAAGAGGTTTGGACCGTTTTTAAATGCACATCAACATATAGAAAGTAGAAAATGATTCCGGATATTTTGCCCGTGACTTTTTAAAATTATAACCCTTAGTCCGATCAAATCTTATTGCATCGAGACCAAAGTTGTTTTCGCATATTTTCTTAAGAATTACTTATATTCTTGTGTTATCTGTGTTTAATTGTTGTCACCCTTCATTGTTAACACTTGCTGTTGTTAATTGTAACGTTTTAATTACAAAAGGTGGTTTGAAATATTGTTTGTAGAGAATTTAATTAGTGTTTACAAGTTGTTAAAAAATCATTTGTCGGAACTGTTGTGAGTGTTTTACGGAAAATGGCACAGTTTGGTAGCCCACTTAAACTTCTTCCATCTAGTGCTAAGAGGAGTAAACCTTCAATAGATTGGAACCAATGTATCATTTGTCAATGTAAAAGTCTTGAACAATTATACGTTTTTACCGATAGGGGCAAATAAACTTTTATTAAAGCCGCAGAGGTACGTCAAGATGAGGTATACAGACGATTAATAGTAGAAGTGTCTTCAATTACTCATGTTGTATCTGAAAGTTTTGTGGTGAAATATCATAGGTCTTGTTGCAAATCATATACCAGTAAACAAAATATTACGTGTTTTGCACAAAAAAAAAGACAACAAAAGAAGTGCCCGATAGTAAATCAAGTAGTGTACAGTTGTATGTTCAAATGGTATTACTACCAGATCTGATTGGACTTATTGTATTTTCTGTAAAAAGAAAAGTTATAGAAAAGACCATAAGCTCCACAAAATTGTATCACAAAACAGAATGAAAAAATACTTGATGCAGCCAGACGTAATTCAGATTATGAAATAGAGTCTAAGATTTTGCACGAACAGTTTTATGATAAAGCACTTTATCACAATGGCTGCATTTGTAAGAGGCGGATACCCGCATAATTTTGCATGCACTGTATTCTGACAAACTGTATCAGGTCGCATTGTTGTGAAATCCCCAGATATGGACGTTCTTGTCCTTTTAGTACATTATTTTCCAAAAATGAAAAACACAAGTGAGCTTTGGTTTCAAACAGGACTTATTACGAGCACTAAGGATTGTAAACGTTATATCCCTGTACACGAGTTATGCAAGTCATTGAGCTCCGTTGTGTGCGAGATCTTGCCAGCTGTTCATGTTCTAACTGGGTGTGATACCACTTCTTCGTTCTTTGGTATCGGGAAGAAGTCTATGTTGAAAGCTCTGAAAGAGACACCCAATCAGTTTAGTGATTTGTCTCGAATAGAATGCTCTGACATAGATGATTCAGTCGATCTAAGCCGAAAACTGATATCAAGGCTGTATGATCCGAAGGGAAAGTCGAAACGATGCCATATCGATCTGAACAAATTGCGGGTAGAATTGGCAACTGTCAAAGATTCTACTTTGGTGAGACTTCCTCCGAGTGAAGACACATTTAAACAGCATGTTCTTAGATCTTCGTACCAAACAAAGATATGGTTAAATGCACATATTCCAAAGCCAGCAGTTGGGTCGCCTCTTGAGCATGGTTGGAAAGAGGGAAAGTTTGGTCTTGAACTAATATTGTTTGAAGGTCAAATGTCATCTGACGTTTTGCAGGACTTCTTATGCACATGCAAAGGAAGATCCGTTTGTAGTAAAGGTTGTGTTTCGGTTTACGATGGTGAATGAAACATGTATATTTTGTGGTTTTAAACGTTCAAAATGCCTAAAAGGGTGTTTTTATTTATGAATCACTTTAATAAAAAAAAACTACAAGGGTTCACATGAGATGTACAATGCTCACAGCTATTTAAGGACTGACAAAATACAGACTTACAAAAATACCTGTGTTGGGCAAATCGGGTATGTTTTGATTTACTTCCGTTGTATCGAACAGTATATATACAAAATATAATGAAACATAAATAAACGTCATTATGTACATTATCAATGTCATAGAAGACGATGAAACCAAAATTGGTCTGTATGAGATATATTTTTTAAATGATTAAAGCTTTGTTAAGGTGACGAAAAAATTAATTACGAAAAAATACAATTTGAACGTGAAATAATAGATGTGGTACGTAGTTCTTACATTTAAAGATGACATTTTTAGATCGGATTTCTTGAGATCATTCATGCAATTTCAGCATCATAATATTATAATCACTAAATCTCTGACAAATGAAGCGATCAAAATAATGAGAGATTTTATCACGTGAAACAAACCGTAGAAAACAGGAGACCGTCGAAAATGGATGACGTTGCGACATTGCTATTCGTTACTATTCGTTCACTTTAATTTCACAATACAGCTTCGGAACATGTTTTTATTCCTGAAATCAATCCACATTGCATATTAAGTCAAATTTATGCTTTGTTTATTGAGTTTTATTATGCTTTGTTTTTCTTTTTTTTTTTTTTTTTTTTTTTTTTTTAAGGATATGCATTATAATACAATGATACTACGTTCTGTATTCTGAAAAAAATGACGTTCAGTGCTTTTCATTACCTGACTTTGTCGGTCCGCTGTGAGGAATTAGATGCACATATTAACTAACTGTATTTATTTCTGAAAAGCACATATTGTGAATACATTTTGGAGAAAATTTACCGACATCTGAGGTGGGACCGATTTTGGCCCTTATAGCTCACAGTCCTTTTTCTCTACCTGTATTCAAACTAATCAAAAGTAGGAGAAACGTGAACACTCCCATATTAGGCATTTAAATTAAATATCTGTCAGTGACCGTAGTATAAATGAGTAGTAAAAAATCAAATTAATCATTTTCTAAAAAGAGCATTATTTAACATACCCGAGATACGGATTTGATCCCATGGGTTTTTTTCTAATGCTACAGTAACACAAATTATTTTGATGAAGAAAAAAACATTTATCTGTTCATGCATGCTTTCTTGTACATGTACATAGTTTTTAAGTAATTTATTTTAACAATGCTACTTAATTATAAAATTATAACATTATATAATTAGTGTATTATTTTAGCTTCAATTCGATATCTCATTCAGGAATACCACAGATATGACATTTTAAAGTCAGTGCCCTCGGTATATTTGTCTGATTTCCGTGTGCTATCGTAAATCAATATTCAATGTAGAGATCGGATAATACAAGGAAGTAAAATACAGATCAGCCATGACAGGTACATTGTTAGTAATTTACCTCCGATTATTAACCCATGTTTACGACGCATAGATATAATATATTTCAATTATTGAAAGTTTATTTGCATTATACATGTATAAATGTCTGGTATCTATTTTTAAAACTTGGAATTGTGTTGAAATGCATCCATGTACTTTCGATTTCGGATATGCCCTGGTAAGTTCACTTATTTTGAACTGAACGTCTCTGCGGTGGAAATTTTTAAGGCGACACAAAGCATACGATGGTCTTGGTTGAAATTAAAAACATAATCATTAGTAAAATTTAAACGATTCCATTCTAGTATTGGCACATTGTCATGATGGGAAAAAAAAAAGGGGGGGGGGCAACTCTAAACTGAATAAACTGAAAACAGATTATGAAATACATATCTTGGGCAAGTCAACGGTGAGATACCTTTGCATAATAATTTTCCCTGTGAGGAACCTTGAATTATGAAACAAAGAATTCCACACTGTCGAAACAGTTCAAAAATCCAATCGGAAAATCGCAGAAAGAAACTAACACACAACTTGCACGATCGCTCAATTTCCTGGCTTGATACAGGCACTTCAATAAAAAGTGGTGGGATTAAATTAGTTTTATTATATGTAAGCGCTCTGATTGTTAGTAACAAAATTTGTATGATTTATATAAAATTCCGAGTCAAATCATTGCATGATGGATTAATCGATTCAGTGTATAATGTTTTAGCTGAGGACAAGATAATGTTTTGGAGTTGAAGAGCATGAGAAAGAATAGAGGAGGATGGCTACAAACAGAATGGTACGTAGAAATATACTTTGACCCAGATATTCATAATAATTTTACAAATAAATCCAAATTGACCGGTTAAGCTATTTTTATCAGCTAGGTCATTGCAGCTGGGAACTGAAGTCGGAGGTTGGTAGATACATTACAGTAGAGTGGACCCGATAGGTCATGATGGGTATTAAGTAGCTCCTATAAAAATAATTGTTCTGGTGGAATTTTGTATTGTAGTGCTTATAATTCAAGATGTATTGAAACCCGATAGATTTTAGCACACATATGTTTTTGCAAATTTTGGGAAAAAAGACTTTTGCCGATTATATAGATACAGTAAATGTTGGTGACTCGATTTGCTTACATAAAAATGGCCGTCAACAGAAATGAGAACAACAATGATCAATCGGTAAACATTGACGGTGAACTTTCTGAATCAGCTTAAAATATATTACAAAATCGTTCCCAGGTTGAATAAAAGACAAATAGCTTAAATAACGTCAAAAGCCTACAACCCCCCCCCCCCCCCCCCCCCCCCCCCCCAAAGCAACCAAATTAAACAAAGCGAACGACAACCACGTCGCAGGCTATCACACTCTGTCGGATCAAGCACACGACAAACTATCGAAACAGTCTGGTGCTAAATCTACTAAGTGTCCGACATAACGTGAAATTGAAATAGCTGATATTATTAGACCTACACTTTAATCTGCCAGGTCTAAATAAATAAAACACCATTTTCAAATTAACTACAGTAGAGTTCGTTTATAACGAACAGGCTTATAACGAAATCAGGCTTATAGCGAAGTAAAGATAAATCCCCGGTCCCATCGCTATTTAAACAATGTATTTGTGAAGGCCTATAACGAATTTTTTATAACGATTATAACGAAGAGAATTTTAAACCCAAACAACGTTTTTATTACTCAAAATTGACATGATATAACAAAGGAAATTGCTGAACAAACAAATCGTTTACCTGTCTTCCGTTATGCACGGACGATCACATATTAGAATGGTCAAGTGCACTTGACACTTCCGTTATTGATAATTGAAAAATCAATAATCCCACCTTTGATGTTGTTAATGATGTCAATCAAGACTTTTCTTTAAAATATTCAAACAATAAAATGGGTTGTGATTAACAAGTTGTCAATTAATTACACACGCGCTAATTTATTGCATTAAAAATTAATAAAACGTAATCTAAATTTTAATGAATGGATGCACAACTCCAAGCTAAAGAAATTAAAAACAAAGTCATGTGTGAGATTAATTCATTCGCTATTGTTTATTTTTTCTTTGATGATAGACTCTTTAATTAAACAACAAACTGCGTGGTCTCAAGGTTCATCTAAATACCAAAAACAAAAGAAATATTCTCGTTCTGAAATTTCGATTAACCTGAGTTTTTATGTGTATATAATACCAAAAAGAAACAATTATTCTTCAAATTAAAATAAAAAAAAAGGAAAATGGCTACAATCTTAAAATTGGTCATTAAAAAAATATATATCCGAATTATCATTATACCGATATCGATCCAAGTGTTAATACCCGACCTCATATTTCCTGTTTATAAAATAGATCGTGAACAAAGTTGAAAAAAAATTTCTAAGGAACATTTGAAGATACCAAAGAGGTATTCAGAAGCCGTAGTCTTTGAGAACTGTCTAAAGGATTAACTATTTTTTTACGATAAAGGCCCACTTTACTGTGCATCAGTTATCATAGCGTAATGAAACTGCCCGGGTCAGAACCAGATTGTTTTCTCTCTAAAATTACGCGACCTTGGTGGCTCGAACTACCGATAGCTAGAACAGATTTTGACAGTCCCTTCGAGTTCGAGCCAACAAAGTTCTACAGTACGATTTTCAAAAGGGGAGGTAATTCTACATTGTTTCTCTTATAACGAACGATGCCTATAACCAACTAAGATCGAGAGTCCCCTGGACTTCGTTATAAACGAACTCTACTGTACTGTATTACTTTAAACATATTTTATTGTTCAAAAAGACAAAAGGATAAGACACAAGTTAAACAACTTAGACAGTCTTCTCCCATTACATATATTTCAAAATACACAATTGAACATAATACTATTTAATTACACAAATTTATAGTAAACGTTTATAGTAAATGAAGGCATGAAGAAAAATATAAACAATAAAACAATTAAAACCCTCATGGATCCTCATTGACTATATAATCAACATGTAGATAACCTATTGATACATATCGAACAGACCCAAATGCGTACTACGTGGCAATGGACATATTAACTTTCATTCATCTATTGGGATTTAGTTGCGGAAAATAGTCATGGTAAGTATATATATTTCTATTTATTTTGTAAGATCAAATAGTCTTCACCAAAGATCATCCAGAGGTTTTAATTTCAATTATGATCATTCGAATACCATGTTAACATTTTTGTCAAAATGGTATACCTGTAAGGAAATTCACCTGGTTGTTCTGTTACAATTATACTGAAAAACGACCAGTATCTTTAATATATCTTTGAATAATTAAAAATATTTCACAATTTGTTTCATCTGATAGAAAATCATTTCCAAATAACAAAGTATCAACATTTATTTCTACCCCGTTCATATTCAGTATTGCCAATGACGATAACATTTTATTTCTATATACAATATAACGATTACAAAATAACAAATAATGATCCGCATTTTCGTTTTGGTATCCACATATACAGTTTGGATATCCACATATACAGTTTGGATTTGAAATTAAATTAGTACTATACAAGTCTTCTTTCAATGAACTACTACATTTGTTTCTTATCCTCGTGTGTAATACACTAAAATATCTATTACCACATGAAAAGTGTGCGGATTTTTTCACATTTTGAAAATATATCTGACGGATTTTTGACTTAAAATGAGCTAAAATAGGGATTTGTCGGATATTAAGATCCAACGTATTCCACAGCTTAATAGTTGAAGGAAACAAAGATTGTTGAAGAAGTGCAAGTCTGTTTACTTGTTGACTTATATTTTGACTGTTACGTAAATAATAATTTGAAGTTTCAGAAACTGTAGGTGGTATTAAATCTGATAAATATTCAGGTGCCAGATTATTATAAATTTGGTAAAATAATGTGAGATTTTTAACTTCTCTCCTTACTTTAAATTTATCCCATCCCGTTTCTTTGTAAATAGATGCTATACTAGCGTAACTGGGAAAACCACAAACAATACGAGCGGCTTCAATTTGCACTTTTTCTAAACGATTTGAATTGAATTGGCCACAATTAAACCAAACTTCAGACGTATATTCTAAAATTGGCCTTATAAATGTTAAATACATTTTTTCAAGATAGTTTCGTTTAAGTTTAAATTTAAGTTTTCTTAATACATTTATTTGTTTAGAAGACTTTTCTATAAGTTTATCAATATGTTTGGTCCACTTACAGTCATTACTAAAAATAACACCTAATTGTTTATGTAATTCAACATCTCTTAATGAAGCACCCTCAAAGTTAAAATTGAAATAAAGTTTTGTGTCTCTGGAACTGAAGACCATAATTTCAGTTTTATTTTGATTGAATTTGACTAACCAACGTTTTGACCAATCTTTTAGGTAAGCTAAATCTAAATTTACCATGTCTTGTAAAGAATCTTTGTCATTTGCAATGTGCCCAATCGATGTATCATCTGCAAATAATCTACCTAAACCAGTCATAACATCTGCAATGTCATTAATAAATACCAAAAATAATAACGGACCTAAAACCGAACCATGAGGCACCCCTGCTTTAAGCTGACCATTGTTTGATAGAGCATCTTTTATCACAACTCTTTGTGTCCGGTTTGATAAGTAACTTTTTAATCAGATAAGCAAATTGTCCCCTATACCATATCTTTCCAATTTGAGTAAAAGCTCTTTTATCCACACAGTGTCGAAAGCTTTACTTATATCGGCAAACGGTACACTTGTAAATTGCTTACTGTCTAAAGCTAGTAAAATTCTATGATATAACTCTACAAGTTGATGGGTAGTAGAGCAACCTGGTAGAAAACCTGACTGAAATTTACACAATAATTTATTTCCCTGTAAATGATTAAAAATATGTTTAAAAACTATTTTTTCTAAAATCGTTCCCAGGTTGAACCCAACAAGAGACAAATAGCTTAAAAAACGTCAAAAGCCTACAACCCTCCAAAAAAGCAACCAAATTAAACAAAGCGAACGACAACCACGTCGCAGGCTATCACACTCTGTCGGATCAAGCACACGACAAACTATCGAAACAGTCTGGTGCTAAATCTACTAAGGGTCCGACCTAATGTGAAATTGAAATAGCTGATATTATTAGACCTACACTTTAATCTGCCAGGTCTAAATAAATAAAACACCATTTTCAAATTAACTACTGTATTAACAAACTAAATAATAAGTATATACAATCAAACATAAAAACAAGAACTAACTAAGAACCCAAACTACACGTGCTTATCTTTAATTACATTAATGAATATACATCATTTTCCTAATCAGTAAGGAGGCGTGTCATTAACCATGCAAAGTACCATATGGTTCCATCAATTAATCACATGCCAATCTACATCTGCTCTGAATTCACTAACCAGTATCAGAATCATGATTATAACATCCCCCGCCCATCAAAAAAAATTCTCAAATTTTTAACTGGTTATTGAAATCAGTGCAGAGGTATAAAACATTTTTTATATATATACATGATCAAGTAATACAATTTAATATCAAAATTTTAAAAACAAATAAAGCAATTGAAATATTTGGGGAAAATATTCAAAAATGGAAGCATCTAAATAAACTGTTGTTTGAGGGGAAAATAAAACGAAGACGACAACAATCTTTAATATAGAAGCAAAAATAAAATAAAAAAAAACATGAATTTGTTGAAATAAAATATTTAAATCGTATATTTTTTCTCTTTATCTCACACAAGTGTTTAAGATAAAAATCGGATGATCATCATGTTGTCTGGGAACCAAACAGAAATGAATTATCATTCATTAATTCCCATAAAATCTTACTTCTAATAACAAATTTGTTTTTATAACATGGGGTTGCACTTGGCATCATGTTAGTTTATTTGTCGAAGTATCAAAGGAAATATATCTCTGTTAAACATACAAGAACACAGGATATGAAATCTCAACCTTCCAAAAGAAAACAATAAATTTGATATCTATACTCCTAATCAACATTAAAATACACCTTAATGCTACCATCTGCAGTGTCAAACTGGCCAAGTTTCTGCAATTACTGTGGTACAACATTAAATTGTCACAACTTAATCATGCCTCTTTGTAGACTAATTACCATAATGATTTTAAAAATGAAACTAGCAGAGACCTTTAACTCTTACTGATATTTTCAATAATAATTTCTAAAATATAGCATTCTCACACCTTTCAAGTAACCTGAACAAGTTACTCCTTTTCACACATCTTTTACACAAAAGAAAATATTATTAAAATTTAGGTAATTTCTAGTATTTCATTAAAACATTAACTTTAGCTACATGCATAATTGATGTTTATTTGTCTCTGTTAACCTTAAAATTATCTTTCCACTTTTTTTCTCAATCAATCAATATTGACACATGACATATCATATCAATTAACAATGGTCATCAACAACAAACAAAATCAATGGGTTTGTTCCCATTTCGCCTTAGATTGAGTATGTACATATTAAAAATTATTCCCATTTCGCCTTAGTAGAATTGTTATGATAAGATATATCTCACTAAGGCAAAATGGGAAGTTGTGTAAACATTAATTAATTAGGTGTCATTTGTTTATTTTGCAATTTAGTTGTAATAAGGTGTAAATATGGTTTATGGTTAATAGATAAAATAAAAAGAAGTAAATGATATCTATAACAATTTTTATTAAATAAGGATGTGATAAAGAACTACAAGATATATGGTGATGAGAATATAGATATATAGATGGTTTTTTTTTTACAACAAATGAAGCACATTATATTTTTAGGTAGAGTAAGAAAGTTATTTATATAAATCATATCTTAACCACAATATAAGTTAGCACTAGAAGTAAGATATATGAATCATATCTTAACCACAATATAAGTTAGCACTAGAAGTAAGATATATGAATCATATCTTAACCACAATATAAGTTAGCACTATAAGTAAGATATATAAATCATATCTTAACCACAATATAAGTTAGCACTATAAGTAAGATATATAAATCATATCTTAACCACAATATAAGTTAGCACTATAAGTAAGATATATAAATCATATCTTAACCACAATATAAGTTAGCACTAGAAGTAAGGTATATGAATCATATCTTAACCACAATATAAGTTAGCACTATAAGTAAGATATATGAATCATATCTTAACCACAATATAAGTTAGCACTATAAGTAAGATATATAAATCATATCTTAACCACAATATAAGTTAGCACTATAAATAAGATATATAAATCATATCTTAACCACAATATAAGTTAGCACTATAAGTAAGATATATAAATCATATCTTAACCACAATATAAGTTAGCACTAGAAGTAAGGTATATGAATCATATCTTAACCACAATATAAGTTAGCACTATAAGTAAGATATATAAAATCATATCTTAACCACAATATAAGTTAGCACTAGAAGTAAGGTATATGAATCATATCTTAACCACAATATAAGTTAGCACTATAAGTAAGATATATAAAATCATATCTTAACCACAATATAAGTTAGCACTAGAAGTAAGGTATATGAATCATATCTTAACCACAATATAAGTTAGCACTATAAGTAAGATATATAAATCATATCTTAACCACAATATAAGTTAGCACTATAAGTAAGATATATAAAATCATATCTTAACCACAATATAAGTTAGCACTAGAAGTAAGATATATAAATCATATCTTAACCACAATATAAGTTAGCACTATTAGTAAGATATATAAATCATATCTTAACCACAATATAAGTTAGCACTATAAGTAAGATATATAAATCATATCTTAACCACAATATAAGTTAGCACTAGAAGTAAGGTATATGAATCATATCTTAACCACAATATAAGTTAGCACTATAAGTAAGGTATATGAATCATATCTTAACCACAATATAAGTTAGCACTAGAAGTAAGATATATAAATCATATCTTAACCACAATATAAGTTAGCACTATAAGTAAGATATATAAATCATATCTTGACCACAAAATAAGTTAGCACTATAAGTAAGATATATAAATCATATCTTAACCACAATATAAGTTAGCACAATAAGTAAGATATATGAATCATATCTTAACCACAATATAAGTTAGCACTATAAGTAAGATATATGAATCATATTTTAACCACAATATAAGTTAGCACTATAAGTAAGATATATAAATCATATCTTAACCACAATATAAGTTAGCACTAGAAGTAAGATATATGAATTTTATTTTAACCACAATATAAGTTAGCACTATAAGTAAGATATATAAATCATATCTTAACCACAATATAAGTTAGCACTATAAGTAAGATATATAAATCATATCTTAACCACAATATAAGTTAGCACTATAAGTAAGATATATAAATCATATCTTAACCACAATATAAGTTAGCACTAGAAGTAAGGTATATGAATCATATCTTAACCACAATATAAGTTAGCACTATAAGTAAGATATATAAATCATATCTTAACCACAATATAAGTTAGCACTATAAGTAAGATATATAAAATCATATCTTAACCACAATATAATTTAGCACTAGAAGTAAGATATGTAAATCATATCTTAACCACAATATAAGTAAGCACTATTAGTAAGATATATAAATCATATCTTAACCACAATATAAGTTAGCACTATAAGTAAGATATATAAATCATATCTTAACCACAATATAAGTTAGCACTAGAAGTAAGGTATATGAATCATATCTTAACCACAATATAAGTTAGCACTATAAGTAAGATATATAAATCATATCTTAACCACAATATAAGTTAGCACTATAAGTAAGATATATAAAATCATATCTTAACCACAATATAAGTTAGCACTAGAAGTAAGATATGTAAATCATATCTTAACCACAATATAAGTTAGCACTATAAGTAAGATATATGAATTTTATTTTAAACACAATATAAGTTAGCACTATAAGTAAGATATATGAATCATATCTTAACCACAAATATAAGTTAGCACTATAAGTAAGATAAATAAATCATATCTTAACCACAATATAAGTTAGCACTATAAGTAAGATATATAAATCATATCTTAACCACAATATAAGTTAGCACTATAAGTAAGATATATAAATCATATCTTAACCACAATATAAGTTAGCACTAGAAGTAAGATATATAAATCATATCTTAACCACAATATAAGTTAGCACTATAAGTAAGATATATAAATCATATCTTAACCACAATATAAGTTAGCACTAGAAGTAAAATATATGAATCATATCTTAACCACAATATAAGTTAGCACTATAAGTAAGATATATAAATCATATCTTAACCACAATATAAGTTAGCACTATAAGTAAGATATGTAAATCATATCTTAACCACAATATAACTTAGCACTATTAGTAAGATATGTAAATCATATCTTAACCACAATATAAGTTAGCACTATAAGTAAGATATATGAATTTTATTTTAAACACAATATAAGTTAGCACTATAAGTAAGATATATGAATCATATCTTAACCACAAATATAAGTTAGCACTATAAGTAAGATAAATAAATCATATCTTAACCACAATATAAGTTAGCACTATAAGTAAGATATATAAATCATATCTTAACCACAATATAAGTTAGCACTATAAGTAAGATATATAAATCATATCTTAACCACAATAAAAGTTAGCACTATAAGTAAGATATATAAATCATATCTTAACCACAATATAAGTTAGCACTAGAAGTAAGATATATAAATCATATCTTAACCACAATATAAGTTAGCACTATAAGTAAGATATATAAATCATATCTTAACCACAATATAAGTTAGCACTAGAAGTAAGATATATGAATTTTATTTTAAACACAATATAAGTTAGCACTATAAGTAAGATATATGAATCATATCTTAACCACAAATATAAGTTAGCACTATAAGTAAGATAAATAAATCATATCTTAACCACAATATAAGTTAGCACTATAAGTAAGATATATAAATCATATCTTAACCACAATATAAGTTAGCACTAGAAGTAAGATATATGAATTATATTTTAAACACAATATAAGTTAGCACTATAAGTAAGATATATGAATCATATCTTAACCACAATATAAGTTAGCACTATAAGTAAGATATATAAATCATATCTTAACCACAATATAAGTTAGCACTATAAGTAAGATATATAAATCATATCTTAACCACAATATAAGTTAGCACTAGAAGTAAGATATATAAATCATATCTTAACCACAATATAAGTTAGCACTATAAGTAAGATATATGAATCATATCTTGACCACAAATATAAGTTAGCACTATAAGTAAGATAAATAAATCATATCTTAACCACAATATAAGTTAGCACTATAAGTAAGATATATAAATCATATCTTAACCACAATATAAGTTAGCACTATAAGTAAGATATATAAATCATATCTTAACCACAATATAAGTTAGCACTATAAGTAAGATATATAAATCATATCTTAACCACAATATAAGTTAGCACTAGAAGTAAGATATATAAATCATATCTTAACCACAATATAAGTTAGCACTATAAGTAAGATATATAAATCATATCTTAACCACAATATAAGTTAGCACTATAAATAAGATATATAAATCATATCTTAATCACAATATAAGTAAGCACTATAAGTAAGATGTATAAATCATATCTTAACCACAATATAAGTTGGCACTATAAGTAAGATATATGAATCATATCTTAACCACAATATAAGTTAGCACTATAAGTAAGATATATATATAATATCTTAACCACAATATAAGTTAGCACTATAAGTAAGATATATAAATAATATCTTAACCACAATATAAGTTAGCACAATAAGTAAGATATACGAATCATATCTTAACCACAATATAAGTTAGCACTATAAGTAAGATATATAAATCATATCTTAACCACAATATAAGTTAGCAGAATAAGTAAGATATATAAATCATATCTTAACCACAATATAAGTTAGCACTAGAAGTAAGATATATAAATCATATCTAAACACAATATAAGTTAGCACTAGAAGTAAGATATATAAATCATATCTTAACCACAATATAAGTTAGCACTATAAGTAAGATATATAAATCATATCTTAACCACAATATAAGTTAGCACTAGAAGTAAGATATATGAATTTTATTTTAAACACAATATAAGTTAGCACTAGAAGTAAGATATATAAATCATATCTTAACCACAATATAAGTTAGCACTATAAGTAAGATATATGAATCATATCTTAACCACAAATATAAGTTAGCACTATAAGTATGATAAATAAATCATATCTTAACCACAATATAAGTTAGCACTATAAGTAAGATATATAAATCATATCTTAACCACAATATAAGTTAGCACTATAAGTAAGATATATAAATCATATCTTAACCACAATATAAGTTAGCACTATAAGTAAGATATATGAATCATATCTTGACCACAAATATAAGTTAGCACTATAAGTAAGATAAATAAATCATATCTTAACCACAATATAAGTTAGCACTATAAGTAAGATATATAAATCATATCTTAACCACAATATAAGTTAGCACTATAAGTAAGATATATAAATCATATCTTAACCACAATATAAGTTAGCACTATAAGTAAGATATATAAATCATATCTTAACCACAATATAAGTTAGCACTAGAAGTAAGATATATAAATCATATCTTAACCACAATATAAGTTAGCACTATAAGTAAGATATATAAATCATATCTTAACCACAATATAAGTTAGCACTAGAAGTAAGATATATAAATCATATCTTAACCACAATATAAGTTAGCACTAGAAGTAAGATATATAAATCATATCTTAACCACAATATAAGTTAGCACTATAAGTAAGATATATAAATCATATCTTAACCACAATATAAGTTAGCACTAGAAGTAAGATATATGAATTTTATTTTAAACACAATATAAGTTAGCACTATAAGTAAGATATATGAATCATATCTTAACCACAAATATAAGTTAGCACTATAAGTAAGATAAATAAATCATATCTTAACCACAATATAAGTTAGCACTATAAGTAAGATATATAAATCATATCTTAACCACAATATAAGTTAGCACTATAAGTAAGATATATAAATCATATCTTAACCACAATATAAGTTAGCACTAGAAGTAAGATATATAAATCATATCTTAACCACAATATAAGTTAGCACTATAAGTAAGATATATGAATCATATCTTGACCACAAATATAAGTTAGCACTATAAGTAAGATAAATAAATCATATCTTAACCACAATATAAGTTAGCACTATAAGTAAGATATATAAATCATATCTTAACCACAATATAAGTTAGCACTATAAGTAAGATATATAAATCATATCTTAACCACAATATAAGTTAGCACTAGAAGTAAGATATATAAATCATATCTTAACCACAATATAAGTTAGCACTAGAAGTAAGATATATAAATCATATCTTAACCACAATATAAGTTAGCACTATAAGTAAGATATATAAATCATATCTTAACCACAATATAAGTTAGCACTATAAGTAAGATATATAAATCATATCTTAATCACAATATAAATAAGCACTATAAGTAAGATGTATAAATCATATCTTAACCACAATATAAGTTGGCACTATAAGTAAGATATATGAATCATATCTTAACCACAATATAAGTTAGCACTATAAGTAAGATATATATATATAATATCTTAACCACAATATAAGTTAGCACTATAAGTAAGATATATAAATAATATCTTAACCACAATATAAGTTAGCACAATAAGTAAGATATACGAATCATATCTTAACCACAATATAAGTTAGCACTATAAGTAAGATATATAAATCATATCTTAACCACAATATAAGTTAGCACTATAAGTAAGATATATAAATCATATCTTAACCACAATATAAGTTAGCAGAATAAGTAAGATATATAAATCATATCTTAACCACAATATAAGTTAGCACTAGAAGTAAGATATATAAATCATATCTTAACCACAATATAAGTTAGCACTATAAGTAAGATATATAAATCATATCTTGACCACACAATAAGTTAGCATTATAAGTAAGATATATAAATCATATCTTAACCACAATATAAGTTAGCACAATAAGTAAGATATATGAATCATATCTTAACCACAATATAAGTTAGGACTATAAGTAAGATATATGAATCATATTTTAACCACAATATAAGTTAGCACTATAAGTAAGATATATAAATCATATCTTAACCACAATATAAGTTAGCACTAGAAGTAAGATATATGAATTTTATTTTAACCACAATATAAGTTAGCACTAGAAGTAAGATATGTAAATCATATCTTAACCACAATATAAGTTAGCACTATTAGTAAGATATGTAAATCATATCTTAACCACAATATAAGTTAGCACTATAAGTAAGATATATGAATTTTATTTTAAACACAATATAAGTTAGCACTATAAGTAAGATATATGAATCATATCTTAACCACAAATATAAGTTAGCACTATAAGTAAGATAAATAAATCATATCTTAACCACAATATAAGTTAGCACTATAAGTAAGATATATGAATCATATCTTAACCACAATATAAGTTAGCACTATAAGTAAGATATATAAATCATATCTTAACCACAATATAAGTTAGCACTATAAGTAAGATATATAAATCATATCTTAACCACAATATAAGTTAGCACTATAAGTAAGATATATAAATCATATCTTAACCACAATATAAGTTAGCACTAGAAGTAAGATATATGAATTTTATTTTAAACACAATATAAGTTAGCACTATAAGTAAGATATATGAATCATATCTTAACCACAAATATAAGTTAGCACTATAAGTAAGATAAATAAATCATATCTTAACCACAATATAAGTTAGCACTATAAGTAAGATATATAAATCATATCTTAACCACAATATAAGTTAGCACTATAAGTAAGATATATAAATCATATCTTAACCACAATATAAGTTAGCACTATAAGTAAGCTATATAAATCATATCTTAACCACAATATAAGTTAGCACTATAAGTAAGATATATGAATCATATCTTGACCACAAATATAAGTTAGCACTATAAGTAAGATAAATAAATCATATCTTAACCACAATATAAGTTAGCACTATAAGTAAGATATATAAATCATATCTTAACCACAATATAAGTTAGCACTATAAGTAAGATATATAAATCATATCTTAACCACAATATAAGTTAGCACTATAAGTAAGATATATAAATCATATCTTAACCACAATATAAGTTAGCACTAAAAGTAAGATATATAAATCATATCTTAACCACAATATAAGTTAGCACTATAAGTAAGATATATAAATCATATCTTAACCACAATATAAGTTAGCACTATAAGTAAGATATATAAATCATATCTTAATCACAATATAAGTAAGCACTATAAGTAAGATGTATAAATCATATCTTAACCACAATATAAGTTGGCACTATAAGTAAGATATATAAATCATATCTTAACCACAATATAAGTTAGCACTATAAGTAAGATATATAAATCATATCTTAACCACAATATAAGTTAGCAGAATAAGTAAGATATATAAATCATATCTTAACCACAATATAAGTTAGCACTAGAAGTAAGATATATAAATCATATCTTAACCACAATATAAGTTAGCACTATAAGTAAGATATATAAATCATATCTTGACCACAAAATAAGTTAGCATTATAAGTAAGATATATAAATCATATCTTAACCACAATATAAGTTAGCACAATAAGTAAGATTTATGAATCATATCTTAACCACAATATAAGTTAGGACTATAAGTAAGACGTATGAATCATATTTTAACCACAATATAAGTTAGCACTATAAGTAAGATATATAAATCATATCTTAACCACAATATAAGTTAGCACTAGAAGTAAGATATATGAATTTTATTTTAACCACAATATAAGTTAGCACTAGAAGTAAGATATGTAAATCATATCTTAACCACAATATAAGTTAGCACTATTAGTAAGATATGTAAATCATATCTTAACCACAATATAAGTTAGCACTATAAGTAAGATATATGAATTTTATTTTAAACACAATATAAGTTAGCACTATAAGTAAGATATATGAATCATATCTTAACCACAAATATAAGTTAGCACTATAAGTAAGATAAATAAATCATATCTTAACCACAATATAAGTTAGCACTATAAGTAAGATATATAAATCATATCTTAACCACAATATAAGTTAGCACTATAAGTAAGATATATAAATCATATCTTAACCACAATATAAGTTAGCACTAGAAGTAAGATATATAAATCATATCTTAACCACAATATAAGTTAGCACTATAAGTAAGATATATAAATCATATCTTAACCACAATATAAGTTAGCACTAGAAGTAAGGTATATGAATCATATCTTAACCACAATATAAGTTAGCACTATAAGTAAGATATATAAATCATATCTTAACCACAATATAAGTTAGCACTATAAGTAAGATATGTAAATCATATCTTAACCACACTATAACTTAGCACTATTAGTAAGATATATAAATCATATCTTAACCACAATATAAGTTAGCACTATAAGTAAGATATATGAATTTTATTTTAAACACAATATAAGTTAGCACTATAAGTAAGATATATGAATCATATCTTAACCACAAATATAAGTTAGCACTATAAGTAAGATAAATAAATCATATCTTAACCACAATATAAGTTAGCACTATAAGTAAGATATATAAATCATATCTTAACCACAATATAAGTTAGCAGAATAAGTAAGATATATAAATCATATCTTAACCACAATATAAGTTAGCACTAGAAGTAAGATATATAAATCATATCTTAACCACAATATAAGTTAGCACTATAAGTAAGATATATAAATCATATCTTGACCACAAAATAAGTTAGCATTATAAGTAAGATATATAAATCATATCTTAACCACAATATAAGTTAGCACAATAAGTAAGATATATGAATCATATCTTAACCACAATATAAGTTAGGACTATAAGTAAGACGTATGAATCATATTTTAACCACAATATAAGTTAGCACTATAAGTAAGATATATAAATCATATCTTAACCACAATATAAGTTAGCACTAGAAGTAAGATATATGAATTTTATTTTAACCACAATATAAGTTAGCACTAGAAGTAAGATATGTAAATCATATCTTAACCACAATATAAGTTAGCACTATTAGTAAGATATGTAAATCATATCTTAACCACAATATAAGTTAGCACTATAAGTAAGATATATGAATTTTATTTTAAACACAATATAAGTTAGCACTATAAGTAAGATATATGAATCATATCTTAACCACAAATATAAGTTAGCACTATAAGTAAGATAAATAAATCATATCTTAACCACAATATAAGTTAGCACTATAAGTAAGATATATAAATCATATCTTAACCACAATATAAGTTAGCACTATAAGTAAGATATATAAATCATATCTTAACCACAATATAAGTTAGCACTAGAAGTAAGATATATAAATCATATCTTAACCACAATATAAGTTAGCACTATAAGTAAGATATATAAATCATATCTTAACCACAATATAAGTTAGCACTAGAAGTAAGGTATATGAATCATATCTTAACCACAATATAAGTTAGCACTATAAGTAAGATATATAAATCATATCTTAACCACAATATAAGTTAGCACTATAAGTAAGATATGTAAATCATATCTTAACCACACTATAACTTAGCACTATTAGTAAGATATATAAATCATATCTTAACCACAATATAAGTTAGCACTATAAGTAAGATATATGAATTTTATTTTAAACACAATATAAGTTAGCACTATAAGTAAGATATATGAATCATATCTTAACCACAAATATAAGTTAGCACTATAAGTAAGATAAATAAATCATATCTTAACCACAATATAAGTTAGCACTATAAGTAAGATATATAAATCATATCTTAACCACAATATAAGTTAGCACTATAAGTAAGATATATAAATCATATCTTAACCACAATATAAGTTAGCACTATAAGTAAGATATATAAATCATATCTTAACCACAATATAAGTTAACACTATAAGTAAGATATATAAATCATATCTTAACCACAATATAAGTTAGCACTATAAGTAAGATATATAAATCATATCTTAACCACAATATAAGTTAGCACTAGAAGTAAGATATATAAATCATATCTTAACCACAATATAAGTTAGCACTAGAAGTAAGATATATAAATCATATCTTAACCACAATATAAGTTAGCACTATAAGTAAGATATATAAATCATATCTTAATCACAATATAAGTAAGCACTATAAGTAAGATGTATAAATCATATCTTAACCACAATATAAGTTGGCACTATAAGTAAGATATATGAATCATATCTTAACCACAATATAAGTTATATATATATATATTAAATAAAATCAACAAATTCCCACTTTTCCTGAGTACAATTCCCATTTCGCCATAGTATTTGTCTACCTTTTTTTTACCTGTATTTTCAGCTAAGGCGAAATGGAAATACACCAATCAATGTTATGCATACAGATAGATACAAATTATCAGCACGTGTAGCTGTAAAAAGCATGCAATTATTATGTTACATCTATGAATCAAAGTAAACATTTTTTTTTTATTATCATTACAAAAGAATACTTTGAACATAAACGTTCGGTTTTGACTGAAAGTCAAAATTGTTATGATTCCATTTAATTGTCAATTCAAACTCTAATTGATGATCTGTCTTCTATATACTAATTTTTGGGACTACATCCTTCACAAAAGTAGCTACACATAGTGGCGAAACAATTTTCACACACATATGGACATATACTGTAACATTGTGGCGAAACAATTTTCACACACATATGGTCATATACTGTAACATTGTGGCGAAACAATTTTCACACACATATGGACATATACTGTAACATTGTGGCGAAACAATGTTCACACACATATGGTCATATGGATGGCCAAACAATTCTCACAGACTGGTATGTAGTGTGATATATTTTAATTTGATCGCTAAACTTAACAGATCATTGTTTTTTTTTAATATAATTGACATGAATAATTTGGGGTTACAATTTTCTCAGAATTGGGATGTGCATCTAATTGCTTCCAGATGTTATCTATAAATCCTTGGTCAACTACAACTTTCACAAGATAAGACTATTGGTATATATATGACTTTATCTGATCTATGTATTTACAAGTGACATCCCTATATTTATATAACAGTGCCATGTAAACATTTTGGCAGCTGTGAAATAGAATACATGTTTGATGGGAGGAGTCGGAGATTAGAAAGAGTGTGTGAATGTAACTTGTAAGAGAGACATGTTTTGACCATCATAACTGTAACATCTCAAAATAATTTGGATAATAAAATTTTAGAACTTTACACTGGATTTATAAACAAAAGCCTCTGATATAAAGAAGATCATTACATAGTGTAAAGGTAAGACCATTACAGTAGCGAGACAATCCTCACATACATTAAATCGCAGGTGGTGGTCGTTGAATTTTGAGGAGGTTCCCCCTTTATTTGAAATTTTCTTCTTCAACGTGATATCAGAAGGTTGATTCTGTTGTATCTTGATTATGAGAAGGGTCATTAAAAGAGATACTCGTCATCAGCAATTTTGTAGCGTGTCAATTCACACATACAAACACAATTTATCAGAGACAAACAGGACTGGAGCATTTTATAGTCAAATATTAACTCATTTCAAAAATAAATCTGTTTAACATGTACGATGACCATTATGGAACAAAGTAGCGCAACAATTTGCACATACAAACTTATTATAGAAATGAAAACGAACTTGCAGGAACTGTCATCTTTAGGTTTCTGCCAAATCCTTGGTTTCTGTATACAATGAACTGCAACATATTCAACAATATTGGCGAAAGAAATGACAAAGTTTCAATAGCCACAATTTAGAAAGTTCCTCACAAGGGTGAATTCCATCTTTATAACTACAGAAAGAGTAACTACAGAAAGAATGTTTATATTTTCCTTGTTTACGAGATTGAATTAAGTCATTTGATAAACTCGGGGAATGCACATGGAAAAGCCGGTTAACATCACGAATGTACTGATTCAACAAGTCAATTTGCGCGTGAAGAATACAATCATCACTTTTAAATTGTTCTGGGTTGGAATGTCCTTTGAATTTATTCCACCATCGGAAGTTCAATAGATACTAATTTAACATTGTCAAAGTCTTTGGTGAAGAAATAAAATTGCTTAAAAACGGAATTAATTTTATATACAGACGAATTTGTAAGAGAACGAAGAGAAGTATAGCCTTCTTCATCTTTTTCTGTCAAAACACAGGTTCCTAGCCAAACAAATAATGTTGTTCCGTTAGGGTGTCTGTTTAATAATTTCGGCAGTTTATTCCGTATAATTTCCAAATGTTTGGAACATTGAATTGACGGACGAAAGAACCACTCAATGTTATTTTCAAAACTCACTTGATCAAACAAAGTCGTCCTTTAATAAAAACGGGACAGCGAGAGGTAAAATTCAAACTCGTTAGAATGTCAAAATTCCTCAAATGTTTATGAAAATTATTCATTTAAAACTTTAAAACGGGCCTCCACCATATTAGACCTACACTTTAATCTGCCAGGTCTAAATAAATAAAACACCATTTTCAAATTAACTACTGTATTGGCAAACTAAATAATAACGTATATACAATCAAACATAAAAACAAGAACTAACTAAGAACCCAAACTACACGTGCTTATCTTTAATTACATTAATGAATATGCATCATTTTCCTAATCAGTAAGGAGGCGTGTCATTAACCATGCAAAGTACCATATGGTTCCATCAATTAATCACATGCCAATCTACATCTGCTCTGAATTCACTAACCAGTATCAGAATCATGATTATAACAATATTGCTAATAATAGTATACAAAGTGAATCATTTTTTACAAGATTGGTCCCTATGATTACAGATGCATTACAACAAAACCTTGAGTTAGCAATTTCTCAGACAATATCAACTGCTATCACCACATCTATGACTGATATGTAGAACATCATAACTAACGAACAAATTCTTCTATCCAATCAACAAAGAACAATAGAGGGTTTATCAAATAAAACCAAACAGCTAGACGAAATCATCGAAAGCCAAAATGAAAATACTAAATTACCAGTTGAACACAATTAACGAGCATAAGCAATCTGTTGCCAGCATAGATAGGAGGAGAGTAAAAGAAATCGAGCCAAATTATAAAGTCCATTAATTCAGATCAACTTGTCCTTGACAAAAACAACAACATTGTAATAACTATGTAGGTGTGTGTATATACAGTTGTTCGAGTCTGATTTGGACTCGAGGGAACAATGTAAAAACACAACAAACGACATGTGCACGTTTCAACATTTTTTTTTATATCTCAGCATCAACAATATATACACAAAGATGGATTACACAAGAACAAAAATACGGACAATATCAGGACGATAACTCTAAAATACTGACCATGCCAACCTACTACATAACACAGTATATACATTTCAATAACTATGTAGGTGTGTGTATATACAGTATATACATTGTAATAACTGTGTAGGTATGTGTATTTTTGTATTTAGGTCTTTATTCCACCAGCATCCGCCATGAAAATTATGTTACCATACCAGTTCTACATAACTTTCACTTTGTTGATCGGTTATACTCAAGAAATCCCCCCTTCCCCCATATATGTTCATTTTTACTCCTTTTTTTAACCTTCCGTGGATCGACCTATTTTCTTAGATGACCTGAAATTTCATTATTTACTTTATATTGTTTATGTCTTAGATTATGGATAATGATCTAATTAGCTACAGGGCATCAATAGGGATGTTTTACTGCTCTACTCAATGTATTTCTGTGTATAAACATATTATTGTGAGTATCCCTCCTATTGACGAGATTATTTATTTACTGGGTCTACTTGTAAACCTTATTTCAGCATGTTTTGTTTAATGTAATCTTCTTTTTTACAATATTAATTTTTTTCTTCTCTTATGATCTATCGTTCTGCTTGCGAACGATAAATCAAGGACCGGAGACAAATGATATGGTTTCAAGAGTATTGCCAACATTCCATCTCATTATGTTATATTAGAAGTATTAGGAACAAACTAGATTCTATTTTATATTTGTTGGATCACGATATCTTATGTTTCACTGAAACATATTTCGATAATTCTATGACGTTCTGGCTATACCAGGCTATGACGTTAATATCAGAAAAGACAGAGCTGGCATAGGCATATGTCTATGTGGTTTCATTATATTATACCACAAAGACTACATCAAGGTTGATCCAAGATCTTGAACTACCTGGCTTAGAATGTATTTGGGTTGAGATTAGAATCAAACCCCAGCAAACCTTATTGAATATCTCATATAGATCCCCACAGTTCACTGACAGAAATTATTGGACATTTGTTAACCAGTCGATAGGACTAGCAAAATGATATTTCACCAAATCTATTGATTGCTGGTGATCTAAGCATTGATTTTCCGTCTCGTACACCTTTTTATGTTAATTATGTTTTGTCCATGAATGGGGTGGTAAATGTTATACACGAATCAACTCACTTCACAGCTAATTCGTCATCATCTATGGATCCTATATTGGTTAGTGATACTATCCGTACTATAGAATCTGGTACAATGCCGATAGACAGAGCTATTAGGTGACCACGACTGTACTTGGGACTGACTGGAGAAATTTATTGTAGATTTAAACTAAGTAAGTGTTTAAACGTGTTGTATGGGATTACAAGCACGGTGATTATGAACGCTTTCGACTAGTCCAAGATTCCTCTCCCGTCCGACGGCTTTTTTTCCGACTTGCTGGAGCCGTGGGACGTCAGAGAGCTCTACATACGGAAAACAGCGGATTTGCTCATGAAACTCTGCCTTGGCACATTTCCACGTTTCGTTGCTATCGGATTTTATTTTCTATTCGAAACCCTTATATAAATCGCTTCACCAATCATTTTTCTATTCATTCATAACCATCTTACCTTCAGAAAGTGGTGTTACCGACAAGTGTTACATTTGACTGCAGCACATTCTGATTGGTTGATTAACAGAATCTAACTGTAACTGAAGTATACTGCTATTCTATGTTATCATAATTTATCAATGATTTGTTGTTGTATAGGCACACCACATATTCTCCTTGCTTTCCTATGTTTTAGGATGACACTCTTATACCTATAGAGTATACTGCTATTCTATGTTATCATAAGTTATCAATGATTTGTTGTTGTACAGGCACACCACATATTCTCCTTGCTTTCCTATGTTTTAGGATGACACTCTTATACCTATAGAGTATACTGCTATTCTATGTTATCATAATTTATCAATGATTTGTTGTTGTACAGGCACACCACATATTCTCCTTGCTTTCCTATGTTTTAGGATGACATTCTTATATCTATAAGAGTATACTGCTATTCTATGTTATCATAATTTATCAATGATTTGTTGTTGTATAGGCACACCACATATTCTCCTTGCTTTCCTATGTTTTAGAATGACACTCTTATACCTATAGACGAAGGTAGAAATAATGATAGAAGACGGAGGAAAACCCTTGAAGATGCCACATGTTTTGAGTAAGTCGTCTTCTACATAGTCACAATTAAATGAACAATGTATTGAATCAACGCTAGAGAAACTGGAGGGGGGGGATGTAATCAAGAATGGACAGTCAACATTGGGCGGTTGGGGGGTATTGGGTAGCGAGGGGGGGGGGGGGGGGGGGGGGGGGTAATCAAGAATAGAAAGTTCAGAAACGCAGTCAACATAGGGCATTGACTATTTGTTAGATAAACATTATGCCCTTGTTAGGTTAGTAAATGAAATAACAACAATTTAAGAAGAAATGGACAGAAAGGACATGCATATCATGGAAATATAAAACGAACGAAACCGGTTTTGTTCTCCACAAGCATATTTTTATATAGTAATGCTACTACACATTCCCGTGCCCTTCTTATCGTCGTTGATAGCAGATAATTAGGAGTAGTTATATAAAATGATTAAACCAATATTTGTTTTTCATTTTATTTGTAGAATTGTTGGAGAATTCTTCAGAAGGATTTGTTTCTGTTTCAGGTATGTATTATATATTGTGTTTTACTTAATATTTAAAAACCTTTAATTCCATTTACAACGAAAAACACTATTGTATTTCAGCTAATTATTATTATTAATTTCACCAACCCGCACATAAGATTGCAAAAAAAAAGAAAAAGAAAAGATATCAAGTAAATTTATAAGATATCCATTATGGAACAACCTCTAGTATCCCATATCTACTTTATTTGAACAAAATCGTTATTTCTATGTAGTAATCTGCCAGAATACCGTAAACATATTGGATACTAGTTAAAATATCGAAAAATCAATTGTACCATAATATAACGAAATGACGGCATAACCCTTTTTAATGATTGCTATATCCTGTTAGAGTTATCTCTCTTGACATAATTGATATGTTAATGTGGAAAAAACCCTCATAAATCTGTATATCACGTTCCTGCATGTCTTCAGAATTAATTAAACTTTTACTATTCCTGAAAAAAGAAGTGTAGAACTTTTACACTTTTAAGTTGCGAAATACAATGCAAGCATAGTTAAGAGCCCCCATCAGCACCATATTGGATGTATTCAATGATCATGATATTATGGAAAAATGTCAGTTGGTTGGCATTATATTAACACGTGGAAACATTACATAACAGCATCATTTCACTCAGAAGGGGTGGGATTTGGGCCCATACAACCAGTTATAACCTTTATAAGTAAAAGTCTGCGCCCAAAAATATCTATAACATTACATTATTATACTAATACAATGAGTTAATATAAAGAATTCGATTTTCGAGGGAGTAAGTCGGATGTCAACCTTTATCAGTCATTGTCCTGGTTATTTATCGTCTTATTTGACTTGATTGCGGCAGGTCGGTGGTTGTCTCCGGGTTTTCTGGCTTCATCCACCAATAAAACGGATCACTACGATATAACTGACATATTGATAAACACCATAACCACAACCCTATTTGACTTGAGCAATCTCTAATCGTGTTTGAAATATAAGGCGTCAAACTCCAGAAATTTATAATGTGCATCTTAGTTGTGATAGACGAAGTATTTTTTTATCAGTTCAAATATTTTGGCTTTGAGTGTACCCAATGAAAGTTATTCCAGAAACGCATCGTCCTCGCTAAATTTAATATCTGCATTTTTATTGATAGGGGTTAGCTCATCGACGTTTCATTATTTTTGTAATATTTTGGCAGAATGCCATTTTAGATTTTATTGATGTATTATTGTTTATGAGATACAAACGCTTGAAACAAGTCAATTTCATGAGACTTTTAAATACACAAATGCAGTTTAAACAGAAGACGCCAGACAATAACAATGGCCGAAAGAAAAAAAGACAGAAGTACAAACAATGATTTACAAAACACTACACAGAAAACAAAAGATCCTGCAACACGAACCAACACAAAAAAATGGGGATGGGGGACTCACGTACCCCAGAAGGGTTTTCAGTTCTTGCTCCACAAGTGGCACCCGTGAAGGCCCGTCATGATACTCTTGTTGAGAAAGTGATAAGTGATAATGAGGAAGGGACGGGATTGTGATTACGACAAACGGAACATATCCGCCGTCATTTGTGTCACATATATTCTGTTAATTGAACCAAATTAGGAAAAACAAATAATAGACAGTTTTAATAATACTAACAATCTTCCAATGATATATTAAACATGTGTATCGTTATCTTGGTAAGCTGTCCATTATACCCTTTTATCAATTATTCCGAGGTTCTTACAGTTTGTCAAGTATATGTGAAAAATGTATTTCATTATTATAATAATTTAGACATTTTTTACAGGAATTTTGGGAAATGCATATTAAGTTATTTCGGCATCAAATTTAAAAGGTATTTATTTTTTTTAAACTCACGTTTCCCTATAATATCGACTGTTAACCGTTTGTATCTTATGATGATTATGGTATTCGTTTTGTTTTCGACTTTCTTATTCTGTTTTGTATGTTATGACAGCTACTGATATTTCTGCTTCATCCTTTTCCTTTGTTTCGTTTGTTTCTAAAGAGATCATATTTCCGTGAATGCTTTTGTATATATATTTGGTATTATCTACAATATAAAATCAAGTTTCATGAAAAAACCCTGTTTAGTGCTTGAAACAGGAACTTACAATTTTGAGCACATGTTCGTGTATCTACTTTGTTGTAGAAGTTACCAGATGCACCCGAGTTCACCCCTCGGTTTTTAGTGGGGTTCGTGTTACTCAATGTTTAGTTTTATGTGTAATGTTTTGCAGATCGTTGTTTGTTCTTTTGTTCTTTTTCTTTTGGCCATGGTGTTGTCTGTCCTTCGATTTATGGATTCTTATTATCCCTTTCATATTTTCAAACTATTCTTTTTCCTCGAATAAATGTAATTTGTTTGCTTCCATAAAAAGCGCTGGCTTTCTCATTCAAAATATGTTACAGTCGGCATCATGGGAACTAACATATGTGATTTCCTTAAATGCTGTTATATAGGATTAAGAATGACAAAAATATCTAACATATTTATTTAGAGAATCAGACTCAATTGTTACTAGTCGAAAACGTCACAATCATTGTCAAGTAATTGTTATGATAACGTTGGTTCTATCATCGGATATTGATGAAGCTCAACTGCGAGATCCATTTTTCACTAACATTTTCATGTCCTTGTCGTCTTTCCCAAATTTAGAAGGGTCGATGCACATATAGGACATGTGTTCTCCGTTGTTGTGTACAACCGCACGGCAAGGGACGTACGCTATTTGTGCGTGGCGTATCAAATACAACTCTCGTTATGGTGTAAAACCACCAATTCACCAATCAGTAGTCCCTTTTCAAGAAGAAATTCCTTTCACTTTGTAGCATTGTTAAAACTACTGAATGGAATGGACTAATTACAGTTGATAATTGAAGTTACATATATAGGGATTATCTTGAGCCCAAATTTGATGGACTTAGTTGTATTTTAATACCTCTATGGATGATTTTATTCATGACCTATAAATAATGAATTTCTTGGGGATGACCGAGCTATTTTTAGAGTAGGTGTTTTCCGTAGCACGGCATTTTACTGCAAGATTTTAAACATGCCCTGATATTTTGACAGAATGTAGAGGAATCATGTACGTTTCAGAAAATATATGGTCTTGGAAAGGTTAAACTTAAGATAAAATGGCCAGGTATGCTCGAAAAAATACAAATTTAGTAGAAAACCTAAAAGAAATTAATTAGTGGTTTTACACCTTAATAAGGCGGACCGGAAATGAATGCATCATGAATGCCATGATCCTCACATGCTCAATATATCTTAAAGCAGATCATAGCATGCTGATAGGAGTGTTTTTTTTTTGTGTGGCCCATTTAGATGCCAATATATGGTGATGACCAGTTTAACTTGGTTTCAGGAAATGCATGGTAATTGTTACGATGTGAGCTGCGCGTGAACCTATACCTCATTTTGAAAGCATTGTCGGTATTATAATTGTTCAAAGACCTTATAACCTTTTGATCATATAATCATCTTTCATAATGGAGGGTAATGCAATATTGTAATGTTATTGTTTTATCCTCAGATGAGTTGCCATGTATTTGTGTGTTAAAAGGTATCGAATTTGCCCCCTTTTTAGCTCACCTGACCCAAAGGGTCATGTGAGCTATTCTCATCACTTGGCGTCCGTCGTCGTCGTCCGTCGTCCGTCGTCCGTCGTACGTCGTAAACTTTTTCAAAAATCTTCTCCTCTGAAAGTACTAGACCAATGGAAACCAAACTTGGTTTGAATCATTACTAGGGTATCTAGTTTCAAAATTGTGTCCGGTGATGCCGTGCACCAACCAACATGGCCGCTGTTACTGAAAATAGAACATATGGTAAAATTGCAGGTTTTTGGTAATAACTCAAAAACCGTTAGTAATATCAAAAATCTGACATGGGGTAAAAATTATCAGCACATCAAGATCTACCTACCCTGCAATTTTGAAGTAAATCTGATTACCCATCTTGGAGTTATTGCCCTTTTTTCATCAAATTTGTAAAATTTTAATGCTTTTCGTCTTATATTTCAAAAACTATAAGAGATAAAGGTTAACTTTAAATTGCAAAACTGTGCGGCATATCAAGATCTACATACCCTGCAATTTTGAAGTAAATCCCAATACTCATTTTGGAGTTATTTCCCTTTTTTCATCAAATTTTCAAAATTTTAATACTTTTCGTCCTTTATTTCAAAAACTATAACAGACAGATGGTAAGTTGAAACTGCAAACATGCTCAGCATGTCAAGATCTACCTACCCTGCAATTTTGAAGTAAATTTGATTACCCATCTTGGAGTTATTGCCCTTTTTTCATCAATTTTTTTTTTTCATTTTAATACTTTTCGTCTTATATTTCAAAAACTATTTAGAGATAGATGTTAAGTTTATTGCAAAAATGTGCAGCATATCAAGATCTACCTACCCTGCAATTTTGAAGTAAATCCCATTACCCATTTTGACCGATTATGCAAATTAGAAAAAAGGGGGGATGAAATTAAAAAAAAATCTTCTCCTCTGAAACTAATGAACCAATCTCAACCAAACTTTGCTGAAATGATCCTTAGGTGGTCCCCTTTCAAAATTGTGTCCGTCAGCGCCGTCCTTTATCCAAGATGGCCGCCATTACTAAAAATAGAAATTTCTTCAAATGGTCAAAACTGCTCTATTTTAAGCCAGAAAGTGCCCAAATTTGAACTGTATAAGCATAATGATGAGCTTTTTAACATATATTACGGGATTTTTTATGAACTTTGAACTTTTACCGATTTTGACCGATTATGAAATTGAAAAAAAGGGGGGATGAATTTTAAAAAAAAATCTTCTCCTCTGAAACTACAGAGCCAATTTCAACCAAACTTTGCTGAAATGATCCTTAGGTGATCCCCTTTTAAAATTGTGTCCGTCAGCGCCGTCCTGTATCCAAGATGGCTGCCATTACTAAAAATAGAAATTTCTTCAAATGGCCAAAACTGCTCTATTTTAAGCCAGAAAGTGCCAAAATTTGAACTGTATAAGCACAATGATGAGCTTTTTAACATATATTACGGGATTTTTTATGAACTTTGAAATTTTGCCGATTTTGACCGATTATGCAAATTAGAAAAAAGGGGGGATGAAATTAAAAAAATTATCTTCTCCTCTGAAACTACTGAGCCAATTTCAACCAAACTTTGCTGAAATGATCCTTAGGTGATCCCCTTTTAAAATTGTGTCCATCAGCGCCGTCCTGTATCCAAGATGGCCGCCATTACTAAAAATAGAAATTTCTTCAAATGGCCAAAACTGCTCTATTTTAAGCCAGAAAGTGCCAAAATTTGAACTGTATAAGCACAATGATGAGCTTTTTAACATATATTACGGGATTTTTTATGAACTTTGAAATATTGCCGATTTTGACCGATTATGCAAATTAGAAAAAAGGGGGGATGAAATTAAAAAAAAATTCTTCTCCTCTGAAACTACTGAGCCAATCTCAACCAAACTTTGCTGAAATGATCCTTAGGTGGTCCCCTTTCAAAATTGTGTCCGTCAGCGCCGTCCAGTATCCAAGATGGCCGCCATTACTAAAAATAGAAATTTCTTCAAATGGCCAAAACTGCTCTATTTTAAGCCAGAAAGTGCCCAAATTTGAACTGTATAAGCATAATGATGAGCTTTTTAACATATATTACGGGATTTTTTATGAACTTTGAACTTTTACCGATTTTGACCGATTATGAAATTAAAAAAAAGGGGGGATGAAATTAAAAAAAATCTTCTCCTCTGAAACTACTGAGCCAATTTCAACCAAACTTTGCTGAAATGATCCTTAGGTGGTCCCCTTTCAAAATTGTGTCCGTCAGCGCCGTCCTGTATCCAAGATGGCCGCCATTACTAAAAATAGAAATTTCTTCAAATGGCCAAAACTGCTCTATTTTAAGCCAGAAAGTGCTCAAATTTGAACTGTATAAGCATAATGATGAGCTTTTTAACATATATTACGGGATTTTTTATGAACTTTGAAATTTTGCCGATTTTGACCGATTATGCAAATTAGAAAAAAGGGGGGATGAAATTAAAAAAAAATTCTTCTCCTCTGAAACTACTGAGCCAATCTCAACCAAACTTTGCTGAAATGATCCTTAGGTGGTCCCCTTTCAAAATTGTGTCCGTCAGCGCCGTCCTGTATCCAAGATGGCCGCCATTACTAAAAATAGAAATTTCTTCAAATGGCCAAAACTGCTCTATTTTAAGCCAGAAAGTGCCAAAATATGAACTGTATAAGCATAATGATGAGCTTTTTAACATATATTACGGGATTTTTTATGAACTTTGAAATTTTGCCGATTTTGACCGATTATGCAAATTAGAAAAAAGGGGGGATGAAATTAAAAAAAAAATCTTCTCCTCTGAAACTACAGAGCCAATCTCAACCAAACTTTGCTGAAATGATCCTTAGGTAGTCCCCTTTCAAAATTGTGTCCGTCAGCGTCGTCCTGTATCCAAGATGGCCACCATTACTAAAAATAGAAATTTCTTCAAATGGCCAAAACTGCTCTATTTTAAGCCAGAAAGTGCCCAAATTTGAACTGTATAAGCATAATGATGAGCTTTTTAACATATATTACGGGATTTTTAAAGAACTTTGAACTTTTACTGATTTTAACCGATTATGCAAATTAGAAAAAAGGGGGGATGAAATTATAAAAAAAATCTTCTCTGAAACTATTGAGCCAATCTCAACCAAACTTTGCTGAAATGATCCTTAGGTGGTCCCCTTTCAAAATTGTGTCCGTCAGCGCCGTACTGTATCCAAGATGGCCACCATTACTAAAAATAGAAATTTCCTCAAATGGCCAAAACTGCTCTATTTTAAGCCCGAAAGTGCCCAAATTTGAACTGTATAAGCATAATGATGAGCTTTTTAACATATATTACGGGATTTTTTATGAACTTTGAACTTTTACCGAGTTTGACCGATTATGCAAATTAGAAAAAAAGGGGGGATGAAATTAAAAAAATCTTCTTCTCTGAAACTACAGAGCCAATCTCAACCAAACTTTGCTGAAATGATTCTTGGGTGGTCCTCTTCCAAAATTGTGTCCAGCATTTCAGAACACCGACCAAGATGGCCGCCACAGCCAAGCTTAATTTAACATAGGACCCTATGGGAAATTCCCATAAAAATCTTTTTGTCTGAAACCATTTGCTCAATAAGAACAAAATTTTGATGAAATAGTCATTGGATGGTTCTCTTCCAAAAATGTGTTTGGCGATTCGACCCTTCGATCAATTTTTTTTTTTACCTGCAATTTTGAAGTAAATCTGATTACCCATCTTGGAGTTCTTGCCCTTTTTTCATCAAATTTATAAAAATGACGAAGGCTACAATTGTTAATTTTTTTTACCGAAGTTATCAAGTTTTATTGACTGATGTTGTTATTATACCCAGGTGAGCTATACAGGCTCCTGGGAGCCTCTAGTTTCTACGATGTTTTGATTGGATTTTGGAATGGTTCCGACAGTGGATAGTTTTTTGTTTTTCATTTCATGACTTCATTGTTATTAGTAGATTTACAACAACATCAGAGGATGACAGTTTATTGGAAAATTCGTAAGCATTAATTATATATTTGTCTTGCACTGATTCATAGTATCAAGTCTAGTACTGTGTGGACTTATCTCTGGATTAATAAAACAAAAACCACGATGAGTATCATTGATGGAGTAGGAACGGCTTACGTTTACTCTTCCTTTTTTAATTGCATCAGGATGGGTTGGAATCAATATAAAAAAAATCACTCTAAATATACCCAAATGTATAGTTGGAAATGTAATGAATTAAACCTTTATTTATGTGACTGATTATATTTATCACACAAAAAATAGAATACATGTACACAGTATGTTAGTGTCCTGGTCGTTTATCAAAGAAGAGGCCCACAAAGACACATTGACATTCTTAGGTAAAGTCTTGATGTCAAGGTCCTTCTTGTTAAAATTAGTAACCGTTGTCCAACTCAGAGGATTGTCCTTCCTTAGTTGCAAATGCTATAATCAAAACCTTAAAATACAATATACTTTATTTGACTGACTATGAATTGTTTGTCACACTAAAGCTGACGGTTATGCTTTGCTTAGAAAATAATATGATAAAAAAGTAATTTATTTTGAATTTTTAAATTAACATTCTACATTGTTCACAGTACATATATCTTCAGATGAGGAATTCTACGATCTGAGCAGTCGTGGCTGTGATCGTATGGTAATTGGATTTACAACTACCTGTGCAATCAGTGCCTATCAACACTAGAGTTGTGCGTTCGAACCCCGTTCAAGTTGAGGTGTACTCGATACAACATTATGTGATAAAATTTGTCTGTGACTTGCGATAGGTCAGTGGTTTTCTCCGGGTACTTTCCTTTACCAATAAAACTGACCACCACGATATAACTGAAATATTGTTGAAAGTGGCTTTAAAGCACAATAACCCTAAACCGTACATTCTAGGATCAAAATAGTTCAGACACATCTGTAAATTTATTCCGCTTTTCTGCTATTTATTTCAATTCTCTTTCTCTTCTTTTGACTATGAACATACCTGATGAGTGTTATTCCAGAAATACATGGTGTGTACTAAATATATATCAACATTTTTATTCCTGACATAGTTAAAATATTTGTTTTATTATCAGTCAGGAACAAGAGATGCTGAAACTACAAAAAGATATTAAATATTACAAGGAGATGTGAGTGTTAAATCATACAATTACTATTCATCTCTAATGAGTAAAGGCTTGGTATGTATCACCTATTTACAATTGACCAGCTATATCGTGAGTACAAGATTAAATGGGAAACGAAATATTAGATAATTAGCGGGATGCACAGATCAGTGAAAGCCCCGAAATGGGTAGCTTGAGAAAGCCTTAAAACTAAATGTTGGTATGGTTAGCAAACCCAAGTTAGTGGTGTTGACCAGAAGTCAACGATCTTGACCACGCTGGTAAGCGTGTCCCTTTTGTTATCTCTACAGGAGTATTGCATAATGTGGTTGTTGTTTGGACGAGTTACGTCCCCTTTCAACATACTATACTGAAATGCTATATGCATTGTAGTGTATTTACGTTTATATTTTGGCAACATATTGAAGATATATAAGCGGTAAGACAAGTTTTGAATCGACCAAAGGGGTAATCCGAAGATGGAAATAGAGGAATCACAGACAACGCAAACACTACAAGAAAAATGAAAAGAGACAAACAATGGTGTAGAAAACACTACACAGGAAAAGCAGCTTAATGCATGTAGCACCATCGGCCTCTAATAGATTAAATATGACCATAAACTATATTATTCTTACTCTTAGAATAAGCAGACAAATTGACGAGGTGGATAGTCTTCAATAATGGTACGATCAGCATGCAATCTGATATATCGACGATTTATCACAAATATATTCACACAGTACTATAATCACATTAATTTTAATTGACGGAAATAATTTTACGTCATATATCGACACAACATTACCCTAGCAGCAGCTGTAGAAATCTACGTACTTGTAAACACTATCAATTTTATAATAGCTTTCAAATATAAATTTGGACTGAATTTCTCATGAAACATGGAAACAGGAAACTACCTTCAAACATACTGTAATCTATATGTATATTATGATCGTGGTATTTTGTTTCTTGACTTCAGGTATTCGATTGAAAGCTCATACAATTATAATTACCCCTATAATAAACATATCAGTAAATTATTGATGCTGTGGGTGTAATAAGAAGAGTTTGAAGATACAAAAGTGGTAATTAGAAACTGTAAATCGAAAAAGGACAGACAACACAAACGTCAAAAGGACAAAAGGACAAACAAACATCTACAAAACACTATGCATACAACTAAGGATCGCGTAACACGAACCCCACTAAACTACAGGTACTCCGGAAGGGTAGGGAACTCATATTCTGCATTATAATAGCAAAGCATATATTTTTAGTGTTTTTGTTCATTCGTCAGGTGTTTATGAAAGGATACAATTCAGACCCATTTCTGTGTTCACCCATCTTTCTTAAAGGTATTAATCAGGTATGCATTTTTCAAAAAGATAATTTTGTGAATTTCGGTTTATCATGTGCATGTATTTACAATTATGAGTTCTTCAGGTATCAGCAGGAAAAGATAACCCTAGATAATGAAGTAAAAAGATATGAATATCAGTAAGTATTGTGTCTATATTGGGAATGAATATTGGGTTTTAAAATTATAATAATAAATGTAATGTGCAAATAAAATGAAAAACCACAATTACACAGTGGGAACAATGTCAAAATCTAATCGAACAATGGTAAAAACAGATGCAAAATGGACAACTCAAAGTTGACAGCTCACGTTTTGGCTGAGTACAGAAAGGTAGTCGTGGTCATAATCATATGGTAGTTGAATCTACAATTACCTATTCAATCAGTGCCTATCGCCACTAATGTTATGAGTTCTTATACTGATCATGCCAGGTTTACTCGATACAACATTATGTGATAAAGTTTGTCAGTGACCTATAATACTGACCTCCACGATATAACTGAAGTGGCATTAAACATCATAACCCTAACCCAAATCAATTTCTCGTTATCCAGTTTCAAGAACATTTGTGGAAATGCATACCATACAGTGCCAGTACTAAAAAAAAATGTTCATTTCAATATATGTATCCAGAAATACTAATACAAAATTAAAATTAAAATAAAGATTTTAAAGTACATTTTGTATATTTCAGATTAAGTGAAGCCACGAGTAAAGTTAACGCCTTGGAAATGTCTAGGAGTGATGCGTTATCTAGGTAAGCTGACAGTTAATTAGCAATCTTTTGACATGCGCGATCCCGGTACGGAATAATAGGAGGAACCAGTAAATAGTTTACAACAGCAACAGAAGAATGAATGGAATTGTTTCTCTCTATTTTAAAAATATACAACATATTGACACTGAAATATTAAAAAAAAATATCACTGGATTAACATAGGACATTGCATGCATTTGTTCTTCTATAAATTACCCCCTCCCCCATAAAATCCTTGCTACACAAAATTCTTACATTTAAATTTTATAAAATTTTAAATTACTGTTTTGCAGTAATCACATATTTAGATCCTGAAGTTACCAGCTTTAATAGTTTTATTAGGGCATACATTGTGAAGAGGCTGCTAGGATGTTGCTGGTTTGTCTAGACTTGTTGACAGTAATTAATGGCTTAAGGGTTAGGGGTATGGTGTTTAGCGCCACTTTGAACAATATTTCAGTTATATCGTGGTGGTTAAGGCTTAAGAAGTCCACAATCCAATTAAAATCATAAATTAAAAAGACAGTAGTGAAAAAATATAAAAATGTGTATTTGAATGAAGAAAAAAGTCGACACTACCAGAACTGCTCCTAAAACTAATAGAAAATTCATCGAAACAGAGACAAGACCACAAACACATAAACTCCTGACCACTCATAGTCCTGGCCTGTTACAGACTCTTTCATGTCACATGCTAATGGAGTGTTGTGTATTTAAAATAAAATAAAAAACAAAGCAAAAAAATACCACACTGTCGAAACATTTCTAATACCCAATAGAAAAAGTCGTAGAAAGAGGCAAATCATCACTCCTAACACACAAATACATGAATGCTCACTTTCTTGGGTTGGTACAGGCACTTCAATAAAATGTGGCAGAGTTAAAGCTAGTTTTAAATACGCTTTTAATCAGATTGGAAAAAAATATTTAATGTAAAACATCAACAATGGTTATACATTTTTTCCATAAAAAGTCATAGAAAGAAGGAAATAAGAAACACTGAGGTCTAGATAAAAATGCAACTGATTTTAGAATCAAAATAAATTATTTGAATATATAAATCAGGTTAGAAAGAGCCCTGAAAGAAATTAATGACTTGAGAAAGTCCAAGGACGATGCTCTCTCTAGGTAAGTATATTGTTATCATGTGCCTTGTAATCTATATACTTTGTACTAAAAACGTAGATATCAAATTTAGTGCACACGACACATTTCTAGAAAAACCTTCATCAGGTACCCTCAAAATCGAAAGATTGGAAAGCGGAATAATTAAAAAGTGTTCGGAGCAATACTGGCTAAGGTCACCTACAAAAATGTATGCCTGAGGGATGAAAACCTTAGTTCAAACACAGTGTAGCAAAGCTAGACAGGTTTTTCTATCATATTAAATAGACGACAAAGATTCTAAGCCACCAGTAATAAGTAATAAACAGGTTACAACTTTGATTTAGTTCTGTAACAGATCGATTGGATTGGACAACATGGAGAGGATTAGGGTTATGGTGTTTAACACCACTTTTAACAATATTTCAGTTATATGGTGGCGGTCAGTTGGACAACATGGAGAGGATTAGGGTTATGTTGTTTAACACCACTTTCAACAATATTTCAGTTATATGGTGGCGGTCTGTTTTATCACTGGAGGAATCTGGAGTACCTGGAGAAAACCACCGACCTGTCGCATGTCACTGACAAACTTTATCACATAATGTGTTGTATTTAGTACACATAGCCTTGAACAGGGTTCAAACTCACAACGTTAGTCCATGAAAGATGATTGGAATCAAAGTACTATAATTAAAACAAAAATGGAGTTTACAGGATACAGTAATGATATGCAATTAAGTCAAACCTGCCTTAAAGGGCACATCTATATATCAATTCACTGTCTATAAAGTGCTATGCATAGTAAATATAATTTTAAGCTGTATATAAAGGGCAACATTTCCAGGTTCCTTTGAGTGGCCTTTATACACAGGTTTGACTCATAGTTTGTATCTCATTTTAAAATGCAACATATTTTAATGTTAATATTTGCTCAAGGATAAAACTATTGCATGTAATAAAAAAGTAAATTACTATGGAGCTATGATCATAAATGATGAAGCGCTTGGGCATAATAGGCCTGGTTAATAAAAACATAGATATCAAATCCAGCTCATCAGACACATTTCTGAAAACAAACATATCGGGTACATGCTGGGTATGATTAGCCGAACCATAACATTATACTATATATTTAAATAGAATAAATAATTTTCGTATCTCCACAGACTATTTTTTTTTGTAATTTGTAATAAAATGTTAAAAGCCATACAATGTCAGTGACAGAATGTATATACAGTGTACCAATATTTAAGTTATATGCCATCTGTAATATATAACTACGACATATTAAGTCGAGAAAATTATCCAATAGACAAATGTGTATACCAACACATAAACAATTAGATAAGAATACCTGTAACTTATTATATACCTCACCAATAATATTTAACATATTAACATAACATATCCAACTCAATATAAATATAAACTCGATATTCAGGGAAAATAAAAATAAATCTTAATGAATTATAGACTGAGTGCAATGATGGGTGCGAAGTTACGGGACAATAATCCAGCCATAACAGACTTAAATGATCCTAATCGACCAATGAAGATTGGTGAACAGTTCAGTGGAGTGTATGAAAATGAATGGACAGACGCATTCCTTAGTCTAAACGATATGAAATCTGATGAGAATGATGGTGCATGTATTAATGAAGAGGAAGCCATCGCAATCTTACTCAATATTTTAAGGGTGAGTACATATTTACACAGGGATGCATTCATCTGTATTATCGTAAGAGATCCAATTATTAAACAGGGAGTGTTTGGGATCCCACTAACCGGTTTAATTCCACCCCATTTTCAGTACCTGTCCCATGCCGGGACCTCGACTCTCAAACGCCATCATCTTGTGGTCTTTTTTGTTTTTAATGGTTTGAGGTGAGAGGTGGTTGTTCGTTTTGTTCATATTTGTGCAATTGTTTAGCTGTTTAAATTTATGTTCGTAAAAACAAAATGAACTGACTCAAAAACCATGCAAAAACAGAGATAAGCTAGATACAGTTTTATGAAAGGAACGTTAGTAAACTCAGTTCTACGGTACACCATAGCCGCATCAAGATCATATGTTTGTGGGATTTAGATCTATCTATGCAATCAGTTTTGATATAAAGTGACAAATGTTACACATCTTAACTTACATTCCATGATTCTCTGTTGGAATTCTGGTTTATGCCAACACTAACCCAAGTCCCCATATTATTTATAAAACTGATGAAATTGATGTTAAAAAGGAACACTCTGTCAGTCAATGTTCTCATTCAATAATCAGAATTGTTTGACCTTTGACTCGAACGATTTAAGAAGAGTTTGAAGATACCAAAGGGGTAATCAGAATTCGTAAATCGAAGGACAGACAATACAATGGCCAAAAGAAAAAGGACAGACGGAGAAAGAAAAATCTACAAAACATTACACATAAAACTAAAGATCGTGTAACACGAACCCACATGCAATTAATTACCTTGTTTTTCTTTTTCTCTTTTTTATCTGATACACCTGTAGTAGATTGCTTATCTTAATTGTGATTTATTTGTACTTTTTAATCCAATTGATATTTTATCAGTATTATCGCGAGGTGTACTCGATAGAACATTACGTGGTAAAGTTTGTCAGTGCCTTGCGACAGGTCGGTGTTTTTCTCCGGATAATCCGGTTTCCTCCACCAATATAACTAACCGCCATGATATAGCTAACATAGCTAACCGCCATGATATAAGTGAAATATTGTTGAAAGTGATGTTAAGCCCCATAACCCTAACCCCAACCCCCAGTATTATCTCGAAAAAAGTGCACCGGATCATCCTTATGCTCAAACTTGGTCATTCTGAGACGATAATATATATATTGTGATTATTGCTGAACTTTCATATCCATGACGATGTTTTATATATTTTTGTAGGAGGTGAACGAGAAGAGTATTATTGAATCGAAGAGTCAGCTGTCAGGATTGTTGCAGTCAGATCAAGTATGTGCAAATCATGAAATGTTATGGAAAAAGATTTTTAAACCACCAGTATTTCTTCAATTAGCTGCAAGCAAATGAATCATAAAAATAAAGACTATATGAAATAATCAATGAGAATGGTAATAGTTGTTTTGGTTAAATTTGTTGTTTTATTAAATAGTCGATAATGTCTTGGATTTCGAGAAAGGTCAAGAATGCAATTTAATTGTTATCACAAAATGTTCCTTTGTATTTTACTTACAAATATAAAATACAGTCAAACGTGTATTAAGAGGTCATGACCCTTGAGACAAGGAAAAAGTGGCCTTATAAGACAGGTGACCCCTTAAAAGAGGTTCAATTCATATATAATGTTCTATGACAGAACAAGAAAAAAGTGACCTTTTAAAACAGGTGACTGCTTAATAGAGGTGACTGTATGGGCAGGTTTGACTGCATAATAAATTTTCATGATGTTGCTACCAACTTACACTTACAAGGTTTAATATATTGTATGAATGTTTTCACATTAAATATTAGAAAGGATTTACATGGTGACAGTAATATGCAACTTTTCTGGAAACGACATGTTATTACTAAATCTGCACTCAATAATACATTATACTGAGAAGAGTTTGAAGATATCAAAATGTTAATCAGAAGCCGTTACAGTAGGAACAATTGTACCATGGAAATTACACCAATATTGATTTTTATTTCTATTATACAGGGCCTTCCTCAAGAAGTGACCAAATCTACAAAAGATGCTCACAAGGCTAATGCTGTTAAACACATTCCTGTAATATGCAAGGTACCAATGAACGCATTACTCATGGAACATAGAACGTTGTAACGATATGTTTTCTGTTATCTTTAAATGGTGGTGAGAGGTGTTTTTTGGTGGAAATCTCATAATCTATGTAAAATCCAAATAACATTATGAGGGGATAGGGTTGTGGGTTATGGTGTTTAACACCACGTTCAACAATATTTCATTGATATCATGGTGGTCAGTTTAATCGGTGGAACAAACCGGAGTGCTAGGAGAAAACCAATGCTCTGTCGCATGTCACTGACAAACTTTATCACAAAATGGTGTATCGAGTACACCTTGCCTTAGCGGGATTCAAACTCACACCTTCTGTGGTGATAGGCACTGATTGCATAGGTAGTTGTAATTCCAACTAATATACGATCACGACCACGACGGACCCTAATAGCTTGATGAATTGTTACCAGGAATACAATATTTGATATTAAGAGTAAAAATATATAAAATATAGTTTACCATCGATTTTCTTATGAATGTTTTTAATGTTTGTTAATATTAGTAATTCATTATCGTACAATGCGTTTGTTTAATACATGTTATGTTGAAATTAGGTACACCTCTCACACTCTTTCCTTTTTGTTTTTCTCCTTTTCTCTGTGTGTGCATGTGTATATGTGATGAAAGAATTTGCATGACAAAACAAGGTTTAGTTTTACATTGAATTCACAAGTCATCACTATTCTATTTCAGAAAATAATGTGTGAAGATTCACAATGCAAGACCGTATTAAAATACACCAGTCATTGTCAATCATACATAGAAAACTGTCTGAAAGTTTGTTACTTTGCCGCTGTACAGGATCCACCCATGTTCCTAGATTTTAAACCAGGAGAAGATACTTTCGACAAACAAGTTTACAAGGAATACACACAAATGGGAACGAAAGTCAAGTTCCTTGTGTGGCCTGCATTGTTCCTGCACGAAGGAGGTGCATTGATTTCAAAAGGGGTTTTGCAACCAATATCAGACACCAACTAAAAAACATATCAGATTGGTAGTATTTAGTTCAATATATTATATATTAAAACAAATTCATTAGTTGTCTTTACATTGTTTCTAGACTGATATGTATGTTCCAAACCAGTTTAGATACTATATATACACATTTCTTTATACCCATATTATTCCATTGTACCACTTCCGCCACGATATAACTGAAATATTGTTGAAAGTGGCTCTAAACACCATAAACCTAACCACGCTAGCGTTATGTGTTATACATCTTAATTGTGAAATACAAGTCCCAACAGATAACATTGTAAAAGAGAGGTTGATTATCTGATTTGGATATTGAATATTTCTTGAATACATAACATTTTTACTTTTGCAATCATTCCCACAAAAGAAGAATTCAGTTGACAGTATATATTTAAGAATTGAATGCATTTTTTTGTAGTTTTATTGGTGTGTAAAAGCGTGGACCGAAGCACATTTTGTATGAAGTGTGCTAAAACTACAAAACAATGCATTCAATTCTTATAATTACATTTAAGTCACATCAAAATTTAACAGTTGAATTTTTCGTTGTGAATTTTATTTGTGCTAGATTATTTGCTGTTGAAAATTACTACATCATTGATTGTTTACATCTGACGTTGTTATGGAGGCACGTGCAAGTTCGGGTTTGAGTTTTATTGGGATGTAAAACACCTTTTATAATCATGTGACCACTTCATAACCAATCATATTGTAACATTTCAATGAAAAACGGAAGTAATGTAATTATTGTCAGATGAGACGATATGAAAAATGAGCATTTCAATGAAACTATTGATACAATTTGAATATTCATAGCATCTCATTATGAAACAAAAAATGTTTAAACAGTGATTGTTAACCATATCACCGATATGAGCCTCTCACCTTAAACAATATTGAACACAGAAAGTCCACGACATATGGAGTTAAAAATCTAGTTTCTGGCTTGGGATATAAACCAATTAATGAGATTCCATATGGTTGGGAAGATTTATCTGCCCCTTTAATGCTAACACGGACACAGAATACTCAATCCCAAAGAAATGAGTAATGGAACAAAGCAAGAGAACAAATTAACATTACAAAGTACTGCTTCACAAATGACACCCTTTGTGTACTGTGAGGACGTCATGTATGTTCTTCTGATTACCACTTTGTTATCTTCAAACTTTTCTTAGGACGATATGCACACAAAATAACCTGATTGCACATATTGCACTGAAAATCGCTTTTACTTTGAAATCGTAATGGACATTACGTTGAAATCGTAGCGGGCATAACAATACCCAAATAAAACGTATGTAACCTGTAGAAAAACACAGGCTTCATAAAAAAAATAAAAGTCAGAATGAGAGCAGGTTTACCCGAAAAAGCAAAACTACCTGATAGATTATTTCAGTAACATAAGAAACGTGTCGGATCGTTGTGGTGGTTTGTCATCATTATATATTACATATTGTTCTATTGGATTATGGAAGTGTTCGTTCCGACAGTGTGGTATTGTTTGTGTTTCATTTTCTAAAGACAATAATTTCACTTAACGTGTTTTGATGATAATAAGGGTAATAACAAAATTACTGAACACCGAGCAATCTTCCAAAGGGAAAGGCAAAACTCACAAGTCAACAAACAGACAAAATAAGTCAACAACCGGAAAACTGGGAAAACCGCAATGGCCCTGACTTGGTACAGCCATTTCCACAGAAATGGTGGGTTGAATCAGATTTTAAGGTGACAAACATCCCGCTTCCATTACGGTTACTCCGTAGCCAGAGGAGGTTCGAGGGGTTCATATTACCCCTCCCCCCTTTGAAAACAAATAAGCACTATTAAAGTCGACATTGTGCTTAAACTGTGACTATTAAACTCGATATTTTGTTTGAACTGTGACTATTAAAGTCCAGAGTTTGTTCGAACTCTAACCAATAAAGAGATTTGTTTTGAAAAAATTACTGTAAAAGTCAATATATTTGCCGTTTTCGTTTGTTTCGCGATATAAAAACACGGATTTTTTTTCATCCGTATTTGTTTTTATTCTACATTGAATGTTTGTTTTATTTAAAACAGTCAGAACTGAGGCAACGTGAGCAAAAAATCAGAAAACGTAAAGATGAACTCAAAATTAGAGAGCGTATCATAGAGGAATCTCAAAATGAACGAAAATGTTTTAAAACTTGCATCAATAAACTGGAACAAAGAGTGAAAGAACTAGAACGATCAAATGAAATACTCTGTAAACAGTCAACAATGTTTAATAATGATACTGCTAATAGCAATGCTCAGTAAAACACTCAAAATCAATCTCCGACATTTTATGAATCTACACAAATGAAAAACAACCAACTATTAAATAACATTCAAGACAGAGTTTCAAATTTTGTACTGCGTCAAATAGACTCTCAATTAGAAAAGATGGAAAAAGAATTTGAGAAAAATATAGTTAACTTAGACCAACTCAACGAACATTGAACTATGCAATCCTCACAGAATGCTCAACAAGAAGAACCACCACATACAACTGTACCACCACCTAATGTCAACCATACGAATTTAACTACTTCTACTAAGCCATCTCTCTAAAGTGTCTTTGCCCGTCACATCAGATCCTAGAAATGGACAACCTCTATACTACTTGCCAAAACAAACTTTCCCCAAGCGACCATCACAACACGGTCAACATTCTCATGACCAGAGCATTAACCGGGTACCAATTCTACAACGACCACAACTTCTGACTACGAACTCGCCTCAAATGTCGACTCGCACTATGAACAACCCGTCTTTTCTATGTCACACACAAATGACCTAAAATCATCTATGATAAAGACTAGCAACGATGTACAAGACAGTGTCAGTAGTGCTAACATAGAACTTTTATCTTTTAGCTGTAAAGACATTAAAACCAGAGCTACGTTCTTTCAAGATTTCGAAAAAGACATTGACATATTTTTGGTACAAGAACATTGACATATTTGTGAAAAGATCTAATGATAACTCAAACAAAATTGAGAAAGACAGCAAACATAGACCACACATGTTAACCTATTCAACTGAAAACCAGGAGCAATCTATGGATGATGGTATAACACATCAAAACTGTACATTCTAGACAAACACTGAAAGGTGATTCAACTTCTCAACCACATCAATCGCAAGTGGAGAATAAAGAGAGTTATCAAACGTGTACATACTCGGTATGTGACAAAAGTGTTGGAATTTATGATTTAGCAGTCGAATGTAGCAAATGCTCGAATTGGTACCTTTATAACTGCGAACACTTAAACTCCAGGGAAATCCAAAAACTGGAAGAAGATCCCTCTATTAAATATACTTGTTCGGTATGCAATAGTGAAGATGAATCACAAAGGAAACAACTCCAACATTTGCTCTAGTAATACTATAAATTATCGCAATACTGATGTAAACACAAAATCCACCACATCGACATCAAATTCTGCTGGAAAGATCATAGACGAAAAACAAAGAGCTCTTGAAACTCAACAAGAGAAACTTGTACAGAAAGAAAAACTCTTAAACAAAAAAGAAAAGGATGTGAAGAAAATGGAATTGGAGTGCAATGACAAAATTCAAGGACTAGCTTCTAGTAAAGCATATATAGCAACTCTAGAAAATCAACTAAAAGAACTGAAACATTCCAATCACGTCATGAAAGTAAAAATTTCTGCAATGGAAATCACTAGTGAAAAAGACAAGGAAAATTCACTACCAAAGCAACCAATAGAAAATCAATCTAATCCATCTTATAATCAAACATGTCATAGATGTACTGAACTTAATACGCTGAAAGAAATGGATACTCAATATCACATAAGGACAAACAGCTTGATCTCGACCATGGAAAATAAAATAGACTTGATTGATAGAACTAACAAAATAGAAATTCAATACCTTAGAGACAGAGTAAATAAACTTGAAATGGAAAATCAAATCAAAGCATCAATACATGAAAAATTTCCGAATGAAACATCGAGGCGAAGGAACTTTCATGCAAACAAAGAACATAGGAAACAATAATAGATATGGAGAGCGAGTACAATACGATAATCGGAGTGTAAATCAATTAAACCAGAACCACTTCAATAATAGATATGGAGAGCGAGTACAATACGATAATCGAGTGTAAATCAACTAAACCAGAACCACTTCAATAATAGATATGGAGAGCGAGTACAATACGATAATCGGAGTGTAAATCAACTAAACCAGAACCACTTCAATATGCCGTTTCAGCAGAGTGGCACAACAGCATATCCACCATCTAATATTTCATCAGGGAATCACAATAGTAACCATTTACACTTTGAAAACAACAGTGACCAAATGTAGACTTACAAAGATTTATGTGATCAGCTGAAGGAAAACAACTATAATGACTTTATAGAACTTGAGCCTAGAGATAATGATCTTATTGTACAACAAGATATGACAAACGACGACACAAATTTTGAAGTTATTGTGGCAGTCAATCATCTATGTCGTACATTGCATAATGCAGTTCAACAAAATTCAGAAAAAGTACAAACAGCTAAGAAATCTAAGGCAGGAATAAAGAGACTAACGCCTGAAATTAAATCGTGTATTCAGACCTGATGCAAACCATCCTACTACTCAGAAAAGACAGGAGGAAAAACGAAATTTGAGAAAAGCACAAAGGATTAATGGTGCGATCGAAAGGAAAAAGACTTATTCAGAAATAATGAAGGCATCCAAAGAAGACTCAAAGTTATTCTATAAACTAGTAAACAAACAGCGTTGTACAACAACAAATGCTACATCTGAAATTTCCTACAATGATGAAAACTTTAATACACCTAGTCAAATATGTGATGGATTTTACAAATATTTCAGAGATCTGGCAATTCCAAAAATAATATTTTCGGACAACACAAGAGTTAGAATATTTTTTTTTGTCGCGCAAAGCGCGAATTTTTTTTTCAGAATTCCACATTAGGTTATATGTCAAAAACTCTGAATCAGATTATTTTTTTTTCCTCCACCAAAATCAGAATATTTTTTCCAGCAACATTGGGAATCAAGAATATTTTTTTAGAAAAAAAACCATAACCCCCCCCCCCCCCCCCCCCCCCCCCCCCCCCTTCAAGTTAAATGGTCGTTCCCTAACCTTTGAAAAGATATTTGAAAAAGTTTGGCTCTCGAAGTGCAAACCTTTACTAGACGCACGACAGAACAAAATGCAGAGAGGTTTTACTGAAAATACTTCTTCCATAAACACTGGACTACTTCTAACTGAATACAAAAACGAATCAAAAGAAAAAAAACCCACCTGTTTTTGCTGTCACTCTGGATGGACAAAGAGCCTTTGACGAAGTGTGGAAACAAGCCTTAATGAGAAAAATGTATTTTACAAACATTCTGTATCGATATTGGGATATTTTGAATCAATTATACCAAAATGCTACAACCCATGTTAACTGGAATAGAGAAATATCAGAACCTTTCGAACTACACCAAGGGTTAAGACAAGGTGGATTTCTTTCATCACACCTGTATAAACAGTTCAACAACGGTCTTTTGGACTTGATTGAAGCTCAAGAACTCGGAGCCAATATCGGACATATCAAAATACCAGCACCAACATGCGCAGATGATATTTGCTGCATTACCGACAATCCAGTTGACTTACAAACTTGCTTATACATAGTTGAGGACTACATCAATAAACACCGATGCAAGATAAACGTGATGTACTTAGGATCAACACACCAAATATAGAAATTGACTGTTGGGAGATTTGTAATCAACTGATCAAAGAAACAAACAGTATCATCCATCTCGGTATAACAAGAAATACTACTGGCAATATTGTCATTGAAAATCTGATACAACAAGGCAGACGTACATTATATAGTTTATTTGGAGCAGGTTTACATGGTAAAAATGGAATTAATCCACCCATCTCTAAACACATATGGCCTACCTTCGTTACACCAAGGCTACTCTATTCTACGGAAATACTGCAGCTAAAAGATTCCGACATCAAGAGGCTAGATCTATTTCAGATAAAGACTAAAACAACTTCAATGGCTTCCGGACAGATGTGCTGGATCTGCAGTCTACCTACTACTAGGCGCTGAACCTATCCAACAACAAATTGACAAAAAGATATTAACATTATTTGGACAGATTACCAGAGACCCTGATACACTTGAATTTCAAATTGCACAACGCCAAATCAGTATTCATGAAATAAATAGCACCAGCTGGTTCTCTCTAGTTCTAAAACTTTTACTGCGATATGATCTGCCTACAGCACTAGAAGTACTTACGAGTCCTCTTACAAAAACTCAATGGAAAAACATGATTGATAAGAAAATTAATCAATACTGGATGAAACATATACTAGAGAAGGAAAATAAATCTAGTTTAAAATTTATGTCTAAAACTCTATGTCAATTTGGAAAACAACATTCAACATGGTCATTTGTAAGAGATAATCCAACTGATGTTCAGAAAGCTGCCATAACAACTAGAATACTGACAGGATGTTATACTCTACAAGCGAACCGCTCAAAGTTCAACCAGTATAAAGTCGATCCATCATTTCCAATCTGCAAATCAGCTCCTGAAGACAGAAAACATTTTATTCTTCAATGTTCATCAATTGAGAGAATCCGTGGTAAATATCTACCCAAGATTAGAAACTTTATAAATGAAAGTGACAAAACTTAGATCTGGAAAATATTGATGCACTTCTTCAACTCATTATTGATCCAAGTGCTTTTTATCACGAAAAGAGACATTTACCCATATTAGACCAACTTGAGAAGACGACAAGAGATATGATTTATGATATTCATCTCATTCATACCAAACTGATGAGAGCATGCATTACGGTGAACTTTTATATTCTAGATTTTTATTTTATAGTTATATCTAATATTGTATGAGGGTGCGCCTTAATCAGGGGTGGGACATCCAGAACAACAACAACAACAACAACATTGGCTCTTTCATTCCGAATTGGATCTAATCAATGAAATACACCCTAATCTCGCAGGAACTGGGAAATCAGTTGACATAAACGACCCAATTCTACCAAACAGCATGCCACGCGATTATGGAGGAGTAGCTATTTGGTGGAAAAAATCAATAGACCAATACATTAGACCGACCTCAGATGGCTCTGAAAGAATTCAATGTATTGAAATAAATACAGAAACGCCACATCTTATAATCAACGTATATCTACCAACCAAGTCTAACAACGATCAGTTTGACACTTATTCAGACTGCTTTGACCAATTATACGAAATAGTACAAAAAAACTCTATAACTCATGAAATTATCATCGCTGGGGATTTTAATGAGAACATATCAACAAGAATAAACAATTCAAGACGTGCTGTTAAACTTAGAACGTTCATGGAAGAATGCAACTTGGCAACAAACACAAACTTTTGTCAACGTAAATAAATACTAGTAATTGACGTACCTACAAATGTCTCTGGTCATCATCCAATTAAAATCGAAATTGAATGTTCGCTTAAAAGAAACACCAATACTAATGACAAACTCCGAGTGTAAAACTTAGAATACTCAGGTGCGGAAAAAATGTAAAGAAGAACGAGAACTACAAGTCAGTATACGTGAACGAAGATCTAACGTTGCTGCGTAGTAAAATATTATTTCACTGTAGACAATTACAGAAGAAAAAGAAAATTAGTCAGCTGTGGACAACAAACGGAAAAATTTGCTTAATCGACAGGCATGATCACTTTCAAGATGCTAGTACGGTTACTAGATTCGCCCAGGTTGTCGACAAAGTAGATCCGTACTACGAGATCCCTCCAGAACTCTTGTAGTTGCGTAACCTTATTATTAATGCTTACAATAAACATTCAATTTATTATTCATTGTCATTGTTTAGTTGTGTATTGTTTTTTTTTAATTTATTTTCTTCTAATTAAGGTAACATCTTGATTGCCGACGAATAATTACCTTATACCCTTTTCGCAGTAAATGGCTACTTATAATTATTATAAATAACATTAGTATGTTGTCGGATAATCTTGTGTATTGTAATAGTGTTTTCTTTTACTATGAATCAAAAGTAGTAAATTCCTTAAGAGGTGAAGGTCTAGTTGTGGAACCAATCATCTCACTTGCATACATGATCGATGATTTTCATTGGATAATGAATGACAAATTCCCACGAACTGTAACGTATTGACTAAACCGGTTATGCAACATTTACAAATATTTTGGTATTACTTCAAAAATTCATGCACTTGATTACCAGTAATACGTAAATAAACTTTTGTTTTTCATTTTTTATTCAATTATCCTTTTTACAGTGGTGTACATTGACACCGCCATGCAGGTGAGATAAAACGTGATGTTTATAATATCTTAGTTAAACAGTCATATATACACAATACATCAGTGTCTCTTGTTTTTGTTCGCTGATCGGGAATATGTGTGTGTACATGCTTGCGCGTACACGCACACACATATATATGTATATATATATATATGTAGGTGTGTGTGTAACATGTGTTTTTTGTTGGTGAGTAGAAGTAGGAGATATTGATGTACATATATTTCAACAAAGTAGCAAAGCCAATACGTACTCTTTGTAAATAATTGCACACATATATATTTCTTACCATAGTTGTATTTGTGGAAATGCAGGGTAATGTTATCCATTGTAATATTATGTTTCAAAATCCCCCCATACTATTATCCCCTTTTTACATAGAATTATGTTAATTTTCACCAGTTTTGTCATTTTGTTTTTAAATTATTGTCTTCTGTTTTTTGAAAATGAGCCGTGCACTGAACCTGGACATCAATTGACGATCAACTTCTTTCATTCACTTGTCATACTCTCTCTGATTTCTATTGTACATAGTTCTGGAGTGACCTAATGGTAACAGACGTAATTAGTCACAGAGAGAATATTGACCGTTTCTGTCCGCGAGCGCGCACTGTCAAGAAGAAAAGGAGACTATCTTTATTCGACCTTGTTTGTTTCTCTTTGTTTTTTAAACATGGTATACTTGCCTTTCGGATTGCCATTGTATTATACTTCGTATTTTTCCCCAGTACTTGCACTTATCGCCCTGCAAACTATGAATCTAGACCCGGACATGGTAGACTTGTTACTACTGATCATGCCAGCATTAACACTTTTCTATTATGTGTACTGTGCATATTGTTACTTATATCCGGCATAGAGCCTAATCCAGGTCCAGGAACCGATGACTCCCTTAGCTGTTCAAGTTTTAGTAGTAGCTTCAATGATATTGTGAGCCATTCAGTTTCATTTGTTCATCTTAACATTCAGAGTATTGTGCCTAAACTTGATCTTATTTCAGCCGAATTCATATGCCATGATATTCTTTCCTTTACAGAAAGTTGGCTAACACCCCGAGTAAGCGATAATGATATGATTATTCCTGGTTATTAACCTCCATTTAGGAGAGACAGGGTAGGAAGAATGGGGGGAGGGGTTTTAGTTTACGTACGAAACAATATAAATTGTCAACTCAGACCAGATTTACATGTGGGTATCGTAGAGTGTATTTGGCTTGGGCGTCGGTTTAAAACCAAAAAATATCTTTACGGAACCTTTTATATTCCACCTAATAGTAATGTGCAACTATGGGAAGATATAGAGCAGTCTACTGATCTTGCATTGACATGTAATATTGATATTATTGTAGCTGGTGATTTTAATGTTAACATGCTACGGAATACTTCTACCGATAAAATTCGCAACCTGAAAAATCAGTTCAGTTTACATCAGTTGATTTTCGACCCCACATACGTTACTGAGCATAGTTCATCGTTACTGGATCTTATTCTTGTAAATAATTCTAGAACTATTTTGTTGTCATAAGTAGGTATTCCGTTACTGGATCAAGTCCGATACCATTTACCTGTGATTGGTGTAATCGATCAACCATGTAAATTAAATAATTCATTTAAACGTAAGGTATATCTATATGACAGAGCTGATTTCAGTTCTTACCGAGAACAACTCTCACAGGTTAATTTTGACAACTTGTTTGCATCAGATGATATTGATTCTATAACTCGTTCGATTGTAAAGATATTTATAAATGAAGTAGACAAAGCAATACCGAACCGAATAATTACAGTAAGGAAAGACAATCCTCCTTGGTTAACCACAGAAATAAAAAAATATATCCGTACGTGCAAAAAAAGTGATTTGGCAGATGACTGGGCAAAATTTCGACGAATTAGGAACAGATGCAACAAACTTGTGATTAACTCAAAAAATGATTATTTTACAAAATTATCGTCAACAATTGCTTCGGAATCACGTGGTAGTAAGCAATATTGGAATATAATAAAATCGTTGATGAACTATGACTCTACCGATAGCCGATCTATTCCCCCCTTACAAGTAGACGGAGATTTAATATGTGATAACAAAGAAAAAGTCAAGATTTTTAATGATTTCTTTTGTAATCAATCTGACCTTGATGATACTAATATCCTCACCCCAAATATATTTCTTAGACAACAGGGAAATCTTGGAGAACGAGGTTGAAGATATACTAAAAATGTTAGACATATCCAAAACTTCGGGACCTGATGCTGTTAGTCCAAGATTATTAAAAGAAGCTACCCAAATTTTAAAATCCCCCCTTTGTAGACTTTTTAATTTATATCTTAGAACTGGAATATTTCCTACTAATTGGAAATGTGCCAACGTCACTCCCATTTTCAAAAAAGATTCCCCAAGTAACTATAAAAATTACAGACCTATATCTTCAGTTAGTGTAATAGGAAAGGTTATGGAGAGATGTGTATTCAAACACATTCATAATTATCTACTTGAAAATAATATTATTATAAACAACCAATCTGGATTTACGAAAGGTGATTCGGCTATTTATCAACTTATTAATATTACAAATGATTTTGGTAAGGCATTGGATGAGGGTAAGGAAGTTAGGGTCATATTTTGCGATATTAGTAAGGCATTTGATAGGGCATGGCATCGGGGTTTACTAAAGAAATTAGAGTCAATTAGTATAAGGGGGTCTCTTTTGGATTGGGTTCAAAATTATCTGTCTGGAAGGAAACAAAGAGTGGTGATCAACAATGCATCGTCTGACTGGGGTTTCATTAAGGCGGGAGTGCCCCAAGGTCGATTCTAGAACCTCTATGTTTTATTACTTTTATAAATGACATCGTTATAGACATACAGTCTACGATTAAATTATTTGCTGATGACACGAGTTTATATTTAATTATTGACAATCCACAAACGACGGCAGACATTCTAAATAGGGACCTAGATAAAATTCATACTTGGTCAACGAACTGGTTGGTTTCATTCAATCCACAGAAAACTGAAACCATGACTATTTCACGAAACATTAACAAACCGCATCATCCTGACAGTTTTATGAATGACACTCCTATAGCTGAGGTTGCTAATCACAAACATCTCGGACTGAATATTTCGAAGGACGGTACTCACCATACTCATATTGACTTAATAACAGAGAAAGCGTACAGACGATTAAATATTTTACGGAGATTTAAATTTATTCTTGACAGGAAAACGTTGGAGACCATATATCTGACTTACATAAGACCATTATTAGAATATGCTGACGTTATTTGGGACAAAAATATAACTTACCTAGTTGATATAATCGAGAAAGTACAAATGGAGGCTGCTATAATCGTAACTGGGGGCACTCGGCTAGTCTCATTAAATAATCTATGCTTAGAAACGGGGTGGGATAAACTAAAGAACCGTCGGGAAATGCATAGACTAGTTTATTTTTACAAAATGAAGAACAACATTTCGCCACAGTACTTATCAGACTTAGTTCCAAATTCTCTTAATAGTATACATAGTCATAACACAAGAAATTCATCTATTATTCCCCCTATAAGGACACGAACTAGTTTATGCACAAATTATTTCTTACCGGCTACCATACGCCCTTGGAATCTTTTACCTGAACGCATCAAGTCTAGCACTTCGGTCAATTCTTTCAAATCTAATCTGAAATCCAATCACCCAGAAAAACCGCCCTATTATTATATTGGAAAACGACTTGGTCAAATTCTACACTCTAGACTTCGTATGCATTGCAGTTCTTTAAACCAGCATCTTTACTCAAAACATATTGTTGACTCCCCGCTTTGTCAGTGTGGTGCTATTGAAACAACACAACATTATTTGTTATGCTGCCCTCTCTACAACGTACAGAAACAGCTTTTTATTGAGCTTTGTTTTGACGACCCTCTGATTTCATATCATCATTATCTTTTTGGATCGCCCGAGTTCAGTTACGAACAAAACGTTGAAATTTTCTTGGCAGTGCAATCCTTTATTATCAACTCGAAACGATTTAACAGAAATTAGAGTTGTCAATTGAAACCACGACTTGTCTTTTGACATATGACACAAACAGTGCATGTGCTCACTTTATTTTCTCTTTATATCATATTTCTTTTCATTATTTAATTTCACATGTATAACTGTATATTATTATATCAAGTTTAATTTGTCTTAATTATTATATTAATTCATTATAATTTCTCCCATTATTATATATTATTATATCAAGTTTAATTTGTCTTAATTATTATATTAATTCATTATAATTTCTACCATTATTATATATTATTATATCAAGTTTAATTTGTCTTAATTATTATATTAATTCATTATAATTTCTACCATTTGAGCATATATTCTGCTTTGTAAATTTAATTTCTTCAGGAAGCGGATTAATATAAGTTTTATAACTTGTTTCCGAATCCTATTAATGATTCATCCGAATAGTTTGTACATATTCATGTTTGTATTGTCTTAATGAATTACTTAATAAAATATGCTTACACTAAACTCTGGCAGTCTAGAATACGGTGGGAAAAACTTGACAAGACAGGATATTACATTTGGTAACGAAGAACATCAAAGAATTTGAAAACGAATTAGATGATCATACTCCAAATATACACAAGATTGTCCAAGGTCCGTATTAGTAAATGCAGCAAAAAAGAACTCGAAACAATGCGCATACGGCAAAAACGTTTTGAAATTAAAATTTTTGAATCAAGATATAACCGACGCATTGAAAGCGAATAAAACAGCATACAAAGAATGGAAAGAAGCAAATAGCCCGATGGACATTGAAAACCCATGATTGCTCCAAAAGAAGAAAACAACACGCAAGATATTTAGAAATTCGTTACGTAACGAAGATCTGCGTAGAAAACACGAAACGAGAAATGATTTAATTAACTAAAATCGCACTGACAAGCAGATGTTCCATAAATTAATAAGAAAAGAACGGTAAAAAGGAAACATATTTATTAATGATCTAAATTTAGGCGACATCAAATATAATAGAGACAATATAATAAATGGCTGGTTCGAACATTTTAAAAACGTTGCCACTCCACAGGAAAACTCCACATTTAGTTATTAACATTTAGACCTGTACTTGTGCGAACTGGACTACAACACTATCAAGTGCATTTGCAACCAATACCAAAGTAGGTCCGTAACTATGCAAGAAATGAACGATGCAATAAAAACGATCAATAAAGGGAAAGCCGAGGATATTTTCTGACTCTCAATTGAACATTTTATTTTTGCTGGAGAAACGTTTCAAAATTTTCTCCTCAAACTGATCAATACAATTTTAAAGTATAAACTAATACCAGACATCTTGAAGACGGGCTTATTATCTCCAATATTTAAAAATAAAGGTGAAAAGACGGACTCAAAATTTTACCGTGGGATAGCAGTTTTACCTATTTTACTAAAAATTATAGAAGCAATCCTAAAAGTAGATTTGAGAAATGGAAAATTCTACATTCAATCGCCTCTCCAACGAGGATTTACAGAAAATGCATCATCCTTAAATGCCGCTATTGTACTTGAGGAAGTATACCGTGAATATAAAGATGAAGATCTTCCGGGGTTTTTTTTTGGTTTTGTTGGATGCGAAATCTGCCTTTGATCTCGTAGTTCTAAAAATGTTACTTAAAAAAGTATACCTAACAGGGATAAATCCGACATCATGGTCCCTCATTGATGACCTTCACCATAATACAAAAGCCTGCATCAAATGGATGAATGAACTTTCAGAAGAATTTCCAATCTTTCAAGGAGTCAAACAAGAGGTATACTTAGCGCCGATCTGTACAAAATATACATTGAAGACCTTCTAGATAATTTTCAACATGAAGAATCAGGCTGTAAATTTGACAATCTCACTATTAATGCAATCACATGTGCAGATGACATCGCTCTCACGAGTCATACCAAGAAAGAAATGCAAATCTGGTTAATATAGCATCGCAATATAGTGATAATCACCATTATTTATTGCAACCATTGAAAAGCGTCGTTATTCCGGTCAAGCCGTCTCAAAGAAAGAAAGACATAAAAGACACACAAATTTTAATAAATGAAAACGAGATGCCGGTTGTAGATAAATCAGCACATTTAGGCATCCTAAGATGATCATCGTGCAAAACGACCGAAAATGAGACAACAGATCAGAATATAGCAAAAGCAAGACGTGCTGCTTACAGTTTAATGTCAACTGGTCTACATGGTCAAAATGGATTGGATCCGATTACATCATTATAATTAATTAGGACTTTCATCCAACCAACCTTAACATACGATCTAGAAATCATACTACCAACTTCACAGAATATAGAAATATTGGAAAAATGTCAACGTCAAACTGCTAAAACGATTCCTTACCATGTCAATAAACACTCCCGAAAGTGCAATTTTCATCGTCACTGGATTTCTACCTGTCATTGCTCAAATTGAAAGAAAAGCGTTGACAATTTTTAACAACATATATGTCGTCAAATAAGGGTAATAACAAAATTACCGAACACCGAGCAATCTTCCAAAGGGAAAGGCAAAACTCATACATCAACAAACAGACAAAATCAGTCAACAACCGGAAAAATGAGAAAACCGCAATGGCCCTGACTTGGTACAGGCATTTCCAAAGAAATGGTGGGTTGAATCAGATTTTACGGCGCCAAACCTCCCGCTTCCATTATGGTTAAAAGGTTGCGGTTGTCACTATATCAGCATTTTTAACAATACTGGGACAAAATAGGTATAATAGTAGTCAACGCAGTACTTTATGAAAATCCATCTTTTATTATCGTCTCTGCAGAAAGATTTAACTAAACGATCATCTTCTTACACAATTTGATTTCAAATGAGATGTTGAATGACGTCATGTCTAAACCACAATTACTTAATCCCGATCTTTATGCATTTTCACGTTATGAAAATTCATCGTTTATTATCGTCTCTGCAGAGACAGAATATATTTCGACAAGATCTTGGTATCGGAATAAACTTTTTAAGAGATCGAATAAGGTGAATCTTTTAATAGCCCTGGTCCAGTAGTCTGTTTCTCAGATAAAGATGACGTTTCAAGAAATCAGAATAATTGCTACTGGCCCTTGCATAGCGAATCAATTGCGAGATGTAAACACCATATGCAGGAGAAGCTGGTATCTTGCTGCACATATCTGGAAAATTTATGATTTTAAAATTGAAATCATTCCGTTTATCATAAATTTTAGTACTGAGTTGACCACTGTCGTTAAATTCGAGGCATATGTCCAAAAATGATGCTGACGAAGCTGTATCTGTGATATCAAAAGGATAATGCCATCGAAAAAAGAATTGGTTTAAGACAGTTAACCGTGAAAGACATGGATTCCAACAGCTGGTTCATTGCAATTAAAAAGATGCTGTATAAATACGAATTGCTCGATCCAATCACGCCCATGAACAATCCTCCGAGGAAATTAGAATGGAAAAAATCTGTCGATATTGCATTCAACAAATACTGGTCAAACTTGCTAATTGCCAAATGCAAGAGTTATCCATCTTTAGAATTCCTATGCACCGACAAGTTTCAACAGTGGAAACCACACAGTATTCTACAAATTGGAAAAAATAGCGACCCATCAAGAAAAACTCCAAAAATGATGCGGACGAAGCTGTATCGGTGGTCTCTTTAACTTCCAGCTCTGGAGGATATATCAATGGAAGAAATTCTGCAAATCTAGAATTATTGATAGATAAAACGTCATCAATATACCTGTATGTGAAATTAAAGGCTCTAGCCTCATGAATCTTCTTATCTTTTACAAGCTTTTGAAGAAACTCCGACTCATATGAGTATAGAAATAAATCGGCTAGAAGAGGGGCACAATTCGTACCCATTGGTATGCCGACGACCTGCTGAAACAGTGTCCCTCCAAAGGAGACAAATATGTTATCGATGAGGAAGAAAGAAAGAAAAACCGAGCGCAAACAGCAAGACGACAAGATATCAACAGCTGATCAACAGACAAACATTGCCTTCAATGGCTTCAGTCATATATATGTACCCCTATCATTCATAGGGGTGATAAAGTGTACAGGTGAATTTCTCCCACATCAAAGGAAATTTGTAAATGTCAATGATCCACAAAACACTACATAGAAAATAAAAGATTGAGCAACACGAACATCACTAAACACCCGAAGTGAAACTCGGATGCTTCGGAAAGATAAGCAGTTCCTGCTCCACATGCGATAACGCCGTTGGTTAATCATGAACGAGGATAGGACGGGTTCGTTTTCACAATATTGACGGGAATCACACATAGAGAAGGCCAAAATCATTGCTTCACAATCACATTCTACTCTCTCCTGGATTATATGACACTGATCATTTGTTATTTTATATTATATTATTTTTTTCTATTTATCTCTCTATAGTTTATTAACGTAGATTGTATTGGTAATACACTAGATGTCATACCGACTGAATATAGAAATATGTTCTTGTTTCAGATAGGCTATGCTTCTTTCTGCTATTGGTTATTCGAAATTTGGAAACAAAATGTGTATATAGAATATTTTTATGAATTCAATAAAGAAATGATTGGATTACTTTTTAATCTAAAGGTGTGATTCCAAGTCTTATGATACCTCTGTGTCATTTCCAACCTCGTCCTATCAGGATACACCTCTTACAAAAATATACAGAAGTACATGTATACGTGTTTATTTATAGAGATAGTCCAAGTGTTTAAAGGTCGTATATTGCGGAAGTAAAATGTAGTGTGTAACGAAACTGTTGAAAGTAATTGTATTTTCAAATTTCTCAAAACTTTGATATTGACTGGAAATCGGTTGAAAACGACAATCTTTTGACTATGAATGTACCCAATGAAGGATAATTTTCCAGAATTTAAATGGGTTGTGAGTACTAAACTAAAGATCTACTTATTGTTATTGATACCTCCGCTGGTGGACTTTTACAGCCACAATTGTTAGTGCTCGTGCACTGACATGGTTATATAAATATGCTTAAAATTTACTCTTTCAAAATATATAAATTTATTGAAACCACAGGCGCTCGTGACAAGGAATACCCCCCTTTTTTAACACTCACTTTGCATATTTATATTTAATAACATTTCTTTATCATTTCATCTCTTGTTTTCATAATTAACTTGTTCGTATCCATATTCATACAATCTTATTTTAATAGAAACTTGCATGTGTCGACCCTATATATACTCTTATTATCCACTAATAACAGATTACATAGGGTTGACCCATGTAAGAAATTTTATTGAAAATAAATATGCAAACAAAAAGCTAAAAGAGGGGGGATGTAATTCCGTGTCACGAACGCCTGTGATTAAAACTTATGCCTATTTTCATTACACAAAGGTGAAATTAATCGATTTTGGCTCTCCTCTTTAAGGTTTTTGATGTACTTGCTCCGAATCACATTTGCATTATTTGGCCTTCCAATGAGTTTGCTATGAGCGTGCCTGACGAAGCAGTAACTACTTGGCAATCAAACCGACGGTCATGAGCAAATCTCTACAGACCTTCAAGCTTAATGGTAGTATTGAGGTCACCTCATGTCAGTGTGAAGAGGTCAGAGGTAAACGACTTTTCCCACAAATGTAATTTTGTTGTTTTCGACACAGATCTGCAATTGTTTATTTTATTTTGTCTGCATTTTCACTAATAACATCATCTGTAGTTTAATGGCTATCATCTTCGTCACAATAGGTCGTGGGTTGGAGACCTGTTAGAGTATAAAAATATTTTTTGCTTCACACAGTTTTAAGAGTAATATCAAATGCTGGTTAGCCCGTAATCAGGATAATGTGTTCGAGTGGAGCAACATGTCTGCCCGCGGATTCTTGTTTCACTCAGCTAGCACTATAAAGATCCAATTAAACGTGTTGGTTTAATACAAAGCGGACATCATCATTATTTCATTTAATGTCACATGTTTGTCGCCATAGCTACATGCTTAATTTTATTATCTGTTATTCTATGTATGTATTCATAAGGTGAGACGCTAACAAAATATTGAAATGAATTGCAAAATTCCTCATTCGGTGTTAAACAACATTGGAACAGAGTAGCAAATGACATATACTTATGAGTTTTGACTTTCCCTTTGTTAGATTGTTCGGAGTTCGGTAATTTTGTTATTACCCTTATTCGCTAATTATGACCGTAGTTATAAGTGAAATTCCATGTAGATACACTAAGTCTTCTACTAATTAAATCATATGAAAGGATATGTTATGGATGTTTAACGCCACTTTCAACAACATTTCAGTTTTATCGTGACGGACTTTTTTATTGGTTGAAATATTCGGAGTATTCGTAGAAAACCACCGACATACCGGAATTCACTGAAAACTTAATCAAATGATTTTGTTTTTTTAACAACAATATATTTTCACCTTAGATACACACATTATGTATAATGTTCCATACACTAAACATACTTAAAACTATAACTAAGCAAGCATGGCAGTTCATATCACTAGAAAATATTTAATAATGGTGCTATATATGAAGCAGGTAATGCGTTATGACTGATCTCTCTCATTTGTTCCTTTCTCTTATTAATAATTACCCATTGTCATCCTCTCATGTAGATGTTCAAGAATGTAAATAAATATAAAAGGAATGAACCTCATCGGCAGGGCTGGATTATGACATTCTGAGGTCCCTAGGCTAATGAAATCATGGGGCCCACTCAGACAGAGATACCCTCTAACTCGACCGCGCCCATCTTCAATGCGTTTACTCATTATATATTTTAGCGATATTTACATAGTTTGAAGTAAACTGTTTGCTAATTCTTTAAATAAACTAGCTTGGGGGCCCTCAAGCTTGATGGGCCCTAGGATGCAGCATATACTAGCGCATAGGATAATCCATCCCTGCTCATCGGGGATATGATTATTGTTTTCGCCTCGAGTGTGGTAGATCGTGGGTTCAAGTACTCTATCTTGTCAAACCAAAGGCTAACAAATATTAGCTGATTCTCTGCTACTCACACAGCATCAAAGAGTAAGGGCAAAGATTGGCTGGTTGACACAGGATCCGAATAATGTGTTCGTGTGGATTAACATTTTTACCCACGGACTGTTGTTTCAGTGATGCAGAAGTATAAAGATCCCACCAATCGTGTTGGTCTAGTACAGAGCGGAGTCTATCATTATCTCATTGAACGTAACTTAGATGCACAATTGCTCATTTGGCGTTAGACAACACTCACATAAGCAAAGTTTCATAGCTTAGTTTTGCAGATATCCTTGAATTTATAAACGTATGATGTCGGATGTTGTCCTTGGCAACACGTTGGGGTAAATGAGCTTGTATTTTATTGTTGTGTTCTTAAATTCATAATCACAGTTATTTATTTAAAGTAATATTACACCAGTTTTGGGTGAAGAAAATTTCCCCCTGAAAATTCAATTTGGAATACGACGGTACCTTTACTAAGCTATTCATGCATGTTTCAAGAGGAAATACGTTCCCAGCAATTAGAAATATGCAAATCCGTGTGCATGTTTATCGTCCTCGCCATTATTGTGGAGACTGATTAACTTTCGGTTGTTTTGTTCCGATGATTGCGATCATGACCTCGTGACGAAAAGATAAACAATCATTGATGCTGAGGTAATCACGCACACATTCCTGACAATGATTATTGAGGAATCTGTCTGCTTCATGTCGTGTGAACCATTTTATTTTGGTGCAGTTATTTTTATGTGGTACACACGGAATACATTTTTACTTGCATCCGACATTTTTGTCATCAACTGAACAGTGCGCATGAGCGATAATCTCCCCGAAAGAGTTAAAATCTTGGGTCACGCGCATATCATTTGCATTACTCTACGGGAAAACAGAAGGTAAAACATGCTACTCCGAGGAACAAGTGATCAGTATGCTGGAGTTCCTCATCGATAACATATTTGTCTCCTTTGGAGGGACACTATTTCAGCAGGTCGTCGGCATACCAATGGGTACGAATTGTGCCCCTCTTCTAGCCGATTTATTTTTATACTCATATGAGTCGGAGTTTCTTCAAAAGCTTGTAAAAGATAAGAAGATTCATGAGGCTAGAGCCTTTAATTTCACATACAGGTATATTGATGACGTTTTATCTATCAATAATTCTAGATTTGCAGAATTTCTTCCATTGATATATCCTCCAGAGCTGGAAGTTAAAGAGACCACCGATACAGCTTCGTCCGCATCATTTTTGGACTTATACCTCGAATTTGACGACAGTGGTCAACTCAGTACTAAAATTTATGATAAGCGGGACGACTTCAATTTTAAAATCATAAATTTTCCAAACATGTGCAGCAATATACCAGCTTCTCCTGCATATGGTGTTTACATCTCGCAATTGATTCGCTATGCAAGGGCCAGTAGCAATTATTCTGATTTCCTGAAACGTCATCTTCATCTGAGAAACAGGCTACTGGACCAGGGCTATTAAAAGATTCGCCTTATTCGATCTCTTAAAAAGTTTATATTCCGATACCAATATCTTGTATATTCCGTCTCTGCAGAAAAAATTATAAGCGATGCATTTTCATATAGTGAAAATGTATAAAGATAAAGAAGTCGCAAATGTCAAGAATTTTTTTGTCAATGTGTGACGTAAAGATATTTTTGACATTTACGTCACCGAATATGGTACTGCTTTGACAACTGTTTTACCTATTTTGTTCCTGTATTTAAATACTGTTACAGTGACAGCCGGAACCTTTGAACCGTAATGAGAGCGGGAGGTTTGGCGCCTTAAAATCTGATTCAACCCACCATTTCTTTAGAAATGCCTGTACCAAGTCAGGGTCATTACGGTTTTCACAGTTTTCCGGTTGTTGACTGATTTTGTCTGTTTATATAATTATGAGTTTTGACTTTCCCTTTGTAAGATTGTTCGGAGTTCGGTAATTTTGTTATTACCTTTATCAAATATTTTGTGATTTGCTCTTAAAATCTACTTTTGAGCGGATTTTAAATGTTATGCTGTTGATTTTAATTAATGATTCAGCAAACGAACTCCAAAAAAAAACAGTGTATCAAAAGAACAAAGCAAATAACAAATAAAACATGAACCCTACAAAACAAGTGGGAGTAAATACAAACTGAAAATCGCACGCGGACACCACAAAATGGAATGAAAAATTTGAAGAGGATGCAATTATCCGAAAATATACACAAATATATACTAAACTAAAGAAAATATAGAATAAACTAATATAATGGGAAAAAAACACACTGTTGGAACAGTTCAAGCATATTTGACAAGCAAAACAAACAATACCACACTGTCGGAACAGTTCCATAACCCAACAGGCAAAGACATCGATACCCCTAAAACTCAAATACATAACTGTTCACTTTCCTGACGTGATAAAGAAACTTCCCATGCCTCCTCTTACTATGAAATGATAGCGGATTTTCCAACTGTGAGTAACACACTAACCAGAAACAGTGTTATTATAATGAACATTATAATCATTTGAATTGTATTTTTTTATATTACAGACAGACAGCGCAGAAATACTTTGCCTAATATGAAACGGAAGCACAAGCACAGGCGTTCGATTCCACCTAATGTAAAAGAAGATGAACTTACAATGCCCTCGTCTTTGATTAAAAGAATGATCAAATTACCATTTATTTACCCTGTAAAGGTGAGTATGATTTATTGTAACATACAATTGTCATTCGTTGCGTTGATGATATACCTATCACATGTAATTCTAAAGCTCTGGAAAGTTACGAAATAATCATTGTTGAGCGTGTGTGTGTGTGTGTGTGTGGCGGGGGGGGGGGGGGGGGGGAGGGGGGTTATTGTTTAACGCCAACTCAGCAATTGTTCAGCTATAGCATGCCCTCAGATGGGATGATGATGTTTGCTTTGTACTAGACCAACATGCTTAGTCGGATTTTTATTATGCTAGCTCACCGAAACAACAGTCTGCGGAAAGAGTTGTCGTCCCTACTCGGACACATTATCCTAACTCAGAGTCAAGGAGTCTTGGCTCTTTCTCCTTAATTCTGCATGCTAACTGGAGAAGCAACAAGTACCAAGTTCATAGTCTTTGGTTTGACTCGATCAGGGCTCGAACTCACAATCCACCGCACTCGAGACAAGTACGCTAACCATAACACCTCGATGCGGTTAAAATACTGGGAGAATATCTAAATCTTGTTACTTGCATGCCATAAATGTTTCAATAACAAATAATGTACAATGGTATATTGTACAAAAAAAACAATGATATCTATATTGTTTTGCATATAAACAGTCACACCGTTAATCTCATTAAGGTATTAATTGATATTCTGTGTTATTTTCATTAGAGTTTAATTTTCAATTTGCATGTATATTATTCTTAATTGAACTCTGCTACACGTATGTCTGTGCATACACATGTCTCACTTATAAATGGTAGTTATTCTGGTAAACCTGATTTTATTTTTGTTACGAAACCTGTGTTTTCCTGCATGTTACATACATTTTATTTGTGTATTGTGATGTCTCCTGCGATTTCAACATGGGGGTGAAGGTATTATATTATTTCTTGGTTTTCCTAATATGGTGAAATATGCATTCCTTTTATTATTTTGTAGATTTAATTTGTTAGGTATTGCCATCTTAGTGGGAATTTGTTTAATATAAGACGTCTAATTTTAGATTATATGGTGGATTTATGGATTGCTCAAATATTTGTTACTAGGCATTGTATGGTTATTTCAGTAAGTATATGTAATATCATGTGTCGTTCAAATAATAAAATAATAAACAAGTAAATACATGACTATGTATAAATAAATTATAATTGTACAGGTATTTTCATCGTTTGTTGATTTCTAATAATCTTCCTGTTATTTAGGTTTCATTTTTATGCTTAGAAGTTTGATATTAGTCAGACAAGTTTTCCGTCTTGTTAAGATATAAGTTATAGAATACCGAAAGGGCAATCGGAAATGGCCAATCCAGAGAAACTGGCAACATTGGGTACAAAAGACGCAGGAAGAAGACAAACAAAGCAAAACCACAACATTGACGTTTGTCAGATAGTTAATCAAACTGATGATTCAGGAAATGTTAATATCATATAGTGTCATAATACATCCTGAAAATCCAAATATGATACACAGGCATTGTAGAGAGACATGATGAACAATGTATATATGTCTAAAATGCAGCACAACAACATAAGAAATGATGCTAAAATATAGTAAAAATAACTATAAGTCTACAAAAAAACTATAATTATAATCAAATTGACGGATATTTCGCTTGATCGACTCATCAGCGTCTGTAATCTGATCTGAAAGATGATCTGAGGATCAGATTGTCACGTGACCATCAGTTATCGTGACGTAAAAATCATAATCTTGAACTTTATAAAATCATAATCTTGAACTTTATATTATTGAAATATATATGTACACTAATTTATAAACAATATGAAAACAATGAGAAAATGTAATGATGAAATTTACCAACCAGAAAGGACCAGGAACTGGTTAAAAAGTTAAAAAACAAAAGATTTAGGCCTTCTTGTTTATGTCCTCCGGATGTAATGTTCGTAACTTGCGGATTCAAAAACTCTCTCTTTTTTGTCTTTGATTCTCTTTCCAACTTAGATTGTGGTCAATGATATAAATTTTGAATCTACCAAAGTTATCCAATGAGTGCCCCGGCAACACAAAGTGTTGACTCGCGGGCAAGTGTGTCTTTTTCGCAAGGTCACTTCTGTGTCCATTCATTCTTTTGTTGAATGGTTGGACACTTTCTCCTACGCATTGCGACCCGCAGACGTCACAGTCAAGGTGGTAAGCCACATTAGGTGTTTTGCAATTGACATTGCAAAAGATCTTATACTCCTTTCCTGTAGTCTTGCTATGGAACACTTGTGCGCTTTGCAATTGGAGACATCACTTGCAACTCTTGTCACCACATGGTTTACACTGGCCGACCGTCGACGAAGGTCTAGATACCGCAGCTCTGACCAGTGTATCCTTAATGTTTCTAGGTCGCCGGAACGCTACAACAGGTGGTTCAGGGAGTAACTTGGCCAGCGTTTCACTTTTTTCAATTTCTTTCCAATGATGACGGACAATGCCTGAAATTGGGGGTGGGGGACTCACGTGCCCCAGAGGGGTATTCAGTTCTTGCTCCACAAGTGGCACCCGTCGTGTTACTCTTGTTGAGAAAGTGAGAAGTCATGAATGAGGAAGGGACGGGATTGTGATTTCGACAAACGGAACATATCCGTGGTCATTTGTGTCACATATATTCCGTAATGTTGAACCAAATTAGGAAAAACAAATAAGAGAAAGTATTAATAATACTAACAATCTTCTAATGATATATTAAACATGTGTATTGTTATCTTGTTAAGCTGTCCATTATGCTCTTTTATCAATTATACCGAGGTTCTTTGCAGTTTGTCAAGTATGTGTGAAAAATATATTTCATTATTATAATAATTCAAACATTTTTTACAGGAATTTTGGGAAATGCATATTAAGTTGTTTCGGCATCAAATTTAAAAGGAATTTTATTTTATGTTCACGTTTCCCTAAAATATCGACTGTTAACCGGTTGTATCTTATGATGACTATGGTATTGGTTTTGTTTTCGACTTTCTTATTCTGTTTTGTATGTTGTGACAACTACTAATATTTCTGCTTCATCCTTTTCCTCTATTTCGTTTGTTTCTAAAGAGATCATATTTCCGTGAATGCTTTTGTATATATATATATATTTGGTACTATCTACAATATAAAATCAAGTTTCGTGAAAAAAACCTGTTTGGTGCTTGAAACAGGAACTTACAATTTTGAGCACATATTCGTGTATCTGCTTTGTTGTAAAAGTTACCGGATGTTTCTGAGTTCACCTCCCGGTTTTTAGTGGTGTTCGTGTTACTCGATCTTTAGTTTTGTGTGTAATGTTTTGCAGATCGTTGTTTGTTCTTTTGTTCTTTTTCTTTTGTCAATTGTGTTGTCTGTCCTTCGATTTCTGGATTCTGATTACCCCTTTAGTATTTTCAAACTATTCTTATTCTTGGCATAAACGTAAGTTGTTTGCTTCCATGAAAAGCTCTGGCTTGCTCATTCGAAATATGTTACAGTCGGAATCATGGGAACTAACAGATGTGATTTCCTTAAATGCTGTTATACATAGGATTAAGAAGGAAAGCAATATCTAGCATTTTCCTTTAGAGAGCCTTCATGACTTCATTGTTATTTGTAGATCTACACCAACGTCAGATGATGACAGTTTATTGGGAAATTCGTAAGCATTAATTATATAGTTTTCTTACTCTGTTTCATAATATCAAGTCTAGTACGGTGTGGACTTATCTCTGGATTAATAATAAAAAAAACCACGATGAGCATAATTGGTGCAGTAGGAACCGCTTACTCTTCCTTTTTTAATTGCATCAGGATGGGTTGGAATCAATATACAAAAATCATTCTAAATATACACAAATGTATAGTTGGAAATGTAATGAATCAAACCTTTATTTATGTGACTGATTATGCTTATCACACAAAAAATAGAATACATGTACACAGTATGTTAGTGTCCTGGTCGTTTATCAAAGAAGAGGCCCACAAAGACACATTCTTATTCTTAGGTATAGTCTTGATGTCAAGGTCCTTCTTGTTAAAACTAGTAACCGTTAGTTGCAAATGCTATTATCAAAACCTTAAAATACAATATACTTTATTTGACTGACTATGAATTGTTTGTCACACTAAAGCAGTCGGTTATGCTTTGCTTAGAAAATAATATGATAAAAAAGTAATTTAATTTGAATTTTTAAATTAAAAGTCTACATTGTTCACAGTACATATATCTTCAGATGAGGAATTCTACGATCTGAGCCGTCGTGGCTGTGATCGTATGGTAGTTGGATTTACAACTACCTGTGCAATCCGTGCCTATCAACACTAGAGTTGTGCGCTCGAACCCCGTTCAAGTTGAGGTGTACTCGATACAACATTATGTGATAAAATGTGTCTGTGACTTGCAATAGGTCAGTTGTTTTCTCCGGGTACTTTCCTTTACCAATAAAGCTGACCACCACAATATAGCTGAAATATTGTTGAAAGTGGCTTTAAGCACAATAACCCTAACCCCTACATTCTAGGATCAATATAGTTCAGATACATCTGTAAATTTATTCCGCTTTTCTGCTATTTATTTCAATTCTCTTTCTCTTCTTTTGACTATGAACATACCTGATGAGTGTTATTCCAGAAATACATGGTGTGTACTAAATATATATCAACATTTTTATTCCTGACATAATTAAAATATTTGTTTTATTATCAGTCAGGAACAAGAGATGTTGAAACTACGAAAAGATAATCTATATTACAAGGAGGCGTGAGTGTTAAATCATACAATTACTATTCATCTATAATGAGTAAAGGTTTGGTATGTATCACCTATTTACAATTGACCAGCTATATCGTGAGAACCAGATTAAATGGGAAACGAAATATTAGATAATTAGAATGTACAGACCAGTGAAACCCCCAGAAATGAGTAGCTTGAGAAAGCCTTAAAACTAAATGTTGGTATGGTTAGCAATCCCAAGTTAGTGGTGTTGACCAGAAGTCAACGATATTGACCACGCTGGCAAGCGTGCCCCTTTTGTTATCTCTACACGAGTATTGCATAATGTGGTTGTTGTTTGGACGAATTACGTCCCCTTTCAACATACTATACTGAAATGCTATATTGTGTATTAACTTTTATATTTTGGCAACATATTGAAGATATATAAGCTGTAAGTCAAGTTTTGAATCGACAAAAAGGGTAATCCGAAGATGGAAATAGAGGAATCACAGACAACGCAAACACTACAAGAAAAATGAGAAGACACAAACAATGGTGTAGAAAACACTACACAGGAAAAGCAACTTAATGCATGTATCACCATCGGCCTCTATTAGATTAAATATGACCATAAACTATATCATTCTTACTCTTAGAATAAGCAGAAAAATTGACGAGGTGGTTAGTCTTCAACAATGATACGATCAGCATGCATTCTGATATATCGACGATTTATCATAAATATATTCACACAGTATTATAATCACATTAATTGTAATTGACGGAAAGAATTTTACGTCATATATCGACACAACATTACCCTAGCAGCAGCTGTAGAAATCTACGTACTTGTAAACACTATCAATTTTATAATAGCTTTCAAATATAAATGTAGACTGAATTTCTCATGAAACATGGAAACAGGAAACTACCTTCAAACATACTGTAATCTATATGTATATTATGATCGTGGTATTTTGTTTCTTGTAATTAGAAACTGTAAATCGAAAAAGGACAGACAACACAAACATCAAAAGGACAAAAGGACAAACAAACATAAACAAACCACTACGCATACAACTAAGGATCGCGTTCATATTCTGCATTATAATTGCAAAGCATATATTTGTGTGTTTTTGTTCATTCATTAGGTGTTCATGAAAGGATACAATTCAGACCCATTCCTGTTTTCACCCATCTTTCCAGAAATACTAATGCAAAATTGAAATTAAAATAAACATTTTAAAGTACATTTGGTATATTTCAGATTAAGTGAAGCCATGAGTAAACTTGACGCCTTGGAAATGTCTAGGAATGACGCGTTATCTACGTAAGTTGACAATTAATTAGCAATCTTTTGACATGCGCGATCCCGGTACGGAATAATAGGAGGAACCAGCAAATAGTTTACATCAGCAACAGAAGGATGAATGGAATTGCTTCCCTCTGTTTTCGAAATATACAAAATATTGACATTCACATTAAAGCAAAAATAACTCGATTAACATAGCACACTGTATGAATTTTTTTCTTCTATGGATTATACCCCATAAAATCCTTGCTATACAAATGTCTTACATTTAAATTTTTATGAAATTGTACAAGATTGTTTTGTAATAATCACATATTTAGAAACCGAAGTTACCAGTTTTAATAATTTTTTGTAAGCATACAGTCAGAGCTAAGATGTTACTGATTTGTCTAGACTTGTTGACATTAAGTAATGGCTTAATAAGTCCACAATCCAATTAAAATCATAAGATAAAATGACAGTAGAGAAAAATATAGATACATGTCATAAAATGAAGAAAAAAAAAGTCGACACTACCGGAACAGCTCCGAAAACTAACTGAAAAATCATCGAAACAGAGACAAAACCACAAACACATAAATGCATGGCCACTCATAGTCCTGACCTGTCACAGACTCTTCCATTTCACATGTTAATGGAGTGTTGTGAATGTGAAATAAAATGAAAAAAAAGGACAAACAAACATCAACAAAACACTATGCATACAACTAAGGATCACGTAACACGAACCCCACTAAGTTGCAGGGGCCCCGGAAGGGTAGGGTACTCATATTCTGCATTATAATTGCAAAGCATATATTTTTAGTGTTTTTGTTCATTCGTCAGGTGTTCATGAAAGGATACAATTCAGACCCATTCCTGTGTTCACCCATCTTTCTTAAAGGTATTAATCAGGAATGCATTTTTCAAAAAGATAATTTTGTTTATTTCGGTATATCATGTGCATGTATTTACAAATATGAGTTATTCAGGTATCAGCAGGAAAAGAGAACCCTAGATAATGAAGTAAAAAGATATGAATATCAGTAAGTATTGTGTCTATATTAAGAATGTATATTGGGTTTTAAAATAATAATAATAAATGTAATGTGCAAATAAAATGAAAAACCACAAATGCACAGTGGGAACAATGTCAAAATCTAATCGAAAAATGATAACAACAGATGCAAAATGGACAACTCAAAGTTGACAGCTCACTTTTTGGCTGGGTACAGAAAGAAAAGGTAGTCGTGGGCATGATCATATGGTAGTTGAATCTACAATTACCTATTCAATCAGTGCCTATCACCACTAATGTTACGAGTTCTTATACCGATTATGCCAGGTTTACTCGATACAACATTATGTGATAAAGTTTGTCAGTGACCTCCACCTATAAAACTGATCTCCACGATATAACTGAAGTGGCATTAAACATCATAACCCTAACCCAAATCAATTTCTCGTTATCCAGTTTCAAGAACATTTGTGGAAATGCATACCGTACAGTGCTAGTACTAAAAAAAATGTACATTTCAATATTTGTATCCAGAAATACTAATACAAAATTAAAATTAGAATAAAGATTTTAAAGTACATTTTGTATATTTCAGAATAAGTGAAGCCACGAGTAAAGTTAACGCGTTGGAAATGTCTAGGAGTGATGCGTTATCTAGGTAAGCTGACAGTTAATTAGCAATCTTTTGACATGCGCGATCCCGGTACGGAATAATAGGAGGAACCAGTAAATAGTTTACAACAGCAAGAGAAGAATGAATGGAATTGTTTCTCTCTATTTTAAAAATATACAACATATTGACACTGAAATATTAAAAAAAAAATATCACTGGATTAACATAGGACATTGCATGCATTTGTTCTTCTATAAATTACCCCCTCCCCCATAAAATCCTTGCTACACAAAATTCTTACATTTAAATTTTATAAAATTTTAAATTTCCGGTTTGCAGTAATCACATATTTTGATGCTGAGATTACCAGCTTTAATAGTTTTATTAGGGCATACATTGTGAAGAGGCTGCAAGGATGTTGCTGGTTTGTCTAGACTTGTTGACAGTAATTAATGGCTTAAGGGTTAGGGTTATGGTGCTTAACGCCACTTTGAACAATATTTCAGTTATATCGTGGTGGATAAGGCTTAAGAAATCCACAATCCAATTAAAATCATAAATGAAAAAGACAGTAGTGAAAAATATATAAAAAATGTGTATTTAAATGAAGAAAAAAGACGACACTACCGGAACAGCTCCTAAAACTAATAAAAAAATCATCGAAACATAGACAAGACCACAAACACATAAATGCATGGCCATTCATAGTCCTGACCTGTCACAGACTCTTTCATGTCACTTGTTAATGCAGTGTTGTGTATTTAAAATAAAATAAAAAACAAAACAAAAAAATACCACACTGTCGAAACATTTCTAATACCCAATAGAAAAAGTCGTAGTAAGATGCAAAGCGTAACCCCTAACACACATATACATGAATGCTCACTTTCTTGGTTGGTACAGGCACTTCATTAAAATGTGGCAGAGTTAAAGCTAGTTTTACGAGCCTAAATACGCTTTTAATCAGATTGAAAAAAATATTTAATGTAAAACATCAACAATGGTTATACATTTTTTCCATAAAAAGTCATAGAAAGAAGGAAATAAGAAACACTGAGGTATCCAATATTTCTGGAATGCTGGATATACCATCTCCTATAATACTATAATGTTGTACACTATTTAATATTGTCTAGATAAAAATGCAACTGATTTTAGAATCAAAATAAATTATTTGAATATATAAATCAGGTTAGAAAAAGCCACGAGAGAAATTAATGACTTGAGAAGGTCCAAGGACGATGCTCTCTCTAGGTAAGTATACTGTTATCATGTGCCTTGTAATCTATATACTTTGCACTAAAATCGTAGATATCAAGCTTAGTGCACACGACACATTTCTAGAAAAACCTTCATCAGGTACGCTCAAAATCGAAAGATTGGAAAGCGGAATAATTTAAAAGTGTTCGGAGCAATACAACCTTAGGGCCTAAACAGGAAAGCCAAAATCGGCTAAGGTCACCTATGCATGAGGTATGAGAACCTTAGTTCAAGCACAGTGTAGCAAAGCTAGACAGGTTTTCCTATCATATTAAATAGACGACAAAGATTCTAAGCCACCAATAATAAGTAATAAACAAGTTATAAAACAACTTTGATATAGTTCTGTAACAGACCGATTGGATTGAGCATGGAGAGGATTAGGGCTATGGTGTTTAACACCACTTTCAACAATATTTCAGCTATATGGTGGCGGTCAGATTAATTACTGGAGGAATCTGGAGTACCTGGAGAAAACCACCGACCTGTCGCAAGTCACTGACAAACTTTATCACATAATGTGTTGTATTTAGTACACATAGCCTTGAACGGGGTTCAAACTCTCAACATTAGTCTATGAAAGATGATTGGAATCAACGTACTATAATAGTTTACAACAGCAACAGAAGAATGAATGGAATTGTTTCTCTCTATTTTAAAAATATACAACATATTGACACTGAAATATTTAAAAAAAAATATCACTGGATTAACATAGGACATTGCATGCATTTGTTCTTCTATAAATTACCCCCTCCCCCATAAAATCCTTGCTACACAAAATTCTTACATTTAAATTTTATAAAATTTTAAATTACCGTTTTGCAGTAATCACATATTTTGATGCTGAGGTTACCAGCTTTAATAGTTTTATTAGGGCATACATTGTGAAGAGGCTGCTAGGATGTTGCTGGTTTGTCTAGACTTGTTGACAGTAGTTAATGGCTTATGGGTTAGGGTTATGGTGTTTAACGCCACTTTGAACAATATTTCAGTTATATCGTGGTGGATAAGGTTTAAGAAATCCACAATCCAATTAAAATCATAAATTAAAAAGACAGCAGTGAAAAAATATAAAAATGTGTATTTAAATGAAGAAAAAAGTCGACACTACCGAACAGCTCCTAAAACTAATAAAAAAATCATCGAAACAGAGAAAAGACCACAAACACATAAACTCCTGACCACTCATAGTCCTGGTCTGTCACAGACTCTTTCATGTCACATGTTAATGGAGTGTTGTGTATTTAAAATAAAATAAAAAACAAAGCAAAAAAATACCACACTGTCGAAACATTTCTAATACCCAATAGAAAAAGTCGTAGAAAGAGGCAAAGCGTTACCCCTAACACACAAATACATGAATGTTCACTTTCTTGGCTGGTACAGGCACTTCAATAAAATGTAGCAGAGATAAAGCTAGTTTTATGAGCCCAAATACGCTTTTAATCAGATTGAAAAAAAAAATTAATGTAAAACATCAACAATGGTTATATATTTGTTCCATAAAAAGTCATAGAAAGCAGGAAATAAGAAACACTGAGGTATCCAATATTTCTGGAATGCTGGATATACCATCTCCTATAACACTATAATGTTGTACACTATTTAATATTGTCTAGATAAAAATGCAACTGATGTTAGAATCAAAATAAATTATTTGAATATATAAATCAGGTTAGAAAGAGCCCTGAGAGAAATTAATGACTTGAGAAAGTCCAAGGACGATGCTCTCTCTAGGTAAGTATATCGTTATCATGTGCCTTGTAATCTATATACTTTGTACTAAAAACGTAGATATCAAATTTAGTGCACACGACACATTTCTAGAAAAACCTTCATCAGGTACGCTCAAAATCGAAAGATTGGAAAGCGGAATAATTAAAAAGTGTTCGGAGCAATACTGGCTAAGGTCACCTACAAAAATGTATGCCTGAGGGATGAAAACCTTAGTTCAAACACAGTGTAGCAAAGCTAGACAGGTTTTTCTATCATATTAAATAGACGACAAAGATTCTAAGCCACCAGTAATAAGTAATAAACAGGTTACAACTTTGATTTAGTTCTGTAACAGATCGATTGGATTGGACAACATGGAGAGGATTAGGGTTATGGTGTTTAACACCACTTTCAACAATATTTCAGTTATATGGTGGCGGTCAGTTGGACAACATGGAGAGGATTAGGGTTATGTTGTTTAACACCACTTTCAACAATATTTCAGTTATATGGTGGCGGTCTGTTTTATCACTGGAGGAATCTGGAGTACCTGGAGAAAACCACCGACCTGTCGCATGTCACTGACAAACTTTATCACATAATGTGTTGTATTTAGTACACATAACCTTGAACAGGGTTCAAACTCACAACGTTAGTCCATGAAAGATGATTGGAATCAAAGTACTATAATTAAAACAGAAATGGAGTTTACAGGATACAGTAATGATATGCAATTAAGTCAAACCTGCCTTAAAGGGCACATCTATATATCAATTCACTGTCTATAAAGTGCTATGCATAGTAAATATAATTTTAAGCTGTATATAAAGGGCAACATTTCCAGGTTCCTTTGAGTGGCCTTTATACACAGGTTTGACTCATAGTTTGTATCTCATTTTAAAATGCAACATATTTTAATGTTAATATTTGCTCAAGGATAAAACTATTGCATGTAATAAAAAAGTAAATTACTATGGAGCTATGATCATAAATGATGAAGCGCTTGGGCATAATAGGCCTGGTTAATAAAAACATAGATATCAAATCCAGCTCATCAGACACATTTCTGAAAACAAACATATCGGGTACATGCTGGGTATGATTAGCCGAACCATAACATTATACTATATATTTAAATAGAATAAATAATTTTCGTATCTCCACAGACTATTTTTTTTTGTAATTTGTAATAAAATGTTAAAAGCCATACAATGTCAGTGACAGAATGTATATATAGTGTACCAATATTTAAGTTATATGCCATCTATAATATATAACTACGACATATTAAGTCGAGAAAATTATCCAATAGACAAATGTGTATACCAACACATAAACAATTAGATAAGAATACCTGTAACTTATTATATACCTCACCAATAATATTTAACATATTAACATAACATATCCAACTCAATATAAATATAAACTCGATATTCAGGGAAAATAAAAATAAATCTTAATGAATTATAGACTGAGTGCAATGATGGGTGCGAAGTTACGGGACAATAATCCAGCCATAACAGACTTAAATGATCCTAATCGACCCATGAAGATTGGTGAACAGTTCAGTGGAGTGTATGAAAATGAATGGACAGACGCATTCCTTAGTCTAAACGATACGAAATCTGATGGTGCATGTATTAATGAAGAGGAAGCCATCGCAATCTTACTCAAAATTTTAAGGGTGAGTACATATTTACACAGGGATGCATTCATCTGTATTATCGTAAGAGACCCAATTATTAAACAGGGAGTGTTTGGGATCCCACTAACTGGTTTAATTCCACCCCATTTTCAGTACCTGTCCCATGCCGGGACCTCGACTCTCAAACGCCATCATCTTGTGGTCTTTTTTGTTTTTAATGGTTTGAGGTGAGAGGTGGTTGTTCGTTTTGTTCATATTTGTGCAATTGTTTAGCTGTTTAAATTTATGTTCGTAAAAACAAAATGAACTGACTCAAAAACCATGCAAAAACAGAGATAAGCTAGATACAGTTTTATGAAAGGAACGTTAGTAAACTCAGTTCTACGGTACACCATAGCCGCATCAAGATCATATGTTTGTGGGATTTAGATCTATCTATGCAATCAGTTTTGATATAAAGTGACAAATGTTACACATCTTAACTTACATTCCATGATTCTCTGTTGGAATTCTGGTTTATGCCAACACTAACCCAAGTCCCCATATTATTTATAAAACTGATGAAATTGATGTTAAAAAGGAACACTCTGTCAGTCAATGTTCTCATTCAATAATCAGAATTGTTTGACCTTTGACTCGAACGATTTAAGAAGAGTTTGAAGATACCAAAGGGGTAATCAGAATTCGTAAATCGAAGGACAGACAATACAATGGCCAAAAGAAAAAGGACAGACGGAGAAAGAAAAATCTACAAAACATTACACATAAAACTAAAGATCGTGTAACACGAACCCACATGCAATTACCTTGTTTTTCTTTTTCTCATTTTTATCTGATACACCTGTAGTAGATTGCTTATCTTAATTGTGATTTATTTGTACTTTTTAATCCAATTGATATTTTATCAGTATTATCGCGAGGTGTACTCGATAGAACATTACGTGGTAAAGTTTGTCAGTGCCTTGCGACAGGTCAGTGTTTTTCTCCGAATAATCCGGTTTCCTCCACCAATATAACTAACCGCCATGATATAGCTAACATAGCTAACCGCCATGCTATAAGTGAAATATTGTTGAAAGTGATGTTAAGCCCCATAACCCTAACCCCAACCCCCAGTATTATCTCGAAAAAAGTGCACCGGATCATCCTTATGCTCAAACTTGGTCATTCTGAGACGGTAATATATATATTGTGATTATTGCTGAACTTTCATATCCATGACGATGTTTTATATATTTTTGTAGGAGGTGAACGAGAAGAGTATTATTGAATCGAAGAGTCAGCTGTCAGGATTGTTGCAGTCAGATCAAGTATGTGCAAATCATGAAATGTTATGGAAAAAGATTTTTAAATCACCAGTATTTCTTCAATTAGCTGCAAGCAAATGAATCATAAAAATAAAGACTATATGAAATAATCAATGAGAATGGTAATAGTTGTTTTGGTTAAATTTGTTGTTTTATAAAATAGTCGATAATGTCTTGGATTTCGAGAAAGGTCAAGAATGCAATTTAATTGTTATCACAAAATGTTCCTTTGTATTTTACTTACAAATATAAAATACAGTCAAACGTGTATTAAAAGGTCATGACCCTTGAGACAAGGAAAAAGTGGCCTTATAAGACAGGTGACCCCTTAAAAGAGGTTCAATTCATATATAATGTTCTATGACAGAACAAGAAAAAAGTGACCTTTTAAAACAGGTGACTGCTTAATAGAGGTGACTGTATGGGCAGGTTTGACTGCATAATAAATTTTCATGATGTTGCTACCAACTTACACTTACAAGGTTTAATATATTGTATGAATGTTTTCACATTAAATATTAGAAAGGATTTACATGGTGACAGTAATATGCAACTTTTCTGGAAACGACATGTTATTACTAAATCTGCACTCAATAATACATTATACTGAGAAGAGTTTGAAGATATCAAAATGTTAATCAGAAGCCGTTACAGTAGGAACAATTGTACCATGAAAATTACACCAATATTGATTTTTATTTCTATTATACAGGGCCTTCCTCAAGAAGTGACCAAATCTACAAAAGATGCTCACAAGGCTAATGCTGTTAAACACATTCCTGTAATATGCAAGGTACCAATGAACGCATTACTCATGGAACATAGAACGTTGTAACGATATGTTTTCTGTTATCTTTAAATGGTGGTGAGAGGTGTTTTTTGGTGGAAATCTCATAATCTATGTAAAATCCAAATAACATTATGAGGGGATAGGGTTGTGGGTTATGGTGTTTAACACCACGTTCAACAATATTTCATTGATATCATGGTGGTCAGTTTAATCGGTGGAACAAACCGGAGTGCTAGGAGAAAACCAATGCTCTGTCGCATGTCACTGACAAACTTTATCACATAATGGTGTATCGAGTACACCTTGCCTTAGCGGGATTCAAACTCACACCTTCTGTGGTGATAGGCACTGATTGCATAGGTAGTTGTAATTCCAACTAATATACGATCACGACCACGACGGACCCTAATAGCTTGATGAATTGTTACCAGGAATACAATATTTGATATTAAGAGTAAAAATATATAAAATATAGTTTACCATCGATTTTCTTATGAATGTTTTTAATGTTTGTTAATATTAGTAATTCATTATCGTACAATGCGTTTGTTTAATACATGTTATGTTGAAATTAGGTACACCTCTCACACTCTTTCCTTTTTGTTTTTCTCCTTTTCTCTGTGTGTGCATGTGTATATGTGATGAAAGAATTTGCATGACAAAACAAGGTTTAGTTTTACATTGAATTCACAAGTCATCACTATTCTATTTCAGAAAATAATGTGTGAAGATTCACAATGCAAGACCGTATTAAAATACACCAGTCATTGTCAATCATACATAGAAAACTGTCTGAAAGTTTGTTACTTTGCCGCTGTACAGGATCCACCCATGTTCCTAGATTTTGAACCAGGAGAAGATACTTTCGACAAACAAGTTTACAAGGAATACACACAAATGGGAACGAAAGTCAAGTTCCTTGTGTGGCCTGCATTGTTCCTGCACGAAGGAGGTGCATTGATTTCAAAAGGGGTTTTGCAACCAATATCAGACACCAACTAAAAAACATATCAGATTGGTAGTATTTAGTTCAATATATTATATATTAAAACAAATTCATTAGTTGTCTTTACATTGTTTCTAGACTGATATGTATGTTCCAAACCAGTTTAGATACTATATATACACATTTCTTTATACCCATATTATTCCCTTGTACCACTTCCGCCACGATATAACTGAAATATTGTTGAAAGTGGCTCTAAACACCATAAACCTAACCACGCTAGCGTTATGTGTTATACATCTTAATTGTGAAATACAAGTCCCAACAGATAACATTGTAAAGGAGAGGTTGATTATCTGATTTGGATATTGAATATTTCTTGAATACATAACATTTTTACTTTTGCAATCATTCCCACAAAAGAAGAATTCAGTTGACAGTATATATTTAAGAATTGAATGCATTTTTTTGTAGTTTTATTGGTGTGTAAAAGCGTGGACCGAAGCACATTTTGTATGAAGTGTGCTAAAACTACAAAACAATGCATTCAATTCTTATAATTACATTTAAGTCACATCAAAATTTAACATAGTTGAATTTTTCGTTGTGAATTTTATTTGTGCTAGATTATTTGCTGTTGAAAATTACTACATCATTGATTGTTTACATCTGACGTTGTTATGGAGGCACGTGCAAGTTCGGGTTTGAGTTTTATTGGGATGTAAAACACCTTTTATAATCATGTGACCACTTCATAACCAATCATATTGTAACATTTCAATGAAAAACGGAAGTAATGTAATTATTGTCAGATGAGACGATATGAAAAATGAGCATTTCAATGAAACTATTGATACAATTTGAATATTCATAGCATCTCATTATGAAACAAAAAATGTTTAAACATTGATTGTTAACCATATCACCGATATGAGCCTCTCACCTTAAACAATATTGAACACAGAAAGTCCACGACATATGGAGTTAAAAATCTAGTTTCTGGCTTGGGATATAAACCAATTAATGAGATTCCATATGGTTGGGAAGATTTATCTGCCCCTTTAATGCTAACACGGACACAGAATACTCAATCCCAAAGAAATGAGTAATGGAACAAAGCAAGAGAACAAATTAACATTACAAAGTACTGCTTCACAAATGACACCCTTTGTGTACTGTGAGGACGTCATGTATGTTCTTCTGATTACCACTTTGTTATCTTCAAACTTTTCTTAGGACGATATGCACACAAAATAACCTGATTGCACATATTGCACTGAAAATCGCTTTTACTTTGAAATCGTAATGGACATTACGTTGAAATCGTAGCGGGCATAACAATACCCAAATAAAACGTATGTAACCTGTAGAAAAACACAGGCTTCATAAAAAAAATAAAAGTCAGAATGAGAGCATGTTTACCCGAAAAAGCAAAACTACCTGATAGATTATTTCAGTAACATAATAAACGTGTCGGATCGTTGTGGTGGTTTGTCATCATTATATATTACATATTGTTCTATTGGATTATGGAAGTGTTCGTTCCGACAGTGTGGTATTGTTTGTGTTTCATTTTCTAAAGACAATAATTTCACTTAACGTGTTTTGATGATAATAAGGGTAATAACAAAATTACTGAACACCGAGCAATCTTCCAAAGGGAAAGGCAAAACTCACAAGTCAACAAACAGACAAAATAAGTCAACAACCGGAAAACTGGGAAAACCGCAATGGCCCTGACTTGGTACAGCCATTTCCACAGAAATGGTGGGTTGAATCAGATTTTAAGGCGACAAACATCCCGCTTCCATTACGGTTACTCCGTAGCCAGAGGAGGTTCGAGGGGTTCATGTTACCCCTCCCCCCTTTGAAAACAAATAAGCACTATTAAAGTCGACGTTGTGCTTAAACTGTGACTATTAAACTCGATATTTTGTTTGAACTGTGACTATTAAAGTCCAGAGTTTGTTCGAACTCTAACCAATAAAGAGATTTGTTTTGAAAAAATTACTGTAAAAGTCAATATATTTGCCGTTTTCGTTTGTTTCGCGATATAAAAACACGGATTTTTTTTCATCCGTATTTGTTTTTATTCTACATTGAATGGTTATTTTATTTAAAACAGTCAGAACTGAGGCAACGTGAGCAAAAAATCAGAAAACGTAAAGATGAACTCAAAATTAGAGAGCGTATCATAGAGGAATCTCAAAATGAACGAAAATGTTTTAAAACTTGCATCAATAAACTGGAACAAAGAGTGAAAGAACTAGAACGATCAAATGAAATACTCTGTAAACAGTCAACAATGTTTAATAATGATACTGCTAATAGCAATGCTCAGTAAAACACTCAAAATCAATCTCCGACATTTTATGAATCTACACAAATGAAAAACAACCAACTATTAAATAACATTCAAGACAGAGTTTCAAATTTTGTACTGCGTCAAATAGACTCTCAATTAGAAAAGATGGAAAAAGAATTTGAGAAAAATATAGTTAACTTAGACCAACTCAACGAACATTGAACTATGCAATCCTCACAGAATGATCAACAAGAAGAACCACCACATACAACTGTACCACCACCTAATGTCAACCATACGAATTTAACTACTTCTACTAAGCCATCTCTCTAAAGTGTCTTTGCCCGTCACATCAGATCCTAGAAATGGACAACCTCTATACTACTTGCCAAAACAAACTTTCCCCAAGCGACCATCACAACACGGTCAACATTCTCATGACCAGAGCATTAACCGGGTACCAATTCTACAACGACCACAACTTCTGACTACGAACTCGCCTCAAATGTCGACTCGCACTATGAACAACCCGTCTTTTCTATGTCACACACAAATGACATAAAATCATCTATGATAAAGACTAGCAATGATGTACAAGACAGTGTCAGTAGTGCTAACATAGAACTTTTATCTTTTAGCTGTAAAGACATTAAAACCAGAGCTACGTTCTTTCAAGATTTCGAAAAAGACATTGACATATTTTTGGTACAAGAACATTGACATATTTGTGAAAAGATCTAATGATAACTCAAACAAAATTGAGAAAGACAGCAAACATAGACCACACATGTTAACCTATTCAACTGAAAACCAGGAGCAATCTATGGATGATAGTATAACACATCAAAACTGTACATTCTAGACAAACACTGAAAGGTGATTCAACTTCTCAACCACATCAATCGCAAGTGGAGAATAAAGAGAGTTATCAAACGTGTACATACTCGGTATGTGACAAAAGTGTTGGAATTTATGATTTAGCAGTCGAATGTAGCAAATGCTCGAATTGGTACCTTTATAACTGCGAACACTTAAACTCCAGGGAAATCCAAAAACTGGAAGAAGATCCCTCTATTAAATATACTTGTTCGGTATGCAATAGTGAAGATGAATCACAAAGGAAACAACTCCAACATTTGCTCTAATAATACTATAAATTATCGCAATACTGATGTAAACACAAAATCCACCACATCGACATCAAATTATGCTGGAAAGATCATAGACGAAAAACAAAGAGCTCTTGAAACTCAACAAGAGAAACTTGTACAGAAAGAAAAACTCTTAAACAAAAAGGAAAAGGATGTGAAGAAAATGGAATTGGAGTGCAATGACAAAATTCAAGGACTAGCTTCTAGTAAAGCATATATAGCAACTCTAGAAAATCAACTAAAAGAACTGAAACATTCCAATCACATCATGAAAGTAAAAATTTCTGCAATGGAAATCACTAGTGAAAAAGACAAGGAAAATTCACTACCAAAGCAACCAATAGAAAATCAATCTAATCCATCTTATAATCAAAAATGTCATAGATGTACTGAACTTAATACGCTGAAAGAAATGGATACTCAATATCACATAAGGACAAACAGCTTGATCTCGACCATGGAAAATAAAATAGACTTGATTGATAGAACTAACAAAATAGAAATTCAATACCTTAGAGACAGAGTAAATAAACTTGAAATGGAAAATCAAATCAAAGCATCAATACATGAAAAATTTCCGAATGAAACATCGAGGCGAAGGAACTTTCATGCAAACAAAGAACATAGGAAACAATAATAGATATGGAGAGCGAGTACAATACGATAATCGGAGTGTAAATCAATTAAACCAGAACCACTTCAATATGCCGTTTCAGCAGAGTGGCACAACAGCATATCCACCATCTAATATTTCATCAGGGAATCACAATAGTAACCATTTACACTTTGAAAACAACAGTGACCAAATGTAGACTTACAAAGATTTATGTGATCAGCTGAAGGAAAACAACTATAATGACTTTATAGAACTTGAGCCTAGAGATAATGATCTTATTGTACAACAAGATATGACAAACGACGACACAAATTTTGAAGTTATTGTGGCAGTCAATCATCTATGTCGTACATTGCATAATGCAGTTCAACAAAATTCAGAAAAGTACAAACAGCTAAGAAATCTAAGGCAGGAATAAAGAGACTAACGCCTGAAATCAAATCGTGTATTCAGACCTGATGCAAACCATCCTACTACTCAGAAAAGACAGGAGGAAAAACGAAATTTGAGAAAAGCACAAAGGATTAATGGTGCGATCGAAAGGAAAAAGACTTATTCAGAAATAATGAAGGCATCCAAAGAAGACTCAAAGTTATTCTATAAACTAGTAAACAAACAGCGTTGTACAACAACAAATGCTACATCTGAAATTTCCTACAATGATGAAAACTTTAATACACCTAGTCAAATATGTGATGGATTTTACAAATATTTCAGAGATCTGGCAATTCCAAAAATAATATTTTCGGACAACACAAGAGTTAGAATTTTTTTTTTTGTCGCGCAAAGCGCGAATTTTTTTTTTCAGAATTCCACATTAGGTTATATGTCAAAAACTCTGAATCAGATTATTTTTTTTTCCTCCACCAAAATCAGAATATTTTTTCCAGCAACATTGGGAATCAAGAATATTTTTTTAGAAAAAAACCATAACCCCCCCCCTCCCCCCCTTCAAGTTAAATGGTCGTTCCCTAACCTTTGAAAAGATATTTGAAAAAGTTTGGCTCTCGAAGTGCAAACCTTTACTAGACGCACGACAGAACAAAATGCAGAGAGGTTTTACTGAAAATACTTCTTCCATAAACACTGGACTACTTCTAACTGAATACAAAACCGAATCAAAAGAAAAAAAAACCACCTGTTTTTGCTGTCACTCTGGATGGACAAAGAGCCTTTGACGAAGTGTGGAAACAAGCCTTAATGAGAAAAATGTATTTTACAAACATTCTGTATCGATATTGGGATATTTTGAATCAATTATACCAAAATGCTACAACCCATGTTAACTGGAATAGAGAAATATCAGAACCTTTCGAACTACACCAAGGGTTAAGACAAGGTGGATTTCTTTCATCACACCTGTATAAACAGTTCAACAACGGTCTTTTGGACTTGATTGAAGCTCAAGAACTCGGAGCCAATATCGGACATATCAAAATACCAGCACCAACATGCGCAGATGATATTTGCTGCATTACCGACAATCCAGTTGACTTACAAACTTGCTTATACATAGTTGAGGACTACATCAATAAACACCGATGCAAGATAAACGTGATGTACTTAGGATCAACACACCAAATATAGAAATTGACTGTTGGGAGATTTGTAATCAACTGATCAAAGAAACAAACAGTATCATCCATCTCGGTATAACAAGAAATACTACTGGCAATATTGTCATTGAAAATCTGATACAACAAGGCAGACGTACATTATATAGTTTATTTGGAGCAGGTTTACATGGTAAAAATGGAATTAATCCACCCATCTCTAAACACATATGGTCTACCTTCGTTACACCAAGGCTACTCTATTCTACGGAAATACTGCAGCTAAAAGATTCCGACATCAAGAGGCTAGATCTATTTCAGATAAAGACTCTAAAACAACTTCAATGGCTTCCGGACAGATGTGCTGGATCTGCAGTCTACCTACTACTAGACGCTGAACCTATCCAACAACAAATTGACAAAAAGATATTAACATTATTTGGACAGATTACCAGAGACCCTGATACACTTGAATTTCAAATTGCACAACGCCAAATCAGTATTCATGAAATAAATAGCACCAGCTGGTTCTCTCTAGTTCTAAAACTTTTACTGCGTTATGATCTGCCTACAGCACTAGAAGTACTTACGAGTCCTCTTACAAAAACTCAATGGAAAAACATGATTGATAAGAAAATTAATCAATACTGGATGAAACATATACTAGAGAAGGAAAATAAATCTAGTTTAAAATTTATGTCTAAAACTCTATGTCAATTTGGAAAACAACATTCAACATGGTCATTTGTAAGAGATAATCCAACTGATGTTCAGAAAGCTGCCATAAAAACTAGAATACTGACAGGATGTTATACTCTACAAGCGAACCGCTCAAAGTTCAACCAGTATAAAGTCGATCCATCATTTCTGTTAAATACTGTTGCAGTGACAGCCGGAACCTTTGAACCGTAATGAGAGCGGGAGGTTTGGCGCCTTAAAATCTGATTCAACCCACCATTTCTTTAGAAATGCCTGTACCAAGTCAGGGTCATTACGGTTTTCACAGTTTTCCGGTTGTTGACTGATTTTGTCTGTTTATATAATTATGAGTTTTGACTTTCCCTTTGTAAGATTGTTCGGAGTTCGGTAATTTTGTTATTACCTTTATTTCCAATCTGCAAATCAGCTCCTGAAGACAGAAAACATTTTATTCTTCAATGTTCATCAATTGAGAGAATCCGTGGTAAATATCTACCCAAGATTAGAAACTTTATAAATTAAAGTGACAAAACTTAGATCTGGAAAATATTGATGCACTTCTTCAACTCATTATTGATCCAAGTGCTTTTTATCACGAAAAGAGACATTTACCCATATTAGACCAACTTGAGAAGACGACAAGAGATATGATTTATGATATTCATCTCATTCATACCAAACTGATGAGAGCATGCATTACGGTGAACTTTTATATTCTAGACTTTTATTTTATAGTTATATCTAATATTGTATGAGGGTGCGCCTTAATCAGGGGTGGGACATCCAGAACAACAACAACAACAACAACAACAACATTGGCTCTTTCATTCCGAATTGGATCTAATCAATGAAATACACCCTAATCTCGCAGGAACTGGGAAATCAGTTGACATAAACGACCCAATTCTACCAAACAGCATGCCACGCGATTATGGAGGAGTAGCTATTTTGTGGAAAAAATCAATAGACCAATACATTAGACCGACCTCAGATGGCTCTGAAAGAATTCAATGTATTGAAATAAATACAGAAACGCCACATCTTATAATCAACGTATATCTACCAACCAAGTCTAACAACGATCAGTTTGACACTTATTCAGACTGCTTTGACCAATTATACGAAATAGTACAAAAAAACTCTATAACTCATGAAATTATCATCGCTGGGGATTTTAATGAGAACATATCAACAAGAATAAACAATTCAAGACGTGCTGTTAAACTTAGAACGTTCATGGAAGAATGCAACTTGGCAACAAACACAAACTTTTGTCAACGTAAATAAATACTAGTAATTGACGTACCTACAAATGTCTCTGGTCATCATCCAATTAAAATCGAAATTGAATGTTCGCTTAAAAGAAACACCAATACTAATGACAAACTCCGAGTGTAAAACTTAGAATACTCAGGTGCGGAAAAAATGTAAAGAAGAACGAGAACTACAAGTCAGTATACGTGAACGAAGATCTAACGTTGCTGCGTAGTAAAATATTATTTCACTGTAGACAATTACAGAAGAAAAAGAAAATTAGTCAGCTGTGGACAACAAACGGAAAAATTTGCTTAATCGACAGGCATGATCACTTTCAAGATGCTAGTACGGTTACTAGATTCGCCCAGGTTGTCGACAAAGTAGATCCGTACTACGAGATCCCTCCAGAACTCTTGTAGTTGCGTAACCTTATTATTAATGCTTACAATAAACATTCAATTTATTATTCATTGTCATTGTTTAGTTGTGTATTGTTTTTTTTTAATTTATTTTCTTCTAATTAAGGTAACATCTTGATTGCCGACGAATAATTACCTTATACCCTTTTCGCAGTAAATGGCTACTTATAATTATTATAAATAACATTAGTATGTTGTCGGATAATCTTGTGTATTGTAATAGTGTTTTCTTTTACTATGAATCAAAAGTAGTAAATTCCTTAAGAGGTGAAGGTCTAGTTGTGGAACCAATCATCTCACTTGCATACATGATCGATGATTTTCATTGGATAATGAATGACAAATTCCCACGAACTGTAACGTATTGACTAAACCGGTTATGCAACATTTACAAATATTTTGGTATTACTTCAAAAATTCATGCACTTGATTACCAGTAATACGTAAATAAACTTTTGTTTTTCATTTTTTATTCAATTATCCTTTTTACAGTGGTGTACATTGACACCGCCATGCAGGTGAGATAAAACGTGATGTTTATAATATCTTAGTTAAACAGTCATATATACACAATACATCAGTGTCTCTTGTTTTTGTTCGCTGATCGGGAATATGTGTGTGTACATGCTTGCGCGTACACGCACACACATATATATGTATATATATATATATGTAGGTGTGTGTGTAACATGTGTTTTTTGTTGGTGAGTAGAAGTAGGAGATATTGATGTACATATATTTCAACAAAGTAGCAAAGCCAATACGTACTCTTTGTAAATAATTGCACACATATATATTTCTTACCATAGTTGTATTTGTGGAAATGCAGGGTAATGTTATCCATTGTAAAATTATGTTTCAAAATCCCCCCATACTATTATCCCCTTTTTACATAGAATTATGTTAATTTTCACCAGTTTTGTCATTTTGTTTTTAAATTATTGTCTTCTGTTTTTTGAAAATGAGCCGTGCACTGAACCTGGGCATCAATTGACGATCAACTTCTTTCATTCACTTGTCATACTCTCTCTGATTTCTATTGTACATAGTTCTGGAGTGACCTAATGGTAACAGACGTAATTAGTCACAGAGAGAATATTGACCGCTTCTGTCCGCGAGCGCGCACTGTCAAGAAGAAAAGGAGACTATCTTTATTCGACCTTGTTTGTTTCTCTTTGTTTTTTAAACATGGTATACTTGCCTTTCGGATTGCCATTGTATTATACTTCGTATTTTTCCCCAGTACTTGCACTTATCGCCCTGCAAACTATGAATCTAGACCCGGACATGGTAGACTTGTTACTACTGATCATGCCAGCATTATCACTTTTCTATTATGTGTACTGTGCATATTGTTACTTATATCCGGCATAGAGCCTAATCCAGGTCCAGGAACCGATGACTCCCTTAGCTGTTCAAGTTTTAGTAGTAGCTTCAATGATATTGTGAGCCATTCAGTTTCATTTGTTCATCTTAACATTCAGAGTATTGTGCCTAAACTTGATCTTATTTCAGCCGAATTCATATGCCATGATATTCTTTCCTTTACAGAAAGTTGGCTAACACCCCGAGTAAGCGATAATGATATGATTATTCCTGGTTATTAACCTCCATTTAGGAGAGACAGGGTAGGAAGAATGGGGGGAGGGGTTTTAGTTTACGTACGAAACAATATAAATTGTCAACTCAGACCAGATTTACATGTGGGTATCGTAGAGTGTATTTGGCTTGGGCGTCGGTTTAAAACCAAAAAATATCTTTACGGAACCTTTTATATTCCACCTAATAGTAATGTGCAACTATGGGAAGATATAGAGCAGTCTACTGATCTTGCATTGACATGTAATATTGATATTATTGTAGCTGGTGATTTTAATGTTAACATGCTACGGAATACTTCTACCGATAAAATTCGCAACCTGAAAAATCAGTTCAGTTTACATCAGTTGATTTTCGACCCCACATACGTTACTGAGCATAGTTCATCGTTACTGGATCTTATTCTTGTAAATAATTCTAGAACTATTTTGTTGTCATAAGTAGGTATTCCGTTACTGGACCAAGTCCGATACCATTTACCTGTGATTGGTGTAATCGATCAACCATGTAAATTAAATAATTCATTTAAACGTAAGGTATATCTATATGACAGAGCTGATTTCAGTTCTTACCGAGAACAACTCTCACAGATTAATTTTGACAACTTGTTTGCGTCAGATGATATTGATTCTATAACTCGTTCGATTGTAAAGATACTTATAAATGAAGTAGACAAAGCAATACCGAACCGAATAATTACAGTAAGGAAAGACAATCCTCCTTGGTTAACCACAGAAATAAAAAAATATATCCGTACGTGCAAAAAAAGTGATTTGGCAGATGACTGGGCAAAATTTCGACGAATTAGGAACAGATGCAACAAACTTGTGATTAACTCAAAAAATGATTATTTTACAAAATTATCGTCAAAAATTGCTTCGGAATCACGTGGTAGTAAGCAATATTGGAATATAATAAAATCGTTGATGAACTATGACTCTACCGATAGCCGATCTATTCCCCCTTACAAGTAGACGGAGATTTAATATGTGATAACAAAGAAAAAGCCAAGAGTTTTAATGATTTCTTTTGTAATCAATCTGACCTTGATGATACTAATATCCTCACCCCAAATATATTTCTTAGACAACAGGGAAGCCTTGGGCATATAGTTATTACTGAGAACGAGGTTGAAGATATACTAAAAATTTTAGACATATCCAAAGCTTCGGGACCTGATGCTGTTAGTCCAAGATTATTAAAAGAAGCTACCCAAATTTTAAAATCCCCCCTTTGTAGACTTTTTAATTTATCTCTTAGAACTGGAATATTTCCTACTAATTGGAAATGTGCCAACGTCACTCCCATTTTCAAAAAAGATTCCCCAAGTAACTATAAAAATTACAGACCTATATCTTTAATTAGTGTAATAGGAAAGGTTATGGAGAGATGTGTATTCAAACACATTCATAATTATCTACTTGAAAATAATATTATTATAAACAACCAGTCTGGATTTACGAAAGGTGATTCGGCTATTTATCAACTTATTAATATTACAAATGATTTTGGTAAGGCATTGGATGAGGGTAAGGAAGTTAGGGTCATATTTTGCGATATTAGTAAGGCATTTGATAGGGCATGGCATCGGGGTTTACTAAAGAAGTTAGAGTCAATTAGTATAAGGGGGTCTCTTTTGGATTGGGTTCAAAATTATCTGTCTGGAAGGAAACAAAGAGTGGTGATCAACAATGCATCGTCTGACTGGGGTTTCATTAAGGCGGGAGTGCCCTAAGGGTCGATTCTAGGGCCGCTATTTTTTTTATTATTTTTATAAATGACATCGTTATAGACATACAGTCTACGATTAAATTATTTGCTGATGACACGAGTTTATATTTAATTATTGACAATCCACAAACGACGGCAGACATTCTAAATAGGGACCTAGATAAAATTCATACTTGGTCAACGAACTGGTTGGTTTCATTTAATCCACAGAAAACTGAAACCATGACTATTTCACGAAAAATTAACAAACCGCATCATCCTGACATTTTTATGAATGACACTCCTATAGCTGAGGTTGCTAATCACAAACATCTCGGACTGAATATTTCGAAGGACGGTACTCACCATACTCATATTGACTTAATAACAGAGAAAGCGTACAGACGATTAAATATTTTACGGAGATTTAAATTTATTCTTGACAGAAAAACGCTGGAGACCATATATCTGACTTACATAAGACCATTATTAGAATATGGTGACGTTATTTGGGACAAAAATATAACTTACCTAGTTGATAAAATCGAGAAAGTACAAATGGAGGCTGCTATAATCGTAACTGGGGGCACTCGGTTAGTCTCATTAAATAATCTATGCCTAGAAACAGGGTGGGATAAACTAAAGAACCGTCGGGAAATGCATAAACTAGTTTATTTTTACAAAATGAAGAACAACATTTCGCCACAGTACTTATCAGACTTAGTTCCAAATTCTCTTAATAGTATACATAGTCATAACACAAGAAATTCATCTATTATTCCCCCTATAAGGACACGAACTAGTTTATACACAAATTATTTCTTACCGGCTACTATACGCTCTTGGAATCTTTTACCTGAACGCATCAAGTTTAGCACTTCGGTCAATTCTTTCAAATCTAATCTGAAATCCAATCACCCAGAAAAACCGCCCTATTATTATATTGGAAAACGACTTGGTCAAATTCTACACTCTAGACTTCGTATGTATTGCAGCTCTTTAAACCAGCAACTTTACTCAAAAAATATTGTTGACTCCCCGCTTTGTCAGTGTGGTGCTATCGAAACAACAGAACATTATTTGTTATACTGCCCTCTCTACAACGTACACAGACAGCTTTTTATTGAGCTTTTTTTTGACGATCCTCTGATTTCATATCATCATTATCTTTTTGGATCGCCCGAGTTCAGTTACGAACAAAACGTTGAAATTTTCTTGGCAGTGCAATCCTTTATTATCAACTCGAAACGATTTAACAGAAATTAGAGTTGTCAATTGAAACCACGACTTGTCTTTTGACATATGACACAAACAGTGCATGTGCTCACTTTATTTTCTCTTTATATCATATTTCTTTTCATTATTTAATTTCACATGTATAACTGTATATTATTATATCAAGTTTAATTTGTCTTAATTATTATATTAATTCATTATAATTTCTACCATTATTATATATTATTATATCAAGTTTAATTTGTCTTAATTATTATATTAATTCATTATAATTTCTACCATTTGAGCATATATTATGCTTTGTAAATTTAATTTCTTCAGGAAACGGATTAATATAAGTTTTATAACTTGTTTCCGAATCCTATTATTGATTCATCCGAATAGTTTGTACATATTCATGCTTGTATTGTCTTAATGAATTACTTAATAAAATATGTTTACACTAAACTCCGGCAGTCTAGAATACGGTGGGAAAAACTTGACAAGACAGGATATTAACATTTGGTAACCAAGAACATCAAAGAATTTGAAAAGGAATTAGATAATTATACACCAAATATACACAAGATTGTCCAAGGTCCGTATTAATAGTAAATGCAGCAAAAAAGAACTCGAAACAACGCACATACGGCAAAAACGTTTTGAAATTAAAATTTTTGAATCAAGATATAACCGACGCATTGAAAGCGAATAAAACAGCATACAAAGAATGGAAAGAAGCAAATAGCCCGATGGACGTTGAAAACCCATGATTGCTCCAAAAGAAGAAAACAACACGCAAGATATTTAGAAATTCGTTAGGTATTAACGAAGATCTGCGTAGAAAACACGAAACGAGAAATGGCTTAATTGACTAAAATCGCTCTGACAAGCAGATGTTCCATAAATTAATAAGAAAAGAACGTTAAAAAGGAAACATATTAATTAATGATCTAAATGTAGGCGACATCAAATATAATAGAGACAATATAATAAATGGCTGGTTCGAACATTTTAAAAACGTTGCCACTCCACAGGAAAACTCCACATATAGTTAGGGACCGACCATTTAACTTGAAGGGGGGTTGGGGGGTTATGGTTTTTTGTTTCGTTCCGAAAATTTTCTTCGGACAACACAAGAGGTAGAATATTTTTTTTTCCCAGAATTTAACATTAGGTTGTGTGACAAAAACTCTGAATCAGATTATTTTTTTTTTCCTCCACCAAAATCAGAATATTTTTTTCAGCAACATTGGGAATCAGAATATTTGTTTAGAAAAAAACCATAACCCCCCCTTCAAGTTAAATGGTCGTTCCCTTATTAACATTTAGACCTGTACTTGTGCGAACTGGACTACAACACTATCAAGTGCATTTGCAACCAATACCAAAGTAGGTCCGTAACAATGCAAGAAATGAAAGATGCAATAAAAACGATCAATAAAGGGAAAGCCGAGGATATTTTCTGACTCTCAATTGAATATTTTATTTTTGCTGGAGAAACGTTTCAAAATTTTCTCCTCAAACTGATCAATACAATTTTCAAGTATAAACTAATACCAGACATCTTGAAGACCGGCTTATTATCTCCAATATTTAAAAATAAAGGTGAAAAGACGGACTCAAAAAATTACCTTGGGATAGCAGTTTTACCTATTTTACTAAAAATTATAGAAGCAATCCTAAAAGTAGATTTGAGAAATGGAAAATTCTACATTCAATCGCCTCTCCAACGAGGATTTACAGAAAATGCATCACCCTTAAATGCCGCTATTGTACTCGAGGAAGAATACCGTGAATATGAAGATCTTCCGGGTTTTTTTTTGGTTTTGTTGGATGCGAAATCTGCCTTTGACGTCGTAGATCTAAAAATGTTACTTAAAAAAGTATACCTAACAGGGATGAATCCGGCATCATGGTCCCTCATTGATGACCTTCACCATAATACAAAAGCCTGCATCAAATGGATGAATGAACTTTCAGAAGAATTTCCAATCTTTCAAGGAGTCAAACAAGGAGGTATACTTAGCGCCGATCTGTACAAAATATACATTGAAGACCTTTTAGATAATTTTCAACATGAAGAATCAGGCTGTAAATTTGACAATCTCACTATTAATGCAATCACATGTGCAGATGACATCGCTCTCACGAGTCATACCAAGGAAGAAATGCAAATCTGGTTAATATAGCATCGCAATATAGTGACAATCACCATTATTTATTGCAACCATTGAAAAGCGTCGTTATTCCGGTCAAACAATCTCAAAGAAAGAAAGACATAAAAGACACACAAATGTTATTAAATGAAAACGAGATGCCGGTTGTCGATAAATCAGCACATTTAGGCATCCTAAGATGAACATCGTGCAAAACAACCGAAAATGAGACAACAGATCAGAATATAGCAAAAGCAAGACGTGCTGCTTACAGTTTAATGTCAACTGGTCTACATGGTCAAAATGGATTGGATCCGATTACATCATTATATTTAATTAGGACTTTCATCCAACCAATCTTAACATACGATTTAGAAATCATACTACCAACTTCACAGAATATAGAAATATTGGAAAAATGTCAACGTCAAACTGCTAAAAAGATTCCTTACCATGTCAATAAACACTCCCGAAAGTGCAATGTTCATCGTCACTGGATTTCTACCTGTCATTGCTCAAATTGAAAGAAAAACGTTGACAATTTTTAACAACATATATGTCGTCAAATAAGGGTAATAACAAAATTACCGAACACCGAGCAATCTTCCAAAGGGAAAGGCAAAATTCATAAATCAACAAACAGACAAAATCAGTCAACAACCGGAAAAATGGGAAAACCGCAATGGCCCTGACTTGGTACAGGCATTTCCAAAGAAATGGTGGGTTGAATCAGATTTTACGGCGCCAATCCTCCCGCTTCCATTATGGTTAAAAGGTTGCGGTTGTCACTATATCAGCATTTTTAACAATACTGGGACAAAATAGGTATAATAGTAGTCAACGCAGTACTTTATGAAAATCCATCTTTTATTGTCGTCTCTGCAGAAAGTTTTAACTAAACGATCATCTTCTTACACAATTTGATTTCAAATGAGATGTTGAATGACGTCATGTCTAAACCACAATTACTTAATCCTGATCTTTATGCATTTTCACTTTATGAAAATTCATCGTTTATTATCGTCTTTGCAGAGACAGAATATATTTCGACAAGATCTTGGTATCGGAATATAAACTTTTTAAGAGATCGAATAAGGTGAATCTTTTAATAGCCCTGGTCCAGTAATCTGTTTCTCAGATAAAGATGACGTTTCAAGAAATCAGAATAATTGCTACTGGCCCTTGCATAGCGAATCAATTGCGAGATGTAAACACCATATGCAGGAAAAGCTGGTATATTGATGCACATATCTGGAAAATTTATGATTTTAAAATTGAAGTCATCCCGTTTATCATACATTTTAGTACTGAGTTGACCACTGTCGTTAAATTCGAGCTATATGTCCAAAAATGATGCGGACGAAGCTGTATCTGTGATCTCAAAAGGATAATGCCATCGAAAAAAGAATTGGTTTAAGACAGTTAACCGTGAAAGACATGGATTCCAACAGCTGGTTCATTGCAATTAAAAAGATGCTGTATAAATACGAATTGCTCGATCCAATCACGCCCATGAACAATCCTCCGAGGAAATTAGAATGGAAAAAATCTGTCGATATTGCATTCAACAAATACTGGTCAAACTTGCTAATTGCCAAATGCAAGAGTTATCCATCTTTAGAATTCCTATGCACCGACAAGTTTCAACAATGGAAACCACACAGAATTCTACAAATTGGAAAAAATAGCGACCCATCAAGAGAAACTCCAAAAATTGCAATTAAGTTGAAACTTTTAACAGGCATTTACATTTTTGAAAAAAATCGAGCAAGCTACATCTCCAAATCAAGCTCAATATGCAAACTTTGCAATAAAGAAGTCGAGGATATCGAACACTTCCTACTCAGCTGTCCGATTTTGAATTCGACCAGACTTCGATACTATAGCCGACTTGATCATCTTACAAAACTGCTATACAATGAACCATTCTCCACATTGTCAAACATAAAAAAAAATCCATATATTATTAAACCACTCTGCAATACCTTGTGCATTATTGCTTGCTCAAAATAAAATGAAGAAACAACGGAACTATTACGAAGCCCATGAAGCTGAACTGCATGATGTGACAAACTCAATGTGCTATTCGTTACACAATCTTCGATATCGATCTCTATATTAAAAAAGCAAAAATAAATAAATTAGGATTTGACGTATTATCAGTTTGGATGTGTATTATAAAACTGACATTCGATGTATATATTGCTGCATGAATTGTAATATTCTGGTGATGGAACAGGTGGAGGACACGCAACACACACAACAAGACAAAGAAAACACATTAAAGAGTCTACTCCTGCAGGAGGTTGTCCCGTTGTGGACGGAAGCAGATTTCCTGAAAGAAAGAAAGAAAGAAAGAAAGAAAAACCGAGCGCAAACAACAAGACGACAAGATATCAACAGCTGATCAACAGACAAACAGTGCCTTCAATGGCTTCAGTCATATATATTTACCCCTATCATTCATAGGAGTGATAAACTGTACAGGTGAATTTCTCCTACATCAAAGGAAATTTGTAAATGGCATTCATTGTCGATGGAAAAAGTGGGAGGGGACCAGGGAAGACCACATGTGATGAGTTTAACTAAAATTAACTTCATGCACACTATTGTGTATGATTTTTTTTATTAAGCAAACGAGTTGTTTAATTCAGAATAACCTCATGTACGCTACGTATGTACTTACGTCATCTTTTGACTCACAATTTTGAAGTAAAAAAATTGATGTAATGAGTATAATAGTGACATCCTATTACGTCCTTCAAAAACTAAAGAATGGGACATCGAACCAAGTGAAACTGATCGCGATGCGTAGAGACATCTTTTCAGTAAAATGTCATTTTCAAAATTGATATTACTTGTTACCTGACTGACTAAATGAGCATTTAATTTCAATGTTGCAATGAATGAGGCACATGTGTTACTCACTTGTATAGTTGACAGTCTTCTATATCCCATAAAACTAGGAGCTTTGTAACAGGGTTGACATATCATGCTTATTGAAAAGACTGACATCAATTGGTTGATTCAAACACTAGAGTGCATGCAATGAGTTTTACTATGATCTTAAGACTTTGTGATTGCAACTTGGAATAATTAGTCATGCATGTATATACTATAGTAACAACTATTTTTAAAATGACTCTGTGGTAGTATTGTACATTTGAATTGAGTTGTGTTTATTTCTGGCCTTAAACACTTTCATACAAACAGGGGCGGATCCAGCGAGGAGGGGGAGGGCGTAGGGAAGCATTTGCCTCCTAGGCAGTGACCACAAAAATATTGTGCATGTATATGTATAAATGTATGTCACCTAACCAGAAAAGAAACAGAAACGTATAAAATGACTAGTTCTGGCTGCTACAGTTGTAAATTAGTGTTGTTGTTGACTTTCTAAAACTTTATTCCTTGTACATAGTCAGTAAATACAATCAGTCTTGGTTTTCATTAAAATTCAGAAGAGAACTGGTTTTCTTCCGTAAATGGCCGTTTCGGGTGAAGACGACCGAGGTAAGACGAGTCCACGTGCACTCGTCTTTACTCGATGAGACATCCAATCAGAACGCCTCTAACAAGAAAAAAAATCGTTTAAATATATACCCTAAGCCTGGAATGTCACTTTATATACCATGTATGAAAGCTGAATAACAGATATATTACGGATTTAACCATTTTTTTTTTTCAAATACAGATTCCAACCGTATTAAATATATATTTGTGTCTTTTATTTTCATTTTTTTGTATTTCTAGTTGTCCTTTAACCGTACCTTTGACGTCATTCTTCAATGACGTCAAAATATGTGTCACGTCATATTTCATGTAGTAAAATACTGTACTTTCAATAAAATATTAGTGAGAAAAGCTCAAATATCAGTAGAAAGCTACTTAGTTTATTAGTCGGTGTCACAAAAGTCAATTTTATGTGATGTGTATTTCATAACGCTCAATGATATTGATCTGATAATGTATGCAAATTAGTTACTGATCAATGGGGGGCGTCTCTAGGAATTCGCGATAGTGAAAGTTGTTGGTTTACGGAAGAAATAGGTACTTACATGCGTTGTTGGGAAAGCCCGGGTGATCTTCCACTCGTGATAGAAATTGTTGTGTCTTCTCGCTCGTTTCGCTGCGCTCCACTCGCGAAAAGACATAAAATTTCTATCACTCGTGGAAGATCACCCGGTCTCTCCCAAGAACGTATGCAAGAACCTATTAATCTTCAAGTACTTCTTCTTCTTTTTCTTTTTATTATTACAAGATTTTGCTCATAATTTGTCACATACATCTTGATATTATTATATGGTTTGTAGTTTTTCATAAACATGTCTAACAGTAAACCTGAGACTATTTCACATGAGAAAATGTTTTTCAAATATATATTGCAATTAATCCTCAGATGTGAATTAAAGAATGATATTGTGTTGTAAAATTGAATGTTTTAAAAAAAAAAAAAAAAAAGTATTATTTGAAGACAAAGATGTCAGTGTGTTGTTTCATATATTAAAGGCATATATGATACATGTACTGCTAACAAAATGTTTGTTAAGTATTTTATGGTGAATTAAACTTTTAACCTAAATGGTTATAAAATTTGATGAAAATTATAAAAAATCAGTGTAAAAAACAGGACTTTCTGAAATTTAAATGAAGTGCCTGGAAATTGCTAGATTGCAAGATTTTGCACCAAATACAACAGATCCCCGGCCGTAATAGGACCTCATTCCGCGAAGTGCGCGACTCGCGTTGCCAGTCTCTGTAACCACCCCCTCTCTTGAAATTCCTGTCTACGGGCCTTGGTTACAAGGTTCCAGTTGTCACTATAACAGCATTTTAAACAATACTGGGACAAATTAGATATAATAGTAGTCAACGCAGTACTTTATGAAAATCCATCGTTTATTATCGTCTCTCAACAGTGGTCTTCAATTTCTATTTCTTCAAACAAAACTTTCTTTTTATTGTTGTTGTTTGCTTACAATATTGTTACATGCATAAACTGTACTAACTGCATTAGTACTAGTGTAAATTCGCCACTTTTTATTGAAGTGTCTGTACCAAGCCAGGAAAGGGAGCTTAAGTGTGATATGGGTATCTACGATTTTAGAACTGTTCCGACAGTTTTGCTTTGTTTTTCATTTTATTATCTGACAGAGACATTATTTAAATTTAAAAAAATATTCGTAAATCACACAAAACTGCTATTGTTTTATGATTTAATTGCTACTAACAATTTTTTTTTCAAATTGAGGCAGAAGAATGTGATTTGTTCATAAAAATGAAATGAAAAAAATATTGTAAAAATTTCTTTCCACAGGTGGATTTCTCTATTTTTTTGTAAAACGCATTGTAAGAAAAGTTTGAAGCTACCAAAAGGGGTACACAGAAGCGGTAAATCAAAGAAGTACAGACAATACAATAGCTAAAAGAAAAAAGACACGGATAACCAATGATCTACAAAGGGCCGGGTAGTGAATACGAAAAATGGAACATATCGGTGGTCATTTGCTGCTGTGGTAAGTTCACAACTGGAAAATTGAAAACATCTCCTTTGTGGTAATGTCTTGTTCTTAACCGGCCTTCACTACCAATTTCGAGGTGTAGGTCAAGGTATGATGAAGACCTAGCTCTCTCTGTGGTTTCCTTTATTTCAAGCTCAATAGGATAGATGCGACCAACAAAATCACCAAAACTTACAATTATTTAGTGAAAGGACATCATCTATATAGCGGAACGTTTAATGTAGAAGCCCCGGTATGAAGTCTGCCTCGTACTAATAAATTCGGAAGAAGTCGACGAGAAGGGGAGCACAATTAGTACCCACAGGAATTTAGCATTCAAATATTGATACTGTGCTACTTGTCATATAAAACATCGTTCATATTAATTTTAATATAAACCAAAATGACAACGGTTATTAATCTTATTTGATAATTATGTAAAGATAATCCGTTAATGAGCCTCTTAATTCTGAAAAGTTTGAAGAAACCACAGGAGTAATCAGTTGCCGTAAACCGAAGAAGGCAGAGAATAAGACGACACAAAATGAAAAGAAAAAAACACCAAAATACAAACAATCATCCACAAAACACTATATAGAAAATAAAAAATTGAGCAACACGAACATCACTAAACACCCGAAGTGAAACTCGGATGCTTCGGAAAGATAAGCAGTTCCTGCTCCACATGTGATAACTCCGTTGGTTAATCATGAACGAGGATATGACGGGTTAGTTTTCACAATATTGACGGGTGTCACACATAGAGAAGGCCAAGTCATTGCTTCACAGTCACATGTTACTCTCTCCTGGATTATATGACACTGATCATTTGTTATTTTATCTTATGTTATTTTTATCTATTTACCTATGGATAGTTTATTCACGTAGATTGTATTGGTAATACTCTAGATGTCATGCCGACTGAATATAGAAATACGTTTTTGTTTCAGATAGGGTATGTTCCTTTCTGCTATTGGTTATTCGATGTTTGGAAACAAAATGTGTATATAGAAAAAAATTCTGAATTCATAAATAAATGATTGAATTACTTTTTAATCTGAAGGTGTGATTCCAAGTCTTAATATATCTATGTGTCATTGCTACCCTCGTCCCATCAGGATTCACCTGTTACAAATATACACAAGTACATGTATACGTGTTTATTTATAGAGATAGTCTAAGTGTTTAAAGGTCGTAGATTGCGGAAGTAAAATGTAGTGTGTAACGAAACTGTTCAAAGTAATTATATTTTCATATTTCTCAAAACTTTGATATTGACTGGAAATCGGTTGCAAACGACAATCTTTTGACTATGAACGTTCCCGATGAAGGATAATTTTCCAGAATTTAAATATTTTGTGAGTACTAAATTAAATATCTACTTTTTGTTATTGATACCTCCTCTGGTGGACTTTTACAGTCACAATTGTTAGTGTTCGGGCACTGACATGGTTATATAAATATGCTTGAAATTTACTCTTTCAAAATACATAATTTTATTAAAATCACAGGCGCTCGTGGCAAGGAATAACCCCCTCCCCTTTTGTAAACATTCACTTTGCATATTTATATTTAATAACATTTCTTTATTATTTCATCTCTTTTCACATAATTTATCTTGTTCGTATCCATATTCATACAATCTTATGTTAATAGAAACTTACACGTGTCGACCCTATATATACTCTTATTATCCACTAATAACAAATTACGTAGGGTCGACCCATGTAAGAAATTTTATTGAAAATAAATATGCAAACAGAAAGTCAAAAGAAGGGGGGGTGTAATTCCGTGTCACGAACGCCTATGATTAAAACTTATGCCTATTTTCCTTAGACAAAGGTGAAATTAATCGATTTTGACTAACCTCTTTAGGCTTTTTGATGTACTTGCTCCGAATCACATTTACATTATTTGGCCTTCCAATGAGTTTGCTATGAGCGTGCCTGACGAAGCACTAACTACTTGGCAATCAAACCGACGGTCATGAGCAAGTCTCTATAGACCTTCAAGCTTAAAGGTAGTATTGAGGTCACCTCATGTCAGAGTGAAGAGGTCAGAGGTAAACGACTTTTCCCACAAATGTAATTTTGTTGTTTTCGACACAGATCTGCAATTGTTTATTTTATTTTGTCTACATGTTCACTAATAACAGCATATGTAGTGTAATGGTTATCATGTTCGTCACAATAGGTCGTGGGTTAGAGCCCCGCTAGAGTATAACATTGGTTTTTGCCTCACACAGTTTTAAGAGTAATATCAAATGCTGGTTAGCCCGTAATCAGGATAATGTGTTCGAGTGGAGCACCATGTCTACCCGCGGATTGTTGTTTCACTCAGCTAACACCATACAAATCCAATTAAGCGTGTTGGTTAGATACAAAACGGACATCATCATTACTTCATTTAATGTCACATGTTTGTCGCCATGGCATAGCTACATGTTTAATTTTATTATTTGTTATTCTATGTATGTATTCATAATATTGAAATGAATTGCAAAATTGCTCATTCGGTGTTAAACAACACTCGCTAATTATGACCATAGTAATAAGTGGAATTCCATGTAGATACACTAAGTCTTCTACTAATTAAATCATATCAAAGGATATGTTATGAATGTTTAACGCCACTTTCAACAACATTTCAGTTTTATCGTGACCGACTTTTTTATTGGTTGAAAAATTCGGAGTATTCGTAGAAAACCACCGATATACCCACTGTCGTCAAAGAGCTCCGATCGAAAATGTTTGGTCAACATCCGGGATATTCTAAAGCGGTATTTTTAAAGCAGACATGGATAATTATCGTAAGTATTTATAAATATACTGTGTATATAATGTTTTGAATTATGATGCTTTATGATTGTTATTATTATTAATTTAATTTTTTGTCCAAATATCATTTATTTTTGCAGTGTAAAATTAGATTTTTCTATAAGTTATAAGGAATCCGGCTTCAAAACCATTACAATCAACTGAAATATCGCTATATCTTGCATTTACGAATGAATTAAATGTTGCCCAAAAAGAAAAAAATATTGATGAATGATTGATTTTACTTAAAAATATTATTTTGTTGATGAAAAGTCAATTAGTAACTAATTATACCCTAAAACATGATGTCAACAGATGTTTTTGAAATCCGGTTTGGTCAAAATGTAAACATGTATAGAAACCGGTTGTGTCATTTATTAAAAACCGGGTTTGTCAGTATGTAAATACCACTGATCTTATTGTTATTGAGCATTATATTACAATTTAACAATAGTTGTGATTAGGAAATATCTCAAAGGCGATAAATACTGATCCATAGTATGAATATTCGCCATGGCTGCTAATTTGAGCTACTTTGTACAATAAAAAAAATCGTTATTTCTATGTTAAATTGCTACTGTCGCGAACACTTGATTTTTTTATGCTTTTTGTGGCACTGGCACCACGGTTGGTGCTCAATACGCTACACTCACTTTAAGTAGCTGTGAGTGAGTGAATGAGTCAGTGAGTGAGTCAGTGAGTCGGTCGGTCGGTCGGTTAAAAATCGGTCAATCAGAAACAAGAATTGTACGTGGCGACCATGTTTTTCAACGGATCGGGATGAAATGAGCAATCTTTATAGAAGACCTTCCATAGATGCTTTCTACCAAGTTTCGGTTTTTATTGTTTCTAGCTTTAGTGAAATAATGTGTACAGATTTTGTCTGTTTATATACTTATGAGTTTTGACTTTCCCTTTGGAAGATTGTTCGGAGTTCGATAATTTTGTTATTACCCATATTCATTTGACTTAGCAGTTTGAGAGGAGAAGATTTGATAAAATCGGCCAATTAGAAAGAAGAATCGCTTGTGGCGACCATGTTTGTTAACGGATCGGGACGAAATGAGTAATCGTTACAGAGGACCTTCCATAGATGCTTCCTACTAAGTTTCACTTCATTTGGTTGAGGGGTTTCAGAGGAGAATATTAAAATGTGAATAGTTAATGGACGACAGACGACGAACGAAAGACGACGGACGACGGGCGTCAAGTGATGGTAAAAACTCACGTTGCCTTTGACAAGGTGAGCTGACAACAGTCATTGGGTAGATATGTCGCTCCACTCGGACACATCATTCTGATTCCGAGCCAACCAGTCTTTGCTCTTTCTCCTTAATGCTGCGTTCTTAGCGGAGAAGCAACAAATACCAATTTTATATTGCTTTGTTTGACAAGACCGCGGCTCATACCCACAATCTATCGCACTCGAGGCGAGCACGCTAGCCATTACGCTACCGATGCGGTTCTCTATTTTTATTTAATTTTTATTTATTTTTTTAATCAAAATTTCTTATTGTCCTTCAATATATTATTTGAAAACAAAAATTAATCCAAAACAATAAGAGTTACTTGATATCTATATAAACAGTGAGCGTTCCTACTTTTGATCAAACACTCTTTGATTATGCAATAATCCAACTGTCTAGCAAATAAAGAAAAAGAATTATAAGTTCTATACAAAATCATGACCATTCTGTCGAAGGTGACTTGGTGAATGCCAATTCTGCACAAACCGTTTTGTATTTATTCCTTTTAATGGTATACAAAACATTCACATAACATATTTTGACTATGTGCTGTTTTTTTTTTTTTCACAACTTTTATTCATTGAAGACAATTTTTGTTTATCAATTTGCAAGTCGAACATACCCTTGACAAGTGTTATAATGAACCTTAAATAAATTACAGAAAGGAAACATAATTGTGATATTGAGCTGTTTTCGCTATGCTTTCAATTTTTTACATAGAAAAAATCGGTTCTACTGAAACACAATTTTTGCGACCCAACCGGAAAGTAGAGGCTGACAGAGCCGGAACGAATGTACGTAAATAAGCATTGTGTTTTTCACTGTAGTAAATCTAAAACTATTCATGGTGGCACGCCAGTGCAAACTATCATGTATATAAGCATTGCAAAGGGTTTGTGTACTTTAATTACACATATAAACTACTTTTTATAGCTTTATTTGATGATTTTAATCTCATTATTAGCATTTTTCATTGTTTATGTCCATCATTTTATCTATATCTGAGTAATCGATGAAGATAATTACAGTAATATATAGGTAAAAACAAGCAACAATAATCGACCCATAACGACATCTTCTGGATTCAAGATATAATAATACTATATGATCATAATACTTACTTTTTGTCGTCGCCTGTATGTCAAACATGCCTAATTGACTTGTACCGGAAGATGACAGAGCATTTCCGACCGGAGCTCTTTGACCACAGTGATACCGGAAGTCACTGAAAACTTAATCAAATGATTTTGTTTTTTTAACAACAATATATTTTCACCTAAAACACACACATTATGTATATTGTTCCATACACTAAACATACTTAATACTATAACTAAGCAAGCATGGCAATTCATATCACTAGAAAATATTTAATAATGGTGCTATATATGAAGCAGGTAATGCGTTATGACTGATCTCTCTCATTTGTACCTTTCTCCTATTAATCATTACCCATTGTCATCCCCATATGTAGATGTTCGAGAATGTAAATAAATATAAAAGGAATGAACCTCATCGACAGGGCTGATGACATTCTGAGGTCCCTAGGCTAATGAAATCATGCGGCCCTTTCAGACAGAGATACCATCTAACTCGTCCGCGCTCATTTTCAATAGGTTTACTCATTATATATTTTAGCGATATTTACATAGTTTGAAGTAAACTGTTTGCTAATTCTTTAAATAAACTAGCTTGGGGCCCTCAAGCTTGATAAGCCCTAGGATGCAGCATATACTAGCGTATAGGATAATCCGTCCCTGCTCATCGGGGATATGATTATTGTCTTCGCCTCGAGTGTGGTAGATCGTGGGTTCAAGTACCCTATCTTGTCAAACCAAAGGCTAACAAATATTTGCTGATTCTCTGCTACTCACACAGCATTAAAGAGTAAGGGCAAAGATTAGCTGGTTGACACAGGATCCGAATAATGTGTCCGTGAGGATCAACATGTTTACCCACGGACTGTTGTTTCAGTGATGCAGAAGTATAAAGATCCCACTAATCGTGTTGGTCTAGTACAGAGCGGAGTCTATCATTATCTCATTGAAGGTAACTTGTTCCCGTCAAGATGTAAATGCACAAATGCTCATTTGGCGTTAGACAACACTCAATTAAGCAAAGTTTCATAGCTTAGTTTTGCAGATATCCTTGAATTTATAAACGTATGAAGTCGGATGTTGTCCTTGGCAACACGTTGGGGTAAATGAACTTGTATGTTATTGTTGTGTTCTTAAATTCATAATCACAGTTATTTATTTAAAGTAATATTACACCAGTTTTGGGTGAAGAAAATGTTTCCCTGAAAATTCAATTTGGAATACGGCGGTACCTTTACTAAGCTATTCATGCATGTTTCAAGACGAAATATGTTTCCAGCAATTAGAAATCTGCAAATCCGTGTGCATGTTTATCGTCCTCGACATTGTTGTGGAGACTGATTAACTTTCGGTTGTTTTGTTCCGATGCTTGCCGATCATGACGTCGTGACGAAACGATAAACAATCATGGATGCTGAGGTATGCACGCACACATTCCGGACAATGATTATTGAGGAATCTGTCTGTTTCATGTCGTGTGAACCATTTTATTTTGGTGCAATTATTGTTATGTGGTACACACGGAATATATTTTAACTTGGATCCGACATTTTTTTAATCAACTGAACAGTGTACATGAGTGATAATCTCCCCGAAAGAGTTCAAATCTTGGGTCATGCGCATATCATTTGCATTACTCTACGGGAAAACAGAATTATCTGCTGTCAAATATTTTGCGATTTTCTCGTAAAATCTGCTTTTGAGCGGATTTTTAATGTTATGCAGTTGATGTTAGTAAAAAATTAAGTGAGATATTAAGTAAAAAGATTTAATCAAAAAATTCCACGATATTTGCCTTTTATATTACTTTAATAATGAGACAAACACATACTTTAAAATGGACATGTACGAGTCCTACATCACAGGTTAGTTATACATTTTAATTCTTATTGATCAACGCTAAATTTATTTATCCTGCACTTTTTGTATTTGATCAGTGAAATTACACTGGCTGGATATATGTTTGCTATGTATATACTATCATTGACCGACATAATAGCTTTTCGGGTACCCCTGTCGCATGTTACCTGTTGGGCTTTGGGAACCTAGTGGTAAATCCAGTTCACTTTCTGTTGATAGAACATACAAGGCATTAATGTATAATTTTATTATTTAATATAAACGTTGATGGATAAAAGTGATTTTTCTGGAAGATAAACAAAATATTAATGCAGTACTCTAAAATACGAAGTTTATGTGTATTCGATACAAAACTTTGGAAAGGCTCGGTCAACCTTGATTTTATCCCAGTTTTAAGCCTCATAGACATATGGCACTCCACTAATAATCTCTATATAACTATGATATTCAAGTGTTTTTATTTCCTCGACAAATACAAGAAGAGGGAAAAATAATATTACCATTATCAACGTTATAAAGATAACAAATATATGTTCAAACACAACTCACGGTTCTCCTATCATAAGTAAAGTTTGAAGATACCAAGGAAGTCATTAGAAGCCGTAAACTGTAGAACAACATGCAATACAATGACTGAAAAAACAAGGACAAAAGGAACAACAATGATGTACAAAATACTACACAGAAAATGGAAGATTGAGCAAACGAACTCCAATAAAAACCGGGCTTGAACTCCGAAGGGGATATCAGTTCTTGCTACACGAGTGAACCCGCTCAGTTACTGTTAAACGCCACAAATATCATCTGATATGGAAATCATGTACCACAACAGTATATCTAAAAAACAAAACAAATAACAAATAAAACATGAACCCTACAAAACAAATGGGAGTAAATACGAACTGAAAATCGCACGCGGACACCACAAAATGGAATGAAAAATTTGAAGAGGATGCAATTATCCAAATATATACACAAATATATAATAAACTAAAGAAAATATAGAACAAACTAATAAAATGGACATAAACACACTGTCGGAACAGTTCAAACATATTTGACAAGCAAAACAAACAATACCACACTGTCGGAACAGTTCCATAGCCCAACAAGCAAAGCAATCGGTACCCCTAAAACTCAAATACATAACTGTTCACTTTCCTGACGTGATAAATAAACTTCCCAAGCCTCCTCTTACTATGAAATGATAGCATGTTTTCCAACTGTGAGCAACACATTAACCATGACAACAGTGTTATTATAATGAACATTATAATCATTTGAATTGTACTTTTTTATATTACAGACAGACAGCGCAGAAATACTTTACCTAATATGAAACAACGGAAGCACAAACACAAGGATTCGATTCCACCATATGTAAAAGAAGATGAACGTATAATGTTTTCGTCTTTAATAAAAGGATGGATCAAATTCCCATTTATTATCCCTGCAAAGGTGAGTATGATTTGTAGTAACATACAATCGTTGATGATATACCTATCACATATAATACTAAAGCTCCGGAAAGTTACGAAATAATCACTGTTGAGCGTGTGTGTGTGTGTGTGTGTGGTTGTGTGTGGGGGGGGGGAGGGGGGTTATTGTTTAACGCCAACTCAGCAATTGTTCAGCTATATCATACCCTGAGATGAGATGATGCTGATTGCTTAGTACTAGACCAACACGTTTAGTTGGATTTTTATTGTGCTAGCTAACCGACACAACAGTCTGCGGAAAGAGTTGTCGCCCCTAATCGGACACATTATCCTAACTCCGAGTCAAGTAGTCTTTGCTCTTTCTCCTTAATTATGCGTGCTAACTGGAGAAGCAACAAATGCCAAGTTCGTAGTCTTTGGTTTTACTCGATCAGGGCTCGAACCCACAATCCACCGCACTCGAGGCAAGCACGCTAACCATAACACCCCGATGCGTTTAAAATACTGGGAGAATATCTAAATATTGTTACTTGCATGCCATAAATGGTTCAATAACAAATAATGTGCAATGGTATATTGTACAAAAAAACAATGTTATCTATATGGTTTTGCTTATAAACAGTCACACCGTTAATCTCAATAAGGTATTAATCGATATTCTGTGTTATTTTTATTAGAGTTTAATTTTCAATTTGCATGTATATTATTCTTAATTGAATTCTGCTACACGTATGTCTGTGCATACTTATGTCTCACTTATAAATGGTAGCTATTCTGGTAAACCTGCTTTTATATTTGTGACGAAGCCTGTGTTTTCCTGCATGTTACATATGTTTTATTTGTGTATTGTGATGTCCCTTGCGATTTCAACATGGGGGTGAACGTGTTATATTATTTCTTGGTTTTCCTAATTTGGTGAAATATGCATTCCTTTTATTATTTTGTAGATTTAATTTGTTAGGCATTGCCATCTTAATGGGAATTTGTTTAATATAAGACGTCTAATTTTAGATTATATGGTGGATTTATGGAATGCCCAAATATTTGCTACTAGGCATTGCATGGTTATTTCAGTAAGTATATGTAATATCATGTGTCGTTCAAATAATAAAATAATAAACAAGTAAATACATGACTATGTATTAATAAATTATAATTGTACAGGTATTTTCATCGTTTGTTGATTTCTAATAATCTGTTTGTTATCTAGGTTTCATTTTTATGCTTAGAAGTTTGATATTAGTCAGACAAGTTTTCTGTGTTGTTAAAATAAAAGTAAGAGAATACCGAAAGGGCAATCGGAAATAGGCACTACAGAGAAACTGGCAACATTGGGTACAAAAGACGCAGGAAGAAGACAAATAAAACAAAAACACAACATCGACGTTTGTCAGATAGTTAATCAAACTGATGATTCAGGAAATGTTAATATCATTAACTCATAAATTTTACAAATAGCCATTATTTACTTGTCATATCTAAAACACAGAAAATATATTGATGTGTTTTTTAATCTACGTTCACATGTGATCTTGCACTAACAATAGTGATTATGCGCGTGTGGATATACGTAGGAAGTTGTTAATATGTTAATGTGACATCCATTATATCTTTATTTTAGATATATATGTCCCAGCTTCTGTTGTGATACAATGACAGTTACAGTCACTTTCGTAAATATTTTGATATAACAAATCAATTTAAAATCAGTTTAAAAGTCAGTTGTTGTGAGGACGATTCAAAGGTCTTTCCAATTGACAAAGTCAGTAGAATCATCATGTTTTAAACATTTACCACCCTTTAAAATGTATTACCTATCTATTACCCTTTTCTTTAAAAAGAAATTGTAACACGTGATGGCCTATGCTATCTGGAATGCAGAAACATATGATTGATATGTAATTCAGTCTACATGGACCCATAGAAATCGAGTGTAAACGCAGGGATCTGCCGTTGTACCCGATGAAATGGTCAAGTCTATTAAATGATTACAAAGTGACGAAAAGAGATTAAACAATATTTCATACATACCCTTAGTCATCCATGCAATAGACAATGCGTAATGATCAACCAATTAATGATGGCAGAGGTAAAACTTAAAGTTAAGACTTCAATCTAACAGTCATGAACGCATGTGTAAGCAAATTGCTTTTCAGGTGTCATAATACATCCTAACAATCCAAATATGATACACAGGCATTGTAGAGAGACATGATGAACTCTGTATATATGTCTAAAATGCAACACAACAACATAAAAAAAGATGCTAAAATATAACAAAATAAATATAAGTCTACAAAAAGACTCTAATTATAATCAAATTGACGGATATTTCGCTTGATCGACTCATCAGCGTCTGTAATCTGATTTGAAAGATGATCTGAGGATCAGATTGTCACGTGACCATCAGTTATCGTGACGTAAAAATCATAATCTTGAACTTTATAAAATCATAATCTTGAACTTTATATTATTGATATATATATGTACACTAATTTATAAACAATATGAAAACAATGAGAAAATGTAATGATGAAATTTACCAACCAGTAAGGACCAGGCACTGGTTAAAAAGTTAAAAAAACAAAAGATTTAGGCCTTCTTGTTTATGTCCTCCGGATGTAATGTTCTTAACTCGCGGATCCAAAAACTCTCTCTTATTTGTCTTTGATTCTCTTTCCAACTTAGATTGTGGTCAGTAATATAAATTGTGGATCTACCAAAGTCATCTAATGAGTGCCCCGGCAACACAAAGTGTTGACTCACGGGCAAGTGTGTCTTTTTCGTAAGGTCACTTCTGTGTCCATTCATTCTTTTGTTGAATGGTTGGACACTTTCTGCTACGCATTGCTACCCGCAGACGTCACAGTCAAGGAGGTAAGCCACATTAGGTGTTTTGCAATTGACATTGCAAAAGATCTTATACTCCTTTCCTGTCGTCTTGCTATGGAACACTTGTGCGTTTTGCAATTGGAGACATCACTTGCAACTCTTGTCACCACATGGTTTACACTGGCCGACCGTCGACGAAGGTCTAGATACCGCAGCTCTGACCAGTGTATCTTTAATGTTTTTAGGTCGCCGGAACGCTACAACAGGTGGTTCAGGGAGTAACTTGGCCAGCGTTTCACTTTTTTCAATTTCTTTCCAATGATGACGGACAATGCCTGAAATTGGGGGTGGGGGACTCACGTGCCCCAGAGGGGTATTCAGTTCTTGCTCCACAAGTGGCACCCGTCGTGTTACTCTTGTTGAGAAAGTGAGAAGTTATGAATGAGGAAGGGACGGGATTGTGATTTCGACAAACGGAACATATCTGCCCTCATTTGTGTCACATATATTCCGTAATGTTGAACCAAATTAGGAAAAACAAATAAGAGAAAGTTTTAATAATACTAACAATCTTCCAATGATATATTAAACATGTGTATCGTTATCTTGGTAAGCTGTCCATTATGCCCTTTTATCAATTATTCCGAGGTTCTTACAGTTTGTCAAGTATATGTGAAAAATATATTTCATTATTATAATAATTCAAACATTTTTTACAGGAATTTTGGGAAATGCATATTAAGTTGTTTCGGCATCAAATTTAAAAGGATTTTTTTTTATGTTCACATTTCCCTAAAATATCGACTGTTAACCGTCTGTATCCTATGATGATTATGGTATTGGTTTTGTTTTCGACTTTCTTATTCTGTGTTGTATGTTGTGACAACTACTAATATTTCTGCTTCATCCTTTTCCTCTATTTCGTTTGTTTCTAAAGAGATCATATTTCCGTGAATGTTTTTGTATATAAATTTGGTATTATCTACAATATAAAATCAAGTTTTGTGAAAAAACCGTTTGGTGCTTGAAAAAGGAACTTACAATTTTGAGCCCCCACATGTTCGCGTATTTCCTTTGTTGTTAAAGGTACCGGATGATTCTGAGTTCACCCCTCGGTTTTTAGTGGGGTTCGTGTTACTCGATGTTTAGTTTTATGTGTAATGTTTTGCAGAACGTTGTTTGTTCCTTTGTCCTTTTTATTTTGTCAATTGTGTTTTCTGTCCTTCGATTTCTGGATTCTGATTACACCTTTCATATTTTCAAACTATTCTTATTCTTGGCATAAACGTAATTTATTTGCTTCCATGAAAAGCTCTGGCTTGCTCATTCGAAATATGTTACAGTCGGAATCATGGAAACTAACAGATGTGATTTCCTTAAATGCTGTTATACATAGGATTAAGGAGGAAAAAATATCTAGCAGTTTCCTTTAGAGAACCTTCATGACATCATTGTTATTTGTAGATCTACACCAACGTCAGATGATGACAGTTTATTGGAAAATTCGTAAGCATTAATTATATAATTGTCTTACTCTGATTCATAGTATCAAGTCTAGTACGGTGTGGACTTATCTCTGGATTAATAATATAAAAAACCACGATGAGTATCATTGGTGGAGTAGGAACCACTTACTCTTCCTTTTTTAATTGCATCAGGATGGGTTGGAATCAATATAAAAAATCACTCTAAATATACACAAATGTATAGTTGGAAATGTAATGAATTAAACCTTCATTTATGTGACTGATTATGTTTATGACACAAAAAATAGAATACATGTACACAGTATGTTAGTGTCCTGGTCGTTTATCAAAGAAGAGGCCCACAAGACACATTCACATTCTTATGTAAAGTCTTGATGTCAAGGTCCTTCTTGTTAAAATTAGTAACCGTTGTCCAATTCAGAGGAGCGTCCCTCCTTAGTTGCAAATGCTATTATCAAAACCTTAAAATGCAATATACTTTATTTGACTGACTATGAATTGTTTGTCACACTAAAGCTGACGGTTATGCTTTGCTTTGAAAATAATATGATAAAAAAGTAATTTAATTAGAATTTTTAAATTAACAGTCTACATTGTTCACAGTACATACATCTTCAGATGAGGAATTCTACGATCTGAACCGTCGTGGCTCTGGTCGTATGGTAGTTGGATTTACAACTACCTGTGCAATCAGTGCCTATCAGCACTAACGTTGTGCGTTCGAATCCCGTTCAATTTGAGGTGCACTCGATACAGCATTATGTGCTAAAATCTGTCTGGGACTTGCGATAGGTCAGTTGTTTTCTCCGGGTACTTTCCTTTACCAATAAAGCTGACCACCACGATATAACTGAAATATTGTTGAAAGTGGCTTTAAGCACAATAACCCTAAACCCTACATTCTAGGATCAATATAGTTCAGATACATCTGTAAATTTATTCCGCTTTTCTGCTATTTATTTCAATTCTCTTTCTCTTCTTTTGACTATGAACATACCTGATGAGTGTTATTCCAGAAATACAAGGTGTGTACTAAATATATATCAACATTTTTATTTCTGACATAATTAAAATATTTGTTTTATTATCAGTCAGGAACAAGAGATGTTGCAACTACAAAATGATAATATATATTACAAGAAGGCGTGAGTATTAAATCATACAATTACTATTCATCTCTAATGGGTAAAGGTTTGGTATGTATCACCTATTTACAATTGACCAGCTATATCGTGAGTACAAGATTAAATGGGAAGCGAAATATTAGATAATTAGCGGGATGTACAGATCAGTGAAACCCCCGGAAATGGGTAGATTGAGAAAGCGTTAAAACTAAATGTTGGTATGGTTAGCAAACCCAAGTTAGTGGTGTTGACCAGAAGAAAACGATCTTGACCACGCTGGTAAACGTGCCCCTTTTGTTATCTCTACACGAGTATTGCATAATGTGGTTGTGGTTTGGACGAGTTACGTCCCCTTTCAACATACTATACTGAAATGGTATATAGTGTATTAACTTTTATAGTTTGGCAGCACATTGAAGATATACAAGCTGTAAGACACGTTTTGAATCGACCAAAGGGGTAATCCGAAGATGGAAATAGAGGAATCACAGACAACGCAAACACTACAAGAAAAATGAAAAGAGACAAACAATGGTGTAGAAAACACTACACAGGAAAAGCAGCTTAATGCATGTATCACCATCGGCCTCTAATAGATTAAATATGACCATAAACTATATTATTCTTACTCTTAGAATAAGCAGACAAATTGACGAGGTGGTTAGTCTATAACAATGGTACGATCAGCATGCATTCTGATATATCGACGATTTATCACAAATATATTCACACAGTACTATAATCACATTAATTTTAATTGACGGAAAGAATTTTACGTCATATATCGACATAGCATTACCCTAGCAGCAGCTGTAGAAATCTACGTACTTGTAAACACTATCAATTTTATAATAGCTTTCAAATATAAATTTAGACTGAATTTCTCATGAAACATGGAAACAGGAAACTACCTTCAAACATACTGTAATCTATATGTATATTATGATCTGGTATGTTGTTTCTTGACTTCAGGTATTCGATTGAAAGCTCATACAATTATAATTACCCTTATAATAAACATATCAGTAAATTATTGATGCTGTGGGTGTAATAAGAAGAGTTTGAAGATACAAAAGTGGTAATTAGAAACTGTAAATCGAAAAAGGACAGACAACACAAACGTCAAAAGGACAAACAAACATCTACAAAACACTACGCATACAACTAAGGATCGCGTAACACCAACCCCACTCAGCTGCATGCACTCCGGAAGGGTAGGGAACTCATATTCTGCATTATAATTGCAAAGCATATATTTTTAGTGTTTTTGTTCATTCGTCAGGTGGCTATGAAAGGATACAATTCAGACCCATTCCTGTGTTCACCCATCTTTCTTAAAGGTATTAATCAGGTATGCATTTTTCAAAAAGATAATTTTGTTAATTTCGGTTTATCATGTGCATGTATTTACAATTATGAGTTCTTCAGCTATCAGCAGGAAAAGATAACCCTAGATAATGAAGTAAAAAGATATGAATATCAGTAAGTATTGTGTCTATATTAGGAATGTATATTGGGTTTTAAAAAATATAATAATAAATGTAATGTGCAAATAAAATGAAAAACCACAATTACACAGTGGGAACAATGTCAAAATCTAATCGAACAATGGTAAAAACAGATGCAAAATGGACAACTCAAAGTTGACAGCTCACGTTTTGGCTGAGTACAGAAAGGTAGTCGTGGTCATAATCATATGGTAGTTGAATCTACAATTACCTATTCAATCGGTGCCTATCACCACTAATGTTATGAGTTCTTATACTGATCATGCCAGGTTTACTCGATACAACATTATGTGATAAAGTTTGTCAGTGACCTATAAAACTGACCTCCACGATATAACTGAAGTGGCATTAAACATCATAACCCTAACCCAAATCAATTTCTCGTTATCCAGTTTCAAGAACATTTGTGGAAATGCATACCATACAGTGCTAGTATTAAAACAAATGTACATTTCAATATTTGTATCCAGAAATACTAACGAAAAATTAAAATTAAAATAAAGATTTTAAAGTACATTTTGTATATTTCAGCCATGAGTGAAATTATGAGTAAAATTAACGCATTGGAAATGTCTAAGAGTGATGCGTTATCTAGGTAAGCTGACAGTTAATTATATTTTTTAGCAATCTTTTGACATGCGCGATCCCGGTACGGAATAATAGGAGGAACCAGTAAATAGTTTACAACAACAGAAGAATGAATGGAATTGTTTCTCTCTATTTTAGAAATATACAACATATTGACACTGAAAGATTTTTTTCTAAATATAACTGGATTAACATAGGACATTGTATGCAATTTGTTCTTCTATAAATTACCCTCTCCCTCATAAAATCCTTGCTACACAAAATTCTTGCATTTAAATTTTATAAAATTTTAAATTACTGTTTTGCAGTAATCGCATATTTAGATGCTGAAGTTACCAGCTTTAATAGTTTTATTAGGGCATACATTGTGAAGAGGCTGCTAGGATGTTGCTGGTTTGTCTAGACTTGTTGACAGTAATTAATGGCTTAAGAGTTAGGGTTATGGTGTTTAATGCCACTTTGAACAATATTTCAGTTATATCGTGGTGGCTAAGGCTTAAGAAATCCACAATCCAATTAAAATCATAAAGTAAAAAGACAGTAGTGAAAAAATATAAAAATGTGTATTTGAATGAAGAAAAAAGTCGACACTACCAGAACAACTCCTAAAACTAATAGAAAAATCATCGAAACAGAGACAAGACCACAAACACATAAACTCCTGACCACTCATAGTCCTGGCTTGTCACAGACTCTTTCATGTCACATGCTAATGGAGTGTTGTGTATTTAAAATAAAATAAAAAACAAAACAAAAAAATACCACACTGTCGAAACATTTCTAATACCCAATAGAAAAAGTCTTAGAAAGAGGTAAAGCGTTACCCCTAACACACAAATACATGAAAGCTCACTTTCTTGGGTTGGTACAGGCACTTCAATAAAATGTGGCGGAGTTAATGCTAGTTTTACGAGCATAAATATGCTTTTTATCAGATTGAAAAAAAATATTTAATGTAAAACATCAACAATGGTTATACATTTTTTCCATAAAAAGTCATAGAAAGAAGGAAATAAGAAACACTGAGGTATCCAATATTTCTGGAATGCTGGATATACCATCTCCTATAACACTATAATGTTGTACACTATTTAATATTGTCTAGATAAAAATGCAACTGATTGTAGAATCAAAATACATTGTTTTAATATATAAATCAGGTTAGATAGAGCCACCAGAGAAGTAAATAAGATGAGAAGGTCCAAGGACGATGCTGACTCTAGGTAAAGCTACTGTTATCATTTGCCCTCTAATTTATATCCCTTGTACTAAAAAATTGGAAAGACGAATAATTTAAAAGCGGTCGAACAATACAACCAAAGGGCCTAAGCAGGATAGAAAAAATCGGCTAATGTCACCTAGTCACCTATGCCTGAGGGAGGATAACCTTAGTTCAATCACAGTGTAACAAACATAGACAGGCTTTTCTAACATATTAAAGAGATGACAATGATTCTAAAACATCAACAATAAGCAATAAACAAGATATACACAAAAACAGCTTTGACATATTTCTGTAACAGAGGATTGGATTGGACAACATGGAGAGGTGATTTGAAGCATAGGACAATAATTCAAACTGAAATGGAGTTGAAGGGATACAGTAATGATATGGAATACAGTCGAACCTGTTGTGTATGTGAAATAAAATGAAAAAAAAGGACAAACAAGCATCTACAAAACACTATGCATACAACTAAGGATCGCGTAACACGAGCCCCACTAAGCTGCAGGTGTTCCGGAAGGGTAGGGGACTCATATTCTGCATTATAATTGCAAATCATATATTTTTAGTGTTTTTGTTCATTCGTCAGGTGTTCATGAAAGGATACAATTCAGACCCATTCCTGTGTTCACCCATCTTTCTTAAAGGTATTAATCAGGTATGCATTTTTCAAAAAAAGATAATTTTGTTAATTTCGGTTTATCATGTGCATGTATTTACAATTATGAGTTCTTCAGGTATCAGCAGGAAAAGAGAACTCTAGATAATGAAGTAAAAAGATATGAATATCAGTAAGTATTGTGTGTATATTAGGAATGTATATTGGGTTTTAAAAATATAATAATAAATGTAATGTGCAAAAAAATGAAAACCACAAATACAAAGTGGGAACAATGTCAACATCTAATCTAACAATGGTAAAAACAGAAGTAAAATGGACAACTCAAAGTTGACAGCTCAAACACACATATAGTTGACAGCTCACGCTTTGGCTGGGTACAGAAAGGAAAGGTAGTCGTGGTTATGATCATATGGTAGTTGAATCTACAATTATGTTATGAGTTCTTATACCGATCATGCCAGGTTTACTCGATACAACATTATGTGATAAAGTTTGTCAGTGACCTCCACCTATAAAACTGACCTCCACGATATAACTGAAGTGTCATTAAACATCATAACCCTAACCCAAATCAATTTCTCGTTATCCAGTTTTGAAGAACATTTGTGGAAATGCATACCATACAGTGCTAGTATTAAAAATATGTACATTTCAATATTTGTATCCAGAAATACTAATGAAAAATTAAAATTAAAATAAAGATTTTAAAGTACATTTTGTATATTTCAGATTAAGTGAAGCCACAAGTAAAGTTAACGCCTTGGAAATGTCTAGGAGTGATGCGTTATCCAGGTAAGCTGGCAGTTAATTAGCAATCTTTTGACATGCGCGATCCCGGTACGGAATAATAGGAGGAACCAGTAAATAGTTTTCAAAAGCAACAGAAGAATGAATGGAATTGTTTCTCTCTATTTTAAAAATATACAACATATTGACACTGAAAGATTTAAAAAAAAATATAACTGGATTAACATAGGACATTGCATGCATTTTGTTCTTCTATAGATTACCCCTCCCCCATAAAATCCTTGCTACACAAAATTCTTACATTTAAATTTTATAAAATTTTAAATTACCGTTTTGCAGTAATCACATATTTAGATGCTGAAGTTACCAGCTTTAATAGTTTTATTAAGGCATACATTGTGAAGAGGCTGTTAGGATGTTGCTGGTTTGTCTAGACTTGTTGACAGTAATTAATGGCTTAAGGGTTAGGGTTATGGTGTTTAATGCCACTTTGAACAATATTTCAGTTATATCGTGGTGGATAAGCCTAAGAAATCCACAATCCAATTAAAATCATAAATTAAAAAGACAGTAGTGAAAAATATAAAAATGTGTATTTGAATGAAGAAAAAAGTTGACACTATCGGAACAGCTCCTAAAACTAATAGAAAAATCATCGAAACAGAGACAAGACCACAAACACATAAACTCCTGACCACTCATAGTCCTGGCCTGTCACAGACTCTTTCATGTCACATTGCTAATGGAGTGTTGTGTATTTAAAATAAAATAAAAAACAAAGCAAAAAAATACCACACTGTGGAAACATTTCTAATACCCAATAGAAAAAGTCGTAGAAAGAGGTAAAGCGTTACCCCTAACACACAAATACATGAATGCTCACTTTCTTGGGTTGGTACAGGCACTTCAATAAAACGTGGCAGAGTTAAAGCTAGTTTTACGAGCATAAATACGCTTTTAATCAGATTGGAAAAAAATATTTAATGTAAAACATCAACAATGGTTATACATTTTTTCCATAAAAAGTCATAGAAAGAAGGAAATAAGAAACACTGAGGTCTAGATAAAAATGCAACTGATTTTAGAATCAAAATAAATTATTTGAATATATAAATCAGGTTAGAAAGAGCCATAAAAGAAATTAATGACTTGAGAAAGTCCAAGGACGATGCTCTCTCTAGGTAAGTATACTTTTATCATGTGCCTTGTAATCTATATACTTTGTACTAAAAACGTAGATATCAAATTTAGTGCACACGACACATTTCTGGAAAAACCTTCATCAGGTACGCTCAAAATCGAAGGATTGGAAAGCGGAATAATTTAAAAGTGTTCGGAGCAATACAACCAAAGGGCCTAAACAGGATAGCCAAAATCGGCTACGGTCACCTATGCCTGAGGGATGAGAACCTTAGTTCAAACACAGTGTAGCAAAGCTAGACAGGTTTTTCTATCATGTTAAATAGACGACAAAGATTCTAAGCCACCAATAATAAGTAATAAACAGGTTATAACTTTGATTTAGTTTTGTAACAGATCGATTGGATTGGACAACATGGAGAGGATTAGGGTTATGGTGTTTAACACCACTTTCAACAATAGTTCAGTTATATGGTGGCGGTCTGTTTTATCACTGGAGGAATCTGGAGTACCTGGAGAAAACCACCGACCTGTCGCAAGTCACTGACAAACTTTATCACATAATGTGTTGTATTTAGTACACATAGCCTTGAACGAGATTCAAACTCACAACGTTAGTCCATGAAAGATAATTGGAATCAAAGTACTATAATTAAAACAGAAATGGAGTTTACAGGATACAGTAATGATATGCAATTAAGTCAAACCTGCCTTAAAGGGCACATCTGTATATCAATTCACTGTCAATGAAGAGCTATAAATAGTAAATATAATTTTAAGCTGTATATAAAGGGCAACTGCTCATAAAGATCACATTCCCGGTTTCCTTGGAGTGGCCTTTATAAACAGGTTTGACTCATAGTTTGTATCTCATTTTAAAATGCAACATATTTTAATGTTAATATTTGCTCAAGGATAAAACCATTGCATGTAATAAAAAAGTAAATTACTATGGAGCTATGATCATAAATGATGAAGCGCCTAGGCATAATAGGCCTGGTTAATAAAAACATAGATATCAAATCCAGCTCATCAGACACGTTTCTAAAAACAAAAATATCGGATACATGTTGGGTATGATTAGCCGAACCATAACATTATACTACAATTTTTGTATATATTTAAATAGAATAAATAATTTTCGTATCTCCACAGACTATTTTTTTTTGTAATTTGCAATAAAATGTTAAAAGCCATACAATGTCAGTGACAGAATGTATATAAAGTGTACCAATATTTAAGTTATATCCCATCTGTAATATATTACTACGACATATTAAGTCGAGAAAATTATACCATAAACGGTAATAGAAAAATGTGTATACCAATACATAAACAATTAGATAAGAATACCTGTAACTTATTATATATCTCACCAATAATATTTAATATATTAACATAAATCTGAATGAATTATAGACTGAGTGCAATGGTGGGTGCGAAGTTACGGGACAATAATCCAGCCATAACAGACTTAAATGATCCTAATAGACCCATGAAGATTGGTGAACAGTTCAGTGGGGTGTATGAAAATGAATGGACAGACGCATTCCTTAATCTAGAAGATATGAAATCTGATGTGAATGAAAGTGCATGTATCAATGAAGAGGAAGCCATCGCAATCTTACTCAATATTTTAAGGGTGAATACATATTTACACAGGGATGCATTCATCTGTATTTTTGTAAGAGATCCAATTATTAAACAGGGAGTGTTTGGGATCCCACTAACCGGTTTAATTCCACCCCATTTTCAGTACCTGTCCCATGCCGGGACCTCGACTCTCAAACGCCATCATCTTGTGGTCTTTTTTGTTTTTAATGGTTTGAGGTGAGAGGTGGTTGTTCGTTTTGTTCATATTTGTGCAATTGTTTAGCTGTTTAAATTTATGTTCGTAAAAACAAAATGAACTGACTCAAAAACCATGCAAAAACAGAGATAAGCTAGATACAGTTTTATGAAAGGAACGTTAGTAAACTCAGTTCTACGGTACACCATAGCCGCATCAAGATCATATGTTTGTGGGATTTAGATCTATCTATGCAATCAGTTTTGATATAAAGTGACAAATGTTACACATCTTAACTTACATTCCATGATTCTCTGTTGGAATTCTGGTTTATGCCAACACTAACCCAAGTCCCCATAGTATTTATAAAACTGCTGAAATTGATATTAAAAAGGAACACTCTGTCAGTCAATGTTCTCATTCAATAATCAGAATTGTTTGACCTTTGACTCGAACGATTTAAGAAGAGTTTGAAGATACCAAAGGGGTAATCAGAATTCGTAAATCGAAGGACAGACAATACAATGGCCAAAAGAAAAAGGACAGACGGACAAACAACGATCTACAAAACATTACACATAAAACTAAAGATCGTGTAACACGAACCCACATGCAATTACCTTGTTTTTCTTTTTTTTTCTTTTTTTATATGAAACACCTGTAGTAGATTGCTTATCTTAATTGTGATTTATTTGCACTTTTTAATCCAATTGATATTTTATCATTATTATCTCGAGGTGTACTCGATAGAACATTACGTGCTAAAGTTTGTCAGTGCCTTGCGACAGGTCAGTGGTTTTCTCCGGATAATCTGGTTTCCTCCACCAATATAACTAACCACTATGATATAACTAACATAGCTAACTGCCATGATATAAGTGAAATATTGTTAAAAGTGATGTTAAGCACCATAATCGTAACCCCAACCCCCAATATTATCTCGAAAAAAGCTACAAAGTGCACCGGATCATCCTTATGCTCAAACCTGGTCATTTTGAGACGGTAATATATATATATTGTGATTATTGCTGAACTTTCATATCCTTGACGATGTTTTATATATTTTTGCAGGAGGTGAACGAGAAGAGTATTATTGAATCGAAGAGTCAGCTGTCAGGATTGTTGCAGTCAGATCAAGTATGTGCAAATCATGAAATGTTATGGAAAAAGATTTTTAAACCACCAGTATTTCTTCAATTAGCTACAAGCAAATGAATCATAAAAATAAAGACTATATGAAATAATCAATGAGAATGGTAATAGTTGTTTTGGTTAAATTGGTTGTTTTATAAAATAGTGGATAATGTCTGATTTTGAGAAAGATCAAAAATGAAATTTAATTGTTATCACAAAATATTCCTTTGTATTTTACTTACAAATATAAAATACAGTATACAGTCAAACGTGTATTAAGAGGTCATGACCCTCGAGACAAGGAAAAAGTGGCCTTATAAGACAGGTGATCCCTTAAAAGAGGTGACTGTATGGGCAGGTTTGACTGTATAATCAATGTTCATGATGTTGCTACCAACTTGCACTTACAAGGTTTAATATATTGTATGAATGTTTTCACATTAAATATTAGAAAGGATTTACATGGTGACAGTAATATGCAACTTTTCTAGAAACGACATGTTATTACTAAATCTGCACTCAATAATACATTATACTGAGAAGAGTTTGAAGATATCAAAATGTTAATCAGAAGCCATTACAGTAGGAACAATTTTACCATGGAAATTACACCAATATTGATTTTTATTTCTATTATACAGGGCCTTCCTCAAGAAGTGACCAAATCTACAAAAGATGCTCACAAGGCTAATGCTGTTAAACACATTCCTGTAATATGCAAGGTACCAATGAACGTATTACTCATGGAACATAGAACGTTGTAACGATATGTTTTCTGTTATCTTTAAATGGTTGTGAGAGGTGTTTTTTGGTGGAAATCTCATAATCTATGCAAAATCCAAATAGCATTATGAGGGGATAGGGTTGTGGGATATGGTGTTTAACACCACGTTCAACAATATTTCATTGATATCATGGTGGTCAGTTTAATCAAGTGCTAGGAGAAAACCATTGCTCTGTCGCATGTCATTGACAAACTTTATCACATAATGGTGTATCGAGTACACCTCGCCTCAGCGCGATTCGAACTCACACCTTCTGTGGTGATAGGCACTGATTGCATAGGTAGTTGTAATTCCAACTATTATACGATCACGTCCACGATGAACCCTAACAGCTTGATGAATTGTTACTAGGAAAAAAATATTTGATAAAGTAAAAATATATAAAATATAGTTTACCATCGATTTTCTAATGAATGTTTTTAATGTTTGTTAATATTAGTAATTCATTATCATACAATTCGTATGTTTAATACATGTTATGTTGGAATTGGGTACACCTCTCTCTCACATTCTTTCATTTTTGTTTTTCTCCTTTTCTCTGTGTGTGCGTGTGTGTATGTGATGAAATAATTTGCATGATGAAACAAGGTTTAGTTTTACATTGAATTCACAAGTTATCACTATTCTATTTCAGAAAATAATGTGTGAAGATTCAAAATGCAAGACCGTATTAAAATACACCAGTCATTGTCAATCATACATAGAAAAATGTTTGAAAGTTTGTTACTTTGCCGCTGTACAGGATCCACCCATGTTCATAGATTTTGAACCAGGAGAAGATACTTTCGACAGACAAGTGTACAAGGAATTCACACAAATGGGAACGAAAGTCAAATTCCTTGTGTGGCCTGCATTGTTCCTGTACGAAGGAGGTGCATTGATTTCAAAAGGGGTTTTGCAACCAATATCAGACACCAACTAAAAACACATCAGATTTGTAGTATTTAGTTCAACATATTATATATTAAAACAAATTCATTAGTTGTCTTTACATTGTTTCTAGACTGATATGTATGTTCCAAGCCAGTTAAAAATCTAGTTTCTGGCTTGGGACATAAACCAATTAATGAGATTCCATATGGTTGGGAAGATTTATCCGCCCCTTTAATGCTAACACAGACACAGAATACTCAAACCCAAAGAGATGAGTAAAGGAACAAAGCAAGAGAACAAATTAACATTACAAAGTACTGCTTCACTAATGACACCCTTTGTGTACTGTGAGGACGTCATGTACGTTCTTCTGATTACCACTTTGGTATCTTCAAACTTTTCTTAGGACGATATGCACACAAAATAACCTGATTGCACATATTGCACTGATAATCGCTTTTTCTTTGAAATCGTAACGGACATTAGGCTAAAGTTGTAGCGGACATAACAATGCCCAAAATAAAACGTATGTAACATGTAGAAAAACACAGGCTTCATCACAAAAATAAAAGTCAGAGTGAAAGCAGGTTTACCCAATAATTACCACATATAAGTGGGACATGTGTATGGACAGAAACACGTGTAGTAGCATTCAATTAAAAAATAATATATATGTATACTGAAAATGAAACTGGTATGAAAGCAATAGAGAATGCCGATTAATACCTTATTGAGATTGACTGTTTGTCTGATTATACGCAACATTATTTAGATAACATTGGGTTTTTTGTGCAAAATATACCATTGTATATAAACGTTAGAGTATACCGAAGGGGCAATGAAAATAGACAATCCAGAGAAACTATCAGCATAGGGTACACGGGCGAAGAACAACAAAAGAAAAACTCCACACAATGTTGGACACTACTATACGAAATAAACACAAACAACTTAAATAAGACATGATTCCTCCTACAAACAATTTGGGGTAAAGACGATCCGAACATTGAAACAGTTATGGCATGGTAGTAACATGATTTAGATATTTTCCCGATATTGTGAATAATTTCATTTTGCATCTACTGAAATATCGATCCTTCGTGAAATACAGGGTCTCTAAAAAATAATTTGTCGATTATGTGGATGCTCATCGTTGTGATGGTTTGTCATAATTGTTTATTACAGATTTTTCTAATGGACTTTGGAACTGTTTCGACAGTGTGGTATGGGCTGTTTTTATTTTTTATGAACAATCATAACACTTAACGTGTCTTGATGATCTCAACAGTGGTCTTTAATTCCTATTTCTTCAAACAAAACTTTCCTTTTTTATGTTGTTGTTTATTTACTATGCTATTATATACATACGCTGTACTAAATGTATTAGTACTAGTGCAACCCTGCCACTTTTTCCTGAAGTGGCCGTATCGAGCCAGGAATGTGACCTTATGTGTATTATGGGTATCGAATGTGCCTCTATCTACGGTTTTTCTATTGGAGTTAAGAACTGTTCCGACAGTGTGACATTATTGTTTTGTTATTCATTTTATTAGCTAACAGAGGTGTTATTTAAATAAAAAATGTCTTAAACCACACACACATGTTTTATGGTTTAATTGCTACTGTTTATTTTTATACTTAGACAGAAGAATGTAACGTATTTAAAACACTGAAATAAAATTATGGTCAACATTTCTGGGTTTCAGGTCGTTCCGGCCCCAAGTCGATTCAGACCCATTTGAAATTAAATACTTTTGAACTGAAATACACAAGTGTTTATCATTTCAAAATGTTTTTGATCGATTTTAATCTTAAAAATTCAAACATTAGAATTTGTTGTGTGTAATCAAGAAATCAATGTACTCGTTATATAAATATATTAATTACAATTAAATGATGATTATACAGCAGTTAGTACTGATTAGTGCATAAGTCATTGATTATACTCTAAATTAAGCTACACTCAAGATATTTTTATTGTTTGATATCATGATATCGCCAATCAATTTGAACAATTTACAAAATCAAGTGTAGTAAAAACGTACAAGAACTCAAAACCCAAGCTAATTTTAGGGTGTGAGAAATTTGAAAGTCTTTGCTCTGCCGCGCTGTGGCTATAAAAAGGGAACTATGACTGTAGCTTTCATTCATTCCTTCCGTGATGTCTTACCCATGTGTAGTGTGTTCCAGACCTGTCAGACCGCGGCAGCAAGCTGTAGAGTGGGACTCCTGTGGAAACTAGTTATCTCCCGCTTGTCATTCGGAACATACTTTCTGTTTGACTCTCAGGTTTGCTAGTTTATAACGTAATATTTATAATAGGGCCGAATCGACTTGGGCCGGAACGACTTGGGCCGAAACGACTTGGGGCCTGAACGACTTGGGGCAGAACTGGTTTGGGGCCGGATTGACCTGATACCAATTTCTGTTTGCAAGTGAATGTTTCTAAATTTATTTGTTTTATCTGTAAAACGCATTGTAATTTAGGACTCAAGTATTGATACATGTACTATGATACCTGTCCAATAAAACATCGTTCATATTAGTTTTAATTTAAACCAAAATGATAATGGTTATTAATCTCATTTGATGATGATCGTCTTAATTCTGAAAAGTTTGAAGGTGCCACAGACGTAATAAGTTACTGTATATCGAATGAAAAGAAAAAAGATGAAAATAAAAACAATGATCCACAAAACACGACATACAAAATAAAAGATTGAGCAACACGAACATCACTAATAATTCGGAAGCTCCGGAAAGATGAGCAGTTCCTGTTCCACTAGTGGCGCCTATCATGTTACTCATGCACAATTATGTTGGTTAGTCATGAACGAGGATAAGACTGGTTAGTTTTCACAATATTGACGAGTATCACACATAGAGAAGGCCAAGTCATTGCTTCACAGTCACATGTTACTCTCTCCTGGATTATATGACACTGATCATTTGTTATTTTATCTTTTGTTATTTTTTTTATTTATCTCTCGATAATTTATTAACGTAGATTTTATTGGTAATACTCTAGATGTCATGCCGACTGAATATAGAAATACGTTTTTGTTTCAGATAGGGTATGTATCTTTCTGCTATTGGTTATTCGAAATTTGGAAACAAAATGTGTATATAGAAAAAATTCTGAATTCATAAAGAAATGATTGGAGTACTTTTTAATCTAAAGGTGTGATTCCAAGTCTTAAGATACCTCTGTGTCATTGCCACCCTCGTCCCATCAGGATTCACCTCTTACAAAAATGTACACAAGTACGTGTATACGTGTTTATGTCACATAGGATACAGTACTATTGAAAAACTCGGCCTTCACCCGAGTACTCATCCGAAAAAGAAACTCGTTATATCCAATACAGGCAAATTCTTTTGTTTCAATAATAATGTATCTAACTTGTACAATAATAGTGTTGTGGACAAAATATTTGGTGTGGCATATATTTTTACACTTTTAATGTTTAGAAAGCCAAATAAGACAACAAATAACAAAAATAAAACGACAAATTTGTATCGGTCAACGTCCTTTCGATTCTCGTTTATATTTAGATAGTTCAGGGTCTTTCGAGTGAAAAGAATCGTTTATATTTAGATATTTCAAGGTCTTTCAAGTGTCCCAAATCTTCACCTGTGGTTTGTCTGATTTGTTATTGCTTGCGGTCGTATCGTTAGTTGTTTTTGTATTGCGAGAATAAATCTTAAAAGTTCACATACTCGTCAGTTCTGAACAAAAATTATGCCAGATCTGAAATACTTACTTTTTTAAACAAATTGTTGATATCATTTTTTACAAAGCTTACTATCAAGAGTCATATATACTAATTATAGCGTATAGTAGTGTGGTCACCGTGGCCGAGTGGTTAGATGGAAGTTTTGAAAGTCAAAGTAGACTTGAAAAGCCCAACAGTGGGTCGAAAGTCCCAAAATATGCTTAACACGTTTTTAAGCCTAAAACAGTAAAAGGTTAAAGTTCATATATTCAGTACAGCGGCCACTATTAGTGGCCTTTATCATCGGCCTCTATTACCAGCCTGTATGTGGCACTGTCGTGTACCCGATAAGGAATGGTCATTTCAAGATGGCGGATTGTACATCATCAAAAAGGTAGGTGTGAAGATTTTGACTATTATCGTTCTTTATAGGTTATCTTAGTGTCTATGAGTTACACGCTTAGAGAGGGCAGTCTTTTTTCTACTTCACCATTGAGTCAGTAAAGCTTGATCCTTTTGTTTTTATCGTATACTGCCTTCGGTAGTTGATCAATGCAGCGACAAAGATATGGAGGCGTAGAATCCAATTTATTTCACCAATTCCTACCGCCTAGTGACTTTTTATATTAATATGTTGATGCCAAAATTATTCAAACATGTGAATTGTCCAACAAATGTCATTTCAGCCTTTGACAAGCCTTGTATCCCTCTTAAAACGTCTATGAAAATTTTGTTTATGTCACGGAACGGTCACGACAAAAACATGACACAAATGTATGGGAATGGTCTCATGATTTGGGTGAAGGAATGGACTTTCAAGCCAATGAATGGTCTTTTTTGTTTAGGAATGGTCTCCATCATATAAGATATGCTTATTAATAATATTATTGAAGTTCATTTCCGTTTGTGGTCTTTAATATAAATCTTCTTATTTCATATGATCGATCTTGCCTTAAAATACCCGAAATGCCTTATTTGCTATTAAATTGTTATAATCTTTTCCATTTCATTATGCAATGTTTCTTTTATCTATAGGTACAAGTGTTACTACTGCCAATTTGATACTTCCAATCACCAAGCCATAGTGGACCACTGCTGCCAGAATTATCGGGATGAAACATTAAAATTTAGATCTTTTGAATTTAACAATAATGTAGGTAAATTTGGTTAAGAACTCTTTCAGCAATTGTACACATAATGGTTTATTCTTTGTGATATTGACAGGGAGTCATTTTTTACATAAAAATATTTTTGTTAAAAGAAATATTCATTGTTATTTAAATAAATTTTATGAAATCAACTCTTTATATCTTTATTATCAATTTGCAAACAATTACAATTATAGTCATTTGATCCAGAGAAAAATGTGAGTAGTCCTGAAGATATAATCCTCTCCGAACATGTGGAAGAATCTCTGCCTCGTGAGCTCTGTGATATTCCCTGACAGTTTGTGGTTACAGTAATTACATGTGATACGTTTTTGTTCACCATGGCTGGTCTGATGAGCCAATAGCTCCCCCTTTCCACAAAATGCTGCTGTGCAAGAATCAGTGGTACATTTAAATTTTATCTCTTGTTTTAAATGCTTTCTCAGGCGATGTCGTCTGAGACCACTTCTACTTTTCAGACATTTTCCACCGTCCTCACATATAAAATCATTCTCTGAGGCGTGGAAAGATGTATCCATCACAGTAAACCTGTAAAAATGAGAAATACACGATATATCTATCGAAGATTTAAGCAACCTCGTATATTTTTGTTTTCATGAAGTAAATACATGTACTGATTTTAAAAACAGGAAAATTAAAATAATATATGTGAACTGAAGCACCTATGTACGAAAAAACTAATACATAAACCTAACAGTGGTCTAGACTTAGTGGTTAGAAAACCGAAGATCCAAAAAGTAAAAGAAAAGAAGAAAAAAATAATAATAAAAGTTGAGAACATCAGTCCAAATAAAATCGTGGTGTGTACTGAAATGGTGATGTATTATACATAACTGCCGGGGTCCGGGTGGCTCAATGAGTTAGGTCGTTGGATATAACAACTCATACAAGCCTATCACCAATACGCGCCCGGCTTTGTAAATTACAAGAAAGGGTGCACTCGACTCGCAGCTGCAAGTGATAAAAGTTTACTAGTTGCTTGCCCATGGTCGATGGTTCTCTCCGGGTACTCTGACTTCCTCCACCACTAAAACTGCTCACCATGATATAACTGAAATATTGTTGAAAGTGGCGCTAAGCACCAAAAATTTAAAAAAATCAATACATAACTGCCTGTAGTTGAGGAGTTTCGCTAGATTACCATACGAAGAAAATATCACTTGTATTTACGTTCCCGGACATTCTACACATCGGAAAGAAAGTACGCTTACAGTATATCAGAGAAGCGAGTGGTATGTCGTCATATTGACAAACCAATTGAAATACATAACAGTGAATGTAGTAAGACAAGAAAATTAAGATTGTATGCGAGTGTTAACACTGGATGAACGACAAAGCCATTGCTCCCGCTTTACATCCGATATGTTCAATCAGACCATTCCTTGGCTTGAAAGTCCATTCCTTCACCCAAAACATGAGACCATTCCCATACATTTGTGTCATGTTTTTGTCGTGACCGTTCCGTGACATAAACATAGACGTTTTAAGAGGGATACAAGGCTTGTCAAAGGCTGAAATGACATTTGTTGGACAATTCACATGTTTGAATAATTTTGGCATCAACATATTAATATAAAAAGTCACTAGGCGGTAGGAATTGGTGAAATAAATTGGATTCTACGCCTCCATATCTTTGTCGCTGCATTGATCAACTACCGAAGGCAGTTTACGATAAAAACAAAAGGATCAAGCTTTACTGACTTAATGGTGAAGTAGAAAAAAGACTGCCCTATCTAAACGTGTAACTCATAGACACTAAGATAACCTATAAAGAACGATAATAGTCAAAATCTTCACACCTACCTTTTTGATGATGTACAATCCGCCATCTTGAAATGACCATTCCTTACTTGGTACACGACAGTGTATGTGGTATTGACTGAAAATCGGTTGAAATCGACAATCTTTTGACTATGAACGTTCCCGATGAAAGAAAATATTCCAGAATATAAATGCTTTGTGAGTACTAAATTAGATATTTACTTTTTGTTATTGATACCTCCGCTGGTGGACTTTTACAGATATTACAGAAATGGTTATATAATTATGGGGTGTGACTTTTTACTCAAATACACCCAAATATACCCACAGACACCCAAATATACCCAAATACACCATAAAATCGTATGTATTGTATTAGTTAAAGGTTCTATATGAATTATTTTTCATAAAAAAATTCAAATTTCATAAATTTGTCACAAGAGTAATCAAAATGATCAATTTTATAACTATTATAAACATCGATACACCAACATGACCGCTTCCACAAATACAAATGTACCCAAAGACTCAAAATTCATATGGTACATGTATGTGTTACTTACATACAACACAAATATTTCTTCCAACACTCTTTCAGTTATTTTATTTATTTATCTTATTCTTATATAAAAATATATATGAAAACGGGAAATTATCAGTATGCTCCTTTTTTTTCGGTGATTAGACATACCACTTTCTCACATAGCAATCGCCTTAAATCAACTGCATCAGTTTTAAAAAGACTAAAATTGTTTTCAGTATCAGAATTTCTGTAAAAATATAAAAACAATTTATATATATCAGACTTTTGAAAAACGAAATTTTAATGTATATTTGGGTATATTCGTGATTGTAAGCGAACCGACCGAAATCCGTGAAAAAATAACGATAGAGGAGCTATTAAATCATTAATTATTCATAAAACATCTCAAAATAATAGAAATAATAAAATTTGAAGCTCTATTTGGGTATATTTGGGTGTATTTGGGTAACAAGTCACGCCGATAATTATGCTTGAAATTTAGTTACAAAAGTAAATTAATTTATCAAAACCACGGAATTACCAGTTACCACCCCCTTGTTTAAACTTGTTTGCATATTTATTTTCAATAAAATGTCCCTATTATTTCATCCCCCTAAGGCCTTTCCTTAATTTAGCTTGTTCGTGTCAATATTCATGCAATCTTATGCTTGCATCAACTTACATGTGTCGACCTTATATATACTCTTATTACCAACATATAAATGTATACATATAGCGTCGACACATGTGAGAATTGTTACTGAAAATAAATATGCAAACAGAAAGTTAATAAAAAAAAAAGAGGTGGTGGTGATAATGTCGTGTCACAAGCGCATATGATTAAAACTAATGCCTGTCTTCCTCAGACAAAGGTGAAATTAGTCGATTTTGCATATCCTCTTTAGGCTCTTTGATGATTATTTGGCCTTCCAATCTTTTTGCTATGAGCACTGACTACTTGGCAATCAAATCGACGGTCATGTGTAAGTCTCTAGACAACAAAACTTAAAGGTAGTATGGAGGTGTCGACTCACGTCAGTCAGAGGAGATCGGAGATAAACGACTTTTGCCACTGTTTGCTATGAGCGTGTCATATGAAGCATTATTTACTTGGCAATCAAACCGACGGCCATGGGCAAGACTCTAGACAATAAAACGCAAAGTTAGTAATGAGGTGTCAACTCACGTCAGTGAGAGGAGGTCAGAGGTAAACGACTGGAACATAGATGTCATTTTTTTTTTTCTACATAGATCTGATATTGTATATGTTGTTTTGTCTGCATGTTCACTAGTAACCACATCGATGGTGTAAGGGTTATCATGCTCGCCACGGTAGATCGTAGAAACAAGCCACGGTCGGGTCAAACCAATGAGTATAAAATGAGTATTTGCTGCACACAGGTTTATAAGAGTAATAGTCCGTAATCAGGATAATGTGTCCGAGTGGAGTGACACGTCTACCCGCGAATTGTTGTTTCACTGAGCTAGCACTATAAAGATCCAATTAAGCGGACATCATCATCATTTCATTGAATGTCACATGTTTGTCACCATGATATAGCTGCAACATTGCTCATTCGGTGTTAAGCAACACTCACTCACTCGTTAATTATGACCGTAGTTATAAGTGAAATTCCATGTAGGTACACTTAGTCTTGTACTAATTAAATCATATGAAAAGGTATGTTATGGATGTTTTACGCCACTTTCAACAACATTTCACAATATATTTTCACCTAAGACATACACATTATGTCTAATGTACTATATACTTAACATACTTCATATTGTAATTAAGCAAGGGCCGTCGTGGTCGTGATTGTATGCCTATCACCACTAACGTTGTAAGTTCGAATCCCGTACAACATTATGTAATAAAGTTTGTCAGGGATACTCCGGTTTTCCTTCACCAATAACACTGACCGCCACGATATAACTGAAATATTGTTGAAAGTGTAGTTAAACACCATGCCCATAACTCTAGCCCTATATTAAATAAGCGTGGTAATTCTTATCACTAGAATAACATTATTTGTAAAAATGTATTTGATTATAGGGTTCATATATGAAGCAATCTCTCTAATTTGTACTGTTCTTTTATTAATCATCACCCATTGTAATCCCCTTATTAACAATTTTTAGAGAATGTAAATAAACATAAAACGAAGGAATCTCATGGGGGATATAATTGTAATCGTTCCGCTTCGAGTGTGGTAGATCGTGGGTTCAAGTACCCGATCTTGTCAAACTAAAGGCTAACAAATTAGTATTTGCTGATTCTCTGATACTCTCACAGCATTAAAGAGTGAAAACAAAGACTGGCTGGTTGGCATATGATCAGAATAATGTGTCCGTGTGAAGGAACATGTTTACCCATGGACTGTTGTGTCAGGGATACAGAACTATAAAGATCCCACTAATTGTGTTGGTCTAGTACAGAGTGGAGTCCATCATTATCTCATTGAATGGAACTTGTTCCCGTCAAGATATAGTTGCAAAATTGCTCATTAAACAACAATTAGCAAAACGAAGGTTGCATAGATTAGTTTTGCAGATATACTTGAATATATTACAATATTATTCTTTAATGCATATTTCCTTTCTGTTTTTATGTTGCGTGTCCTTCATTTATAAAACAAAAGAGTGGTACAGTAAGTCATGTACTAATTAAATCACATTAAATGGCATGTGGTGGGGAGTTCATACAAACAGTACATGACAAAGGAAAAGTCAGAAAATGTGCGTTTAAGGTATTGTGACGGTAGAGACAAATATTTACACCCCATGGGGAATAAAATATATATTTTTGATAAAACAGCTTGCCGAACAATTAATTCTGTCTCAAGAATGATTAATTAAACGAACTGTAGCGAATGAGACGTTTGTGACAATTTTTCCTTTCATATAGACACAATTCGGTATTTTGAAAAGTTGTCAGAGAATAATCCATTTATTATCACTGAATAACAACATTCTTGATTTAAACATATTTTATTGATTAACAACATATAAACTTTTTTTCAGAATACAATAAAACATAGGATTTCCTAAAAAAACACATGAAAAATTGAAAATAGTCATTACAACATACTCAATTCATTTAACATTGTTTAAATAACTAAAAATTAAAGGAATGAACAAAAAGTGAAATTTTGGGTTGCACTCTGGATATAAATTCACATGATGTATCTGACATTTAAATACATAATGATATGTAGATTCCATTTCTCCACACAAACAATTAGGATTATCAATAATATTTTTTGCATACAAATGTTCGCTTAGAGAACTACTTCTCATACACAGACGAGCGTATAATATTTGTGTCAGTCTTGGACCGTATTAATAATATTTAGGTACATTATTATGATCAACTCTAGAAGTAAGCCTAGATTTGAGAATGGTAAGGGATGTGCAGTCTTTTATTTCTGGGGGTAGAGAATTCCATAATTTTTAAAGTAGATGATAGAAAATAACTAGCATAGAGTGATGTTCGGGTTCTTGGCAACGGAAACGCATTAATACGGAGATATACGTTTTGATCATTACCACAAATTTTTCTCTGGCTGTATTCAAACTAATCAAAAGTAGGGGAACGTGAACAGCCATCGCACGCATTAAAGTGACCGTAGTACATGAATAATAAATGTATAATTCAAATTAATTATTTTTTAAAACGAGCATTATTTAACATACCCGAGCACACCACTTGTTTCATATCTATATTTGTTTGCTATAGATACGTCCACCCTCATATTAAACACATATAGAGATGAAACAAGTGCCTGTGTACCCGAGATACGGCTTTGATTCCACGGTCTGTTTTCTAATGCTACAGTAACACAAATTATTTTGATGAAGAAAAAAACATTTATCTGTTCATGCATGCTTTCTTGTACATGTACATAGTTTTTAAGTAGTTTATTTTACCAATACTACTTAATTATAAAATTATTACATTATATAATTAGTGCATTATTTTAGCATTAATTCGATATATCATTCAGGAATACCACAGATATGACATTTCAAATTCAGTGCCCCGGTATATTTGTTTGATTTCCATGTGCTACCGTAAATCAATATACAATGTAGAGATCGGATAATACAAGGAAGTAAATACAGATCAGCCATGACAGGTACATTGTTAGTAATTTACTTCCGATTATTAACCCATGTTTACGACGCATAGATATAATATATTTCAATTATTGAAAGTTTATTTGCATTATACATGCATAAATGTCTGGTATCTATTTTTAAAACTTGAATTGTGTTGAAATGCATCAATGTACTTTCGATTTCGGATATGCCCTGGTAAGTTCACTTATTTTGAACTGAACGTCTCTGCGGTGGAAATTTTTAAGGCGACACAAAGCATACGTTGGTCTTGGTTGAAATTAAAAACATAATCATTAGTAAAATTTAAACGATTCCATTCTAGTATTGGCACATTGTCATGATGGGGGGGAAAAAAAGGGGGGGCAACTCTAAACTGAATAAACTGAAAACAGATTATGAGATACATATCTTGGGCAAGTCAACGGTGAGATGCTTCTGCATAATAATTTTCCCCGTGAGGAACCTAGAATTATGAAACAAAGAATTCCACACTGTCGAAACAGTTCAAAAATCCAATCGGAAAATCGCAGAAAGAAACTAGCACACAACTTGCACGATCGCTCAATTTCCTGGCTTGATACAGGCACTTCAATAAAAAGTGGTCGGATTAAATTAGTTGTATTATATGTAAGCGCTCTGATTGTTAGTAACAAAATTTGTATGATTTATATAAAATTCCGAGTCAAATCATTGCATGATGAATTAATCTATTCAGTGTATAATGTTTTAGCTGAGGACAAGATAATGTTTTGGAGTTGAAGAGCATGAGAAAGAATAGAAGAGGATAGCTACAAACAGAATGGTACGTAGAAATATACTTTGACCCAGATATTTATAATATTGTTACAAATAAATCCAAATTGACCGGTTAAGCTATTTTTATCAGCTAGGTCATTGCAGCTGGGAACTGAAGTCGGAGGTTGGTAGATAAATTACAGTTGAGTGGACCCGATATGTCATGATGGGTATTAAGTAGCTCCTATAAAAATAATTGTTCTGGTGGAATTTTGTATTGTAGTGCTTATAATTCAAGATGTATTGAAACCCGATAGACTTTAACACACATATGTTTTTGCAAATTTTGGGAATTTTGGGAATTTTGCCGATTATTTAGATACAGTAAATGTTGGTGACTCGATTTGCTTACATAAAAATGGCCGACCACAGAAATGAGAACAACAATGATCAATCGGTAAACATTGACGGTGAACTTTCTGAATCAGCTTAAAATATATTACAAAATCGTTCCCAGGTTGAATAAGAGACAAATAGCTTAAAAAACGTCAAAAGCCTACAACCCCCCCAAAAAGCAACCAAATTAAACAAAGCGAACGACAACCACGTCGCAGGCTGTCACACTCTGTCGGATCAAGCACACGACAAACTATCGAAACAGTCTGGTGCTAAATCTACTAAGGGTCCGACCTAACGTGAAATTGAAATAGCTGATATTATTAGACCTACACTTTAATCTGCCAGGTCTAAATAAATAAAACACCATTTTCAAATTAACTACTGTATTACTTTAAACATATTTTATTGTTCAAAAAGACAAAAGGATAAGACACAAGTTAAACAACTTAGACAGTCTTCTCCCATTACATATATTTCAAAATACACAATTGAACATAATACTATTTAATTACACAAATTTATAGTAAACGTTTATAGTAAATGAAGGCATGAAGAAAAATATAAACAATAAAACAATTAAAACCCTCATGGAGCGTCATTGACTATATGATCAACATATAGATAACCTATTGATACATATCGAACAGACCCAAATGCGTACTACGTGGCAATGGACATATTAACTTCCATTCATCTATTGGGATTTAGTTGCGGAAAATAGTCATGGTAAGTATATATATTTCTATTTATTTTGTAAGATCAAATAGTCTTCACCAAAGATCATCCAGAGGTTTTAATTTCAATTATGATCATTCGAATACCACGTTAACATTTTTGTCAAAATGGTATACCTGTAAGGAAATTCACCTGGTTGTTTTGTTACAATTATACTGAAAAACGACCAGTACCTTTAATATATCTTTGAATAATTAAAAATATTTCACAATTTGTTTCATCTGATAGAAAATCATTTCCAAATAACAAAGTATCAACATTTATTTCTACCCCGTTCATATTCAGTATTGCCAATGACGATAACATTTTACTTCTATATACAATATAACGATTACAAAATAACAAATAATGATCCGAATTTTCGTTTTGGTATCCACATATACAGTTTGGATTTGAAATTAAATTAGTACTATACAAATCTTCTTTCAATGAACTACATTTGTTTCTTATCCTCGTGTGTAATACACTAAGATGTCTATTACCACATGAACAGTGTGCGGATTTTTTCACATTTTGAAAATATATCTGACGGATTTTTGACTTAAAATGAGCTAAAATAGGGATTTGTCGGATATTAAGATCCAACGTATTCCACAGCTTAATAGTTGAAGGAAACAAAGATTGTTGAAGAAGTGCAAGTCTGTTTACTTGTTGAATTATATTTTGACTGTTACGTAAATAATAATTTGAAGTTTCAGAAACTGTAGGTGGTATTAAATCTGATAAATATTCAGGTGCCAGATTATTATAAATTTGGTAAAATAATGTGAGATTTTTAACTTCTCTCCTTACTTTCAATTTATCCCATCCCGTTTCTTTGTAAATAGATGCTATACTAGCGTGACTGGGAAAACCACAAACAATACGAGCGGCTTCAATTTGCACTTTTTCTAAACGATTTGAATTGAATTGGCCACAATTAAACCAAACTTCAGACGCATATTCTAAAATTGGCCTTATAAATGTTAAATACATTTTTTCAAGATAGTTTCGTTTAAGTTTAACTTTAAGTTTTCTTAATACATTTATTTGTTTAGAAGACTTTTCTATAAGTTTATCAATATGTTTGGTCCACTTACAGTCATTACTAAAAATAACACCTAAATGTTTATGTAATTCAAAATCTCTTAATGGAGCACCCTCAAAGTCAAAATTGAAATAAAGTTTTGTGTCTCTGGAACTGAAGACCATAATTTTATTTTGATTGAATTTGACTAACCAACGTTTTGACCAATCTTTTAGGTAAGCTAAATCTAAATTTACCATGTCTTGTAAAGAATCTTTGTCATTTGCAATGTGCCCAATCAATGTATCATCTGCAAATAATCTACCTAAACCAGTCATAGCATCTGCAATGTCATTAATAAATACCAAAAATGATAACGGACATAAAACCGACACTTGAGGCACCCCTGCTTTAAGCTGACCATTGTTTGATAGAGCATCTTTTATCACAACTCTTTGTGTGCGGTTTGATAAGTAACTTTTTAACCAGATAAGCAAATTGTCCCCTATACCATATCTTTCCAATTTGAGTAAAAGCCCTTTTATCCACACAGTGACGAAAGCTTTACTTATATCGGCAAACGTTACACTTGTAAATTGCTTACTGTCTAAAGCTAGTAAAATTCTATGATATAACTCTACAAGTTGATGGGTAGTAGAGCAACCTGGTAAAAAACCTGACTGAAATTTACACAATAATTTATTTCCCTGTAAATGATTAAAAATATGTTTAAAAACTATTGTTTCTAAAATCGTTCCCAGGTGGAACCCAACAAGAGACAAATAGCTTAAAAAACGTCAAAAGCCTACAACCCTCCAAAAAAGCAACCAAATTAAGCAAAGCGAACAACAACCACGTCGCAGGCTGTCACACTCTGTCGGATCAAGCACACGACAAACTATCGAAACAGTCTGGTGCTAAATCTACTAAGGGTCAGACCTAACGTGAAATTGAAATAGCTGATATTATTAGACCTACACTTTAATCTGCCAGGTCTAAATAAATAAAACACCATTTTCAAATTAACTACTGTATTAGCAAACTAAATAATAACGTATATACGATCAAACATAAAAACAAGAACTAACTAAGAACCCAAACTACACGTGCTTATCTTTAATTACATTAATGAATATACATCATTTTCCTAATCAGTAAGGAGGCGTGTCATTAACCATGCAAAGTACCATATGGTTCCATCAATTAATTACATGCCAATCTACATCTGCTCTGAATTCACTAACCAGTATCAGAATCACGATTATAACATCCCCCGCCCATCAAAAAAAATTCCCAAATTTTTAACTGGTTATTGTAATCAGTGCAGAGATATAAAACATTTTTTATATATATACATGATTAAGTAATACAATTTAATATCAAAATTTTAAAAACAAATAAAGCAATTGAAATATTTGGGGAAAATATTCAAAAATGGAAGCATCTAAATAAACTGTTGTTTGTGGGGAAAATAAAATGAAGACAACAACAATCTTTAATATAGAAGCAAAAAAGAAATAAAAAAAACCCATGAATTTGTTGAAATAAAATATTTAAATCGTATATTTTTTCTCTTTATCTCACACATGTGTTTAAGATAAAAATCGGATGATCATCATGTTGTCTGGGAACCAAACAGAAATTAATTATCATTCATTAATTTCCATAAAATCTGACTTTTAATAACAAATTTGTTTTTATAACATGGGGTTGCACTTGGCATCATGTTAGTTTATTTGTCGAAGTATCAAAGGAAATATAACTCTGTTAATCATACAAGAACACAGGATATGAAATCTCAACCTTCCAAAAGAAAACAATAAATTTGATATCTATACTCCCAATCAACATTAAAATACACCTTAATGCTACCATCTGCAGTGTCAAACTGGCCAAGTTTCTGCAATTACTGTGGTACAACATTAAATTGTCACAACTTAATTATGCCTCTTTGTAGACTAATTACCATAATGATTTTAAAAATTAAACTAGCAGAGACCTTTAACTCTTACTGATATTTTCAATAATAATTTCTTAAATATAGCATTCTCACACCTTTCAAGTAACCTTTCACACAAAAGAAAATATTATTAAAATTTAGGTAATTTCTAATATTTCATTAAAACATTAACTTTAGGGACCGACCATTTAACTTGGAGCGGGTTATGGTTTTTTGTTTCGTTCAGAATTTTTTTTTCGGACAACACGAGAGTTAGCATATTTATTTTTTTTGTCGCGCAAAGCTCGAATTTTTTTTTCCAGAATTCAACATTAGGTTATATGACAAACACTCTGAATCAGATTATTTTTTTCCCTCCACCAAAATCAGAATATTTTTTTAGAAAAAAACCATAACCTCCCCCTTCAAGTTAAATGGTCGTTCCCTTACCTACATGCATACTTGATGTTTATTTATCCGCTGTTTTCCGTATGTAGAGCTCTCTGACGTCACACGACTCCAGCAAGTCGAAAAAAAGCCGTCGGACGGCAGAGGAATCTCAGACTAGCTTTCGACATACTGACTGGGATACCATAATAAATGACGACGATTCTACTAACAAGGCTTGTATTAACTTTACCGATAAGTTCCTTACTGTTCATAGCTAAAGAAAGTATATCCCTTAAGATGATACTTTTGAGAAAAAAACCGAGAAATATTTTATGTCGACAAGTTTTACATTTGACTGCAGCACATTCTGATTGGTTGATTAACAGAATCTAACTTTAACTGAAGTATACTGCTATTCTATGTTATCATAATTTATCAATGATTTGTTGTTGTACAGGCACACCACATATTCTCCTTCCTTTCCTATGTTTTAGGATGACATTCTTATATCTATAGAGTATACTGCTATTCTATGTTATCATCATTTATCAATGATTTGTTGTTGTACAGGCACACCACATATTCTCTTTGCTTTCCTATGTTTTAGGATGAGATTCTTATATCTATAGAGTATACTGCTATTCTATGTTATCATCATTTATCAATGATTTGTTGTTGTACAGGCACACCACATATTCTCTTTGCTTTCCTATGTTTTAGGATGAGACTGCTCTATTAATAGACAAACGTAGAAATAATGGTAGGAGACGGAGAAAAACCCTGGAAGATGCCACATGTTTAGAGTAAGTCGTCTTCTACATAGTCACAATTAAATGAACATTGTATTGAATCAACGCTAGAGAAAATGGAGGGGAGGGAGTAATCAAGAATGGACAGTCAACATTGGGCGGGTGGGGGTATTGGGTAGCGAGGGGCGGGGGCAATCAAGAATAGAAAGTTCAGATACGCAGTCAACATAGGGCATTGACTCTTTGTTAGATATTAATTTTGCCCTTGTTAGGTTAGTAAATGAAATAGCAACAATTTTAGAAGAAATGAACAGAAAGGGCATGCATATCATGGAAATATAAAACGAACGAAACCGGTTTTGTTCTCCACAAACATATTTTTATATAGTAATGCTACTACACATTCCCATGCCCTTCTTATCGTCGTTGATAGTAGATAATTAGGAGTAGTTATATAAAATGATTAAACCAATATTTGTTTTTCATTTTATTTGTAGAATTGTTAGAGAATTCTTCAGAAGGATTTGGTTCTGTTTCAGGTATGTATTATATATTGTGTTTTACTTAATATTTAAAAACCTTTAATTCCATTTACAACGGAAAAAACTATTGTATTTCAGCTAATTATTATTATCAATCTCACCAACTGCACATAAGATTGCAAAAAAAAAAGATATCGAAGTCAATTTATATGATATCCTTTATCAAACAACCTCTAGTATCCCATATCCACTTTATTTGAACAAAATCGTTATTTCTATATAGTAATCTGCCAGAATACCGTAGACATATTGGATACTAGTTAAAATATCGAAAAATCAATTGTACCATTATATAACGAAATGACCATATCAGCACCATATTGGACGTATTCAATGATCATGATATTGTGGAAAAATGTCAGATGGTTGGCATTATATTAACACGTGAAAACATTACATAACCGCATCATTTCACTCAGAAGGGGTGGGATTTGGGCCCATACAACCAGTTATAACCTTTATAAGTAAAAGTCTGCGCCCAAAAATATCTATAACATTACATTATTATACTAATACAGAGTTAATATAAAGAATTCGATTTTCGAGGGAGTAAGTCTGATCTCAAACTTTATCGGTCATTGTCCTGGTTATTTGTCGTCTTATTTGACTTGATTGCGGCAGGTCGGTGGTTGTCTCCGGGTTTTCTGGCTTCATCCACCAATAAAACGGATCACTACGATATAAATGACATATTGATAAACACCATAACCACAACCCTATTTGACTTGAGCAATCTCTAATCGTGTTTGAAATATAAGGCGTCAAACTCCAGACAATTATGATGTACATCTTAGTTGCGATACACAGTCATTTTTTTATCAGTTCAAATATTTTGGCTTTCAGTGTACCCAATGAAAGTTATTCCAGAAACGCATCGTCCTCGCTAAATTTAATATCTGCATTTTTATTGATAGGGGTTAGCTCATCGACGTTTCATTATTTTGTAATATTTTGGCAGAATGCCTTTTTAGATTTTATTGATGTATTATTGTTTATGAGATACAAACGGTTGAAACAAGTCAATTTCATGAGACTTTTAAATACACAAATGCAGTTTAAACAGAAGACGCCAGACAATAACAATGGCCGAAAGAAAACAGACAGAAGTACAAACAATGATTTACAAAACACTACACAGAAAACAAAAGATCCTGCAACACGAACCAACACACAAAAATGGGGGTGGGGGGGGGGGGACTCACGTGCCCCAGAAGGGTATTCAGTTCTTGCTCCACAAGTGGCACCCGTCGTGTTACTCTTGTTGAGAAAGTGATAAGTCATGAATGAGGAAGGGACGGGATTGTGATTTCGACAAACGGAACATATCTACCGTCATTTGTGTCACATATATTCTGTAATGTTGAACCAAATTAGGAAAAACAAATAAGAGAAAGTTTTAATAATACTAACAATCTTCCAATGATATATTAAACATGTGTATCGTTATCTTGGTAAGCTATCCATTATGCCCTTTTATCAATTATTCCGAGGTTCTTACAGTTTGTCAAGTATATGTGAAAAATATATTTCATTATTATAATAATTTAGACATTTTTTACAGGAATTTTGGGAAATGCATATTAAGTTGTTTGGGCATCAAATTTAAAAGGTATTTATTTTTTTTAAACTCACGTTTCCCTATATTATCGTCTGTTAACCGTTTGTATCTTATGATGGTTATGGTATTCGTTTTGTTTTCGACTTTCTTATTCTGTTTTGTATGTTGTGACAACTACTAATATTTCTGCTTCATCCTTTTCCTCTATTTCGTTTGTTTCTAAAGAGATCATATTTCCGCGAATGTTTTTGTATATATATTTGGTATTTTCTACAATATAAAATCAAGTTTCATGAAAAAACCCTGTTTGGTGCTTGAAACAGGAACTTACAATTTTGAGCACATGTTCGTGTATCTACTTTGTTGTAGAAGTTACCAGATGCACCCGAGTTCACCCCTCGGTTTTTAGTGGGGTTCGTGTTACTCGATGTTTAGTTTTATGTGTAATGTTTTGCAGATCGTTGTTTGTTCTTTTGTTCTTTTTCTTTTGGCCATGGTGTTGTCTGTCCTTCGATTTATGGATTCTTATTATCCCTTTCATATTTTCAAACTATTCTTATTGCTCGCATAAATGTAATTTGTTTGCTTCCATAAAAAGCGCTGGCTTTCTCATTCAAACTATGTTACAGTCGGCATCATGGGAACTAACAGATGTGATTTCCTTAAATGCTGTTATATAGGATTAAGAATGACAAAAATATCTAACATATTTATTTAGAGAATCAGACTCAATTGTTACTAGTCGAAAACGTCACAATCATTGTCAAGTAATTGTTATGATAACGTTGGTTCTATCATCGGATATTGATGAAGCTCAACTGCGAGATCCATTTTTCACTAACATTTTCATGTCCTTGTCGTCTTTCCCAAATTTAGAAGGGTCGATGCACATATAGGACATGTGTTCTCCGTTGTTGTGTACAACCTCACGGCAAGGGACGTACGCTATTTGTGCGTGGCGTATCAAATACAACTCTCGTTATGGTGTAAAACCACCAATTCACCAATCAGTAGTCCCTTTTCAAGAAGAAGTTCCTTTCACTTTGTAGCATTGTGAAAACTACTGAATGGAATGGACTAATTACAGTTGATAATTGAAGTTACATATATAGGGATTATCTTGATGGACTTAGTTGTATTTTAATACCTCTATGGATGATTTTATTCATGACCTATAAATAATGAATTTCTTGGGGATGACCGAGCTATTTTTAGAGTAGGTGTTTTCCGTAGCACGGCATTTCACTGTAAGATTTTAAACATGCTCTGATATTTTGACAGAACGTAGAGGAATCATGTACGTTTGAGAAAATATATGGACTTGGAAAGGTTAAGCTTAAAATAAAATGGCCAGGTAGGCTCGAAAAAACCCAAATTTAGTAGAAAACCTAAAAGAAATTAATTAGTGGTTTTACACCTTATTAGGGCGGACCAAAAATGGATGCATCATGAATGCCACGATCCTCCCATGCTCAATATATCTTAAAGCAGATCATGGCATGCTGATAGGAGTGTTTTTTGTTGTGTGTGGCCCATTTAGATGCCAATATATGGTGATGACCAGTTTAACTTGGTTTCAGGAAATGCATGGTAATTGTTACGATGTGAGCTGCGCGTGAACCTATACCTTATTTTGAAAGCATTGTCGGTATTATAATTGTTCAAAGACCTTATAGGTGTATTGCCACTAAACATGGGTAACAGTCGAAAAGAACGTATGGGAAAGTAGTACGTAAACACAAAATGGATTCCTACATTGTTGGATAAAAAACCTGATTAGATACTGCAAAATACTGACTGTCAGTAGACACCTACATATTTTAGGATAATTTTAAGCCCATATTTGATATCCTTGTGGTTTTAAATAAAAAATTGATTGCATTGGAAAGAAACCACCTGAATTTGTGCTAAATCGAAAGTGAAAGTAGAATTTTTGACGGTAGACATCTTCCGACTGCCATTAAATGTATGTTGATTTTCGGAGTTGAGACGTCGCGCAAGGTGTTGCGTTATCAAACGTAACGCTAAAAGAACGTTATAAACGTATGGTTTAGAATAAGAATTAAAGGTTGTAGCTTTGTTTGTTTTCTAGCGTAATTTTCAATCCATTTTATATAGAACCATATGCTGGTTATTTTTGTGTGTGTTTGGGATGACATAGTTTACACTTGCATTATAAACGTCTGTCAAATTTACCTTTCCTCGTTTCAAGAGAATATAAAAATACATTGTTTTATTTTAAATATGAAATTAAAAATAAGCAGCCTTTTGAAAATATGTGAAGTAAATATATCAAAGAAATTTTTTACTTATACATTGCTTGTTTCTGAACAAAGAATTCAAACTTCGGAAGATTTGTTTTCCAAATTTGCCCCAAAAAAAAAAAGAAAGAAAAACATAAAAATAAATATAGCATTTCTTATGGTTTCAATTTTCTTTCTCTCTCTCTGATTCCTTTTATAGACGTCCCATTTCGAATTTGATTTTTCCCGTGTTGCTTTATTTTCCGCTTTTGAGTTTTTGTTTCTTTCATTATAAGATTGTTTTTGTTTTTGTCTTTTCGTTTTTGCGTATACTGATCCAGATTTGTTGATAATTTCATTTCTGAAAATAAAGTACACGTATGTAAACATTTTATTTATTTATTTATTTATTTATTTATTTATTTATTTATTTATTTATTTATTTATTTATTTATTTATTTATTTATTTATTCATTTATCACTCATTTAAGTTAGTAAAGGGGGGTTTTATTTGCAAATTGTTCGAAGATCGGTGAGGTATTTTTTTTTTCATTATATCAAGACATTTTGATATTTGACGACGTTCACAGTTCAGCGTGCAATATTGGACATTTTTTGGGACAAGCATTTTCGGGTATATTTGTTTGTTTTTTGAAGTGCATCGAAAAAAAATTACAAATTTGAAATTAATGTAAAAAACGTATTTCTAAAATATTTTCATATATTTTTCTGTTGTGTGAATTATTTTTTTATGATCGTATAATTTTTACCATATGGTTTTAGATTTTAAATTTTAATGACGTTTGACGTCAAAAATGAGACTATTGGACATTTGTATGGGACAAGCATTTTTCGTTGTAATTTTTTCTTTTTACAGTCAATTTCAAAGAAATTTCAACTATACAATGTAGATCAAAAACGTATTTTGAGAATTATTTTCTTTTGTTTTTACGTGGACAATTCAACATGATATGTCGAATTTAATTCTACCATGCGAAGACATTGAATGACGTTTCTGGTTGAAAAATGTAACATTGGACATTTTTGTATAACGGACATTTTTTTATGCAGTTTTCCTATTTCTTGTGAAAATCAAAAGTCATTGTAATATTATGATATATGATAAAAAAGACGTATTTCAGTCATTTTATTTATTTTTTTATTATCAGATACGGTATTTTTCATACGCGTCCAAATCTAAAATGACGTCGACCCTTCTATTATGCCGTCATATGAAAGTGTTGTACAAAATTTCACGAAAATCCGACGACGGGTTCTATACTTTTGTTACACAGATATAGGAGTAAAGGTTGTAAAATGTGTATGACTGTTTAATATTCATAAATCCTAATTATGCTTTATTTAATTGGAAGACAATGTTATTAAACTTAATCTGCTATATTCAGCGAATATCATGATATATAAATTGTAGATATTTACAGGCAGGGGTACTGTATATGTTTATTATGATTACAAATTATTCTGAAATTCGTTAAAAACGCAACACCTTGCGCGACGTCTGAGCTTCCAATTAGGTACCTCTTCCATGAGATATGAGTGTCACTTAGATTAAATTTAAGATGAATCCTGTATGAAAGCTCAATTTTGTTTAGTTTAACATAGAAGTCTATGGAGAATTCTTTAGTGGTATTACTCCTTTTAACCTTTTGATCATATAACCATCTTTCATAATGGAGGGTAATGCAATATTGTAATGTTATTGTTTTATCCTCAGATGAGTTGCCATGATTTTGTGTGTTAAAAGGTATCGAATTTGCCCCCTTTTTTCTACGATGTTCCGATGGGATTTTGGAATGGTTCCGACAGTGGGTATTTTTTTTTTCCATTTCATGACTTCATTGTTATTTGTAGATATAGACCAACATCAGAGGATGACAGTTTATTGGGAAATTCGTAAGCATTAAATATATATTTTTCTTACACTGATTCATAGTATCAAGTCTAGTACTGTGTGGACTTATCTCTGGATTAATAAAGCAAAAAACCACGACGAGTATCATTGGTGGAGTAGGAACTGCTTACGTTTACTTTTTTAATTGCATCAGGGTGGGTTGGAATCAATATACAAAAATCACTCTAAATATACCCAAATGTATAGTTGGAAATGTAATGAATTAAACCTTTATTTATGTGACTGATTATGTTTATCACACAAAAAATAGAATACATGTACACAGTATGTTAGTGTCCTGGTCGTTTATCAAAGAAGAGGCCCACAAAGACACATTCATATTCTTAAGTAAAGTCTTGATGTCAAGGTCCTTCTTGTTAAAATTAGTAACCGTTGTCCAACTCAGAGGAGTGTCCTTCCTTAGTTGCAAATGCTATTATCAAAACCTTAAAATACAATATACTTTATTTGACTAACTATGAATTGTTTGTCACACTAAAGCTGGCAGTTATGCTTTGCTTAGAAAATAATATGATAAAAAAGTAATTTATTTTGAATTTTTAAATTAACAGTCTACATTGTTCATAGTACATATATCTTCAGATGAGGAATTCTACGATCTGAACCGTCGTGGCTATGATCGTATGGTAGTTGGATTTACAACTACTTGTGCAATCAGTGCCTATCAACACTAGAGTTGTGCGTTCGAACCCCGTTCAAGTTGAGGTGTACTCGATACAACATTATGTGATAAAATTTGTCAGTGGTTTTCTCCGGGTACTTTCCTTTACCAATAAAACTGACCACCACGATATATCTGAAATATTGTTGAAAGTGGCTTTAAGCACAATAACCCTAAGCCCTACATTCTAGGATCAATATAGTTCAGATACATCTGTAAATTTATTCCGTTTTTCTGCTATTTATTTCAATTCTCTTTCTCTTCTTTTGACTATGAACATACCTGATGAGTGTTATTCCAGAAATACATGGTGTGTACTAAATATATATCAACATTTTTATTCCTGACATAGTTAGAATATTTGTTTTATTATCAGTCAGGAACAAGAGATATTGCAACTACAAAAAGATAATAGAGATCACAAAAAGAAGTGAGTGTTAAATCATACAATTACTATTCATCTCTAATGGGTAAAGGTTTGGTATGTATCACCTATTTACAATTGACCAGCTATATCGTGAGTACAAGATTAAATGGGAAACGAAATATTAGATAATTAGCGGGATGTACAGATCAGTGAAACCCCCGGAAATGGGTAGATTGAGAAAGCGTTAAAACTAAATGTTGGTATGGTTAGCAAACCCAAGTTAGTGGTGTTGACCAGAAGTAAACGATCTTGACCACGCTAGTAAACGTGCCCCTTTTGTTATCTCTACAGGAGTATTGCATAATGTGGTTGTGGTTTGGACGAGTTACGTCCCCTTTCAACATACTATACTGAAATGGTATATAGTGTATTAACCTTTATAGTTTGGCAGCACATTGAAGATATACAAGCTGTAAGACACGTTTTGAATCGACCAAAGGGGTAATCCGAAGATGGAAATAGAGGAATCACAGACAACGCAAACACTACAAGAAAAATGAAAAGAGACAAACAATGGTGTAGAAAACACTACACAGGAAAAGCAGCTTAATGTATGTATCACCATCGGCCTCTAATAGATTAAATATGACCATAAACTATATTATTCTTACTCTTAGAATAAGCAGACAAATTGACGAGGTGGTTAGTCTATAACAATGGTACGATCAGCATGCATTCTGATATATCGACGATTTATCACAAATATATTCACACAGTACTATAATCACATTAATTTTAATTGACGGAAAGAATTTTACGTCATATATCGACATAGCATTACCCTAGCAGCAGCTGTAGAAATCTACGTACTTGTAAACACTATCAATTTTATAATAGCTTTCAAATATAAATTTGGACTGAATTTCTCATGAAACATGGAAACAGGAAACTACCTTCAAACATACTGTAATCTATATGTATATTATGATCTGGTATGTTGTTTCTTGACTTCAGGTATTCGATTGAAAGCTCATACAATTATAATTACCCCTATAATAAACATATCAGTAAATTATTGATGCTGTGGGTGTAATAAGAAGAGTTTGAAGATACAAAAGTGGTAATTAGAAACTGTAAATCGGAAAAGGACAGACAACACAAACGTCAAAAGGACAAACAAACATCTACAAAACACTACGCATACAACTAAGGATCGCGTAACACCAACCCCACTCAGCTGCATGTACTCCGGAAGGGTAGGGAACTCATATTCTGCATTATAATTGCAAAGCATATATTTTTAGTGTTTTTGTTCATTCGTCAGGTGGCTATGAAAGGATACAATTCAGACCCATTCCTGTGTTCACCCATCTTTCTTAAAGGTATTAATCAGGTATGCATTTTTCAAAAAGATAATTTTGTTAATTTCGGTTTATCATGTGCATGTATTTACAATTATGAGTTCTTCAGCTATCAGCAGGAAAAGATAACCCTAGATAATGAAGTAAAAAGATATGAATATCAGTAAGTATTGTGTCTATATTAGGAATGTATATTGGGTTTTAAAAAATATAATAATAAATGTAATGTGCAAATAAAATGAAAAACCACAATTACACAGTGGGAACAATGTCAAAATCTAATCGAACAATGGTAAAAACAGATGCAAAATGGACAACTCAAAGTTGACAGCTCACGTTTTGGCTGAGTACAGAAAGGTAGTCGTGGTCATAATCATATGGTAGTTGAATCTACAATTACCTATTCAATCGGTGCCTATCACCACTAATGTTATGAGTTCTTATACTGATCATGCCAGGTTTACCCCATACAACATTATGTGATAAAGTTTGTCAGTGACCTATAAAACTGACCTCCACGATATAACTGAAGTGGCATTAAACATCATAACCCTAACCCAAATCAATTTCTCGTTATCCAGTTTCAAGAACATTTGTGGAAATGCATACCATACAGTGCTAGTATTAAAACAAATGTACATTTCAATATTTGTATCCAGAAATACTAATGAAAAATTAAAATTAAAATAAAGATTTTAAAGTACATTTTGTATATTTCAGATTAAGTGAAGCCATGAGTAAAATTAACGCATTGGAAATGTCTAAGAGTGATGCGTTATCTAGGTAAGCTGACAGTTAATTATATTTTTTAGCAATCTTTTGACATGCGCGATCCCGGTACGGAATAATAGGAGGAACCAGTAAATAGTTTACAACAACAGAAGAATGAATGGAATTGTTTCTCTCTATTTTAGAAATATACAACATATTGACACTGAAAGATTTTTTTTAAATATAACTGGATTAACATAGGACATTGTATGCAATTTGTTCTTCTATAAATTACCCTCTCCCTCATAAAATCCTTGCTACACAAAATTCTTGCATTTAAATTTTATAAAATTTTAAATTACCGTTTTGCAGTAATCGCATATTTAGATGCTGAAGTTACCAGCTTTAATAGTTTTATTAGGGCATACATTGTGAAGAGGCTGCAAGGATGTTGCTGGTTTGTCTAGACTTGTTGACAGTAATTAATGGCTTAAGAGTTAGGGTTATGGTGTTTAATGCCACTTTGAACAATATTTCAGTTATATCGTGGTGGCTAAGGCTTAAGAAATCCACAATCCAATTAAAATCATAAAGTAAAAAGACAGTAGTGAAAAAATATAAAAATGTGTATTTGAATGAAGAAAAAAGTCGACACTACCAGAACAACTCCTAAAACTAATAGAAAAATCATCGAAACAGAGACAAGACCACAAACACATAAACTCCTGACCACTCATAGTCCTGGCTTGTCACAGACTCGTTCATGTCACATGCTAATGGGGTGTTGTGTATTTAAAATAAAATAAAAAACAAAACAAAAAAATACCACACTGTCGAAACATTTCTAATACCCAATAGAAAAAGTCTTAGAAAGAGGTAAAGCGTTACCCCTAACACACAAATACATGAAAGCTCACTTTCTTGGGTTGGTACAGGCACTTCAATAAAATGTGGCGGAGTTAATGCTAGTTTTACGAGCATAAATATGCTTTTTATCAGATTGAAAAAAAATATTTAATGTAAAACATCAACAATGGTTATACATTTTTTCCATAAAAAGTCATAGAAAGAAGGAAATAAGAAACACTGAGGTATCCAATATTTCTGGAATGCTGGATATACCATCTCCTATAACACTATAATGTTGTACACTATTTAATATTGTCTAGATAAAAATGCAACTGATTGTAGAATCAAAATACATTGTTTTAATATATAAATCAGGTTAGATAGAGCCACCAGAGAAGTAAATAAGATGAGAAGGTCCAAGGACGATGCTGACTCTAGGTAAAGCTACTGTTATCATTTGCCCTCTAATTTATATCCCTTGTACTAAAAAATTGGAAAGACGAATAATTTAAAAGCGGTCGAACAATACAACCAAAGGGCCTAAGCAGGATAGAAAAAATCGGCTAATGTCACCTAGTCACCTATGCCTGAGGGAGGATAACCTTAGTTCAATCACAGTGTAACAAACATAGACAGGCTTTTCTAACATATTAAAGAGATGACAATGATTCTAAAACATCAACAATAAGCAATAAACAAGATATACACAAAAACAGCTTTGACATATTTCTGTAACAGAGGATTGGATTGGACAACATGGAGAGGTGATTTGAAGCATAGGACAATAATTCAAACTGAAATGGAGTTGAAGGGATACAGTAATGATATGGAATACAGTCGAACCTGTTGTGTATGTGAAATAAAATGAAAAAAAAGGACAAACAAGCATCTACAAAACACTATGCATACAACTAAGGATCGCGTAACACGAGCCCCACTAAGCTGCAGGTGTTCCGGAAGGGTAGGGGACTCATATTCTGCATTATAATTGCAAATCATATATTTTTAGTGTTTTTGTTCATTCGTCAGGTGTTCATGAAAGGATACAATTCAGACCCATTCCTGTGTTCACCCATCTTTCTTAAAGGTATTAATCAGGTATGCATTTTTCAAAAAAAGATAATTTTGTTAATTTCGGTTTATCATGTGCATGTATTTACAATTATGAGTTCTTCAGGTATCAGCAGGAAAAGAGAACTCTAGATAATGAAGCAGAAAGATATGAATATCAGTAAGTATTGTGTGTATATTAGGAATGTATATTGGGTTTTAAAAATATAATAATAAATGTAATGTGCAAAAAAATGAAAACCACAAATACAAAGTGGGAACAATGTCAACATCTAATCTAACAATGGTAAAAACAGAAGTAAAATGGACAACTCAAAGTTGACAGCTCAAACACACATATAGTTGACAGCTCACGCTTTGGCTGGGTACAGAAAGGAAAGGTAGTCGTGGTTATGATCATATGGTAGTTGAATCTACAATTATGTTATGAGTTCTTATACCGATCATGCCAGGTTTACTCGATATACAACATTATGTGATAAAGTTTGTCAGTGACCTCCACCTATAAAACTGACCTCCACGATATAACTGAAGTGTCATTAAACATCATAACCCTAACCCAAATAAATTTCTCGTTATCCAGTTTTGAAGAACATTTGTGGAAATGCATACCATACAGTGCTAGTATTAAAAATATGTACATTTCAATATTTGTATCCAGAAATACTAATGAAAAATTAAAATTAAAATAAAGATTTTAAAGTACATTTTGTATATTTCAGATTAAGTGAAGCCACAAGTAAAGTTAACGCCTTGGAAATGTCTAGGAGTGATGCGTTATCCAGGTAAGCTGGCAGTTAATTAGCAATCTTTTGACATGCGCGATCCCGGTACGGAATAATAGGAGGAACCAGTAAATAGTTTTCAAAAGCAACAGAAGAATGAATGGAATTGTTTCTCTCTATTTTAAAAATATACAACATATTGACACTGAAAGATTTAAAAAAAAATATAACTGGATTAACATAGGACATTGCATGCATTTTGTTCTTCTATAGATTACCCCTCCCCCATAAAATCCTTGCTACACAAAATTCTTACATTTAAATTTTATAAAATTTTAAATTACCGTTTTGCAGTAATCACATATTTAGATGCTGAAGTTACCAGCTTTAATAGTTTTATTAAGGCATACATTGTGAAGAGGCTGTTAGGATGTTGCTGGTTTGTCTAGACTTGTTGACAGTAATTAATGGCTTAAGGGTTAGGGTTATGGTGTTTAATGCCACTTTGAACAATATTTCAGTTATATCGTGGTGGATAAGCCTAAGAAATCCACAATCCAATTAAAATCATAAATTAAAAAGACAGTAGTGAAAAATATAAAAATGTGTATTTGAATGAAGAAAAAAGTTGACACTATCGGAACAGCTCCTAAAACTAATAGAAAAATCATCGAAACAGAGACAAGACCACAAACACATAAACTCCTGACCACTCATAGTCCTGGCCTGTTACAGACTCTTTCATGTCACATTGCTAATGGAGTGTTGTGTATTTAAAATAAAATAAAAAACAAAGCAAAAAAATACCACACTGTTGAAACATTTCTAATACCCAATAGAAAAAGTCGTAGAAAGAGGTAAAGCGTTACCTCTAACACACAAATACATGAATGCTCACTTTCTTGGGTTGGTACAGGCACTTCAATAAAACGTGGCAGAGTTAAAGCTAGTTTTACGAGCATAAATACGCTTTTAATCAGATTGGAAAAAAATATTTAATGTAAAACATCAACAATGGTTATACATTTTTTCCATAAAAAGTCATAGAAAGAAGGAAATAAGAAACACTGAGGTCTAGATAAAAATGCAACTGATTTTAGAATCAAAATAAATTATTTGAATATATAAATCAGGTTAGAAAGAGCCATAAAAGAAATTAATGACTTGAGAAAGTCCAAGGACGATGCTCTCTCTAGGTAAGTATACTTTTATCATGTGCCTTGTAATCTATATACTTTGTACTAAAAACGTAGATATCAAATTTAGTGCACACGACACATTTCTGGAAAAACCTTCATCAGGTACGCTCAAAATCGAAGGATTGGAAAGCGGAATAATTTAAAAGTGTTCGGAGCAATACAACCAAAGGGCCTAAACAGGATAGCCAAAATCGGCTACGGTCACCTATGCCTGAGGGATGAGAACCTTAGTTCAAACACAGTGTAGCAAAGCTAGACAGGTTTTTCTATCATATTAAATAGACGACAAAGATTCTAAGCCACCAATAATAAGTAATAAACAGGTTATAACTTTGATTTAGTTTTGTAACAGATCGATTGGATTGGACAACATGGAGAGGATTAGGGTTATGGTGTTTAACACCACTTTCAACAATAGTTCAGTTATATGGTGGCGGTCTGTTTTATCACTGGAGGAATCTGGAGTACCTGGAGAAAACCACCGACCTGTCGCAAGTCACTGACAAACTTTATCACATAATGTGTTGTATTTAGTACACATAGCCTTGAACGAGATTCAAACTCACAACGTTAGTCCATGAAAGATAATTGGAATCAAAGTACTATAATTAAAACAGAAATGGAGTTTACAGGATACAGTAATGATATGCAATTAAGTCAAACCTGCCTTAAAGGGCACATCTGTATATCAATTCACTGTCAATGAAGAGCTATAAATAGTAAATATAATTTTAAGCTGTATATAAAGGGCAACTGCTCATAAAGATCACATTCCCGGTTTCCTTGGAGTGGCCTTTATAAACAGGTTTGACTCATAGTTTGTATCTCATTTTAAAATGCAACATATTTTAATGTTAATATTTGCTCAAGGATAAAACCATTGCATGTAATAAAAAAGTACATTACTATGGAGCTATGATCATAAATGATGAAGCGCCTAGGCATAATAGGCCTGGTTAATAAAAACATAGATATCAAACCCAGCTCATCAGACACGTTTCTGAAAACAAAAATATCGGATACATGTTGGGTATGATTAGCCGAACCATAACATTATACTACAATTTTTGTATATATTTAAATAGAATAAATAATTTTCGTATCTCCACAGACTATTTTTTTTTGTAATTTGTAATAAAATGTTAAAAGCCATACAATGTCAGTGACAGAATGTATATAAAGTGTACCAATATTTAAGTTATATCCCATCTGTAATATATTACTACGACATATTAAGTCGAGAAAATTATACCATAAACGGTAATAGAAAAATGTGTATACCAATACATAAACAATTAGATAAGAATACCTGTAACTTATTATATATCTCACCAATAATATTTAATATATTAACATAAATCTGAATGAATTATAGACTGAGTGCAATGGTGGGTGCGAAGTTACGGGACAATAATCCAGCCATAACAGACTTAAATGATCCTAATCGACCCATGAAGATTGGTGAACAGTTCAGTGGGGTGTATGAAAATGAATGGACAGACGCATTCCTTAATCTAGAAGATATGAAATCTGATGTGAATGAAAGTGCATGTATCAATGAAGAGGAAGCCATCGCAATCTTACTCAATATTTTAAGGGTGAATACATATTTACACAGGGATGCATTCATCTGTATTTTTGTAAGAGATCCAATTATTAAACAGGGAGTGTTTGGGATCCCACTAACCGGTTTAATTCCACCCCATTTTCAGTACCTGTCCCATTCCGGGACCTCGACTCTCAAACGCCATCATCTTGTGGTCTTTTTTGTTTTTAATGGTTTGAGGTGAGAGGTGGTTGTTCGTTTTGTTCATATTTGTGCAATTGTTTAGCTGTTTAAATTTATGTTCGTAAAAACAAAATGAACTGACTCAAAAACCATGCAAAATCAGAGATAAGTTAGATACAGTTTTATGAAAGGAACGTTAGTAAACTCAGTTCTACGGTACATCATAGCCGCATCAAGATCATATGTTTGCGGGATTTAGATCTATCTATGCAATCAGTTCTGATATAAAGTAACAAATGTTACACATCTTAACTTACATTCCATGATTTTCTGTTGGAATTTTGGTTTACGCCAACACTAACCCAAGTCCCCATAGTATTTATAAAACTGCTGAAATTGATATTAAAAAGGAACACTCTGTCAGTCAATGTTCTCATTCAATAATCAGAATTGTTTGACCTTTGACTCGAACGATTTAAGAAGAGTTTGAAGATACCAAAGGGGTAATCAGAATTCGTAAATCGAAGGACAGACAATACAATGGCCAAAAGAAAAAGGACAGACGGACAAACAACGATCTACAAAACATTACACATAAAACTAAAGATCGTGTAACACGAACCCACATGCAATTACCTTGTTTTTCTTTTTTTTTCTTTTTTATATGAAACACCTGTAGTAGATTGCTTATCTTAATTGTGATTTATTTGCACTTTTTAATCCAATTGATATTTGATCATTATTATCTCGAGGTGTACTCGATAGAACATTACGTGGTAAAGTTTGTCAGTGCCTTGCGACAGGTCAGTGGTTTTCTCCGGATAATCTGGTTTCCTACATCAATATAACTAACTACTATGATATAACTAACATAGCTAACTGCCATGATATAAGTGAAATATTGTTAAAAGTGATGTTAAGCACCATAATCGTAACCCCAACCCCCAATATTATCTCGACAAAAGCTACAAAGTGCACCGGATCATCCTTATGCTCAAACCTGGTCATTTTGAGACGGTAATATATATATATTGTGATTATTGCTGAACTTTCATATCCTTGACGATGTTTTATATATTTTTGCAGGAGGTGAACGAGAAGAGTATTATTGAATCGAAGAGTCAGCTGTCAGGATTGTTGCAGTCAGATCAAGTATGTGCAAATCATGAAATGTTATGGAAAAAGATTTTTAAACCACCAGTATTTCTTCAATTAGCTACAAGCAAATGAATCATAAAAATAAAGACTATATGAAATAATCAATGAGAATGGTAATAGTTGTTTTGGTTAAATTTGTTGTTTTATAAAATAGTGGATAATGTCTGTGATTTTGAGAAAGGTCAAAAATGAAATGTAATTGTTATCACAAAATGTTCCTTTGTATTTTACTTACAAATATAAAATACAGTCAAACGTGTATTAAGAGGTCATGACCCTTGAGACAAGGAAAAAGTGGCCTTATAAGACAGGTGATCCCTTAAAAGAGGTTCAATTCATATAGAATGTTCTATGACAGGACAAGAAAAAAGTGACCTTTTAAAACAGATGACTGCTTAATAGAGGTGACTGTATGGGCAGGTTTGACTGTATAATCAATGTTCATGATGTTGCTACCAACTTGCACTTACAAGGTTTAATATATTGTATGAATGTTTTCACATTAAATATTAGAAAGGATTTACATGGCGACAGTAATATGCAACTTTTCTAGAAACGAGATGTTATTACTAAATCTGCACTCAATAATAAATTATACTGAGAAGAGTTTGAAGATATCAAAATGTTAATCAGAAGCCGTTACAGTAGGAACAATTTTACCATGGAAATTACACCAATTTGATTTTTATTTCTATTATACAGGGCCTTCCTCAAGAGGTGACCAAATCTACAAAAGATGCTCACAAGGCTAATGCTGTTAAACACATTACTGTAATATGCAAGGTACCAATGAATGCATTACTCATGGAACATAGAACGTTGTAACGATATGTTTTCTGTTATCTTTAAATGGTGGTGAGAGGTGTTTTTTGGTGGAAATCTCATAATCTATGCAACATCCAATTAGCATTATGAGGGGATAGGGTTGTGGGTTATGGTGTTTAACACCACGTTCAACAATATTTCATTGATACCACGGCGGTCAGTTTAATCGGTGGAACAAACCGGAGTGCTAGGAGAAAACCATTGCTCTGTCGCATGTCATTGACAAACTTTATCACATAATGGTGTATCGAGTACACCTCGTATCAGCGCGATTCGAACTCACACCTTCTGTGGTGATAGGCACTGATTGCATAGGTAGTTGTAATTCCAACTATTATACGATCACGTCCACGATGAACCCTAATAGCTTGATGAATTGTTACTAGGAAAAAAATATTTGATAAAGTAAAAATATATAAAATATAGTTTACCATCGATTTTCTTATGAATGTATTTAATGTTTGTTAATATTAGTTATTCATTATCGTAAAGTGCGTTTGTTCAATACATGTTATGTTGGAATTGGGTACACCTCTCTCTCACATTCTTTCATTTTTGTTTTTCTCCTTTTCTCTGTGTGTGCGTGTGTGTATGTGATGAAATAATTTGCATGATGAAACAAGGTTTAGTTTTACATTGAATTCACAAGTTATCACTATTCTATTTCAGAAAATAATGTGTGAAGATTCAAAATGCAAGACCGTATTGAAATACACCAGTCATTGTCAATCATACATAGAAAAATGTCTGAAAGTTTGTTACTTAGCCGCTGTACAGGATCCACCCATGTTCATAGATTTTGAACCAGGAGAAGATACTTTCGACAGACAAGTGTACAAGGAATACACACAAATGGGAACGAAAGTCAACTTCCTTGTGTGGCCTGCATTGTTCCTGCACGAAGGAGGTGCATTGATTTCAAAAGGGGTTTTGCAACCAATACCAGACACCAACTAAAAACACATCAGATTTGTAGTATTTAGTTCAACATATTATATATTAAAACAAATTCATTAGTTGTCTTTACATTGTTTCTAGACTGATATGTATGTTCCAAGCCAGTTAAAAATCTAGTTTCTGGCTTGGGACATAAACCAATTAATGAGATTCCATATGGTTGGGAAGAATTATCCGCCCCTTTAATGCTAACACAGACACAGAATACTCAAACCCAAAGAGATGAGTAAAGGAACAAAGTAAGAGAACAAATTAACATTACAAAGTACTGCTTCACTAATGACACCCTTTGTGTACTGTGAGGACGTCATGTACGTTCTTCTGATTACCACTTTGGTATCTTCAAACTTTTCTTAGGACGATATGCACACAAAATAACCTGATTGCACATATTGCACTGAAAATCGCTTTTTCTTTGAAATCGTAACGGACATTAGGCTAAAGTTGTAGCGGACATAACAATACCCAAAATAAAACGTATGTAACATGTAGAAAACCACAGGCTTCATCACAAAAATAAAAGTCAGGGTGAAAGCAGGTTTACCCAATAATTACCACATATAAGTGGGACATGTGTATGGACAGAAACACGTGTAGTAGCATTCAATTAAAAAATATATACATGTATACTGAACATGAAACTGGTATGAAAGCAATAGAGAATGCCGATTAATACCTTATTGAGATTGACTGTTTTTCTGATTATACGCAACATCATTTAGATAACATTGTTTTTTTTGTGCAAAATATACCATTGTATATAAACGTTAGAGTATACCGAAAGGGCAATGAAAATGGACAATCCAGAGAAACTAGCAGCATAGGGTACACGGGCGAAGAACAACAAAAGAAAAACTCCACACAATGTTGGACACTACTATACGAAATAAACACAAACAACTTAAATAAGACATGATTCCTCCTACAAACAACTTGGGGTAAAGACGAACCGAACATTGAAACATTTATGGCATGGTAGTAACATGATTTAGATATTTTCCGGATATTGGGAATAATTTCATTTTGCATCTACTGAAATATCGATCATTTGTGAAATACAGGGTCTCTAAAAAATAACTTGTCGATGATGTGGATGCTCATCGTTGTGATGGTTTGTCATAATTGTTTATTACAGATTTTTCTAATGGACTTTGGAACTGTTTCGACAGTGTGGTATGGGCTGTTTTTCATTTTTTATGAACAATCATAACACTTAACGTGTCTTGATGATCTCAACAGTGGTCTTTAATTCCTATTTCTTCAAACAAAACTTTCCTTTTTTATGTTGTTGTTTATTTACTATGCTATTATATACATACGCTGTACTAAATGTATTAGTACTAGTGCAACCCCGCCACTTTTTCCTGAAGTGGCCGTATCGAGCCAGGAATGTGACCTTATGTGTATTATGGGTATCGAATGTGCCTCTATCTACGGTTTTTCTATTGGAGTTAAGAACTGTTCCGACAGTGTGACATTATTGTTTTGTTATTCATTTTATTAGCTAACAGAGGTGTTATTTAAATAAAAAATGTCTTAAACCACACACACATGTTTTATGGTTTAATTGCTACTGTTTATTTTTATACTTAGACAGAAGAATGTAACGTATTTAAAACACTGAAATAAAATTATAGTCAACATTTCTGGGTTTCAGGTCGTTCCGGCCCCAAGTCGATTCAGACCCATTTGAAATTAAATACTTTTGAACTGAAATACACAAGTGTTTATCATTTCAAAATGTTTTTGATCGATTTTAATCTTAAAAATTCAAACATTAGAATTTGTTGTGTGTAATCAAGAAATCAATGTACTCGTTATATAAATATATTAATTACAATTAAATGATGATTATACAGCAGTTAGTACTGATTAGTGCATAAGTCTTTGATTATACTCTAAATTAAGCTACACTCAAGATATTTTATTGTTTGATATCATGATATCGCCAATCAATTTGAACAATTTATAAAATCAAGTGTAGTAAAAACATACAAGAACTCAAAACCCAAGCTAATTTTAGGGTGTGAGAAATTTGAAAGTCTTTGTTCTGCCGCGCTGTGGCTATAAAAAGGGAACTATGACTGTAGCTTTCATTCATTCCTTCCGTGATGTCTTACCCATGTGTAGTGTGTTCCAGACCTGTCAGACCGCGGCAGCAAGCTGTAGAGTGGGACTGCTGTGGAAACTAGTTATCTCCCGCTTATCATTCGGAACATACTTTCTGTTTGACTTTCAGGTTTGCTAGTTTATAACGTAATATTTATAATAGGGCCGAATCGACTTGGGCCGGAACGACTTGGGTCGAAACAACTTGGGGCCTGAACGACTTGGGGCCGGATTGACCTGATACCAATTTCTGTTTGCAAGTGAATGTTTCTAAATTTATTTGTTGTATCTGTAAAACGCATTGTAATTTAGGACTCAAGTATTGATACATGTACTATGATACCTGTCCAATAAAACATCGTTCATATTAGTTTTAATTTAAACCAAAATGATAATGGTTATTAATCTCATTTGATGATGATCGTCTTAATTCTGAAAAGTTTGAAGGTGCCACAGACGTAATAAGTTACCGTATATTGAATGAAAAGAAAAAAGTTTGAAGGTGCCACAGACGTAATAAGTTACCGTATATCGAATGAAAAGAAAAAAGATGAAAATACAAACAATGATCCACAAAACTACTAATAGAAAATAAAAGATTGAGCAACACGAACATCACTAATAATTCGGATGCTCCGGAAAGATAAGCAGTTCCTGTTCCACTAGTGGCGCCTATCATGTTACTCATGCACAATTATGTTGGTTAGTCATGAACGAGGATAAGACTGGTTAGTTTTCACAATATTGACGGGTATCACACAGAGAGAAGGCCAAGTCATTGCTTCACAGTCACATGTTACTCTCTCCTGGATTATATGACACTGATCATTTGTTATTTTATCTTTTGTTATTTTTTTTTATTTATCTCTCGATAGTTTATTCACGTAGATTTTATTGGTAATACTCTAGATATCATGCCGACTGAATATAGAAATACGTTTTTGTTTCAGATAGGGTATGTATCTTTCTGCTATTGGTTATTCGAAATTTGGAAACAAAATGTGTATATAGAAAAAATTCTGAATTCATAAAGAAATGATTGGAGTACTTTTTAATCTAAAGGTGTGATTCCAAGTCTTAAGATACCTCTGTGTCATTGCCACCCTCGTCCCATCAGGATTCACCTCTTACAAAAATATACACAAGTACGTGTATACGTGTTTATGTCACATAGGATACAGTACTATTGAAAAACTCGGCCTTCACCCGAGTACTCATCCGAAAAAGAAACTCGTTATATCCAATACAGGCAAATTCTTTTGTTTCAATAATAATGTATCTAACTTGTACAATAATAGTGTTGTTGACAAAATATATGGTGTGGCATATATCTTTACACTTTTAATGTTTAGAAAGCCAAATAAGACAACAAATAACAAAAATAAAACGACAAATTTGTATCGTCAACGTCCTTTCGATTCTCGTTTATATTTAGATAGTTCAGGGTCTTTCGAGTGAAAAGAATCGCTTATATTTAGATATTTCAAGGTCTTTCAAGTGTCCCAAATCTTCACCTGTGGTTTGTCTGATTTGTTATTGCTTGCGGTCGTATCGTTAGTTGTTTTTGTATTGCGAGAATAAATCTTAAAAGTTCACATACTCGTCAGTTCTGAACATAAATTATGCCAGATCTGAAATACTTACTTTTTTAAACAAATTGTTGATATTATTTTTTACAAAGCTTACTATCAAGAGTCATATATACTAATTATAGCGTATAGTAGTGTGGTCACCGTAGCCGAGTGGTTAGATGGAAGTTTTGAAAGTCAAAGTAAACTTGAAAAGCCCAACAGTGGGTCGAAAGTCCCAAAATATGCTTAACACGTTTTTAAGCCTAAACCAGTAAAAGGTTAAAGTTCATATATTCAGTACAGCGGCCACTATAAGTGGCCTTTATCATCGGCCTCTATTACCGGCCTGTTTGTGGTACTGTCGTGTACCCGATAAGGAATGGTCATTTCAAGATGGCGGATTGTACATCATCAAAAAGGTAGGTGTGAAGATATTGACTATTATCGTTCTTTATAGGTTTTCTTAGTGTCTATGAGTTACACGCTTAGATAGGGCAGTCTTTTTTCTACTTCACCATTAAGTCAGTAAAGCTTGATCCTTTTGTTTTTATCGCAAACTGCCTTCGGTAGTTGATCAATGCAACAATTCCTACCGCCTAGTGACTTTTTATATTAATATGTTGATGCCAATATTATTCAAACATGTGAATTGTCCAACAAATGTCATTTCAGCCTTTGACAAGCCTTGTATCCCTCTTAAAACGTCTATGGAAATTGTGTTTATGTCACGGAACGGTCACGACAAAAACATGACACAAATGTATGGGAATGGTCTCATGTTTTGGGTGAAGGAATGGACTTTCAAGCGAAGGAATGGTCTTTTTTGTTTAGGAATGGTCTCCATCATATAAGATATGCTTATTAATAATATTATTGAAGTTCGTTTCCGTTTGTGGTCTTTAATGTAAATCTTCTTATTTCATATGATCAATCTTGCCTTAAAATACCCGAAATGCCTTATTTGCTATTAAATTGTTATAATCTTTTCCATTTCATTATGCAATGTTTCTTTTATCTATAGGTACAAGTGTTACTACTGCCAATTTGATACTTCCAATCACCAAGCCATAGTGGACCACTGCTGCCAGAATTATCGGGATGAAACATTAAAATTTAGATCTTTTGAATTTAACACTAATGTAGGTAAATTTGGTTAAGAACTCTTTCAGCAATTGTACACATAATGGTTTATTCTTTGTGATATTGACAGGGAGTCATTTTTTACATAAAAATATTTTTGTTAAAAGAAATATTCATTGTTATTTAAATAAATTATATGAAATCAACTCTTTATATCTTTATTATCAATTTGCAAACAATTACAATTATAGTCATTTGATCCAGAGAAAAATGTGAGTAGTCCTGAAGATATAATCCTCTCCGAACATGTGGAAGAATCTCTGCCTCGTGAGCTCTGTGATATTCCCTGACAGTTTGTGGTTACAGTAATTACATGTGATACGTTTTTGTTCACCATGGCTGGTCGGATGAGCCAATAGCTCCCCCTTTTCACAAAATGCTGCTGTGCAAGAATCAGTGGTACATTTAATTTTTATCTCTTGTTTTAAATGTTTTCTCAGGCGATGTCGTCTGAGACCACTTCTACTTTTCAGACATTTTCCACAGTCCTCGCATATAAAATCATTCTCTGAGGCGTGGAAAAATGTATCCATCACAGTAAACCTGTAAAAATGAGAAATACACGATATATCTATTGAAGATTTAAGCAACCTCGTATATTTTTGTTTTCATGAAGTAAATACATGTACTGATTTTAAACACAGGAAAATTAAAATAATATATGTGAACTGAAGCACCTATGTACGAAAAAACTAATACATAAACCTAACAGTGGTCTAGAATTAGTGGTAAGAAAACCGAAGATCCAGAAAGTAAAAGAAAAGAAGAAAAAAATAATAATAAAAGTTGAGAACATCAGTCCAAATAAAATCGTGGTGTGTACTGAAATGGTGACGTATTATACATAACTTCCGGGGTCCGGGTGGCTCAATGAGTTAGGTCGTTGGATATAACAACTCATACAAGCCTATCACCAATACGCGCCCGGCTTTGTAAATTACAAAAAAGGGTGCACTCGACTCGCAGCTGCAAGTGATACAAGTTTACTAGTTGCTTGCCCATGGTCGATGGTTCTCTCCGGGTACTCCGACTTCCTCCACCACTAAAACTGGTCACCATGATATAACTGAAATATTGTTGAAAGTGGCGCTAAGCACCAAACATTTTAAAAAATCAATACATAACTGCCTGTAGTTGAGGAGTTTCGCTAGATTACCATACGAAGAAAATATCACTTGAGACGCACTAGGGTAGGAATTCCACGACAGAAATACACTAGTGTATTTCTTCCTTACGGAATAAACACACTAGTGCATACTGCAAGGTAGAAATACACTAGGGTATGTACGTTCCCGGACATTCTACACATCGGAAAGAAAGTACGCTTACAGTATATCAGAGAAGCGAGTGGTATGTCGTCATATTGACAAACCAATTAAAATACATAACAGTGAATGTAGTAAGACAAGAAAATTAAGATTTTATGCGAGTGTTAACACTGGATGAACGACAAAGCCATTGCTCCCGCTTTACATCCGATATGTTCAATCAGACCATTCCTTGGCTTGAAAGTCCATTCCTTCACCCAAAACATGAGACCATTCCCATACATTTGTGTCATGTTTTTGTCGTGACCGTTCCGTGCCATAAACAAAATTTTCATAGACGTTTTAAGAGGGATACAAGGCTTGTCATAGGCTGAAATGACATTTGTTGGACAATTCACATGTTTGAATAATTTTGGCATCAACATATTAATATAAAAAGTCACTAGGCGGTAGGAATTGGTGAAATAAATTGGATTCTACGCCTCGATATCTTTGTCGCTGCATTGATCAACTACCGAAGGCAGTTTACGATAAAAACAAAAGGATCAAGCTTTACTGACTTAATGGTGAAGTAGAAAAAAGACTGCCCTATCTAAACGTGTAACTCATAGACACTAAGATAACCTATAAAGAACGATAATAGTCAAAATCTTCACACCTACCTTTTTCATGATGTACAATCCGCCATCATGAAATGACCATTCCTTATCGGGTACACGACAGTGTATGTGGTATTGACTGAAAATCGGTTGAAAACGACAATCTTTTGACTATGAACGTTCCCGATGATAGAAAATATTCCAGAATATAAATGCTTTGTGAGTACTCAATTAGATATTTACTTTTTGTTATTGATACCTCCGCTGGTGGACTTTTACAGATATTACAGAAATGGTTATATAATTATGGGGTCTGACTTTTTACTCAAATACACCCAAATATACCCAAATACACCCAAATACACCATAAAATCGTATGTATTGTATTAGTGAAAGGTTCTATATGAATTATTTTTCATAAAAAAAATCAAATTTCATAAATTTGTCACAAGAGTAATCAAAATGATCAATTTTATAACTATTATAAACATCGATACACCAACATGGTCGCTTCCACAAATACAAATGTACCCAAAGACTCAAAATTCATATGGTACATGCATGTGTTACTTACATACAACAAAAATATTTCTTCCAACACTCTTTTAGTTATCTTATTTATTTATCTTATTCTTATATAAAAATATATATGAAAACGGGAAATTATCAGTATGCTCCTTTTTTTTCGGTGATCAGACATACCACTTTCTCACATAGCAATCGCCTTAAATCAACGGCATCAGTTTTAAAAAGACTAAAATTGTTTTCAGTATCAGAATTTCTGTAAAAATATAAAAACAATTTATATATATCAGACATTTGAAAGACGAAATTTTAATGTATATTTGGGTATATTCGTGATTGTAAGCGAACCGACCGAGATCCGTGAAAAAATAACGATAGAGGAGCTATTAAATCATTAATTATTCATAAAACATCTCAAAATAATAGAAATAATACAATTTGAAGCTCTATTTGGGTATATTTGGGTGTATTTGGGTAACAAGTCACGCCGATAATTATGCTTGAAATTTAGTTACAAAAGTAAATTAATTTATCAAAACCACGGAATTACCAGTTACCACCCCCTTGCTTAAACTTGTTTGCATATTTATTTTCAATAAAAGGTCCCTATTATTTCATCCCCCTAAGGCCTTTCCTTAATTTAACTTGTTCGTGTCAATATTCATGCAATCTTATGCTTGCAGCAACTTACATATGTCGACCTTATATATACTCTTATTACCAAAATATAAATGTATACATATAGCGTCGACACATGTGAGAATTGTTACTGAAAATAAATATGCAAACAGAAAGTTAATAAAAAAAAAGAGGTGGTGGTGATAATTTCGTGCCACAAGCGCATATGATTAAAACTAATGCCTGTCTTCCTCAGACAAAGGTGAAATTAGTCGATTTTGCATATCCTCTTTAGGCTGTTTGATGATTATTTGGCCTTCCAATCTTTTTGCTATGAGCACTGACTACTTGGCAATCAAATCGACGGTCATGTGTAAGTCTCTAGACAACAAAACTTAAAGGTAGTATGGAGGTGTCGACTCACGTTAGTCAGAGGAGATCGGAGGTAAACGACTTTTGCCACTGTTTGCTATGAGCGTGTCTGATGAAGCATTATTTACTTGGCAATCAAACCGACGGTCATGGGCAAGACTCTAGACAATAAAACGCAAAGTTAGTAATGAGGTGTCAACTCACGTCAGTGAGAGGAGGTCAGAGGTAAACGACTGGAACATAGATGTCATTTTTTTTTCTACATAGATCTGATATTGTATATGTTGTTTTGTCTGCATGTTCACTAGTAACCACATCGATGGTGTAAGGGTTATCATGCTCGCCACGGTAGATCGTAGAAACAAGCCACGGTCGAGTCAAACCAATGAGTATTAAATGAGTATTTGCTGCACACAGGTTTATAAGAGTAATAGTCCGTAATCAGGATAATGTGTCCGAGTGGAGTAACACGTCTACCCGCGAATTGTTGTTTCACTGAGCTAGCACTATAAAGATCCAATTAAGCGGACATCATCATCATTTCATTGAATGTCACATGTTTGTCACCATGATATAGCTGCAACATTGCTCATTCGGTGTTAAACAACACTCACTCACTCGTTAATTATGACCGTAGTTATAAGTGAAATTCCATGTAGGTACACTTAGTCTTGTACTAATTAAATCATATGAAATGGTATGTTATGGATGTTTAACGCCACTTTCAACAACATTTCACAATATATTTTCACCTAAGACATACACATTATGTCTAATGTACTATATACTTAACATACTTCATATTGTAACTAAACAAGGGCCGTCGTGGTCGTGATTGTATGCCTATCACCACTAACGTTGTAAGTTCGAATCCCGTACAACATTATGTAATAAAGTTTGTCAGGGGTACTCCGTTTTTCTTCACCAATAAAACTGACCGCCACGATATAACTGAAATATTGTTGAAAGTGTAGTTAAACACCATGCCCATAACTCTAGCCCTATATTAAACAAGTGTGGTAATTCTTATCACTAGAATAACATTATTTGTAAAAATGTATTTGATTATAGGGTTCATATATGAAGCAATCTCTCTAATTTGTACTGTTCTTTTATTAATCATCACCCATTGTAATCCCCTTATTAACAATTTTTAGAGAATGTAAATAAACATAAAACGAAGGAATCTCATGGGGGACATAATTGTAATCGTTCCGCCTCGAGTGTGGTAGATCGTGGGTTCAAGTACCCGATCTTGTCAAACTAAAGGCTAACAAATTAGTATTTGCTGATTCTCTGATACTCGCACAGCATTAAAGAGTGAAAACAAAGACTGGCTGGTTGGCATATGATCAGAATAATGTGTCCGTGTGAAGGAACATGTTTACCCATGGACTGTTGTGTCAGGGATACAGAACTATAAAGATCCTACTAATTGTGTTGGTCTAGTACAGAGTGGAGTCCATCATTATCTCATTGAATGGAACTTGTTCCCGTCAAGATATAGTTGCAAAATTGCTCATTAAACAACAATTAGCAAAACGAAGGTTGCATAGATTAGTTTTGCAGATATACTTGAATATATTACAATATTATTCTTTAATGCATATTTCCTTTCTGTTTTTATGTTGCGTGTCCTTCATTTATAAAACAAAAGAGTGGTACAGTAAGTCATGTACTAATTAAATCACATTAAATGGCATGTGGTGGGGAGTTCATACAAACAGTACATGACAAAGGAAAAGTCAGAAAATGTGCGTTTAAGGTATTGTGACGGTAGAGACAAATATTTACACCCCATGGGGAATAAAATATATATTTTTGATAAAACAGCTTGCCGAACAATTAATTCTGTCTCAAGAATGATTAATTAAACGAACTGTAGCGAATGAGACGTTTGTGACAATTTTTCCTTTCATATAGACACAATTCGGTATTTTGAAAAGTTGTCAGAGAATAATCCATTTATTATCACTGAATAACAACATTCTCGATTTAAGCATATTTTATTGATTAACAACATATAAACTTTTTTTCAGAATACAATAAAACATAGGATTTCCTAAAAAAACACATGAAAAATTGAAAATAGTCATTACAACATACTCAATTCATTTAACATTGTTTAAATAACTGAAAATTAAAGGAATGAACAAAAAGTGAAATTGTGGGTTGCACTCTAGATATAAATTCACATGATGTATCTGAGTTTTATGACTATTTTTCGGACATTTAAATACATAATGATATGTAGATTCCATTTCTCCACACAAACAATTAGGATTATCAATAATATTTTTTGCATACAAATGTTCGCTTAGAGAACTACTTCTCGTACACAGACGAGCGTATAATATTTGTGTCAGTCTTGGACCGTAATAATAATATTTAGGTACATTATTATGATCAACACTAGAAGTAAGCCTAGATTTGAGAATGGTAAGGGATGTGCAGTCTTTTATTTCTGGGGGTAGAGAATTCCATAATTTTTAAAGTAGATGATAGAAAATAACTAGCATAGAGTGATGTTCGGGTACTTGGCAACGGAAACGCATTAATACGGAGATATACGTTTTGATCATTACCACAAATGTTCCTCTGGCTGTATTCAAACTAATCAAAAGTAGGGGAACGTGAACACTCCCATCGCACGCATTAAAGTGACCGTAGTACATGAATAATAAATGTATAATTCAAATTTTTTTTTTTTTAAAACGAGCATTATTTAACATACCCGAGCACAGACACTTGTTTCATATCTATATTTGTTTGCTATAGATACGTCCACCCTCATATTAAACACATATAGATATGAAACAAGTGCCTGTGTACCCGAGATACGGCTTTGATTCCACGGTCTGTTTTCTAATGCTACAGTAACACAAATTATTTTGATGAAGAAAAACACATTTATCTGTTCATGCATGCTTTCTTGTACATGTACATAGTTTTTAAGTAGTTTATTTTACCAATACTACTTAATTATAAAATTATTACATTATATAATTAGTGTATTATTTTAGCATCAATTCGATATATCATTCAGGAATACCACAGATATGACATTTCAAAGTCAGTGCCCCGGTATATTTGTTTGATTTCCATGTGCTACCATAAATCAATATACAATGTAGATATCTGATAATACAAGGAAGTACAATACAGATCAGACATGACAGGTACATTGTTAGTAACCCATGTTTACGACACATAGATATAATATATTTCAATTGTTGAAAGTTTATTTGCATTATACATGTATAAATGTATTCTGGTATTTATTTTTAAAACTTGAATTGTGTTGAAATGCATGAATGCACTTTCGATTTCGGATATGCCCTGGTAAGTTCACTTATTTTGAACTGAACATCTCTGCAGTGGAAATTTTTAAGGCGACACAAAGTATACGTTGGTCTTGGCTGAAATGAAAAACATGTAATCATTAGTAAAATTTAAGCGATTCCATTCTATTAGCACACTGTCATGATGGGGAAAAAAAGGGGGGGGGAGCAATTCTAAAAATAAACTGAAAACAGATTATGAGATTACATATCTTGGGCAAGTCAACGGTGAGATGCCTTTGCATAATAATTTTCCCTGTGATGAAACTTGAATTATGAAACAAAGAACTCCACACTCGAAGCAGTTCAAAAATCCGATAGGAAAATGGCAGAAAGAAGCTAACACACAACTTGCACGATCGCTCAATTTCCTGGCTTGATACAGGCACTTCAATAAAAAGTGGTGGGATTAAATTAGTTGTATTATATGTAAGTGCTCTGATTGTTAGTAACAAAATTTGTATGATTTATATAAAATTCCGAGTCAAATCATTGCATGATGGATTAATCTATTCAGTGTATAATGTTTTAGCTGAGGACAAGATAATGTTTTGGAATTGAAGAGCATGAGAAAGAATAGAGGGGGATGGCTACAAACAGAATGGTACGTAGAAATATACTTTGACCCAGATATTTAAAATATTTTTACAAATAAATCCAAATTGACCGGCTAAGCTATTTTTATCAGCTAGGTCATTGCAGCTGGGAACTGAAGTCGGAGGTTGGTAGATACATTACAGTAGAGTGGACCCGATAGGTCATGATGGGTATTAAGTAGCTCCTATAAAAATAATTGTTCTGGTGGAATTTTGTATTGTAGTGCTTATAATTCAAGATGTATTGAAACCCGATAGACTTTAACACACATATGTTTTTTGCAAATTTTGGGAAAAAAGACTTTTGCCGATTATTTAGATAGAGTAAATGTTGGTGACTCGATTTGCTTACATAAAAATGGCCGACCACAGAAATGAGAACAACAATGATCAATCGGTAAATATTGACGGTGAACTTTCTGAATCAGCTCAAAATATATTACAAAATCGTTCTCAGGTTGAACCCAACAAGAGACAAACAGCTTATAAAACGTCAAAAGCCTACACCCCCCCCCCCCAAAAAAGCAACCAAATTAAACAAAGCGAACGACAACCACGTCGCAGGTTATCACACTCTGTCGGATCAAACACACGACAAACTATCGAAACAGTCTGGTGCTAAATCTACTAAGGGTCCGACCTAACGTGAAATTGAAATAGCTGATATTATTTGACCTACACTTTAATCTGCCAGGTCTAAATAAATAAAACACCATTTTCAAATTAACTACTGTATTAGCAAACTAAATAATAACGTATATACAATCAAACATAAAAACAAGAACTAACTAAGAACCCAAACTACACGTGCTTATATTTAATTACATTAATGAATATACATCATTTTCCTAATCAGTAAGGAGGCGTGTCATTAACCATGCAAACCATATGGTTCCATCAATCAATCACATGCCAATCTACATCTGCTCTGAATTCACTAACCAGTATTAGAATCATGATTATAACATCCTCCACGCATGAAAAAAAATTCCCAAATTTTTAACTGGTTATTGCAATCAGTACAGAGATATAAAACATTTTATATATATATACATGATCAAATAATAATATTCAATATCAAAATTTTAAAAACAGATAAAGCAATTGAAATATATGAGGAAAATATTCAAAAATGGAAGCATCTAAATAAACTGTTGTTTGTGGGGAAAATAAAACGAAGACAAAAGAAAAAAGTCTTTAATTAGAAGCAAAAATAAAAATAAAAAAACATGAATTTGTTAAAATAAAATATTTAAATGTATATTTTTTCTCTTTATCTCACATATGTGTTTAAGATAAAAATCGGATGATCATCAAGTTATCTGCGAACCAAAACAGAAATTAATTATCATTCATTAATTCCCATAAAATCTGACTTCTAATAACAAATTTGTTTTTATAACATGGGGTTGCACTTGACATCATGTTAGTTTATTTGTGGAAGTATCAAAGGAAATATAACTCTGTTAAACATACAAGAACACAGGATATGAAATCTTAACCTTCCAAAAGAAAACAATAAATTTGATATCTATACTCCTAATCAACATTAAAATACACCTTAATGCTACCATATGCAGTGTCAAACTGGCCAAGTTTCTGCAATTACTGTGGTACAACACTAAATTGTCACAACTTAATTATGCCTCTTTGTAGACTAATTGCCATAATGATTTTAAAAATGAAACTAGCAGAGACCTTTAACTCTTACTTATATTTTCAATAATAATTTCTAAAATATAGCATTCTCACACCTTTCAAGTAACCTGAACAAAGTTACTCCTTTTCACACATCTTTCACACCCAAGAAAATATTATTAAAATTTAGGTAATTTCTAGTATTTCATTAAAACATTAACTTTAGCTACATGCATAATTGATGTTTATTTGTCTCTGTTAACCTTAAAACTATCTTTCCACTTTTTTCTCAATCAATCAATATTGACACATGACATATCATATCAATTAACAATGGTCATCAACAACAAACAAAATCAATGGGTTTGTTCCCATTTCGCCTTAGTTGAGTATGCACATATTAAAAAATATTCCCATTTCGCCTTAGTAGAATTTTTATGATAAGATATACCTCACTAAGGCAAAATGGGAAGTTGTGTAAACACTAATTAATTAGGTGTCATTTGTTTGTTTTGCAATTTAGTTGTAATAAGGTGTAAATATGGTTTAAAGCAAATAGATAAAATAAGAATAAAAAATGGTATCAATTGTATTAAATAATGATATGATAAAGAACTACAATATATATGGTGATGAGAATAAAGATATATAGATGGTTTTTTTACAACAAATGAAGCACATTATATATTTAGGTAGAGTAAGAAAGTTATTTATATAAATCATATCTTAACCACAATATAAGTTTGCACTATAAGTAAGATATATAAATCATATCTTAACCACAATATAAGTTAGCACTATAAGTAAGATATATAAATCATATCTTAACCCCAATATAAGTTAGCACTAGAAGTAAGATATATGAATTTTATTTTAAACACAATTTTAAGTTATTTTTCAAATTGTTCAATTTTACCATAATTAATTGCCAAGTTTTAACAAATACGAAGCTGCGTCACCATACTCAATGAATGTCTTGGCACCAGTAGTCGATTCTGTCTTCAGTGTTGCTAGTCTTGTGTCGATTTCATGGTATTTCTTTGCTCTTTTGCGTACATGTCCACTATTTGAGTACTGCTCCATCTTTGCTTCGCTGGCTGCCTGTTCCTTCTTCAATTCGTCTATTATCTTGTAATTTGGAAGGATGTGCTACGCCGACTCTTTTTCAGTTTGTTGTTCCAGCCTTCCAGATGGTTATTAGTTCTTGATCCTTCAGTTTGGTAGTGGTTCCAGGTTGGTTGAGAAAAACGTCCTTCTATCCAGGTCTCAATTTCATAATAAGTTAGTTGGTGGTAGAGGTTTTTGGCGTGATCTATACAGTAAAGACTTTTTAGTGTCAAAAGTTGGTAGTTTAGCAGCTATTTCCCTGGTCTGGGCATCCCATGGAGCATCTCTGAGCTTAGATATTTCTTCATCATAAATAGATGGAATTTGCTTTAGCACAGTTTTAGTCCTGAATCGAATGGTACTGGGTATCTTTCTGCCCTCTACTGCAGCTTGGTCAGGCAAAACTATGATATCCAACCTCAGACTTGACAGTTTATATATCATTTGCTTAAAGAAGTTAGTACTTTTTATCTTTATGACCCTTTGTTTCTATTTTTGTTATAATTCTATCAGCATCCGAGCTCAAAAATGAACTCATGCCAAATCTTCCTCCTTATTAAACAGTATATAAGCTAAAATAATGATAAGTCCAAATCTGTTTTTAATTAATGGCTGTGGTATAATTTTGTCACTTTCAAATATTATTTTTAATTCATAATTAGGAAAAAATAATTTTATATTGTTATCATGAATAAATATTTCATACATTTTTCAGTGATTCAAAAAATATTTCATTCCAAATTGATAATTCTTAAAAGTATTGGTTTATATAACTTACATATAATGACTTGAATTTATAATTAAAAAGAATGAGTTTTGAAATATTACAACAAGTTCATGTTTTAAACATTCAAGTTAAACAAGTTGAAATTTTAAATTAAATTTTGTTTATACATTTGATAAACAATATTACCTGATTAAATTAATAATTATTTGTTATAAAAACAAAGTCTGAATTTGATTGCTATTTGTTGATTTAAATAAAATCAACAAATTCCCACTTTGCCTGAGTACAATTCCCATTTCGCCATAGTATTTTTCTACCATTCTTTACCTGTATTTTCAGCTAAGGCGAAATGGGAATACACCAATCAATGTTATGCATACAGATAGATACAAACTATCAGCATGTGTAGCTGTTAAAAGCATGTAATTATTATGTTACATCTATGAATCAAAGTAAAATAAAAACAATTATTATAATTACAAAAGAATACTCTGAACATAAACTTTCGGTTTTGACTGAAAGTCAAAATTGTCATGAATCCATTTAATTGTCAATTCAAACTCTAATTGATGATCTGTCTTCTATCTACTCATTTTTGGGACTACATCCTTCACAAAAATAGCTACACATAGTGGCGAAACAATTTTCACACACATATGGTCATATACTGTAACATTGTGGCGAAACAATTTTCACACACATATGGATATATGGATATATGGATGGCGAAACAATTCTCACAGACGGGTATGTAGTGTGATATATTTTAATTTGATGGCTAAGCTTAACAGATCATTGTTTTTTTTTTAAATATAATTGATATGAATAATTTGGGGTTACAATTTTCTCAGAATTGGGATGTGCATCTAATTACTTCCAGATGTATAAATCCTTGGTCAACTACAACTTTCACATAATAAGATTATTGGTATATATATGACTTTATCTGGTCTATGTATTTACAAGTGACATCCCTATATTTATATAACAGTGCCATGTAAACATTTTGGCATCTGTGAAATAGAATACATGTTTGATGGAAGGAGTCGGAGATAATAAAGAGTGTGTGAATGTAACTTGTAAGAGAGACATGTTTTGACCATCATAACTGTAACATTTCAAAATAATTTGGATAATAAAATTTTAGAACTTTACACTGGATTTATAAACAAAAGCCTCTGATATAAAGAAGATCATTACATAGTGTAAAGGTAAGACCATTACAGTAGCGAGACAATCCTCACATACATTAAATCGCAGGTGGTGGTCGTTGAATTTTGAGCAGGTTTCCCCTTTATTTGAAATCTTCTTCCTCAACGTGATATCAGAAGGTTGATTCTGTTGTATCTTGATAATGAGAAGGGTCATTAAAAGAGATACTCGTCATCAGCAATTTTGTAGCGTGTCAATTCACACATACAAACACAATTTATCAGAGACAAACAGGACTGGAGCATTTTATAGTCAAATATTAACTCATTTCAAAAATAAATCTATTAAACATGTACGATGACCATCATGGAACTAAGTAGCGCAACAATTTGCACATACAAACTTATTATAGAAATGAAAACGAACTTACAGGAACTGTCATCTTTAGGTTTCTGCCAAATCCTTGGTTTCTGTATACAATGAACTGCAACATTTTCAACAATATTGGCGAAATAAACGACAAAGTTTCAATAGCCACAATTTAGAAAGTTCCTCACAAGGGTGAATTCCATCTTTATAACCACAGTAAGAGTAACTACAGAAGGAATGTTTATGTTTTCCTTGTTTACGAGATTGAATTAAGTCATTTGATAAACTCGGGGAATGCTCATGGAAAAGCCGGTTTAAATCACGAATGTACTGATTCAACAAGTCAATCTGCGCGTGAAGAATACAATCATCACTTTTATATTGTTCTGGGTTGGAATGTCCTTTGAATTTATTCCACCATCGGAAGTTCAATACATACTAATTTAACATTGTCAAAGTCTTTGGTGAAGAAATAAAATTGCTTAAAAACGGAATTAATTTTATATACAGACGAATTTGTAAGAGAACGAAGAGAAGTATAGTCTTCTTCATCTTTTTCTGTCAAAACACAGGTTCCTAGCCAAACAAATAATGTTGTTCCGTTGATTTAAACTTATTTTATTGTTCATAATAACAACAAATGGATCAGACACAAGTTTTACAACTTAGAAATGTCTTCTCCGCTAGTTACATCAATTTACATATAATCAGAACAGCATTAATTACATAATAATAACATATTTGTTCAGAATATGAAGACGAATAAAAAATAAAATAAAAAATAGAATAGAACGAAAAATGCAAATTTCAAAGGTCGATGAAACATACTGTGTGCTAAGGTATACTATATGGCAAGTCGAGCACACCTCAAAGACCATTCTTAAACACGTGGTGTATGTTCCGTTAGGGTGTCTGTTTAATAATTTCGGCAGTTTATTCCGTATAATTTCCAAATGTTTGGAACATTGAATTGACGGACGAAAGAACCACTCAATGTTATTTTCAAAACTCACTTGATCAAACAAAGTCGTCCTTTAATAAAAACGGGACAGCGAGAGGTAAAATTCAAACTCGTTAGAATGTCAAAATTCCTCAATTGTTTATGAAAATTATTCATTTAAAACTTTAAAATGGGCCTCCACCATATTAGACCTACACTTTAATCTGCCAGGTCTAAATAAATAAAACACCATTTTCAAATTAACTACTGTATTGGCAAACTAAATAATAACGTATATACAATCAAACATAAAAACAAGAACTAACTAAGAACCCAAACTACACGTGCTTATCTTTAATTACATTAATGAATATGCATCATTTTCCTAATCAGTATGGAGGCGTGTCATTAATCATGCAAACCATATGGTTCCATCAATTAATCACATGCCAATCTACATCTGCTCTGAATTCACTAACCATTATCAGAATCATGATTATAACAATATTGCTAATAATAGTATACAAAGTGAATCATTTTTTACAAGATTGGTCCCTATGATTACAGATGCATTACAACAAAACCTTGAGTTAGCAATTCCTCAGACAATATCAACTGCTATCACCACATCTATGACTGATATGTAGAACATCATAACTAACGAACAAATTCTTCTATCCAATCAACAAAGAACAATAGAGGGTTTATCAAATAAAACCAAACAGCTAGACGAAATCATCGAAAGCCAAAATGAAAATACTAAATTACCAGTTGAACACAATTAACGAGCATAAGCAATCTGTTGCCAGCATAGATAGGAGGAGAGTAAAAGAAATCGAGCCAAATTATAAAGTTCATTAATTCAGATCAACTTGTCCTTGACAAAAACAACAACATTGTAATAACTATGTAGGTGTGTGTATATACAGTTGTTCGAGTCTGATTTGGATTCGAGGGAACAATGTAAATACACAACAAACGACATGTGCACGTTTCAACATTTTTTTTTATCTCAGCATCAACAATATATACACAAAGATGGATTACACAAGAACAAAAATACGGACAATATCAGGACGATAACTCTAAAATACTGACCATGCCAACCTACTACATAACACAGTATATACATTGCAATAACTATGTAGGTGTGTGTATATACAGTATATACATTGTAATAACTATGTAGGTGTGTGTATATACTATATATACATTGTAATAACTCTGTAGGTGTGTGCATATACTGTATATACATTGTAATAACTATGTAGGTGTGTGTGTATACTGTATATACATTGTAATAACTATGTAGGTGTGTGTGTATACTGTATATACATTGTAATAACTATGTAAGTGTGTGTGTATACTGTATATACATTGTAATAACTATGTAGTTGTGTGTATATACTGTATATACATTGTAATAACTATGTAGGTGTGTGTGTATACTGTATATACATTGTAATAATTGTATAGTGGTGTGTATATACTGTATATACATTGTAATAATTATATAGTTGTGTGTATATACTGTATATACATTGTAATAACTCTGTAGGTGTGTGTATATACTGTATATACATTGTAATAACTATGTAGGTGTGTGTATATACTGTATATACATTGTAATAACTATGTAGGTGTGTGTATATACTGTATATACATTGTAATAACTATATAGGTGTGTATATATACTGCATATATTATTTTGTAGCCTGATTTGTTTTATTTATTATTTATGTTTGCCGAGTCAACAATTACTGTTTAATATATATTTATGATAACCTATTTCTAGATTCATTGTAAGGTGAGATTTACTTTTTGTATTTAGGTCTTTATTCCACCAGCATCCGCCATGAAAATTATGTTACCATACCAGTTCTACATAACTTTCACTTTGTTGATCGATTATACTCAAGAAATCCCCCCTTCCCCATATATGTTCCTTTTTACTCCTTTTTTAACCTTCCGTGGATCGACCTATTTTCTTAGATGACCTGAAATTTCATTATTTACTTTATATTGTTTATGTCTTAGATTATGGATAATGATCTAATTAGCTACAGGGCAGCAACAGGGATGTTTTACTGCTCTACTCAATGTATTTCTGTGTATAAAAATGTTATTGTGAGTATCCCTCCTATTGACGAGATTATTTATTTACTGGGTTTACTTGTAAACTTTATTTCAGCATGTTTTGTTTAATGTAATCTTCATATTGACAATATTCAGTTTTTCTTCTTCTCTTGTGGTCTATAGTTCTGCTTGCGAACGATAAATCCAGGACTGGAGACAAATGATATGGTTTCAAGTGTATTGTCAACATTCCATCTCATTATGTTATATTAGAAGTATTAGGAACAAACTAGATTCTATTTTATATTTGTTGGATCACGATATCTTATGTTTCACTGAAACATATTTCGATAATTCTATTACGGATGACGTTCTGACTATACCAGGATATGACGTTAATCATCAGAAAAGACAGAGCTGGCCTAGGCATATGTCTATGTGGTGTCATTATATTGCACCACAAAGACTACATCAAGGTTGATCGTAGACAAGATCTGGAACTACCTGGTATAGAATGTATCTGGGTTGAGATTAGAACAAAACCCCAACAAACTCTATTGAATATCTCATATAGATCCCCACTGTTCACTGACAGAAATTATTGGACATTATTTAACCAGTCGATAGGATTAGCCAATGATATTTCACCAAATCTATTGATTGTTGGTGATCTAAACATTGATTTTCTGTCTCGTACACCTTTTAATGTTAACTATGTTTTGTCCGTGAATGGGTTGGTAAATGTTATACACGAATCAACTCACTTCACAGCTAATTCGTCATCATCTATGGATCATATATTGGTTAGTGATACTATCCGTACTATAAAATTTGGTACAAAACCGATAGACAGAGCTATCAGTGACCACGACTGTACTTGAGACTGACTGAAAAAAATGATTTTAGATTTAAATTAAGTAAGTGTTTAAACGTGTTGTATGGGATTACAAGCACGGTGATTATGAACGCTTTCGATTAGTCCAAGATTCCTCTGCCGTTCGACGCTTTTTTCAGACTTGCTGGAGCCGTGGGACGTAAGATGGTTATGAATGAATAGAAAAATGATTGGTGAAGCGATTTATATAAGGGTTTCGGATAGAAAATAAAATCCGATAGCCACGAAACGTGGAAATGTGCCAAAGCAGAATTGCATGGGCAAATCCGCTGTTTTCCGTATGTAGAGCTCGCTGACGTCCCACGGCTCCAGCAAGTCGAAAAATGCCGTCGGACGGCAGAGAAATCTCGGACTAGCTTTCGACATACTGACTGGGATACCATAATAGATGACGACGATTCTACTAACAACGTTTGTATTAACTTTACCGATAAGTTCCTTACTGTTCATAGCTAAAGAAAGTATACCCCTTAAGATGATACTTTTGAGAAAAAAAACCGAGAACTATTTTATGTCGACAACTTTTACATTTGACTGCAGCACATTCTGATTGGTTGATTAACAGAATCTAACTTTAACTGAAGTATACTGCTATTCTATGTTATCGTAATTTATCAATGATTTGTTGTTGTATAGGCACACCACATATTCTCCTTGCTTTCCTATGTTTTAGGATGACATTCTTATATCTATAAGAGTATACTGCTATTCTATGTTATCATAATTTATCAATGATTTGTTGTTGTATAGGCACACCACATATTCTCCTTGCTTTCCTATGTTTTAGGATGACATTCTTATATCTATAAGAGTATACTGCTATTCTATGTTATCATAATTTATCAATGATTTGTTGTTGCATAGGCACACCACATATTCTCCTTGCTTTCCTATGTTTTAGGATGACACTCTGATATCTATAGACGAAGGTAGAAATAATGATAGAAGACGGAGGAAAACCCTTGAAGATGCCACATGTTTTGAGTAAGTCGTCTTCTACATAGTCACAATTAAATGAACAATGTATTGAATCAACGCTAGAGAAAATGGAGGGGGGTAATGGGCAGTCAACATTGGGCGGGTGGGGGGTATTGGGTAGCGAGGGGGGGGGGGTAATCAAGAATAGAAAGTCCAGAAACGCAGTCAACATAGGGCATTGACTATTTGTTAGATATTCATTTTGCCCTTGTTAGGTTAGTAAATGAAATAGCAACAATTTTAGAAGAAATGAACAGAAAGGACATGCATATCATGGAAATATAAAACGAACGAAACCGGTTTTGTTCTCCACAAGCATATTTGTATATAGTAATGCTACTACATATTCCCGTGCCCTTCTTATCGTTGTTGATAGCAGATAATTAGGAGTAGTTATATGAAATGATTAAACCAATATTTGTTTTTCATTTTATTTGTAGAATTGTTAGAGAATTCTTCAGAAAGATTTGGTTCTGTTTGAGGTATGTATTATATATATGTTTTACTTAATATTTAAAAACCTTTAATTCCATTTACAACGAAAAACACTATTGTATTTCAGCTAATTATTATTATTAATTTCACCAACCCGCACATAAGATTGCAAAAAAAAAAGAAAAAGAAAAGATATCAAGTAAATTTATAAGATATCCGTTATGGAACAACCTCTAGTATCCCATATCTACTTTACTTGAACAAAATCGTTATTTCTATGTAGTAATCTGCCAGAATACCGTAAACATATTGGATACTAGTTAAAATATCGAAAAATCAATTGTACCATAATATAACGAAATGACGGCATAACCCTTTTTAATGATTGCTATATCCTGTTAGAGTTATCTCTCTTGACATAATTGATATGTTAATGTGGAAAAAACCCTCATAAATCTGTATATCACGTTCCTGCATGTCTTCAGAATTAATTAAACTTTTACTATTCCTGAAAAAAGAAGTGTAGAACTTTTACACTTTTAAGTTGCGAAATACAATGCAAGCATAGTTAAGAGACCCCATCAGCACCATATTGGACGTATTCAATGATCATGATATTATGGAAAAACGTCAGTTGGTTGGCATTATATTAACACGTGGAAACATTACATAACCGCATCATTTCACTCAGAAGGGGTGGGATTTGGGCCCATACAACCAGTTATAACCTTTATAAGTAAAAGTCTGCGCCCAAACATATATATAACATTACATTATTATACTAATACAAAGAGTTAATATAAAGAATTCGATTTTTGAGAGGAAAAGTCGGATGTCAAGCTTTATCAGTCATTGTCCTGGTTATTTATCGTCTTATTTGACTTGATTGCGGCAGGTCGGTGGTTGTCTCCGGGTTTTCTGGCTTCATCCACCAATAAAACGGACTACTACGATATAACTGATATATTGATAAACACCACAACCCTATTTGACTTGAGCAATCTCTAATCGTGTTTGAAATATAAGGCGTCAAACTCCAGAAATTTATAATGTGCATCTTAGTTGTGATAGACGAAGTATTTTTTTATCAGTTCAAATATTTTGGCTTTGAGTGTACCCAATAAAAGTTATTCCAGAAACGCATCGTCCTCGCTAAATTTAATATCTGCATTTTTATTGATAGGGGTTAGCTCATCGACGTTTCATTATTTTTGTAATATTTTGGGAGAATGTCATTTTAGATTTTATTTATGTATTATTGTTTATGAGATACAAACGGTTGAAACAAGTCAATTTCATGAGACTTTTAAATACACAAATGCAGTTTAAACAGAAGATGTAAATCAAAGGCCAGACAATAACAATGGCCGAAAGAAAAAAGACAGAAGTACAAACAATGATTTACAAAACACTACACAAAAAACAAAGATACTGCAACACGAACCAACACAAAAAAATGGGGATGGGGGACTCACGTACCCCAGAAGGGTTTTCAGGTCTTGCTCCACAAGTGGCACCCGTGAAGGCCAGTCGTGTTACTCTTGTTGAGAAAGTGATAAGTGATAATGACGAAGGGACGGGATTGTGATTACGACAAACGGAACATATCCGCCGTCATTTGTGTCACATATATTCCGTAATGTTGAACCAAATTAGGAAAAACAAATAATAGAAAGTTTAAATAATACTAACAATCTTCCAATGATATATTAAACATGTGTATTGTTATCTTGTTAAGCTGTCCATTATACCCTTTTATCAATTATTCCGAGGTTCTTACAGTTTGTCAAGTATATGTGAAAAATATATTTCATTATTATAATAATTTAGACATTTTTTACAGGAATTTTGGGAAATGCATATCAAGTTGTTTCGGCATCAAATTTAAAAGGTATTTATTTTTTTATGTTCACGTTTGCCTAAAATATCGACTGTTAACCGTTTGTATCTTATGACGATTATGGTATTCGTTTTGTTTTCGACTTTCTTATTCTGTTTTGTATGTTATGACAACTACTAATATTTCTGCTTCATCCTTTTTCTCTATTTCGTTTGTTTCTAAAGAGATCATATTTCCGTGAATGCTTTTGTATATATATTTGGTATTATATACAATCTAAAATCAAGTTTCATGAAAAAACCCTGTTTGGTGTTTGAAACAGGAACTTACAATTTTGAGCACATGTTCGTGTATCTACTTTGTTGTAGAAGTTACCAGATGCACATGAGTTCACCCCTCGGTTTTTAATGGGGTTCGTGTTACTCGATGTTTAGTTTTATGTGTAATGTTTTGCAGATTGTCGTTTGTTCTTTGTTCTTTTTCTTTTGGCCATTGTGTTGTCTGTCCTTCGATTTATGATTCTGATTACCCCTTTCGTATTTTCAAACTATTTTTATTCTTGGTCTTGGCATAAACGTAATTTGCTTGCTTCCATATAAAGCTCTGGCTTTCTCATTCGAAACATGTTGCAGTCGGAATCATGGGAACTAACAGATGTGATTTCCTTAATTGCTGTTATATAGGATGAAGAATGACAAAAATATCTAACATATTTATTTAGAGAACCAGACTCAATTGTTACTAGTCGAAAACGTCACAATCATTGTCAAGTAATTGTTATGATACCGTTGGTTCTATCATTGGATATTGATGAAGCTCAACTGCGAGATCCATTTTTCACTAACATGTTCATGTCATTGTCGTCTTTCCCAAATTTAGAAGGGTCGATTCACATATAGGACATGTGTGTTCCGTTGTTGTGTACAACCGGACGGCAAGGGACGTAAGCTATTTGTGCGTGGCGTATCAAATACAACTCTCGTTATGGTGTAAAACCACGAATTCACCAATCAGAGCTTAGAACATATAACTTTGTTATATTTTACCTTTTAAGGATAAGACAACTGTCAATTTTACTTTTTAAAGAAAAGGGTTAATTTAATAAAAATTTTGTCTGATTTTTAAGTGTGGATGTTATTAGAGTCGACCTACACCTTTAAGGACATGACTGTGTTCACTTTGTTATATTTTACCTTTTAAGAATAAGACAACTGTCAATTTTACCTTTTAAAGATAATGGTTAATTAAATAAAAATTTAGCCTGATTTGTAAAGTATGGATATTATTACAATACCTAGTATAAATTCTTCAATATCTGTTAGGTGGTTTTATCTTTTAAAATTGAGAGATCCTAATAAATCAAGGGTGCTCGACATATATATACTAGGGTGACATACATGTATGAGCGGAAACCATTGTGATAATTGAAGGAAATGGAAATGAACAATTTATATTATCAGTGAAAGTCTGATCAAATACTTTGTCCAAGGGACTGCAGAATACTGCTTATGCAGCTTACATAGATACATTGTACATAAATTACAAACTGTGAATATGGGAAATGCTATCTGCGGTGGCGGAATACATGTATAAATCATATAAACGGTGGTGGTTACCGATAAAAACTAGTGTTCTTTTAAATTCCTGAATTATACTGAACTTAGATTTCTGAATTCTGAAATTGGTGAAGAATTTTCCTGAACTAATTAATACATATATAGCAGCACACTTGCAAAAGTGGTTCTCCGATAAGCGGAGGGATCTACACATAAAGAAGAAGAGTCCCTTTTCAAGAAGAAGTTCCTTTCACTTTGTAACTTTGTAGCATTGTGAAAACTACTGAATGGAATGGACTAATTACAATTGATAATTGAAGTTAAATATATAGTGATTATCTTGAGCCCAAATTTGATGGACTTAATTGTATTTCAATACTTCTATGGATGATTTATTCATGACCTATAAATACTGAATTTCTTGGGGATGGCTGAGCTATTTTTAGAGTAGGTGTTTTCCGTAGCACGGCATTTCACTGCAAGATTTTAAACATTCCCTGATATTTTGACAGAACGTAGAGGAATCATGTACGTTTCAGAAACTATATGGTCTTGGAAAGGTTAAACGTAAGATAAAATGGCCAGGTAGGCTCGAAAAAACACAAATTTAGTAGAAAACTTGAAAGAAATTAATTAGTGGATTTACACCTTATTAGGGCGGACCGGAAATGAATGCATCATGAATGCCACGATCGTCACATGCTCAATATATCTTAAAGCAGATTATAGCATGCTGATAGGAGTGGTTTTTGTTGTGTGTGGCCCGTTTAGATGCCAATATATGGTGATGACCAGTTTAACTTGGTTTCAGGAAATGCATGGTAATTGTTACGATGTGAGCTGCGCGTGAACATAAACCTCATTTTGAAAGCATTGTCGGTATTGTAATTGTTCAAAGACCTTATAACCTTTTGATCATATAACCATCTTTCATAATGGAGGGTAATGCAATATTGTAATGTTATTGTTTTATCCTCAGATGAGTTGCCATGTATTTGTGTGTTGAAAGGTATCGAATTTGCCCCCTTTTTTTCTACGATGTTTTGATTGGATTTTGGAATGGTTCCGAATGGTAGTTTTTTGTTTTTCATTTCATGACTTCATTGTTATTTGTAGATCTACACCAACATCAGAGGATGACAGTTTATTGGAAAATTCGTAAGCATTAATTATATATTTGTCTTACACTGATTCATAGTATCAAGTCTAGTACTGTGTGGACTTATCTCTGGATTAATAAAACAAAAACCACGATGAGTATCATTGATGGAGTAGGAACTGCTTACGTTTACTCTTCCTTTTTTAATTGCATCAGGATGGGTTGGAATCAATATAAAAAAAATCACTCTAAATATACCCAAATGTATAGTTGGAAATGTAATGAATTAAACCTTTATTTATGTGACTGATTATGTTTATCACACACAAAATAGAATACATGTACACAGTATGTTAGTGTCCTGGTCGCTTATCAAAGAAGAGGCCCACAAGAAACATTGACATTCTGAGGTAAAGTCTTGATGTCAAGGTCCTTCTTGTTAGAATTAGTAACCGTTGTCCAATTCAGAGGAGTGTCCTTCCTTAGTTGCAAATGCTATAATCAAAACCTTAAAATACAATATACTTTATTTGACTGACAATGAATTGTTTGTCACACTAAAGCTGACGGTTATGCTTTGCTTAGAAAATAATATGATAAAAAATTAAATTATTTTGAATTTTTAAATTAACAGTCTACATTGTTCACAGTACATATATCTTCAGATGAGGAATTCTACGATCTGAGCAGTCGTGGCTGTGATCGTATGATGGTTGGATTTACAACTACCTGTGCAATCAGTGCCTATCAACACTAGAGTTGTGCGTTCGAACCCCGTTCAAGTTGAGGTGTACTCGATACAACATTATGTGATAACATTTGTCTGTGACTTGCGATAGTTCAGTGGTTTTCTCCGGGTACTTTCCTTTACCAATAAAACTGACCACCACGATATAACTGAAATATTGTTGAAAGTGGCTTTAAGCACAATAACCCTAAACCCTACATTCTAGGATCACCATAGTTCAGATACATCTGTAAATTTATTCCGCTTTTCTGCTATTTATTTCAATTCTCTTTCTCTTCTTTTTGACTATGAACATACCCGATGAGTGTTATTCCAGAAATACATGGTGTGTACTAAACATATATCAACATTTTTATTCCTGACATAATTAGAATATTTGTTTTATTATCAGTCAGGAACAAGAGATGTTGCAACTACAAAAAGATAACAGATATTACAAGGAGAAGTGAGTGTTAAATCATACAATTACCATTCAGGTGTCAAACCACTAATTCACCAATCAGAGCTTGGAACATATACGAAAGTAATCCCTTTTCAAGAAAAAAGTTCCTTTCACTTTGTAGTATTGTGAAAACTACTGAATGGAATGGACTCATTAAAATTGATAATTGAAGTTAAATATATAGGGATTATTTTGAGCCCAAATTTGATGGATTTAGTTGTATTTTAATACCTCTATGGAGGATTTGATGCATGACCTATAAATACTGAATTTCTTGGGGATGACCGAGCTATTTTTAGAGTAGGTGTTTTCCGTAGCATGGCATCTCACTGCAAGATTATAAACATGCCCTGATATTTTGACAGAACGTAGAGGAATCATGTACGTTTCAGAAAATATATGGTCTTGGAAAGGTTAAACTTAAGATAAAATGGCCAGGTAGGCTCGAAAAAACATAAATTTAGTAGAAAACCTTAAAGAAATTAATTAGTGGATTTACACCTTATTAGGGCGGACCGGAAATGAATGCATCATGAATGCCACGATCCTCACATGCTCAATATATCTTAAAGCAGATCATAGCATGCTGATAGGAGTGGTTTTTGTTGTGTGTGGCCCGTTTAGATGCCAATATATGGTGATGACCAGTTTAACTTGGTTTCAGGAAATGCATGGTAATTGTTACGATGTGAGCTGCGCGTGAACCTAAACCTCATTTTGAAAGCATTGTCGGTATTATAATTGTTCAAAGACCTTATAACCTTTTGATCATATAACCATCTTTCATAATGGAGGGTAATGCAATATTGTAATGTTATTGTTTTATCCTCAGATGAGTTGCCATGTATTTGTGTGTTAAAAGGTATCGAATTTGCCCCCTTTTTTTCTACGATGTTTTGATTGGATTTTGGAATGGTTCCGAATGGTAGTTGTTTGTTTTTCATTTCATGACTTCATTGTTATTTGTAGATCTACACCAACATCAGAGGATGACAGTTTATTGGAAAATTCGTAAGCATTAATTATATATTTGTCTTACACTGATTCATAGTATCAAGTGTAGTACTGTGTGGACTTATCTCTGGATTAATAAAACAAAAACCACGATGAGTATCATTGATGGAGTAGGAACTGCTTACGTTTACTCTTCCTTTTTTAATTGCATCAGGGTGGGTTGGAATCAATATAAAAGAAATCACTCTAAATATACCCAAATGTATAGTTGGAAATGTAATGAATTAAACCTTTATTTATGTGACTGATTATGTTTATCACACACAAAATAGAATACATGTACACAGTATGTTAGTGTCCTGGTCGTTTATCAAAGAAGAGGCCCACAAGAAACATTGACATTCTGAGGTAAAGTCTTGATGTCAAGGTCCTTCTTGTTAAAATTAGTAACCGTTGTCCAATTCAGAGGAGTGTCCTTCCTTAGTTGCAAATGCTATAATCAAAACCTTAAAATACAATATACTTTATTTGACTGACTATGAATTGTTTGTCACACTAAAGCTGACGGTTATGCTTTGCTTAGAAAATAATATGATAAAAAATTAATTTATTTTGAATTTTTAAATTAACAGTCTACATTGTTCACAGTACATATATCTTCAGATGAGGAATTCTACGATCTGAGCAGTCGTGGCTGTGATCGTATGATAGTTGGATTTACAACTACCTGTGCAATCAGTGCCTATCAACACTAGAGTTGTGCGTTCGAACCCCGTTCAAGTTGAGGTGTACTCGATACAACATTATGTGATAAAATTTGTCTGTGACTTGCGATAGGTCAGTGGTTTTCTCCGGGTACTTTCCTTTACCAATAAAACTGACCACCACGATATAACTGAAATATTGTTGAAAGTGGCTTTAAGCACAATAACCCTAAACCCTACATTCTAGGATCACCATAGTTCAGATACATCTGTAAATTTATTCCGCTTTTCTGCTATTTATTTCAATTCTCTTTCTCTTCTTTTGACTATGAACATACCCGATGAGTGTTATTCCAGAAATACATGGTGTGTACTAAATATATATCAACATTTTTATTCCTGACATAATTAGAATATTTGTTTTATTATCAGTCAGGAACAAGAGATGTTGCAACTACAAAAAGATAACAGATATTACAAGGAGAAGTGAGTGTTAAATCATACAATTACCATTCAGGTGTCAAACCACTAATTCACCAATCAGAGCTTGGAACATATACGAAAGTAATCCCTTTTCAAGAAAAAAGTTCCTTTCACTTTGTAGTATTGTGAAAACTACTGAATGGAATGGACTCATTAAAATTGATAATTGAAGTTAAATATATAGGGATTATTTTGAGCCCAAATTTGATGGATTTAGTTGTATTTTAATACCTCTATGGAGGATTTGATGCATGACCTATAAATACTGAATTTCTTGGGGATGACCGAGCTATTTTTAGAGTAGGTGTTTTCCGTAGCATGGCATCTCACTGCAAGATTATAAACATGCCCTGATATTTTGACAGAACGTAGAGGAATCATGTACGTTTCAGAAAATATATGGTCTTGGAAAGGTTAAACTTAAGATAAAATGGCCAGGTAGGCTCGAAAAAACATAAATTTAGTAGAAAACCTTAAAGAAATTAATTAGTGGATTTACACCTTATTAGGGCGGACCGGAAATGAATGCATCATGAATGCCACGATCCTCACATGCTCAATATATCTTAAAGCAGATCATAGCATGCTGATAGGAGTGGTTTTTGTTGTGTGTGGCCCGTTTAGATGCCAATATATGGTGATGACCAGTTTAACTTGGTTTCAGGAAATGCATGGTAATTGTTACGATGTGAGCTGCGCGTGAACCTAAACCTCATTTTGAAAGCATTGTCGGTATTATAATTGTTCAAAGACCTTATAACCTTTTGATCATATAACCATCTTTCATAATGGAGGGTAATGCAATATTGTAATGTTATTGTTTTATCCTCAGATGAGTTGCCATGTATTTGTGTGTTAAAAGGTATCGAATTTGCCCCCTTTTTTTCTACGATGTTTTGATTGGATTTTGGAATGGTTCCGAATGGTAGTTGTTTGTTTTTCATTTCAAGACTTCATTGTTATTTGTAGATCTACACCAACATCAGAGGATGACAGTTTATTGGAAAATTCGTAAGCATTAATTATATATTTGTCTTACACTGATTCATAGTATCAAGTGTAGTACTGTGTGGACTTATCTCTGGATTAATAAAACAAAAACCACGATGAGTATCATTGATTGAGTAGGAACTGCTTACGTTTACTCTTCCTTTTTTAATTGCATCAGGGTGGGTTGGAATCAATATAAAAGAAATCACTCTAAATATACCCAAATGTATAGTTGGAAATGTAATGAATTAAACCTTTATTTATGTGACTGATTATGTTTATCACACACAAAATAGAATACATGTACACAGTATGTTAGTGTCCTGGTCGTTTATCAAAGAAGAGGCCCACAAGAAATATTGACATTCTGAGGTAAAGTCTTGATGTCAAGGTCCTTCTTGTTAAAATTAGTAACCGTTGTCCAATTCAGAGGAGTGTCCTTCCTTAGTTGCAAATGCTATAATCAAAACCTTAAAATACAATATACTTTATTTGACTGACTATGAATTGTTTGTCACACTAAAGCTGACGGTTATGCTTTGCTTAGAAAATAATATGATAAAAAATTAATTTATTTTGAATTTTTAAATTAACAGTCTACATTGTTCACAGTACATATATCTTCAGATGAGGAATTCTACGATCTGAGCAGTCGTGGCTGTGATCGTATGATAGTTGGATTTACAACTACCTGTGCAATCAGTGCCTATCAACACTAGAGTTGTGCGTTCGAACCCCGTTCAAGTTGAGGTGTACTCGATACAACATTATGTGATAAAATTTGTCTGTGACTTGCGATAGGTCAGTGGTTTTCTCCGGGTACTTTCCTTTACCAATAAAACTGACCACCACGATATAACTGAAATATTGTTGAAAGTGGCTTTAAAGCACAATAACCCTAAACCCTACATTCTAGGATCAAAATAGTTCAGACACATCTGTAAATTTATTCCGCTTTTCTGCTATTTATTTCAATTCTCTTTCTCTTCTTTTGACTATGAACATACCTGATGAGTGTTATTCCAGAAATACATGGTGTGTACTAAATATATATCAACATTTTTATTCCTGACATAATTAAAATATTTGTTTTATTATCAGTCAGGAACAAGAGATGCTGAAACTACAAAAAGATATTAAATATTACAAGGAGATGTGAGTGTTAAATCATACAATTACTATTCATCTCTAATGAGTAAATGCTTGGTATGTATCACCTATTTACAATTGACCAGCTATATCGTGAGTACAAGATTAAATGGGAAACGAAATATTAGATAATTAACGGGATGCACAGATCAGTGAAACCCCCGGAAATGGGTAGCTTGAGAAAGCCTTAAAACTAAATGTTGGTATGGTTAGCAAACCCAAGTTAGTGGTGTTGAACAGAAGTCAACGATCTTGACCACGCTGGTAAGCGTGCCCCTTTTGTTATCTCTACAGGAGTATTGCATAATGTGGTTGTGGTTTGGACGAGTTACGTCCCCTTTCAACATACTATACTGAAATGCTATATGCATTGTAGTGTATTTACGTTTATATTTTGGCAACATATTGAAGATATATAAACTGTAAGACAAGTTTTGAATCGACCAAAGGGGTAATCCGAAGATGGAAATAGAGGAATCACAGACAACGCATACACTACAAGAAAAATGAAAAGAGACAAACTATGGTGTAGAAAACACTACACAGGAAAAGCAGCTTAATGCATGTAGCACCATCGGCCTCTAATAGATTAAATATGACCATAAACTGTATTATTCTTACTCTTAGAATAAGCAGACAAATTGACGAGGTGGATAGTCTTCAACAATGGTACGATCAGCATGCATTCTGATATATCGACGATTTATCACAAATATATTCACACAGTACTATAATCAAATTAATTGTAATTGACGAAAATAATTTTACGTCATATATCGACACATCATTACCCTAGCAGCAGCTGTAGAAATCTACGTACTTGTAAACACTATCAATTTTATAATAGCTTTCAAATATAAATTTGGACTGAATTTCTCATGAAACATGGAAACAGGAAACTACCTTCAGACATACTCTATGATCGTGGTATTTTGTTTCTTGACTTCAGGTATTCGATTGAAAGCTCATACAATTATAATTACCCCTATAATAAACACATCAGTAAATTATTGATGCTGTGGGTGTAATAAGAAGAGTTTGAAGATACAAAAGGGGTAATTAGAAACTGTAAATCGAAAAAGGACAGACAACACAAACGTCAAAAGGACAAAAGGACAAACAAACATCTACAAAACACTACGCATACAACTAAGGATCGCGTAACACGAACCCCACTAAACTGCAGGTACTCCGGAAGGGTAGGGAACTCATATTCTGCATTATAATAGCAAAGCATATATTTTTAGTGTTTTTGTTCATTCGTCAGGTGTTTATGAAAGGATACAATTCAGACCCATTTCTGTGTTCACCCATCTTTCTTAAAGGTATTAATCAGGTATGCATTTTTCCAAAAGATAATTTTGTTAATTTCGGTTTATCATGTGCATGTATTTACAATTATGAGTTCTTCAGGTATCAGCAGGAAAAGATAACCCTAGATAATGAAGTAAAAAGATATGAATATCAGTAAGTATTGTGTCTATATTAGGAATGTATATTGGGTTTTAAAAATATAATAATAAATGTAATGTGCAAATAAAATGAAAAACCACAATTACACGGTGGGAACAATGTCAAAATCTAATCGAAAAATGGTAAAAACAGATGCAAAATGGACAACTCAAAGTTGACAGCTCACGGTTTGGCTGAGTACAGAAAGGTAGTCGTGGTCATAATCATATGGTAGTTGAATCTACAATTACCTATTCAATCAGTGCCTATCACCACTAATGTTATGAGTTCTTATACCGATCATGCCAGGTTTACTCGATACAACATTATGTGATAAAGTTTGTCAGTGACCTCCACCTATAAAACTGACCACAACGATATAACTGAAGTGGCATTAAACATCATAACCCTAACTCAAATCAATTTCTCGTTATCCAGTTTCAAGAACATTTGTGGAAATGCATACCATACAGTGCTAGTATTAAAAAAATGTACATTTCAATATGTGTATCCAGAAATACTAATGAAAAATTAAAATTAAAATAAAGATTTTAAAGTACATTTTGTATATTTCAGATTAAGTGAAGCCACAAGTAAAGTTAACGCCTTGGAAATGTCTAAGAGTGATACGTTATCTGAGTAAGCTGACAGTTAATGATATTTTTAGCAATCTTTTGACATGCGCGATCCCGGTACGGAATAATAGGAGGAACCAGTAAATAGTTTACAACAGCAACAGAAGAATGAATGGAATTGTTTCTCTCTATTTTAGAAATATACAACATATTGACACTGAAAGATTTTTTTTACATATAACTGGATTAACATAGGACATTGTATGCAATTTGTTTTTCTATAAATTACCCCCTCCCCCATAAAAGCCTTGCTACACAAAATTCTTACATTTAAATTTCATAAAATTTTAAATTACTGTTTTGCAGTAATCAGATATTTAGATGCTGAAGTTACCAGCTTTAATAGTTTTATTAGGGCATACATTGTGAAGAGGCTGCTAGGATGTTGCTGGTTTGTCTAGACTTGTTGACAGTAATTAATGGCTTAAGGGTTAGGGTTATGGTGTTTAGTGCCACTTTGAACAATATTTCAGTTATATCGTGGTGGTTAAGGCTTAAGAAATCCACAATCCAATTAAAATCATAAATTAAAAAGACAGTAGTGAGAAAATATAAAAATGTGTATTTAAATGAAGAAAAAAGTTGACACTATCGGAACAGCTCCTAAAACTAATAGAAAATTCATCGAAACAGAGACAAGACCACAAACACATACACCCCTGACCACTCATAGTCCTGGTCTGTCACAGACTCTTTCATGTCACATGTTAATGGAGTGTTGTGTATTTAAAATAAAATGAAAAGAAAAAAAAATACCACACTGTCGAAACATTTCAAATACCCAATAGAAAAAGTCGTAGAAAGAGGTAAAGCGTTACCTCTAACACACAAATACATGAATGCTCACTTTCTTGGGGTGGTACAGGCACTTCAATAAAATGTGGCAGAGTTAAAGCTAGTTTTACGAGCATAAATACGCTTTTAATCAGATTAAAAAAAAAATAATAATGTAAAACATCAACAATGGTTATACATTTTTTCCATAAAAAGTCATAGAAAGAAGGAAATAAGAAACACTGAGGTATCCAATATTTCTGGAATGCTGGATATACCATCTCCTATAACACTATAATGTTGTACACTATTTAATATTGTCTAGATAAAAATGCAACTGATTTTAGAATCAAAATAAATTATTTGAATATATAAATCAGGTTAGAAAGAGCCATGAAAGAAATTAATGACTTGAGAAGGACCAAGGACGATGCTCTCTCTAGGTACGTATACTGTTATCATGTGCCTTGTAATCTATATACTTTGTACTAAAAACGTAGATATCAAATTTAGTGCACACGACACATTTCTAGAAAAACCTTCATCAGGTACGCTCAAAATCGAAAGATTGGAAAGCGGAATAATTTAAAAGTGTTCGGAGCAATACAACCAAAGGGCCTAAACAGGATAGACAAAATCGGCTAAGGTCACCTATGCCTGAGGGATGAGAACCTTAGTTCAAACACAGTGTAGCAAAGCTAGACAGGTTTTTTTATCATATTAAATAGACGACAAAGATTCTAAGCCACCAGTAATAAGTAATAAACAGGTTAACAACTTTGATTTAGTTCTGTAATAGATCGATTGGATTGGACAACATGGAGAGGATTAGGGTTATGGTGTTTAACACTACTTTCAACAATATTTCAGTTATATGGTGGCGGTCAGTTGGACAACATGGAGAGGATTAGGGTTATGGTGTTTAACACCACTTTCAACAATATTTCAGTTATATGGTGGCGGTCAGTTGGACAATATGAAGAGGATTAGGGTTATGGTGTTTAACACCACTTTCAACAATATTTCAGTTATATGGTGGCGTTCAGTTTAATCACTGGTGGAATCTGGAGTACCTGGAGAAAACCCCCGACCTGTCGCAAGTCACTGACAAACTTTATCACATAATGTATTGTATTTAGTACACATAGCCTTGAACAGGGTTCAAACTCACAACGTTAGTCCATGAAAGATGATTGGAATCAGAGTACTATGATTAAAACAGAAAGGGAGTTTACAGGATACAGTAATGATATGCAATTAAGTCAAACCTGCCTTAAAGGGCACCTCTATATATCAATTCACTGTCTATGCAGAGCTATGAATAGTAAATATAATTTTAAGCTGTATATAAAGGGCAACTGCTCATAAAGGTCACACATCGGGTACATGTTGGGTATGATTAGCCGAACCATAACATTATACTATATATTTAAATAGAATAAATAATTTTCGTATCTCCACAGACTATTTTTGTTTGTAATTTGTAATAAAATGTTAAAAGCCATACAATGTCAGTGACAGAATGTATATACAGTGTACCAATATTTAAGTTATATGCCATCTGTAATATATATCTACGACATGTTAAGTCGAGAAAATTATACCAATAGACAAATGTGTATACCAACACATAAACAATTTGATAAGAATACCTGTAACTTATTATATACCTCACCAATAATATTTAACATATTAACATATCATATCCAACTCAATATAAATATAAACTCGATATTCAGGGAAAATAAAAATAAATCTTAATGAATTATAGACTGAGTGCAATGATGGGTGCGAAGTTACGGGACAATAATCCAGCCATAACAGACTTAAATGATCCTAATCGACCAATGAAGATTGGTGAACAGTTCAGTGGAGTGTATGAAAATGAATGGACAGACGCATTCCTTAATCTAAACGATATGAAATATGATGTGAATGATGGTGCATGTATTAATGAAGAGGAAGCCATCGCAATCTTACTCAATATGTTAAGGGTGAGTACATATTTACACAGGGATGCATTCATTATCGTAAGAGATTCAATTATTAAACGGAGTGTTTGGGATCCCATTAACCGGTTTAATTCCACCCCATTTTCAGTACCTGTCCCATGCCGGGACCTCGACTCTCAAATGCCATATGTAGTGGTCTTTTTTGTTTTTAATGGTTTGAGGTAAGAGATGGTTGTTCGTTTTGTTCATATTTGTGCAATTGTTTAGCTGTTTAAATTTATGTTCGTAAAAACAAAATGAACTGACTCAAAAACCATGCAAAAACAGATATAAGCTAGATACAGTTTTATGAAAGGAATGTTAGTAAACTCAGTTCTACGGTACATCATAGCCGCATCAAGATCATATGTTTGTGGGATTTAGATCTATCTATGCAATCAGTTCTGATATAAAGTGACGAATGTTACACATCTTAACTTACATTTCATGATTCTCTGTTGGAATTCTGGTTTACGCCAACACTAACCCAAGTCCCCATAATATTTAGAAAACTGCTGAAATTGTTGTTAAAAAGGAACACTCTGTCAGTCAATGTTCTCATTCAATAATCAGAATTGTTTGACCTTTGACTCGAACGATTTAAGAAGAGTTTGAAGATACCAAAGGGGTAATCAGAATTCGTAAATCGAAGGACAGACAATACAATGGCCAAAAGAAAAAGGACAGACGGAGAAAGAAAAATCTACAAATCATTACACATAAAACTAAAGATCGTGTAACACGAACCCACATGCAATTACCTTGTTTTTCTTTTTCTCTTTTTTATCTGATACACCTGTAGTAGATTGCTTATCTTAATTGTGATTTATTTGTACCTTTTAATCCAATTGATATTTTATCAGTATTATCTCGAGGTGTATTCGATAGAACATTACGTGGTAAAGTTTGTCAGTGTCTTGCGACAGGTCGGTGGTTTTCTCCGGATAATCCGGTTTCCTCCACCAATATAACTAACCGCCATGATATAACTAACATAGCTAACCGCCATGATATAAGTGAAATATTGTTGAAAGTGATGTTAAGCCCCATTACCCTAATCCCAACCCCCAGTATTATCTCGAAAAAAGTGCACCGGTTCATCCTTATGCTCAAACTTGGTCATTCTGAGACGGTAATATATATATTGTGATTATTGCTGAACTTTCATATCCATGACGAAGTTTTATATATTTTTGTAGGAGGTGAACGAGGAGAGTATTCTTGAATCGGACCATCAGCTCTCAGGATTGTTGCAGTCAGATCAAGTATGTGCAAATCATGAACTGTTATGGAAAAAGATTTTTAAACCACCAGTATTTCTTCAATTAGCTGCAAGCAAATGAATCATAAAAATAAAGACTATATGAAATAATCAATGAGAATGGTAATAGTTGTTTTGGTTAAATTTGTTGTTATATAAAATAGTGGATAATGTCTGTAATTTTGAGAAAGGTCAAAAATGAAATGTAATTGTTATCACAAAATTTTCCTTTTTATGTTACTTACAAATATAAAATACAGTCAAACGTGTATTAAGAGGTCATGACCATTGAGACAAGGAAAAGGTGGCCTTATAAGACAGGTGACCCCCTAAAAGAGGTTCAATTCATATAGAATGTTCTATGACAGAACAAGAAAAAAGTGACCTTTTAATACAGGTGACTGCTTAATAGAGGTGACTGTATTGGCAGGTTTGACTATAATCCATTTTCATGATGTTGCTACCAACTTGCACTTACAAGGTTAAATATATTGTAGAAAGGATTTACATGATATGGTGACAGTAATATGCAACTTTTCTAGAAACGACATGTTATTACTAAATCTGCACTCAATAAGACATTATACTGAGAAGAGTTTGAAGATATCAAAATGTTAATCAGAAGCCGTTACAGTAGGAACAATTTTACCATGGAAATTACACCAATATTGATTTTTATTTCTATTATACAGGGCCTTCCTCAAGAAGTGACCAAATCTACAAAAGATGCTCACAAGGCTAATGCTGTTAAACACATTCCTGTAATATACAAGGTACCAATGAATGCATTACTCATGGAACATAGAACTTTGTAACGATATGTTTTCTGTTATCTTTCAATGGTGGTGAGAGGTGTTTTTTGGTGGAAATCTCATAATCTATGTAAAATCCAAATAGCATTATGAGGGGTTAGGGTTGTGTGTTATGGTGTATAACACCATGTTCAACAACATTTCAGCTATATCATGATGATCAGTTTAATTGATGGAAAAAACCGGAGTGCTAGGAGAAAACCATTGCTCTGTCGCATGTCACTGACAAACTTTATCACAAAATGGTGTATCGAGTACACCTCGCCTTACCAGGATTCGAACTCACACCTTCTGTGGTGATAGGCACTGATTGCATAGGTAGTTGTAATTCCAACTAATATACGATCACGACCACGACGGACCCTAATAGCTTGATGAATTGTTACTAGGAATAAAATATTTGATATTAAGAGTAAAAATATATAAAATATAGTTTACCATCGATTTTTTTATGAATGTATTTAATGTTTGTTAATATTAGTAATTCATTATCGTAAAGTGCGTTTGTTCAATACATGTTATGTTGGAATTGGGTACACCTCTCTCTCATATTCTTTCATTTTTGTTTTTCTCCTTTTCTCTGTGTGTGCGTGTGTGTATGTGATGAAAGAATTTGCATGATAAAACAAGGTTTAGTTTTACATTGAATTCACAAGTTATCACTATTCTATTTCAGAAAATAATGTGTGAAGATTCAAAATGCAAGACCGTATTAAAATACACCAGTCGTTGTCAATCATACATAGAAAACTGTCTGAAAGTTTGTTACTTTGCCGCTGTACAGGATCCACCCATGTTCCTTGATTTTGAACCAGGAGAAGATACTTTCGACAGACAAGTTTACAAGGAATACACACAAAAGGGAACGAAAGTCAAGTTCCTTGTATGGCCTGCATTGTTCCTGCACGAAGGAGGTGCATTGATTTCAAAAGGGGTTTTGCAACCAATATCAGACACCAACTAAAAAACATATCAGATTTGTAGTATTTAGTTCAATATATTATATATTAAAACAAATTCATTAGTTGTCTTTACATTGTTTCTAGACTGATATGTATGTTCCAAACCAGTTTAGATACTATATATACACATTTCTTTATACCCATATTGTTCCATTGTACCACTTCCGCCACGATATAACTGAAATATTGTTCAAAGTGGCCTTAAACACCATAAGCATAACCTTGCTAGCACTATGTGTTATACATCTTAATTGTGAAATACAAGTCCCAACAGATAACATTGTAAAGGAGAGGTTGATTTTCTAATTTGGATATTGAATATTTCTTGAATACATAACATTTTTACTTTTGCAATCATTCCCACAAAAGAAGAATTCAGTTGACAGTTTATATTTAAGAATTGAATGCATTTTTGTTGTAGTTTTATTGGCGTGTAAAAGCGTGGACCATTGATACAATTTGAATATTCATAGCATCTCATTATGAAACCATATCACCGATATCAGCATCTCACCTTAAACAATATTGAACACAAAAAGTCAACGACATATGGAGTTAAAAATCTAATTTCTGGCTTGGAATATAAACCAATTAATGAGATTCCATATGGTTGGGAAGATTTATCCGCCCCTTTAATGCTAACACGGACACAGAATACTCAAACCCAAAGAGATGAATAAAGGAACAAAGCAAGAGAACAAATTAACATTACAAAGTACTGCTTCACTAATGACACCCTTTGTGTATTGTGAGGACGTCATGTACGTTCTTCTGATTACCACTTTGGTATCTTCAATCTTTTCTTTTCTTAGGACGATATGCACACAAAATACCCTGATTGCACATATTGCACTGAAAATCGCTTTTACTTTGAATTCGCAATGGACATTAAGTTGAAATCGTAGCGGGCATAACAATACCCAAATTAAACGTATATAAGCTGTAGAAAAACACATGCTTCATAAAAAAAATAAAAGTCAGAGTGAGAGCAGGTCTACCCGAAAAAGCAAAAACTACCTGATAGATTATTTCAGTAACATAGGAGACGTGTCGGATCGTTGTGGTGGTTTGTCATTATATATTACTGGAGATGGAAAATCAAATCAAAGCATCAATACATGAACAATTGCCGAATGAAACATCGAGGCGAAGGAACTTTCATACAAACAAAAAGAACATAGGAAACAATAATAGGTATGGAGAGCGAGTACAATACGATAATCGGAGTGTAAATCAACTACACCAGAACCACTTCAATATGCCGTTTCAGCAGAGTGGCACAACAGCATAATCACCATCTAATATTTCATCAGGGAATCACAATAGTAACCATTTACACTTTGAAAACAACAGTGACCAAATGAAGACTTACAAAGATGTATGTGATCAGCTGAAGGAAAACAACTATAAAATGACTTTATAGAACTTGAGCCTAGAGATAATGATCTTATTGTACAACCAGATATGACAAACGACGACACATCTGAAAGAGATAAAGAATATGTTGATAATAATAAGATGAAAACTTGTACTCAAACAGTACAAAACTCAGAAAGTGAAACAGTATAAAACTCAGAAAGTGAAACACATATATGAATGAGGAAGCGTACAATGATCAGGTGGAACAAGATACAACTGATACTTCTCAATCCAATGACGATGATTCCAAACTACAAAATATAAAGGAAGTGAGAAAATTGAGTGTGAAATAATAAAAAATATCAAGGAAAATAACGGAAAAATAAACACCAATACGCCTCATCCTTTTTTTTAGAGATTACCAGCCAAAAACACTCCAAAATGCCAAATCTGATTCAAATACATTTTGTTCATCAAATTCAGTTGCGTCATCAGGTCCATCCACAACCCGGACCAACGAGTCAACAACAACAAATACTTCTACCTCATCCATACATGTTGAACAATCACCAGCAACCAATGATAAGAGTGAATCCGTTCAACCCAATGATGCTAAGAAACCTACCACCAAACCACCCTCAACCTATGTTTCGACTGTCGCTTCATTAGAAATTGTCACGATCAACATAAAGAACTTTCACGCAAACCATGTATACCTACAAGAACTTATAGCGAAATATGATATTATTTGCATTCAAGAGCAATGGTTGTTCGATTTTGAGAAACACAAATTACAGAACTTTAAAGGAAATACAGCAGTAGTTAAATGTGTGGATGAAAATGATCCGATATCACCTTATCAAATGCTACAACCAATGTTAACTGGAATAGAGAAATATCAGAACCTTTCGAACTACAAGGGTTAAGACAAGGTGGATTTCTTTAATCACACATGTATAAACAGTTCAACAACGATCTTTTGGACTTGATAGAAGATCAAGAATTCGGAGCCAATATCGGACATATCAAAATACCAACACCAACATGCGCAAATGATATTTGCTGCATTACTGACAATCCAGTTGACTTACAAACTTGCTTATACATAGTTGAGGACTACGTCAATAAACACCGATGTAAGATAAACGTGATGTACTTAGGATCAACACACCAACTATAGAAATTGAATGTTGGGAGATTTGTAATCAACTGATCAGAGAAACAAACAGTATCATCCATTTCGGTATAACAAGAAATACTACTGGCAATATTGACATTGAAAATCTGATACAACAAGGAAGACGTACATTATATAGTTTATTTGGAGCAGGTTTACATGGTAAAAATGGAATTAATCCACCCATCTCTAAACACATATGGTCTACCTTCCTTACACCAAGGCTACTCTATTCTACGAAATACTCTAGCTAAAAGATTCCGACATCAAGAGGCTAGATCTATTTCAGAAAAAGACTCTAAAACAACTTTAATGGCTTCCGGACAGATGTGCTGGATCTGCAGTTTACCTACTACTAGGCACTGAACCTATCCAACAACAAAAAACAGATATTAACATTATTTGGAGAGATTACCAGAGACCCTGATACACTTGAATTTCAAATTGCACAACGCCAAATCTGTATTCATGAAATAAATAGCACCAGATGGTTCTCTCTAGTTCGAAAACTTTTACTGCGATATGATCTGCCTACAGCACTAGAAGTACTTAATACGAGTCCTCTTATAAAAACTCAATGGAAAAACATGATTGATAAGAACATTAATCAATACTGGATGAAACATATACTAGGAGAGAAGGAAAATAAATCTAGTTTAAAATTTATGTCTAAAACTCTATGTCAATTTGGAAAACCACATTCAACATGGTCATTTGTAAGAGATAATCCAACTGATGTTCAGAAAGCTGCCATAAAAACTAGAATACTGACAGGATGTTATACTCTACAAGCGAACCGCTCAAAGTTCAACCAGCATGAAGTCGATCCAACATGTCCAATCTGCAAATCCGCTCCTGAAGACAGAAAACATGTTATTCTTCAATGTTCATCAATTGAGAGAATCCGTGGTAAATATCTATCCAAGATTAGAAACTTTATAAATGAAAGTGACAAGAACATAGATCTGGAAAAAAATATTGATACACTTCTTCAACTCATTATTGATCCAAGTGCTTTTTATCACGAAAAGAGACATTTACCCATATTAGACCAACTGAGAAGACGACAAGAGATATGATTTATGATATTCATCTCATTCATACCAAACTGATGAGAGCATGGAATCCCTAGTAGTGTGATTACGGTGAACTTTTATATGATAGACTTTTATTTTATAGTTATGCCTAATATTGTATGAGGGTGCGCCTTATAATTAATCAGAGGTGGGACATCCAGAACAACAACAACAACAACATTGGCTCTTTCATTCCGAATTGGATCTAATCAATGAAATACACCCTAATCTGGTAGGAACTGGGAAATCAGTTGACATGAACGACCCAATTCTACCAAACAGCATGCCACGCGGTTATGGAGGAGTAGCTATTTTGTGGAAAAAATCAATAGACCAATACATTAGACCGACCTCAGATGGCTCTGAAAGAATTCAATGTATTGAAATAAATACAGAAACGCCACATCTTATAATCAACGTATATCTACCAACCAAGTCTAACAACGATCAGTTTGACACTTATTCAGACTGCTTTGTCCAATTATACGAAATAGTACAAAACTACTCTACAACTCATGAAATTATCATCGCTGGGGATTTTAATGAGGACATATCAACAAAATTAAACAATTCAAGACGTGCTGTTAAATTAGAACGTTCATGGAAGAATGTAACTTGGCAACAAACACAAACTTTTGTCAACGAAGTAAATACTAGTAATTGAAGTACCTACAAATGTCTCTGATCATCATCCAATTAAAATCGAAATTGAATGTTCGTTTAAAAGAAACACCAATACTAATGACAAACTCCGGCAGTCAAGAATACGGTGGGAAAAACGTAACGAAGATCTGCGTAGAAAACACGAAACGAGAAATGATTTAATTAACTAATATCGTTCTGACAAGCAGATGTTCCATAAATTAGTAAGAAAAGAACGTTAAAAAGGAAACATATTTATTAATGATCTAAATGTAGGCGACATCAAATATGATAGAGACAATATACTAAATGGCTGGTTCGAACATTTTAAAAACGTTACCACTCCACAGGAAAACTCCACATTTAGTTATAAACATTTAGACATGTATTTGTTGGAACTGGAATACAACACTATCAAGTGCATTTACAACCAATACAAAAGTAGGTCCGTAACTATGCAAGAAATGAAAGATGCAATAAAAACGATCAATAAAGGGAAAGCCGAGGATATTTTCGGACTCAATGGAACATTTCATTTTTGCTGGAGAAACGTTTCAAAATTTTCTCCTCAAACTGATCAATACAATTTTCAAGTATAAACTAATACCAGACATCTTTTAAAAATAAAGTTGAAAAGACGTACTCAAAAAATTACCGTGGGATAGCCGTTTTACCTATTTTACTAAAAATTATAGAAGCAATCTTAAAAGTAGATTTGAGAAATGAAAAATTCTACATTCAATCGCCTCTCCAACGAGGATTTACACAAAATGCATCACCCTTAAATGCCGCTATTGTACTTGAGGAAGTATACCGTGAATATAAAGATGAAGATCTTCCGTTTTTTGGGGGTTTTGTTGGATGCGAAATCTGCCTTTGACGTCGTAGTTCTGAAAATGTTACTTAGAAAAATATACCTAACATGTATAAATCCGGCATCATGGTCCCTCATTGATGACCTTCACCATAATACAAAAGCCTGCATCAAATGGATGAATGAACTTTCAGAAGAATTTCCAATCTTTCAAGGAGGCAAACAAGGAGGTATACTTAGCGCCGATCTGTACAAAATATACATTGAAGACCTTCTAGATAATTTTCATCATGAAGAATCAGGCTGTAAATTTGGCAATCTCACTATTAATGCAATCGCATGTGCAGATGCCATCGCTCTCACGAGTCATACTAAGGAAGAAATGCAAATCTGGTTAATATAGCATCGCAATATAGTGAAAATCACCATTATTTATTGCAACCATTGAAAAGCGTCGTTATTCCGGTCAAGCCGTCTCAAAGAAAGAAAGACATAAAAGACACACACATTTTATTAAATGAAAACGAGATGCCGGTTGTAGATAAATCAGCACATTTAGGCATCCTAAGATGAACATCGTGCAAAACGACCGAAAATGAGACAACAGATCAGAATATAGCAAAAGCAAGACGTGCTGATTACGGTTTAATGTCAACTGGTCTACATGGTCAAAATGGATTGGATCCGATTACATCATTATACTTAATTAGGACTTTCATCCAACCAATCTTAACATACGATCTAGAAATTATACTACCAACTTCACAGAATATAGAAATATTGGAAAAATTTCAACGTCAAACTGCTGAAAATATTCCTTACATTGTCAATAAACACTCCCGAAAGTGCAATTTTCATCGTCAATGGATTTCTACCTGTCATTGCTCAAATTGAAAGAAAAGAGTTGACAATTTTTAACAACATATATGTCGTCAAATAAGGGTAATAACAAAATTTCCGAACACCGAGCAATCTTCCAAAGGGAAAGGCAAAACTCTTAAATCAACAAACAGACAAAATCAACCAACAACCGGAAAAATGAGAAAACCGCAATGGCCCTGACTTGGTACAGGCATTTCCAAAGAAATGGTGGGTTGAATCAGATTTTACGGCGCCAAACCTCCCGCTTCCATTATGGTTAAAAGGTTCCGGTTGTCACTATATCAGCATTTTTAACAATACTGTGACACAATAGGTATAATAGTAGTCAACGCAGTACTTTATGAAAATCCATCGTTTATTATCGTCTCTGCAGAAAGTTTTAACTAAACGGTGATCTTCTTACACAATTTGATTTCAAATGAGATGTTGAATGACGTCATGTCTAAACCACAATTACTTAATCCTGACCTTTATGCATTTTCACTTTATGAAAATTCATCGTTTATTATATTTCGACAAGATCTTGGTATCGGAATATAAACTTTTTAAGAGATCGAATAAGGTGAATATTTTAATAGCCCTGGTCCAGTAGTCTGTTTCTCAGATAAAGATGTCGTTTCAAGAAATCAGAATAATTGCTACTGGCCCTTGCACAGCGAATCAATTGTGAGATGTAAACACCATATGCAGGAGAAGCTGGTATATTGCTGCACATATTTGGAAAATTTATGATTTTAAAATTGAAATCATCCCGTTTATCATAAATTTTAGTACTGGGTTGACCACTGTCGTTAAATTCGAGGTATAGGTCCAAAAATGATGCGGACGAAGCTGTATCTGTGATCTCAAAAGGATAATGCCATCGAAAAAAGAATTGGTCTAAGACCGTTAACCGTGAAAGACATGGATTCTAACAGCTGGTTCATTGCAATTAAAAAGATGCTGTATAAATACGAATTGCTCGATCCAATCACGCTCATGAACAATCCTCCGAGGAAATTAGAATGGAAAAAATCTGTCGATATTGCATTCAACAAATACTGGTCAAACTTGCTAATTGCCAAATGCAAGAGTTATCCATCTTTAGAATTCCTATGCACCGACAAGGTTCAACAGTGGAAACCACACAGTATTCTACAAATTGGAAAAAATAGCGACCCATCAAGAGAAACTCCAAAAATTGCAATTAAGTTGAAATTTTTAACAGGCACTTACATTTTTGAAAAAAATCGAGCACGCTACATCTCCGAATCAAGCTCAATATGCAAACTTTGCGATGAAGAAGTCGAGGATATCGAACACTTCCTACTCAGCTGTCCGATGTTGAATTCGACCAGACTTCGATACTATAGCCGATTTGATCATCTTACAAAACTGGCATACAATGAACCATTCTCCACATTGTCAAACATAGAAAACTCCATATATTATTAGACCACTCTGCAATACCCTGTGCATTATTGCTTGCTCAAAATATAACGAAGAAACAACGACACTATTACGAAGCCCATGAAGCTGAACTGCATAATGTGACAAATTCAATTTGCTATTCGCTACACAATCTTCGATATCGATCTCTACAAATCAAAAGATTAAAAAGGCCAAAATAAATAAATTTGGATTTTACGTATTATCAGTTTGGATGTGTATTATAAAACTGACATTCGATGTATATATAGCGGCATGAATTGTAATATTCTGGTGATGGAACAGGTGGAGAACACGCAACACACACAACAAGACAAAGAAACACATTAAATAGTCTACTCCTGCAGAACGTTGTCCCGCTGTGGACGGAAACAGATTTCCTGAAAGAAAGAAAGAAAGAAAGAAAGAAAGAAAGAAAGAAAGAAAGAAAGAAAAACTGAGCGCAAACTACAAAACGACAAGATATCAACAGCTGATCAACAGATAAACAGTGCCTTCAATGGCTTCAGTCATATATATTTACCCCTATCATTTATAAGAGTGATAAAGTGTACAGGTGAATTTCTCCCACATCAAAGGAAATTGGTAAATGGCATTCATTGTCGATGGAAAAAGGGGGAGGGTCCAGGGAAGACCACATTTGATGAGGTTAACTAAAATTAACTTCATGCACACTATTGTGTATGATTTTATTTCATTAAACAAACGAGTTGTTTAATTCAGAATAACCTCATGCACGCTACGTATGTACTTCCGTCATCTTTGACTCACAGTTTTGAAGTAAAAAAAATTGATGTAATGAGTATAATAGTGACATCCTATTACGTCCTTCAAAACCAAAAGAATGGGACATCGACCCAAGTAAAAAGTCATTTTCAAAATTGATATTACTTGTTACCTGACTGACCAAATGAGCATTTAATTTCAATGTTGCAATGAATGAGGCACATGTGTTACTCACTTGTATAGTTGACAGTCTTCTATATCCCATACAACTAGGAGCTTTGTAACAGGGTTGACATATCATGCTTATTGAAAAGACTGACATCAATTGTTTGATTCGATACTAGAATGCACGCAATGAGTTTTACTATGATCTTAAGACTTTGTGATTGCAACTTGGAATAATTAGTCATTCATCTATATACTATAGTAACAACTATTTTGAAAATGACTCTGTGGTAGTATTGTACATTTGAATTGAGTTGTGTTTATTTCTGACCTTAAACACTTTTATACAAACAGGGGCGGATCAAGCGGGGAGGGGGAGGGCGTATGGAAGCATTTGCCTCAAGGTAGTGACCACAAAAATACTGTGCATGTATATGTACACATGTATGTCACCTAACCAGAAAAGTAACAGTAACTTATAAAATGACCAGTTCTGGCTGCTACAGTTGTAAATTAGTGTCGTTGTTGACTTTCTAAAACTTTATTCCTTGTACATAGTCAATAAATACAATCAGTCTTGGTTTTCATTAAAATTCAGAAGAGAACTGGTTATCTTCAAGTATTTCTTCTTCTTTTTATTTTTATTATTACAAGATTTTGCTTATAATTTGTCACATACATCTTGATATTATTATATGGTTTGTAGTTTTTCATAAACATGTCCAACAGTAAACCTGAGACTATTTCACATGAGAAAATGTTTTTCAACTATATATTGCAATTAATCCTCAGATGTGAATTAAAGAATGATATTGTGTTGTAAAATTGAATGTTTGTAAAGAAAAAGTATTATTTGAAGACAAAGATGTCAGTGTGTTGTTTCATATATTAAAGGTTTATATTATACATGTACTGCTAACAAAATGTTTGTAAAGTATTTTATGGTGAAGTAAATTTTTAACCTAAATGGTTATAAAATTTGATGAAAATTAAAAAAATTCAGTGTAAAAAACAGGACTTTCTGACATTTAAATGAAGTGCCTGGAAATTGCCAGATTGCAAGATTTTGCACCAAATACCCCAGACCCCCGCCGTAATAAGACCTCATTCCGCGAGGTGCGCGACTCGCGTTGCCAGTCTCTGTAACCACCCCCTTTCTTGAAATTCCTGTCTACGGGCCTTGGTTACAAGGTTCCAGTTGTCACTATAACAGCATTTTAAACAATACTGGGACAAATTAGATATAATAGTAGTCAACGCAGTACTTTATGAAAATCCATCGTTTATTATCGTCTCTCAACAGTGGTCTTCAATTTCTATTTCTTCAAACAAAACTTTCTTTTTATTGTTGTTGTTTGCTTACAATGTTGTTACATGCATAAGCTGTACTAAATGCATTAGCACTAGTTTAAATCCGCCACTTTTTATTGAAGTGTCTGTACCAAGCCAGGAAAGGGAGCTTAAGTGTGATATGGGTATCTACGATTTTAGAACTGTTCCGACAGTTTTGCTTTGTTTTTCATTTTATTATCTGACAGAGACATTATTTAAATTTAAAAAAATATTCGTAAATCACACAAAACTGCTATTGTTTTATGATTTAATTGCTACTAACAATTTTTTTTTCAAATTGAGGCAGAAGAATGTGATTTATTCATAAAAATGAAATGAAAAAAATATTGTAAAAATTTCTTTCCACAGGTGGATTTCTCTATTTTTTTGTAAAACGCATTGTAAGAAAAGTTTGAAGCTACCAAAAGGGGTACACAGAAGCGGTAAATCAAAGAAGTACAGACAATACAATAGCTAAAAGAAAAAAGACACGGATAACCAATGATCTACAAAGCATTACACAGAAAGCCAAAAACCGAAGTGAACTCAGGTGCTCAGGAAGGGTAAACATTTCTTGCTCCACATGTTGCAGCAGTCGTGTTAATCCGGTTACAAACACAGTGGTAAGTCATGAACGAGAAAAGGACCGGATAGTGAATACGAAAAATGGAACATATCGGTGGTCATTTGCTGCTGTGGTAAGTTCACAACTGGAAAATTGAAAACATCTCCTTTGTGGTAATGTCTTGTTCTTAACCGGCCTTCACTACCAATTTCGAGGTGTAGGTCAAGGTATGATGAAGACCTAGCTCTCTCTGTGGTTTCCTTTATTTCAAGCTCAATAGGATAGATGCGACCAACAAAATCACCAAACTTACAATTATTTAGTGAAAGGACATCATCTATATAGCGGAACGTTTAATGTAGAAGCCCCGGTATGAAGTCTGCCTCGTACGAATAAATTCGGAAGAAGTCGACGAGAAGGGGAGCACAATTAGTACCCATAGGAAATTAGCATTCAAATATTGATACTGTGCTACTTGTCATATAAAACATCGTTCATATTAGTTTTAATATAAACCAAAATGACAACGGTTATTAATCTTATTTGATAATTATGTAAAGATAATCCGTTGATGAGCCTCTTAATTCTGAAAAGTTTGAAGAAACCACAGGGGTAATCAGTTGCCGTAAACCGAAGAAGGCAGAGAATAAGACGACAAAAAATGAAAAGAAAAAAACACGAAAATACAAACAATCATCCACAAAACACTATATAGAAAATAAAAAATTGAGCAACACGAACATCACTAAACACCCGAAGTGAAACTCGGATGCTTCGGAAAGATAAGCAGTTCCTGCTCCACATGTGATAACTCCGTTGGTTAATCATGAACGAGGATATGACGGGTTAGTTTTCACAATATTGACGGGTGTCACACATAGAGAAGGCCAATTCATTGCTTCACAGTCACATGTTACTCTCTCCTGGATTATATGACACTGATCATTTGTTATTTTATCTTATGTTATTTTTTTCTATTTACCTATGGATAGTTTATTCACGTAGATTGTATTGGTAATACTCTAGATGTCATGCCGACTGAATATAGAAATACGTTTTTGTTTCAGATAGGGTATGTTCCTTTCTGCTATTGGTTATTCGATGTTTGGAAACAAAATGTGTATATAGAAAAAAATTCTGAATTCATAAATAAATGATTGAATTACTTTTTAATCTAAAGGTGTGATTCCAAGTCTTAAGATATCTATGTGTCATTGCTACCCTCGTCCCATCAGGATTCACCTGTTACAAATATACACAAGTACATGTATACGTGTTTATTTATAGAGATAGTCTAAGTGTTTAAAGGTCGTAGATTGCGGAAGTAAAATGTAGTGTGTAACAAAACTGTTCAAAGTAATTGTATTTTCATATTTCTCAAAACTTTGATATTGACTGGAAATCGGTTGCAAACGACAATCTTTTGACTATGAACGTTCCCGATGAAGGATAATTTTCCAGAATTTAAATATTTTGTGAGTACTAAATTAAATATCTACTTTTTGTTATTGATATCTGATGGACTTTTACAGTCACAATTGTTAGTGCTCGGGCACTGACATGGTTATATAAATATGCTTGAAATTTACTCTTTCAAAATACATAATTTTATTAAAATCACAGGCGCTCGTGGCAAGGAATAACCCCCTCCCCTTTTGTAAACATTCACTTTGCATATTTATATTTAATAACATTTCTTTATTATTTCATCTCTTTTCACATAATTTATCTTGTTCGTATCCATATTCATACAATCTTATGTTAATAGAAACTTACACTCTTATTATCCATTAATAACAGATTACGTAGGGTCGACCCATGTAAGAAATTTTATCGAAAATAAATATGCAAACAGAAAGTCAAAAGAGGGGGGGGGGTGTAATTCCGTGTCACGAACGCCTATGATTAAAACTTATGCCTATTTTCCTTAGACAAAGGTGAAATTAATCGATTTTGACTAACCTCTTTAGGCTTTTTGATGTACTTGCTCCGAATCACATTTACATTATTTGGCCTTCCAATGAGTTTGCTATGAGCGTGCCTGACGAAGCACTAACTACTTGGCAATCAAACCGACGGTCATGAGCAAGTCTCTATAGACCTTGAAGCTTAAAGGTAGTATTGAGGTCACCTCATGTCAGAGTGAAGAGGTCAGAGGTAAACGACTTTTCCCACAAATGTAATTTTGTTGTTTTCGACACAGATCTGCAATTGTTTATTTTATTTTGTCTACATGTTCACTAATAACAGCATATGTAGTGTAATGGTTATCATGTTCGTCACAATAGGTCGTGGGTTAGAGCCCCGTTAGAGTATAACATTGGTTCTTGCCTCACACAGTTTTAAGAGTAATATCAAATGCTGGTTAGCCCGTAATCAGGATAATGTGTTCGAGTGGAGCAACATGTCTACCCGCGGATTGTTGTTTCACTCAGCTAACACCATACAAATCCAATTAAGCGTGTTGGTTAGATACAAAACGGACATCATCATTACTTCATTTAATGTCACATGTTTGTCGCCATGGCATAGCTACATGTTTAATTTTATTATTTGTTATTCTATGTATGTATTCATAATATTGAAATGAATTGCAAAATTGCTCATTCGGTGTTAAACAACACTCGCTAATTATGACCATAGTTATAAGTGGAATTCCATGTAGATACACTAAGTCTTCTACTAATTAAATCATATCAAAGGATATGTTATGGATGTTTAACGCCACTTTCAACAACATTTCAGTTTTATCGTGACCGACATTTTTATTGGTTGAAAAATTCGGAGTATTCGTAGAAAACCACCGATATACCCACTGTCGTCAAAGAGCTCCGATCGAAAATGTTTGGTCAACATCCGGGATATTCTAAAGCGGTATTTTTAAAGCAGACACGGATAATTATCGTAAGTATTTATAAATATACTGTGTATATAATGTTTTGAATTATGATGCTTTATGATTGTTATTATTATTAATTAAATTTTTTGTCAAATATCATTTATTTTTGCAGTGTAAAATTAGATTTTTCTATAAGTTATAAGGAATCCGGCTTCAAAACCATTACAATCAACTGAAATATCGCTATATCTTGCATTTACGAATGAATTAAATGTTGCCCAAAAAGAAAAAAATATTGATGAATGATTGATTTTACTTAAAAATATTATTTTGTTGATGAAAAGTCAATTAGTAACTAATTATACCCTAAAACATGATGTCAAAAGATGTTTTTGAAATCCGGTTTGGTCAAAATGTAAACATGTATAGAAACCGGTTGTGTCAGTTATTAAAAACCGGGTTTTTCAGTATGTAAATACCACTGATCTTATTGTTATTGAGCATTATATTACAATTTAACAATAGTTGTGATTAGGAAATATCTCAAAGGCGATAAATACTGATCCATAGTATGAATATTCGCCATGGCTGCTAATTTGAGCTACTTTGTACAATAAAAAAAATCGTTATTTCTATGTTAAATTGCTACTGTCGCGAACACTTGATTTTTTTATGCTTTTTGTGGCACTGGCACCACGGTTGGTGCTCAATACGCTACACTCACTTTAAGTAGCTGTGAGTGAGTGAATGAGTCAGTGAGTGGGTCAGTGAGTCGGTCGGTCGGTCGGTTAAAAATCGGTCAATCAGAAACAAGAATTGTACGTGGCGACCATGTTTGTCAACGGATCGGGATGAAATGAGCAATCTTTATAGAAGACCTTCCATAGATGCTTTCTACCAAGTTTCGGTTTTTATTGTTTCTAGCTTTAGTGAAATAATGTGTACAGATTTTGTCTGTTTATATACTTATGAGTTTTGACTTTCCCTTTGGAAGATTGTTCGGAGTTTGGTAATTTTGTTATTACCCATATTCATTTGACTTAGCAGTTTGAGAGGAGAAGATTTGATAAAATCGGCCAATTAGAAAGAAGAATCGCTTGTGGCGACCATGTTTGTTAACGGATCGGGACGAAATGAGTAATCGTTACAGAGGACCTTCCATAGATGCTTCCTACTAAGTTTCACTTCATTTGGTTGAGGGGTTTCGGAGGAGAATATTAAAATGTGAATAGTTAATGGACGACAGACGACGAACGAAAGACGACGGACGACGGGCGTCAAGTGATGGTAAAAACTCACGTTGCCTTTGGCAAGGTGAGCTAACAACAGTCATTGGGTAGATATGTCGCTCCACTCGGACACATTATTCTGATTCCGAGCCAACCAGTCTTTGCTCTTTCTCCTTAATGCTGCGTTCTTAGCGGAGAAGCAACAAATACCAATTTTATATTGCTTTGTTTGACAAGACCGCGGCTCATACCCACAATCTATCGCACTCGAGGCGAGCACGCTAGCCATTACGCTACCGATGCGGTTCTCTATTTTTATTTAATTTTTATTTATTTTTTTAATCAAAATTTCTTATTGTCCTTCAATATATTATTTGAAAACAAAAATTAATCCAAAACAATAAGAGTTACTTGATACCTATATAAACAGTGAGCGTTCCTACTTTTGATCAAACACTCTTTGATTATGCAAAAATCCAACTGTCTAGCAAATAAAGAAAAAGAATTATAAGTTCTATACAAAATCATGACCATTCTGTCGAAGGTGACTTGGTGAATGCCAATTCTGCACAAACCGTTTTGTATTTATTCCTTTTAATGGTATACAAAACATTCACATAACATATTTTGACTATGTGCTGTTTTTTTTTTTTTCACAACTTTTATTCATTGAAGACAATTTTTGTTTATCAATTTGCAAGTCGAACATACCCTTGACAAGTGTTATAATGAACCTTAAATAAATTACAGAAAGGAAACATAATTGTGATATTGAGCTGTTTTCGCTATGCTTTCAATTTTTTACATAGAAAAAATCGGTTCTACTGAAACACAATTTTTGCGACCCAACCGGAAAGTAGTGGCTGACAGAGCCGGAACGAATGTACGTAAATAAGCATTGTGTTTTTCACTGTAGTAAATCTAAAACTATTCATGGTGGCACGCCAGTGCAAACTATCATGTATATAAGCATTGCAAAGGGTTTGTGTACTTTAACTACACATATAAACTACTTTGTATAGCTTTATTTGATGATTTCAATCTCATTATTAGCATTTTTCATTGTTTATGTCCATCATTTTATCTATATCTGAGTAATCGATGAAGATAATTACAGTAATATATAGGTAAAAACAAGCAAAAATAATCGACCCATAACGACATCTTCTGGATTCAAGATATAATAATACTATATGATCATAATACTTACTTTTTGTCGTCGCCTGTATGTCAAACATGCCTAATTGACTTGTACCGGAAGATGACAGAGCATTTCCGACCGGAGCTCTTTGACCACAGTGATACCGGAAGTCACTGAAAACTTAATCAAATGATTTTGTTTTTTTAACAACAATATATTTTCACCTAAAACACACACATTATGTATATTGTTCCATACACTAAACATACTTAATACTATAACTAAACAAGCATGGCAATTCATATCACTAGAAAATATTTAATAATGGTGCTATATATGAAGCAGGTAATGCGCTATGACTGATCTCTCTCATTTGTACCTTTCTCTTATTAATCATTACCCATTGTCATCCCCATATGTAGATGTTCGAGAATGTAAATAAATATAAAAGGAATGAACCTCATCGGCAGGGCTGATGACATTCTGAGGTCCCTAGGCTAATGAAATCATGCGGCCCTTTCAGACAGAGATACCATCTAACTCGTCCGCGTTCATTTTCAATAGGTTTACTCATTATATATTTTAGCGATATTTACATAGTTTGAAGTAAACTGTTTGCTAATTCTTTAAATAAACTAGCTTGGGGGCCCTCAAGCTTGATAAGCCCTAGGATGCAGCATATACTAGCGTATAGGATAATCCGTCCCTGCTCATCGGGGATATGATTATTGTCTTCGCCTCGAGTGTGGTAGATCGTGGGTTCAAGTACCCTATCTTGTCAAACCAAAGGCTAACAAATATTTGCTGATTCTCTGCTACTCACACAGCATTAAAGAGTAAGGGCAAAGATTAGCTGGTTGACACAGGATCCGAATAATGTGTCCGTGAGGATCAACATGTTTACCCACGGACTGTTGTTTCAGTGATGCAGAAGTATAAAGATCCCACTAATCGTGTTGGTCTAGTACAGAGCGGAGTCTATCATTATCTCATTGAAGGTAACTTGTTCCCGTCAAGATGTAAATGCACAAATGCTCATTTGGCGTTAGACAACACTCAATTAAGCAAAGTTTCATAGCTTAGTTTTGCAGATATCCTTGAATTTATAAACGTATGAAGTCGGATGTTGTCCTTGGCAACACGTTGGGGTAAATGAACTTGTATTTTATTGTTGTGTTCTTAAATTCATAATCACAGTTATTTATTTAAAGTAATATTACACCAGTTTTGGGTGAAGAAAATGTTTCCCTGAAAATTCAATTTGGAATACGGCGGTACCTTTACTAAGCTATTCATGCATGTTTCAAGACGAAATATGTTCCCAGCAATTAGAAATCTGCAAATCCGTGTGCATGTTTATCGTCCTCGCCATTGTTGTGGAGACTGATTAACTTTCGGTTGTTTTGTTCCGATGATTGCCGATCATGACGTCGTGACGAAACGATAAACAATCATGGATGCTGAGGTATGCACGCACACATTCCGGACAATGATTATTGAGGAATCTGTCTGTTTCATGTCGTGTGAACCATTTTATTTTGGTGCAATTATTGTTATGTGGTACACACGGAATATATTTTAACTTGGATCCGACATTTTTTTCATCAACTGAACAGTGCACATGAGTGATAATCTCCCCGAAAGGGTTCAAATCTTGGGTCATGCGCATATCATTTGCATTACTCTACGGGAAAACAGAATTATCTGCTGTCAAATATTTTGCGATTTGCTCTTAAAATCTGCTTTTGAGCGGATTTTTAATGTTATGCAGTTGATTTTAGTAAAAAATTAAGTGAGATATTAAGTGAAAAGATTTAATCAAAAAATGCCACGATATTTGCCTTTCATATTACTTTAATAATGAGACAAACACATACTTTAAAATGGATATGTACGAGTCCTACATCACAGGTTAGTTATACATTTTAATTCTTATTGATCAACGCTAAATTTATTTATCCTGCACTTTTTGTATTTGATCAGTGAAATTACACTGGCTGGATATATGTTTGCTATGTATATACTATCATTGACCGACATAATAGCTTTTCTGGTACCCCTGTCGCATGTTACCTGTTGGGCTTTGGGAACCTAGTGGTAAATCCAGTTCACTTTCTGTTGATAGAACATACAAGGCATTAATGTATAATTTTATTATTTAATATAAACGTTGATGGATAAAAGTGATTTTTCTGGAAGATAAACAAAATATTAATGCAGTACTCTAAAATACGAAATTTATGTGTATTCGGTGCAAAACTTTGGAAAGGCTCGGTCAACCTCGATTTTATCCCAGTTTTAAGCCTCATAGACATATGGCACTCCACTAATAATCTCTATATAACTATGATATTCAAGTGTTTTTATTTCCTCGACAGATACAAGAAGAGGGAAAAATAATATTACCATTATCAACGTTATAAAGATAACAAATATATGTTCAAACACAATGCACCGTTCTCCTATCATAAGTAAAGTTTGAAGATACCAAGGAAGTCATTAGAAGCCGTAAACTGTAGAACAACAGGCAATACAATGACTGAAAAAACAAGGACAAAAGGAACAACAATGATGTACAAAATACTACACAGAAAACGGAAGATTGAGCAAACGAACTCCAATAAAAACCGGGCTTGAACTCCGAAGGGGATATCAGTTCTTGCTACACGAGTGAACCCGCTCAGTTACTGTTAAACGCCACAAATATCATCTGATATGGAAATCATGTCCCACAACAGTATATCTAAAAAACAAAACAAATAACAAATAAAACATGAACCCTACAAAACAAATGGGAGTAAATACGAACTGAAAATCGCACACGGGACACCACAAATGGAATGAAAAATTTGAAGAGGATGCAATTATCCAAATATATAAACAAATATATAATAAACTAAAGAAAATATAGAACAAACTAATAAAATGGACATAAACACACTGTCGGAACAGTTCAAACATATTTGACAAGCAAAACAAACAATACCACACTGTCGGAACAGTTCCATAACCCAACAGGCAAAGCAATCGGTACCCCTAAATCTCAAATACATAACTGTTCACTTTCCTGACGTGATAAAGGAACTTCCCAAGCCTCCTCTTACTATGAAATGATAGCATGTTTTCCAACTGTGAGCAACACACTAACCATGACAACAGTGTTATTATAATGAACATTATAATCATTTGAATTGTACTTTTTATAGTACAGACAGACAACGCAGAAATACTTTGTCTAATATCAAACAACGGAAGCACAAACACAGGCGTTCGATTCCATCATATGTAAAAGAAGATGAACGTATAATGTTTTCGTCTTTAATAAAAGGATGGATCAAATTCCCATTTATTATCCCTGCAAAGGTGAGTATGATTTGTAGTAACATACAATCGTTGATGATATACCTATCACATATAATACTAAAGCTCTGGAAAGTTACGAAATAATCACTGTTAAGCATGTGTGTGTGTGTGTGTGGTTGTGTGTGTGTGGGGGGGAGGGGGGTTATTGTTTAACGCCAACTCAGCAATTGTTCAGCTATATCATACCCTGAGATGAGATGATGCTGATTGCTTAGTACTAGACCAACACGTTTAGTTGGATTTTTATTGTGCTAGCTAACCGACACAACAGTCTGCGGAAAGAGTTGTCACCCCTACTCGGACACATTATCCTAACTCAAGTAGTCTTTGCTCTTTCTCCTTAATTCTGCGTGCTAGCTGGAAAAGCAACAAATACCAAGTTCATAGTCTTTGGTTTTACTCGATCAGGGCTCGAACCCACAATCCACCGCACTCGAGGCAAGCACGCTAACCATAACACCCCGATGCGTTTAAAATACTGGGAGAATATCTAAATATTGTTACTTGCATGCTATAAATGGTTCAATAACAAATAATGTGCAATGGTATATTGTACAAAAAAACAATGTTATCTATATGGTTTTGCATATAAACAGTCACACCGTTAATCTCAATAAGGTATTAATCGATATTCTGTGTTATTTTTATTAGAGTTTAATTTTCAATTTGCATGTATATTATTTTTAATTGAATACTGCTACACGTATGTCTGTGCATACTTATGTCTCACTTATAAATGGTAGCTATTCTGGTAAACCTGCTTTTATATTTGTGACGAAGCCTGTGTTTTCCTGCATATTACATACGTTTTATTTGTGTATTGTGATGTCCCTTGCGATTTCAACATGGGGGTGAACGTGTTATATTATTTCTTGGTTTTCCTAATTTGGTGAAATATGCATTCCTTTTATTATTTTGTAGATTTAATTTGTTAGGCATTGCCATCTTAATGGGAATTTGTTTAATATAAGACGTCTAATTTTAGATTATATGGTGGATTTATGGAATGCCCAGATATTTGCTACTAGCCATTGCATGGTTATTTCAGTAAGTATATGTAATATCATGTGTCGTTCAAATAATAAAAGTAAATACATGATTATGTATTAATAAATGTTTACTGTACAGGTATTTTCATCGTTTGTTGATTTCTAATAATCTGTTTGTTATCTAGGTTTCATTTTTATGTTTAGAAGTTTGATATTAGTCAGACAAGTTTTCTGTGTTGTTAAAATAAAAGTAAGAGAATACCGAAAGGGCAATCGGAAATAGGCACTACAGAGAAACTGGCAACATTGGGTACAAAAGACGCAGGAAGAAGACAAATAAAACAAAAACACAACATCGACGTTTGTCAGATAGTTAATCAAACTGATGATTCAGGAAATGTTAATATCATTAACTCATAAATTTTACAAATAGCCATTATTTACTTGTCATATCTAAAACACAGAAAATATATTGATGTGTTTTTTAATCTACGTTCACATGTGATCTTGCACTAACAATAGTGATTATGCGCGTGTGGATATACGTAGGAAGTTGTTAATATGTTAATGTGACATCCATTATATCTTTATTTTAGATATATATGTCCCAGCTTCTGTTGTGATACAATGACAGTTACAGTCACTTTCGTAAATATTTTGATATAACAAATCAATTTAAAATCAGTTTAAAAGTCAGTTGTTGTGAGGACGATTGAAAGGTCTTTCCAATTGACAAAGTCAGTAGAATCATCATGTTTTAAACATTTACCACCCTTTAAAATGTATTACCTATCTATTACCCTTTTCTTTAAAAAGAAATTGTAACACGTGATGGCCTATGCTATCTGGAATGCAGAAACATATGATTGATATGTAATTCAGTCTACATGGACCCATAGAAATCGAGTGTAAACGCAGGGATCTGCCGTTGTACCCGATGAAATGGTCAAGTCTATTAAATGATTACAAAGTGACGAAAAGAGATTAAACAATATTTCATACATACCCTTAGTCATCCATGCAATAGACAATGCGTAATGATCAACCAATTAATGATGGCAGAGGTAAAACTTAAAGTTAAGACTTCAATCTAACAGTCATGAACGCATGTGTAAGCAAATTGCTTTTCAGGTGTCATAATACATCCTAACAATCCAAATATGATACACAGGCATTGTAGAGAGACATGATGAACTCTGTATATATGTCTAAAATGCAACACAACAACATAAAAAAAGATGCTAAAATATAACAAAATAAATATAAGTCTACAAAAAGACTATAATTATAATCAAATTGACGGATATTTCGCTTGATCGACTCATCAGCGTCTGTAATCTGATTTGAAAGATGATCTGAGGATCAGATTGTCACGTGACCATCAGTTATCGTGACGTAAAAATCATAATCTTGAACTTTATAAAATCATAATCTTGAACTTTATATTATTGAAATATATATGTACACTAATTTATAAACAATATGAAAACAATGAGAAAATGTAATGATGAAATTTACCAACCAGTAAGGACCAGGCACTGGTTAAAAAGTTAAAAAAACAAAAGATTTAGGCCTTCTTGTTTATGTCCTCCGGATGTAATGTTCGTAACTCGCGGATCCAAAAACTCTCTCTTATTTGTCTTTGATTCTCTTTCCAACTTAGATTGTGGTCAGTAATATAAATTGTGGATCTACCAAAGTCATCTAATGAGTGCCCCGGCAACACAAAGTGTTGACTCACGGGCAAGTGTGTCTTTTTCGTAAGGTCACTTCTGTGTCCATTCATTCTTTTGTTGAATGGTTGGACACTTTCTGCTACGCATTGCTACCTGCAGACGTCACAGTCAAGGAGGTAAGCCACATTAGGTGTTTTGCAATTGACATTGCAAAAGATCTTATACTCCTTTCCTGTCGTCTTGCTATGGAACACTTGTGCGTTTTGCAATTGGAGACATCACTTGCAACTCTTGTCACCACATGGTTTACACTGGCCGACCGTCGACGAAGGTCTAGATACCGCAGCTCTGACCAGTGTATCTTTAATGTTTTTAGGTCGCCGGAACGCTACAACAGGTGGTTCAGGGAGTAACTTGGCCAGCGTTTCACTTTTTTCAATTTCTTTCCAATGATGACGGACAATGCCTGAAATTGGGGGTGGGGGACTCACGTGCCCCAGAAGGGTATTCAGTTCTTGCTCCACAAGTGGCACCCGTCGTGTTACTCTTGTTGAGAAAGTGAGAAGTTATGAATGAGGAAGGGACGGGATTGTGATTTCGACAAACGGAACATATCTGCCCTCATTTGTGTCACATATATTCCGTAATGTTGAACCAAATTAGGAAAAACAAATAAGAGAAAGTTTTAATAATACTAACAATCTTCCAATGATATATTAAACATGTGTATCGTTATCTTGGTAAGCTGTCCATTATGCCCTTTTATCAATTATTCCGAGGTTCTTACAGTTTGTCAAGTATATGTGAAAAATATATTTCATTATTATAATAATTCAAACATTTTTTACAGGAATTTTTGGGAAATGCATATTAAGTTGTTTCGGCATCAAATTTAAAAGGATTTTTTTTTATGTTCACGTTTCCCTAAAATATCGACTGTTAACCGTTTGTATCCTATGATGATTATGGTATTGGTTTTGTTTTCGACTTTCTTATTCTGTGTTGTATGTTGTGACAACTACTAATATTTCTGCTTCATCCTTTTCCTCTATTTCGTTTGTTTCTAAAGAGATCATATTTCCGTGAATGTTTTTGAATATAAATTTGGTATTATCTACAATATAAAATCAAGTTTTGTGAAAAAACCGTTTGGTGCTTGAAACAGGAACTTACAATTTTGAGCACATGTTCGCGTATTTCCTTTGTTGTAAAAGGTACCGGATGATTCTGAGTTCACCCCTCGGTTTTTAGTGGGGTTCGTGTTACTCGATGTTTAGTTTTATGTGTAATGTTTTGCAGAACGTTGTTTGTTCCTTTGTCCTTTTTATTTTGTCAATTGTGTTTTCTGTCCTTCGATTTCTGGATTCTGATTACACCTTTAGTATTTTCAAACTATTCTTATTCTTGGCATAAACGTAATTTGTTTGCTTCCATGAAAAGCTCTGACTTGCTCATTCGAAATATGTTACAGTCGGAATCATGGAAACTAACAGATGTGATTTCCTTAAATGCTGTTATACATAGGATTAAGGAGGAAAAAATATCTAGCAGTTTCCTTTAGAGAGCCTTCATGACATCATTGTTATTTGTAGATCTACACCAACGTCAGATGATGACAGTTTATTTGAAAATTCGTAAGCATTAATTATATAATTGTCTTACTCTGATTCATAGTATCAAGTCTAGTACGGTGTGGACTTATCTCTGGATTAATAATATAAAAAACCACGATGAGTATCATTGGTGGAGTAGGAACCACTTACTCTTCCTTTTTTAATTGCATCAGGATGGGCTGGAATCAATATAAAAAATCACTCTAAATATACACAAATGTATAGTTGGAAATGTAATGAATTAAACCTTCATTTATGTGACTGCTTATGTTTATGACACAAAAAAATAGAATACATGTACACAGTATGTTAGTCTCCTGGTCGTTTATCAAAGAAGAGGCCCACAAGACACATTCACATTCTTATGTAAAGTCTTGATGTCAAGGTCCTTCTTGTTAAAATTAGTAACCGTTGTCCAATTCAGAGGAGCGTCCCTCCTTAGTTGCAAATGCTATTATCAAAACCTTAAAATACAATATACTTTATTTGACTGACTATGAATTGTTTGTCACACTAAAGCTGACGGTTATGCTTTGCTTAGAAAATAATATGATAAAAAAGTAATTTATTTTGAATTTTTAAATTAACAGTCTACATTGTTCACAGTACATACATCTTCAGATGAGGAATTCTACGATCTGAACCGTCGTGGCTCTGGTCGTATGGTAGTTGGATTTACAACTACTTGTGTAATCAGTGCCAATCAGCACTAATGTTGTGCGTTCGAACCCCGTTCAATTTGAGGTGCACTCGATACAGCATTATGTGCTAAAATTTGTCTGGGACTTGCGATAGGTCAATGGTTTTCTCCGGGTACTTTCCTTTACCAATAAAGCTGACCACCACGATATAACTGAAATATTGTTGAAAGTGGCTTTAAGCACAATAACCCTAAACCCTACATTCTAGGATCAATATAGTTCAGATACATCTGTAAATTTATTCCGTTTTTCTGCTATTTATTTCAATTCTCTTTCTCTTCTTTTGACTATGAACATACCTGATGAGTGTTATTCCAGAAATACATGGTGTGTACTAAATATATATCAACATTTTTATTCCTGACATAATTAGAATATTTGTTTTATTATCAGTCAGGAACAAGAGATGTTGCAACTACAAAATGATAATATATATTACAAGAAGGCGTGAGTATTAAATCATACAATTACTATTCATCTCTAATGGGTAAAGGTTTGGTATGTATCACCTATTTACAATTGACCAGCTATATCGTGAGTACAAGATTAAATGGGAAACGAAATATTAGATAATTAGCGGGATGTACAGATCAGTGAAACCCCCGGAAATGGGTAGATTGAGAAAGCGTTAAAACTAAATGTTGGTATGGTTAGCAAACCCAAGTTAGTGGTGTTGACCAGAAGTAAACGATCTTGACCACGCTGGTAAACGTGTCCCTTTTGTTATCTCTACAGGAGTATTGCATAATGTGGTTGTGGTTTGGACGAGTTACGTCCCCTTTCAACATACTATACTGAAATGGTATATAGTGTATTAACTTTTATAGTTTGGCAGCACATTGAAGATATACAAGCTGTAAGACACGTTTTGAATCGACCAAAGGGGTAATCCGAAGATGGAAATAGAGGAATCACAGACAACGCAAACACTACAAGAAAAATGAAAAGAGACAAACAATGGTGTAGAAAACACTACACAGGAAAAGCAGCTTAATGCATGTATCACCATCGGCCTCTAATAGATTAAATATGACCATAAACTATATTATTCTTACTCTTAGAATAAGCAGACAAATTGACGAGGTGGTTAGTCTATAACAATGGTACGATCAGCATGCATTCTGATATATCGACGATTTATCACAAATATATTCACACAGTACTATAATCACATTAATTTTAATTGACGGGAAGAATTTTACGTCATATATCGACATAACATTACCCTAGCAGCAGCTGTAGAAATCTACGTACTTGTAAACACTATCAATTTTATAATAGCTTTCAAATATAAATTTAGACTGAATTTCTCATGAAACATGGAAACAGGAAACTACCTTCAAACATACTGTAATCTATATGTATATTATGATCTGGTATTTTGTTTCTTGACTTCAGGTATTCGATTGAAAGCTCATACAATTATAATTACCCTTATAATAAACATATCAGTAAATTATTGATGCTGTGGGTGTAATAAGAAGAGTTTGAAGATACAAAAGTGGTAATTAGAAACTGTAAATCGGAAAAGGACAGACAACACAAACGTCAAAAGGACAAACAAACATCTACAAAACACTACGCATACAACTAAGGATCGCGTAACACCAACCCCACTCAGCTGCATGTACTCCGGAAGGGAAGGGAACTCATATTCTGCATTATAATTGCAAAGCATATATTTTTAGTGTTTTTGTTCATTCGTCAGGTGGTTATGAAAGGATACAATTCAGACCCATTCCTGTGTTCACCCATCTTTCTTAAAGGTATTAATCAGGTATGCATTTTTCCAAAAGATAATTTTGTTAATTTCGGTTTATCATGTGCATGTATTTACAATTATGAGTTCTTCAGCTATCAGCAGGAAAAGATAACCCTAGATAATGAAGTAAAAAGATATGAATATCAGTAAGTATTGTGTCTATATTAGGAATGTATATTGGGTTTTAAAAAATATAATAATAAATGTAATGTGCAATTAAAATGAAAAACCACAATTACACAGTGGGAACAATGTCAAAATCTAATCGAACAATGGTAAAAACAGATGCAAAATGGACAACTCAAAGTTGACAGCTCACGTTTTGGCTGAGTACAGAAAGGTAGTCGTGGTCATAATCATATGGTAGTTGAATCTACAATTACCTATTCAATCGGTGCCTATCACCACTAATGTTATGAGTTCTTATACTGATCATGCCAGGTTTACTCGATACAACATTATGTGATAAAGGTTGTCAGTGACCTATAAAACTGACCTCCACGATATAACTGAAGTGGCATTAAACATCATAACCCTAACCCAAATCAATTTCTCGTTATCCAGTTTCAAGAACATTTGTGGAAATGCATACCATACAGTGCTAGTATTAAAACAAATGTACATTTCAATATTTGTATCCAGAAATACTAATGAAAAATTAAAATTAAAATAAAGATTTTAAAGTACATTTTGTATATTTCAGATTAAGTGACGCCATGAGTAAAATTAACGCATTGGAAATGTCTAAGAGTGATGCGTTATCTAGGTAAGCTGACAGTTAATTATATTTTTTAGCAATCTTTTGACATGCGCGATCCCGGTACGGAATAATAGGAGGAACCAGTAAATAGTTTACAACAACAGAAGAATGAATGGAATTGTTTCTCTCTATTTGGGAAATATACAACATATTGACACTGAAAGATTTTTTTTAAATATAACTGGATTAACATAGGACATTGTATGCAATTTGTTCTTCTATAAATTACCCTCTCCCTCATGAAATCCTTGCTACACAAAATTCTTGCATTTAAATTTTATAAAATTTTAAATTACTGTTTTGCATTAATCGCATATTTAGATGCTGAAGTTACCAGCTTTAATAGTTTTATTAGGGCATACATTGTGAAGAGGCTGTTAGGATGTTGCTGGTTTGTCTAGACTTGTTGACAGTAATTAATGGCTTAAGAGTTAGGGTTATGGTGTTTAATGCCACTTTGAACAATATTTCAGTTATATCGTGGTGGCTAAGGCTTAAGAAATCCACAATCCAATTAAAATCATAAAGTAAAAAGACAGTAGTGAAAAAATATAAAAATGTGTATTTGAATGAAGAAAAAAGTCGACACTACCAGAACAACTCCTAAAACTAATAGAAAAATTATCGAAACAGAGACAAGACCACAAACACATAAACTCCTGACCACTCATAGTCCTGGCTTGTCACAGACTCTTTCATGTCACATGCTAATGGAGTGTTGTGTATTTAAAATAAAATAAAAAACAAAGCAAAAAAAATACCACACTGTCGAAACATTTCTAATACCCAATAGAAAAAGTCTTAGAAAGAGGTAAAGCGTCACCTCTAACACACAAATACATGAAAGCTCACTTTCGTGGGTTGGTACAGGCACTTCAATAAAATGTGGCGGAGTTAATGCTAGTTTTACGAGCATAAATATGCTTTTTATCAGATTGAAAAAAAATATTTAATGTAAAACATCAACAATGGTTATACATTTTTTCCATAAAAAGTCATAGAAAGAAGGAAATAAGAAACACTGAGGTATCCAATATTTCTGGAATGCTGGATATACCATCTCCTATTACACTATAATGTTGTACACTATTTAATATTGTCTAGATAAAAATGCAACTGATTGTAGAATCAAAATACATTGTTTTAATATATAAATCAGGTTAGATAGAGCCACCAGAGAAGTAAATAAGATGAGAAGGTCCAAGGACGATGCTGACTCTAGGTAAAGCTACTGTTATCATTTGCCCTCTAATTTATATCCCTTGTACTAAAAAATTGGAAAGACGAATAATTTAAAAGCGGTCGAACAATACAACCAAAGGGCCTAAGCACGATAGAAAAAATCGGCTAATGTCACCTAGTCACCTATGCCTGAGGGAGGATAACCTTAGTTCAATCACAGTGTAACAAACATAGACAGGCTTTTCTAACATATTAAAGAGATGACAATGATTCTAAAACATCAACAATAAGCAATAAACAAGATATACACAAAAACAGCTTTGACATATTTCTGTAACAGAGGATTGGATTGGACAACATGGAGAGGTGATTTGAAGCATAGGACAATAATTCAAACTGAAATGGAGTTGAAGGGATACAGTAATGATATGGAATACAGTCGAACCTGTTGTGTATGTGAAATAAAATAAAAAAAAAAGGACAAACAAGCATCTACAAAACACTATGCATACAACTAAGGATCGCGTAACACGAGCCCCACTAAGCTGCAGGTGTTCCGGAAGGGTAGGGGACTCATATTCTGCATTATAATTGCAAATCATATATTTTTAGTGTTTTTGTTCATTCGTCAGGTGTTCATGAAAGGATACAATTCAGACCCATTCCTGTGTTCACCCATCTTTCTTAAAGGTATTAATCAGGTATGCATTTTTCAAAAAAAGATAATTTTGTTAATTTCGGTTTATCATGTGCATGTATTTACAATTATGAGTTCTTCAGGTATCAGCAGGAAAAGAGAACTCTAGATAATGAAGTAAAAAGATATGAATATCAGTAAGTATTGTGTGTATATTAGGAATGTATATTGGGTTTTAAAAATATAATAATAAATGTAATGTGCAAAAAAATGAAAACCACAAATACAAAGTGGGAACAATGTCAACATCTAATCGAACAATGGTAAAAACAGAAGTAAAATGGACAACTCAAAGTGGACAGCTCAAACACACATATAGTTGACAGCTCACGCTTTGGCTGGGTACAGAAAGGAAAGGTAGTCGTGGTTATGATCATATGGTAGTTGAATCTACAATTATGTTATGAGTTCTTATACCGATCATGCCAGGTTTACTCGATACAACATTATGTGATAAAGTTTGTCAGTGACCTCCACCTATAAAACTGACCTCCACGATATAACTGAAGTGTCATTAAACATCATAACCCTAACCCAAATCAATTTCTCGTTATCCAGTTTTGAAGAACATTTGTGGAAATGCATACCATACAGTGCTAGTATTAAAAAAATGTACATTTCAATATTTGTATCCAGAAATACTAATGAAAAATTAAAATTAAAATAAAGATTTTAAAGTACATTTTGTATATTTCAGATTAAGTGAAGCCACAAGTAAAGTTAACGCCTTGGAAATGTCTAGGAGTGATGCGTTATCCAGGTAAGCTGACAGTTAATTAGCAATCTTTTGACATGCGCGATCCCGGTACGGAATAATAGGAGGAACCAGTAAATAGTTTTCAACAGCAACAGAAGAATGAATGGAATTGTTTCTCTCTATTTTAAAAATATACAACATATTGACAATGAAAGATTTAAAAAATAATATAACTGGATTAACATAGGACATTGCATGCATGTTGTTCTTCTATAGATTACCCCCTCCCCCATAAAATCCTTGCTACACAAAATTCTTACATTTAAATTTTATAAAATTTTAAATTACCGTTTTGCAGTAATCACATATTTAGATGCTGAAGTTACCAGCTTTAATAGTTTTATTAAGGCATACATTGTGAAGAGGCTGTTAGGATGTTGCTGGTTTGTCTAGACTTGTTGACAGTAATTAATGGCTTAAGAGTTAGGGTTATGGTGTTTAATGCCACTTTGAACAATATTTCAGTTATATCGTGGTGGATAAGCCTAAGAAATCCACAATCCAATTAAAATCATAAATTAAAAAGACAGTAGTGAAAAATATAAAAATGTGTATTTGAATGAAGAAAAAAGTTGACACTATCGGAACAGCTCCTAAAACTAATAGAAAAATCATCGAAACAGAGACAAGACCACAAACACATAAATGCATGACCACTCATAGTCCTGGCCTGTCACAGACTCTTTCATATCACATGTTAATGGAGTGTTGTGTATTTAAAATAAAATAAAAAACAAAGCAAAAAATACCACACTGTCGAAACATTTCTAATACCCAACAGAAAAAGTCGTAGAAAGAGGTAAAGCGTTACCTCTAACACACAAATACATGAATGCTCACTTTCTTGGATTGGTACAGGCACTTCAATAAAACGTGGCAGAGTTAAAGCTAGTTTTACGAGCATAAATACGTTTTTAATCAGATTGAAAAAAAAAATTTAATGTAAAACATCAACAATGGTTATACATTTTTTCCATAAAAAGTCATAGAAAGAAGGAAATAAGAAACACTGAGGTATCCAATATTTCTGGAATGCTGGATATATCATCTCCTATAACACTATAATGGTGTACACTATTTAATATTGTCTGGATAAAAATGCAACTGATCTTAGAATCAAAATAAATTATTTGAATATATAAATCACGTTAGATAGAGCCATGAGAGAAATTAATGACTTTATTTATGTGACTGATTATGTTTATCACACAAAAAATAGAATACATGCACACAGTATGTTAGTGTCCTGGTCGTTTATCAAAGAAGAGGCCCACAAAGACACATTCACATTCTTAGGTAAAGTCTTGATGTCAAGATCCTTCTTGTTAAAATTAGTAACCGTTGTCCAATTCAGAGGAGTGTCCTTCCTTAGTTGCAAATGCTATTATCAAAACCTTAAAATACAATATACTTTATTTGACTGACTATGAATTGTTTGTTACACTAAAGCTGACGGTTATGCTTTGCTTTGAAAATAATATGATAAAAAAGTAATTTATTTTGAATTTTTAAATTAACAGTCTACATTGTTCACAGTACATATATCTTCAGATGAGGAATTCTACGATCTGAGCAGTCGTGGCTGTGATAGTATGGTAATTGGATTTACAACTACCTGTGCAATCAGTGCCTATCAACACTAGAGTTGTGCGTTCGAACCCCGTTCAAGTTGAGGTGTACTCGATACAACATTATGTGATAAAATTTGTCTGTGACTTGCGATAGGTCAGTGGTTTTCTCCGGGTACTTTCCTTTACCAATAAAACTGACCACCACGATATAACTGAAATATTGTTGAAAGTGGCTTTAAAGCACAATAACCCTAAACCCTACATTCTAGGATCAAAATAGTTCAGATACATCCGTAAATTTATTCCGCTTTTCTGCTATTTATTTCAATTCTCTTTCTCTTCTTTTGACTATGAACATACCTGATGAGTGTTATTCCAGAAATACATGGTGTGTACTAAATATATATCAACATTTTTATTCCTGACATAGTTAAAATATTTGTTTTATTATCAGTCAGGAACAAGAGATGCTGAAACTACAAAAAGATATTAAATATTATAAGGAGAAGTGAGTGTTAAATCATACAATTACTATTCATCTCTAATGAGTAAAGGCTTGGTATGTATCACCTATTTACAATTGACCAGCTATATCGTGAGTACAAGATTAAATGGGAAACGAAATATTAGATAATTAGCGGGATGCACAGATCAGTGAAAGCCCCGAAATGGGTAGCTTGAGAAAGCCTTAAAACTAAATGTTGGTATGGTTAGCAAACCCAAGTTAGTGGTGTTGACCAGAAGTCAACGATCTTGACCACGCTGGTAAGCGTCCCCCTTTTGTTATCTCTACAGGAGTATTGCATAATGTGGTTGTTGTTTGGACGAGTTACGTCCCCTTTGAACATACTATACTGAAATGCTATATGCATTGTAGTGTATTTACGTTTATATTTTGGCAACATATTGAAGATATATAAGCTGTAAGACAAGTTTTGAATCGACCAAAGGGGTAATCCGAAGATGGAAATAGAGGAATCACAGACAACGCAAACACTACAAGAAAAATGAAAAGAGACAAACAATGGTGTAGAAAACACTACACAGGAAAAGCAGCTTAATGCATGTAGCACCATCGGCCTCTAATAGATTAAATATGACCATAAACTGTATTATTCTTACTCTTAGAATAAGCAGACAAATTGACGAGGTGGATAGTCTTCAACAATGGTACGATCAGCATGCAATCTGATATATCGACGATTTATCACAAATATATTCACACAGTACTATAATCACATTAATTTTAATTGACGGAAATAATTTTACGTCATATATCGACACAACATTACCCTAGCAGCAGCTGTAGAAATCTACGTACTTGTAAACACTATCAATTTTATAATAGCTTTCAAATATAAATTTGGACTGAATTTCTCATGAAACATGGAAACAGGAAACTACCTTCAAACATACTGTAATCTATATGTATATTATGATCGTGGTATTTTGTTTCTTGACTTCAGGTATTCGATTGAAAGCTCATACAATTATAATTACCCTTATAATAAACATATCAGTAAATTATTGATGCTGTGGGTGTAATAAGAAGAGTTTGAAGATACAAAAGTGGTAATTAGAAACTGTAAATCGAAAAAGGACAGACAACACAAACGTCAAAAGGACAAAAGGACAAACAAACATCTACAAAACACTATTCATACAACTAAGGATCGCGTAACACGAACCCCACTAAACTACATGTACTCCGGAAGGGTAGGGAACTCATATTCTGCATTATAATTGCAAAGCATATATTTTTAGTGTTTTTGTTCATTCGTCAGGTGTTTATGAAAGGATACAATTCAGACCCATTCCTGTGTTCACCCATCTTTCTTAAAGGTATTAATCAGGTATGCATTTTTCCAAAAGATAATTTTGTTAATTTCGGTTTATCATGTGCATGTATTTACAATTATGAGTTCTTCAGGTATCAGCAGGAAAAGATAACCCTAGATAATGAAGTAATAAGATATGAATATCAGTAAGTATTGTGTCTATATTAGGAATGAATATTGGGTTTTAAAATTATAATAATAAATGTAATGTGCAAATAAAATGAAAAACCACAATTACACAGTGGGAACAATGTCAACATCTAATCTAACAATGGTAAAAACAGATGCAAAATGGACAACTCAAAGTTGACAGCTCACGTTTTGGCTGAATACAGAAAGGTAGTCGTGGTCATAATCATATGGTAGTTGAATCTACAATTACCTATTCAATCAGTGCCTATCGCCACTAATGTTATGAGTTCTTATACTGATCATGCCAGGTTTACTCGATACAACATTATGTGATAAAGTTTGTCAGTGACCTATAAAACTGACCTCCACGATATAACTGAAGTGGCATTAAACATCATAACCCTAACCCAAATCAATTTCTCGTTATCCAGTTTCAAGAACATTTGTGGAAATGCATACCGTACAGTGCTAGTATTAAAAATATGTACATTTCAATATTTGTATCCAGAAATACTAATGCAAAATTAAAATTAAAACAAAGATTTTAAAGTACATTTTGTATATTTCAGATTAAATGAAGCCACAAGTAAAATTAACGCCTTGGAAATGTCTAAGAGTGATGCGTTATCTAGGTAAGCTGACAGTTAATTATATTTTTTAGCAATCTTTTGACATGCGCGATCCCGGTACGGAATAATAATTTTGTTATTACCCTTATTTACAACAGCAACAGAAAAATGAATGGAATTGTTTCTCTCTATTTTAGAAATATACAACATATTGACACTGAAAGATTTTTTCTAAATATACCTGGATTAACATAGGACATTGTATGCAATTTGTTCTTCTATAAATTACCCCCTCCCCCATAAAATCCTTGCTACACAAAATTCTTACATTTAAATTTTATAAAATTTTAAATTACCGTTTTGCAGTAATCACATATTTAGATCCTGAAGTTACCAGCTTTAATAGTTTTATTAGGGCATACATTGTGAAGAGGCTGCTAGGATGTTGCTGGTTTGTCTAGACTTGTTGACAGTAATTAATGGCTTAAGGGTTAGGGGTATGGTGTTTAGCGCCACTTTGAACAATATTTCAGTTATATCGTGGTGGCTAAGGCTTAAGAAGTCCACAATCCAATTAAAATCATAAAGTAAAAAGACAGTAGTGAAAAAATATAAAAATGTGTATTTGAATGAAGAAAAAAGTCGACACTACCAGAACAGCTCCTAAAACTAATAGAAAATTCATCGAAACAGAGACAAGACCACAAACACATAAACTCCTGACCACTCATAGTCCTGGCCTGTTACAGACTCTTTCATGTCACATGCTAATGGAGTGTTGTGTATTTAAAATAAAATAAAAAACAAAGCAAAAAAATACCACACTGTTGAAACATTTCTAATACCCAATAGAAAAAGTCGTAGAAAGAGGCAAAGCGTTACCCCTAACACACAAATACATGAATGTTCACTTTCTTGGGTTGGTACAGGCACTTCAATAAAATGTGGCAGAGTTAAAGCTAGTTTTACGAGCTTAAATACGCTTTTAATCAGATTGGAAAAAAATATTTAATGTAAAACATCAACAATGGTTATACATTTTTTCCATAAAAAGTCATAGAAAGAAGGAAATAAGAAACACTGAGGTATCCAATATTTCTGGAATGCTGGATATATCATCTCCTATAACACTATAATGGTGTACACTATTTAATATTGTCTGGATAAAAATGCAACTGATCTTAGAATCAAAATAAATTATTTGAATATATAAATCACGTTAGATAGAGCCATGAGAGAAATTAATGACTTTATTTATGTGACTGATTATGTTTATCACACAAAAAATAGAATACATGCACACAGTATGTTAGTGTCCTGGTCGTTTATCAAAGAAGAGGCCCACAAAGACACATTCACATTCTTAGGTAAAGTCTTGATGTCAAGATCCTTCTTGTTAAAATTAGTAACCGTTGTCCAATTCAGAGGAGTGTCCTTCCTTAGTTGCAAATGCTATTATCAAAACCTTAAAATACAATATACTTTATTTGACTGACTATGAATTGTTTGTTACACTAAAGCTGACGGTTATGCTTTGCTTAGAAAATAATATGATAAAAAAGTAATTTATTTTGAATTTTTAAATTAACAGTCTACATTGTTCACAGTACATATATCTTCAGATGAGGAATTCTACGATCTGAGCAGTCGTGGCTGTGATAGTATGGTAATTGGATTTACAACTACCTGTGCAATCAGTGCCTATCAACACTAGAGTTGTGCGTTCGAACCCCGTTCAAGTTGAGGTGTACTCGATACAACATTATGTGATAAAATTTGTCTGTGACTTGCGATAGGTCAGTGGTTTTCTCCGGGTACTTTCCTTTACCAATAAAACTGACCACCACGATATAACTGAAATATTGTTGAAAGTGGCTTTAAAGCACAATAACCCTAAACCCTACATTCTAGGATCAAAATAGTTCAGATACATCCGTAAATTTATTCCGCTTTTCTGCTATTTATTTCAATTCTCTTTCTCTTCTTTTGACTATGAACATACCTGATGAGTGTTATTCCAGAAATACATGGTGTGTACTAAATATATATCAACATTTTTATTCCTGACATAGTTAAAATATTTGTTTTATTATCAGTCAGGAACAAGAGATGCTGAAACTACAAAAAGATATTAAATATTATAAGGAGAAGTGAGTGTTAAATCATACAATTACTATTCATCTCTAATGAGTAAAGGCTTGGTATGTATCACCTATTTACAATTGACCAGCTATATCGTGAGTACAAGATTAAATGGGAAACGAAATATTAGATAATTAGCGGGATGCACAGATCAGTGAAAGCCCCGAAATGGGTAGCTTGAGAAAGCCTTAAAACTAAATGTTGGTATGGTTAGCAAACCCAAGTTAGTGGTGTTGACCAGAAGTCAACGATCTTGACCACGCTGGTAAGCGTCCCCCTTTTGTTATCTCTACAGGAGTATTGCATAATGTGGTTGTTGTTTGGACGAGTTACGTCCCCTTTGAACATACTATACTGAAATGCTATATGCATTGTAGTGTATTTACGTTTATATTTTGGCAACATATTGAAGATATATAAGCTGTAAGACAAGTTTTGAATCGACCAAAGGGGTAATCCGAAGATGGAAATAGAGGAATCACAGACAACGCAAACACTACAAGAAAAATGAAAAGAGACAAACAATGGTGTAGAAAACACTACACAGGAAAAGCAGCTTAATGCATGTAGCACCATCGGCCTCTAATAGATTAAATATGACCATAAACTGTATTATTCTTACTCTTAGAATAAGCAGACAAATTGACGAGGTGGATAGTCTTCAACAATGGTACGATCAGCATGCAATCTGATATATCGACGATTTATCACAAATATATTCACACAGTACTATAATCACATTAATTTTAATTGACGGAAATAATTTTACGTCATATATCGACACAACATTACCCTAGCAGCAGCTGTAGAAATCTACGTACTTGTAAACACTATCAATTTTATAATAGCTTTCAAATATAAATTTGGACTGAATTTCTCATGAAACATGGAAACAGGAAACTACCTTCAAACATACTGTAATCTATATGTATATTATGATCGTGGTATTTTGTTTCTTGACTTCAGGTATTCGATTGAAAGCTCATACAATTATAATTACCCTTATAATAAACATATCAGTAAATTATTGATGCTGTGGGTGTAATAAGAAGAGTTTGAAGATACAAAAGTGGTAATTAGAAACTGTAAATCGAAAAAGGACAGACAACACAAACGTCAAAAGGACAAAAGGACAAACAAACATCTACAAAACACTATTCATACAACTAAGGATCGCGTAACACGAACCCCACTAAACTACATGTACTCCGGAAGGGTAGGGAACTCATATTCTGCATTATAATTGCAAAGCATATATTTTTAGTGTTTTTGTTCATTCGTCAGGTGTTTATGAAAGGATACAATTCAGACCCATTCCTGTGTTCACCCATCTTTCTTAAAGGTATTAATCAGGTATGCATTTTTCCAAAAGATAATTTTGTTAATTTCGGTTTATCATGTGCATGTATTTACAATTATGAGTTCTTCAGGTATCAGCAGGAAAAGATAACCCTAGATAATGAAGTAATAAGATATGAATATCAGTAAGTATTGTGTCTATATTAGGAATGAATATTGGGTTTTAAAATTATAATAATAAATGTAATGTGCAAATAAAATGAAAAACCACAATTACACAGTGGGAACAATGTCAACATCTAATCTAACAATGGTAAAAACAGATGCAAAATGGACAACTCAAAGTTGACAGCTCACGTTTTGGCTGAATACAGAAAGGTAGTCGTGGTCATAATCATATGGTAGTTGAATCTACAATTACCTATTCAATCAGTGCCTATCGCCACTAATGTTATGAGTTCTTATACTGATCATGCCAGGTTTACTCGATACAACATTATGTGATAAAGTTTGTCAGTGACCTATAAAACTGACCTCCACGATATAACTGAAGTGGCATTAAACATCATAACCCTAACCCAAATCAATTTCTCGTTATCCAGTTTCAAGAACATTTGTGGAAATGCATACCGTACAGTGCTAGTATTAAAAATATGTACATTTCAATATTTGTATCCAGAAATACTAATGCAAAATTAAAATTAAAACAAAGATTTTAAAGTACATTTTGTATATTTCAGATTAAATGAAGCCACAAGTAAAATTAACGCCTTGGAAATGTCTAAGAGTGATGCGTTATCTAGGTAAGCTGACAGTTAATTATATTTTTTAGCAATCTTTTGACATGCGCGATCCCGGTACGGAATAATAATTTTGTTATTACCCTTATTTACAACAGCAACAGAAAAATGAATGGAATTGTTTCTCTCTATTTTAGAAATATACAACATATTGACACTGAAAGATTTTTTCTAAATATACCTGGATTAACATAGGACATTGTATGCAATTTGTTCTTCTATAAATTACCCCCTCCCCCATAAAATCCTTGCTACACAAAATTCTTACATTTAAATTTTATAAAATTTTAAATTACCGTTTTGCAGTAATCACATATTTAGATCCTGAAGTTACCAGCTTTAATAGTTTTATTAGGGCATACATTGTGAAGAGGCTGCTAGGATGTTGCTGGTTTGTCTAGACTTGTTGACAGTAATTAATGGCTTAAGGGTTAGGGGTATGGTGTTTAGCGCCACTTTGAACAATATTTCAGTTATATCGTGGTGGTTAAGGCTTAAGAAGTCCACAATCCAATTAAAATCATAAAGTAAAAAGACAGTAGTGAAAAAATATAAAAATGTGTATTTGAATGAAGAAAAAAGTCGACACTACCAGAACAGCTCCTAAAACTAATAGAAAATTCATCGAAACAGAGACAAGACCACAAACACATAAACTCCTGACCACTCATAGTCCTGGCCTGTTACAGACTCTTTCATGTCACATGCTAATGGAGTGTTGTGTATTTAAAATAAAATAAAAAACAAAGCAAAAAAATACCACACTGTTGAAACATTTCTAATACCCAATAGAAAAAGTCGTAGAAAGAGGCAAAGCGTTACCCCTAACACACAAATACATGAATGTTCACTTTCTTGGGTTGGTACAGGCACTTCAATAAAATGTGGCAGAGTTAAAGCTAGTTTTACGAGCTTAAATACGCTTTTAATCAGATTGGAAAAAAATATTTAATGTAAAACATCAACAATGGTTATACATTTTTTCCATAAAAAGTCATAGAAAGAAGGAAATAAGAAACACTGAGGTATCCAATATTTCTGGAATGCTGGATATATCATCTCCTATAACACTATAATGGTGTACACTATTTAATATTGTCTGGATAAAAATGCAACTGATCTTAGAATCAAAATAAATTATTTGAATATATAAATCACGTTAGATAGAGCCATGAGAGAAATTAATGACTTTATTTATGTGACTGATTATGTTTATCACACAAAAAATAGAATACATGCACACAGTATGTTAGTGTCCTGGTCGTTTATCAAAGAAGAGGCCCACAAAGACACATTCACATTCTTAGGTAAAGTCTTGATGTCAAGATCCTTCTTGTTAAAATTAGTAACCGTTGTCCAATTCAGAGGAGTGTCCTTCCTTAGTTGCAAATGCTATTATCAAAACCTTAAAATACAATATACTTTATTTGACTGACTATGAATTGTTTGTTACACTAAAGCTGACGGTTATGCTTTGCTTAGAAAATAATATGATAAAAAAGTAATTTATTTTGAATTTTTAAATTAACAGTCTACATTGTTCACAGTACATATATCTTCAGATGAGGAATTCTACGATCTGAGCAGTCGTGGCTGTGATAGTATGGTAATTGGATTTACAACTACCTGTGCAATCAGTGCCTATCAACACTAGAGTTGTGCGTTCGAACCCCGTTCAAGTTGAGGTGTACTCGATACAACATTATGTGATAAAATTTGTCTGTGACTTGCGATAGGTCAGTGGTTTTCTCCGGGTACTTTCCTTTACCAATAAAACTGACCACCACGATATAACTGAAATATTGTTGAAAGTGGCTTTAAAGCACAATAACCCTAAACCCTACATTCTAGGATCAAAATAGTTCAGATACATCCGTAAATTTATTCCGCTTTTCTGCTATTTATTTCAATTCTCTTTCTCTTCTTTTGACTATGAACATACCTGATGAGTGTTATTCCAGAAATACATGGTGTGTACTAAATATATATCAACATTTTTATTCCTGACATAGTTAAAATATTTGTTTTATTATCAGTCAGGAACAAGAGATGCTGAAACTACAAAAAGATATTAAATATTATAAGGAGAAGTGAGTGTTAAATCATACAATTACTATTCATCTCTAATGAGTAAAGGCTTGGTATGTATCACCTATTTACAATTGACCAGCTATATCGTGAGTACAAGATTAAATGGGAAACGAAATATTAGATAATTAGCGGGATGCACAGATCAGTGAAAGCCCCGAAATGGGTAGCTTGAGAAAGCCTTAAAACTAAATGTTGGTATGGTTAGCAAACCCAAGTTAGTGGTGTTGACCAGAAGTCAACGATCTTGACCACGCTGGTAAGCGTCCCCCTTTTGTTATCTCTACAGGAGTATTGCATAATGTGGTTGTTGTTTGGACGAGTTACGTCCCCTTTGAACATACTATACTGAAATGCTATATGCATTGTAGTGTATTTACGTTTATATTTTGGCAACATATTGAAGATATATAAGCTGTAAGACAAGTTTTGAATCGACCAAAGGGGTAATCCGAAGATGGAAATAGAGGAATCACAGACAACGCAAACACTACAAGAAAAATGAAAAGAGACAAACAATGGTGTAGAAAACACTACACAGGAAAAGCAGCTTAATGCATGTAGCACCATCGGCCTCTAATAGATTAAATATGACCATAAACTGTATTATTCTTACTCTTAGAATAAGCAGACAAATTGACGAGGTGGATAGTCTTCAACAATGGTACGATCAGCATGCAATCTGATATATCGACGATTTATCACAAATATATTCACACAGTACTATAATCACATTAATTTTAATTGACGGAAATAATTTTACGTCATATATCGACACAACATTACCCTAGCAGCAGCTGTAGAAATCTACGTACTTGTAAACACTATCAATTTTATAATAGCTTTCAAATATAAATTTGGACTGAATTTCTCATGAAACATGGAAACAGGAAACTACCTTCAAACATACTGTAATCTATATGTATATTATGATCGTGGTATTTTGTTTCTTGACTTCAGGTATTCGATTGAAAGCTCATACAATTATAATTACCCTTATAATAAACATATCAGTAAATTATTGATGCTGTGGGTGTAATAAGAAGAGTTTGAAGATACAAAAGTGGTAATTAGAAACTGTAAATCGAAAAAGGACAGACAACACAAACGTCAAAAGGACAAAAGGACAAACAAACATCTACAAAACACTATTCATACAACTAAGGATCGCGTAACACGAACCCCACTAAACTACATGTACTCCGGAAGGGTAGGGAACTCATATTCTGCATTATAATTGCAAAGCATATATTTTTAGTGTTTTTGTTCATTCGTCAGGTGTTTATGAAAGGATACAATTCAGACCCATTCCTGTGTTCACCCATCTTTCTTAAAGGTATTAATCAGGTATGCATTTTTCCAAAAGATAATTTTGTTAATTTCGGTTTATCATGTGCATGTATTTACAATTATGAGTTCTTCAGGTATCAGCAGGAAAAGATAACCCTAGATAATGAAGTAATAAGATATGAATATCAGTAAGTATTGTGTCTATATTAGGAATGAATATTGGGTTTTAAAATTATAATAATAAATGTAATGTGCAAATAAAATGAAAAACCACAATTACACAGTGGGAACAATGTCAACATCTAATCTAACAATGGTAAAAACAGATGCAAAATGGACAACTCAAAGTTGACAGCTCACGTTTTGGCTGAATACAGAAAGGTAGTCGTGGTCATAATCATATGGTAGTTGAATCTACAATTACCTATTCAATCAGTGCCTATCGCCACTAATGTTATGAGTTCTTATACTGATCATGCCAGGTTTACTCGATACAACATTATGTGATAAAGTTTGTCAGTGACCTATAAAACTGACCTCCACGATATAACTGAAGTGGCATTAAACATCATAACCCTAACCCAAATCAATTTCTCGTTATCCAGTTTCAAGAACATTTGTGGAAATGCATACCGTACAGTGCTAGTATTAAAAATATGTACATTTCAATATTTGTATCCAGAAATACTAATGCAAAATTAAAATTAAAACAAAGATTTTAAAGTACATTTTGTATATTTCAGATTAAATGAAGCCACAAGTAAAATTAACGCCTTGGAAATGTCTAAGAGTGATGCGTTATCTAGGTAAGCTGACAGTTAATTATATTTTTTAGCAATCTTTTGACATGCGCGATCCCGGTACGGAATAATAATTTTGTTATTACCCTTATTTACAACAGCAACAGAAAAATGAATGGAATTGTTTCTCTCTATTTTAGAAATATACAACATATTGACACTGAAAGATTTTTTCTAAATATACCTGGATTAACATAGGACATTGTATGCAATTTGTTCTTCTATAAATTACCCCCTCCCCCATAAAATCCTTGCTACACAAAATTCTTACATTTAAATTTTATAAAATTTTAAATTACCGTTTTGCAGTAATCACATATTTAGATCCTGAAGTTACCAGCTTTAATAGTTTTATTAGGGCATACATTGTGAAGAGGCTGCTAGGATGTTGCTGGTTTGTCTAGACTTGTTGACAGTAATTAATGGCTTAAGGGTTAGGGGTATGGTGTTTAGCGCCACTTTGAACAATATTTCAGTTATATCGTGGTGGTTAAGGCTTAAGAAGTCCACAATCCAATTAAAATCATAAAGTAAAAAGACAGTAGTGAAAAAATATAAAAATGTGTATTTGAATGAAGAAAAAAGTCGACACTACCAGAACAGCTCCTAAAACTAATAGAAAATTCATCGAAACAGAGACAAGACCACAAACACATAAACTCCTGACCACTCATAGTCCTGGCCTGTTACAGACTCTTTCATGTCACATGCTAATGGAGTGTTGTGTATTTAAAATAAAATAAAAAACAAAGCAAAAAAATACCACACTGTTGAAACATTTCTAATACCCAATAGAAAAAGTCGTAGAAAGAGGCAAAGCGTTACCCCTAACACACAAATACATGAATGTTCACTTTCTTGGGTTGGTACAGGCACTTCAATAAAATGTGGCAGAGTTAAAGCTAGTTTTACGAGCTTAAATACGCTTTTAATCAGATTGGAAAAAAATATTTAATGTAAAACATCAACAATGGTTATACATTTTTTCCATAAAAAGTCATAGAAAGAAGGAAATAAGAAACACTGAGGTCTAGATAAAAATGCAACTGATTTTAGAATCAAAATAAATTATTTGAATATATAAATCAGGTTAGAAAGAGCCATAAAAGAAATTAATGACTTGAGAAAGTCCAAGGACGATGCTCTCTCTAGGTAAGTATACTTTTATCATGTGCCTTGTAATCTATATACTTTGTACTAAAAACGTAGATATCAAATTTAGTGCACACGACACATTTCTGGAAAAACCTTCATCAGGTACGCTCAAAATCGAAGGATTGGAAAGCGGAATAATTTAAAAGTGTTCGGAGCAATACAACCAAAGGGCCTAAACAGGATAGCCAAAATCGGCTACGGTCACCTATGCCTGAGGGATGAGAACCTTAGTTCAAACACAGTGTAGCAAAGCTAGACAGGTTTTTCTATCATATTAAATAGACGACAAAGATTCTAAGCCACCAATAATAAGTAATAAACAGGTTATAACTTTGATTTAGTTCTGTAACAGATCGATTGGATTGGACAACATGGAGAGGATTAGGGTTATGGTGTTTAACACCACTTTCAACAATAGTTCAGTTATATGGTGGCGGTCTGTTTTATCACTGGAGGAATCTGGAGTACCTGGAGAAAACCACCGACCTGTCGCAAGTCACTGACAAACTTTATCACATAATGTGTTGTATTTAGTACACATAGCCTTGAACGAGATTCAAACTCACAACGTTAGTCCATGAAAGATAATTGGAATCAAAGTACTATAATTAAAACAGAAATGGAGTTTACAGGATACAGTAATGATATGCAATTAAGTCAAACCTGCCTTAAAGGGCACATCTGTATATCAATTCACTGTCAATGAAGAGCTATAAATAGTAAATATAATTTTAAGCTGTATATAAAGGGCAACTGCTCATAAAGGTCACATTCCCGGTTTCCTTGGAGTGGCCTTTATAAACAAGTTTGACTCATAGTTTGTATCTCATTTTAAAATGCAACATATTTTAATGTTAATATTTGCTCAAGGATAAAACCATTGCATGTAATAAAAAAGTAAATTACTATGGAGCTATGATCATAAATGATGAAGCGCCTAGGCATAATAGGCCTGGTTAATAAAAACATAGATATCAAATCCAGCTCATCAGACACGTTTCTGAAAACAAAAATATCGGATACATGTTGGGTATGATTAGCCGAACCATAACATTATACTACAATTTTTGTATATATTTAAATAGAATAAATAATTTTCGTATCTCCACAGACTATTTTTTTTTGTAATTTGTAATAAAATGTTAAAAGCCATACAATGTCAGTGACAGAATGTATATAAAGTGTACCAATATTTAAGTTATATCCCATCTGTAATATATTACTACGACATATTAAGTCGAGAAAATTATACCATAAACGGTAATAGAAAAATGTGTATACCAATACATAAACAATTAGATAAGAATACCTGTAACTTATTATATATCTCACCAATAATATTTAATATATTAACATAAATCTGAATGAATTATAGACTGAGTGCAATGGTGGGTGCGAAGTTACGGGACAATAATCCAGCCATAACAGACTTAAGTTTTCCTAATCGACCCATGAAGATTGGTGAACAGTTCAGTGGAGTGTATGAAAATGAATGGACAGACGCATTCCTTAATCTAGAAGATATGAAATCTGATGTGAATGAAAGTGCATGTATCAATGAAGAGGAAGCCATCGCAATCTTACTCAATATTTTAATGGTGAATACATATTTACAAAGGGATGCATTCATCTGTATTTTTGTAAGAGATCCAATTATTAAACAGGGAGTGTTTGGGATCCCACTAACCGGTTTAATTCCACCCCATTTTCAGTACCTGTCCCATGCCGGGACCTCGACTCTCAAACGCCATCATCTTGTGGTCTTTTTTGTTTTTAATGGTTTGAGGTGAGAGGTGGTTGTTCGTTTTGTTCATATTTGTGCAATTGTTTAGCTGTTTAAATTTATGTTCGTAAAAACAAAATGAACTGACTCAAAAACCATGCAAAATCAGAGATAAGTTAGATACAGTTTTATGAAAGGAACGTTAGTAAACTCAGTTCTACGGTACATCATAGCCGCATCAAGATCATATGTTTGCGGGATTTAGATCTATCTATGCAATCAGTTCTGATATAAAGTAACAAATGTTACACATCTTAACTTACATTCCATGATTTTCTGTTGGAATTTTGGTTTACGCCAACACTAACCCAAGTCCCCATAGTATTTATAAAACTGCTGAAATTGATATTAAAAAGGAACACTCTGTCAGTCAATGTTCTCATTCAATAATCAGAATTGTTTGACCTTTGACTCGAACGATTTAAGAAGAGTTTGAAGATACCAAAGGGGTAATCAGAATTCGTAAATCGAAGGACAGACAATACAATGGCCAAAAGAAAAAGGACAGACGGACAAACAACGATCTACAAAACATTACACATAAAACTAAAGAACGTGTAACACGAACCCACATGCAATTACCTTGTTTTTCTTTTTTTTTCTTTTTTATATGAAACACCTGTAGTAGATTGCTTATCTTAATTGTGATTTATTTGCACTTTTTAATCCAATTGATATTTTATCAGTATTATCTCGAGGTGTACTCGATAGAACATTACGTGCTAAAGTTTGTCAGTGCCTTGCGACAGGTCAGTGGTTTTCTCCGGATAATCATCTACTATGATATAACTAACATAGCTAACTGCCATGATATAAGTGAAATATTGTTAAAAGTGATGTTAAGCACCATAATCGTAACCCCAACCCCCAATATTATCTCGACAAAAGCTACAAAGTGCACCGGATCATCCTTATGCTCAAACCTGGTCATTTTGAGACGGTAATATATATATATTGTGATTATTGCTGAACTTTCATATCCTTGACGATGTTTTATATATTTTTGTAGGAGGTGAACGAGAAGAGTATTATTGAATCGAAGAGTCAGCTGTCAGGATTGTTGCAGTCAGATCAAGTATGTGCAAATCATGAAATGTTATGGAAAAAGATTTTTAAACCACCAGTATTTCTTCAATTAGCTACAAGCAAATGAATCATAAAAATAAAGACTATATGAAATAATCAATGAGAATGGTAATAGTTGTTTTGGTTAAATTGGTTGTTTTATAAAATAGTGGATAATGTCTGATTTTGAGAAAGATCAAAAATGAAATTTAATTGTTATCACAAAATATTCCTTTGTATTTTACTTACAAATATAAAATACAGTATATATATAGTCAAACGTGTATTAAGAGGTCATGACCCTCGAGACAAGGAAAAAGTGGTCTTATAAGACAGGTGATCCCTTAAAAGAGGTGACTGTATGGGCAGGTTTGACTGTATAATCAATGTTCATGATGTTGCTACCAACTTGCACTTACAAGGTTTAATATATTGTATGAATGTTTTCACATTAAATATTAGAAAGGATTTACATGGTGACAGTAATATGCAACTTTTCTAGAAACGACATGTTATTACTAAATCTGCACTCAATAATAAATTATACTGAGAAGAGTTTGAAGATATCAAAATGTTAATCAGAAGCCATTACAGTAGGAACAATTTTACCATGGAAATTACACCAATATTGATTTTTATTTCTATTATACAGGGCCTTCCTCAAGAAGTGACCAAATCTACAAAAGATGCTCACAAGGCTAATGCTGTTAAACACATTCCTGTAATATGCAAGGTACCAATGAACGTATTACTCATGGAACATAGAACGTTGTAACGATATGTTTTCTGTTATCTTTAAATGGTTGTGAGAGGTGTTTTTTGGTGGAAATCTCATAATCTATGCAAAATCCAAATAGCATTATGAGGGGATAGGATTGTGGGATATGGTGTTTAACACCACGTTCAACAATATTTCATTGATATCATGGTGGTCAGTTTAATCAAGTGCTAGGAGAAAACCATTGCTCTGTCGCATGTCATTGACAAACTTTATCACATAATGGTGTATCGAGTACACCTCGCCTCAGCGCGATTCGAACTCACACCTTCTGTGGTGATAAGCACGGATTGCATAGGTAGTTGTAATTCCAACTATTATACGATCACGTCCACGATGAACCCTAATAGCTTGATGAATTGTTACTAGGAAAAAAATATTTGATAAAGTAAAAATATATAAAATATAGTTTACCATCGATTTTCTAATGAATGTTTTTAATGTTTGTTAATATTAGTAATTCATTATCATACAATTCGTATGCTTAATACATGTTATGTTGGAATTGGGTACACCTCTGTCTCACATTCTTTCATTTTTGTTTTTCTCCTTTTCTCTGTGTGTGCGTGTGTGTATGTGATGAAATAATTTGCATGATGAAACAAGGTTTAGTTTTACATTGAATTCACAAGTTATCACTATTCTATTTCAGAAAATAATGTGTGAAGATTCAAAATGCAAGACCGTATTAAAATACACCAGTCATTGTCAATCATACATAGAAAAATGTTTGAAAGTTTGTTACTTTGCCGCTGTACAGGATCCACCCATGTTCATAGATTTTGAACCAGGAGAAGATACTTTCGACAGACAAGTGTACAAGGAATTCACACAAATGGGAACGAAAGTCAAATTCCTTGTGTGGCCTGCATTGTTCCTGTACGAAGGAGGTGCATTGATTTCAAAAGGGGTTTTGCAACCAATATCAGACACCAACTAAAAACACATCAGATTTGTAGTATTTAGTTCAACATATTATATATTAAAACAAATTCATTAGTTGTCTTTACATTGTTTCTAGACTGATAGGTATGTTCCAAGCCAGTTAAAAATCTAGTTGCTGGCTTGGGACATAAACCAATTAATGAGATTCCATATGGTTGGGAAGATTTATCCGCCCCTTTAATGCTAACACAGACACAGAATACTCAAACCCAAAGAGATGAGTAAAGGAACAAGCAAGAGAACAAATTAACATTACAAAGTACTGCTTCACTAATGACACCCTTTGTGTACTGTGAGGACGTCATGTACGTTCTTCTGATTACCACTTTGGTATCTTCAAACTTTTCTTAGGACGATATGCACACAAAATAACCTGATTGCACATATTGCACTGAAAATCGCTTTTTCTTTGAAATCGTAACGGACATTAGGTTAAAGTTGTAGCGGACATAACAATACCCAAAATAAAACGTATGTAACATGTAGAAAAACACAGGCTTCATCACAAAAATAAAAGTCAGAGTGAAAGCAGGTTTACCCAATAATTACCACATATAAGTGGGACATGTGTATGGACAGAAACACGTGTAGTAGCATTCAATTAAAAAATAATATATATGTATACTGAAAATGAAACTGGTATGAAAGCAATAGAGAATGCCGATTAATACCTTATTGAGATTGACTGTTTGTCTGATTATACGCAACATTATTTAGATAACATTGGGTTTGTTGTGCAAAATATACCATTGTATATAAACGTTAGAGTATACCGAAGGGGCAATGAAAATAGACAATCCAGAGAAACTATCAGCATAGGGTACACGGGCGAAGAACAACAAAAGAAAAACTCCACACAATGTTGGACACTACAATACGAAATAAACACAAACAACTTAAATAAGACATGATTCCTCCTACAAACAATTTGGGGTAAAGACGATCCGAACATTGAAACAGTTATGGCATGGTAGTAACATGATTTAGATATTTTCCCGATATTGTGAATAATTTCATTTTGCATCTACTGAAATATCGATCCTTCGTGAAATACAGGGTCTCTAAAAAATAATTTGTCGATTATGTGGATGCTCATCGTTGTGATGGTTTGTCATAATTGTTTATTACAGATTTTTCTAATGTACTTTGGAACTGCTTCGACAGTGTGGTATGGGCTGTTTTTATTTTTTATGAACAATCATAACACTTAACGTGTCTTGATGATCTCAACAGTGGTCTTTAATTCCTATTTCTTCAAACAAAACTTTCCTTTTTTATGTTGTTGTTTATTTACTATGCTATTATATACATACGCTGTACTAAATGTATTAGTACTAGTGCAACCCTGCCACTTTTTCCTGAAGTGGCCGTATCGAGCCAGGAATGTGACCTTATGTGTATTATGGGTATCGAATGTGCCTCTATCTACGGTTTTTCTATTGGAGTTAAGAACTGTTCCGACAGTGTGACATTATTGTTTTGTTATTCATTTTATTAGCTAACAGAGGTGTTATTTAAATAAAAAATGTCTTAAACCACACACACATGTTTTATTGTTTAATTGCTACTGTTTATTTTTATACTTAGACAGAAGAATGTAACGTATTTAAAACACTGAAATAAAATTATGGTCAACATTTCTGGGTTTCAGGTCGTTCCGGCCCCAAGTCGATTCAGACCCATTTGAAATTAAATACTTTTGAACTGAAATACACAAGTGTTTATCATTTCAAAATGTTTTTGATCGATTTTAATCTTAAAAATTCAAACATTAGAATTTGTTGTGTGTAATCAAGAAATCAATGTACTCGTTATATAAATATATTAATTACAATTAAATGATGATTATACAGCAGTTAGTACTGATTAGTGCATAAGTCATTGATTATACTCTAAATTAAGCTACACTCAAGATATTTTTATTGTTTGATATCATGATATCGCCAATCAATTTGAACAATTTACAAAATCAAGTGTAGTAAAAACGTACAAGAACTCAAAACCCAAGCTAATTTTAGGGTGTGAGAAATTTGAAAGTCTTTGCTCTGCCGCGCTGTGGCTATAAAAAGGGAACTATGACTGTAGCTTTCATTCATTCCTTCCGTGATATCTTACCCATGTGTAGTGTGTTCCAGACCTGTCAGACCGCGGCAGCAAGCTGTAGAGTGGGACTCCTGTGGAAACTAGTTATCTCCCGCTTGTCATTCGGAACATACTTTCTGTTTGACTCTCAGGTTTGCTAGTTTATAACGTAATATTTATAATAGGGCCGAATCGACTTGGGCCGGAACGACTTGGGCCGAAACGACTTGGGGCCTGAACGACTTGGGGCAGAACTGGTTTGGGGCCGGATTGACCTGATACCAATTTCTGTTTGCAAGTGAATGTTTCTAAATTTATTTGTTGTATCTGTAAAACGCATTGTAATTTAGGACTCAAGTATTGATACATGTACTATGATACCTGTCCAATAAAACATCGTTCATATTAGTTTTAATTTAAACCAAAATGATAATGGTTATTAATCTCATTTGATGATGATCGTCTTAATTCTGAAAAGTTTGAAGGTGCCACAGACGTAATAAGTTACTGTATATCGAATGAAAAGAAAAAAGATGAAAATAAAAACAATGATCCACAAAACACGACATACAAAATAAAAGATTGAGCAACACGAACATCACTAATAATTCGGAAGCTCCGGAAAGATGAGCAGTTCCTGTTCCACTAGTGGCGCCTATCATGCTACTCATGCACAATTATGTTGGTTAGTCATGAACGAGGATAAGACTGGTTAGTTTTCACAATATTGACGGGTACCACACATAGAGAAGGCCAAGTCATTGCTTCACAGTCACATGTTACTCTCTCCTGGATTATATGACACTGATCATTTGTTATTTTATCTTTTGTTATTTTTTTTATTTATCTCTCGATAATTTATTAACGTAGATTTTATTGGTAATACTCTAGATGTCATGCCGACTGAATATAGAAATACGTTTTTGTTTCAGATAGGGTATGTATCTTTCTGCTATTGGTTATTCGAAATTTGGAAACAAAATGTGTATATAGAAAAAATTCTGAATTCATAAAGAAATGATTGGAGTACTTTTTAATCTAAAGGTGTGATTCCAAGTCTTAAGATACCTCTGTGTCATTGCCACCCTCGTCCCATCAGGATTCACCTCTTACAAAAATGTACACAAGTACGTGTATACGTGTTTATGTCACATAGGATACAGTACTATTGAAAAACTCGGCCTTCACCCGAGTACTCATCCGAAAAAGAAACTCGTTATATCCAATACAGGCAAATTCTTTTGTTTCAATAATAATGTATCTAACTTGTACAATAATAGTGTTGTGGACAAAATATATGGTGTGGCATATATTTTTACACTTTTAATGTTTAGAAAGCCAAATAAGACAACAAATAACAAAAATAAAACGACAAATTTGTATCGGTCAACGTCCTTTCGATTCTCGTTTATATTTAGATAGTTCAGGGTCTTTCGAGTGAAAAGAATCGTTTATATTTAGATATTTCAAGGTCTTTCAAGTGTCCCAAATCTTCACCTGTGGTTTGTCTGATTTGTTATTGCTTGCGGTCGTATCGTTAGTTGTTTTTGTATTGCGAGAATAAATCTTAAAAGTTCACATACTCGTCAGTTCTGAACAAAAATTATGCCAGATCTGAAATACTTACTTTTTTAAACAAATTGTTGATATCATTTTTTACAAAGCTTACTATCAAGAGTCATATATACTAATTATAGCGTATAGTAGTGTGGTCACCGTGGCCGAGTGGTTAGATGGAAGTTTTGAAAGTCAAAGTAGACTTGAAAAGCCCAACAGTGGGTCGAAAGTCCCAAAATATGCTTAACAGGTTTTTAAGCCTAAAACAGTAAAAGGTTAAAGTTCATATATTCAGTACAGCGGCCACTATTAGTGGCCTTTATCATCGGCCTCTATTTCCAGCCTGTATGTGGCACTGTCGTGTACCCGATAAGGAATGGTCATTTCAAGATGGCGGATTGTACATCATCAAAAAGGTAGGTGTGAAGATTTTGACTATTATCGTTCTTTATAGGTTATCTTAGTGTCTATGAGTTACACGCTTAGAGAGGGCAGTCTTTTTTCTACTTCACCATTGAGTCAGTAAAGCTTGATCCTTTTGTTTTTATCGTATACTGCCTTCGGTAGTTGATCAATGCAGCGACAAAGATATGGAGGCGTAGAATCCAATTTATTTCACCAATTCCTACCGCCTAGTGACTTTTTATATTAATATGTTGATGCCAAAATTATTCAAACATGTGAATTGTCCAACAAATGTCATTTCAGCCTTTGACAAGCCTTGTATCCCTCTTAAAACGTCTATGAAAATTTTGTTTATGTCACGGAACGGTCACGACAAAAACATGACACAAATGTATGGGAATGGTCTCATGATTTGGGTGAAGGAATGGACTTTCAAGCCAATGAATGGTCTTTTTTGTTTAGGAATGGTCTCCATCATATAAGATATGCTTATTAATAATATTATTGAAGTTCATTTCCGTTTGTGGTCTTTAATATAAATCTTCTTATTTCATATGATCGATCTTGCCTTAAAATACCCGAAATGCCTTATTTGCTATTAAATTGTTATAATCTTTTCCATTTCATTATGCAATGTTTCTTTTATCTATAGGTACAAGTGTTACTACTGCCAATTTGATACTTCCAATCACCAAGCCATAGTGGACCACTGCTGCCAGAATTATCGGGATGAAACATTAAAATTTAGATCTTTTGAATTTAACAATAATGTAGGTAAATTTGGTTAAGAACTCTTTCAGCAATTGTACACATAATGGTTTATTCTTTGTGATATTGACAGGGAGTCATTTTTTACATAAAAATATTTTTGTTAAAAGAAATATTCATTGTTATTTAAATAAATTTTATGAAATCAACTCTTTATATCTTTATTATCAATTTGCAAACAATTACAATTATAGTCATTTGATCCAGAGAAAAATGTGAGTAGTCCTGAAGATATAATCCTCTCCGAACATGTGGAAGAATCTCTGCCTCGTGAGCTCTGTGATATTCCCTGACAGTTTGTGGTTACAGTAATTACATGTGATACGTTTTTGTTCACCATGGCTGGTCTGATGGGCCAATAGCTCCCCCTTTCCACAAAATGCTGCTGTGCAAGAATCAGTGGTACATTTAAATTTTATCTCTTGTTTTAAATGCTTTCTCAGGCGATGTCGTCTGAGACCACTTCTACTTTTCAGACATTTTCCACCGTCCTCACATATAAAATCATTCTCTGAGGCGTGGAAAGATGTATCCATCACAGTAAACCTGTAAAAATGAGAAATACACGATATATCTATCGAAGATTTAAGCAACCTCGTATATTTTTGTTTTCATGAAGTAAATACATGTACTGATTTTAAAAACAGGAAAATTAAAATAATATATGTGAACTGAAGCACCTATGTACGAAAAAACTAATACATAAACCTAACAGTGGTCTAGACTTAGTGGTTAGAAAACCGAAGATCCAAAAAGTAAAAGAAAAGAAGAAAAAAATAATAATAAAAGTTGAGAACATCAGTCCAAATAAAATCGTGGTGTGTACTGAAATGGTGATGTATTATACATAACTGCCGGGGTCCGGGTGGCTCAATGAGTTAGGTCGTTGGATATAACAACTCATACAAGCCTATCACCAATACGCGCCCGGCTTTGTAAATTACAAGAAAGGGTGCACTCGACTCGCAGCTGCAAGTGATAAAAGTTTACTAGTTGCTTGCCCATGGTCGATGGTTCTCTCCGGGTACTCTGACTTCCTCCACCACTAAAACTGGTCACCATGATATAACTGAAATATTGTTGAAAGTGGCGCTAAGCACCAAAAATTTAAAAAAATCAATACATAACTGCCTGTAGTTGAGGAGTTTCGCTAGATTACCATACGAAGAAAATATCACTTGTATTTACGTTCCCGGACATTCTACACATCGGAAAGAAAGTACGCTTACAGTATGTCAGAGAAGCGAGTGGTATGTCGTCATATTGACAAACCAATTGAAATACATAACAGTGAATGTAGTAAGACAAGAAAATTAAGATTGTATGCGAGTGTTAACACTGGATGAACGACAAAGCCATTGCTCCCGCTTTACATCCGATATGTTCAATCAGACCATTCCTTGGCTTGAAAGTCCATTCCTTCACCCAAAACATGAGACCATTCCCATACATTTGTGTCATGTTTTTGTCGTGACCGTTCCGTGACATAAACGAAATTTTCATAGACGTTTTAAGAGGGATACAAGGCTTGTCAAAGGCTGAAATGACATTTGTTGGACAATTCACATGTTTGAATAATTTTGGCATCAACATATTAATATAAAAAGTCACTAGGCGGTAGGAATTGGTGAAATAAATTGGATTCTACGCCTCCATATCTTTGTCGCTGCATTGATCAACTACCGAAGGCAGTTTACGATAAAAACAAAAGGATCAAGCTTTACTGACTTAATGGTGAAGTAGAAAAAAGACTGCCCTATCTAAACGTGTAACTCATAGACACTAAGATAACCTATAAAGAACGATAATAGTCAAAATCTTCACACCTACCTTTTTGATGATGTACAATCCGCCATCTTGAAATGACCATTCCTTACTTGGTACACGACAGTGTATGTGGTATTGACTGAAAATCGGTTGAAAACGACAATCTTTTGACTATGAACGTTCCCGATGAAAGAAAATATTCCAGAATATAAATGCTTTGTGAGTACTAAATTAGATATTTACTTTTTGTTATTGATACCTCCGCTGGTGGACTTTTACAGATATTACAGAAATGGTTATATAATTATGGGGTGTGACTTTTTACTCAAATACACCCAAATATACCCACATACACCCAAATATACCCAAATACACCATAAAATCGTATGTATTGTATTAGTTAAAGGTTCTATATGAATTATTTTTCATAAAAAAATTCAAATTTCATAAATTTGTCACAAGAGTAATCAAAATGATCAATTTTATAACTATTATAAACATCGATACACCAACATGACCGCTTCCACAAATACAAATGTACCCAAAGACTCAAAATTCATATGGTACATGTATGTGTTACTTACATACAACACAAATATTTCTTCCAACACTCTTTCAGTTATTTTATTTATTTATCTTATTCTTATATAAAAATATATATGAAAACGGGAAATTATCAGTATGCTCCTTTTTTTTCGGTGATTAGACATACCACTTTCTCACATAGCAATCGCCTTAAATCAACTGCATCAGTTTTAAAAAGACTAAAATTGTTTTCAGTATCAGAATTTCTGTAAAAATATAAAAACAATTTATATATATCAGACTTTTGAAAAACGAAATTTTAATGTATATTTGGGTATATTCGTGATTGTAAGCGAACCGACCGAAATCCGTGAAAAAATAACGATAGAGGAGCTATTAAATCATTAATTATTCATAAAACATCTCAAAATAATAGAAATAATAAAATTTGAAGCTCTATTTGGGTATATTTGGGTGTATTTGGGTAACAAGTCACGCCGATAATTATGCTTGAAATTTAGTTACAAAAGTAAATTAATTTATCAAAACCACGGAATTACCAGTTACCACCCCCTTGTTTAAACTTGTTTGCATATTTATTTTCAATAAAATGTCCCTATTATTTCATCCCCCTAAGGCCTTTCCTTAATTTAGCTTGTTCGTGTCAATATTCATGCAATCTTATGCTTGCATCAACTTACATGTGTCGACCTTATATATACTCTTATTACCAACATATAAATGTATACATATAGCGTCGACACATGTGAGAATTGTTACTGAAAATAAATATGCAAACAGAAAGTTAATAAAAAAAAGAGGTGGTGGTGATAATGTCGTGTCACAAGCGCATATGATTAAAACTAATGCCTGTCTTCCTCAGACAAAGGTGAAATTAATCGATTTTGCATATCCTCTTTAGGCTCTTTGATGATTATTTGGCCTTCCAATCTTTTTGCTATGAGCACTGACTACTTGGCAATCAAATCGACGGTCATGTGTAAGTCTCTAGACAACAAAACTTAAAGGTAGTATGGAGGTGTCGACTCACGTCAGTCAGAGGAGATCGGAGATAAACGACTTTTGCCACTGTTTGCTATGAGCGTGTCATATGAAGCATTATTTACTTGGCAATCAAACCGACGGCCATGGGCAAGACTCTAGACAATAAAGCGCAAAGTTAGTAATGAGGTGTCAACTCACGTCAGTGAGAGGAGGTCAGAGGTAAACGACTGGAACATAGATGTCATTTTGTTTTTTCTACATAGATCTGATATTGTATATGTTGTTTTGTCTGCATGTTCACTAGTAACCACATCGATGGTGTAAGGGTTATCATGCTCGCCACGGTAGATCGTAGAAACAAGCCACGGTCGGGTCAAACCAATGAGTATAACATGAGTATTTGCTGCACACAGGTTTATAAGAGTAATAGTCCGTAATCAGGATAATGTGTCCGAGTGGAGTGACACGTCTACCCGCGAATTGTTGTTTCACTGAGCTAGCACTATAAAGATCCAATTAAGCGGACATCATCATCATTTCATTGAATGTCACATGTTTGTCACCATGATATAGCTGCAACATTGCTCATTCGGTGTTAAGCAACACTCACTCACTCGTTAATTATGACCGTAGTTATAAGTGAAATTCCATGTAGGTACACTTAGTCTTGTACTAATTAAATCATATGAAAAGGTATGTTATGGATGTTTTACGCCACTTTCAACAACATTTCACAATATATTTTCACCTAAGACATACACATTATGTCTAATGTACTATATACTTAACATACTTCATATTGTAACTAAGCAAGGGCCGTCGTGGTCGTGATTGTATGCCTATCACCACTAACGTTGTAAGTTCGAATCCCGTACAACATTATGTAATAAAGTTTGTCAGGGATACTTCGGTTTTCCTTCACCAATAACACTGACCGCCACGATATAACTGAAATATTGTTGAAAGTGTAGTTAAACACCATGCCCATAACTCTAGCCCTATATTAAATAAGCGTGGTAATTCTTATCACTAGAATAACATTATTTGTAAAAATGTATTTGATTATAGGGTTCATATATGAAGCAATCTCTCTAATTTGTACTGTTCTTTTATTAATCATCACCCATTGTAATCCCCTTATTAACAATTTTTAGAGAATGTAAATAAACATAACACGAAGGAATCTCATGGGGGATATAATTGTAATCGTTCCGCTTCGAGTGTGGTAGATCGTGGGTTCAAGTACCCGATCTTGTCAAACTAAAGGCTAACAAATTAGTATTTGCTGATTCTCTGATACTCGCACAGCATTAAAGAGTGAAAACAAAGACTGGCTGGTTGGCATATGATCAGAATAATGTGTCCGTGTGAAGGAACATGTTTACCCATGGACTGTTGTGTCAGGGATACAGAACTATAAAGATCCCACTAATTGTGTTGGTCTAGTACAGAGTGGAGTCCATCATTATCTCATTGAATGGAACTTGTTCCCGTCAAGATATAGTTGCAAAATTGCTCATTAAACAACAATTAGCAAAACGAAGGTTGCATAGATTAGTTTTGCAGATATACTTGAATATATTACAATATTATTCTTTAATGCATATTTCCTTTCTGTTTTTATGTTGCGTGTCCTTCATTTATAAAACAAAAGAGTGGTACAGTAAGTCATGTACTAATTAAATCACATTAAATGGCATGTGGTGGGGAGTTCATACAAACAGTACATGACAAAGGAAAAGTCAGAAAATGTGCGTTTAAGGTATTGTGACGGTAGAGACAAATATTTACACCCCATGGGGAATAAAATATATATTTTTGATAAAACAGCTTGCCGAACAATTAATTCTGTCTCAAGAATGATTAATTAAACGAACTGTAGCGAATGAGACGTTTGTGACAATTTTTCCTTTCATATAGACACAATTCGGTATTTTGAAAAGTTGTCAGAGAATAATCCATTTATTATCACTGAATAACAACATTCTTGATTTAAACATATTTTATTGATTAACAACATATAAACTTTTTTTCAGAATACAATAAAACATAGGATTTCCTAAAAAAACACATGAAAAATTGAAAATAGTCATTACAACATACTCAATTCATTTAACATTGTTTAAATAACTAAAAATTAAAGGAATGAACAAAAAGTGAAATTTTGGGTTGCACTCTGGATATAAATTCACATGATGTATCTGAGTTTTATGACTATTTTTCGGACATTTAAATACATAATGATATGTAGATTCCATTTCTCCACACAAACAATTAGGATTATCAATAATATTTTTTGCATACAAATGTTCGCTTAGAGAACTACTTCTCATACACAGACGAGCGTATAATATTTGTGTCAGTCTTGGACCGTATTAATAATATTTAGGTACATTATTATGATCAACTCTAGAAGTAAGCCTAGATTTGAGAATGGTAAGGGATGTGCAGTCTTTTATTTCTGGGGGTAGAGAATTCCATAATTTTTAAAGTAGATGATAGAAAATAACTAGCATAGAGTGATGTTCGGGTTCTTGGCAACGGAAACGCATTAATACGGAGATATACGTTTTGATCATTACCACAAATTTTTCTCTGGCTGTATTCAAACTAATCAAAAGTAGGGGAACGTGAACAGCCATCGCACGCATTAAAGTGACCGTAGTACATGAATAATAAATGTATAATTCAAATTAATTATTTTTTAAAACGAGCATTATTTAACATACCCGAGCACAGACACTTGTTTCATATCTATATTTGTTTGCTATAGATACGTCCACCCTCATATTAAACACATATAGGGATGAAACAAGTGCCTGTGTACCCGAGATACGGCTTTGATTCCACGGTCTGTTTTCTAATGCTACAGTAACACAAATTATTTTGATGAAGAAAAAAACATTTATCTGTTCATGCATGCTTTCTTGTACATGTACATAGTTTTTAAGTAGTTTATTTTACCAATACTACTTAATTATAAAATTATTACATTATATAATTAGTGCATTATTTTAGCATTAATTCGATATATCATTCAGGAATACCACAGATATGACATTTCAAATTCAGTGCCCCGGTATATTTGTTTGATTTCCGTGTGCTACCGTAAATCAATATACAATGTAGAGATCGGATAATACAAGGAAGTAAATACAGATCAGCCATGACAGGTACATTGTTAGTAATTTACTTCCGATTATTAACCCATGTTTACGACGCATAGATATAATATATTTCAATTATTGAAAGTTTATTTGCATTATACATGCATAAATGTCTGGTATCTATTTTTAAAACTTGAATTGTGTTGAAATGCATCAATGTACTTTCGATTTCGGATATGCCCTGGTAAGTTCACTTATTTTGAACTGAACGTCTCTGCGGTGGAAATTTTTAAGGCGACACAAAGCATACGTTGGTCTTGGTTGAAATTAAAAACATAATCATTAGTAAAATTTAAACGATTCCATTCTAGTATTGGCACATTGTCATGATGGGGGGAAAAAAAGGGGGGGCAACTCTAAACTGAATAAACTGAAAACAGATTATGAGATACATATCTTGGGCAAGTCAACGGTGAGATGCTTCTGCATAATAATTTTCCCCGTGAGGAACCTAGAATTATGAAACAAAGAATTCCACACTGTCGAAACAGTTCAAAAATCCAATCGGAAAATCGCAGAAAGAAACTAACACACAACTTGCACGATCGCTCAATTTCCTGGCTTGATACAGGCACTTCAATAAAAAGTGGTCGGATTAAATTAGTTGTATTATATGTAAGTGCTCTGATTGTTAGTAACAAAATTTGTATGATTTATATAAAATTCCGAGTCAAATCATTGCATGATGAATTAATCTATTCAGTGTATAATGTTTTAGCTGAGGACAAGATAATGTTTTGGAGTTGAAGAGCATGAGAAAGAATAGAAGAGGATAGCTACAAACAGAATGGTACGTAGAAATATACTTTGACCCAGATATTTACAATATTGTTACAAATAAATCCAAATTGACCGGTTAAGCTATTTTTATCAGCTAGGTCATTGCAGCTGGGAACTGAAGTCGGAGGTTGGTAGATAAATTACAGTTGAGTGGACCCGATATGTCATGATGGGTATTAAGTAGCTCCTATAAAAATAATTGTTCTGGTGGAATTTTGTATTGTAGTGCTTATAATTCAAGATGTATTGAAACCCGATAGACTTTAACACACATATGTTTTTGCAAATTTTGTGAATTTTGGGAATTTTGCCGATTATTTAGATACAGTAAATGTTGGTGACTCGATTTGCTTACATAAAAATGGCCGACCACAGAAATGAGAACAACAATGATCAATCGGTAAACATTGACGGTGAACTTTCTGAATCAGCTTAAAATATATTACAAAATCGTTCCCAGGTTGAATAAGAGACAAATAGCTTAAAAAACGTCAAAAGCCTACAACCCCCCCAAAAAGCAACCAAATTAAACAAAGCGAACGACAACCACGTCGCAGGCTGTCACACTCTGTCGGATCAAGCACACGACAAACTATCGAAACAGTCTGGTGCTAAATCTACTAAGGGTCCGACCTAACGTGAAATTGAAATAGCTGATATTATTAGACCTACACTTTAATCTGCCAGGTCTAAATAAATAAAACACCATTTTCAAATTAACTACTGTATTACTTTAAACATATTTTATTGTTCAAAAAGACAAAAGGATAAGACACAAGTTAAACAACTTAGACAGTCTTCTCCCATTACATATATTTCAAAATACACAATTGAACATAATACTATTTAATTACACAAATTTATAGTAAACGTTAATAGTAAATGAAGGCATGAAGAAAAATATAAACAATAAAACAATTAAAACCCTCATGGAGCCTCATTGACTATATGATCAACATATAGATAACCTATTGATACATATCGAACAGACCCAAATGCGTACTACGTGGCAATGGACATATTAACTTCCATTCATCTATTGGGATTTAGTTGCGGAAAATAGTCATGGTAAGTATATATATTTCTATTTATTTTGTAAGATCAAATAGTCTTCACCAAAGATCATCCAGAGGTTTTAATTTCAATTATGATCATTCGAATACCACGTTAACATTTTTGTCAAAATGGTATACCTGTAAGGAAATTCACCTGGTTGTTTTGTTACAATTATACTGAAAAACGACCAGTACCTTTAATATATCTTTGAATAATTAAAAATATTTCACAATTTGTTTCATCTGATAGAAAATCATTTCCAAATAACAAAGTATCAACATTTATTTCTACCCCGTTCATATTCAGTATTGCCAATGACGATAACATTTTATTTCTATATACAATATAACGATTACAAAATAACAAATAATGATCCGAATTTTCGTTTTGGTATCCACATATACAGTTTGGATTTGAAATTAAATTAGTACTATACAAATCTTCTTTCAATGAACTACATTTGTTTCTTATCCTCGTGTGTAATACACTAAGATGTCTATTACCACATGAACAGTGTGCGGATTTTTTCACATTTTGAAAATATATCTGACGGATTTTTGACTTAAAATGAGCTAAAATAGGGATTTGTCGGATATTAAGATCCAACGTATTCCACAGCTTAATAGTTGAAGGAAACAAAGATTGTTGAAGAAGTGCAAGTCTGTTTACTTGTTGACTTATATTTTGACTGTTACGTAAATAATAATTTGAAGTTTCAGAAACTGTAGGTGGTATTAAATCTGATAAATATTCAGGTGCCAGATTATTATAAATTTGGTAAAATAATGTGAGATTTTTAACTTCTCTCCTTACTTTCAATTTATCCCATCCCGTTTCTTTGTAAATAGATGCTATACTAGCGTGACTGGGAAAACCACAAACAATACGAGCGGCTTCAATTTGCACTTTTTCTAAACGATTTGAATTGAATTGGCCACAATTAAACCAAACTTCAGACGCATATTCTAAAATTGGCCTTATAAATGTTAAATACATTTTTTCAAGATAGTTTCGTTTAAGTTTAACTTTAAGTTTTCTTAATACATTTATTTGTTTAGAAGACTTTTCTATAAGTTTATCAATATGTTTGGTCCACTTACAGTCATTACTAAAAATAACACCTAAATGTTTATGTAATTCAAAATCTCTTAATGGAGCACCCTCAAAGTCAAAATTGAAATAAAGTTTTGTGTCTCTGGAACTGAAGACCATAATTTTATTTTGATTGAATTTGACTAACCAACGTTTTGACCAATCTTTTAGGTAAGCTAAATCTAAATTTACCATGTCTTGTAAAGAATCTTTGTCATTTGCAATGTGCCCAATCAATGTATCATCTGCAAATAATCTACCTAAACCAGTCATAGCATCTGCAATGTCATTAATAAATACCAAAAATGATAACGGACATAAAACCGACCCTTGAGGCACCCCTGCTTTAATCTGACCATTGTTTGATAGAGCATCTTTTATCACAACTCTTTGTGTGCGGTTTGATAAGTAACTTTTTAACCAGATAAGCAAATTGTCCCCTATACCATATCTTTCCAATTTGAGTAAAAGCCCTTTTATCCACACAGTGACGAAAGCTTTACTTATATCGGCAAACGTTACACTTGTAAATTGCTTACTGTCTAAAGCTAGTAAAATTCTATGATATAACTCTACAAGTTGATGGGTAGTAGAGCAACCTGGTAAAAAACCTGACTGAAATTTACACAATAATTTATTTCCCTGTAAATGATTAAAAATATGTTTAAAAACTATTGTTTCTAAAATCGTTCCCAGGTGGAACCCAACAAGAGACAAATAGCTTAGAAAACGTCAAAAGCCTACAACCCTCCAAAAAAGCAACCAAATTAAACAAAGCGAACGACAACCACGTCGCAGGCTGTCACACTCTGTCGGATCAAGCACACGACAAACTATCGAAACAGTCTGGTGCTAAATCTACTAAGGGTCAGACCTAACGTGAAATTGAAATAGCTGATATTATTAGACCTACACTTTAATCTGCCAGGTCTAAATAAATAAAACACCATTTTCAAATTAACTACTGTATTAGCAAACTAAATAATAACGTATATACGATCAAACATAAAAACAAGAACTAACTAAGAACCCAAACTACACGTGCTTATCTTTAATTACATTAATGAATATACATCATTTTCCTAATCAGTAAGGAGGCGTGTCATTAACCATGCAAAGTACCATATGGTTCCATCAATTAATTACATGCCAATCTACATCTGCTCTGAATTCACTAACCAGTATCAGAATCACGATTATAACATCCCCCGCCCATCAAAAAAAATTCCCAAATTTTTAACTGGTTATTGTAATCAGTGCAGAGATATAAAACATTTTTTATATATATACATGATTAAGTAATACAATTTAATATCAAAATTTTAAAAACAAATAAAGCAATTGAAATATTTGGGGAAAATATTCAAAAATGGAAGCATCTAAATAAACTGTTGTTTGTGGGGAAAATAAAATGAAGACAACAACAATCTTTAATATAGAAGCAAAAAAGAAATAAAAAAAAACCATGAATTTGTTGAAATAAAATATTTAAATCGTATATTTTTTCTCTTTATCTCACACATGTGTTTAAGATAAAAATCGGATGATCATCATGTTGTCTGGGAACCAAACAGAAATTAATTATCATTCATTAATTTCCATAAAATCTGACTTTTAATAACAAATTTGCTTTTATAACATGGGGTTGCACTTGGCATCATGTTAGTTTATTTGTCGAAGTATCAAAGGAAATATAACTCTGTTAATCATACAAGAACACAGGATATGAAATCTCAACCTTCCAAAAGAAAACAATAAATTTGATATCTATACTCCCAATCAACATTAAAATACACCTTAATGCTACCATCTGCAGTGTCAAACTGGCCAAGTTTCTGCAATTACTGTGGTACAACATTAAATTGTCACAACTTAATTATGCCTCTTTGTAGACTAATTACCATAATGATTTTAAAAATGAAACTAGCAGAGACCTTTAACTCTTACTGATATTTTCAATAATAATTTCTTAAATATAGCATTCTCACACCTTTCAAGTAACCTTTCACACAAAAGAAAATATTATTAAAATTTAGGTAATTTCTAATATTTCATTAAAACATTAACTTTAGGGACCGACCATTTAACTTGGAGCGGGTTATGGTTTTTTGTTTCGTTCAGAATTTTTTTTTCGGACAACACGAGAGTTAGCATATTTATTTTTTTTGTCGCGCAAAGCTCGAATTTTTTTTTCCAGAATTCAACATTAGGTTATATGACAAACACTCTGAATCAGATTATTTTTTTCCCTCCACCAAAATCAGAATATTTTTTTAGAAAAAAACCATAACCTCCCCCTTCAAGTTAAATGGTCGTTCCCTTACCTACATGCATACTTGATGTTTATTTATCCGCTGTTTTCCGTATGTAGAGCTCTCTGACGTCACACGACTCCAGCAAGTCGAAAAAAAGCCGTCGGACGGCAGAGGAATCTCAGACTAGCTTTCGACATACTGACTGGGATACCATAATAAATGACGACGATTCTACTAACAAGGCTTGTATTAACTTTACCGATAAGTTCCTTACTGTTCATAGCTAAAGAAAGTATATCCCTTAAGATGATACTTTTGAGAAAAAAACCGAGAAATATTTTATGTCGACAAGTTTTACATTTGACTGCAGCACATTCTGATTGGTTGATTAACAGAATCTAACTTTAACTGAAGTATACTGCTATTCTATGTTATCATAATTTATCAATGATTTGTTGTTGTACAGGCACACCACATATTCTCCTTCCTTTCCTATGTTTTAGGATGACATTCTTATATCTATAGAGTATACTGCTATTCTATGTTATCATCATTTATCAATGATTTGTTGTTGTACAGGTACACCACATATTCTCTTTGCTTTCCTATGTTTTAGGATGAGATTCTTATATCTATAGAGTATACTGCTATTCTATGTTATCATCATTTATCAATGATTTGTTGTTGTACAGGCACACCACATATTCTCTTTGCTTTCCTATGTTTTAGGATGAGACTGCTCTATTAATAGACAAACGTAGAAATAATGGTAGGAGACGGAGAAAAACCCTGGAAGATGCCACATGTTTAGAGTAAGTCGTCTTCTACATAGTCACAATTAAATGAACATTGTATTGAATCAACGCTAGAGAAAATGGAGGGGAGGGGGTAATCAAGAATGGACAGTCAACATTGGGCGGGTGGGGGTATTGGGTAGCGAGGGGCGGGGGCAATCAAGAATAGAAAGTTCAGATACGCAGTCAACATAGGGCATTGACTCTTTGTTAGATATTAATTTTGCCCTTGTTAGGTTAGTAAATGAAATAGCAACAATTTTAGAAGAAATGAACAGAAAGGGCATGCATATCATGGAAATATAAAACGAACGAAACCGGTTTTGTTCTCCACAAACATATTTTTATATAGTAATGCTACTACACATTCCCATGCCCTTTTTATCGTCGTTGATAGTAGATAATTAGGAGTAGTTATATAAAATGATTAAACCAATATTTGTTTTTCATTTTATTTGTAGAATTGTTAGAGAATTCTTCAGAAGGATTTGTTTCTGTTTCAGGTATGTATTATATATTGTGTTTTACTTAATATTTAAAAACCTTTAATTCCATTTACAACGGAAAAAACTCTTGTATTTCAGCTAATTATTATTATCAATCTCACCAACTGCACATAAGATTGCAAAAAAAAAAAGATATCGAAGTCAATTTATATGATATCCTTTATCAAACAACCTCTAGTATCCCATATCCACTTTATTTGAACAAAATCGTTATTTCTATATAGTAATCTGCCAGAATACCGTAGACATATTGGATACTAGTTAAAATATCGAAAAATCAATTGTACCATTATATAACGAAATGACCATATCAGCACCATATTGGACGTATTCAATGATCATGATATTGTGGAAAAATGTCAGATGGTTGGCATTATATTAACACGTGAAAACATTACATAACCGCATCATTTCACTCAGAAGGGGTGGGATTTGGGCCCATACAACCAGTTATAACCTTTATAAGTAAAAGTCTGCGCCCAAAAATATCTATAACATTACATTATTATACTAATACAGAGTTAATATAAAGAATTCGATTTTCGAGGGAGTAAGTTTGATCTCAAACTTTATCGGTCATTGTCCTGGTTATTTGTCGTCTTATTTGACTTGATTGCGGCAGGTCGGTGGTTGTCTCCGGGTTTTCTGGCTTCATCCACCAATAAAACGGATCACTACGATATAAATGACATATTGATAAACACCATAACCACAACCCTATTTGACTTGAGCAATCTCTAATCGTGTTTGAAATATAAGGCGTCAAACTCCAGACAATTATGATGTACATCTTAGTTGCGATACACAGTCATTTTTTTATCAGTTCAAATATTTTGGCTTTCAGTGTACCCAATGAAAGTTATTCCAGAAACGCATCGTCCTCGCTAAATTTAATATCTGCATTTTTATTGATAGGGGTTAGCTCATCGACGTTTCATTATTTTGTAATATTTTGGCAGAATGCCATTTTAGATTTTATTGATGTATTATTGTTTATGAGATACAAACGGTTGAAACAAGTCAATTTCATGAGACTTTTAAATACACAAATGCAGTTTAAACAGAAGACGCCAGACAATAACAATGGCCGAAAGAAAAAAGACAGAAGTACAAACAATGATTTACAAAACACTACACAGAAAACAAAAGATCCTGCAACACGAACCAACACACAAAAATGGGGGTGGGGGGGGGGGGACTCACGTGCCCCAGAGGGGTATTCAGTTCTTGCTCCACAAGTGGCACCCGTCGTGTTACTCTTGTTGAGAAAGTGATAAGTCATGAATGAGGAAGGGACGGGATTGTGATTTCGACAAACGGAACATATCTACCGTCATTTGTGTCACATATATTCTGTAATGTTGAACCAAATTAGGAAAAACAAATAAGAGAAAGTTTTAATAATACTAACAATCTTCCAATGATATATTAAACATGTGTATCGTTATCTTGGTAAGCTATCCATTATGCCCTTTTATCAATTATTCCGAGGTTCTTACAGTTTGTCAAGTATATGTGAAAAATATATTTCATTATTATAATAATTTAGACATTTTTTACAGGAATTTTGGGAAATGCATATTAAGTTGTTTGGGCATCAAATTTAAAAGGTATTTATTTTTTTTAAACTCACGTTTCCCTATATTATCGTCTGTTAACCGTTTGTATCTTATGATGGTTATGGTATTCGTTTTGTTTTCGACTTTCTTATTCTGTTTTGTATGTTATGACAACTACTAATATTTCTGCTTCATCCTTTTCCTCTATTTCGTTTGTTTCTAAAGAGATCATATTTCCGTGAATGTTTTTGTATATATATTTGGTATTTTCTACAATATAAAATCAAGTTTCATGAAAAAACCCTTTTTGGTGCTTGAAACAGGAACTTACAATTTTGAGCACATGTTCGTGTATCTACTTTGTTGTAGAAGTTACCAGATGCACCCGAGTTCACCCCTCGGTTTTTAGTGGGGTTCGTGTTACTCGATGTTTAGTTTTATGTGTAAAGTTTTGCAGATCGTTGTTTGTTCTTTTGTTCTTTTTCTTTTGGCCATGGTGTTGTCTGTCCTTCGATTTATGGATTCTTATTATCCCTTTCATATTTTCAAACTATTCTTATTCCTCGCATAAATGTAATTTGTTTGCTTCCATAAAAAGCGCTGGCTTTCTCATTCAAAATATGTTACAGTCGGCATCATGGGAACTAACAGATGTGATTTCCTTAAATGCTGTTATATAGGATTAAGAATGACAAAAATATCTAACATATTTATTTAGAGAATCAGACTCAATTGTTACTAGTCGAAAACGTCACAATCATTGTCAAGTAATTGTTATGATAACGTTGGTTCTATCATCGGATATTGATGAAGCTCAACTGCGAGATCCATTTTTCACTAACATTTTCATGTCCTTGTCGTCTTTCCCAAATTTAGAAGGGTCGATGCACATATAGGACATGTGTTCTCCGTTGTTGTGTACAACCGCACGGCAAGGGACGTACGCTATTTGTGCGTGGCGTATCAAATACAACTCTCGTTATGGTGTAAAACCACCAATTCACCAATCAGTAGTCCCTTTTCAAGAAGAAGTTCCATTCACTTTGTAGCATTGTGAAAACTACTGAATGGAATGGACTAATTACAGTTGATAATTGAAGTTACATATATAGGGATTATCTTGAGCCCAAATTTGATGGACTTAGTTGTATTTTAATACCTCTATGGATGATTTTATTCATGACCTATAAATAATGAATTTCTTGGGGATGACCGAGCTATTTTTAGAGTAGGTGTTTTCCGTAGCACGGCATTTCACTGTAAGATTTTAAACATGCTCTGATATTTTGACAGAACGTAGAGGAATCATGTACGTTTGAGAAAATATATGGACTTGGAAAGGTTAAGCTTAAAATAAAATGGCCAGGTAGGCTCGAAAAAACCCAAATTTAGTAGAAAACCTAAAAGAAATTAATTAGTGGTTTTACACCTTATTAGGGCGGACCGGAAATGGATGCATCATGAATGCCACGATCCTCCCATGCTCAATATATCTTAAAGCAGATCATGGCATGCTGATAGGAGTGTTTTTTGTTGTGTGTGGCCCGTTTAGATGCCAATATATGGTGATGACCAGTTTAACTTGGTTTCAGGAAATGCATGGTAATTGTTACGATGTGAGCTGCGCGTGAACCTATACCTTATTTTGAAAGCATTGTCGGTATTATAATTGTTCAAAGACCTTATAGGTGTATTGCCACTAAACATGGGTAACAGTCGAGAAGAACGTATGGGAAAGTAGTACGTAAACACAAAATGGATTCCTACATTGTTGGATAAAAAACCTGATTAGATACTGCAAAATACTGACTGTCAGTAGACACCTACATATTTTAGGATAATTTTAAGCCCATATTTGATATCCTTGTGGTTTTAAATAAAAAATTGATTGCATTGGAAAGAAACCACCTGAATTTGTGCTAAATCGAAAGTGAAAGTAGAATTTTTGACGGTAGACATCTTCCGACTGCCATTAAATGTATGTTGATTTTCGGAGTTGAGACGTCGCGCAAGGTGTTGCGTTATCAAACGTAACGCTAAAAGAACGTTATAAACGTATGGTTTAGAATAAGAATTAAAGGTTGTAGCTTTGTTTGTTTTCTAGCGTAATTTTCAATCCATTTTATATAGAACCATATGCTGGTTATTTTTGTGTGTGTTTGGGATGACATAGTTTACACTTGCATTATAAACGTCTGTCAAATTTACCTTTCCTCGTTTCAAGAGAATATAAAAATACATTGTTTTATTTTAAATATGAAATTAAAAATAAGCAGCCTTTTGAAAATATGTGAAGTAAATATATCAAAGAAATTTTTTACTTATACATTGCTTGTTTCTGAACAAAGAATTCAAACTTCGGAAGATTTGTTTTCCAAATTTGCCCCAAAAAAAAAAAGAAAGAAAAACATAAAAATAAATATAGCATTTCTTATGGTTTCAATTTTCTTTCTCTCTCTCTGATTCCTTTTATTGACGTCCCATTTATTTATTTATTTATTTATTTATTTATTTATTTATTTATTTATTTATTTATTTATTCATTTATCACTCATTTAAGTTAGTAAAGGGGGGTTTTATTTGCAAATTGTTCGAAGATCGGTGAGGTATTTTTTTTTTTCCATTATATCAAGACATTTTGATATTTGACGACGTTCACAGTTCAGCGTGCAATATTGGACATTTTTTGGGACAAGCATTTTCGGGTATATTTGTTTGTTTTTTGAAGTGCATCGAAAAAAAATTACAAATTTGAAATTAATGTAAAAAACGTATTTCTAAAATATTTTCATATTTTTTTCTGTTGTGTGAATTATTTTTTTATGATCGTATAATTTTTACCATATGGTTTTAGATTTTAAATTTTAATGACGTTTGACGTCAAAAATGAGACTATTGGACATTTGTATGGGACAAGCATTTTTCGTTGTAATTTTTTCTTTTTACAGTCAATTTCAAAGAAATTTCAACTATACAATGTAGATCAAAAACGTATTTTGAGAATTATTTTCTTTTGTTTTTACGTGGACAATTCAACATGATATGTCGAATTTAATTCTACCATGCGAAGACATTGAATGACGTTTCTGGTTGAAAAATGTAACATTGGACATTTTTGTATAACGGACATTTTTTTATGCAGTTTTCCTATTTCTTGTGAAAATCAAAAGTCATTGTAATATTATGATATATGATAAAAAAGACGTATTTCAGTCATTTTATTTATTTTGTTATTATCAGATACGGTATTTTTCATACGCGTCCAAATCTAAAATGACGTCGACCCTTCTATTATGCCGTCATATGAAAGTGTTGTACAAAATTTCACGAAAATCCGACGACGGGTTCTATACTTTTGTTACACAGATATAGGAATAAAGGTTGTAAAATGTGTATGACTGTTTAATATTCATAAATCTTAATTATGCTTTATTTAATTGGAAGACAATGTTATTAAACTTAATCTGCTATATTCAGCGAATATCATGATATATAAATTGTAGATATTTACAGGCAGGGGTACTGTATATGTTTATTATGATTACAAATTATTCTGAAATTCGTTAAAAACGCAACACCTTGCGCGACGTCTGAGCTTCCAATTAGGTACCTCTTCCATGAGATATGAGTGTCACTTAGATTAAATTTAAGATGAATCCTGTATGAAAGCTCAATTTTGTTTAGTTTAACATAGAAGTCTATGGAGAATTCTTTAGTGGTATTACTCCTTTTAACCTTTTGATCATATAACCATCTTTCATAATGGAGGGTAATGCAATATTGTAATGTTATTGTTTTATCCTCAGATGAGTTGCCATGATTTTGTGTGTTAAAAGGTATCGAATTTGCCCCCTTTTTTTCTACGATGTTCCGATGGGATTTTGGAATGGTTCCGACAGTGGGTATTTTTTTTTTCCATTTCATGACTTCATTGTTATTTGTAGATATAGACCAACATCAGAGGATGACAGTTTATTGGGAAATTCGTAAGCATTAAATATATATTTTTCTTACACTGATTCATAGTATCAAGTCTAGTACTGTGTGGACTTATCTCTGGATTAATAAAACAAAAAACCACGACGAGTATCATTGGTGGAGTAGGAACTGCTTACGTTTACTTTTTTAATTGCATCAGGGTGGGTTGGAATCAATATACAAAAATCACTCTAAATATACCCAAATGTATAGTTGGAAATGTAATGAATTAAACCTTTATTTATGTGACTGATTATGTTTATCACACAAAAAATAGAATACATGTACACAGTATGTTAGTGTCCTGGTCGTTTATCAAAGAAGAGGCCCACAAAGACACATTCATATTCTTAAGTAAAGTCTTGATGTCAAGGTCCTTCTTGTTAAAATTAGTAACCGTTGTCCAATTCAGAGGAGTGTCCTTCCTTAGTTGCAAATGCTATTATCAAAACCTTAAAATACAATATACTTTATTTGACTAACTATGAATTGTTTGTCACACTAAAGCTGGCAGTTATGCTTTGCTTAGAAAATAATATGATAAAAAAGTAATTTATTTTGAATTTTTAAATTAACAGTCTACATTGTTCATAGTACATATATCTTCAGATGAGGAATTCTACGATCTGAACCGTCGTGGCTATGATCGTATGGTAGTTGGATTTACAACTACTTGTGCAATCAGTGCCTATCAACACTAGAGTTGTGCGTTCGAACCCCGTTCAAGTTGAGGTGTACTCGATACAACATTATGTGATAAAATTTGTCAGTGGTTTTCTCCGGGTACTTTCCTTTACCAATAAAACTGACCACCACGATATATCTGAAATATTGTTGAAAGTGGCTTTAAGCACAATAATCCTAAACCCTACATTCTAGGATCAATATAGTTCAGATACATCTGTAAATTTATTCCGTTTTTCTGCTATTTATTTCAATTCTCTTTCTCTTCTTTTGACTATGAACATACCTGATGAGTGTTATTCCAGAAATACATGGTGTGTACTAAATATATATCAACATTTTTATTCCTGACATAATTAAAATATTTGTTTTATTATCAGTCAGGAACAAGAGATATTGCAACTACAAAAAGATAATAGAGATCACAAAAAGAAGTGAGTGTTAAATCATACAATTACTATTCATCTCTAATGGGTAAAGGTTTGGTATGTATCACATATTTACAATTGACCAGCTATATCGTGAGTACAAGATTAAATGGGAAACGAAATATTAGATAATTAGCGGGATGTACAGACCAGTGAAACCCCCAGAAATGGGTAGCTTGAGAAAGCCTTAAACCTAAATGTTGGTATGGTTAGCAAACCCAAGTTAGTGGTGTTGACCAGAAGTCAACGATCTTGACCACGCTGGTAAGCGTGCCCCTTTTGTTATCTCTACAGGAGTATTGCATAATGTGGTTGTTGTTTTGACGAGTTACGTCCCCTTTCAACATACTATACTGAAATGCTATATAGTGTATTAACTGTTATATTTTGGCAACACATTGAAGATATATAAGCTGTAAGACAAGTCTTGAATCGACCAAAGGGGTAATCCGAAGATGGAAATAGAGGAATCACAGACAACGCAAACACTACAAGAAAAATGACAATGGTGTAGAATACACTACACAGGAAAAGCAGCTTAATGCATGTATCACCATCGGCCTCTAATAGATTAAATATGACCATAAACTATATTATTCTTACTCTTAGAATAAGCAGACAAATTGACGAGGTGGTTAGTCTTCAACAATGGTATGATCAGCATGCATTCTGATAGATATATCGACGATTTATCACAAATATATTCACACAGTACTATAATCACATTAATTTTAATTGACGGAAAAAATTTTACGTCATATATCGACACAACATTACCCTACCGGGGTAATTAGAAACTGTAAATCGAAAAAGGACAGACAACACAAACGTCAAAAGAACAAAAGGACAAACAAACATCTACAAACACTAGCATACAACATAGTTTTACGAGCCTAAATACGCTTTTAATCAGATTGGAAAAACATATTTAATGGAAAACATCAACAATGGTTATACATTTTTGCAATAAAATGTCATAGAAAGAAGGAAATAAGAAACACTGAGGTCTAGATAAAAATGCAACTGATTTTAGAATCAAAATAAATTATTTCAATATATAAATCAGGTTAGAAAGAGCCCTGAGAGAAATTAATGACTTGAGAAAGTCCAAGGACGATGCTCTCTCTAGGTAAGTATACTGTTATCATGTGCCTTGTAATCTATATACTTTGTACTAAAAACGTAGATATCAAATTTAGTGCACACGACACATTTCTGGAAAAACCTTCATAAGGTACGCTCAAAATCGAAAGATTAGAAAGCGGAATAATTTAAAAGTGTTCGGAGCAATACAACCAAAGGGCCTAAACAGGATAGACAAAATCTGCTAAGGTCACCTATGCCTGAGGGACGAGAACCTTAGTTCAAACACAGTGTAGCAAAGCTAGACAGGTTTTTCTATCATATTAAATAGACGACAAAGATTATAAGCCACCAGTAATAAGTAATAAACAGGTTATAAAACAACTTTGATTTAGTTCTGTAACAGATCGATTGGATTGGACAACATGGAGAGGATTAGGGTTATGGTGTTTAACACCACTTTCAACAATAGTTCAGTTATATGGTGGCGGTCAGTTGGACAACATGGAGAGGATTAGGGTTATGGTGTTTAACACCACTTTCAACAAAATACATAGCCTTGAACGGGGTTCAAACTCACAACGTTAGTCCATGAAAGATGATTGGAATCAAAGTACTATAATTAAAACAGAAATGGAGTGGCCTTTATTAACAGGTTTGACTCATAGTTTGTATCTCATTTTAAAATGCAACATATTTTAATGTTAATATTTGCTGAAGGATAAAACTATTGCATGTAATAAAAAAGTAAATTACTATGGAGCTATGATCATAAATGATGAAGCGCTTATGCCTAATAGGCCTGGTTAATAAAAACATAGATATCAAATCCAGCTCATCAGAAACGTTTCTGAAAACAAACATATCGGGTACATGCTGGGTATGATTAGCCGAACCATAACATTATACTATATATTTAAATAGAATAAATAATTTTCGTATCTCCACAGACTATTTTTTTTTGTAATTTGTAATAAAATATTAAAAGCCATACAATGTCAGTGACAGAATGTATATACAGTGTACCAATATTTAAGTTATATGCCATCTGTAATATATAACTACGACATATTAAGTCGAGAAAATTATACCAATAGACAAATGTGTATACCAACACATAAACAATTAGATAAGAATACCTGTAACTTATTATATACCTCACCAATAATATTTAACATATTAACATAACATATCCAACTCAATATAAATATAAACTCGATATTCAGGGAAAATAAAAATAAATCTTAATGAATTATAGACTGAGTGCAATGATGGGTGCGAAGTTACGGGACAATAATCCAGCCATAACAGACTTAAATGATCCTAATCGACCCATGAAGATTGGTGAACAGTTCAGTGGAGTGTATGAAAATGAATGGACAGACGCATTCCTTAGTCTAAACGATATGAAATCTGATAGTGCATGTATTAATGAAGAGGAAGCCATCGCAATCTTACTAAAAATTTTAAGGGTGAGTACATATTTACACAGGGATGCATTCATCTGTATTATCGTAAGAGATCCAATTATTAAACAGGGAGTGTTTGGGATCCCACTAACCGGTTTAATTCCACCCCATTTTCAGTACCTGTCCTATGCCGGGACCTCGACTCTCAAACGCCATCATCTTGTGGTCTTTTTTGTTTTTAATGGTTTGAGGTGAGAGGTGGTTGTTCGTTTTGTTCATATTTGTGCAATTGTTTAGCTGTTTGAATTTATGTTCGTAAAAACAAAATGAACTGACTCAAAAACCATGCAAAAACAGAGATAAACTAGATACAGTTTTATGAAAGGAACGTTAGTAAACTCAGTTCTACGGTACACCATAGCCGCATCAAGATCATATGTTTGTGGGATTTAGATCTATCTATGCAATCAGTTTTGATATAAAGTGACAAATGTTACACATCTTAACTTACATTCCATGATTCTCTGTTGGAATTCTGGTTTATGCCAACACTAACCCAGGTCCCCATATTATTTATAAAACTGATGAAATTGATGTTAAAAAGGAACACTCTGTCAGTCAATGTTCTCATTCAATAATCAGAATTGTTTGACCTTTGACTCGAACGATTTAAGAAGAGTTTGAAGATACCAAGGGGGTAATCAGAATTCGTAAATCGAAGGACAGACAATACAATGGCCAAACGAAAAAGGACAGACGGAGAAAGAAAAATCTACAAAACATTACACATAAAACTAAAGATCGTGTAACACGAACCCACATGCAATTACCTTGTTTTTCTTTTTCTCTTTTTTATCTGATACACCTGTAGTAGATTGCTTATCTTAATTGTGATTTATTTGCACTTTTTAATCCAATTGATATTTTATCAGTATTATCGCGAGGTGTACTCGATAGAACATTACGTGGTAAAGTTTGTCAGTGCCTTGCGACAGGTCAGTGTTTTTCTCCGAATAATCCGGTTTCCTCCACCAATATAACTAACCGCCATGATATAGCTAACATAGCTAACCGCCATGATATAAGTGAAATATTGTTGAAAGTGATGTTAAGCCCCATAATCCTAATCCCAACCCCCAGTATTATCTCGAAAAAAGTGCACCGGATCATCCTTATGCTCAAACTTGGTCATTCTGAGAGGGTAATATATATATTGTGATTATTGCTGAACTTTCGTATCCATGACGATGTTTTATATATTTTTGTAGGAGGTGAACGAGAAGAGTATTATTGAATCGAAGAGTCAGCTGTCAGGATTGTTGCAGTCAGATCAAGTATGTGCAAATCATGAAATGTTATGGAAAAAGATTTTTAAATCACCAGTATTTCTTCAATTAGCTGCAAGCAAATGAATCATAAAAATAAAGACTATATGAAATAATCAATGAGAATGGTAATAGTTGTTTTGGTTAAATTTGTTGTTTTATAAAATAGTCGATAATGTCTTTGATTTCGAGAAAGGTCAAGAATGCAATTTAATTGTTATCACAAAATGTTCCTTTGTATTTTACTTACAAATATAAAATACAGTCAAACGTGTATTAAAAGGTCATGACCCTTGAGACAAGGAAAAAGTGGCCTTATAAGACAGGTGACCCCTTAAAAGAGGTTCAATTCATATATAATGTTCTATGACAGAACAAGAAAAAAGTGACCTTTTAAAACAGGTGACTGCTTAATAGAGGTGACTGTATGGGCAGGTTTGACTGCATAATAAATTTTCATGATGTTGCTACCAACTTACACTTACAAGGTTTAATATATTGTATGAATGTTTTCACATCAAATATTAGAAAGGATTTACATGGTGACAGTAATATGCAACTTTTCTGGAAACGACATGTTATTACTAAATCTGCACTCAATAATACATTATACTGAGAAGAGTTTGAAGATATCAAAATGTTAATCAGAAGCCGTTACAGTAGGAACAATTGTACCATGAAAATTACACCAATATTGATTTTTATTTCTATTATACAGGGCCTTCCTCAAGAAGTGACCAAATCTACAAAAGATGCTCACAAGGCTAATGCTGTTAAACACATTCCTGTAATATGCAAGGTACCAATGAACGCATTACTCATGGAACATAGAACTTTGTAACGATATGTTTTCTGTTATCTTTAAATGGTGGTGAGAGGTGTTTTTTGGTGGAAATCTCATAATCTATGTAAAATCCAAATAACATTATGAGGGGATAGGATTGTGGGTTATGGTGTTTAACACCACGTTCAACAATATTTCATTGATATCATGGTGATCAGTTTAATCGGTGGAACAAACCGGAGTGCTAGGAGAAAACCAACGCCCTGTCGCATGTCACTGACAAACTTTATCACATAATGGTGTATCGAGTACACCTTGCCTTAGCGAGATTCAAACTCACACCTTCTGTGGTGATATGCACTGATTGCATAGGTAGTTGTAATTCCAACTAATACACGATCACGATCACGACGGACCCTAATAGCTTGATGAATTGTTACCAGGAATACAATATTTGATATTAAGAGTAAAAATATATAAAATATAGTTTACCATCGATTTTCTTATGAATGTTTTTAATGTTTGTTAATATTAGTAATTCATTATCGTACAATGCGTTAGTTTAATACATGTTATGTTGAAATTAGGTACACCTCTCACACTCTTTCCTTTTTGTTTTTCTCCTTTTCTCTGTGTGTGCATGTGTATATGTGATGAAAGAATTTGCATGACAAAACAAGGTTTAGTTTTACATTGAATTCACAAGTCATCACTATTCTATTTCAGAAAATAATGTGTGAAGATTCACAATGCAAGACCGTATTAAAATACACCAGTCATTGTCAATCATACATTGAAAAATGTCTGAAAGTTTGTTACTTTGCCGCTGTACAGGATCCACCCATGTTCCTAGATTTTAAACCAGGAGAAGATACTTTCGACAGACAAGTTTACAAGGAATACACACAAATGGGAACGAAAGTCAACTTCCTTGTGTGGCCTGCATTGTTCCTGTACGAAGGAGGTGCATTGATTTCAAAGGGGGTTTTGCAACCAATACCAGACACCAACTAAAAAACATATCAGATTTGTAGAATTTAGTTCAATATATTATATATTAAAACAAATTCATTAGTTGTCTTTACATTGTTTCTAGACTGATATGTATGTTCCAAACCAGTTTAGATACTATATATACACATTTCGGTATACCCATATTGTTCCATTGTACCACTTCCGCCACGATATAACTGAAATATTGTTCAAAGTGGCTTTAAACACCATAAGCCTAACCACGCTAGCGCTATGTGATATACATCTTAATTGTGAAATACAAGTCCCAACAGATAACATTGTAAAGGAGAGGTTGATTTTCTGATTTGGATATTGAATATTTCTTGAATACATAACATTTTTACTTTTGCAATCATTCCCACAAAAGAAGAATTCAGTTGACAGTTGATATTTAAGAATTGAATGCATTTTTTAGTAGTTTTATTGGCGTGTAAAAGCGTGGACCATTGATACAATTTGAATATTCATAGCATCTCATTATGAAACAAAAAATGTTTAAACAGTGATTGTCAACCATATCACCGATATCAGCATCTCACCTTAAACAATATTGAACACAAAAAGTCCACGACATATGGAATTAAAAATCTAGTTTCTGGCTTGGAATATAAACCAATTAATGAGATTCCATATGGTTGGGAAGATTTATCCGCCCCTTTAATGCTAACACGGACACAGAATACTCAAACCCAAAGAGATGAATAAAGAAACAAAGCAAGAGAACAAATTAACATTACAAAGTACTGCTTCACTAATGACACCCTTTGTGTATTGTGAGGACGTCATGTACGTTCTTCTGATTACCGCTTTGGTATCTTCAATCTTTTCTTTTCTTAGGACGATATACACACAAAATAACCTGAATTCGCAACGGACATTAAGTTGAAATCGTAGCGGGCATAACAATACCCAAATTAAACGTATATAAGCTGTAGAAAAACACAGGCTTCATAAAAAGAATAAAAGTCAGAGTGAGAGCAGGTTTACCCGAAAAAGCAAAGCTACCTGATAGATTATTTCAGTAACATAGGAGACGTGTCGGATCGTTGTGGTGGTTTGTCATTATATATTACATATTGTTCTATTGGATTATGGAAGTGTTCGTTCCGACAGTGTGGTATTGTTTGTGTTTCATTTTCTAAAGACAATAATTTCACTTAACGTGTTTTGATGATAATAAGGGTAATAACAAAATTACGGAACACCGAGCAATCTTCCAAAGGGAATGAAAAAACTCATAAGTCAACAAACAGACAAAATAAGTCAACAACCGGAAAACTGGGAAAACCACAATGGCCCTGACTTGCTACAGGCATTTCCAAAGAAATGGTGGGTTGAATCATACTTTACGGCGCCAAACCTCCCGCTTCCATTACGGTTACTCCGTAGCCAGAGGAGGTTCGAAGGGTTCATGCAACCCCCCTCCCCCTCCTTTGAAAACAAATAAGCACTATTAAAGTCAACGTTTTGTCTAAACTGTGACTATTAAACTCCATATTTTGTTTGAACTGTGACTATTAAAGTCCTGATTTTGTTCGAACTCTAACCAATAAAGAGATTTATTTTGAAAAAATTACTGTAAAAGTCAATATTTTTGCCGTCTTTGATTGTTTCGCGATATAAAAACACGGATTGTTTTTATCCGCATTCGTTTTTATTCTTCATCTGAGAAACAGGCTACTGGATCAGGGCTATTAAAAGATTCGCCTTATTCGATCTCTTAAAAAGTTTATATTCCGATACCAAGATCTTGTCGAAATATATTCCGTCTCTGCAGAAACGATTATAAGCGATGCATTTTCATATAGTAAAAATGTATAAAGATAAAGAAGTCAAGAAAAATGTCAAGGATATTTTTTTTATCAATGTGTGACGTAAAAATATTTTTGACACTTACGTCACCGAATATGTTAGTGCTTTGACAACTATTTTACCTATTTTGTTCCTGTATTTAAATACTGTTATAGTGACAGTCGGAACCTTTGAATCGTAATGAGAGCGGGAGGTTTGGCGCTTTAAAATCTGATTCAACCCACCATTTCTTTAGAAATGCCTGTACCAAGTCAGGGTCATTACGGTTTTCACAGTTTTCCGGTTGTTGACTGATTTTGTCTGTTTATATAATTATGAGTTTTGACTTTCCCTTTGTAAGATTGTTCGGTAATTTTGTTATTACCCTTATTTGCAATGGTTATTTTATTTAAAAAAAACCAGTCAGAACTGAGGCAACGTGAGTAAAAAATCAGAAAACGTAAAGATGAACTCAAAATTAGAGAGCGTATCATAGAGGAATCTCAAATGAACGAACATAGTTTAAAACTTACATCAATAAACTGGAACAAAAAGTGAAAGAACTAGAACGACCAAATGAAATACTCCGTAAACAGTCAACAATGTTTAATAATGATACTGATAATAGCAATGCTCAGAAAAACACTCCAAAGCAATCTCCGACATTTTATGAATCCACACAAATGAAAAACAACCAACTATTAAATAACATTCAAGACAGAGTTTCAAATGTTGTACTGCGTCAAATAGACTCTCAATTAGAAAAGATGGAAAAAGAATTTGAGAAATATATAGTTAACTTAGACCAACTCAACGAACATTGAACTACGCAATCCTCACAGAATGCTCAACAAGAAGAACCACCACATACAACTGTACCACCACCTAATGTCAACCATACGAATTTAACTACTTCTACTAAGCCATCTCTCTAAAGTGTCTTTGCCCGTCACATCAGATCCTAGAAATGGAAAACCTCTATACTACTTGCCAAAACTAACTTTCCCCAAGCGACCATCACAACACGGTCAACATTCTCATGACCAGAGCATTAACCGGGTACCAATTCTACAACGACCACAACTTCTGACTACGAACTCGCCTCAAATGACCACTCGCACTATGAACAACCCGTCTTTTCTATGTCACACACAAATGACCTACAATCATCTATGATAAAGACTAGCAATGATGTACAAGACAGTGTCAGTAGTGCTCACATACAACTTTTATCTTTTAGCTGTAAAATTATTAAAACCAGCGGTACGTTCTTTCAAGATTTCGAAAAAGACATTGACATATTTTTGGTACAAAAACATTGACATATTTGTGAAAAGATCTAATGATAACTCAAACAAAATTGAGAAAGACAGCAAACATAGACCACACATGTTAACCTATTCAACTGAAAACCAGGAGCAATCTATGGATGATAGTATAGCACATCAAAACTGTACATTCTAGACAAACACTGAAAAGTGATACAACTTCTCAACCACATCAATCGCAAGTGGAGAATAAAGAGAGTTATCAAACGTGTACATGCTCGGTATGTGACAAAAGTGTTGGAATTTATGATTTAGTAGTCGAATGTAGCAAATGCTCGAATTGGTACCATTATAACTGCGAACACTTAAACTCCACGGAAATCCAAATACTGGAAGAAGATCCATCTATTAAATATACTTGTACGGTATGCAATAGTGAAGATGAATCACAAAGGAAACAACTCCAACATTTGCTCTAGTAATACTATAAATTATCGCAATACTGATGTAAGCACAAAATCCACCACATAGACATCAAATTATGCTGGACAGATCATAGACGAAAAACAAAGAGCTCTTGAAACTCAACAAGAGAAACTTGTACAGAAAGAAAAACACTTAAACAAAAAGGAAAAGGATGTGAAGAAAATGGAATTGGAGTGCAATGACAAAATTCAAGGACTAGCTTCTAGTAAAGCATATATAGCAACTCTAGAAAATCAACCAAAAGAACTGAAACATTCCAATCACATTATGAAAGTAAAAATTTCTGCAATGGAAATCACTATTGAAAAAGACAAGGAAAATTCACTACCAAAGCAACCAATAGAAAATCAATCTAATCCATCTTATAATCAAACATGTCATAGATGTACTGAACTTAATACGCTGAAAGAAATGGATACTCAATATCACATAAGGACAAATAGCTTGATCTCAACCATGGAAAATAAAATAGACTTGATTGATAGAACTAACAAAATAGAAATTCAATACCTTAGAGACAGAGTAAATAAACTTGAGATGGAAAATCAAATCAAAGCATCAATACATGAAAAATTGCCGAATGAAACATCGAGGCGAAGGAACTTTCATGCAAACAAAAAGAACATAGGAAACAATAATAGATATGGAGAGGGAGTACAATACGATAATCCGAGTGTAAATCAACTAAACCAGAACCACTTCAATATGCCGTTTCAGCAGAGTGGCACAATAGCATGATCACCATCTAATATTTCATCAGGAAATGACAGTAGTAACCATTTACACTTTGAAAACAACAGTGACCAAATGAAGCCTTACAAAGATGTATGTGATCAGCTGAAGGAAAACAACTATAATGACTTTATAGAACTTGAGCCTAGAGATAATGATCTTATTGTACAACCAGATATGACAAACGACGGCACATCTGAAAGAGATAAAGAATATGTTGATAATAATAAGATGGAAACTTGTACTCAAACAGTACAAAACTCAGAAAGTGAAACAGTACAAAACTCAGAAAGTGAAACACATATGAATGAGGAAACGTACAATGATCAGGTCGAACAAGATACAACTGCTACTTCTCAATCCAATGACGATGATTCCAAACTACAAAATATAAAGGAAGTGATCACTACAAGAGCCGAGAAAATTGAGTGTGAAATAATAAAAGATATCAAGGAAATTAACGGAAAAATAAACACCAATACGCCTCACCTTTTTTTTTTAGAGATTACCAGCCGAAAACACTCCAAAATGCCAAATCTGATTCAAATACATTTTGTACATCAAATTCAGTTGCGTCATCAGGTCCATCCACAACCCGGAACAACGAGTCAACAACAACAAATACTTCTACCTCATCCATACATGTTGAACAATCATCAGCAACCAATGATAAGAGTGAATCCGTTCAACCCAATGATGCTAAGAAACCTACCACCAAACCACCCTCAACCTATGTTTCGACTGTCGCTTCATTAAAAATTGTCACGATCAACATAAAGAACATTCACGCAAAGCATGCATATCTACAAGAACTTATAACGAAATATGATATTATTTGCATTCAAGAGCAATGGTTGTTCGATTTTGAGAAACAAAAATTACAGAACTTTAAAGGAAATACAGCAGTAGTTAAATGTGTGGATGAAAATGATCCGATATCACCTTATCAAAGAATTAGGGGATATGGAGGGTGTGCTATATTGTGGGAAAAAGAGCTGAACAATGAAGTTACGGCAGTAATGGAAGATGGAAACAGGATTTCGGTTGTAAAACCTCGCGTAGATTAAACATGGACAAATCTATATGTCTGATTTCCGTCTACATGCCTTCGGAAGGAAGCAAAAACTACAACCAGGAATACATAAACACCTTAGGGACCGACCATTTAACTTGAGGGGGGAGGGGTGTTTCGTTCAGAATTTTGTTTTCGGACAACACAAGAGTTAGAATATCTATTTTTTTGTCGCGCAAATCGCGAATTGTTTTCCAGAATTTAACATTAGGTTATATGACAAAAATTCTGAATCAGATTTTTTTTCCTCCACCAAAATCAGAATAATTTTTTCAGCAACATTGGAAATCAGAATATTTTTTTAGAAAAAATCTGAAATTTCCTACAATGATGAAAACTTTAATACACCTAGTCAAATATGTGGGGAATTTACAAATGTTTCAGAGATCTGGCAATTCCAAAAGATGATCCGTTATTTGACATTGAACATAAGAACAATGTTGAATTTGACTATTTACTTATTGAAGAGATCACACAAAATGTAGAAATAGAATCTGAAAAATTTATTTAATATAATATAATATAAAATATGTGGAAAATGCCATCAATGGTCTTAATAAAGGCAAATCACCGGACATATTAGGGATCACTGCCGAACATATTCAGTACGGAGGAGACATCAGAGTTCAGTATATATTCAATATCTTTGAGTATATGCTTAAAAACAGGCTATTCCCAGGTGACTTGAAAGTTGGGATACTAACACCCATTTTAAAGAAAAAGAAGGACCCAAAGAATCCAGCTGGATATAGAGGAATTACAATTCTCTTAACCTTTGAAAAGATATTTGAAAAAGTATGGCTCTCGAAGTGCAAACCTTTACTAGACGCACGACAGAACAAAATATAGAGAGGTTTTACTGAAAACACTTCTTCCATAAACACTGGACTACTTCTAACTGAATACAAAAACGAATCAAAAGAAAAAAAACCCACCTGTTTTTGCTGTCACTCTGGATGGACAAACAGCCTTTGACGAAGTGTGGAAACAAGCCTTAATGAGAAAAATGTATTTTACAAACATTCTGTACCGATATTGGGATATTTTGAATAAATTATACCAAAATGCTACAACCCATGTTAACTGGAATAGAGAAATATCAGAACCTTTCGAACTACACCAAGGGTTAAGACAAGGTGGATTTCTTTCATCTCACCTGTATAAACAGTTCAACAACGATCTTTTGGACTTGATTGAAGCTCAAGAACTCGGAGCCAATATCGGACATATCAAAATACCAGCACCAACATGCGCAGATGATATTTGCTGCATTACCGACAATCCAGTTGACTTACAAACTTGCTTATACATAATTGAGGACTACATCAATAAACACCGATGTAAGATAAACGTGATGTACTTAGGATCAACACACCAAATATAGAAATTGACTGTTGGGAGATTTGTTATCAACTGATCAAAGAAACAAACAGTATCATCCATCTCGGTATAACAAGAAATACTACTGGCAATATTGTCATTGAAAATCTGATACAACAAGGCAGATGTACATTATATAGTTTATTTGGAGCAGGCTTACATGGTAAAAATGGAATTAATCCACCCATCTCTAAACACATATGGTCTACCTTCGTTACACCAAGGCTACTCTATTCTACGGAAATACTGCAGCTAAAAGATTCCGACATCAAGAGGCTAGATCTATTTCAGATAAAGAATCTAAAATAACTTCAATGGCTTCCGGGCAGATGTGCTGGATCAGCAGTCTACCTACTACTAGGCGTTGAACCTATCCAACAACAAATTGACAAAAAGATATTAACATTATTTGGACAGATTAGGGGCCGACCATTCAACTTGAAGGGGGGGGGGGGGGGTATGCTTTTTTGTTTCGTTCAGAATTTTTTTTTCGAACAACACGAGAGTTAGAATATATATTTTTTTTGTCGTGGAAAGCGCGAAATTTGTTTCCAGAATTTAACTTTAGATTATATGACAAAAACTCTGAATCAGATTATTATTTTTTTCCTCCACCAAAATCAGAATATTTTTTTCAGCAACATTGGGAATCAGAATATTTTTTTAGAAAAAAACCATAACCCCCCCTTTCAAGTTAAATGGTCCTTCCCTTACCAGAGACCCTGATACACTTGAATTTCAAATTGCACAACGCCAAATCAGTATTCATGAAATAAATAGCACCAGCTGGTTCTCTCTAGTTCTAAAACTTTTACTGCGATATGATCTGCCTACAGCACTAGAAGTACTTACGAGTCCTCTTACAAAACCTCAATGGAAAAACATGATTGATAAGAACATTAATCAATACTGGATGAAACATATACTAGGAGAGAAGGAAATTAAATCTAGTTTAAAATTTATGTCTAAAACTCTATGTCAATTTGGAAAACAACATTCAACATGGTCATTTGTAAGAGATAATCCAACTGATGTTCAGAAAGCTGCCATAACAACTAGAATACTGACAGGATGTTATACTCTACAAGCGAACCGCTCAAAGTTCAACCAGTATAAAGTCGATCCAACATTTCCAATCTGCAAATCAGCTCCTGAAGACAGAAAACATTTTATTCTTCAATGTTCATCAATTGAGAGAATCCGTGGTAAATATCTACCCAAGATTAGAAAGAGACAAGAACTTAGATCTGGAAAATATTGATGCACTTCTTCAACTCATTATTGATCCAAGTGCTTTTTATCACGAAAAGAGACATTTACCCATATTAGACCGACTTGAGAAGACGACAAGAGATATGATTTATGACATTCATCTCATTCATACCAAACTGATGAGAGCATGCAATCCCCAGTAGTGTGATTACGGTGAACTTTTATATGATAGACTTTTATTTTATAGCTATACCTAATATTGTATGAGGGTGCGCCTTAATCAGAGATGGGACGTCCAGAACAACAACAACAACAACATTGGCTCTTTCATTCCGAATTGGATCTAATCAGTGAAATACCCCCTAATCTCGTAGGAACTGGGAAATCAGTTGCAATGAACGACCCAATTCTAACAAACAGCATGCCACGCAGTTATGGAGGAGTAGCTATTTTGTGGAAAAAATCAATAGACCAATGCATTAGACCGACCTCAGATGGCTCTGAAAGAATTCAATGTATTGAAATAAATTCAGAAACGCCACATCTTATAATCAACGTATATCTACCAACCAAGTCTAACAACGATCAGTTTGACACTTATTCAGACTGCTTTGACCAATTATACGAAATAGTACAAAAATACTCTACAACGCATGAAATGATCATCGCTGGGGATTTTAATGAGGACCTATCAACAAAAATAAGCAATTCAAGACGTGCTGTTAAACTTAGAGCGTTCATGGAAGAATGCAACTTGGCAACAAACACAAACTTTTGTCAACGTAAGTAAATACTAGTAATTGACGTACCTACAAATGTCTCTGATCATCATCCAATTAAAATCGAAATTGAATGTTCGCTTAAAAGAAACACCAATACTAATGACAAACTTCGGCAGTCTAGAATACGGTGGGAAAAACTTGACAAGACAGGATATTAACATTTGGTAACCAAGAACATCAAAGAATTGGAAAACGAATTAGATAATCATACCCCAAATATACACAAGATTGTCCAAGGTCCGTATTAGTAAATGCAGCGAAAAAGAACTCGAAACAACGCACATACGGCAAAAACGTTTTGAAATTAAAATTTTTGAATCAAGATATAACCGACGCATTGAAAGCGAATAAAACAGCATACAAAGAATGGAAAGAAGCAAATCGCCCGATGGACATTGACAACCCATGATTGCTCCAAAAGAAAAACACAACACGCAAGATATTTAGAAATTCGTTACGTAACGAAGCTCTGCGTAGAAAACACGAAACGAGAAATGATTTAATTAACTAAAATCGCTCTGACAAGCAGATGTTCCATAAATTAGTAAAAAAAAGAACGTTAAAAAGGAAACATATTTATTAATGATCTAAATGTAGCCGACATCAAATATGATAGAGACAATATAATAAATGGCTGGTTCGAACATTTTAAAAACGTTGCCACTCCACAGGAAAACTCCACATTTAGTTATAAACATTTAGACCTGTACTTGTTGGAACTGGACTACAACACTATCAAGTGCATTTGCAACCAATACCAAAGTAGGTCCGTAACTATGCAAGAAATGAAAGATGCAATGCAAACGATCAATAAAGGGAAAGCCGAGGATATTTTCGGACTCTCAATTGAACATTTTATTTTTGCTGGAGAAACGTTTCAATTATTTTACTCAAACTGATCAATACAATTTTCAAGTATAAACTAATACCAGACATCTTGAAGACCGGCTTATTATCTCCAATATTTAAAAATAAAGGTGAAAAGACGGACTCAAAAAATTACCTTGGGATAGCAGTTTTACCTATTTTACTAAAAATTATAGAAGCAATCCTAAAAGTAGATTTGAGAAATGGAAAATTCTACATTCAATCGCCTCTCCAACGACGATTTACAGAAAATGCATCACCCTTAAATGCCGCTATTGTACTCGAGGAAGAATACCGTGAATATAAAGATGAATTCTTCCGGTTTTTTTTGGTTTTGTTGGATGCGAAATCTGCCTTTGACGTCGTAGTTCTGAAAATGTTACTTAGAAAAGTATACCTAACAGGGATAAATCCGGCATCATGGTCCCTCATTGATGACCTTCACCATAATACAAAAGCCTGCATCAAATGGATGAATGAACTTTCAGAAGAATTTCCAATCTTTCAAGGAGTCAAACAAGGAGGTATACTTAGCGCCGATCTGTACAAAATATACATTGAAGACCTTCTAGATAATTTTCAACATGAAGAATCAGGCTGTAAATTTGGCAATCTCACTATTAATGCAATCACATGTGCAGATGACATCGCTCTCACGAGTCATACCAAGGAAGAAATGCAAATCTGGTTAATATAGCATCGCAATATAGTGACAATCACCATTATTTATTGCAACCATTGAAAAGCGTCGTTATTCCGGTCAAACCGTCCCAAAGAAAGAAAGACATAAAAGACACACAAATTTTATTAAATGAAAACGAGATGCCGGTTGTAGATAAATCAGCACATGTAGGCATCCTAAGATGAACATCGTGAAAAACGACCGAAAATGTAACAACAGATCAGAACATAGCAAAAGCATGACGTGCTGCTTACAGTTTAATGTCAACTGGTCTACATGGTCAAAATGGATTGGATCCGATTACATCATTATACTTAATTAGGACTTTCATCCAACCAATCTTAACATACGATCTAGAAATTATACTACCAACTTCACAGAATATAGAAAAATTGGAAACATTTCAACGTCAACTGCTAAAAAGATGCCTTACGTTGTCAATAAACACTCCCGAAAGTGCAATTTTCATCGTCACTGAATTTGTACCTGTCATTGCTCAAATTGAAAGAAAATTGACAATTTTTAACAACATATATATATCGTCAAATAAGGGTAATAACAAAATTACCGAACACCGAGCAATCTTCCAAAGGGAAAGGCAAAGCTCATAAATCAACAAAGAGACAAAATCAGTCAGCAACCGGCAAACCGCAATGGCCCTGACTTGGTACAGGCATTTCCAAAGAAATGGTGGGTTGAATCAGATTTTACGGTGCCACATCTCCCGCTTCCATTATGGTTAAAAGGTTCCGGTTTTCACTATAGCAGCATTTTTAACAATACTGGGACAACATAGGTATAATAGTAGTCAACGCAGTACTTTATGAAAATCCATCGTTTATTATCGTCTGCAGAATGTTTTAACTAAACGGTCATCTAACACAATTTGATTTCAAATGAGATGTTGAATGACGTCATGTCTAAATCACAATTACTTAATCCTGATCTTTATGCATTTTCACTTTATGAAAATCCATCATTTATTATCGTCTCTGCAGAGATAGAATATATTTCGACAAGATATTGGTATCGGAATATAAACTTTTTAAGAGATCGAATAAGGCGAATCTTTTAATAGCCCTGATCCAGTAGTCTGTTTCTCTGATAAAGATGACGTTTCAAGAAATCAGAATAATTGCTACTGGCCATTGCATAACGAATCAATTGCGAGATGTAAACACCATATGCAGGAGAAGCTGGTATTGCTGCAAATATTTGGAAAATTTATGATTTTAGAATTGAAATCATCCCGTTTATCATAAATTTTAGTACTGAGTTGACCACTGTCTTTAAATGCGAGGTATAAGTCCAAAAATGATGCGGACGAAGCTGTATCTGTGGTCTCAAAAGGATAATGCCATCGAAAAAAGAATTGGTCTAAGACAGTTAACCGTGAAAGACGTGGATTCCAACAGCTGGTTCATTGCAATTAAAAAGATGCTGAATTGCTCGATCCAATCACGCTCATGAACAATCCTTCGAGGACATTAGAATGGAAAAAATCTGTCGATATTGCATTCAACAAATACTGGTCAAACTTGCTAATTGCCAAATGCAAGAGTTATCCATCTTTAGAATTCCTATGCACCGACAAGTTTCAACAGTGGAAACCACACAGTATTCTACAAATTGGAAAAAATAGCGACCCATCAAGAGAAACTCCAAACATTGCAATTAAGTAGAAACTTTTAACAGGCACTTACATTTTTGAAAAATATCGACCACGCTACATCTCCGAATCAAGCTCAATATGCAAACTTTGCGATGAAGAAGTCGAGGATATCGAACACTTCCTTCTCAGCTGTCCGATTTTGAATTCGACCAGACTTCGATACTATAGCCGACTTGATCATCTTACAGAACTGCTATACAATGAACCATTCTCCACATTGTCAAACATAAAAAAAACTCCATATCTTATTAGACCACTCTGCAATACCCTGTGCATTATTGCGTGCTCAAAATATAACGAAGAAACAGCGAAACTATTACGAAGCCCATGAAGCTGAACTGCATAATGTGACAAACTCAATGTGTTATTCGTTACACAATCTTCGATATCGATCTCTACAAATCAAAAGATTAAAAAAGCAAAAATAAATAAATTTGGATTTTACGTATTATCAGTTTGGATGTGTATTATAAAACTGACATTCGATGTATATATAGCTGCATGAATTGTAATATTCTGGTGATGGAACAGGTGGAGGACACGCAACACACACAACAAGACAAAGAAAACACATTAAAGAGTCTACTCCTGCAGGAGGTTGTCCCGTTGTGGACGGAAACAGATTTCCTGAAAGAAAGAAAGACAAACTGAGCGCAAACTACAAAACGACAAGATATCAACAGCTGATCAACAGATAAACAGTGCCTTCAATGGCTTCAGTCATATATATTTACCCCTATCATTCATAGGAGTGATAAAGTGTACAGGTGAATTTCTCCCACATCAAAGGAAATTTGTAAATGGCATTCATTGTCGATGGAAAAAGAGGGAGGGTCCAGGGAAGACCACATGCTATGAGTTTAATTAAAATTAACTTCATACACACTATTGTGTATGATTAATTTTCATTACACAAGCGAGTTGTTTAATTCAGAATAACCTCATGCACGTTACGTATGTACTTCCGTCATCTTTGACTCGCAATTTTGAAGTAAAACAATTGATGTAATGAGTATAATAGTGACATCCTATTACGTCCTTCAAAAACTAGAGAATGGGACATCGAACCAAGACATCTTTTCAGTAAAAAGTCATTTTCAAAATTGATATTACTTGTTACCTGAATGACTAAATGAGCATTTAATTTCAATGTTGCAATGAATGTGTTACTCACTTGTATAATTGACAGTCTTCTATATCCCATAAAACTAGGAGCTTTGTAACAGGGTTGACATATCATGCTTATTGAAAAGACTAACATCAATTGGTTGATTCAAACACTAGAGTGCATGCAATGAGTTTTAATATGATCTTAAGACTTTGTGATTTCAACTTGGAATAATTAGTCTTTCATGTATATACTATAGTAACAACTATTTTGAAAATGACTTTGTGGTAGTATTGTACATTTGAATTGAGTTGTGTTTATTTCTGACCTTAAACACTTTCATGCAAACAGGGGCGGATCCAGCGGGGAGGCGGAGGGCGTATGGAAGCATTTGCCTCATAGGCAGTGACCACAAAAATAATGTGCATGTATATGTACACATGTATGTCACCTAACCAGAAAAGTAACAGAAACTTATAAAATGACCAATTCTGGCTGCTACAGTTGTAGATTAGTGTCGTTGTTGACTTTCTAAAACTTTATTCCTTGTACATAGTCAGTAAATACAATCAGTCTTGGTTTTCATTAAAATTCAGAAGAGAACTGGTTATCTTCAAGTATTTCGTCTACTTGTTATTTTTATTATTACAAGATTTTGCTCATATTTTGTCACATACATCTTGATATTATTATATGGTTTGTAGTTTTTCATAAACATGTCTAACAGTAAACCTGAGACTATTTCACATGAGAAAATGTTTTTCAAATATATATTGCAATTAATCCTCAGATGTGAATTAAAGAATGATATTGTGTTGTAAAATTGAATGTTTTTAAAGAAAAAGTATTATTTGAAGACAAAGATGTCAGTGTGTTGTTTCATATATTAAAGGTATATATTATACATGTACTGCTAACAAAATATTTGTAAAGTATTTTATGGTGAAGTAAACTTTTAACCTAAATGGTTATAAAATTTGATGAAAATTAAAAACATTCAGTGTTAAAAACAGGACTTTCTGACATTTAAATGAAGTGCCTGGAAATTGCTAGATTGCAAGATTTTGCACCAAATACCCCAGACCCCCGGCCGTAATAGGACCTCATTCCGCGAGGTGCGCGACTCGCGCTGCCAGTCTCTGTAACCACTCCCCTCTGGAAATTCCTGTCAACGGGCCTTGGTTACAAGGCTTTAGTTGTCACTATAACAGCATTTTAAACAATACTGGGACAAATTAGGTATAATAGTAGTCAACGGAGTACTTTATGAAAATCCATCGTTTATTATCGTCTCTCAACAGTGGTCTTCAATTCCTATTTCTTCAAACAAAACTTTCCTTTTGTTGTTGTTTGCTTACAATGTTGTTACATGCATAAACTGTACTAAATGCATTAGTACTAGTGTAAATCCGCCACTTTTTATTGAAATGTCTGTACCAAGCCAGGAAAGGGAGCTTAACTGTATTATGGGTATCTACGATTTTAGAACTGTTCCGACAGTTTTACTTTGTTTTTCATTTTATTATCTAACAGAGACATTATTTAAGTTTAAAAAAAACATTCGTAATTCACACAAAACTGCTGTTGTTTTATGATTTAATTGTTACTAACAGTTTTTTTTTCAAATTGAGACAGAAGAATGTGATTTGTTCATATAAATGAAATGAAACAAATATTGTAAAAATTTCTTTTCGCAGGTGGATTTCTCTATTTTTTTGTAAAACGCATTGTAAGAAAAGTTTGAAGCTACCAAAAGGGGTGTGTACCGTAAATCAAAGAAGTACAGACAATACAATAGTTAAAAGAAAAAAGACACACGGATAAACAATGATCTACAAAGCATTACACAGAAAGCCAAAAACCGAGGTGAACTCAGGTGCTCAGGAAGGGTAAGCATTTCTTTCTCCACATGTTGCACCAGTCGTGTTAATCTGGTAACAAACACAGTGGTAAGTCATGAACGAGAAAAGGACCGGATAGTGATTACGAAAAATGGAACATATCGGTGGTCATTTGCTGCTGTGGTAAGTTCACAACGGGAAAATTGAATACATATCCTTTGTGGTAATGTCTCGTTCTTAACCGGCCTTCACTATCAATTTCGAGGTGTAGGTCAAGGTATGATGAAGACCTAGCTCTCTCTGTGGTATCCTTTATTTCAAGCTCAATAGGATAGATGCGACCAACAAAATCACCAAACTTACAATTATTTAGTGAAAAGACATCATCTATATAGCGGAACGTTTTATGTAGAAGTCCCTGTATGAAGTCTGCCTCGTACGAATAAATCCGGAAGAAGTCGACGAGAAGGGGAGCACAATTAGTACCCATAGGAATACAGCATTCAAATATTGATACTGTGCTACTTGTCATATAAAACATCGTTCATATTAGTTTTAATATAAACCAAAATGACAACGGTTATTAATCTTATTTGATAATTATGTAAAGATAATCCGTTGATGAGCCTCTTAATTCTGAAAAGTTTGAAGAAACCACAGGAGTAATCAGTTGCCGTAAACCGAAGAAGGCAGAGAATAAGACGACACAAAATGAAAAGAAAAAAACACGAAAATACAAACAATCATCCACAAAACACTATATAGAAAATAAAAGATTGAGCAACACGAACATCACTAAACACCCGAAGTGAACCTCGTATGCTTCGGAAAGATAAACAGTTCCTGCTCCACACGCGATAACTCCGTTGGTTAATCATGAACGAAGATAGGACGGGTTAGTTTTCACAATATTGACGGGTATCACACATAGAGAAGGCCAAGTCATTGCTTCACAATCACATGTTACTCTCTCCTGGATTATATGACACTGATCATTTGTTATTTTATCTTATGCTATTTTTTTCTATTAATATATCGATAGTTTATTAACGTAGATTTTATTGGTAATACTCTAGATGTCATGCCGACTGAATATAGAAATACGTTTTTGTTTCAGATAGGCTATGTTTCTTTCTGCTATTGGTTATTCGAAATTTGGAAACAAAATGTGTATATAGAAATTTTTTCTGAATTCATAAAGTTTTTAATCTAAATGTGTGATTCCAAATCTTAAGATACCTCTGTGTCATTGCAACCCTCGTCTCATCAGGATTCACCTCTTACAAAAATATACACAGGTACGTGTATGCGTGTTTATTTATAGAAATAGTCCAAGGGTTTAAAGGTCATATATTGCGGAAGTAAAATGTAGTGTGTAACGAAACTGTTGAAAGTAATTGTATTTTCATATTTCTCAAAACTTTGATATTGACTGGAAATCGGTTGTAAACGACAATCTTTTGACTATGAACGTTCCCGATGAAGGATAATTTTCCAGAATTTAAATGTTTTGTGAGTACTAAATTAAATATCTACTTTTTGTTATTGATACCTCCGCTGGTGGACTTTTACAGCCACAATTGTTAGTGCTCGGGCACTGACATGGTTATATAAATATGCTTAAAATTTACTGTTTCAAAATATATAAATTTATTAAAACCACAGGCGCTCGTGGCAAGGAATAACCCCACCCCCCTTTTTTAAACATTCAGTTTGCATATTTATATTTGATAACATTTCTTTATTATTTCATCTCTTTTTTCATAATTTACCTTGTTCGTATCCATATTCATGCAATCTTGTGTTAATAGAAACTTACATGTGTCGACCCTATATATACTCTTATTATACGCTAATAACAGATTACATAGGGTTGAGCTTGTATTTTATTGTTGTGTTCTTAAATTCATAATCATAGTTATTTATTTAAAGTAATATTACACCAGTTTTGGGTGAAGAAAATTTCCCCCTGAAAATTCAATTTGGAATACGACGGTACCTTTACTAAGCTATTCATGCATGTTTCAAGAGGAAATACGTTCCCAGCAATTAGAAATATGCAAATCCGTGTGCATGTTTATCGTCCTCGCCATTGTTGTGGAGACTGATTAACTTTCGGTTGTTTTGTTCCGATGATTGCCGATCATGACCTCGTGACGAAAAGATAAACAATCATTGATGCTGAGGTAATCACGCACATATTCCTGACAATGATTATTGAGGAATCTGTCTGTTTCATGTCGTGTGAACCATTTTATTTTGGTGCAATTATTTTTATGTGGTACACACGGAATATATTTTTACTTGCATCCGACATTTTTGTCATCAACTGAACAGTGCGCATGAGCGAAAATCTCCCGAAAGAGTTCAAATCGTGGGTCACGCGCATATCATTTGTATTACTTTACGGGAAAACATAATTATCTGCTGTCAAGTATTTTGCGATTTGCTCTTAAAATCTGCTTTTGAGCGGATTTTTGATGTTATGCAGTTGATTTTAGTTAAAATTAAGTGAGATATTAAGTGAAAATATTTAATCCAAAAATTCCAAGATATTTGCCTTTCATATTACTTTAATTATGAGACAAACACATACTTTAAAATGGATATGTACGAGTCCTACATCACAGGTTAGTTATACATTTTATTTCTTATTGATCATGCTAAATTTATCAATCCTGCACTTTTTCAGTCACATTACACTGGCTGGATATATTCTTGCTATGTATATACTGTCATTGAGGTGTCAAACCACTAATTCACCAATCAGAGCTTGGAACATATACGAAAGTAGTCCCTTTTCAAGAAAAAATGTTCCTTTCACTTTGTAGTATTGTGAAAACTACTGAATGGAATGGACTAATTAAAATTGATAATTGAAGTTAAATAAATAGGAATTATTTTGAGCCCAAATTTGATGGATTTAGTTGTATTTGAATACCTCTATGGAGGATTTGATGCATGACCTATAAATACTGAATTTCTTGGGGATGACTGAACTATTTTTAGAGTAGGTGTTTTCCGTAGCATGGCATTTCACTGCAAGATTTTAAAGATGCCCTGATATTTTGACAGAACGTAGAGGAATCATGTACGTTTCAGAAAATATATGGTCTTGGAAAGGTTAAACTTAAGATAAAATGACCAGGTAGGCTCGAAAAAACACAAATTTAGTAGAAAACCTTAACGAAATTAATTGGTGGTTTGACACCTTAAGACAAAAACGTCAAAATTATCTTTTGTTGCTATCATGTTCAAATTAGCCTAAAGATGTCACAACAGACCCAGGGTGACATTTTTCATACAAAAATGTTACAAAATGCATTGTGGTGTCAGATTACATGGTCAAAATGCATGTTATGTAATATTTTGGAATATTGCTCCCAAACACTGGATATACATGGACTCCGGGTATTGCGGCTCATTTTCTTTTTCTTTATGACTTTATAATTATTGGGAATATGTTATTGAATGTGTTTTTGCAGTAGAAGGGCATATAATATTGAAATATGGTTGATATTAAGAATTTAAAAAATTTCATCATGCAGCAGTTTGTCGACTTCAAATATAGGATATGGTGCTATCATGATTGGATTTTTTTCAATCCTACACATTTTTTCTGGTAAATTTTGATAGTTTCAGTTAGAATACATGTACAATGTACTTACAAAATAATATAAGGCTATGGAAAGCAGTTTTAATTGAAAATTATGTAGTAAAAACCTGGTAATTTAAGTGATCCCAGAAAAATTATTTTGACTGCTTAGCATTTTCTGTTCATTTTTCAAATTTTCAATTTGAATTTCATGTTTTAGAGTATTATTTGGCTGTAACAGTACATTTGAACATCCAGCTTACTTAAACAGTGGAAAAAAACAATGTGGAAGCATACATTTATTGAGTTTTGGGGGAAATTATAGTTGTGCACCATCAAAAATTCCAAGACTTGAATATCAATAAATCATATTTTTGCAATTTTGATGGAATTAGAAGGACTTTCAACTAAAGATGTATATACAAAAACATATTTTATGTCTTAAACCACATAATTTATGGGATAAAAGCATGAATTAACAAAATAAAGATTGATGTGAGCTCATTTTATGGGACGAAAAAGAGGGGCTAAATGCAAACATTTCATAGTATGTAGCTATTGAATAGACAACTGAGGCATATATATGTGTTAAAATTGCTTATTATGTTAGAAATTAGCTTAATAACTGTTTATATATAAGAGAATAGGTAAGTTTTGGTATATTACACAATCTGAACTCAACAGCTGTAAATTGAGATATTTTCATTAAAAATCTTCAAGGGGGTACCTTTGCTTTTGAACACTTATACTTGCAAATATCAGACAGCCACATACCTTATGAGGTTTTGTTGGTTTGATATTGTTTAAGGAATAGAAATTAGGCCAACAAATGGTGAAAGAAACAAGTTTTTTTGCTCTTTAGGTGTCAAACCACTAATTCACCAATCAGAGCTTGGAACATATACGAAAGTAGTCCCTTTTCAAGAAAAAATGTTCCTTTCACTTTGTAGTATTGTGAAAACTACTGAATGGAATGGACTAATTAAAATTGATAATTGAAGTTAAATAAATAGGAATTATTTTGAGCCCAAATTTGATGGATTTAGTTGTATTTGAATACCTCTATGGAGGATTTCATGCATGACCTATACATACTGAATTTCTTGGGGATGACTGAACTATTTTTAGAGTAGGTGTTTTCCGTAGCATGGCATTTCACTGCAAGATTTTAAAGATGCCCTGATATTTTGACAGAACGTAGAGGAGTCATGTACGTTTCAGAAAATATATGGTCTTGGAAAGGTTAAACTTAAGATAAAATGACCAGGTAGACTCGAAAAAACACAAATTTAGTAGAAAACCTTAAAGAAATTAATTGGTGGTTTGACACCTTGACCAAAATAATAGCTTTGCTGGTACCTCTGTCGCATGTTACCTGTTGGGCTTTGGGAACCTAGTGGTAAATCCAGTTCACTTTCTGTTGATAGAACATACAAGGCATCAATGTATAATTTTATTATTTAATATAAACGTTGATGGATAAAAGTGATTTTTCTGCAAGATAAAGAAAATATTAATGCAGTATTTTAATATACAAAGTCTATGTGTATTCGGGGCAAAACTTTGGAAAGGCTCGATTCTATCCCAGTTTTAAGCCTCATAGACATATGACACTCCACTAATAATCTCTATATAATTATGATATTCAAGTGTTTTTATTTCCTTGACAGATACAAGAAGAGGGAGAAATAATCTTACCATTATCAACGCTATAAAGATAACAAATATATGTTCAAGCACAATTCACGGTTCTCCTATCATAAGTAAAGTTTGAAGATACCAAGGAAGTCATTAGAAGCCGTAAACCGTAGAACGACAGGCAATACAATGACTGAAAAAACAAGGACAAAAGGAACAACAATGATGTACAAAATACTACACAGAAACCGGAAGATTGAGCAAACGAACTCCAATAAAAGCCGGGCTTGAACTCCGGAGGGGATATCAGTTCTTGCTACACGAGTGAACCCGTCCAGTTACTGTTAAACGACACGAATATCATCTGATATGGAAATCATGTACGACAACAGTATATCTTAAAAAAACAAAGCAAATAACAAATAAAATATGAACCCTACAAAACAAATGGGAGTAAATACGAACTGAAAATCGCACGCGGACACCACCAAATGGAATGAAAAATTGGAAGAGGATGCAATAATCCGAAAATATACACAAATATATAATAAACTAAAGAAAATATAGAACAAACTAATACATGTATAATGGAAAAAAACTACACTGTGGGAACAGTTCAAACATTTGACAAGCAAAACAAACAATACCACACTGTCGGAACAGTTCCATAACCCAACAGGCAAAGAAATCGATACCCCTGAAACTCAAATACATAACTGTTCACTTTCCTGACGTGACAAAGAAACTTCCCAAGCCTCCTCTTACTATGAAATGATAACGCGTTTTCCAACTGTGAGTAACACACTAACCATGACAACAGTGTTATTATAATGAACATTATAATCATTTGAATTGTATTTTTTTATATTACAGACAGACAGCGCAGAAATACTTTGCCTAATATGAAGCGAAAGCACAAACACATGCATTCGATTGCACCATATGTAAAAGAAGATAAATTTATAATGTTCTCGTCTTTAATTAAAAGATTGATCAAATTACCATTTATTATCCCTGAAAAGGTGAGTATGATTTATAGTAACATACAATCGTTGATGATATACCTATCACATGTAATGCTAAAGCTCTGGAAAGTTACGAAATAATCACTGTTGAGCGTGTGTGTGTGTGTGTGTGTGGGTGTGGGTGTATGTGGGTGTGTGTGTTTGGGGGGGGGGGTCATTGCTTAACGCCAACTCAGCAATTGTTCAGCTATATCATGCCCTGAGATGAGATGATGATGATCGCTTTGTACTAGACCAACATGCTTAGTTGGATTTTTTATTGTGCTAGCTCACCGAAACAACAGTCTGCGAAAGAGTTGTCGCCCTTACTCGGACACATTATCCTATCTCCGAGTCAAGTAGTCTTTGCTCTTTCTCTTTAATTCTGCGTGCTAACTGGAAAAGCAGCAAATACCAAGTTCATAGTCTTTGGTTTGACTCGATCAGGGCTCGAACTCACAATCCACCGCACTCGAGGGAAGCACGCTAACCATAACACCTCGATGCGGTTAAAAGACTGGGAGAATATCTAAATCTTGTTACTTGCATGCCATAAATGGTTCAATAACAAATAATGTACAATGGTATATTGTACAAAAAAACAATATTATCTATATGGTTTTGCATATAAACAGTCACACCGTTAATCTCGTTAAGGTATTAATCGATATTCTGTGTTATTTTCATTAGAGTTTAATTTTCAATTTGCATGTATATTATTCTTAATTGAATGCTGCTACACGTATGTCTGTGCATACACATGTCTCACTTATAAATGGTAGCTATTCTGGTAAACCTGCTTTTATTTTTGTGACGAAGCCTGTGTTTTCCTGCATGTTACATACGTTTTATTTGTGTATTGTGATGTCCCTTGCGATTTCAGCATGGGGGTGAAGGTGTTATATTATTTCTTGGTTTTCCTAATATGGTGAAATGTGCATTCCTTTCATTATTTTGTAGATTTAATTTGTTAGGCATTGCCATCTTAGTGGGAATTTGTTTAATATAAGACGTCTAATTTTAGATTATATGGTGGATTTATGGAATACTCAAAGATTTGTTCCTAGGCATTGTATGGTTACTTCAGTAAGTATATGTAATATCATGGGTCGTTCAAATAATAAAATAATAAACAAGTAAATACATGATTATGCATAAATAAATTATAATTGTACAGGTATTTTCATCGTTTGTTGATTTCTAATAATCTTCCTGTTATCTAGGTTTCATTTTTATGCTTAGAAGTTTGATATTAGTCAGACAAGTTTTCCGTGTTGTTAAAATAAAAGTTAGAGAATACCGAAAGGGCAATCGGAAATAGGCACTACAGAGAAACTGGCAACATTGGGTACAAAAGACGCAGGAAGAAGACAAACAAAGCAAAAACACAACATTGATGTTTGTCAGATAGTTAATCAAACTGATGATTCAGGAAATGTTAATATCATTAACTCATCAATTTTACAATTAGCCATTATTTACTTGTCATATCTAAAACAAAGAAAATATATTGATGTGTTTTTTAATCTACGTTCACATGTGATCTTGCACTAAAAATAGTGAGTATGCGCGTGTGGATATACGTAGAAAGTTAATATTTTAATGTGACATCCATTATGTCTTTATTTTAGATATATATGTACCAGATTCTTTTGTGATAAAACGACAGCTACAGAACATCTAACTCAGAAAGTCAATCACTTTCGTAAATATTTTAATATAACAAATCAATTTAAAATCAATTTAAAAGTCAGTTGTTGTGAGAACGATTGAAAGGTCTTTCCAATGGACAGTCAGTAGAATCACCATGTTTTAAACATTTACCACCATTTAAAATTTATTACCTATCTATTACCCTTGTCATTAAAAAGAAACTGTAACACGTGATGGTTTATGCTATCTGGAATCATGGACCCATACAAACCGGGTGTGAACGCAGGGATCTGCCGTTGTACCCGGTGAAATGGTCAAGTCTATTAAATGATCACAAAGTGACGAAAAGAGATTAAGAAATAGTTCATAATACCCTGAGTTATCCATGCAATAGACAATGCGTCACGATCAACCAATTAATGATGGCAGAGGTAAAACTTAAAGTTAAGACTTCAATCTAACTGTCATGAAAGCATGTGTAAGCAAATTGCTTTTCAGTTGTCATAATACATCCTTAAAATCCAAATATGATACCCAGGCATTGTAGAGAGACATGATAAACTCTGTATATATAAATATATTAAAGTCTAAAATGCAGCACAACAACATCAAAAAAGATGTTAAAATATAACAAAAATAACTATAAGTCTACAACAAGACTATATAATTATAATTAAATTGACGGATATTTCGCTTGACCGACAAGCTTCATCAGCGTCTGTAATCTGATTTGGGAGATGATCTGAGGATCAGATTGTCACGTGACCATCAGTTATCGTGACGTAAAAATCATAATCTTGAACTTTATATTATTATATAATATAAAGCCCTCGGGAAAGCAACACCCCTCGGGTGAACAATTATGATGTTCAACGCAAGTGCAGGCATTAATTGTTTTATTAAACTGAAACTCGATGCAAACAAAATTTGATAAATGCGAACATTTCTGTAAATGAACAGCCAGAGTGGTTCCACTGGGCACACCGGCGTTGGCCATTTCATACATACTTATGTCACGTACACGTTTTAGATCATGGTCATTTTACCGATATCGTAAGCGCTTTGGCGATCTAAATCACTGTTTCCCCGATCATTGAAATAGAGAAAACAAGGAATTTAGGATTTATTAGAGAAATATTACAGTTGATTTTCTATTGAAAAAAGATACTGAAGTATAACAATCAAATATATATGTACACTAATTTATAAACAATATGAAAACAATGAGAAAATGTAATGATGAAATTTACCAATTAGCCAAAGACCATGCACTGGTTAAAAAGTTAAAAAACAAAAGATTTAGTTGCTTTTATTTATGCCTCCGGATGTAATGTTCGCAACTCGCGGATCCAAAAACCCTCTCTTTTTTGTCTTTGATTCTCTTTCCAACTTGGATTGTGGTCAATGATATAAATTTTGGATCTACCAAAGTCATCCAATGAGTGCCCCGGCGACAGAAAGTGCTGACTCACGGGCAAGTGCGTCTTTTTCGTAAGGTCACTTCTGTGTCCATTCATTCATTTGTTGAATAGTTGGACACTTTCTCCTACGTATTGTGACCCGCTAACGTGACAGTCAAGGAGGTAAACCACATTAGGTGTTTTGCAATTGACATTGCAAAAGATCTTATACTCCTTTCTTGTCGTCTTGCTATGGAACACTTGTGCGCTTTGCAATTGGAGACAACACTTGCAACTCTTGTCACCACATGGTTTACACTGTCCGACCGTCGATGAAGGTCTAGATACCGCAGCTCTGACCAGTGTATCCTTAATGTTTTTATGTCACCGGAACGCTACAACGGGTGGTGCAGGGAGCAACTTGGCCAGCGTTTCATTTTTTTCAATTTCTTTCCAATGATGACGAAAATGCCTGAAATAGGGGGTGGGGGACTTACGTGCCCCAGAAGGGTATTCAGTTCTTGCTCCACAAGTGGCACCCGTCGTGTTACTCTTGTTGCGAAAGTGATAAGTCATGAATGAGGAAGGGACGGGATTGTGATTTCGACAAACGGAACATCTCCGTGGTCATTTGTGTCACAGATATTCCGTAATGTTGAACCAAATTAGGAAAAACAAATAAGAGAAAGTTTTAATAATACTAACAATCTTCCAAGGATATATTAAACAAGTGTATCGTTATCTTGGTAAGCTGTCCATTATGCCCTTTTATCAATTATTCAGTTATTATTACAGTTTGTCAAGTATATGTGAAAAATATATTTCATTATTATAATAATTCAAACATTTTTTACAGGAATTTTGGGAAATGCATATTAAGTTGTTTCGGCATCAAATTTAAAAGGTATTTATTTTTTTATGTTCACGTTTCCCTAAAATATGGACTGTTAACCGTTTGTATCTTATGATGATTATGGTATTCGTTTTGTTTTCGACTTTCTTATTCTGTTTTGTATGTTGTGACAACTACTAATATTTCTGCTTCATCCTTTTCCTCTATTTCGTTTGTAAGAGATCATATTTCCGTGAATACTTTTGTATATATATATTTGGTACTATCTACAATTTAAAATAAAGTTTCGTGAAAAAACCCTGTTTGGTGCTTGAAACAGGAACTTACAATTTTGAGCACATGTTCGCGTATTTCCTTTGTTGTAAAAGGTAACCGGATGCATCTGAGTTCACCTCCCGGTTATAAGTGGGTTTCGTGTTACTCGGTCTTTAGTTTTATGTGTATGTTTTGCAAATCGTTGTTTGTTCTTTTGTCCTTTTTCTTTTGTAAATTGTGTTGTCTGTCCTTCGATTTCTGGATTCTGATTACACCTTTAGTATTTTCAAACTATTCTTATTCTTGGCATAAACGTAATTTGTTTGCTTCCATGAAAAGCTCTGGCCTGCTCATTCGAAATATGTTACAGTCGGAATCATGGGAACTAACAGATGTTATTTCCTTAAATGCTGTTACATAGGATTAAGAAGGAAAAAAATATCTAGCATTTTCCTTTAGAGAGCCTTCATGACTTCATTGTTATTTGTAGATCTACACCAACATCAGATGATGACAGTTTATTGGGAAATTCGTAAGGATTAATTATATATTTGTCTTACTCTGATTCATAGTATCAATTCTAGTACTGTGTGGACTTATCTCTGGATTAATAAAAAAACCACGATGAGTATCATTGGTGGAGTAGGAACCGCTTACTCTTCCTTTTTAATTGCATCAGGATGGGTTGGAATCAATATAAAAAAATCACTCTAAATATACACAAATGTATAGTTGGAAATGTAATGAATTAAACCTTTATTTATGTGACTGATTATGTTTATCACACAAAAAATAGAATACACGTACACAGTATGTTAGTGTCCTGGTCTTTTATCAAAGAAGAGGCCCACAAGACACATTCACATTCTCAGGTAAAGTCTTGATGTCAAGGTCCTTCTTGTTAAAATTAGTAACCGTTGTCCAACTCAGAGGAGTGTCCCTCCTTAGTTGCAAATGCTATAATCAAAACCTTAAAATACACTATACTTTATTTGACTGACTATGAATTGTTTGTCACACTAAAGCTGACGGCTATGCTTTGCTTAGAAAAAAATATGATATTTTGAATTTTTAAATTAAGTCTTCATTGTTCACAGTACATACATCTTCAGATGAGGAATTCTACTATCTGAACCGTCGTGGCTGTGATCGTATGGTAGTTGGATTTACAACTACCTGTGCAATCAGTGCCTATCAGCACTAACGTTTTGCGTTCGAACCCCGTTCAATTTGAGGTGCACTCGATGCAGCATTATGTGATACAATTTGTCTGGGACTTGCGATAGGTCAATGGTTTTCTCAGGGTACTTTCCTTTACCAATAAAGCTGACCACCACGATATAACTGAAATATTGTTGAAAGTGGCTTTAAGCACAATAACCCTAAGCCCTACATTCTAGGATCAATATAGTTCAGATACATCTGTAAATTTATTCCGCTTTTCTGCTATTTATTTCAATTCTCTTTCTCTTCTTTTGACTATGAACATACCTGATGAGTGTTATTCCAGAAATACATGGTGTGTACTAAATATATATCAACATTTTTATTCCTGACATAATTAAAATATTTGTTTTATTATCAGTCAGGAACAAGAGATGCTGAAACTACAAAAAGATATTAAATATTACAAGGAGATGTGAGTGTTAAATCATACAATTACTATTCATCTCTAATGGGTAAAGGTTTGGTATGTATCACCTATTTACAATTGACCAGCTATATCGTGAGTACAAGATTAAATGGGAAACGAAATATTAGATAATTAGGATGCACAGATCAGTGAAACCCCCGGAAATGGGTAGATTGAGAAAGCCTTAACACTAAATGTTGGTATGGTTAGCAAACCCAAGTTAGTGGTGTTGACCAGAAGTCAATGATCTTGACCACACTGGTAAGCGTGCCCCTTTTGTTATCTCTATAGGAGTATTGCATAATGTGGTTGTGGTTTGGATGAGTTACGTCCCCTTTCAACATACTATACTGAAATGGTATATAGTGTATTAACCTTTATAGTTTGGTAACACATTGAAGATATACAAGCTGTAAGACAAGTTTTGAATCGACCAAAGGGGTAATCCGAAGATGGAAATAGAGGAATCACAGACAACGCAAACACTACAAGAAAAATGAAAAAGAGACAAACAATGGTGTAGAAAACACTACACAGGAAAAGCAGCTTAATGCATGTATCACCATCGGCCTCTAATAGATTAAATATGACCATAAACTATATTATTCTTACTCTTAGAATAAGCAGACAAATTGACGAGGTGGTTAGTCTATAACAATGGTACGATCAGCATGCATTCTGATATATCGACGATTTATCACAAATATATTCACACAGTGTTATAATCACATTAATTGTAATTGACGGAAAGAATTTTACGTCATATATCGACATAACACTACCCTAGCAGCAGCTGTAGAAATCTACGTACTTGTAAGCACTATCAATTTTATAATAGCTTTCAAATATAAAGTTGGACTGAATTTCTCATGAAACATGGAAACAGGAAACTACCTTCAAACATACTGTAATCTATATGTATATTATGATCTGGTATTTTGTTTCTTGACTTCAGGTATTCGATTGAAAGCTCATACAATTATAATTACCCCTATAATAAACATATCAGTACAGACAACACAAACGTCAAAAGGACAAAAGGACAAACAAGCATCTACAAAACAGTACGCATACAACTAAGGATCGCGTATCACGAACCCCACTAAACTGCAGGTATCTGGAAGGGTAGGGAACTCATATTCTGCATTATAATTGCCTATCAACCACTAATGTTATGAGTTCTTATACCGATCATGCCAGGTTTACTCGATACAACATTATGTGATAAAGTTTGTCAGTGACCTCCACCTATAAAACTGACCTCCATGATGTAACTGGCATTAAACATCATAACCCTAACCCAAATCAATTTCTCGTTATCCAGTTTCAAGAACATTTGTGGAAATGCATACCATACAGTGCTAGTACTAAAAAAATGTACATTTCAATATTTGTATCCAGCAATACTAATGAAAAATTAAAATTAAAATAAAGATTTTAAAGTACATTTTGTATATTTCAGATTAAGTGAAGCCACGAGTAAAGTTAACGCCTTGGAAATGTCTAGGGGTGATGCGTTATCTAGGTAAGCTGACAGTTAATTAGCAATATTTAGACATGCGCGATCCCGGTACGGAATAATAGGAGGAACCAGTAAATAGTTTAAAACAGCAACAGAAGAATGAATGGAATTGTTTCCCTCTACACTGTCGAAACATTTCTAATACCCAACAGAAAAAGTCGTAGAAAGAGGCAAAGCTCACTTTCTTGGGTTGGTACAGGCACTTCAATAAAACGTGGCGGAGTTAAAGCTAGTTTTACGAGCATAAATACGCTTTTAATCAGATTGAAAAAAAAATTTTAATGTAAAACATCAACAATGGTTATACATTTTTTCCATAAAAAGTCATAGAAAGAAGGAAAATAAGAAACACTGAGGTATCCAATATTTCTGGAATGCTGGATATACCATCTCCTATAACACTATAATGTTGTACACTATTTAATATTGTCTGGATAAAAATGCAACTGATTTTAGAATCAAAATAAATTATTTGAATATATAAATCAGGTTAGAAAGAGCCATGAAAGAAATTAATGACTTGAGAAGGACCAAGGACGACGCTCTCTCTAGGTACGTATACTGTTATCATGTGCCTTGTAATCTATATACTTTGTACTAAAAACGTAGATATCAAATTTAGTGCACACGACACATTTCTGGAAAAACCAAAGGGCCTAAGCAGGATAGCCAAAATCGGCTAAGGTCACCTATGCCTGAGGGATGAGAACCTTAGTTCAACCACAGTGTAGCAAAGCTAGACATGTTTTTTTATCATATTAAATAGACGACAAAGATTCTAAGCCACCAATAATAAGTAATAAACAGGTTATAAAACAACTTTGATTTAGTTCTGTAACAGATCGATTGGATTGGACAACATGGAGAGGATTAGGGTTATGGTGTTTAACACCACTTTCAACAATATTTCAGTTATATGGTGGCGTTCATTTTAATCACTGGAGGAATCTGGAGTACCTGGAGAAAACCACCGACCTGTCGCAAGTCACTGACAAACTTTATCACATAATGTGTTGTATTTAGTACACATAGCCTTGAACGAGATTCAAACTCACAACGTTAGTCCATGAAAGATAATTGGAATCAAAGTACTATAATTAAAACAGAAATGGAGTTTACAGGATACAGTAATGATATGCAATTAAGTCAAACCTGCCTTAAAGGGCACATCTGTATATCAATTCACTGTCAATGAAGAGCTATAAATAGTAAATATAATTTTAAGCTGTATATAAAGGGCAACTGCTCATAAAGGTCACATTCCCGGTTTCCTTGGAGTGGCCTTTATACACAGGTTTGACTCATAGTTTGTATCTCATTTTAAAATGCAACATATTTTAATGTTAATATTTGCTCAAGGATAAAACTATTGCATGTAATAAAAAAGTAAATTACTATGGAGCTATGATCATAAATGATGAAGCGCTTAGGCATTATAGGCCTCGTTAATAAAAACATAGATATTAAATCCAGCTTATCAGACACGTTTCTAAAAACAAACATATCGGGTACATGTTGGGTATGATTAGCCGAACCATAACATTATACTATATATTTAAATAGAATAAATAATTTTCGTATCTCCACAGACTATTTTTTTGTAATTTGTAATAAAATGTTAAAAGCCATACAATGTCAGTGACAGAATGTATATACAGTGTACCAATATTTAAGTTATATGCCATCTGTAATATATAACTACGACATATTAAGTCGAGAAAATTATACCATAAACGGTAATAGAAAAATGTGTAAACAATTAGATAAGAATACCTATAACTTATTATATATCTCACCAATAATATTTAATATATTAACATAAATCTTAATGAATTATAGACTGAGTGCAATGATGGGTGCGAAGTTACGGGACAATAATCCAGCCATAACAGACTTAAATGATCCTAATCGACCCATGAAGATTGGTGAACAGTTCAGTGGAGTGTATGAAAATGAATGGACAGACGCATTCCTTAATCTAGAAGATATGAAATCTGATGTGAATGAAAGTGCATGTATCAATGAAGAGGAAGCCATCGAAATCTTACTCAATATTTTAAGGGTGAATACATATTTACACAGGGATGCATTCATCTGTCTTTTTGTAAGAGATCCAATTATCAAACGGGGAGTGTTTGGGATCACATTCATATGTTGTGGTCTTTATTGTGCTTAATGGTTTGAGGTGAGAGGTGATTGTTCGCTTTGTTCATAGTTGTGCAATTGTTTAGCTGCTTAAATTTATGTTGATAAAAACAAAATGAACTGACTCAAAAACCATGCAAAATCAGAGATAAGTTAGATACAGTTTTATGAAAGGAACGTTAGTAAACTCAGTTCTACGGTACATCATAGCCGCATGAAGATCATATGTTTGCGGGATTTATATCTATCTATGCAATCAGTTCTGATATAAAGTGACAAATGTTACACATCTTAGCTTACATTCCATGATTTTCTGTTGGAATTTTGGTTTACGCCAACACTAACCCAAGTCCCCATAGTATTTATAAAACTGCTGAAATTGATATTAAAAAGGAACACTCTGTCAGTCAATGTTCTCATTCAATAATCAGAATTGTTTGACCTTTGACTCGAACGATTTAAGAAGAGTTTGAAGATACCAAAGGGGTAATCAGAATTCGTAAATCGAAGGACAGACAATACAATGGCCAAAAGAAAAAGGACAGACGGACAAACAACGATCTACAAAACATTACACATAAAACTAAAGATCGTGTAACACGAACCCACATGCAATTACCTTGTTTTTCTATTTTTTTTATCTGAAACACCTGTAGTAAATTGCTTATCAGTATTATCTCGAGGTGTACTCGATAGAACATTACGTGGTAAAGTTTGTCAGTGCCTTGCGAGAGGTCGGTGGTTTTCTCCGGATAATCTGGTTTCCTCCACCAATATAACTAACCACTATGATATAACTAACATAGCTAACTGCCATGATATAAGTGAAATATTGTTGAAAGTGATGTTAAGCACCATAATCGTAACCCCAACCCCCAATATTATCTCGAAAAAAGCTACAAAGTGCACCGGATCATCCTTATGCTCAAACCTGGTCATTCTGAGACGGTAATATATATATATTGTGATTATTGCTGAACTTTCATATCCATGACGATGTTTTATATATTTTTGTAGGAGGTGAACGAGAAGAGTATTATTGAATCGAATCGTCAGCTGTCAGGATTGTTGCAGTCAGATCAAGTATGTGTAAATCATGAAATTTTATGGAAAAAGATTTTTAAATCACCAGTATTTCTTCAATTAGCTACAAGCAAATGAATCATAAAAATAAAGACTATATGAAATAATCAATGAGAATGGTAATAGTTGTTTTGGTTAAATTTGTTGTTTTATAAAATAGTGGATAATGTCTTTGATTTTGAGAAAGGTCAAAAATGAAATTTAATTGTTTTCACAAATTTTCCTTTGTATTTTACTTACAAATATAAAATACAGTCAAACGTGTATTAAGAGGTCATGACCCTTGAGACAAGGAAAAAGTGGCCTTATAAGACAGGTTATCCCTTAAAAAAGGTTCAATTCATATAGAATGTTCTATGACAGGACAAGAAAAAAGTGACCTTTTAAAACAGATGACTGCTTAATAGAGGTGACTGTATGGGCAGGTTTGACTGTATAATCAATGTTCATGATGTTGCTACCAACTTGCACTTACAAGGTTTAATATATTGTATGAATGTTTTCATATTAAATATTAGAAAGGATTTACATGGTGACAGTAATATGCAACTTTTCTGGAAACGACATGTTATTACTAAATCTGCACTCAATAATACATTATACTGAGAAGAGTTTGAAGATATCAAAATGTTAATCAGAAGCCGTTACAGTAGGAACAATTTTACCATGGAAATTACACCAATATTGATTTTTATTTCTATTATACAGGGCCTTCCTCAAGAAGTGACCAAATCTACAAAAGATGCTCACAAGGCTAATGCTGTTAAACACATTCCTGTAATATGCAAGGTACCAATGAACGCATTACTCATGGAACATAGAACGCTGTAACGATATGTTTTCTGTTATCTTTAAATGGTGGTGAGAGGTGTTTTTTGGTGTAAATCTCATAATCTATGCAAAATCCAAATAGCATTATGAGGGGATAGGGTTGTGGGTTATGGTGTTTAACACCACGTTCAACAATATTTCAGTTATATCATGGTGGTCAGTTTAATCGATGGAACAAACCGGAGTGCTAGGAGAAAACCATTGATATGTCGCATGTCATTGACAAACTTTATCACATAATGGTGTATCGAGTACACCTCGCCTCAGCGCGATTCGAACTCACACCTGCTGTGGTGATAGGCACTGATTGCATAGGTAGTTGTAATTCCAACTATTATACGATCACGTCCACGATGAACCCTAATAGCTTGATGAATTGTTACTATGAAAAAAATATTTGATAAAGTAAAAATATATAAAATATAGTTTACCATCAATTTTCATATGAATGTATTTAATGTTTGTTAATATTAGTTATTCATTATCGTAAAGTGCGTTTGTTCAATACATGTTATGTTGGAATTGGGTACACCTCTCTCTCACATTCTTTCATTTTTGTTTTTCTCCTTTTCTCTGTGTGTGTGTGTGTGTATGTGATGAAATAATTTGCATGATGAAACAAGGTTTAGTTTTACATTGAATTCACAAGTTATCACTATTCTATTTCAGAAAATAATGTGTGAAGATTCAAAATGCAAGACCGTATTAAAATACACCAGTCATTGTCAATCATACATAGAAAAATGTCTGAAAGTTTGTTACTTTGCCGCTGTACAGGATCCACCCATGTTCATAGATTTTGAACCAGGAGAAGATACTTTCGACAGACAAGTGTACAAGGAATACACACAAATGGGAACGAAAGTCAACTTCCTTGTGTGGCCTGCATTGTTCCTGTACGAAGGAGGTGCATTGATTTCAAAGGGGGTTTTGCAACCAATACCAGACACCAACTAAAAACACATCAGATTTGTAGTATTTAGTTCAACATATTATATATTAAAACAAATTCATTAGTTGTCTTTACATTGTTTCTAGACTGATATGTATGTTCCAAGCTAGTTAAAAATCTAGTTTCTGGCTTGGGACATAAACCAATTAATGAGATTCCATATGGTTGGGAAGATTTATCCGCCCCTTTAATGCTAACACAGACACAGAATACTCAAACCCAAAGAGATGAGTAAAGGAACAAAGCAAGAGAACAAATTAACATTACAAAGTACTGCTTCACTTATGACACCCTTTGTGTACTGTGAGGACGTCATGTACGTTCTTCTGATTACCACTTTGGTATCTTCAAACTTTTCTTATGACGATATGCACACAAAATAACCTGATTGCACATATTGCACTGAAAATCGCTTTTACTTTGAAATCGTAACGGACATTAGGCTAAAGTTGTAGCGGACATAACAATGCCCAAAATAAAACGTATGTAACATGTAGAAAAACACAGGCTTCATCACAAAAATAAATGTCAGAGTGAAAGCAGGTTTACCCAATAATTACCACATATAAGTGGGACATGTGTATGGACAGAAACACGTGTAGTAGCATTCAATTAAAAAATAATATACATGTATACTGAAAATGAAACTGGTATGAAAGTAATAGAGAATGCCGATTAATACCTTATTGAGATTGACTGTTTGTCTGATTATACGCAAAATTATTTAGATAACATTGGGGTTTTTTGTGCAAAATATACCATTGTACATAAACGTTAGAGTATACCGAAGGGGCAATCAAAATGGAAAATCCAAAGAAACTATCAGCATGGGGTACACAGGCAAAGAACAACAAAAGAAAAACTCAACACAATGTTGGACACTACTATACGAAATAAACACAAACAACTTAAATAAGACATGATTCCTCCTACAAACAACTGGGGGTAAAGACGAACCGAACATTGAAACATTTATGGCATGGTAGTAACATGATTTAGATATTTTCCCGATATTGTGAATAATTTCATTTTACATCTACTGAAATATCGATCCTTTGTGAAATACAGGGTCTCTAAAAAATAACTTGTCGATTATGTGGATGCTCATCGTTGTGATGGTTTGTCATAATTGCTTATTACAGATTTTTCTAATGGACTTTGGAACTGTTTCGACAGTGTGGTATGGGCTGTTTTTCATTTTTTATGAACAATCATAACACTTAACGTGTCTTGATGATCTCAACAGTGGTCTTTAATTCCTATTTCTTCAAACAAAACTTTCCTTTTTTATGTTGTTGTTTACTTACTATGTTATTATATACATATGCTGTACTAAATGTATTAGTACTAGTGCAACCCCCGCCACTTTTTATTAAAGTGCCCGTATGAAGCCAGGAACGTGACCTTTTGTGTATTATGGGTATCAAGTGTGCCTCTATCTACGATTTTTCTATTGGAGTTGAGAACTGTTCCGACAGTGTGACATTATTGTTTTGTTATTCATTTTATTAGCTATTATTTAAATAAAAAATGTCTTAAACCACACAAACATGTTTTATGGTTTAATTGCTACTGTTTATTTTTATACTTAGACAGAAGAATGTAACGTATTTAAAACACTGAAATAAAATTATGGTCAACATTTCTGTTTGCAAGTGAATGTTTCTAAATTTATTTGTTGTTTCTGTAAAACGCATTGTAATTTAGGACTCAAGTATTGATACATGTACTATGATACCTGTCCAATAAAACATCGTTCATATTTGTTTTAATTTAAACCAAAATGATGATGGTTATTAATCTCATTTGATGATGATCGTCTTAATTCTGAAAAGTTTGAAGGTGCCACAGACGTAATAAGTTACCATATATTGAATGAAAAGAAAAAAGTTTGAAGGTGCCACAGACGTAATAAGTTACCGTATATTGAATGAAAAGAAAAAAGTTTGAAGGTGCCACAGACGTAATAAGTTACTGTATATCGAATGAAAAGAAAAAAGATGAAAATAAAAACAATGATCCACAAAACTACTAATAGAAAATAAAAGATTGAGCAACACGAACATCACTAAAAATTCGGAAGCTCCGGAAAGATGAGCAGTTCCTGTTCCACTAGTGGCGCCTATCATGTTACTCATGCACAATTATGTTGGTTAGTCATGAACGAGGATACGACTGGTTAGTTTTCACAATATTGACGGGTGTAGAGAAGATGAAGTCACTGTATTAAAATCACATGTTACTCTCTCCTGGATTATATGACACTGATCATTTGTTATTTTATCTTATGTTATTTTTTTTTATTTATCTATCGACAGTTTATTAACGTAGATTTTATTGGTAATACTCTAGATATCATTCCGACTGAATATAGAAATACGTTTCAGATAGGGTATGTATCTTTCTGCTATTGGTTATTCGATGTTTGGAAACAAAATGTGTATATAGAATAAAATTCTGAGTTCATAAAGAAATGATTGGAGTACTTTTTAATCTAAAGGTGTGATTCCAAGTCTTAGGATACCTCTGTGTCACTTCCAACATCGTCCTATCAAAAATATACACAGGTACGTGCATGCGTGTTTATTTATAGATATAGTCCAAGGGTTTAAAGGTCATATATTGTAGTGTGTAACGAAACTGTTCAAGGTAATTGTATTTTCATATTTCTCAAACTTTGATATTGAATGGAAATCGGTTGTAAATGACAATCTTTTTTGACTATGAACGTACCCGATGAAGGATAATTTGCCAGAATTTAAATGCTTTGTGAGTACTAAATTAAATATCTACTTTTTGTTATTGATACCTCCGCTGGTGGACTTTTACAGCCACAATTGTTAGTGCTCGGGCACTGACATGGTTATATAAATATGCTTGAAATTTACTCTTTCAAAATATATAAATTTATTAAAACCACAGGCGCTCGTGGCAAGGAATAGGCCCCTTTTTTAAACATTCAGTTTGCATATTTATATTTAATAACATTTCTTTATTATTTCATCTCTTTTCTTCATAATTTACCTTGATCGTATCCATATTTATACAATCTTATGTTAATAGAAACTTACATGTGTCGACCCTATATATACTCTTATTATCCACTAATAACAGATTACATAGGGTTGAACCATGAAAGAAATTTTATTGAAAATAAATAAGCAAACAGAAAGCTAAAAGAGGGGGGGGGGGGGTGTAATTCCGTGTCACGAACGCCTGTGATTAAAACTTATGTCTAATTTCCTTACACAAAGGTGAAATTAATCGATTTTGGCTCTCCTCTTTAGGTTTTTTGATGTACTTGCTCCGAATCACATTTGCATTATTTGGCCTTCCAATGAGTTTGTAATGAGCGTGCCGGACGAAGCACTTACTACTTGGCAATCAAACCGACGGTCATTAGCAAATCTCTACAGACCTTGAAGCTTAAGGGTAGTATTGAGGTCACCTCATGTCAGTGTGAAGAGGTAAGAGGTAAGCGACTTTTCCCACAAATGTAATTTTGTTGTTTTCGACACAGATCTGCAATTGTTTATTTTATTTTGTCTGCATGTTCACTAATAACAGCATCTGTAGTGTAATGGTTATCATCTTCGTCACAATAGGTCGTGGGTTAGAGCCCCGTTAAAGTATAACATTGGTATTTGCCTCACACAGTTTTAAGAGTAATATCAAATGCTGGTTAGCCCGTAATCAGGATAATGTGTTCGAGTGGAGCAACATGTCTACCCGCGGATTCTTGTTTCACTGAGCTAGCACTATAAAGATCCACTTAAGAGTGTTGGTTTAATACAAAGCGAACATCATCATTACTTCATTTAATGTCACATGTTTGTCGCCATGGTATAGCTGCATGTTTAATTTTATTATTTGCTATTCTATGTATGCATGCATAAGGTGAGCATCTAACAAAATATTGGAATGAATTGCAAAATTGCTCATTCGGTGTTAAACAACACTCGCTAATTATGACCGTAGTTATAAGTGAAATTACATGTAGATACACTAAGTCTTCTACTAATCAAATCATATGAAAGGATATGTTATGGATGTTTAACGCCACTTTCAACAACATTTCAGTTTTATCGTGACCGACTTTTTTATTGGTTGAAAAATTCGGAGTACTCGGAGAAAACCACAGACATACCGGAAGTCACTGAAAACTTAATAAAATGATTTGGTTTTTTTAACAACAATATATTTTCATCTAAAACACACACATTATGTATAATGTCCTATATACTAAGCATACTTAATATTATGACTAAACAAGCATGGCAATTCATATCACTAGAAAATATTTAATAATGGTGCTAAATATTAACAGGTAATGCGCTATGACTGATCTCTCATTTCATATAGTGAAATTGTATAAAGATAAGGAAGTAAAAAAAATGTGAAAAATATTTTTTTATCAATGTGTGACGTAAAAGTGTTTTTGACAATTATTTCACTGAATTTGGTACTGCTTTGACAATTATTTTACCTATTTTGTTCCAGTATTGTTATAAATACTGTTATAATGACAGCCGGAACCTTTGAGTCGTAATGAAAGGGGGAGGTTTGGCGCTTTAAAATGTGACTCAACCCACCATTTCTTTAGAAATGCCTGTACCAAGTTAGGTTTTCACAGTTTTCCGGTTGTTAACTGATTTTGTCTGTTTATATACTTATGAGTTTTGACTTTCCCTTTGTAAGATTGTTCTGAGTTCGGTAATTTTGTTATTACCCTTATTGTACCTTCCTCTTATTAATCATCACCCATTGTCATCCCCTTATGGAGATGTTAGAGAATGTAAATAAGCATGAACGGAATGAACCTCATCGGCAGGGCTGGATTATGACATTCTGAGGTCCCTAGGCTAATGAAATTATGGGGCATTCTCAGACGGAGTCACGCTCTAACTCGACCGCACCCATCTTCATTTTATTTTAAATCATTATATATTTTAGCGATATTTACATAGCTTGAAGTAAACTGTTTACTAATTCTTTAAATAAACTAGCTTGACGGGCCCTAGCTGCTGCATATACTAGCCTATATGATGATCCGTCCCTGCTCATCGAGGATATAATGATTATTGTCTTCGCCTCGAGTGTGGTAGATTGTGGGTTCAAGTACCCTATCTTGTCAAGCCAAAGGCTAACAAACATTTGCTGATTCTCTACTACTCACTCAGTTTTAAAGAGTAAGGGCTAAGACTGGCTGGTTGACACAGAATCCGAAAAATGTGTCCGTGTGGATCAACATGTTTAACCACTGACTGTTGTTTCAGTGATGCAGAAATATGTATATCCTGCTAATTGCGTTGGTCTAGTACAGAGCGGAGTCTATCATTATCTCATTGAACGTAACTTGTTCCCGTCAAGATGTAGATGCACAATGGCTCATTTGGCGTTATACACCATTCACTAAAACGTAGGTTTCATAGCTTAATTTTGCAGATATCCTTGAATTTATAAATAAACGTATGAAATCGGATTTTGTTTTTGGCAACACGTTGGGGTAAATGAACTTGTATTTTATTGTTGTGTTTTTAATCTCATAATCACAGTTATTTATTTAATAATGAGACAAACACATACTTTAAAATGGATATGTACGAGTCCTACATCACAGGTTAGTTCTAGTCGATAAATGTTCAATTTATTTATCCTGCACTTTTTATATTTGATCAGTCAAATTACACTGGCTGGATATATTTTTGCTATGTATATACTGTCATTGACCGCAATACTAGCTTTTCTGGTACCTCTATCGCATGTTACCTGTTGGACTTTGGGAGCTTAGTTGTATATCCAGTTCACTTCCTGTTGATAGAACAGAAAAGGCATCAATGTATAATTTTATTATTTAATATAAACGTTGATGGATAAAAGTGATTTTTCTGCAAGATAAGCAAAATATTAATGCAGTATTTTAAAATACAAAGTTTATGTGTATTCGGTGCAAAACTTTGGAAAGGCTCGGTCAACCTCGATTTTATCCCAATTTTAAGCCTCATAGACATATAATATACATTGTAAGACACTTCACTAATAATCTCTATATAATTATGATATTCAAGTGTTTTTATCTCCGTGACAGATACAAGAAGAGGGAGAAATAATCTTTCCATTATCAACGTTATAAAGATAACAAATATATGTTCAAACACAACTCACGGTTCTCCTATTCATAAGTAAAGTTCGAAGATACCAAGGAAGTCATTAGAAGCCGTAAACCGTAGAACGACAGGCAATACAATGACTGAAAAAACAAGGACAACAGAAACAACAATGATGTACAAAATACTACACAGAAAACGGAAGATTGAGCAAACGAACTCCAATAAAAACCGGGCTTGAACTCCGGAGGGGATATCAGTTCTTTCTACACGAGTGAACCCGTCGAGTTACTGTTAAACGACACGAATATCATCTGATATGGAAATCATGTACCACAACAGTATATTTAAAAAACAAAACAAATAACAAATAAAACATGAACCCTACAAAACAAATGGGAGTAAATACGAACTGAAAATCGCACGCGGACACCACAAAATGGAATGAAAAATTTGAAGAAGATGCAATTATCCGAAAATATACACAAATATAAAATAATCTAAAGAAAATATAGAACAAGCTAAGATAATGGGGAAAAACACTGTCGGAACAATTCAAAAATATTTGACAAGCTAATAGAATGAAAAACAAAACATACCACACTATCTGAACAGTTCCATAACCCAACAGGCAAAAAAATCGATATCCCTAACACTCAAATACATAACTGTTCACTTTCCTGACATGATAAAGGAACTTCCCAAGCATCCTCTTACTATGAAATGATAGCGTGCTTACCACCTGTGAGAAACACGTTAACCCTTACAAAAGTGTTATTATAATGAACATTATAATCATTTGAATTGTATTTTTTCTTATATTGCAGATAGACAGCGCAGATATACTTTGCCTAATATCAAACGGAAGCACAAACACAGGCGTTCGATTGCACCTTATGTAAAAGAAGATGAACGACATTTCATATTAGGCGCCCTTGCCATACTTATAATGTTTTCGTCTTTAATAAAACGATTGATCAAATTACCATTTATTTACCCTGTAAAGGTGAGTATTATTTATAGTAACATACAATTGTCATTCGTTGATGATATACCTATCACATGTAATACTAAAGCTCTGGAAAGTTACGAAATAATCACTGTTGAGCGCGCGCGTGTGTGTGTGTGTGTGTGTTGCGAGGGGGGTATTGTTTTAAGCCAACTCATCAATTGTTCAGCTATATCAAGGCTTGAGATGAGATGATGATGATTGCTTTGCACTAGACCAACATGCTTAGTTGGATTTTTATTGTGCTAGCTAACCGACACAACAGTCTGCGGAAAGAGTTGTCACCCCTACTCGGACACATTATCCTAACTCAAGTAGTCTTTGCTCTTTCTCCTTAATTCTGGGTGCTAACTGGAGAAGCAACAAATACCAAGTTCGTAGTCTTTAGTTTGACTCGATGAGGACTCGAACCCACAATCCACCGCACTCGAGGGAAGCACGCTAACCATAACACCTCGATGCGTTTAAAATACTGGGAGAATATCTAAATCTTGTTACTTGCATGCCATAAATGTTTCAATAACAAATAATGTACAAAAAAACAATGTTATCTCTATGATTTTCAATTTCAATAAGGTATTAATCGACATTCTGTGTTATTCTCATTAAAGTTTAATGTTCAATTTACATGTATATTATTCTTAATTGAATGCTGCTACATGTATGTCTATGCATACACATGTCTCACTTATAAATGTTAATTATTCTGGTAAACCTGGGGGGGGGGGGGGGGGGGTAGTGATCGGTGTTCAGCCAACCCATCAATTTGTTAGCTATAGTTCATGGCCAGAGATGAGATGATGGTGCGGTCCGCTTTGAAGTAGACCAACACGCTTAGTTGGATTTTTATTGTGCTAGCTCACCGAAACAACAATCCACGGTAAGACTTGTCACCCTACTTGGACACATAATCCTGACACCGAGTCAAGTAGCCTTTGCCCTTTCTCCTTAGCACTGTGTGCTTAGCAGAGAAGCAACAAATACCAATTATTTTATTGTCTGCGGTGCTTCTGTGGTGGTGGTGGTTGGAGGGGTTGAGGGTATAGTATTTCTTGGAGTTCCTAATATGGTGAAATATGCATTCCTTTTATTATTTTGTAGATTTAATTTGTTAGGCATTGCCATCTTAATGGGAATTTGTTTAAAATAAAACGTCTAATTTTAGATTATGTGGTGGATTTATGGAATTCTCAAAGATTTGCTACTAGGCATTGCATGGTTATTTCAGTAAGTATATGTAATATCATGTGTCGTTCAAATAATAAAATAATAAACAAGTAAATACATGACTATGTATTAATAAATTATAATTGTACAGGTATTTTCATCGTTTGTTGATTTCTAATAATCTGTTTGTTATCTAGGTTTCATTTTTATGTTTAGAAGTTTGATATTAGTCAGACAAGTTTTCTGTGTTGTTAAAATAAAAGTTAAAGAATACCGAAAGGGCAATCGGAAATAGGCACTACAGAGAAACTGGCAACATTGGGTACAAAAGACGCAGGTAGAAGACAAATAAAACAAAAACACAACATTGACGTTTGTCAGATAGTTAATCAAACTGATGATTCAGGAAATGTTAATATCATTAACTCATCAATTTTATAATTAGCCATTATTTACTTGTCATATCTAAAACAAAGAAAATATATTGATGTGTATTTTAATCTACGTTAACATATGATCTTGCACTAATAATGGTGAGTGTACGATTGTGGATACACGTAGAAAGTTGTTAATATTTTAATGTGACATCCATTATGTCTTTATTTTAGATATATGTTGCCCACCTGTTGTTGTGATAAAATAACAGTTACAGAACATCTAACTCAGTAAGTCAATCACTTTCGTAAATATTTTAATAAAACAAATCAATTTAAAATCAGTTTAAAAGTCAGTTGTTGTGAGAACGATTGAAACTTTTTACCCGGTGAAATGGTCAAATCTATTAAATGATTATAAAGTGTCGAAAAGAGATTAAACATACATATCCTGAGTTATCCATGCAATAGATAATGCGTAGTGATCAACCAATTAATGATGGCAAACGTAAAACTTAAAGTTAAGACTTCAATTTAACTGTCACGAACGCATGGGTAAGCAAATTGCTTTTCAGCTGTCATAATACATCCAGAAAATCTAAATATGATACATAGGCATTAAAATGTCGTATTAATAGAGAGGCATGATACACTCTGTACATATACATATGATATTCTACAAAATGTGTTTGCATTACATGTCCGTCTCAACATCTACTTACCTTCCCGAGCATCTGGGTTCTCCCCCTGGTTTTTGGCGGGGTCTGTGTTACTCATCTTTTTAGTTTTCTGTGTTGTGTGGTGTTTTTGTGTTTTGTTTGTCATCGTCCTGGGTTTTATGTGCCCAATAATGACATTATCTCTTAATTATCCATTCTTGATTCCTCCACCTCGGTTTCTCTAACATTTATTTACGTCAACCCTAACGGTTTTATAGTACACTATTCCAATTCTTGTTAAGATGCGCATATTGTTAGTTGTCCTGTTTAACATTGAATATGATTATATCGTTATACGTTAGAATCTGTAGAATCTTATAGAAGACTTGTTAACACGAGATTTTGATAAAAATATGTTTATACGTCGTTTGTGATATGTGTAGCATATTCGATATATGTTGGCCAGGTGTAAAACTGTGGTGTCGTAGTGTACATATGGCCCTTTTGAAATGTATCTCATTCACCATACACACGCTAAAATACAAGTGTGCTAATATTTCTATTGTCAAGTCTATTTTATTTTGTACGTCTAATTAATGAACTGTAAAAGTTTGATTAAACAGTAATAATATTCCTAGAAATTCCATTGTAAAAGTATCACAATGTATTCACAGATTGAAAGATATCAGAGCAAAAATGGACGCCATTGAAGAAGAAAAGATTGATGTACTATCAGAGTATGTTAATGCACAAGCGTGTTAATAATGTTTGTAGGAGTGTTCATGTCTCATTTGCGGTGGTTTTGTTTGTTTGCGTGTGATGGTATCCGGAACATGTTGTGCTGTGCTTTTCGTCGTCTTGTGTACCGTATGTTGCCAGTTTCTCTGGATTGTCCATTTCTACTTACCCCTTCGGTGCTCTCTAACGTTTATTTATATGCATTTAAAACACTGCATGCTTAGGATACCAGTTGTGTTCTCGAAAAGAGTTCCGGTAATGACTGCTCGTCGTTGTATACCGTTTTCAACTATGGAGATATAGGGCAGATTGATATCCTATTATAAATCTAGAAAGATTGAATTATTGAAGTAAAGTACATGTTATATTGTACTGTGTTTTTTGCTTTCTTTTGTCCTGTGTACCCTATGTTCTGGATTGTCCTTCGGTATTCGCTAGCGTTTATATAGGGAAGTTAAGTGCAATATACTGTTTCCGTTATTGTAATGAATAAATGGTGATTGAAATATGAAACACAAATAATATCAATTACAGTTTTATAATGTTTAAGATTATCTCAGGGTAATCTTATTTTCAATTACTTTGTAGTTAATTCCCAAATGTATATTTTTAATTTGTAATATGAAAAACAATTACTCAATCGTGTATACTATTACAAAGGAATGTACTGTATGAAGGTGTCGCTTAACTGTAATTTAATATAGATATAAAACGTGCACGATTATTGGTCAAAGAACATAGCGTACCGAGTCTTTGAATAAATAATGTTTGAATTAAGGTTTAGCATACATGACACGGAGAAAGAACACATTAACTTTATTTTCTCTCAATACGTTACCAATCCATTTATTGCACAATGTTCGTAATTTATTGTTAACCAACCAGAACACATGACATAAAGGTTAATTTGCAGTCAAAAAACGTTAAACTGTTTAAAAGCTTTAAAAATGATTTGGTTTTCCAACCTTTCAACTTTGAGCGTACCTGATGATGGTTATTCCAGGAACGCGTCATCCGCACTAACTTTAATGTCTACGTTTTTATTAGAGAAAACCGAAGGGACAATATAAAATGGACAATCTAGAGACACAGGCAAAATTGTGCACAAGACACAGAAGAAAGGGAAGCAAACAAAACCCACAATAAAGAAAATTAAAAGTATGACCAACACAAACTCCATCAGAAAACCGGGTATGAATTATCACGGGGTATGTAACTACAGTAACATGACGGTGCTATAACCATTTGAGAGATTGATATTTCGCAACGACCTACCAGTTCATGATGACGACTGTAGTAAATAAACGTTAGGGAATCCCATAAGGGCAATCAAAAAAGGACAATCCAGAGAAACTGGTAACATAGGGTACACAAGATAAACGTTAGAGAATACCATAGGGGCAATCAACAAAGGACAATCCAGAGAAACTGGTAACATAGGATACACAAGATAAATAAACGTTAGAGAATACCATAAGGGCAATCAAAAAAGGACAATCCAGAGAAACTGATAACATAGGGTACACAATATAAATAAACGTTAGAGAATACCATAGGGGCAATCAACAAAGGACAATCCAGAGAAACTGGTAACATAGGATACACAAGATAAACGTTAGAAAATACCATAGGGGCAATCAAAAAGGGACAATCCAGAGAAACTGGTAACATAGGGTACACAAGATAATAGTCAGAGAATACCATAGGGGCAATCAACAAAGGACAATCCAGAGAAACTGGTAACATAGGATACACAAGATAATCGTTAGAGAATACCATAGGGGCAATCAAAAAAGGACAATCCAGAGAAACTGATAACATAGGATAAACAAGATAAATAAACGTTAGAGAATACCATAGGGACAATCAACAAAGGACAATCCAGAGAAACTGGTAACATAGGGTACACAAGATAAATAAACGTTAGAGAATACCATAGGGGCAATCAACAAAGAACAATCCAGAGAAACTGGTAACATAGGGTACACAAGATAAACATTAGAGAATACCATAGGGGCAATCAACAAAGGACAATCCAGAGAAACTGGTAACATAGGGTACACAAGATAAATAAACGTTAGAGAATGCCATAGGGGCAATCAAAAACGGACAATCCAGAGAAACTGGTAACATAGGATACACAAGATAAACGTTAGGGAATACCATAGGGACAATCCACAAAGGACAATCCAGAGAAACTGTTAACATAGGGTACACAAGATAAACGTTAGAGAATACCATAGGGGCAATCAACAAAGGACAATCCAGAGAAACTGGCAACATAGGGTACACAAGATAAACGTTAGAGAATACCGAAGGGGCAATCAACAAAGGACAATCCAGAGAAACTGGTAACAAAGGGTACACAAGATAAATAAACGTTAGAGAATACCATAGGGACAATCAACAAAAGACAATCCAGAGAAACTGGTAACATAGGGTACACAAGATAAACGTTAGAGAATACCACAGGGGCAATATAAAAAGGACAATCCAGAGAAACTGGCAACATAGGATACACAAGATAAATAAACGTTAAAGAATACTATAGGGGCAATATAAAAAGGACAATCCAGAGAAACTGGTAACATAGGATACACAAGATAAATAAACGTTAGAGAATACCATGGGGGCAATCAACAAAGGACAATCCAGAGAAACTGGTAACATAGGATACACAAGATACATAAACGTTAGAGAATACCATGGGGGCAATCAACAAAGGACAATCCAGATAAACTGGTAGCATAGGGTACACAAGATAAATAAACGTTAGAGAATACCATGGGGGCAATCAACAAAGGACAATCCAGAGAAACTGGTAACATAGGATACACAAGATAAATAAACGTTAGAGAATACCATGGGGGCAATCAACAAAGGACAATCCAGATAAACTGGTAGCATAGGGTACACAAGATAAACGTTAGAGAATACCATAGGGGCAATCAACAAAGGACAATCCAGAGAAACTGGTAACATAGGATAAACAAGATAAATAAACGTTAGAGAATACCATAGGGGCAATATAAAAAGGACAATCCAGAGAAACTGGTAACATAGGGTACACAAGATAAATAAACGTTAGAGAATACCATAGGGACAATCAACAAAAGACAATCCAGAGAAACTGGTAACATAGGGTACACAAGATAAATACACGTTAGAGAATACCATAGGGGCAATATAAAAAGGACAATCCAGAGAAACTGGTAGCATAGGGTACACAAGATAAATAAACGTTAGAGAATACCATAGGGACAATCAACAAAGGACAATCCAGAGAAACTGGTAACATAGGGTACACAAGATAAACGTTAGAGAATACCATAGGGGCAATCAACAAAGGACAATCCAGAGAAACTGGTAACATAGGGTACACAAGATAAACGTTAGAGAATACCATAGGGGCAATCAACAAAGGACAATCCACAGAAACTGGTAACATAGGATACACAAGATAAATAAACGTTAGAGAATACCGAAGGGGCAATCAACAAAGGACAATCCAGAGAAACTGGTAACAAAGGGTACACAAGATAAATAAACATTACAGAATACCATAGAGGCAATCAAAACAGGCCAACCCAGAGAAACTGGTAACATAGGGTACACAAGATAAATAAACGTTAGAGAATACCATAGGGGCAATCAAAAAAGGACAATCCAGAGAAACTGTTAACATAGGGTACACAATATAAATAAACGTTAGAGAATACCATAGGGACAATCAACAAAGGACAATCTAGAGAAACTGGTAACAAGATAAACGTTAGAGAATACCATAGGGGCAATCAAAAAAGGACAATCCAGAGAAACTGGTAACATAGGATACACAAGATAAATAAACGTTAGAGAATACCATAGGGGCAATCAACAAAGGACAATCCAGAGAAACTGGTAACATAGGGTACACAAGATAAACGTTAGAGAATACCATAGGGGCAATCAACAAAGGACAATCCAGAGAAACTGGTAACATAGGGTACACAAGATAAACGTTAGAGAATACCATAGGGGCAATCGACAAAGGACAATCTAGAAAAACTGGTAACATAGAGTACACAAGATAAATAAACGTTAGAGAATACCATAGGGGCAATTTAAAAAGGACAATCCAGAGACACTGGTAACATAGGATACACAAGATAAATAAATGGTAGAGAATACCATAGGGACAATCAACAAAGGACAATCCAGAGAAACTGGTAACATAGGGTACACAAGATAAACGTTAGAGAATACCATAGGGGCAATCAAAAAAGGACAATCCAGAGAAACTGGTAACATAGGGTACACAAGATAAATAAACGTTAGAGAATACCATAGGGGCAATCAACAAAGGACAATCCAGAGAAACTTGCTACATAGGATACACAAGATAAACGTTAGAGAATACCATAGGGGCAATATAAAATGGATAATCCAGAGAAACTGGTAGCATAGGGTACACAAGATAAATAAACGTTAGAGAATACCGAAGGGGCAATATAAAAAGGACAATCCAGAGAAACTGGTAACATAGGGTACACAAGATAAATAAACGTTAGAGAATACCATAGGGGCAATCAACAAAGGACAATCTAGAGAAACTGGTAACATAGGGTACACAAGATAAACGTTAGAGAATACCGAAGGGGCAATCAAAAAAGAACAATCCAGAGAAACTGGTAACATAGGATACACAAGATAAATAAACGTTAGAGAATACCATAGGGACAATAAAAAAAGGACAATCCAGAGAAACTGGTAACATAGGGTACACAAGATAAACGTTAGAGAATACCATAGGGGAAATCAACAAAGGACAATCCAGAGAAACTGGTAACATAGGGTACACAAGATAAACGTTAGAGAATACCGAAGGGGCAATCAAAAAAGAACAATCCAGAGAAACTGGTAACATAGGATACACAAGATAAATAAACGTTAGAGAATACCATAGGGACAATCAACAAAGGACAATCCAGAGAAACTGGTAACATAGGGTACACAATATAAATAAACGTTAGAGAATACCATAGGGACAATCAACAAAGGACAATCCAGAGAAACTGGTAACATAGGGTACACAAGATAAACGTTAGAGAATACCGAAGGGGCAATCAAAAAAGAACAATCCAGAGAAACTGGTAACATAGGATACACAAGATAAATAAACGTTAGAGAATACCATAGGGACAATCAACAAAGGACAATCCAGAGAAACTGGTAACATAGGGTACACAATATAAATAAACGTTAGAGAATACCATAGGGACAATCAACAAAGGACAATCCAGAGAAACTGGTAACATAGGGTACACAAGATAAACGTTAGAGAATACCATAGGGGCAATCAACAAAGGACAATCTAGAGAAACTGGTAACATAGAGTACACAAGACGGGGAAAAACAAAACAAAAACACTACATGATATGTGTTGGACAACGTAACGTTTTATAATAATCAAACTAAAACCCATATATAATATGAATACACAACATAATTTATCAAAAATAATATCATACGTGTAAAAATGAAGTTCACCAAAGGCAAACATAAACAAATATTTGTTTATCTTTCACAGGTTAAAAGAAATTCAGCAAATGTTAGAAAAATCTGAAAGTGAAAACTACAAAGCAGTAACAAGGTATTTTTTTACAACTAGTCTGCTTAAGCTTATTAACGTATCGGAAATGGGAGAGCCTCATTTGGAAATAGAACACGTGTTTTGTTAGTTAGTATATTGGTAGTTCAAAAGTTAAATATGCTTTCATTTCTTTCGATATTGAACGTACCTGACGAGGGCTTTTCCAGAACGGGGCAGTGTGCACTAAATTTGATATCTACGTTTTTATTATTATTCATAGTCTATGTCTGTATTGATCGGAAGCCCAAGATGACCAACAAATATATAGTGACACGATTTATACTGTTGCATAGGGACATATATACAAAAACAAATAAAATAACTTGTTTGATTACATCCAAAATGTACACACATTAACTGTGAACGTACCTTTACAATGCTTTTTTTTTATGAAATCCAAGACGGACCAACATCAACGTTGTTCCCTACATGTTAGTACATATATGCCGAGATGACTATTACATTAAAAAGGATATTTTCTAATCTCTTTTATTTCTACTTTTAATAGATATTACTGCACATAAATATTATGTTGGTTTAGCATGTAATAATGTTGTGTTTGTTTGTAGAATGAAAATACAATTGCATAAATTGGAAGATATTGGGAATTGTGCATATATGTCTGTATTGTTCAAATACGGACAACAACTATGTGTATTTCCTGGTAGCATATACCATAACATTGCACCTTAAATATCTACTACAAAAGTAAGTTATTCGGTCGCCATCATGACTTGGTTACCCGCTACAGAATATCTATGTCACAGATGACCACGAATATGGTCCGTTTGTCCGTGGTCACAATGCCGAGACCCTGTTTCTTATTACTCCTTTTATATCTGCTGTGTTTTTGTATATATTTCATTTTACTGTAGATTAAGAGACTATGAAGAACATATAAGTGTGCTGAAAAAGGAGAAAGAACATGCTTTATCAAGGTACATATATATATATTTATCAAATAAAATATTCAGTCTCCAGAAAGTATTTACATCTTCTGTAATTAGTTCACACTCTGACTGTAAGATGAAGAAGAGTGATTCTATTTACTCTCGTTTCTGATATTTTATTACATAATCACTTACATTCCTTGTCTTTCCTTCTTCGATTTACGGATTCTGATTACCCCTTTGGTATCTTTAAACTCTTCTTACATTCCATGTTATTGAAACATTCTCTTGCATACTATGGTTTTATGCATTCACTTATATTCCATGTTTTTGATTTAGCATTCACTTATATTCTATGTTTTTGATATAACATTCACCTATATTCCATGTTTTTTTATTTAACATTCACCTATATTCCATGTTTTTTTTATTTAGCATTCACTTATAGTCCATGTTTTTTATTTAACATTCACTTATATTCCATGTTTTTCGTATACATTCACTTATCTAGCTGTAATCTGAAGAAGGATAGACAATACAATGGCCAAACGAAAAAGATAGACAATACAATGGCCAAACGAAAAAGGACAAAAAGGCAAATAATGGTAGGCAGAATACTACATAGAAAACTGAAGGTCTTTGAACACGAATTAGACTAACACAGTGATGAACACAGGCGATCCGGTAGGGTAGTCAGTTTCTGCTTCACTGGTGGTGTATCCGTCTGTAACAATATTGGTAAGCGAATAATGGAATCTTTTTTTTTTATTTTCAGATTGAGTGAATTAATGGGAGACAAATTACGGGATAAAAACCCTGCAATTACAAATTTAAATGATCCCAATAGACCATTGAAGATTGGAGAACAGTACAGCGAGGTGTATGAAAATGAATGGACTGACGCTTATTCTACTATGCTGGATCAAGAGAGCCTGAATCCTACAGAGAAGGAAATAGTATCAATTCTTTTGGACATCCTAAGAGTAAGTGAGATAACGTAGCACAACATAACTTCATCAATTCTTCAATTACATTACGAATATAATACAAATACTTTATTGTCAATCATGAACGACCATTGTGAGCTATGCAATTAAAATGTAATTTTAAATATACAATTGATTAATGTTCATTGGTGATTGATCAATGAAACAACACTACAATACATCGAAATTAAACATTGAACACATCAATATTTTTATGATAGATGTAAGATGTATAGTTTTTTGCAATTTATGTTTTCTAAATAATATGTGCTAAAACGAACACAGTGGATTCATATATTAGACAATACTTAAAGACTCTTTTCATTTCTAACCTTTTTCAATTTTCTTACAGGAAATTTATCAATGTTGCTTAAATGATGTTGCTGAACAGTTTTCAGGATGTAGAACAATAGTAAATGTGAGTTGTAATTATAACATTAGAATGAGATCATTGTTTTTCCTTTAGTTGTTTTTGTCCATTGTACATTTTGTATTGTCTGTCTTTCGATTTACGGATTCTGATTACCACTTTCGTATTTTCGAATTTTTCCTGGAATAAAACGAAAGCAAAAAATACCACACTGACGGAACAATAGAAAGAAGCGAAATCGACAACCTAACACACATATAATAACCACTCACTTTTCTTGTTTGGCACATGCACTTAAATAAAGTTTTATGGGCCCAAATCTCTCCTCTTAGTAAAATAATGCGGTCATGCAAAGGCTTTCCACACGTGACAACCCTCATATATAACCGGTCAAACTAAAAAGAAATCATTCACAACACATTTTACTTTTAAAATGGAAAACAGCATTACAAATTTATAGTTTTGTTTCGGAAATTAACCTTTTTTTGTCAAACACAAAACAAAAAGCTAAAGGGGCTACACTGAAAATGAACTAATTAAAATATTGGTGATTCTTATCAATAACATATTTGTCGAGTTCAGAGGACACATTTTTCAACAGATCAACGGAATCCCTATGAGAACAAATTGTTCCACTCTCCTAGCCGAAATTTCCGTTACTCCTACAGTGATGGTGATAATAGGAAACCAGTATGGATATAAACCAACAACCGTTAATCCAAAAGTTGAATAAAGACTAATTAAGTAGAACATTACAAAAATCAGTTTTATCATCAATAGTGAGTCTAAATGCCTGATCGCTATGCATATTAATATGATGTCATATAATATTGTAGGGATTCAGTGATGATGAAATATCAGATTATATGAGAGCTGTAAAAGACTCGGTGAAGGTTCTTGCTGTTAAATACATTCCTCTTCTGTGTATGGTTAGTCATTATTATATATGCCATCAAATATTCCTGGATGTTTTTATTTGTAATGATAAGATTTTGTATTGATTTTCATCCTAATGTATTATTAGTAAGAAAAGCAATGGATGACCATTCAACATTGAACCTTGACATAAAGTAAAGCAACTGAACAGCGCCCCTATAGCTTCTCCACATTCTACAGTCACACTAGTGAGTGAGACCCCCCCCCTAGTGAAACCGTCTCTAGCCTACAGATGAACAATACTCTTTACCTCTGCATGTATACACCACTTATGGGCATTAATGCATCTACATCTAACTATATATATAATCAGTGAGTAATTGTCGCTTAGCGCCAAATGAGATCTTTTCCAGTTATATCATGGTGGGAAGAAGGTACATTTGACGAGATTATGATGCTGTCCGCTTTGTATTAGACAAACACGCTTAGTTAGGTTGTTATAGTCAGTGCCAGACTTAGATAAAGAGAGGCCCTATGTTACTCCACTTGTGAGAACCCTCCAATTCCCCACCTTCACGATTGGAGGAAGATGGAAGCGTGTTTAATCAATTTCAATAAAGGCAAAGATGATGATGGATGTTTAAAATTATACAATATTCTGAAATGGAGTGCAACTGTGTAAGGAAAATTACTGAAGGATTGTTTAGAAAGTACAGTCAGTTATGACAGCATAAGACTTAGTGTGAAAGTCCAATAACAATGTTAAAAATATTATACACCTGGGCCGAAGCCCGCCTAAATTTTGAGGCCCTAGGCTTCAGCCTATCGAGCCTATAGGTAAATCCGGCACTGGTTATAGTGCTAGTTCACTGGAACAACAATTAATCCATAATGCTGCCTGCCTATAGTGGAAACTAAGCAAGAAATACCAATTTGATCATCTTTGGTTTGGCCCGACAGACAGTGGAGAAATATCGTAATCCATTGGTACCATTGAACAAAACGTCAGAATATTTTAAAGTTTTTCACTTCCGTTGTTAACGACAGTCGAGAGGAAATTGGCACGAATTCACGTTCAAACATTTAGTTACACACAGATTAAAATGATTACGAATATTTAACTCACTTGTTAATAAGAAAAATAATAATATTTACTGTTTCTACTCTAATGTTATGTTCAAAGGTTTTTGATATTCAGTATGAATAAACATGTATGTGCTGTTCAATTATACATTTCCTTATTGGAATTGGGAGCGTTGTGGTCGTGGTCGTATAGTAGTTAGATTTATAACTACCTATGTAATCAGTGCATATCACCACTAACGTTATGAGTTCGAACCCCGCTCAGCCGAGATATATTCGATACAACTTTATATGATAAAGTTTGTCAGTGACTTGCGACAGGTCGGTGATTTCCTCCACCAATAAAATGGACTCACGATATAACTGAATAATTGTTGAAAGTGGCGTCTAACACCATAAACCAACCAATCAACCCTATTGGAATTGTATATAATTACGTCTTTTTTTTCCAGAAAGTAACCAATGACGGATCACCTTGCAAATCAGCAGTACAGTATCAAGACTTCAGTTTACCATACATTGAAAACTGTGTGAAAATGTGTTACTTTGCTGTCGTACAAGATCCACCAATGTACTTAGATTTTGAACCTGACGATGTATTCGATAGACTGGCGTTTAAGGAATTTACTAAGTCTGGAACAAAAGTTGATTATTTAGTCTGGCCTGCATTATATTTGTATAAAGATGGCCCTCTTCTTTCTAAAGGTGTTGTACAGGCTATGGGAAATGTCTAGTCTTGCTTTTAACAACATTTGTTTAATTGATAATGTTACGAGCAAGGTTTTGAAAGATACTATTTATAACAATATTATTTGTGTCAAATTGTTATGAATAATAATGAATGATATTTGATATATATATATATTTTTTCTCCTGTTGCCATTGTATTACGATATTTATCCACTCGAGATATTTGAAATTTGAAAATATTGTACTAATTCATGTCACTTGTCTGTGTTTGTCATATATGTCTTAAATCATACACAAATTATTGTAATCATTGTATATAAATGTATTATGTGATTATTCTGCTCGCAAGGGCACCACTGATAATACAGTATTTGTTGTTGCTGTTGTTGTTGTTGTTGTTGTAATCTTTTGGTAACGGAAGAAGAATATGTTTCTCCCATGACCAAAACGTGTAAAAAAATGTTGTATAGTTTCCGTCGTTAATGACTCGTAAGGAAATTGACCGGAATTCTCATGCAAGAAATTTAACCACCGTTATGAATAAAAATATTACCAACATTTAATCAATAGGTTAAACACGCTATGAACACTCCCTTCATACTGATATGTCAAACTCGGAGGAATATGTAAAACGCGGAGAAAGCACGCTAATAACAACAACAGGTAAGGTATTTTCTTTACATCACTTCGCAACAATAAGTTATCATTTTGACAAAATATTTACACCCAACGCTTTAGAAAAATGACTTTGCTTTCAAATGATGTCAAATTGCACGCGAATGACTGCACATTCATGAAGCTATCGGCTGTTGAACGTGAAATTGACAATATTTTTTTGTGAAATTTCAAGTTTGATGACAGAAAACATTAAATTCTCCCCATTTTATTTCCACATCAATCTCTGTATGCAATGCCCAATCCTTTGCCGATCATCTGTCAAAATCTCATAATCTGAAAGCTTTTCCTTTCCGAGCAATTGGAGTTTTGAGAGGAACGATCATTGAAAAATGGATATGGCTCACCGCGGCGGAAAAAAATGAATGAACATGTTGAACTCGGAGTACAGGAATGCTGAATCGCGGAGTAGGAACTTAAATCGGTAGACATCAGCGTCAAAAGATCTCGGTTTTCTACTAGAAAAGCACCTCAAGCAATTTGTATTTTAAGGCGATGAAATACTAGACATAAACATCGTTTGATTACGAATACAAGCATAACTCGAGAAGTCCTTAAGATGAAATTGGTAGTAATTGAAATCGGAAGTAATTTATCCCTTTCATCATTTTCATATATTTTTGTCATCTCTACATGAATTTATCAAAAGTGTAACAACTCTAGAATAACTTTTACTAGACGTACTACTAGCCCATAATCTTTCGGACAGATCACTCAGCTATAATCAGAGTTTTTAGTAGGAACAACAGAAGAGGATTACACTTGAACATGGTACAAGGCTGAAAAGAATTTGCCAAATCCTCTATGAATTTTTTTATTATTTTTCATATGACGGAATGGGAAATAAGGGTAATAACAAAATTACCGAACTCCGAACAATCTTACAAAGGGAAAGTCAAAACTATAACAGACAAAATCAATCAACAACCGAAAAACTGTGAAGACCGTAATGACCCTGACTTGGTACAGGCATTTCTAAAGAAATGGTGGGTTGAATCCGGTTTACTGTTGTTATTTCTCAGACCTCTATGAATATTTCTAATAATTTGTATTTTCTATGAGCACTCAAACTCAATAAAGGATTGCAAACAGTGTCGCTATTAATTGCATACTAAATAACATGCATGAAAAAAACAATAATTACTCAGCAAGTAAGCAGCCACCCAAACCTCTTTCCTTGCAAAACTTAAATAATCAGATTGGTGTATAATGTTTTTTAACAGACCTCGAAAGCAAGCATATTGAAATGTTCGTTACTGTCGCTGGACATTTTAACAACAAAGTGTCTTTGAGTACTGGTAAAGTAAAAAGTGTTATAGCAAAATATGTCTACTTCTTATACTTATATAGTCTACCTCTGACAAAGGATATGAAATGTGTACAATTAAATATGTACTCTCGTCCAAATTTATATTGTTTGTGGTCCGCTTTAGCGCTTAGCTTTCGGACAGTTCGGTGACGAGTTTTTTTTCTTTCAGATCCGTATTTTTTTCCCGACTGTATACCAACTAGTCCTTTGATCCAAGTTCTGTGGAGACTAGTCTGGTGGTCAAATGTAAAATTTGATTACAACATTCATTTTCATCAAATGAATCAATCTACAATGGTTTGTTTCTGCTACTACCTAGTACCTCTGATGAGAGATACATTATGGTAATGGCAATATGAATTCAAAATTATTCCCGCCAATCTGATTTTGGGTCTGGAGTAAAGTTTAATCGAGTGGCGTAGGAAAGAGCCAAAACGTGTGTGTGGGTGGGTGGGGGGGGGGGGCAAATTTATTCAAATACAAAAAAGTGGAGGGGCAAACTTTTCCTTCCGAAAAGTGAAATAAAAAGATCTTTTCTCATATTTGTTGTCAGTTTTAAAAACAAATCCTTCGAAAAGTGTGGGGGGCAGTGGTATGCCCCCGGCTCCTGCGCCCCTGACGTCTGATTACAGATTAATATAACTGCCAATTCCATTGACACATGTTCCCTGTCCATTGGGAGTGAACCAAAGGACATGCAATATGCATATGAAATTATTTGTTTTAGGTAAATGATCAAGTTTTGTAACATTTAAATGAAAATTTCATTTCGGATGCAAAATTCATGAGTACTTACATTGTCCAAGATTGTATTTGATTTCACACAAATTGTGTACAAAATATGTCTTCTTTTCATAGACAGGCAAGAATGCCTGAAAACATCTTCAAACTAGCTTAAAAATATTTTCTTTCCTTCCATAGCGGAACGAGAAAAGAATTTCAATTTTATGTACCTAATTTTTTCATCCACTTGATCTGTGTAATTTCTAAAAATTATTTCCTATCGGCATGAAAAACAAATAAAATAAGAAAAATCAAAACCAGTAATGAAATATTAAGTTCTGCATAACATACGTCCGTGGTGAGCCATATCCATTTTTCAATGATCGTGCCTTTCAACACTCCAAATGCTCGGAAAGGAGAAGCTTTCAGATTATGATATTTTGACAGATGTCATGATCGGCAAATGATTGGGCATTGCATACTTGATAAACATTATGCTGAATTAGGGGTCCTTAAAACACTTAAAGTGGCTTGCATGTAAAAAAATAATCTCAATGAAAAATCAAATGGACTTGCTTTAGATTTGTGACAGGCGTTCGTTGATAGTATCAAAGCGCGAAATGTCTGTCGATGGATCAGAAGTGATTTTTAATTTTTAGAAGGAATGTAATTTTACAACTTGAAAGCATAAAAAAGAATGCTAAATCTAAGAGACAGTGATCATATTGATTCAATTGAACATTAATTTACTCTGCGTTCTGTAGTTCCAAATGAAATTGTTACTCCGAGTTCTGCATTTCATACGTCCGCAATGAGCCATATCCATTTTTCAATGATCGTGCCTCTCAAAACTCCAATTGCTCGGAAAGGAAAAGCTTTCAGATTATGAGATTTTGACAGATGATCGGCAAATCATTGGGCATTGCATACAGAGATTGATGTGGAAATAAAATGGGGAGAATTTGATGTTTTCTGTCATCAAACTTGAAATTTCACAAAAAAATATTGTCAATTTCACGTTTATCAGCCGATAACTTCATGAATGTCCAGTCATTCGCGTGAAATTTGACATCATTTGAAAGCAAAGTCATTTCTAAGGCGTTGGGTGTAAATATTGTGTCAAAATGATAACTTATTGTTGCGGAGTGATGTAAAGAAAATACTCTACCTGTTGTTGTTATCAGCGTGCTATCTCCGCGTTTTACATATTCCTCCGGCCGATCCGAGTTTGGTAAATCAGTATGAAGGTGGTGATGAATATGAGAAATACAAATATTTTTTTATTTTTCTAAGAATAGGAGAAAAACATATGGTTCACTGCTATTCTTTAAACTTCATAATAAGGTTATTCTTGATTACAAAATAATCAATAAAAACAGGAAGTGCTTATATCATTTATAATTCCTTGTTGTTCCATTACGTGGGGCAACATAACATGGTTCCTGATTGTCTGCGCGTTCCACATTATCTTGAATCGTAGGTAAGTTTAATGAGGTTCGTGTTAATTGATCTTTAGTTTTATGTGCATATTTTGTAGATCGTTGTTTGTCCTTTTGTACTTTTTCTTTTGGCCATTGTGTTGTCTGTCCTTCTTTGATTTACGGATTCTGATTACCTCCCTTTGGTATCTTCAAACTCATCTTAATGCATTATGTTTAATAATCAGTTTAAAGGTGTTCCTTATGATTTAACTTGATACCAAGTTTACCAATATATCACCAAGATATATTAACTTTATATGGGACCGTCGTGGCCGTGGTCGTATGGTAGTTGGATTTACAACTGCTTATGCAAGACTGATGTTGTGAGTTCGAATATCGATCAGGACGAGGTGCACAACATTATACGATAAAGTTTACCAGTGACTTGCGACAGGTCGGTGGTTTTCTCCGGGTCCTCCGGTTTCCTCAACCAATAAAACTGACCGCCACGATATAAATGAAATATTGTTGAAAGTGGCTGTATATAACCGACATGCATATAGATAGTTGTACAGTCATGATGCAACCACAACAATCAATCAGGCAGGCGCAACATAGTTCTGATTGAATACCGTGGTTGCATCATGAATATAAAACTATATATGTTTAATTAAATTTATTCCAGAAACGCGTCGTTTGCACTAAATTAGATATCTACTTATTTATCAAAAGTTAATTGACACTTAAAATAAGTTGAAACATACTTGAAATTTACACTTAAGTATGGCTCCATCTAAGAATCATGCAAAATAAAGAAAAAGTGATTTACCTTATGTCATTAATTCACTCAATATTTTGCTATATGACATATTTTGAGTAAACATAAATGTATATTCAAAGACAAGTGTTTATTTATGCTATTTTTGCTATTTAGCCCAATTTAAAATCAGTATGGTCACATTTTTTTTTACTAATAAAGTATGTAAAAAGGTTGGATATCAGAACACATTATCTTCTATGAACAGGCGATTTGTAATAAACTATATAGCACAATGAACAATATTGGATCTCCTCTACAAAATATCAATTTTTTTCATTTGTAGCCTCGTGTCAATGTTTTGTTATGTTGGTTTTAAATTAACCGCTCCAAATCACAATACCAAGAACGACAACTCTTGTTGAACTTCAAAATGAACAACATTTTACCTATTTCAGGTTATAAGCTAAACCTTTGGAGTAATACTCTTTAATTATTTATTTTTATTTTTAATTGGTTAAAATAGCAATAAATTTTGATGATGAAATTGATTAATTTAATATTGTTCATGTTTATATTTATTCTGTCCGTATATTGTTTGTTTTCCATTCATCACTTCCGGTTTTGCTCAAATATCACCTCACTGGACTGCTGTACTTTTAAATGATTGAGATATTTTGTTGTGACACATGCAAAATATAATATTTCACCAAGAAATTATCCTGGAGATACAGAGCAGAAACTTTCTTCGGTAGTCTAATCTCAACGAGATTAGTTGTGTCGTATAGAGTAAGACTTTTTACAACGAATCTGTCTCTTACTGTATTGATATACGTAACAGTATGCACTTTTCATGGTTACAAACTCGGTGTAGAATTTCGGCAGAGTAAAAGTTGCACTCATCTTCAACATACAGGGAAATTAAAAACATTTAGAGGACTCTCTTCTTTCCATAGCCAGATAATCTTGGAGGACTATGGTATTTTACTACCTGTTGAAATGGTATGTTTACAATCTTTGTATTCATAATCACAAGATAAAGTTTTTTTAAAGTAAAATTTAGTTAAATTTACATAGCAAAAATAATTAATGAAAAATATAGATTGGATTGACTACTGTATAATGTTTTGTTAATACAAAATAAACAATGCCTACTTTGAAAAATGAAAAGAGTATGGAAAGTAAGAAAATGTCTGATGTTCAGATTTGCATATATAGGATATCCTTGTGTGACATAGTACTAGTAATACGCATGATTTACCTCTGTAAAGCTTGAAATACAATACAGTTTATTGTTCGTTATCTGCTAATTATGAAACTTATACCAAAGTTACATAATTGGAATTATCACTGTACAGGGGCATAGCTGACGCTAAATAAAGTGGACAGTAGAGGGGTTGGTTTTCGCCAATTTTTATTACTGAATGCAAAATGGTGCATTGTCGGGACATTTAAGAATATCAAAGAAGGCATGACCAGACCCAATTTTAATTACCGGAGTTAACAAAGTATGTTTATAATAGTTCAAAATCTGCCCTTCTTGCCTTAGCAGACATAAATACTGATAAGATCCCTCGATATGTGTTACCAGGTCGAAACATTTGTTGTTTCATGGGCTATGAGAGCGAACACATTATTAGTGTTGCATTCAGTTACAAACTACATTTTTGTATTGCGGTACAAATCTGATTTTTTATAATATAAATGATCTCATCCTGGATATCAGGGGAAGTATAGTTCTCCCTGCTACTAGTACTGCATTGTAGCTATATGTTCGGCAAGTATTGGGTCACCTTGTGCCTTTGAATTCAAAATTGTCATAAAATTACTTGGCTCCAGAGCACGACAGGGAGTATACACTGCGATATTTTGTTTCCTTAATTTTCAACAGTACATGTTGGTTTTTCATTACTTGGGTCTTTTTAAATTCTGAGAGTTTGTAAATTATCGGTTCATCTTCAGAATATTTGGATGTGACTGAAAAGAAAAGAAGGACATACAACAGCTACATTAACAGATATCCATTCTTCATAAGTCTGTACAAAACTTTACATAGAAAAAGGATGGATGCTGATCAGCATTGTGGTGTACTTGTAAAAACCTATAACATTTTTAAAATGCAAAAGTTAATGTTTATCGGAGATGGTATTTTATGCATAGAATATGATGTCAAGAAAATATATCCAACAACCCCATCATCACTAGAACTCATCGTTCATGAATCATTCATTTTGCCATCAAAAGAAGAAGGGATAATGTGAAGAAAAAGATAGAAAATGTAAATGAGGATACCATAGGAAATGAAATTGTGACATCTGACCAACCAGTACCGCTAAATGCAATGCAAGGCACATTTTATAGTGGTCTGCTACTCAAGTACCTGTTCCTTGGTTTAGGATAATACATGTACAACTTGAATGCAATGTTTAATGGTCTATATTATAAAAAAAAATCAACTCTCAGGGCTTTTGTGAAAAAAGTAAACCCTAAGTCTTGCTACAGAGCATTTGTTCCAACAAATTTTGTAAAGTTGAATAGGTACCTTTTTCTTCACCAAAAATATTATATATGATTTAGAAGTCATTATATCTTAAAGGAGTTGTCATGTTCTTGTAATGTTCAACCATTTGAAAAAAGTAAATGCTGATTTTTTTTCAGTGTCTGATTTTTATTTATTTTGTAGAAAGCAATATGAGACTATTGTTTAATGATACTGTTGTTTTTGAGTCATTTGTCAGTAGAAAGGAGGTGAGGAATGCCTACAAGGGAGGTGGAGGCTGTGTATTTTTGCTAAATATAACTTTAATTTATCCTATATTTTCATTAAAAAAAATCCTATTTTCCTATATAAGTTTTGTCAAAAGTGGCTTGACTATCTCCTTCCTATTCAGAATTGCATATTTTTCAAGACTTTCTTTACCGTCTCGAAACCCAAAGCAGCAAACTGTAGAGTGAGTGATTGTTATTTAACTCCAACTCAGCAATGCTTAGCTATATCATGGCGAGATCAAGTTAATTTTCAATGAGATGATGTCTGTTTTGTACTAGACTAAGACACTTAGTTGCATTTTTATAGTGCTAGTTCACTGAAATAACAGTACTTGGATAGACATGTTGCCCCGGTCAGACACATTATCCTGATTCCGAGCCAACCAGTCTTTGTTCTTTCTTTTTAATGCTGCATGCTTAGTGCAGAAGCACCAAATACCAATGTTATGGTCTTTGGTTTACAAACAGTAGAAGATGGGGATCTTGAATCAGCTATTCAGATGACAGAAGTTGTCTAAGCTGTGAACTCTGAATAATCTAAATATGTTGTTCTAGGCTGACAAGACATACGAGACATAGGTATTACTGGCATTATTTGTAGGAGCCATCTTTATACCTAGGACAACCAAACAAGCTTATGGCATTACTTTGACCTCATTTTTACAGTCTAGCGACCATGTAAAAGTTTTTTAATTTTCTTTTTTTCATGGAAGGTCAATAATATGTGGTATATATTTTCTTTATGGTAATCTGTTACAAATCATATTATCCTGTCGTGAAAAAATTTTCATGTGATGTTATTATAGAAAATAAGTATCCCAAATTGATCTGTTGTTTTATTGAACTAAATGTCAAAAAGGGCAAGCAAACATGTACATGTTTCTATGAACAAATAGACTGTGCATGCAAAACCAATTTTCGAGATTACATTATAGGAATTGATAATGTTAAAAAGAGGGGTCATTTACATAATATGATTTGCAAAACAGGATACAACCCTCTGGCACATTGTGAAAAGTCGTAAGATTGTAATAGGCCTTGAAATAAGCCGTAAATTTGGCTCGCTGCTCTTCAAACAATGCCAACTTTCTTAATCTTTTTTTTTTCGGTTTATATTTTTAATATAAATTGTAATGTAATCAGGACTATCACCCCATATTTGTATTATAAGTTTATAGTAAAATGTTACTACAACAAATCTTTAGTATCTAAAAAGTTACTTAAAATGGTAGTACTAGAATTGTATACTAAATGTATAGTACAGTAAATATTCTAGGACCATAATTTTATACTACCTGAAATTTACAATTTGAAAATTAGCAGATAAAATGCCAGATTTGATTTTTTAAAATGATTGAGAAATTAATGCTAGAAAGCAATTTTTGCTGTGTTTGAATTGCTGATTTATCAAACTCTGTGTTTATGTTTCAATGGAAACCATGGACATTATTTAAATTTTAATGTTATCAGTTTAAGAGTTGGCATTTAGCTATAAAATCAGTAATATGGAAATCTTTGTGACCAAAAGAAAATTTTAAGATTTTAGCATGATATGAAATGCATTTAAAATGTTTTATTTTTGTTTCCATGGCAACCATTCACATAATTTAAGTTGAACAGTTTATTTAGTAGTTAATTTGGTTAAAAGTTATGTGAAAAAGATAATATCAGTAAATACATTTTAGAGAAGTAGAAATATTTCGTAAAAAATGTAGTTGTATACTATTTGCTAAAAAAAGCAAAAGTATGGGACAAAAAGCACTTTTTTCCAAAAAATCTAAAAGAGGCTACCAACGATTATTTTTGATATGCTTAAGACAAGTCTCTATTGAACGGATGCACACAAGCATTATTCACATATAACCCTGTTCACAGGAGATAATAGATAATGAACATCCTAATTTTTTGCATTTTTTTGAAGATGCGAAATGAGGTTGTTTGGTTGCCGTGGAAACAATAATTGGCAAACTTGTATTTTCTGTACATATACTTTAATTTTTAGAAGAAATTTTCAACATCACTAATATGTAGTTATATGATGAATTTTTTCAAATATTTTTTGAGAAATATGTGTGGCAAAAGTGCAAATTTAGTGATTTGAGGACTGAAATAAAATGGGTTCTATGGTGAAGTTGTAACCATAGCAACCAAAGTCAATACATGTGTTCTTTTATTATTTTTATGAGTTTTCCATCAAAATGCAACATATGAACCATATAGACTCCAATTTTGCAAATATCAATATATCACCCACTGCATGATTCTTAGGTGGAGCCATACTTAATATTTAATTGCGTTTTACACAACCTAGTCCTAGTTATCTCATTTTCATTTTTGGATGTAAAGACTCATTATATTTATGTAATCAATTTCCACTGCAGAGCGATAATTTCAATTCAAAAAGTATTGAACCATGCAGTATGCATATCAATGGTGAGATTGCTTTGGCAATGGTTTCAAGCATACACAGTTTTGCAATGCTGTTTGCAGATAAGAACGGCTAAGGACACATATGCCTGGGTGAGAACCTTCGCTGTGATAATAATTACATTATATCTACCTAAGATATAACTATTTAACCTGTAGTTCATTGCCAAACCATTGTTAGCAAGAAATATTGAGAAAAAGGATTGAATTTCCTTTTCATTGGACATATCGTTATAGGCTTATTCATCACAATAGTAGTAAGGTTCTATATTTAAAAAAATTAAAAGCAATAAATCCAAACAGGGTCGATTCTAGCACTCATATACATGACCGCTCACTTTCTTGGCTTGTACAGGCACTTCAGTATAAAGTAGCAGGGTTAGATAACTGTTAGAGGAAACGGAAGGGACGATCAAGAATAGACAATCCAGACACTGGTAATATGGCACACAAGACACAGGACGAAGACAAACAAAATATAGAAAAGCACAACCCAACACAGAAAAATAAAAAGAGGACTAAAAACCGAACACACAACAAAGAAAAAAAACGGGGTAAACCCAGATGGTCGCGAAGAGTAAACAATTCCTGCTTCTTACAATGCACCGCCGTAAAAGTGTGGTGAAAGTGTTGATAGAGAAAATAAATCTATGTAAGAGAGAAAAGAGCAATTGTTATTTGATTTAAGGATATTTCGTAACTGTCAACCAATGTGTCCTGACGATCGTAGCAATTTTGTAGTGATGACTTCAATCTGGGAGCAACCCGTTTATGTCTTGATGAAATGTTTCGTCCGTCTGATTTATACTTATTATGAAAATTAGACATATTTTGACATAACATCACAAATTAAATCAAATTAGACTGGGATGGTCATTGGATGGCTCCCTTTTAAAATGATGTCCTACAACCCCACCGTCCATTCAATACAGAGGCTGTTACTAATAACAGAAATTTATTTAATTGTCTTTTGCTGGTTTTTTTTTTTTATAAGTTTCCTTTTAAAATTCTGTAAAATTTAGATGTCAAATTGAAAACCAGGTCAGCGATTACAGGCTCCTGAGATCGTCTAGTTCGTTTACCCATTGTATTTTCTGATTACACCTTTGGTATTTTCACACTTTTTTCTGTCACTTTTCTAATATAAATGTTTATCATTGAATACAGAACAAAATTGTGTTTGTTTGTTTGCTTGATGGTGTTTAACATCACTTTCATCAATATTTCAGTTATATCGTGGCGGTCAGAGCATAATGCAATCTAATTAATATGTATAATAAATAAGGGTAATAACAAAATTACCGAACTCCGAACAATCTTACAAAGGGAAAGTCAAAACTCATAATTATATAAACAGACAAAATCAGTCAACAACCGGAAAACTATGAAAACCGTAATGACCCTGACTTGGTACAGGCATTTCTAAAGAAATGGTGGGTTGAATCAGATTTTAAAGCGCCAAACCTCCCGCTCTCATTACGACTCAAAGGTTCGGGCTGTCACTATAACAGTATTTAAATACAGGAACAAAATAGGTAAAATGGTTGTCAAACCAGTACCACATTCAGTGAAGTAAATGTCAAAAGCACTTTTACGTCACACATTGATCAAAAAAAAATTTTGACATTTTTCTTGACTTCTTTATCTTTATACATTTTCACTATATGAAAAGGCATCGCTTATAATCGTTTCTGCAGAGACGGAATATATTTCGACAAGATCTTGGTATCGGAATATAAACTTTTTAAGAGATCGAATAAGGGGAATCTTTTCATAGCCCTGGTCCAGTAGCCTGTTTCTCAGATGAAGATTACGTTTCAGGAAATCAGAATAATTGTTACTGGCCCTTGCATAGCGAATCAATTGCGAGATGTAAACACCATATGCAGGAGAAGCTGGTATATTGCTGCACATGTTTGGAAAATTTATGATTTAAAATTGAAGTCGTCCCGTTTATCATACATTTTAGTACTGAGTTGACCACTGTCCTCAAATTCGAGGTATAAGTCCAAAAATTATGCGGACGAAACAAGATATCAATACAAATTCAATAAATTATATTTAAATAGGAAATGATTAGTTTAAAACATATGTGTGCTCTCTTAAATTGGAGACTCATTGGTGACGGGTACAGCGCATGCAGTCTTAACATTGATACTCCGTGGTTAATTATGCTCAACAACAGTTACTTTAATCCCGCATATTATACTATAAAACAAGCCTGTAAATGATTACTTATGTTCCTTGTCAGCCTCTTCAATCGCGTATTTAACACTACAAAACAATGCTGTGTTACCATCCTTATCAATTTGATTAGCGTCTATCCCACATTCTAGTAATATTTGGATCACTCCTAAAGACGGAAAGTGTGAGATATTGTCACCATCAACTACTGAAGATTTTGGATCAACTGCTAAGTGTAATAATGTATGTTCCTCATGTGTTCTTATATTCCTACTTATAAGTTCACTTAGTAGTTTGTAAAACTCGTTTGTCTGATAAAGGTCTTTCTCTACACACCTAAAAACATTGATTATATGTAAAACAGACAGCAACAGAAACTTGTAGTTATTAATATCACTTATATTAACAGGTCTAACATTTAAAACCATTTCACAATTTTCAATGTGATCTTTCATCATAGTAAAAACTTCCATAAAATCATCAAGCTTGACCTACAAAATAAAAGATAATTTAAATCTCAATGGTCTCTTTTCAGACAAAAACACGATAAAATAAAGTAATCTATCATGAATACATAACAATGTATTTAAACATATTATATTGTATGGCAAGGTGTCATGAAAAGTGATCATTACTAAATCAAGGTCTTGTAAGAAACAGGAACTGCTTACCTCTTGCGAGCACCTGGGTTAATCCTCGGTTTATGGTGGCGTCTGTGTTGCTCATGCTTTTAGTTTACTGTGTTATGCTTTTCTGCTTTTGTTTGTGTTCGCCCTGTGTCGTGTGTACCCAATGTTGTCAGTTTCTCTGGATTGTCCTGTCTTGATTGACCCTTCGGTTTTCCCTAACGTTTAGTCTTGATTGATCCTTCGGTTTTCCCTAACGTTAAGTCTTGATTGACCCTTCCGCTTTCTCTAGCGTTTAGTCTTGATTGACCCTTCGGTTTCCCATAACGTTTAGTCTTGATTGACCATTCAGCTTTCTCTAACGTTTAGTCTTGATTGACCATTCAGCTTTCTCTAACGTTTAGTCTTGATTGACCCTTCGGTTTTCCCTAACGTTTAGTCTTGATTGACCCTTCCGTTTTCTCTAACGTTTAATCTTGATTGACCCTTCGGTTTGCCCTTACATTTAGTTTTGATTGACCCTTCCGCTTTCTCTAACGTTTAGTCTTGATTGACCCTTCGGTTTTCCATAACGTTTAGTCTTGATTGACCCTTCGGTTTCCCCTAACGTTTAGTCTTGATTGACCCTTCCGTTTTCTCTAACGTTTAGTCTTGATTGACCCTTCGGTTTTCCATAACGTTTAGTCTTGATTGACCCTTCGATTTCCCCTAACGTTTAGTTTTGATTGACCCTTCCGCTTTCTCTAACGTTTAGTCTTGATTGACCCTTCGGTTTTCCATAACGTTTAGTCTTGATTGACCCTTCCGCTTTCTCTAACGTTTAGTCTTGATTGACCCTTCGGTTTTCCCTAACGTTTAATCTTGATTGACCCTTCGGTTTCCCCTAACGTTTAGTCTTGATTGACCCTTCCGCTTTCTCTAACGTTTAGTCTTGATTGACCCTTCCGCTTTCTCTAACGTGTAGTGTTGATTGACCCTTCGGTTTACCCTAACGTTTAGTCTTGACTGACCCTTCGGTTTTCCCTAACGTTTAGTCTTTATTGATCCTTCCGCTTTCTCTAACGTCTATTTATTATCTACACACTATGACAAACCAAAAAAACTAAATTAGTTCGACTGTTTTTTTCAATCTGCTATTCCAGCCTGGTGTTGATTTTATGGAAGATGTTGCAAAAGAAGTTTGAAGATGCCAAATGGATAATCAGAAGCCATAATTCGAAGAAGTATAGAAAAATCAGTGGCCAAACGAATAAGAACAAACAATGGTCGACAAATACTACACAGAAAGAAGAGAATGAAGATACCAAATGGGTAATCAGACTCCGTAAATGCCCAAAAGGAAAAAAGGACAAATGACTATCCACAAAACACCACACAGAAAACCAAAGATCGAGAAACACGATCGTCACTAAAAACCGGGGGTGAACTAAGGTGCTCCGAAAGGGTAAGTAGTTCCTGCTGTACTAGTGACACCAGTCGTGTTACTCTTGTTAAAATAGGTGATTAGTGATGAATGAGGAAATGAAAGATTATGATTACGACAAACGGAACATATTCGTGGTCATTTGTGTCATGTATATTCCTAATCGGTTAACCGAGTCATCGTGGCGAAAGTAAAGCTATCGAAAAGATTACTTCAATTTAACCAATAGGTACTGTTTGTTGTTCTTGAGAGGAACCAGCCTCACGTATGCCTCAACCGAGGAAAGGAACAAATCCATAAGGGAGCGCTGTGGGTACCCACAGGAACGACCATCCATTAAAAAATACGTTCAATAAATAAATAAATAAATAAATATATATATATATATATATATATATATGATAGACACAGATCGACGTCCAGTCTCTAATCGACGTCAACTCCTCAAATCGGCGTCCACTGATGTCATTATCTCAAATCACGGTCCAATTTTAGGATATTCTCAAATCGGCGTCCTTTCCAAACTCTCATTTCTAATATGACGGCCTATATATCGTCAACCAGTATATGTCGGTATATATCTACCTTTAGCACCTGCGCACTCAAATTATCGATTGGAAACAAAAAAAATAATTTAAAAAGTTTCTGTAATGAATAAAACCCTACAAGGCCGCTTCCGTGAGATCATACACAACAACTACACATTATATTACTTTGTTTACATGTATACACAAATATGCGATGAAAATGCACTCATCTGGGGTTTTCCCCGACGGATGTTCCGTGAAATTTTGACGACGTAAACAACCAATATTCGTATTCATATGTGAAGGGGGCTAAACGGAACAGCCATTGTGTGGCGGATTCTAAGGTCGCCTTGAGTCATAAAAGTTACCGTATTTGTCATATTAGAAAAGAAATAATGCATGGCAGCCGTAGATTTGTGTACATTTAACCATGGGTTGGGCATTTATATTGGTATTTTATCCCTCGCTTGTCCTCGGGAAAAAATAATCGAATATAAATGCCCAACCCATGGTTAAATGACCACAAATCTACAGCTGCCATGAATTATTTTTTAAATCTATAGGCCCATTTACACGGGGGGTATTTTTTAAGTATTTTCCCATTCTTTAATACATTTGTTGTATTAAGGTTAGGGTTAGGGTTAGGGCTAAGGTTAGGTTGAGGGCTAGGGTTAGGGTTAGGGCTAGGGTTAAGGTTAGGGTTAGGTTTAGGGTTAAGGTTATGGTTAGGGTTAATGTTAGGGATAGGGTTAATGTTAGGGTTAGGATTAAGGTTAGGGTTAGGGTTAAGGTTAGAGTTAGGGTCCGCTAAAGTAGAAGTACTCCTAAGCACAATATGATTTTATCTCCAGTAACTATAAAATACCTAGGCATTTTTGTCATCAGGACCCCTCATCTGGAATCTGGTCTTGTCCCTTCTCCATCATTGCTTCAAAAACATTCCTTAACGGGTGTGACGTCAATTGAAGTATACGTCAGTGAGGTCATTGGACGTCGATTTGAGAAAGTGAAAAACGGTCATATATTTGAGAATTGGACGTCGATTTGAGGAATGGACGTCAATTAGAGACTGGACGTCGATCTGAGTCTTACATATGATATCGGAATTTATTGATTTTCACCTTCGGCCGTTCGTTGAAAACCTTCCATCACACATCAAAGATACTACCGACTACTTGAAGAAAATGGAAAATTTAACAATTCCAGAAAATACCACGCTTGTTACCATGAATGTAACTTCCCTTTACACGAACATTCCCCATGATGACGGAATTGCCCAATGAAGAAAAATATGGGAACAACGAACAGATCAAGAACCTCCGACGGAATGCTTAGTGGAGATGCTTACACTAGTTCTAAAAAGCAACAATTTTACTTTTGACGGAAACCACTATCTTCAATTAAATGGGACAGCTATGGGAACCAAAATGGCACCCTCCTATGCCAACATTTTTATGGGGGACCTAGAAGAACGATTACTCCTCTCGTCACATAAACAACCTCTTTCATGGTTCCGATTTATAGATGACGTTGACATGAAGTGGACACATGGCGATAAAGATCTTGATGCATTTTTGGAACATGCTAACAGTATCCATTCGTCTATTAAGTTCACACACGAAGTGTCGAAAACCAAAATGTCCTTCCTTGATACTACCACCACGGTCAAGGAGGGCAACATGACAACTGATTTATACTCTAAGCCCACAGACAAACATCAATACCTTTCACCCAGTAGTTGCCATCCTAAGCACCGTTTTAAGAGTATCCCATTCAGGCAAGCCATTAGGGTAAAACGTATATGCTCCACTGTTGAAATCACCAAGCAAATACCAGAAGATTTACGCCGGAAAGAAATTGAAAAAAGTGAAGCGCTGGGCAAGTGCTTCTCTGAACCACCCGTTGTAGCGTTCCGGCGACCTAAAAGCATTAAGGATACACTGGTCAGATCTGCGGTATCTAGACCTTCATCGACGGTCGGCCAGTGTAAACCATGTGGTGACAAGCGTTGTAAGTGCTGTCTCCAATTGCAACACGCACGAGTGTTCCATAGCAAGACAACAGGAAAGGAGTATAAGATCTTTTGCAATGTCAATTGCAAAACACCTAATGTTGTTTACCTCCTTGACTCACGTCTGCGGGTCGCAATATGTAGGAGAAAGTGTCCAACCATTCAACAAAAGATTGAATGGACACAAGTGATTTTACGAAAAAGACGCTCTTGCCCGTGAGTCAACACTTTGTGTCGCCGGGGCACTCATTGGATGACATTGGCAGATCCAAAATTTATATCAATGACCACAATCCAAGTTGGAAAGAGAAACAAAGACAAAACAGAGAGAGTTTTAGGATCCGCGAGTTACAAACATTACACCCGGAAGGCATAAACAAAAAGGCCTAATTATTATTTTTTTTAACTTTTTAACCAGTGCCTGGTCCTTAGCTAGTTGGTAAAATTCATCATCACATTTTCTCATTGTTTTCATATTGTTTATAAATTAGTGTACATATATACTTGAATAATATAAAGTATAAAGTTCAAGATTATGATATTTAGTAATTTACGTCACGATAACTGATGGTCACGTGACAATTTTTTAAATCTGATTACAGACGCTGATAAAGCTTGTCGGTCAAGCGAAATATCCGTCGATTTAATTATAATTATAGTCTTTTTGTAGACTTATAGTTATTTGTGTTACATTTTAACATCTTTTTTTGATATCGTTGTGCTAACATTTTAGACGTTTATGTGAGGATTAGATTGTCACGTGACCATCAGTTATCGTGACGTAAAAATCATAATCTTGAACTTTATATTATTTAAATAAATATGTACACTAATTTATAAACAATATGGAAACAATGAGAAAATGTAATGATGAAATTTACCAACTAGCTAAGGACCAGCGCACCGGTTAAAAAGATAAAAAAAATCGAACATTTTGATGATGTTAGTTTCGGAGAACGTTTCTTAGAAAGAGATGGTTGTGCTTTTATCAATATATGAGTTATCCATTCTTAGATCACAGTATTGTTTAACTGTTAGTCATTTGGTGGTCGGAAGCAAGGTAGAACTAATTATTTTAATTGTCTTTCATTTTTAAGAGTAGAATAGTTGTGTAAAGAGCATTTAATTCTCTGCTGATTTATTGGTAATAACTAAGCCATACCTTATCTTCCGTATCTTTATTTTCCGAAGCTATCTCCATTTGACATAATACATTTGTCAAAGAGGTTGCAGCATACACTGTATCATGATCTAAGAAGTCTTTTTTGTCTAGCAACAAAGCATATGCATACTTCCATAAGTCTATACATCTCTGGTACAAGTTGGTATCGGCATATACCGCGCCACGATGCCTGATTTCATATATTGAATCTTCGTGATTCTCTCCTAAGATTCCTATGTAAATTAACAAGGCTTTCATGTACAATTTATCCTTATCTTCTAAGTCTATTTCCCCTGTAAACAGTTCATTGAGATCAATTCCATTCGTACCTGAAAGGGCGGTTCTGGCAATATTTGAGCATTGTCGAGATTCATATTTATATACGGGAAATTCTGCAAGTAAATACGAAGACTTTTCCCAGAAACATCTTGCTTTTTCAACATCTTCTTTTACGAAATGACAACCAAGTAATGCATAGGCCTCTTGAACTTGATGCATACATCCACAATCAACAAAAACCTGAACGACCAAATGATGCCCTTTATAGGCTGCTAACATGATGGCTGTCCATTTTTTGTAATTCACTATTGTCCAATCGGACCCTTGTTGCAGAAGCAGCTTCGTCGAATCTACAAGTCCTTCCTTCGCAGCATAATGAAGGGCTGTCGAACCCCATGAATCAGCATCATTGACATTTGCTCCTTTTGAAATCAGAAATCTTGTAAGATTTGTACAACCAACTGAATTTATCAAACACGTTCCTCCATAAATATTAGTTAAAAAAATATTCGCCCCTCTCTCTACCAAAAATTTGACCATTGGTAGATCATTTTTGTAAGATGCAGATCTTACCGGTGTTGATTCTGTACCAGACCATCCATTTATATCAGCACCATGTGAAATCAGTATGGTGACAATGTCTATTTGTCCCGTTACTGCTGCGCACCATAAAGGTGGCACGATAACAAAAAGCTTAGTAGGTTCTACTTGTCTATAAATACCCCTTTCATTAACATTTGCTCCACACTTAGTTATTAGGTGTTCTACTAGATCTTTCCTCTTCAATAAAACCACTGCACAAAGTGCCGTATTATCATTTATTTTATATGATACGACTCGCTGTCGCTGTTTTTCTGATAACATACACAGAGTAGCGATGACTTTAATTTGTCTGTCTTCTGTTATATGTTCGTGTATCACACTAGCGTATGCTTCAATGTCACTATCGGGAATGTCATGAGTCATTTTTAAACTCTACTTACGATTTAAAACAAATACACATAAATGAATAATATCACATGGCGTCGCTGTCATTTCCCATCTAATAAATAAAATATATGCTTAGACATAATACGAATGTATAATCAGGTAATGCATTTATGTTGTGTTTATTTACATTAGCAATGACTTCATTGATACTATATTTATACTTCCTAATCAATAAAACGCTTTAAATCTATAAATAGACTAAGTCTAATTTGAAGATTTAATATTTGTTTGCATTGTCAAGCAAAACATGAACCATTCCGTGTTTCAGTTTCCGGCAAAGCGAAGTATGAATATATTTGCAGTTAGGAAATAAGGGTAATAACAAAATTACCGAACTCCGAAGAATCTTACAAAGTAGTTGGTTGATAAAAACATCGATACATCAAAATCGTTACGACGAGATCAAACTCAATAGCTATCATAACACGACAACACTCAGATTTCAGAATAACGAAAAAGTGTTTGGTTAAGGTGATTATCTGGCTTACCAAACTGAATTCACTAAATTATGAACGTCCCTGATGAAGGTTATTCCAGGAAAGAGAAGTGCGTACTAAATTATGAACGTCCCTGATGAAGGCTATTCCAGGAAAGAGAAGTGCGTACTAAATTATGAACGTCCCTGATGAAGGTAATTCCAGGAAAGAGAAGTGCGTACTAAATTATGAACGTCCCTGATGAAGGCTATTCCAGGAAAGAGAAGTGCGTACTAAATTATGAACGTCCCTGATGAAGGCTATTCCAGGAAAGAGAAGTGCGTACTAAATTATGAACGTCCCTGATGAAGGTTATTCCAGGAAAGAGAAGTGCGTACTAAATTATGAACGTCCCTGATGAAGGCTATTCCAGGAAAGAGAAGTACGTACTAAATTATGAACGATCCTGATGAAGGTTATTCCAGAAAAGAGAAGTGCGTAATAAATTATGAACGTCCCTGATGAAGGTTATTCCAGGAAAGAGAAGTGCGTACTAAATTATGAACGTCCCTGATGAAGGTTATTCCAGGAAAGAGAAGTGCGTAATAAATTATGAACGTCCCTGATGAAGGCTATTCCAGGAAAGAGAAGTGCGTACTAAATTATGAACGATCCTGATGAAGGATATTCCAGAAAAGAGAAGTGCGTACTAAATTCGATATCTGCGTTTTTATTTTTAATACATACACACGAAAAAAGGGAAAAAAAGAGAAAAAAAAAGAAAACAACAACAAGAGTACACACACAACGGAGAATATGCAAGTCCACAAAGACGTTAAAGTAAGGAATTGATGGTTAAGTTGAATTCATCACTTCGAAAGATCAATGGAATATCTGTGTCATAAATGACCACACATAAGTTCCACTTGTCATAAGTACTTTGATATTGGTCCTCGTTTTCCTGATATGTACCCATTACAGGGTTCTCGAAATGAGAGAGGCAACCCTACCACTTTGTACTATAATACAATGTAGCAACAACTCTGCTATGTTTTTGGCAAGGGAGAATAATAAATCTAAAACATATCTCCAGTTAATGTCATTTATTCAAATGACGAAAACAACAAATATATGCATTTACATGAAAACAAGGAGTGCATGGTGTTACATAATACATTATTGCATAACATTATCATTTTAATAATTTTTAACATTGCATAATACAATTTATATGTCCTATGCATTCCCTTTCAACTAAAATATTTCCGAAGACAAAAAGGGGTGGCGCTAAAAACGGCCTTACATAATACTTAACAATATCATTTTAACAGAATAACATAGTATGGTAAAATTTATATGTCCTATGCACTCTCTTTCAACTAAAATATTTCCGCAGACAAAAGGGGTGCCGCTTAAAACGAGGTTGGGTTTGTCGGGGATGAGGAGGGAAATTTAAACAGAACACCATTTGGCGTGACCCTTGTTCTCAAATATTCTTTAATCATCACGTGACTGAATTACAATTTCCTATAGGTTGAAATTAGGTGAAATGATTTTGAATATTTAAAATTTATTTTTACTTTCCATTAAATGATTAACCTCATAAAACAATTTAACAAACTGCCACAGGTTTATTTAAAAAAATCCTCTTTAAATATGATAACAATTATGTTGATTGCAATGCAATCCTACAATGGAATTCCCCCTTGGCCCTCATAAATTAATTTATCTACTATGAATTCAGTTCACTGTCCTTTTCTCATTCATCACAGGGTTTGCAACTAGAGTAACATGACGGGTGCCACTAATGGATCAGGAGCTACCTACCCGTCCGTAGAGTTCGTTCACTTTTTTTGCTTGTCTTAGTGGGGTTTGTGTTGTTCATGTTGTCAAATTACATGTCCTCCCTTTTCTTAGTTCTGTGTTATGATGTCTGTTACCATTTCCGGCAGGAAAAAAAAATGCTCGATTCGTCTCGACTCCCATTTGTATTGTAGGGAGTTCATATGAAATGATGTTCATGTTTAACAATAACACGATGGGTGTCACATATGGAAAATTTACTTTCAAATATCAGAAGTTATGTAGTGTTGATGGTCGCATGCGACCTTATATATTAACAACCGTTCCTGCTCTCTGGCATAAAAATATATGGCATTGAGATGGAACCTAAGAGAAAATTAAGTCAGTAATTCACTTGCAAGAAAAGTTTGAATATACGATCAACACCATGTTACGGAATATCTGTGTCACAAATGACCACATATATGTTCCGCTTCACGTAATCCCAATGCAGTTTGAAACAATAGTAGCACGACGTGTGTCACATATAGAGTAGGAACTGCTTACTCATCCCGAGCACCCGCGTTCACCCCAGTTTTTAGTGTGGTTCGTGGTGCTCGAATCTACGTTTTTGTGTATTGTTTTGTAGATCGTTATTTGTCCTTTTGTCCTTTTTCTTTTGACCATTGTATTGCCTGTCCTTCGGCTTCTGATTACCTCTTTGGTATCTTCAAGCTTCTCTTTAAATTGTCTTAAATCTATAAAATTATCTAAGATGTTAAATACGTAGGTTATTTATAGACAAAGTAACGAGTGTCATGTTTTGTTTAACAATATCTCCGAATAAGAATTTATAAAAGGTGAAATCCGTAGTCTATTTATAGACAGTCGATTATCATTTAAAGTGTTTTATAGACTAGGAAGTATATATATATATATATTATCAGTGAAGTCATTGTTAATGTAAATAAACACAACACACATTTGACACCCGATGATATATTCGTATCTTTTATTCATTAGGATCTTTATTAAACTCGGAAATTACAGCGAAACCATGTGATATTTTCTAAACGTATTTTTTGAAATCGTAAGTAGAGTGTAAAAATGTCTCATGACACTCCCGATAGTGACATTGAAGCATACGCGAGTGTGATACATGATCATATAAAGGAAGATAGACAAACTAAAGTCATCGCTACTCTATGTATGTTGTCAGAAAAACAGCGACAGCGAGTCGTATCATATAAAATAAATGACAATACGGCACTTTGTGCAGCGGTTTCATTGAAGCGGACAGATCTAGTAGAATGCCTAATAACTAAGTGTGGAGCAGATGTTAATGAAAGGGGTATTTATAGACAAGTAGAACCTACTACGCTTAATCTTATCGTACCACCTTTATGGTGCGCAGCAGTAACGGGGCAAATAGACATTGCTACGATACTTATCTCACATGGTGCTGATGTAAATGGATGGTCTGATACACAATCAACACCCGTAAGAGTTGCATGTTATGAAAATGATTTGCCTATGGTGAAATTTTTGGTTGATAAAGGTGCAAATATTTTCTTAGCTAACACTAAAGGAGGAACGTGCTTAATGAATTCTATTCGTTGTGCAAATCTTACAAGATTCCTTATTTCAAAAGGAGCAAACGTCAATGATACCGATTCATGGGGTTCGACAGCCCTACATTATGCTGCGAAGGAAGGACTTGTAGATTCGACGAGGCTGCTTCTGCAACATGGGTCCGAATGGACAATAGTGGATAACACAAAATGCACAGCCCTCATGTTAGCAGCCTATAAGGGGCATCATTTGGTCGTTCAGGTTTTTATTGATTGTGGATGTATACATCAAGTTCAAGAGGCCTATGCATTACTTGGTTGTCATTTCGTAAAAGAAGATGCTGAAAAAGCAAGATGTTTCTGGGAAAAGTCTTCGAATTTACTTACAGAATTTCCCGTATATAAATATATATCACAGCAAAGCTCAAATATTGCCAAAACCGCTCTTTCAAGTGCGAACGGAATTGATCTCAATGAACTGTTTAAGGGAGAAATAGATTTAGAAGATAAGGATAAATTGTACATGAAAGCCTTGTTAATTTACATAGGAATCTTAGGAGAGAATCATGAAGATACAATATATGAAATCAGGTATCGTGGCGCGGTGTATGCGGATACTAACTTGTACCAAAAATGCATAGACTTATGGAAGTATGCATACGTCTTGTTGCTAGACAAAAAAGACTTCTTAGAAAATGCTACAGTGTTGGTTGCAACCTCTCTGACATATATATTCTGTAAATTGCAGATAGCTTGGCAAGATAAAAATACGGAAGATAAGGTATGGTTTACTTACCGGTATTACAAATGAAAAAAAAACAACAGAGAACAAATTAAACCATTTTGTAAATATTACTATTTCTTAGAGAAGTGCCTGGGTGCACTGTCATTAATTACGATTGTCAGTTACTTGTGGCATGTCGGTGGTCTTCTCCACCAATAAAACTGACCGCCAAGATATAACTGAAATATTGTTGAAAATGATGTTAAACACCAAAACCCTAATCCTACTCTTTACACAATTATTATACACTCAAAAATAAAAAAAAAACAGTTAAGTAATCAATTCAACTTTGTTTCATAACAAAATGACCAACTGAGATACCATACCATGAATTAAGACTGCATAAATGTTATTTTGTTAAAACAAAACGATCTATTTCTAACAAAATGTTCTCGGAAACTGACATCCTCAATATGGGTACCTACAATGCTCCTTTTGTGGACTTGTTCCTTTCTTCGAATGAGGCACACTTCATGCCGCGAACTCTCAAGACAAACAAAACCAGACCGATCCTTCAATTTCACATTCCGCTGCATGTGTCATTAAATAAGTCAAAGTTTTCATTTATTTTATTTTTTTGTGATTTGTTTATTCTTAAAGAAAAGCAGAGGCAGATACAAATACAAAAACATATGACATGTATATATACAATTTACATAGAAAAAAGACATTAAATTTACAAAAACAAACATTTTGCAACACTGCACTGAAATTTCAAACACCAAAGACAGTTTCAAATGACAACCACTTTTTACATATATATTCTTTTTGTGTAGGGGATAAGAAATTTATGGTTATCTTTTCTATTCTTATAAAATATTTCAGGTATTTTATACCTCCATTTATACTGGATTTATCACCCAAACATCTACATTTATACAAATAATACTTTAAAATCAAAATGACTTGATTATTAGTGTTATCTGGATCTAAAGGTTTTCATTATACCCAATATAATATTAGGTGCATTTATATACTGCATATTAAGACCACAATAAGTCAAAGTTAGGTGATTATGTTGATCGCATCTATTCCACTTAGCTTGACATAATGGGTACCACAGATACGGAGTGGGGCGTCATACCTTTGCCCCACAATAAGTCAAAGTTAGGTGATTATGTTGATCGCATCTATCCCACTTAGCTTGACATAATGGATACCACATACGGAGTGGGGCGTCATACCTTTACCCCACAATAAGTCAATGTTAGGTGATTATGTTGATCGCATCTATCCCACTTAGCTTGACATAGTGGGTACCACAGATACGTAGTGGGGCGTCATACCTTTACCTAGAAATTGACATTGAGGTGCGGTTTCTGGAATAGCCTTCCCCAGGTAAGCTCAAGGTAAAGATATTTGAAAGCCAAATAATTTTAAAATCTTTAAAAGTCTTTGAGAGCAATAAAACCAATGGACATAAACAGGACAGCCAAAATCTGCCAAGGTCACATATATCTGAGGGAGTAGAGCATTAGTTTTAATAATAATTTGTAACTGGTTTCTTTTATTTTGTAGGTAAGGCTTACTGATATTATGGATTTGTTTATATTGATGAAGAACCACATTGAACATTGTGAAATGGTTTTAGATGTTAGACCTGTTAATATAAGTGCTATTAATAACTACAAGTTTCTGTTGCTGTCTGTTCTACATATAATCAATGTTTTTAGGTGTGTAGACAAAGAACTTTATCAGACAAACGAGTTTTACAAACTACTAAGTGAACTTATAAGTAAGAATGTAAGAACACACGAGGAACATACATTATTACACTTAGCAGTTGATCCGAAATCTTCAACAGTAAATGGTGACAGTATCTCACATTTCCCATCTTTAGGAGTCATCCAAATATTACTAGAATGTGGTATAGACGCTAATTCAATTGATAAGGATGGTAACACGGCCTTCTTTTGTAGTGTTAAAAACGAAATTGAAGAGGTTGATGAGGAACACAATTAACTATTTACAGACTTGTTTTCTAGTATCAAATGCGAGATTAAAGAGACTGGAGTTGAACAAAATTAACCATTGAGTATCAATATTAGGACTGCGGGTATATATATCTGGTACCAGGCAGTCTCCAATTTTAAGACAGCACACATATTTTTTAGCTGATTATTTCCTATTATAAATATACTTTATTGATTTTTTATATCTCGTTTAAATACAAAAAAAATGTTCATGAAAATGATGAAAATTAAACACAATTATACTATAGCATTCATATAAATTAGATTGCATTTTGATCTGTATCCAATCAGAATCATGTATATTAGAAAGTGACAGAAGAAAAGCGTGAAGGAAGGAGACAACATAAAATGGGAAAAAGAACTAGAGGATCTTAGAATCCTGTAATCGCTCACCTGGTTTTCAATTTGACCTCTAAATTTCACGGAATGCTAAAAAGAGACTTATAATAAAGCAGCAAGATGCAATAAAAGTAATTTCTTTCATTAGTTGCAGCAGCCATCTTGAATGGACGGCGGGGCGGTAGGAAATCATTTGAAAAGGGGCCCTCCAATGAATACCCCAGGTTTAATATGTGATCTTTTATCAAAATATGCCTAATTTGCATAATCGGTATAAATCAGCTGAACGTAATATTTCACCAAAACTAAAACTGGAATATATGTTGCCCTATTCATTGCCATGTAGCTGCTGTTAAAATTAGATTTCATTTTGACTTATAATAAAGCAGCAAAAGACAATTAAAGATATTTCTACTTCTAGTAACAGTCGCCATCTTTAATGGAGGTCGGTGCTGGCGGACACAATTTGAAAAGGGGATCCCCAAGGACTTTCCCAACCAAATTTGGTGTAATTTTGGTTCACCGGTTTCAGAGTAGAAGATTTAAATATGATTTTTTATCAAAATATGCCTAAGTTGCTTATCGGTATAAATCGACTGAAAGAAAAAATTCACAGAAAAACCTTGAATATATGTTAAGCTACCCATTGCCATGTAGCTGCTGTTAAAATATGTTCTCATTTTGATAATGATAAATCAGTAATTGACAATTGAAGAAATTTCCATTTTAGTAACAACAGTAATTTCGAATGGAAGGTGGGATATGTGACACAATTTTGAAACGACAATCCTTGCAAGGTTTGGCTTAGTTTGGTTTAGTTGTTTCAGAGGAGAAGATTTAATGTGAAAGTCTACGACGTACAACGGACGTCAAGTGATTGCAAAATCTCACATAGCCTTTGACCAGGTGAACTAGAAAGGACAAAACGACAAACACTACACATGTGTTTAAAGATTGAGCAACAGGAATATCACTAAAAACTGGCCCAACTAATAACACCTATTGTGTTGAAATTTCGGTAATCAGTCATGAAAGAGAAAAGGCGGTCTGAATTGCGACTACGACAAGCGTAACATATCCGTGGTCATCTGTGACACAAATAATGTTCCAATGGATTACAGACTTAATTTTTACTGATTTTCAATCTATTATCACAACGTAATTTTTGTTATGTCAGAATCAGGTAAACAAAGAAAGTCAGAATGCAATTGTTGTTAGTAAATTAGCGTAAAAGATGCCCAACAATCTCTAACTACACACGCTCTTGTCAATAGAACTCCTGACATTAAACCATGCATTTTGTTCACAGATATACTTAGTAACATACAGAATAAAATTGTAATCCAGATCCTGCATATGAATTGTATCAGACAAATACCGATAATTCATAAACATGAATCGAAATTATTCCAAATACATATATATTGATTGTTTGGTGTTTTTGTTATTACTAAAACGGTAGACATTTAGTTCCAGATATACACACCCATCCCTGGAAGCATAATGAAGGGATGTCGAACCCAATGTTTGCCCCTTTTGAAATAAGGAATTTAATCAGATTTGTACAGAATTCATTAAACACGTTCCTCCATAAATACTAGATAAGAAAATATGTGTACCTTAGATTTATCCACCAAAAATTTCACCATAGACAAACCATTTTCATTACGTGCAATTCATATGTAAAAAAAGATGTTCGGTTCGTCTAGACTCCCAATTGTTTTGTAGGAGGTTCATATTTTATTTATGTTATTTGTATTTATTTACGTACACTGCTGTCCAATGCGATTTCCATATCAAATGATGTTCATGTTTAACAGTAAATAAAGCACGACGGGTGTCAGATGTGGAGCAAAATTTACTTTCAAACATCAGAAGTTATGTAGTGTTGATGGTCGTATGTGACCTTATATATTAACAACCACATATAAATGCATGTTATTGTGCTAAGAGATGGCACCTAAGAAAAAATTAAGTCAGTAATTCACTTGTAGGAAAAAACTGAATATACGATAGACACCATGCTACAAAATATTTGAGTCACACATGACCACATATATGTTCCACTTCACGTAATCACAAACCGGTCTTTTCCTCATTCCTGATTAATCACCGGGGCTGTAACACGCGTAGCATGACGGGTGTCACATGTAGAGCAGCACCTGCTTACTCGTCCCGAGCACCCACGTTCACTCCCATTTTTAGTGTGGTTCGTGATGCTCGAACCTAAGTTTTTGAGTATTGTTTTGTAGATCGTTGTTTGTCCTTTTGTCCTTTTTCCTTTGGCCATTGTATTGCCTGTCCTTCGGCTTCTGAATACCTCTTTGGTATCTTCTAACTTTTCCTCAAATGGTCTTAGCTCTCTACGATTATCTAAGATGTTAATTACGTAGTCTATTTATAGAAAAAGTAACGAGTATCATGTTTTGTTTGGCAATATGTCCGAATAAGAATATAAATGTGAAATCCGTAGTCTATTTATAGACACTCGATTGTGATTTAAAGCATTTTATAAACCAAGAAGTATAAATATATTATCAGTGAAGCCATTGCTAATATAAATAAACACAAAACAAATGTACCTGATTATACATTCGTATCATGTCTAGAAACGTATATTTTATTTATTAGGATATATATTAAAGTCGGAAATTACAGCGAAACCATGTAATATGTTCTATGCATATTTTTTTTCAAATCGTAAGTAGAGTGTAAAAATGTCACATAACACTCCCGATGGTGACACTGAAGCATACGCAAGTGTGATACATGATCATATAAAAGAAGATAGACAAACTAAAGTCATCGATACTCTGTGTATGTTATTAGAACAACAGCGACAGCGAGTCGTATCATATAAAATAAATGACAATACGGCACTTTGTGCAGCGGTTTTATTGAAGCGGACAGATCTAGTAGAATATCTAATAAGTAAGTGTGGAGCAGATGTTAATAAAAAGGGTATTTATAGACAAGTAGAACCTACTACGCTTAATCTTATCGTACCACCTTTATGGTGCGCAGCAGTAACGGGACAAATAGACATTGCCACCATACTTATCTCACATGGTGCTGATGTAAATGGGTGGTCTGATACACAATCAACACCGGTAAGAGTTGCATGCTATGAACATGATTTGCCTATGGTGAAATTTTTGGTTGAAAAAGGTGCAAATATTTTCTTAGCTAACATTAAAGGAGGAACGTGTTTAATGAATTCTCTTGGTTGTACAAATCTTACAACATTCCTTATTTCAAATGGAGCAAACGTCAATGATATTGAATCATGGGGTTCGACAGCCCTTCATTATGCTGCGATGGAAGGAGATGTAGATTCGACGAGGCTGCTTCTGCAACATGGGTCCGATTGGACAATATTGAATAACAAACAATGGACAGCCCTCATGTTAGCAGCGTATAATGGCCATGATTTGGTCGTTCAGGTTTTTGTTGATTTTGGATGTTTACATCAAGTTCAGGAGGCTTATGCACTACTTGGTTGTCATTTCGTTGATAAAGATTGTGAAAAAACAAGATTTTACTGGAAAAACTCTTCGAATTTTCTTGCAAGCATTCACGTACATAAATTTCTTTCGCATCAATATTATGATATTGCAAAAACTGCTCTTTCATCTGCGAATGGAATTGATCTCAATGAACTGCTTAATGGAGAAATAGACTTAGAAGATAAGGATAAATTGTACATGAAAGCTTTATTAAATTACATAGGAATCTTAGGAGAGAATCATGAAGATACAATACATAAAATCAGGTATCGTGGCGCAGTGTATGCCGATAATAAAATGTACCAGAGATGCATAGACTTATGGAAGTATGCATATGTTTTGTTACTAGACAAAAAAGACTTCTTAGACCATGATACAGTGCTGGCTGCAAGCTCTCTGACAAATAAATTCTGTGAAATGCAGATAGCTTGGCAGGATAAAGATACGGAAGTTAAGGTATGGTTTACTTATTACCAATAAAAAAAACAACAGAGAACAAAATAAACCATTTTTTTGTAAATATGATTATTTCATAGAAAAGTATCTGGGCGGACTATCGTTAATTACGTTTTCATACTTTCTAAATTAGCAACATGTATTGCAACAGCGGTCAAAACTGGTCTTGAGATTCACTGTGACACTAGTTACTCTATGAGTGGTCTGAATCAGATGTTGACACCGCAAAATTATGATGATCTGTTAGAATACATATAATCAAGTTCAGTCATCTTCCCATGCAAAAGTATTAAACTATTTGAATTATCTACTGTTTACAAGGAACCGCCGTGGCCGTGGCAGTATGGTAGTTGGATTTACAACTACTTATGCAATCAATTTAAGTGTACTCGATAAAACATTATGGGATCAAGTTTGTCTGTTACTTGCGGCAGGTTGATGGTTTTCTCTGGCTACTCCGGTTTCCTCCACCAATAAAGTTGAAATCATCATTTCGAACGATTTACGTTCGCCACCATGACATGATTAACCTCTTAGGAATATCTTTGACACAACTGCACACGGATATGTTCCTTTTGTCGTAATCACAATACCTATGTTCTTCATACATGACTTATCATCGGATTGTTAACAAGAGTAAGACGACATGTGTCACTAGAGGAACAGTAAATTCTTGCCTATCAGGAGAATCTAAGTTCACTGTTTTAGTGGGGTTCGTGTTGCAGAATCTTTATGACCATTGTTTGTTGTTTTGTCCTTTTCCGTTTTTGTCATTGCATTGTCTGTCCTTCTCTGATTTGTTTTTCTCTTTGGCATCTTCGGGATTTTCTTGTAGTATCTGCCATGGAAACGACACAAGAGTTGTACAACATTTAACAGTATATTTGTTCTGTGGCATAGCATTGGTTTTTCATGGTTTGTAGAACTTGATTTAGAAACGATCATGTTTGATGATCATGCTCAATACAATGTAATTAGTTTTAGTATATTATTATTTATTCATGATAGATTACCATTTTCTATAATCACGTTTCACATTTAACTTTTCTGACGAATTTTATTTAGATTTAAGTCTAAAAATAAATAAAAACGTAGATATCAAATTAAGTGCGCACGATGCATTTATGTAATAACTTTCATCAGGTAAGCTCAAAGCCAAAATATTTGAAATCCAAATAATTTAAAAGTCTTTGGGTGCAAGAAAACAAATGCGCCTAGACAGGACAGCCAAAATCGGCCAAGATCACATAATGCCTGAGAGAGGAGAGAATTAGTTTTAATAATAATTTTAAACTGTTTTTTTTATTTTGTAGGTAAAGCTTACTGATATTATGGATGTGTTTATATTGATGAAGAACCACATTGAACATTGTGAAATGGTTTTAAATGTTAGACCTGTTAATATAAGTGCTATTAATAACTACAAGTTTCTGTTGCTGTCTGTTTTACATATAATCAATGTGCTTAGATGTGTAGACAAAGAGCTTTATCAGACAAACGAGTTTTACAAACTACTAAGTGAACTTATAAGTAAGAATATAAGAACACATGAGGAACATACATTATTACACTTAGCAGTTGATCCAAAATCTTCAACAGTAAATGGTGACAATATCTCACACTTTCCGTCTTTAGAAGTGATCAAAATATTACTAGAATGTGGTATAGACGCTAATCAAATTGACAACAATGGTAACACGGCCTTTTTTTGTAGTGTTAAATACGCGATTGCAGAGGGTGACGAGGAACACAATTAGCCATTTACAGCCTTGTTTTGTAGTATCATGTAAGGGTTGGAAAGGGGATGTTGGTGAAATGAATTAACCATGAAGTATAAATGTTGACATTCTAATGCAATTATTATATAGCACCTTTTTTCATTGGTCAATGTTTACCGTCCAATCCACAAATGCCATGTCGTAGCTAAGGTTCTAGTGCGAACAAGCCGCCATATAACATTCTTGAAATCCAACATGTCAATTAGGAGATTAAGACATCACCTACCTTTGAAATGAAATCTTGTTCGATTTCATCCGGAATTTAAGCGTACATGTTGCGAAATAACGTCCAGTGTTTACGTCATACGGAGAAAAGTTTCATATGACGTCACGAGTTTTTATAATGTTTATAATGTCAAAGTAATCGACAATATTTCGCTGCATTTTATTTTTTTGCAATTTTTATATCATTTCTTGAGCCAAAATAGAGATATTTTTGTCTTGCGTTAAAATACAAAAACTGTATTATATTTGAATTTTTACAGGCGTCAATTAGGATTTGACAGTCTCAAATATACGTTTTGCGACATTTTTGACCGTCAAATTCCAATTAACGACTGCAACTATTCAAATACAATACAGGTTTTTCTTAATTATTAAACGGACTTGATACAGACTAAAGTTATTGATATTATTACTGTTGAATTAACATTGATACGGTTGATTTCTCTACTTTATACACCTCTTGTGCACGTTTGCAGCTGGAATGAAATAATTAATTCAGCGTTACTTTGGCGAGATGAAAAGAGAACGAAGGTACCATTTTTTTTTTATATTTAGGTAGATATAAAATGAACCCAAAATCTAACAATGATCACAAACAGGAGGAGATAATTTAACTATTAGATTTTTTGATCGTTAACTTATTTGCTCAGTTTGGTGGACTAGTGTGTCAACACACAATCGGTATTCCAATTGTTACTTATTGAGTTCAACTTCTCTCTAATTTGTTTCTACACGCTTATGAGACATACTTCCTTCAATGGTCGTCGATCGTTGTCACGCAGTAGACGTGAACATAGTTTTGATAAAACACATTTAGTAGTATTATACATGTATTATTCAAAGACTTTATAAATATTCAAACAACAACTTATTAGTGTAAATATCCTTTGTTCTATAGATTTAACTCTTGATATAACTTTTATCATGCATGTTTTACAGGTACTTGTTAAATGCAAGCACGAAATGATCGCGACTCCCTGAAAAGTAGCATAAATCCCGCCTCTTGCAAACAGATTGACAGTTCACCAAAAATCAAGATGCTTGAAAATTGTTACGTTTGTTTCCATAAATTTATAAATGACATTATTTCGTATTTAATATTCTTTCATAACGAACATATAATTATTTAATATTCAGTACGACAGAGTATAGATTTATCAAAGTCGTACAACAATGCTATTAAAAAAACAGACGTCTGCGTCATGAAAATATTACATTGCCATCAATTGTCATACATTTATGTTGCAAAAAAAGGACTGTCTTAACATGACTGCGCGACAAAGTATTAGAAAATGCAAATAAACAGAAAACAAGTAATATTCGATTACAATATATGAAAGAAGAAAAACAATTAGGTAGGCAATTACATTTAAGACAGTAGCAGATAGTTGATAAATATCCGACTATCGTAATGGTATGTTGATGAGGTCCGTGTTGCTCATCTTTTTAGCATTATGTAATGTGTTTTGATTTGTTTGTCCTCATAGCCAGAAATGATGGGTACTTTGCTCATTTGCATATCTAAGATGGCGACGCCGGGACGTCTGCAATTTTCATATGATCTATATAGACGATATCATTCATAATTGCATGTGTGTCATTTTCTGAACTTGAAAATGATACATTGAATCAGGCTGAATTAAATGAAATAAAAATTAATGGACTAAATGAAAATCCGAGGCGACGAACCCTTTTTTGGCCTTAAGAGTCTATGTAAAAATGTCTGAAATACATGAAACTGGTGGCGTGTGACACAAAATTTAACAATGAATGACATTTGGCGACATGTTTTCTGAAATTAATTTAGATTCCTCAATAATACATGTAATTATATTAACTAACCTTATATTTCTAGCTTCTAAACTCGGGGTTCCCACATTACATATAATGTGATCATTTTTGCATGATCGCGATATCAAAGACATGTCTAAAATCATTACAAAACAAAAATATTTGAATTTTGACAGAAGAAAAACTTTGCGGAAATAAACAATAACTTTTAATTTTCGAATCATTGACGGACACATTGAATTTCCGTACTATAGGCTATTTTTTGACAAATCTAATAAACGATCCATCAAGCTTAAAACTGCAGTCACGTGATCAAAATCTAATTTAAATATGATGAATATTTATGAGGAAAGTACCCTCAATTTCTGGATATGTCGTTCTGTGTTCTTAATATTGCCTGTGTCTATAGATTGTCCATTATTGAATGCTCCTTCGTGTTTCTATAACGTGTATTTATAGTTCGCAAGCACATTCGATGACTTCAAGACGTATTTGCCGGCTTGGAGATTGATACCATTCTGCAGCTCCTGATCTCACTACCGTTTTTGTGGCAGTTCGTGCTGTCCCAACGTTTGCTTTTTGTTTGTTTTATTTTCTTGGCATTGTTGCTCCGTGATGAGGTGGTCGTGATCGTATGGTAGCTTGATTTGCAACTACCTGTAAAGTCAGTGTATATCAGCACTAATGTTGTGAGTTCGAATCCCGCTCATGGCGAAGTGTACTCGATACACTATTTATGTGATAAAGTTTGTCAATGACTTGCGGCAGTCTGTGGTTTTCTCCGATAAACTGACCACCATGATATAGCTGAACTATTGTGGAAAGTGGCGTGAAACACCAAAACCTTAACCATAACATTAACCCTGTTTGGCTGTATTTTACTTTGTATTGAAGTGGTATTGTTTTATATCAGAATCGTCGTTATACATAAGTTTCCTTCTTTCAGATTTGAATAGCTTTGTGCTGATTTTTTTGTATGGCTAATTTCTGTTGAAATATATTTGCTAGCTAGAGGGTGATAACGATTACAAATTATCATTAAACCGACAAGGCGTAGAGATATACGTCTGCTTAGTGATACAAAGCCTTGTGAAAATGTAGATATCTCATTCAGTGTGCACCACGTGTTTATGGAACATCCGTCCTCAGGTAACCTCACAATCAAAAGATTGGAAACTACATAATTCAAAACTTCTTGGGGAGCAAGTTACCCAACGTGCGTTAGCGGCATAGTTAAAATCAGATTAGGTTGTCTATGCCTGAGACAGGTTGATCTTTGTTTAAATAAATTGTATTATTTATTAGATATATTTGTTCTCCAAATTTGCAGCTCCAAAAACATGTTATTATTATTAAAACTCTTCCGTCAGTCATAGGTGACATTAGCAGATTGTGGCTATCTTCTTTAGGCCCTTTAGCTTTCTTGCTCCCAAAGAAAAAAACTTAAAAAATTATTAGACTTTCCAATCTTCTGACTTTAAGCGTATTTGATGATTGTTATCCCAGAAACGCGTCGTGCGCACTAAATTTGATTTCTACGTTTTCATTTCAAGCATAAATATATGCAATAAACAGAAATAATACTGACTACTGGGCAAATGATACCCTACAGGTCTAACAGTCCACCAGTAGAGAGATCGACACAGTAATAGCAATAAAAACGTAGATATCAAATTTAGTGCGCACGATGGAATTACACCAAGAACAGTTTGACATGGCAAAGAGGTAATCAGTCGTTATTAACAGAACAGACAATACAACGGCGAAAGGAAAAAAAACAATGGTCCCCCAATCGCATAACAGATAACTAAACATTGAGCAACACGAACTCAACTAGTTTTCTGTGTATGTTCTGTATATCGTTGCTTGTCCTTTTGTCCTTTGTCTTTTGATCGTTGTGTTTTCTGTCCTTCTTCGATTTACACACTCTGATTACCCCTTTGGTATCTTCAAACTCGTCTTCCTTCAACTAAGACCAGGGGTGAACGCATGTGCTGCAAAAGAATATAAAGTCTTGCTTCACTAGTCGGTCCATAAAGCTCATAAAACAGTATTAAGCTCCTCATGCATATGTCAGTATTAATTTATCTATCTTGTTTTGTGTTAATATTTGTATTTTAAATACCCTGACAATGTATATAACGTTTCTAAATATCGATTCATACTGATCACATCCAAATTTAGTTCTCTAGGGAAATATTGTACATTTTCTTGGATCCTTTAAACAATAAATTTCAAAATAAAACACATTTGTTTCTAACGATGCATGTCGTATTTAATAGAATATATCCACCAACAAAAGCAGTATTGCAAATGTTTTATGGAATATCGTGGTTATCAGATGAATATTCAAGAATATGATTAGTGAAGAAATGGCCCATATAGAATGGTAACCAGTATATATAAGGTCTGTCTGAAAGACTGTATTTATGATAGGTGTTCGTATTGAATGACAGGTATTTCAGCAATGAAATGTTTATTATAATTATTTAAATGTTTTTTTGGAATATTATGGTAATCATATGAATAATGCAGACTTAACAGAGAAAAATTGTAACTAACAAATATCAGGTAAGTTAACCTTTTTTTTACTTACATACTATATACTTTTTTTCATACATATTACTGTACACACAAGACATAATATATTTGATCTTTGGTCTCCATATTAACTGACAAATTGTCAAACATCAGAGCATACAAATAAACAAAAATATTTGGTTGGTCTCTCAGAAAATTTAGATGAGAAATAAATTATTATAAGTAACCATTTGGAGTTTTTTTTTTCTTGCTGATTTATAGCTCATTTAAAAAGAATTTAACCAATTTTCTTTGGACCAGAGAAGCGAACGGCAATAATAATTATTAAACTGAAATTGAATAGTATCGCCTCCAGAAGTACCTCGAACTGGCGAGGATGGTCTTGGGACTGAAATTAACAACAAACTTTTATACCTGTAATATTTTATTTTTGAAAGAACTGTATATGATTGTATTTCTCAACTGATATGTGACTTTAACGGAAATCAAAGTTTTACAAGCAATGTGTGACGGTTGAAATCAAAGAACATTGCACACGTTCCACAAGAGTTGGAAATGACAAAAAAAAAATTTACATATTTAAAAATAATTGAAATAAAAACGAAGATATCAAATTGAGTGCGCACGATGGGCTTCTGAAAATTTGCTATAGCAAACTACTTGACAGATTCATAGCAAAATATATTGCCGCTGATTTATGAAAAAAAAAATGTGATGGTCAACAATTTCACAAATATTACCAACACAAATAATCACCTCAAACAGTTAAAGAAAACAACACTAAGACTGGTGGCTGTGAATCCTGTTTCTGGCATGGGAGAGGTGCAGCATTTAGATACATGTAACAACAGTGGACGTGTGGGTTTCATTTCACCTTTGGGGTAATGTTTATTCAACAGGACCGCTACTTCTCCACTAGGTATGCAGCATTGCAGAGTTAGAGCAACATTGATTTGACTTAGAGTCAATATAATGTGACAGAGTGAAGCAACATGTCTATCTGTGAATTGTTGCTTCGATGAACTAGCTGTAGAAATATCTAACTCAGCGTGTTGTTCTAGTCGTCGTCGTTATGTCATCACACAAAATAAAACTTGTTCATGCCATGATATAGCTAAATAAAAAATACTCAAATGTCGTTACACAAGAATCACTCACAAGTCACTTTATCTACCACCCACAAAAGAGTAGATCTAATATTTATACTTTTAAGTAATTTACATATTATTAATTTCATGGTAAATAGAAAATTAATTGAACATCTTAGTGCGCACATTTAAAAAAAGAAGAAAGAGAATATTGAGTTTTATCTTTTAAATTGCATTTTAGGAAAAAAGAATGATCTTAAAAATGATTCTGACTTTGGTTTACACATTTCTGATTACATTCTCTGTTTCCATGGCAGGTATGTATAAATAATTAAAATATATCTGAAGATTAATCTCAAAAGTACGATCAAAGTCAAAAGATTACCAAGCCAAATAATCTTAGAATATGTCGGAGCTAAAACATTAAAGGACCTAATCAGGATAACCAAAATAGGCTTACGTCGCATATCCGACGTTTTAAGGATGATTACATTTTTGTGTGTGGATAAATTGTAAATTTCCATCAAACTATATATCTAATAAACATGTATCAGTATCGAAACAAGGACTACTGAGAAGATGATATTCTCACGGACTTATAGTCCACCATCAGTTATATCACGACTAATAGTCCACTAGTAGATGATATTCTCACGGACTTATTGTCCACCATCAGTTATATCACGACTAATAGTTCACTAGTAGATGATATTCTCACGGATTTATAGTCCACCATCAGTTATATCACGACTAATAGTACACTAGCAGATGATATTCTCACGGTCTTATAGTCCACCATCAGCTATATCACGACTAATAGTCCACTAGCAGATGATATTCTCACGCACTTATAGTCCACCATCAGTTATATCACGACTAATAGTCCACTAACAGATGATATTCTCACGCACCTATAGTCCACCATCAGTTATATCACGACTAATAGTCCACTAGCAGATGATATTCTCACCGACTTATAGTCCACTATCAGTTATATCACGACTAATAGTCCACTAGCAGATGATATTCTCACGGATTTATAGTCCAACATCAGTTATATCACGACTAATAGTCCACTAGCAGATGATATTCCCACGGATTTATAGTCCACCATCAGTTATATCACGACTAATAGTCCACTAGCAGATGATATTCTCACGGATTTATAGTCCACCATCAGTTATATCACGACTAATAGTCCACTAGCAGATGATATTCTCATGTACTTATAGTCCACCATCAGCTATATCACGACTAATAGTCCACTAGCAGATGATATTATCACAGACTTATAGTCCACCATCAGTTATATCACGACTAATAGTCCACTAGCAGATGATATTCTCACGGACTTATACTCCACCATCAGTTATATCAAGACTAATAGTCCAGTAGCAGATGATATTCTCACGAACTTATAGTCCACCATCAGTTATATCACGACTAATAGTCCACTAGCAGACGATATTCTCATGAACTTATAGTCCACCATCAGTTATATCACGATTAATAGTCCACCAACAGATGATATTCTCACGGACTAACAGTCCACCTGCAGATATTATTCTCACGGACTAATTCTCCACCAGCAGATTATATTCTCACGGACTAATAGTCCACCACCAGATGATATTCTCACGGACTAATAGTCCACCAGCAGATCATATTCTCATGAACTAATAGTCCACTAGCAGATTATATTCTCACGGACTAATAGTCCACCAGCAGATATTATTCTCACGGACTAATAGTCCACCAGCAGATTATTTTCTCACGACCAAATAGTCCACCAGCAGATATTATTCTCACGGACTAGTTCTCCAACAGCAGATTATATTCTCACCGACTAATAGTCCACCACCAGATGATATTCTCACGGACAAATAGTCCACCAGCAGATTATATTCTCATGAACGAAGTCCACCAGCAGATTATATTCTCACCGACTAATAGTCCACCAGCAAATATTATTCTCACGGACTAATTCTCCACCAACAGATGATATTCTCACGGATTAATAGTCCACCAACAGGTCATATTTTCACGGACTAATAGTCCGCCAACAGGTGATATTCTCACGGACTAATAGTCCACCAACAGATAATATTCTCACGGACTAATAGTCCACCACCAGATGATATTCTCACGGACTAATAGTCCACCACCAGATGATAATCTCACTGACTAATAGTCCACCAGCAAATTATATTCTCATGAACTAATAGTCCACCAGCAGATTATATTCTCACGGACTAATAGTCCACCAGCAGATATTATTCTCACGGACTAATAGTCCACCAGCAGATTATATTCTCACGACCTAATAGTCCACCAGCAGATATTATTCTCACGGACTAGTTCTCCAACAGCAGATTATATTCTCACCGACTAATAGTCCACCAGCAGATTATATTTTCATGAACTAATAGTCCACCAGCAGATTATATTCTCACGGAATAATAGTCCACCAGCAGATATTATTCTCATGACCTAATAGTCCACCAGCAGATTATATTCTCATGAACGAAGTCCACCAGCAAATTATATTCGCACCGACTAATAGTCCACCAGCAGATATTATTCTCACGAACTAATTCTCCACCAGCAGATTATATTCTCACGGACTAATAGCCCACCAACAGATGATATTCTCACGAACTAATAGTCCACCAACAGGTGATATTCTCACGGACTAGTAGTCCGCCAACAGGTGATATTCTCACGGACTAATAGTCTGCCAACAGGTGATATTCTCACGGACTAATAGTCCACCAACAGATAATATTCTCACGAACTAATAGTCCACCACCAGATGATATTCTCACGGAATAATAGTCCACCAACAGGTGATTTTCTCACGGACTAGTAGTTCGTCAACAGGTGATATTCTGACGGACTAATAGTCTGCCAACAGGTGATATTCTCACGGACTAATAGTCCACCAACAGGTGATATTCTCACGGACTAATAGTCCACCACCAGATGATATTCTCACGGACTAATAGTCCACCAACAGGTGATATTTTCACGGATTAATAGTCCACCAACAGGTAAAATTCTCACGGACTAATAGTCCACCAACAGGTGATATTCTCACGGACTAATAATCCGCCAACAGGTGATATTCGCACGAATTAATAGTCCACCAACAGGTGATATTCTCACGAACTAATAGTCCACCAAAAGGTGATATTCCCAGGGATTAATAGTCCGCCAACAGGTGATATTAACACGGATTTACAGTCCACCATCAGTTATATCACGACTAATAGTCCACTAGCAGATGATATTCTCACGGACTTATAGTCCACCATCAGTTATATCACGACTAATAGTCCACTAGCAAATGATATTCTCACGAACTTATTGTCCACCATCAGTTATATCACGACTAATAGTCCACCAGTAGATGATATTCTCACGGATGTATAGTCCACCATCAGTTATATCACGACTAATAGTCCACTAGCAGATGATATTCTCACGCACTTATAGTCCACCATCAGTTATATCACGACTAATAGTTCATTAGCAGATGATATTTTCACGGACTTATAGTCCACCATCAGTTATATCACGACTAATAGTCCACTAGCAGATGATATTCTCACAGACTTATAGTCCACCATCAGTTATATCACGACTAATAGTCCACTAGCAGATGATATTCTCACGGATTTATAGTCCACCATCAGTTATATCACGACTAATAGTCCACTATCAGATGATATTCTCACAGACTTATAGTCCACCATCAGTTATATCACGACTAATAGTCCACTAGCAGATGATATTCTCACGGACTTATAGTCCACCATCAGTTAAATCACGACTAATAGTCCACTAGTAGATGATATTCTCACGCACCTATAGTCCACCAATAGTTATATCACGACTAATAGTCCACCAACAGATGATATTCTCACGGATTTAAAATCCACTATCAGTTATATCACGACTAATGATCCACTAGCAGATGATATTCTCACAGACTTATAGTCCACCATCAGTTATATCACGACTAATAGTCCACTAGCAGATGATATTCTCACGTATTTACAGTCCACCATCAGTCATATCACGACTAATAGTCCACTAGAAGATGATATTCTCCCGGACTTATAATCCACCATCAGTTATATCACGACTAATAGTCCACTAGCAGATGATATTCGCACGGACTTATAGTCCACCATCAGTTAAATCACGACTAATAGTCCACTAGTAGATGATATTCTCACGCACCTATAGTCCACCAATAGTTATATCACGACTAATAGTCCACCAACAGATGATATTCTCACGGATTTAAAATCCACTATCAGTTATATCACGACTAATGATCCACTAGCAGATGATATTCTCACAGACTTATAGTCCACCATTAGTTATATCACGACTAATAGTCCACTAGAAGATGATATTCTCCCGGACTTATAGTCCACCATCAGTTATATCACGACTAATAGTCCACTAGCAGATGATATTCGCACGGACTTATAGTCCACCATCAGTTATATCACGACTAATAGCCCACTAGCGGACGATATTCTCATGTACTTATAGTCCACCATCAGTTATATCACAACTAATAGTCCACTAGCATATGATATTCTCACGTACTTATAGTCCACCATCAGTTATATCACGACTAATAGTCCACCAACAGATGATATTCTCACGGACTAATAGTCCACCAGCAGATTATATTCTCATGAACTAATAGTCTACCAGCAGATGATATTCTCACGGACTAATAGTATACCAGCAGATATTATTCTCATGAAATAATAGTCCATAAGCAGATTGTATTCTCATGAACTAATAGTCCACCAGCAGATTATATTCTCACGGACTAATTGTCCACCTACTGATATTATTCTCACGGACTAATAGTTCACCAGCAGATTATATTCTCACGGACTAATAGTCCACCAGAAGATATTATTCTCACGGACTAATTCTTCACCAACAGATTATATTCTCACGGACTAATAATCCACCACCAGATGATAATCTCACTGTCTAATAGTCCACCAGAAAATTATATTCTCATGAACTAATAGTCCACCAGCAGATTATATTCTCACGGACTAATAGTCCACCAGCAGATATTATTCTCACGGACTAATAGTCCACCAGCAGATTATATTCTCACGACCTAATAGTCCACCAGAAGATATTATTCTCACGGACTAGTTCTCCAACAGCAGATTATATTCTCACCGACTAATAGTCCACCACCAGATGATATTCTCACGGACAAATAATAGTCCACCAGCAGATTATATTCTCATGAACTAATAGTCCACCAGCAGATTATATTCTCACGGAATAATAGTCCACCAGCAGATATTATTCTCATGACCTAATAGTCCACCAGCAGATTATATTCTCATGAACGAAGTCTACCAGCAGATTATATTCTCACCGATTAATAGTCCACCAACAGATGATATTCTCACGGACTAGTAGTCCGCCAATAGGTGATATTCTCACGGATTAATAGTCTGCCAACAGGTGATATTCTCACGGACTAATAGTCCACCAACAGATAATATTCTCACGGACTAATAGTCCACCACCAGATGATATTCTCACGGACTAATAGTCCACCAACAGGTGATATTCTCACGGATTAATAGTCCACCAGCAGGTGATATTCTCACGGACTAATAATCCGCCAACAGGTGATGTTCGCACGGACTATTAGTCCACCAACAGGTGATATTTTCACGAATTAATATTCTTCCAAAAGGTGATATTCCCATGGATTAATAGTCCGCCAACAGGTGATATTCTCACGGACTTACAGTACACCATCAGTTATATCACGACTAATATTTCACTAGCAGATGATATTCTCACGGACTTATAGTCCACCATCAGTTATATCACGACTAATAATCCACTAGCAGATGATATTCTCACGGACTTATACTCCACCATCAGTTATATCAGAACTAATAGTCCACTAGCAGATGATATTCTCACGGACTTATAGTCCACCATCAGTTATATCACGACTAATAGTCCACTAGTAGATGATATTCTCACGGATGTATTGTCCACCATCAGTTATATCACGTCTAATAGTCCACTAGCAGATGATATTCTCACGGACTTATACTCCACCATCAGTTATATCACGACTAATAGTCCACTAGCAGATGATATTCTCACCGACTTATAGTCCACCATCAGTTATATCACGACTAATAGTCCACTAGCAGATGATATTCTCACGGATTTATACTCCACCATCAGTTATATCACGACTAATAGTCCACTAGCAGATGGTATTCTCACGCGCTTATAGTCCACCATCAGTTATATCACGACTAATAGTTCATTAGCAGATGATATTTTCACGGACTTATAGTCCACCATCAGTTATATCACGACTAATAGTCCACTAGCAGATGATATTCTCACAGACTTATAGTCCACCATCAGTTATATCACGACTAATAGTCCACTAGCAGATGATATTCTCACGGATTTATAGTCCACCATCAGTTATATCACGACTAATAGTCCACTAGCAGATGATATTCTCACGGACTTATAGTCCACCATCAGTTATATCACGACTAATAGTCCACTAGCAGATGATATTCTGACGGACTTATTGTCCACCATCAGTTATATCACGACTAATAGTCCACTAACAGATGATATTCTCATGTACTTATAGTCCACCATCAGTTATATCACGACTAATAGTCCACTAGCAGATGATATTCTCATGTACTTATAGTCCACATTCAGTTATATCACGACTAATAGTCCACTAGCATATGATATTCTCACGGACTTATAGTCCACCATCAGCTATATCACAACTAATAGTCCACCAACAGATGATATTCTCACGAATTAATAGTCCACCAAAAGGTGATATTCGCACGGATTAATAGTCCGCCAACAGTTGATATTCACACGGATTTACAGTCCACCATCAGTTATATCACGACTAATAGTCCACTAGCAGATGATATTCTCACGGATGTATAGTCCACCATCAGTTATATCACAACTAATAGTCCACTAGCAGATGATATTCTCACGGACTTATACTCCATCATCAGTTATATCACGACTAATAGTCCACTAGCAGATGATATTCTCACGGACTTATAGTCCACCATCAGTTATATCACGACTAATAGTCCACTAGCAGATGATATTCTCACGCACTTATAGTCCACCATCATTTATATCACGACTAATAATTCACAGCAGATGATATTCTCACGGACTTATACTCCATCATCAGTTATATCACGACTAATAGTCCACTAGCAGATGATATTCTCACGGACTTATAGTCCACCATCAGTTATATCACGACTAATAGTCCACTAGCAGATGATATTCTCACGCACTTATAGTCCACCATCATTTATATCACGACTAATAGTTCAGAGCAGATGATATTCTCACGGACTTATACTCCATCATCAGTTATATCACGACTAATAGTCCACTAGCAGATGATATTCTCACGGACTTATAGTCCACCATCAGTTATATCACGACTAATAGTCCACTAGCAGATGATATTCTCACGCACTTATAGTCCACCATCATTTATATCACGACTAATAGTTCACAGCAGATGATATTTTCACGGACTTATAGTCCACCATCAGTTATATCACGATTAATAGTCCACTATCAGATGATATTCTCACAGACTTATAGTCCACCATCAGTTATATCACGACTAATAGTCCACTAGCAGATGGTATTCTCACGGACTTATAGTCCACCATCAGTTATATCACGACTAATAGTCCACTAGCAGATGATATTCTCACGCACTTATAGTCCACCAATAGTTATATCACGACTAATAGTCCACCAACAGATGATATTCGCACGGATTTAAAATCCACCATCAGTTATATCACGACTAATAATCCACTAGAAGATGATATTCGCACGGACTTATAGTCCACCATCAGTTATATCACGACTAATAGTCCACTAGCAGATGATATTCTCACGGACTTATAGTCCACCATCAGTTATATCACGACTAATAGTCCACCAATAGATGATATTCTCACGGACTAATAGTCCACCAGCAGATTATATTCTCATGAACTAATAGTCTACCAGCAGATGATATTCTCACGGATTAATAGTCCACCAGCAGATATTATTCTCATGAACTAATAGTCCATAAGCAGATTGTATTCTCATGAACTAATAGTCCACCAGCAGATTATATTCTCACGGACTAATTGTCCACCAACTGATATTATTCTCACGGACTAATAGTTCACCAGCAGATTATATTCTCACGGACTAATAGTCCACCAGAAGATATTATTCTCACGGACTAATTCTCCACCAACAGATTATATTCTCACGGACTAATAGTCCACCACCAGATGATAATCTCACTGACTAATAGTCCACCAGCAAATTATATTATCATGAACTAATAGTCCACCAGCAGATTATATTCTCACGGACTAATAGTCCACCAGCAGATATTATTCTCACGGACTAGTAGTCCACCAGCAGATTATATTCTCACGACCTAATAGTCCACCCGCAGATATTATTCTCACCGACTAGTTCTCCAACAGCAGATTATATTCTCACCGACTAATAGTCCACCACCAGATGATATTCTCACGGACAAATAATAGTCTACCAGCAGATTATATTCTCATGAACGAAGTCCACCAGCAGATTATATTCTCAACGATTAATAGTCCACCAGCAGATATTATTCTCACGGACTAATTCTCCACCAGCAGATTATATTCTCACGGACTGATAGCCCACCAACAGATGATATTCTCACGGACTAATAGTCCACCAACAGATGATATTCTCACGGACTAGTAGTCCGCCAACTGGTGATATTCTCACGGACTAATAGTCTGCCAACAGGTGATATTCTCACGGACTAATAGTCCACCAACAGATAATATTCTCACGGACTAATAGTCCACCACCAGATGATATTCTCACGGATTAATAGTCCACCAACAGGTGATATTCTCACGGACTAATAGTCCACCAACAGGTGATATTCTCACGGACTAATAATCCGCCAACAGGTGATATTCGCACGGACTATTAGTCCACCAACAGGTGATATTTTCACGAACTAATAGTCTTCCAAAAGGTGATATTCCCATGGATTAATAGTCCGCCAACAGGTGATATTCTCACGGACTTACAGTCCACCATCAGTTATATCACGACTAAAAGTCCACTAGCAGATGATATTCTCACGGACTTATACTCCACCATCAGTTATATCACGACTAATAGTCCACTAGCAGATGATATTCTCATGGACTTATAGTCCACCATCAGTTATATCACGACTAATAGTCCACTAGTAGATGATATTCTCACGGATGTATTGTCCACCATCAGTTATATCACGTCTACTAGTCCACTAGGAGATGATATTCTCACGGACTTATACTCCACCATCAGTTATATCACGACTAATAGTCCACTAGCAGATGATATTCTCACGGACTTATAGTCCACCATCAGTTATATCACGACTAATAGTCCACTAGCAGATGATATTCTTACGGACTTATACTCCACCATCAGTTTTATCACGACTAATAGTCCACTAGCAGATGATATTCTCACGCACTTATAGTCCAGCATCAGTTATATCACGACTAATAGTTCATTAGCAGATGATATTCTCACGGATTTATAGTCCACCATCAGTTATATCACGACTAATAGTCCACTAGAAGATGATATTCTCACGGACTTATAGTCCACCATCAGTTATATCACGACTAATAGTCCACCAGCAGATGATATTCTCATGTACTTATAGTCCACCATCAGTTATATTACGACTAATAGTCCACTAGCATATGATATTCTCACGAACTTATAGTCCACCATCAGCTATATCACGACTAATAGTCCACCAACAGATGATATTCTCACGGACTAATAGTCCACCAGCAGATTATATTCTGATGAATTAATAGTCCACCAGCAGATTATATTCTCATGGACTAGTTCTCCAACAGCAGATTATATTCTCACCGACTAATATTCCACCACCAGATGATATTCTCACGGACAAATAGTCCACCAGCAGATTATATTCTAATGATCTAATAGTCCACCAGCAGATTATATTCTCACGGACTAATAGTCCACCAGCAAATATTATTCTCACGAGCTAATAGTCCACCAGCAGATTATATTCTCATGAAAGAAGTCCACCAGCAGCTTATATTCTCACTCACTAATAGTCCACCAGCAGATATTATTCTCATGGACTAATTCTCCACCAGCAGATGATATTCTCACGGAATAATAGTCCATCAACAGGTCATATTCTCACGGACTAGTAGTCCGTCAACAGGTGATATTCTCACGGACTAATAGTCTGCCAACAGGTGATATTCTCACTGACTAATAGTCCACCAACAGATAATATTCTCACGGACTAATAGTCCACCACCAGATGATTTTCTCACGGACTAATAGTCGACCAACAGGTGATATTCTCACGTATTAATAGTCCACCAACAGGTGATATTCTCACGGACTAATAGTCCACCAACAGGTGATATTCTCACGGACTAATAATCCGCCAACAGGTGATATTCTCACGGACTAATAGTCCACCAACAGGTGATATTCTCACGAACTAATAGACCACCAAAAGGTGATATTCTCACGGATTAATAGTCCGCCAATAGGTGATATTCTCACGGACTAATAGTCCACCACCAGATGATATTGTAGCGGACTAATGGGAGATGCACCATAGAATAAAAACGTAGATATCTCATTTAGTGCTCAGATAGAATAAAAAGAAAACAATATAATATTAAGAATAATACGAAACATGTCATAGGTGAACTGATGTCGAACAGCATAACATTACACACCTTGATAGAAAGTATATTTTGTCATCAGATAGCTTTACGTTCTTACGTTATGTGTTCCGTGTTGTGATGTCCGCTACGGTTTCCGCATAAAAAGCGATGTTCGATTCGTCTTTACCTCCAGTTGTTTGTATGATAGCTCATGTCTTATATCTGTTATTTGTGTTTGTTTGCGCATAGCAGTGTCCAACACATATTATGTTGTTTCTTTGTTTGGTTTGTTTTCATTTTGTGTCTCGTGTGCCCAATGCTACCAGTATCTCTGGATTGTCCATTCTTGATTGCCCCTTCGGTTTTCTAACGTTTATTTGACACGTCTTTAAAATAGAACTAACATGACAACATACAATTACTAAACAAAGCTTCAGCAAGCCGAAGCGAGAAGAGCAAGTACATCTTATTTTCGAAATAGATAAATGGGCAAAATGACTTTCGGCCACAATCAAATTAAACAACACACAATTTGAAATGCATTTGCCACGCATATCATAAATTGATAAACAACCTGAAATATATTGGAACGCTTTATATTGTTCTCGTCATTTCATTGCGGTTATGGATATGGTTATGGTGTTTAACGCCTCTCTCAACAATGTTTCAGTTATATCATGGCGGTCAGTTTTATTGATGGAGGAAACAGGAGTACCCGGAGAAAATCGCCGACCTGCCGTAAGTCCCGGAGAAAACCATCGACCTGCCGGAAGTCATTGACAAACCACCGACCTGCCGCACGTCATTGACAAACCACCGACCTGCCGCAAGTCATTGACAAACCACAGACCTGCCGCAAGTCATTGACAAACCATCGACCTGCCGCAAGTCATTGACAAATTGTTGAAGAGTAATTGATATTCAGTCTGTTAAATGTATCAGTTATTTTGTTATTGCTCTAAGACGAATTGTCTATAATCAAAAGATTTTACATAGTTAACTACTAATTAACTACAAACATGCACTGATCATGTTATTGTACTGTCATTGCTTATGTTGTCATTCATTATTGTAAGAGTGTGTAGTCGTTTTGAATGGAAGCGAATCTGTGTTTGTGTAGTCGTTTTGAATGGAAGCGAATCTGTGTTTGTGTAGTCGTCTTGAATGGAAGCGAATCAGTGTTTGTGTAGTCGTCTTGAATGGAAGCGAATCTGTGTTTGTGTAGTCGTCTTGAATGGAAGCGAATCTGTGTTTGTGTAGTCGTCTTGAATGGAAGCGAATCTTTGTTTGTGTAGTCGTCTTGAATGGAAGCGAATCTGTGTTTGTGTAGTCGTCTTGAATGGAAGCGAATCAGTGTTTGTGTAGTCGTTGTGAATGGAAGCGAATCTGTGTTTGTGTAGTCGTTTTGAATGGAAGCGAATCTTTGTTTGTGTAGTCGTTTTGAATGGAAGCGAATCTGTGTTTGTGTAGTCGTCTTGAATGGAAGCGAATCTGTGTTTGTGTAGTCGTTTTGAATGGAAGCGAATCTGTGTTTGTGTAGTCGTCTTGAATGGAAGCGAATCTGTGTTTGTGTAGTCGTCTTGAATGGAAGCGAATCTGTGTTTGTGTAGTCGTTTTGAATGGAAGCGAATCTTTGTTTGTGTAGTCGTTTTGAATGGAAGCGAATCTGTGTTTGTGTAGTCGTCTTGAATGGAAGCGAATCAGTGTTTGTGTAGTCGTTTTGAATGGAAGCGAATCTGTGTTTGTGTAGTCGTCTTGAATGGAAGCGAATCAGTGTTTGTGTAGTCGTCTTGAGAGGAAGCGAATCTGTGTTTGTGTAGTCGTCTTGAATGGAAGCGAATCTGTGTTTGTGTAGTCGTTTTGAATGGAAGCGAACCTGTGTTTGTGTAGTCGTTGTGAATGGAAGCGAATCTGTGTTTGTGTAGTCGTTTTGAATGGAAGCGAATCTGTGTTTGTGTAGTCGTTTTGAATGGAAGCGAATCTTTGTTTGTGTAGTCGTTTTGAATGAAAGCGAATCTGTGTTTGTGTAGTCGTCTTGAATGGAAGCGAATCAGTGTTTGTGTAGTCGTTTTGAAAGGAAGCGAATCTGTGTTTGTGTAGTCGTCTTGAATGGAAGCGAATCAGTGTTTGTGTAGTCGTCTTGAGAGGAAACGAATCTGTGTTTGTGTAGTCGTCTTGAATGGAAGCGAATCTGTGTTTGGGTAGTCGTCTTGAATGGAAGCGAATCTGTGTTTGTGTAGTCGTCTTGAATGGAAGCGAATCTGTGTTTGTGCAGTAGTTTTGAATGGAAGAGAATCTGTGTTTGTGCAGTAGTTTTGAATGGAAGCGAATCTGTGTTTGTGTAGTCGTCTTGAATGGAAGCGAATCTGTGTTTGTGCAGTAGTTTTGAATGGAAGCGAATCTGTGTTTGTGTAGTAGTTGTGAATGGAAGCGAATCTGTGTTTGTGTAGTAGTTGTGAATGGAAGCGAATCTGTGTTTGTGTAGTCGTCTTGAATGGAAGCGAATCTGTGTTTGTGTAGTCGTTTTGAATGGAAGCGAATCTTTGTTTGTGTAGTCGTTTTGAATGGAAGCGAATCTGTGTTTGTGTAGTCGTTGTGAATGGAAGCGAATCTGTGTTTGTGTAGTCGTTGTGAATGGAAGCGAATCTGTGTTTGTGTAGTAGTTTTGAATGGAAGCGAATCTGTGTTTGTGTAGTCGTTTTGAATGGAAGCGAATCTGTGTTTGTGTAGTCGTCTTGAATGGAAGCGAATCTGTGTTTGTGTAGTCGTTTTGAATGGAAGCGAATCTGTGTTTGTGTAGTAGTTTTGAATGGAAGCGAATCTGTGTTTGTGTAGTCGTTGTGAATGGAAGCGAATCTGTGTTTGTGTAGTCGTCTTGAATGGAAGCGAATCTGTGTTTGTGTAGTCGTTTTGAATGGAAGCGAATCTGTGTTTGTGTAGTCGTCTTGAATGGAAGCGAATCTTTGTTTGTGTAGTCGTTTTGAATGGAAGCGAATCTGTGTTTGTGTAGTCGTCTTGAATGGAAGCGAATCTGTGTTTGTGTAGTCGTCTTGAGAGGAAGCGAATCTGTGTTTGTGTAGTCGTTGTGAATGGAAGCGAATCTGTGTTTGTGCAGTAGTTTTGAATGGAAGCGAATCTTTGTTTGTGTAGTCGTTTTGAATGGAAGTGAATCTGTGTTTGTGTAGTAGTTTTGAATGGAAGCGAATCTTTGTTTGTGTAGTCGTTTTGAATGGAAGCGAATCTGTGTTTGTGTAGTCGTTGTGAATGGAAGCGAATCTGTGTTTTTGCAGTAGTTTTGAATGGAAGCGAATCTTTGTTTGTGTAGTCGTTTTGAATGGAAGCGAATCTGTGTTTGTGTAGTCGTTGTGAATGGAAGCGAATCTGTGTTTGTGCAGTAGTTTTGAATGGAAGCGAATCTTTGTTTGTGTAGTCGTTTTGAATGGAAGCGAATCTGTGTTTGTGTAGTCGTCTTGAATGGAAGCGAATCTGTGTTTGTGTAGTCGTCTTGAATGGAAGCGAATCTGTGTTTGTGTAGTCGTCTTGAATGGAAGCGAATCTGTGTTTGTGCAGTAGTTTTGAATGGAAGAGAATCTGTGTTTGTGCAGTAGTTTTGAATGGAAGCGAATGTGTGTTTGTGTAGTCGTTTTGAATGGAAGCGAATCTTTGTTTGTGTAGTCGTTTTGAATGAAAGCGAATCTGTGTTTGTGTAGTCGTCTTGAATGGAAGCGAATCAGTGTTTGTGTAGTCGTTTTGAAAGGAAGCGAATCTGTGTTTGTGTAGTCGTCTTGAATGGAAGCGAATCAGTGTTTGTGTAGTCGTCTTGAGAGGAAACGAATCTGTGTTTGTGTAGTCGTCTTGAATGGAAGCGAATCTGTGTTTGTGTAGTCGTCTTGAATGGAAGCGAATCTGTGTTTGTGCAGTAGTTTTGAATGGAAGAGAATCTGTGTTTGTGCAGTAGTTTTGAATGGAAGCGAATCTGTGTTTGTGTAGTCGTCTTAAATGGAAGCGAATCTGTGTTTGTGCAGTAGTTTTGAATGGAAGCGAATCTGTGTTTGTGTAGTAGTTGTGAATGGAAGCGAATCTGTGTTTGTGTAGTAGTTGTGAATGGAAGCGAATCTGTGTTTGTGTAGTCGTCTTGAATGGAAGCGAATCTGTGTTTGTGTAGTCGTTTTGAATGGAAGCGAATCTTTGTTTGTGTAGTCGTTTTGAATGGAAGCGAATCTGTGTTTGTGTAGTCGTTGTGAATGGAAGCGAATCTGTGTGTGTGTAATCGTTGTGAATGGAAGCGAATCTGTGTTTGTGTAGTAGTTTTGAATGGAAGCGAATCTGTGTTTGTGTAGTCGTTTTGAATGGAAGCGAATCTGTGTTTGTGTAGTCGTCTTGAATGGAAGCGAATCTGTGTTTGTGTAGTCGTTTTGAATGGAAGCGAATCTGTGTTTGTGTAGTCGTTTTGAATGGAAGCGAATCTGTGTTTGTGTAGTCGTTGTGAATGGAAGCGAATCTGTGTTTGTGTAGTCGTCTTGAATGGAAGCGAATCTGTGTTTGTGTAGTCGTTTTGAATGGAAGCGAATCTGTGTTTGTGTAGTCGTCTTGAATGGAAGCGAATCTTTGTTTGTGTAGTCGTTTTGAATGGAAGCGAATCTGTGTTTGTGTAGTCGTCTTGAATGGAAGCGAATCTGTGTTTGTGTAGTCGTCTTGAGAGGAAGCGAATCTGTGTTTGTGTAGTCGTTGTGAATGGAAGCGAATCTGTGTTTGTGCAGTAGTTTTGAATGGAAGCGAATCTTTGTTTGTGTAGTCGTTTTGAATGGAAGCGAATCTGTGTTTGTGTAGTAGTTTTGAATGGAAGCGAATCTTTGTTTGTGTAGTCGTTTTGAATGGAAGCGAATCTGTGTTTGTGTAGTCGTTGTGAATGGAAGCGAATCTGTGTTTGTGCAGTAGTTTTGAATGGAAGCGAATCTTTGTTTGTGTAGTCGTTTTGAATGGAAGCGAATCTGTGTTTGTGTAGTCGTTTTGAATGGAAGCGAATCTTTGTTTGTGTAGTCGTTTTGAATGGACGCGAATCTGTGTTTGTGTAGTCGTTTTGAATGGAAGCGAATCTGTGTTTGTGTAGTCGTTTTGAACGGAAGCGAATCTGTGTTTGTGTAGTCGTTGTGAATGGAAGCGAATCTTTGTTTGTGTAGTCGTTTTGAATGGAAGCGAATCTGTGTTTGTGTAGTCGTTGTGAATGGAAGCGAATCTTTGTTTGTGTAGTCGTTTTGAATGGAAGCGAATCTGTGTTTGTGTAGTCGTTTTGAATGGAAGCGAATCTGTGTTTGTGTAGTCGTTGTGAATGGAAGCGAATCTTTGTTTGTGTAGTCGTTTTGAATGGAAGCGAATCTGTGTTTGTGTAGTCGTCTTGAATGGAAGCGAATCTGTGTTTGTGCAGTAGTTTTGAATGGAAGCGAATCTGTGTTTGTGTAGTCGTTTTGAATGGAAGCGAATCTGTGTTTGTGTAGTCGTTTTGAATGGAAGCGAATCTGTGTTTGTGTAGTCGTTTTGAATGGAAGCGAATCTGTGTTTGTGTAGTCGTTTTGAATGGAAGCGAATCTTTGTTTGTGTAGTCGTTTTGAATGGAAGCGAATCTGTGTTTGTGTAGTCGTCTTGAATGGAAGCGAATCAGTGTTTGTGTAGTCGTTTTGAATGGAAGCGAATCTGTGTTTGTGTAGTCGTCTTGAATGGAAGCGAATCAGTGTTTGTGTAGTCGTCTTGAGAGGAAGCGAATCTGTGTTTGTGTAGTCGTCTTGAATGGAAGCGAATCTGTGTTTGTGTAGTCGCTTTGAATGGAAGCGAACCTGTGTTTGTGTAGTCGTTGTGAATGGAAGCGAATCTGTGTTTGTGTAGTCGTTTTGAATGGAAGCGAATCTGTGTTTGTGTAGTCGTTTTGAATGGAAGCGAATCTTTGTTTGTGTAGTCGTTTTGAATGAAAGCGAATCTGTGTTTGTGTAGTCGTCTTCAATGGAAGCGAATCAGTGTTTGTGTAGTCGTCTTGAAAGGAAACGAATCTGTGTTTGTGTAGTCGTCTTGAATGGAAGCGAATCTGTGTTTGTGTAGTCGTCTTGAATGGAAGCGAATCTGTGTTTGTGTAGTCGTCTTGAATGGAAGCGAATCTGTGTTTGTGCAGTAGTTTTGAATGGAAGAGAATCTGTGTTTGTGCAGTAGTTTTGAATGGAAGCGAATCTGTGTTTGTGTAGTCGTTTTGAATGGAAGCGAATCTTTGTTTGTGTAGTCGTTTTGAATGAAAGCGAATCTGTGTTTGTGTAGTCGTCTTGAATGGAAGCGAATCAGTGTTTGTGTAGTCGTTTTGAAAGGAAGCGAATCTGTGTTTGTGTAGTCGTCTTGAATGGAAGCGAATCAGTGTTTGTGTAGTCGTCTTGAGAGGAAACGAATCTGTGTTTGTGTAGTCGTCTTGAATGGAAGCGAATCTGTGTTTGGGTAGTCGTCTTGAATGGAAGCGAATCTGTGTTTGTGTAGTCGTTTTGAATGGAAGCGAATCTGTGTTTGTGTAGTCATCTTGAATGGAAGCGAATCTTTGTTTGTGTAGTCGTTTTGAATGGAAGCGAATCTGTGTTTGTGTAGTCGTCTTGAATGGAAGCGAATCTGTGTTTGTGTAGTCGTTTTGAATGGAAGCGAATCTGTGTTTGTGTAGTCATCTTGAATGGAAGCGAATCTTTGTTTGTGTAGTCGTTTTGAATGGAAGCGAATCTGTGTTTGTGTAGTCGTCTTGAATGGAAGCGAATCTGTGTTTGTGTAGTCGTCTTGAGAGGAAGCGAATCTGTGTTTGTGTAGTCGTTGTGAATGGAAGCGAATCTGTGTTTGTGCAGTAGTTTTGAATGGAAGCGAATCTTTGTTTGTGTAGTCGTTTTGAATGGAAGCGAATCTGTGTTTGTGTAGTCGTTGTGAATGGAAGCGAATCTGTGTTTTTGCAGTAGTTTTGAATGGAAGCAAATCTTTGTTTGTGTAGTCGTTTTGAATGGAAGCGAATCTGTGTTTGTGTAGTCGTTGTGAATGGAAGCGAATCTGTGTTTGTGCAGTAGTTTTGAATGGAAGCGAATCTTTGTTTGTGTAGTCGTTTTGAATGGAAGCGAATCTGTGTTTGTGTAGTAGTTTTGAATGGAAGCGAATCTTTGTTTGTGTAGTCGTTTTGAATGGACGCGAATCTGTGTTTGTGTAGTCGTTTTGAATGGAAGCGAATCTGTGTTTGTGTAGTCGTTTTGAATGGAAGCGAATCTGTGTTTGTGTAGTCGTTGTGAATGGAAGCGAATCTTTGTTTGTGTAGTCGTTTTGAATGGAAGCGAATCTGTGTTTGTGTAGTCGTTGTGAATGGAAGCGAATCTTTGTTTGTGTAGTCGTTTTGAATGGAAGCGAATCTGTGTTTGTGTAGTCGTTTTGAATGGAAGCGAATCTGTGTTTGTGTAGTCGTTGTGAATGGAAGCGAATCTTTGTTTGTGTAGTCGTTTTGAATGGAAGCGAATCTGTGTTTGTGTAGTCGTCTTGAATGGAAGCGAATCTGTGTTTGTGCAGTAGTTTTGAATGGAAGCGAATCTGTGTTTGTGTAGTCGTTTTGAATGGAAGCGAATCTGTGTTTGTGTAGTCGTTTTGAATGGAAGCGAATCTGTGTTTGTGTAGTCGTTTTGAATGGAAGCGAATCTGTGTTTGTGTAGTCGTTTTGAATGGAAGCGAATCTTTGTTTGTGTAGTCGTTTTGAATGGAAGCGAATCTGTGTTTGTGTAGTCGTTGTGAATGGAAGCGAATCTGTGTTTGTGTAGTCGTTGTGAATGGAAGCGAATCTGTGTTTGTGTAGTAGTTTTGAATGGAAGCGAATCTGTGTTTGTGTAGTCGTTTTGAATGGAAGCGAATCTGTGTTTGTGTAGTCGTCTTGAGAGGAAGCGAATCTGTGTTTGTGTAGTCGTTGTGAATGGAAGCGAATCTGTGTTTGTGCAGTAGTTTTGAATGGAAGCGAATCTTTGTTTGTGTAGTCGTTTTGAATGGAAGCGAATCTGTGTTTGTGTAGTAGTTTTGAATGGAAGCGAATCTTTGTTTGTGTAGTCGTTTTGAATGGAAGCGAATCTGTGTTTGTGTAGTCGTTGTGAATGGAAGCGAATCTGTGTTTTTGCAGTAGTTTTGAATGGAAGCGAATCTTTGTTTGTGTAGTCGTTTTGAATGGAAGCGAATCTGTGTTTGTGTAGTCGTTTTGAATGGAAGCGAATCTGTGTTTGTGCAGTAGTTTTGAATGGAAGCGAATCTTTGTTTGTGTAGTCGTTTTGAATGGAAGCGAATCTGTGTTTGTGTAGTAGTTTTGAATGGAAGCGAATCTTTGTTTGTGTAGTCGTTTTGAATGGACGCGAATCTGTGTTTGTGTAGTCGTTTTGAATGGAAGCGAATCTGTGTTTGTGTAGTCGTTTTGAATGGAAGCGAATCTGTGTTTGTGTAGTCGTTGTGAATGGAAGCGAATCTTTGTTTGTGTAGTCGTTTTGAATGGAAGCGAATCTGTGTTTGTGTAGTCGTTGTGAATGGAAGCGAATCTTTGTTTGTGTAGTCGTTTTGAATGGAAGCGAATCTGTGTTTGTGTAGTCGTTGTGAATGGAAGCGAATCTGTGTTTGTGTAGTCGTTGTGAATGGAAGCGAATCTTTGTTTGTGTAGTCGTTTTGAATGGAAGCGAATCTGTGTTTGTGTAGTCGTCTTGAATGGAAGCGAATCTGTGTTTGTGCAGTAGTTTTGAATGGAAGCGAATCTGTGTTTGTGTAGTCGTTTTGAATGGAAGCGAATCTGTGTTTGTGTAGTCGTTTTGAATGGAAGCGAATCTGTGTTTGTGTAGTCGTTTTGAATGGAAGCGAATCTTTGTTTGTGTAGTCGTTTTGAATGGAAGCGAATCTGTGTTTGTGTAGTCGTCTTGAATGGAAGCGAATCAGTGTTTGTGTAGTCGTTTTGAATGGAAGCGAATCTGTGTTTGTGTAGTCGTCTTGAATGGAAGCGAATCAGTGTTTGTGTAGTCGTCTTGAGAGGAAGCGAATCTGTGTTTGTGTAGTCGTCTTGAATGGAAGCGAATCTGTGTTTGTGTAGTCGTTTTGAATGGAAGCGAACCTGTGTTTGTGTAGTCGTTGTGAATGGAAGCGAATCTGTGTTTGTGTAGTCGTTTTGAATGGAAGCGAATCTGTGTTTGTGTAGTCGTTTTGAATGGAAGCGAATCTTTGTTTGTGTAGTCGTTTTGAATGGAAGCGAATCTGTGTTTGTGTAGTCGTCTTGAATGGAAGCGAATCAGTGTTTGTGTAGTCGTTTTGAATGGAAGCGAATCTGTGTTTGTGTAGTCGTCTTGAATGGAAGCGAATCAGTGTTTGTGTAGTCGTCTTGAGAGGAAACGAATCTGTGTTTGTGTAGTCGTCTTGAATGGAAGCGAATCTGTGTTTGTGTAGTCGTCTTGAATGGAAGCGAATCTGTGTTTGTGTAGTCGTCTTGAATGGAAGCGAATCTGTGTTTGTGCAGTAGTTTTGAATGGAAGAGAATCTGTGTTTGTGCAGTAGTTTTGAATGGAAGCGAATCTGTGTTTGTGTAGTCGTTTTGAATGGAAGCGAATCTTTGTTTGTGTAGTCGTTTTGAATGAAAGCGAATCTGTGTTTGTGTAGTCGTCTTGAATGGAAGCGAATCAGTGTTTGTGTAGTCGTCTTGAGAGGAAACGAATCTGTGTTTGTGTAGTCGTCTTGAATGGAAGCGAATCAGTGTTTGGGTAGTCGTCTTGAATGGAAGCGAATCTGTGTTTGTGTAGTCGTCTTGAATGGAAGCGAATCTGTGTTTGTGCAGTAGTTTTGAATGGAAGAGAATCTGTGTTTGTGCAGTAGTTTTGAATGGAAGCGAATCTGTGTTTGTGTAGTCGTCTTGAATGGAAGCGAATCTTTGTTTGTGCAGTAGTTTTGAATGGAAGCGAATCTGTGTTTGTGTAGTAGTTGTGAATGGAAGCGAATCTGTGTTTGTGTAGTAGTTGTGAATGGAAGCGAATCTGTGTTTGTGTAGTCGTCTTGAATGGAAGCGAATCTGTGTTTGTGTAGTCGTTTTGAATGGAAGCGAATCTTTGTTTGTGTAGTCGTTTTGAATGGAAGCGAATCTGTGTTTGTGTAGTCGTTGTGAATGGAAGCGAATCTGTGTTTGTGTAGTCGTTGTGAATGGAAGCGAATCTGTGTTTGTGTAGTAGTTTTGAATGGAAGCGAATCTGTGTTTGTGTAGTCGTCTTGAATGGAAGCGAATCTGTGTTTGTGTAGTCGTCTTGAATGGAAGCGAATCTGTGTATGTGTAGTCGTTTTGAATGGAAGCGAATCTGTGTTTGTGTAGTCGTTTTGAATGGAAGCGAATCTGTGTTTGTGTAGTCGTTGTGAATGGAAGCGAATCTGTGTTTGTGTAGTCGTCTTGAATGGAAGCGAATCTGTGTTTGTGTAGTCGTTTTGAATGGAAGCGAATCTGTGTTTGTGTAGTCGTCTTGAATGGAAGCGAATCTGTGTTTGTGTAGTCGTCTTGAGAGGAAGCGAATCTGTGTTTGTGTAGTCGTTGTGAATGGAAGCGAATCTGTGTTTGTGCAGTAGTTTTGAATGGAAGCGAATCTTTGTTTGTGTAGTCGTTTTGAATGAAAGCGAATCTGTGTTTGTGTAGTCGTCTTGAATGGAAGCGAATCAGTGTTTGTGTAGTCGTCTTGAGAGGAAACGAATCTGTGTTTGTGTAGTCGTCTTGAATGGAAGCGAATCAGTGTTTGGGTAGTCGTCTTGAATGGAAGCGAATCTGTGTTTGTGTAGTCGTCTTGAATGGAAGCGAATCTGTGTTTGTGCAGTTGTTTTGAATGGAAGAGAATCTGTGTTTGTGCAGTAGTTTTGAATGGAAGCGAATCTGTGTTTGTGTAGTCGTCTTGAATGGAAGCGAATCTTTGTTTGTGCAGTAGTTTTGAATGGAAGCGAATCTGTGTTTGTGTAGTAGTTGTGAATGGAAGCGAATCTGTGTTTGTGTAGTAGTTGTGAATGGAAGCGAATCTGTGTTTGTGTAGTCGTCTTGAATGGAAGCGAATCTGTGTTTGTGTAGTCGTTTTGAATGGAAGCGAATCTTTGTTTGTGTAGTCGTTTTGAATGGAAGCGAATCTGTGTTTGTGTAGTCGTTGTGAATGGAAGCGAATCTGTGTTTGTGTAGTCGTTGTGAATGGAAGCGAATCTGTGTTTGTGTAGTAGTTTTGAATGGAAGCGAATCTGTGTTTGTGTAGTCGTCTTGAATGGAAGCGAATCTGTGTTTGTGTAGTCGTCTTGAATGGAAGCGAATCTGTGTATGTGTAGTCGTTTTGAATGGAAGCGAATCTGTGTTTGTGTAGTCGTTTTGAATGGAAGCGAATCTGTGTTTGTGTAGTCGTTGTGAATGGAAGCGAATCTGTGTTTGTGTAGTCGTCTTGAATGGAAGCGAATCTGTGTTTGTGTAGTCGTTTTGAATGGAAGCGAATCTGTGTTTGTGTAGTCGTCTTGAATGGAAGCGAATCTGTGTTTGTGTAGTCGTCTTGAGAGGAAGCGAATCTGTGTTTGTGTAGTCGTTGTGAATGGAAGCGAATCTGTGTTTGTGCAGTAGTTTTGAATGGAAGCGAATCTTTGTTTGTGTAGTCGTTTTGAATGGAAGCGAATCTGTGTTTGTGTAGTAGTTTTGAATGGAAGCGAATCTTTGTTTGTGTAGTCGTTTTGAATGGAAGCGAATCTGTGTTTGTGTAGTCGTCTTGAATGGAAGCGAATCTGTGTTTGTGTAGTCGTCTTGAGAGGAAGCGAATCTGTGTTTGTGTAGTCGTTGTGAATGGAAGCGAATCTGTGTTTGTGCAGTAGTTTTGAATGGAAGCGAATCTTTGTTTGTGTAGTCGTTTTGAATGGAAGCGAATCTGTGTTTGTGTAGTAGTTTTGAATGGAAGCGAATCTTTGTTTGTGTAGTCGTTTTGAATGGAAGCGAATCTGTGTTTGTGTAGTCGTTGTGAATGGAAGCGAATCTGTGTTTTTGCAGTAGTTTTGAATGGAAGCGAATCTTTGTTTGTGTAGTCGTTTTGAATGGAAGCGAATCTGTGTTTGTGTAGTCGTTGTGAATGAAAGCGAATCTGTGTTTGTGCAGTAGTTTTGAATGGAAGCGAATCTTTGTTTGTGTAGTCGTTTTGAATGGAAGCGAATCTGTGTTTGTGTAGTAGTTTTGAATGGAAGCGAATCTTTGTTTGTGTAGTCGTTTTGAATGGACGCGAATCTGTGTTTGTGTAGTCGTTTTGAATGGAAGCGAATCTGTGTTTGTGTAGTCGTTTTGAATGGAAGCGAATCTGTGTTTGTGTAGTCGTTGTGAATGGAAGCGAATCTTTGTTTGTGTAGTCGTTTTGAATGGAAGCGAATCTGTGTTTGTGTAGTCGTTGTGAATGGAAGCGAATCTTTGTTTGTGTAGTCGTTTTGAATGGAAGCGAATCTGTGTTTGTGTAGTCGTTTTGAATGGAAGCGAATCTGTGTTTGTGTAGTCGTCTTGAATGGAAGCGAATCAGTGTTTGTGTAGTCGTCTTGAGAGGAAACGAATCTGTGTTTGTGTAGTCGTCTTGAATGGAAGCGAATCTGTGTTTGCGTAGTCGTCTTGAATGGAAGCGAATCTGTGTTTGTGTAATCGTCTTGAATGGAAGCGAATCTGTGTTTGTGCAGTAGTTTTGAATGGAAGAGAATCTGTGTTTGTGCAGTAGTTTTGAATGGAAGCGAATCTGTGTTTGTGTAGTCGTTTTGAATGGAAGCGAATCTTTGTTTGTGTAGTCGTTTTGAATGAAAGCGAATCTGTGTTTGTGTAGTCGTCTTGAATGGAAGCGAATCAGTGTTTGTGTAGTCGTTTTGAAAGGAAGCGAATCTGTGTTTGTGTAGTCGTCTTGAATGGAAGCGAATCAGTGTTTGTGTAGTCGTCTTGAGAGGAAACGAATCTGTGTTTGTGTAGTCGTCTTGAATGGAAGCGAATCTGTGTTTGGGTAGTCGTCTTGAATGGAAGCGAATCTGTGTTTGTGTAGTCGTCTTGAATGGAAGCGAATCTGTGTTTGTGCAGTAGTTTTGAATGGAAGAGAATCTGTGTTTGTGCAGTAGTTTTGAATGGAAGCGAATCTGTGTTTGTGTAGTCGTCTTGAATGGAAGCGAATCTGTGTTTGTGCAGTAGTTTTGAATGGAAGCGAATCTGTGTTTGTGTAGTAGTTGTGAATGGAAGCGAATCTGTGTTTGTGTAGTAGTTGTGAATGGAAGCGAATCTGTGTTTGTGTAGTCGTCTTGAATGGAAGCGAATCTGTGTTTGTGTAGTCGTTTTGAATGGAAGCGAATCTTTGTTTGTGTAGTCGTTTTGAATGGAAGCGAATCTGTGTTTGTGTAGTCGTTGTGAATGGAAGCGAATCTGTGTTTGTGTAGTCGTTGTGAATGGAAGCGAATCTGTGTTTGTGTAGTCGTTTTGAATGGAAGCGAATCTGTGTTTGTGTAGTCGTTTTGAATGGAAGCGAATCTGTGTTTGTGTAATCGTCTTGAATGGAAGCGAATCTGTGTTTGTGTAGTCGTTTTGAATGGAAGCGAATCTGTGTTTGTGTAGTCGTTTTGAATGGAAGCGAATCTGTGTTTGTGTAGTCGTTGTGAATGGAAGCGAATCTGTGTTTGTGTAGTCGTCTTGAATGGAAGCGAATCTGTGTTTGTGTAGTAGTTTTGAATGGAAGCGAATCTGTGTTTGTGTAGTCGTCTTGAATGGAAGCGAATCTTTGTTTGTGTAGTCGTTTTGAATGGAAGCGAATCTGTGTTTGTGTAGTCGTCTTGAATGGAAGCGAATCTGTGTTTGTGTAGTCGTCTTGAGAGGAAGCGAATCTGTGTTTGTGTAGTCGTTGTGAATGGAAGCGAATCTGTGTTTGTGCAGTAGTTTTGAATGGAAGCGAATCTTTGTTTGTGTAGTCGTTTTGAATGGAAGCGAATCTGTGTTTGTGTAGTAGTTTTGAATGGAAGCGAATCTTTGTTTGTGCAGTCGTTTTGAATGGAAGCGAATCTGTGTTTGTGTAGTCGTTGTGAATGGAAGCGAATCTGTGTTTTTGCAGTAGTTTTGAATGGAAGCGAATCTTTGTTTGTGTAGTCGTTTTGAATGGAAGCGAATCTGTGTTTGTGTAGTCGTTGTGAATGAAAGCGAATCTGTGTTTGTGCAGTAGTTTTGAATGGAAGCGAATCTGTGTTTGTGTAGTCGTTTTGAATGGAAGCGAATCTGTGTTTGTGTAGTAGTTTTGAATGGAAGCGAATCTTTGCTTGTGTAGTCGTTTTGAATGGACGCGAATCTGTGTTTGTGTAGTCGTTTTGAATGGAAGCGAATCTGTGTTTGTGTAGTCGTTGTGAATGGAAGCGAATCTTTGTTTGTGTAGTCGTTTTGAATGGAAGCGAATCTGTGTTTGTGTAGTCGTTGTGAATGGAAGCGAATCTTTGTTTGTGTAGTCGTTTTGAATGGAAGCGAATCTGTGTTTGTGTAGTCGTTTTGAATGGAAGCGAATCTGTGTTTGTGTAGTCGTTGTGAATGGAAGCGAATCTTTGTTTGTGTAGTCGTTTTGAATGGAAGCGAATCTGTGTTTGTGTAGTCGTCTTGAATGGAAGCGAATCTGTGTTTGTGCAGTAGTTTTGAATGGAAGCGAATCTGTGTTTGTGTAGTCGTCTTGAATGGAAGCGAATCTGTGTTTGTGTAGTCGTTTTGAATGGAAGCGAATCTGTGTTTGTGTAGTCGTTTTGAATGGAAGCGAATCTGTGTTTGTGTAGTCGTTGTGAATGGAAGCGAATCTGTGTTTGTGTAGTCGTTGTGAATGGAAGCGAATCTGTGTTTGTGTAGTAGTTTTGAATGGAAGCGAATCTGTGTTTGTGTAGTCGTTTTGAATGGAAGCGAATCTGTTTTTGTGTAGTCGTCTTGAATGGAAGCGAATCTGTGTTTGTGTAGTCGTTTTGAATGGAAGCGAATCTGTGTTTGTGTAGTCGTTGTGAATGGAAGCGAATCTGTGTTTGTGTAGTAGTTGTGAATGGAAGCGAATCTTTGTTTGTGTAGTCGTCTTGAATGGAAGCGAATCTTTGTTTGTGTAGTCGTTTTGAATGGAAGCGAATCTTTGTTTGTGTAGTAGTTTTGAATGGAAGCGAATCTGTGTTTGTGTAGTCGTTGTGAATGGAAGCGAATCTGTGTTTGTGTAGTAGTTGTGAATGGAAGCGAATCTTTGTTTGTGTAGTCGTTTTGAATGGAAGCGAATCTGTGTTTGTGTAGTCGTTTTGAATGGAAGCGAATCTGTGTTTGTGTAGTCGTTGTGAATGGAAGCGAATCTTTGTTTGTGTAGTCGTTTTGAATGGAAGCGAATCTGTGTTTGTGTAGTCGTCTTGAATGGAAGCGAATCTGTGTTTGTGCAGTAGTTTTGAATGGAAGCGAATCTGTGTTTGTGTAGTCGTTTTGAATGGAAGCGAATCTGTGTTTGTGTAGTCGTTTTGAATGGAAGCGAATCTGTGTTTGTGTAGTCGTTTTGAATGGAAGCGAATCTGTGTTTGTGTAGTCGTTTTGAATGGAAGCGAATCTTTGTTTGTGTAGTCGTTTTGAATGGAAGCGAATCTGTGTTTGTGTAGTCGTCTTGAATGGAACCGAATCAGTGTTTGTGTAGTCGTTTTGAATGGAAGCGAATCTGTGTTTGTGTAGTCGTCTTGAATGGAAGCGAATCAGTGTTTGTGTAGTCGTCTTGAGAGGAAGCGAATCTGTGTTTGTGTAGTCGTCTTGAATGGAAGCGAATCTGTGTTTGTGTAGTCGTTTTGAATGGAAGCGAACCTGTGTTTGTGTAGTCGTTGTGAATGGAAGCGAATCTGTGTTTGTGTAGTCGTTTTGAATGGAAGCGAATCTGTGTTTGTGTAGTCGTTTTGAATGGAAGCGAATCTTTGTTTGTGTAGTCGTTTTGAATGGAAGCGAATCTGTGTTTGTGTAGTCGTCTTGAATGGAAGCGAATCAGTGTTTGTGTAGTCGTTTTGAATGGAAGCGAATCTGTGTTTGTGTAGTCGTCTTGAATGGAAGCGAATCAGTGTTTGTGTAGTCGTCTTGAGAGGAAACGAATCTGTGTTTGTGTAGTCGTCTTGAATGGAAGCGAATCTGTGTTTGTGTAGTCGTCTTGAATGGAAGCGAATCTGTGTTTGTGTAGTCGTCTTGAATGGAAGCGAATCTGTGTTTGTGCAGTAGTTTTGAATGGAAGAGAATCTGTGTTTGTGCAGTAGTTTTGAATGGAAGCGAATCTGTGTTTGTGTAGTCGTCTTGAATGGAAGCGAATCTGTGTTTGTGCAGTAGTTTTGAATGGAAGCGAATCTGTGTTTGTGTAGTCGTTGTGAATGGAAGCGAATATGTGTTTGTGTAGTAGTTGTGAATGGAAGCGAATCTTTGTTTGTGTAGTCGTCTTGAATGGAAGCGAATCTGTGTTTGTGTAGTCGTTTTGAATGGAAGCGAATCTTTGTTTGTGTAGTCGTTTTGAATGGAAGCGAATCTGTGTTTGTGTAGTCGTTGTGAATGGAAGCGAATCTGTGTTTGTGTAGTCGTTGTGAATGGAAGCGAATCTGTGTTTGTGTAGTAGTTTTGAATGGAAGCGAATCTGTGTTTGTGTAGTCGTTTTGAATGGAAGCGAATCTGTGTTTGTGTAGTCGTCTTGAATGGAAGCGAATCTGTGTTTGTGTAGTCGTTTTGAATGGAAGCGAATCTGTGTTTGTGTAGTAGTTTTGAATGGAAGCGAATCTGTGTTTGTGTAGTCGTTGTGAATGGAAGCGAATCTGTGTTTGTGTAGTCGTCTTGAATGGAAGCGTATCTGTGTTTGTGTAGTCGTTTTGAATGGAAGCGAATCTGTGTTTGTGTAGTCGTCTTGAATGGAAGCGAATCTTTGTTTGTGTAGTCGTTGTGAATGGAAGCGAATCTGTGTTTGTGTAGTCGTCTTGAATGGAAGCGAATCTTTGTTTGTGTAGTCGTTGTGAATGGAAGCGAATCTGTGTTTGTGTATTCGTCTTGAATGGAAGCGTATCTGTGTTTGTGTAGTCGTTTTGAATGGAAGCGAATCTGTGTTTGTGTAGTCGTCTTGAATGGAAGCGAATCTTTGTTTGAGTAGTCGTTTTGAATGGAAGCGAATCTGTTTGTGTAGTCGTCTTGAATGGAAGCGAATCTGTGTTTGTGTAGTCGTCTTGAGAGGAAGCGAATCTGTGTTTGTGTAGTCGTTGTGAATGGAAGCGAATCTGTGTTTGTGCAGTAGTTTTGAATGGAAGCGAATCTTTGTTTGTGTAGTCGTTTTGAATGGAAGCGAATCTGTGTTTGTGTAGTAGTTTTGAATGGAAGCGAATCTTTGTTTGTGTAGTCGTTTTGAATGGAAGCGAATCTGTGTTTGTGTAGTCGTTGTGAATGGAAGCGAATCTGTGTTTTGCAGTAGTTTTGAATGGAAGCGAATCTTTGTTTGTGTAGTCGTTGTGAATGGAAGCGAATCTGTGTTTGTGTAGTCGTTGTGAATGGAAGCGAATCTGTGTTTGTGCAGTAGTTTTGAATGGAAGCGAATCTTTGTTTGTGTAGTCGTTTTGAATGGACGCGAATCTGTGTTTGTGTAGTCGTTTTGAATGGAAGCGAATCTGTGTTTGTGTAGTCGTTTTGAATGGAAGCGAATCTGTGTTTGTGTAGTCGTTGTGAATGGAAGCGAATCTTTGTTTGTGTAGTCGTTTTGAATGGAAGCGAATCTGTGTTTGTGTAGTCGTTGTGAATGGAAGCGAATCTTTGTTTGTGTAGTCGTTTTGAATGGAAGCGAATCTGTGTTTGTGTAGTCGTTTTGAATGGAAGCGAATCTGTGTTTGTGTAGTCGTTGTGAATGGAAGCGAATCTTTGTTTGTGTAGTCGTTTTGAATGGAAGCGAATCTGTGTTTGTGTAGTCGTCTTGAATGGAAGCGAATCTGTGTTTGTGCAGTAGTTTTGAATGGAAGCGAATCTGTGTTTGTGTAGTCGTTTTGAATGGAAGCGAATCTGTGTTTGTGTAGTCGTTTTGAATGGAAGCGAATCTGTGTTTGTGTAGTCGTTTTGAATGGAAGCGAATCTGTGTTTGTGTAGTCGTTGTGAATGGAAGCGAATCTGTGTTTGTGTAGTCGTTTTGAATGGAAGCGAATCTGTGTTTGTGTAGTAGTTTTGAATGGAAGCGAATCTGTGTTTGTGTAGTAGCTTTGAATGGATGCGAATCTGTGTTTGTGTAGTCGTTGTGAATGGAAGCGAATCTGTGTTTGTGTAGTAGTTGTGAATGGAAGCGAATCTTTGTTTGTGTAGTCGTCTTGAATGGAAGCGAATCTTTGTTTGTGTAGTCGTTTTGAATGGAAGCGAATCTTTGTTTGTGTAGTAGTTTTGAATGGAAGCGAATCTGTGTTTGTGTAGTCGTTGTGAATGGAAGCGAATCTGTGTTTGTGTAGTAGTTGTGAATGGAAGCGAATCTTTGTTTGTGTAGTCGTCTTGAATGGAAGCGAATCTTTGTTTGTGTAGTCGTTTTGAATGGAAGCGAATCTTTGTTTGTGTAGTCGTTTTGAATGGAAGCGAATCTGTGTTTGTGCAGTAGTTTTGAATGGAAGCGAATCTTTGTTTGTGTAGTCGTTTTGAATGGAAGCGAATCTGTGTTTGTGTAGTCGTTGTGAATGGAAGCGAATCTGTGTTTGTGTAGTCGTTTTGAATGGAAGCGAATCTGTGTTTGTGCAGTAGTTTTGAATGGAAGCGAATCTTTGTTTGTGTAGTCGTTTTGAATGGAAGCGAATCTTTGTTTGTGTAGTCGTTGTGAATGGAAGCGAATCTGTGTTTTATTCATTGTTTGTTATATCTGTATTGTCTCTAGCTATTCCATTTTCAGAGGGAGTGAGATAGAAATCCAATATCTGGTTTAACACCGCCATATTATTATTGTCTCAAGCCACGAACTGGATATCCAACTTCATATTATTATTGTCCCTATCTCAAGCCACGAACTGGATATCCACCGCCATATTATTATTGTCCATATTTCAAGCCACGAACTGGATATCCCATATATCGTGGTATGTTTGTGTACAATGGCTTAATATGAGAGGTGATTGTTCGCTTTGTTGATTTTGGTAGAATTGTTGACCATCTCTGATTAAACAGTCTTTTCCTCTTTTCACCACAAACTTTGTTGACCGCTACGAAATATCCATTTCTCAAATAGCAATGGTCCTGTTCCTTTTTATGCTTTCTTTCCTCTATCACCGACAAGACGTTTACCGTACTTGAATAAATGTATATGAATAACACGACGGGTGTCTCTTAGGAAGCAGGAATTACTTATCCTTCGCTGGCACCTGGATTTACCCCCGGTTATTTGGTGGAGTCCGTGTTGTTTATATTGTTATCTTTCTGTGTTGTGTAGTTTGTTTCTGTTCGTTCTGTGTCTTGTGTACCCAAGGTTACCTGTTTTTCTGGATTGCCCCTTCTCTAACGTGTATATTGTCTTCTTTACATTGATGACATTTTTTCAAACCCGTTAATTTTATTGTTTACAGAAATAAACTCAAAGAAATTCGCTGTTTTTAACGAATTCATATGAATATTTTCAGATAGTTTAGAATATGTACTTCTGCCAGTTGATCCTGGGGATAATCAAATCATGGTATATTTAGAGGTTCAAACATATGACTTCACAACTACTGGATCTGTAAATTTGAATATTTACATAGGTTCTCGACAACTGTCAGCGACTTTTAGCAATATAGCAGCCATTAAATATCAATTTCAACTTACAGCCTCAGAGGTACCAAGTTATGGAAGATTAATGGACAATTCCATACACGTAAAATTATCAGGTATAAATCTAATCAACGCTATCACGCTAAAAGCCCGGTTCAACGATATGGCAGCACTGTCCGTCTACCCAACCATAAGCTTAGGAACAGCACATAAAGTTATAACATACTGTCAGATACTAGGAAGTTGTCATATTGGATTTGCTGGTCTGAGAGACGTCTCGACGATCGTAAGTGTGTTCTTACCGAATAACGAAAAAAGCATTACTCTTGAATTGAATGACAAGGTTAAACGTGTAGATACACAGATTTCTGTAGAACTGTCCGGTCGTCAATCAATGTTATTAGAATGTGTCGGGTGTGATTTCACTAATACATTCATTAATAGTACTGGACCTGTCGCAGTTTTCGCAGGCGGAAAAAGTACAGTTGTTAGGAAGGGAATTAAAGAAAGCACCTTCCTCACGCAGATGCCTTTAATGACCTCATGGGGCAAACAGTTTATACTTGTAAATTCTGAACTCGACGACGCTGGAGATATCATCCGTATTATTTCAAGATTCAATAAAACAGATGTGTCCATCGAAGGAAGTCCGACTGTGCAAATAAGATATAATAATGAACAGTGGATACAAAGATTGATACACAAGGGAGGCGTCCAGCTCATTACTTCGACCAAACCAATAATGATTTGCCAAATAATATACAACGGGATAAATCATATTGCAATGATTAACGTACCCCCTACAGAACAATTTCTACCACACCCATTTACTGTACCTTGTCAGAATAGTATCGTGTTAATACACCATGGAAATTCTTTACGATCACTGGAGATAACCGGGATGGAAACAATGAGCTTTGATATAGTGTCAAAATCTGTGTTCATGGTCAGGTACTTGACAAGAGACGGAAATAACTCTGAATGTCATATAATGGATGATGGGAACTCATTTGGAATGATGTACACAGCCGATCCAAAACCAGGGGAGTCATACTTGGACCAGCTATACATAAGTGGATACAAGTTAAAGGTATTACCAGTATTGTACGTAGAAATTATTTTCCAACATTATTGTACATGTGTGAAATGCATATTCGATGTGAGATACCAATCTGATCTTCATGCATCTCTCATCACATGACCATTATTGGCGTCAAAATGTGAAAAACGTTACGTCATAATGTGAAAATGTTGCGAAAACTAATAATTTTCAGAATGACGTGGGAAAATAATCAGTGATGGTGACTGATGTGACATGAAGCAATACCAGCCCATGATTCACACTCAGCAAGCCACGTTTCTGACTTTAAAATGTGAGACTTCGGGTGGAATTGTCCCATCTCACGTTCCAGACCATGATTGATTATTATAATATACACAATGTATGAATAAGGGGGTAAAATCGCAAAATACAAATTAAGTCAACTGTTGATTCGATATTCCAGAGCGTGTGGTTCCTACCAGCATTTCCTTGATAGAGGGTTGCTGCTAAGGCTAGGCTAGGCTTGTAGTGTTTAATGCCATATTCAACAATATTTTAGTTATATCGTGGGGGTCAATTTTATTGGTGGAGGAAACAGAGTACCCGGATAAAACCACCGACCCGTCGCAAGTCACTGACAAACTTTATTACATAATATAACATCGAGTACACCTCGCCATGAGCGGGATTCTAACTCAAACTTGTATGGTGATAGACACTGATTGTACATATAGTTGTAATTCCAACTACCATACGATCACGACCACGGTGGTCCATGCTTGCTACTAAGAAGGGGACTACTGAACCAAGTGTTCCTAGTGGTTACGTTGAAGTCATCACTCTTGCTGTCGCCATCATGACTTGGTTAAGCGCTACGGAATATATGTGTCACAAATGACCATGGATTGTCGTAAGCACTTCCCGGTTCTTTCTTCATTCATGACTTATTACCGGGTTTGTAACTAAAGTAGCATGACGGTTGTCACTAGTGGAGCAGGAACTGCTTAACCTTCCGGAGAGCCTGAGTTCACCCCGATTTTTAGTGGGTTCGTGTAGCTGGATCTTTTGTTTTCTGTGTTGTGTTTTATAGATCGTTGTTTGTCCGTTTGTCATTTTTCTTTTGGTCATCGTGTTGTCTGTTCTTCTTCGATTTCCGGATTCTGATTACCCGTTTAGTATGATAAAACTCTTCTCTGGAAGAAGTATTTGACAGCCATATTTATTTTTCTTTGCGAATTTTCCCCATTTAAAAAAAAAATTGCATTAATATGCAATCGATTCCTTTGTGAATTACTAGTCGTGTATAATTTATTACCATTTTTGACTGAAGCATAAATAATTTACTGTACATATACATATAATATTGATAAAGTAGATATTTACAATATGTTTCTTTGTAAAAAATGTTAAAAATTATTGGTGTGAGACAGTTTAACGTTAAAGTCAATAACTTGTTAGTTGTGGATGCTTAATGTAATTTAAATATTCACGAGTTGGAATGACAAAGCAAGTACTATTATTTACTCAGCGAACATCAATATTGTAAGACGATGCTGGTCATCACCAAAATAAAAATAATTAAACAAACACACACGGTGACAATCACAAACGACACTGCAGAAAAAAAACCCAGAGGTGAACTCAGTAGCTCCGGAAGTGTAGGCAGTTTCTGCTCCACTAGTGGCAACCGTCGTTACTATTTTCATAAACCCGGTGATGATATGCTATAAATGAAGAAAGGACTGGATTATGATTATGACAAACGGAATATATACGTGGTCATTAGTGACAGAGATATTCCGTAACGGTTAACTAGGTTCATTTTCCATATACATGCATGCATCCCAGAATCACCTTGGATGGCTACTACCAGAAAGAGCCGAACGTCATGCGGTTACCTTATTCAATGTCATAATATTAAAGATCAAGTGTGAATACTGATATTGTTTCTAGCCCCCCCCCCCCTTTTTCGCCGTATGAATAAAGAACTAGCTATCTAATTTAGTATCCACGACACGTTGCTGGAACAGCAATCATTAAGCACGCTCATAGTCTAAAACTTCAGTTAGATGTAGATTAGTTAAAACCACTATGCATTGTCTATTGTGAATATTATTTATCTGTTTTTATATGTATGGTTTGCTTTAAAAAAAAAATGTTCCCAACAACTCTGAATAAATATGGCAATATATGATAACGGACAAACAGACGGTAAAATAAACATTAAATTTAGTAAGATATAACATTTAGTGTGATAGTATTGTGCTTTTGATTTGATTACATACATTGAATCAGGAAATAACGTCAATAAAACCAATGGTACCAGGCGACCTTGTTGACAATGACGGCGATGGCGAGATTGATGAAGATGATTGCAGTACTTTAAAAGACAGTAAGTAATTAGTATTGATATTTTCATTTTGTTTTCAGTTAAGCAATTTAACGATATTTACTTATTTTATGAACAATACCACACTTCACTATTTCATATCATACTTTTTTAGGAATTAATTTAATTTCTTTCATACACGATATGAGCGAATGGGACAATTTACTTTCTTCATACACCTCTCAGAATACTGTTTGTTTTGTTTTTTAACAGAGGAATAATGATTTGAGAACTTACCATGATCTCATGACACTTGGTTTCTCGACCCACAGAGACCCCCTCGGAAAAAATTATTTATAGAGATGCATTTCAAATTCATATTTTAAAAAAGTGATTTTCAAAGGGGGTAATAAGAAGTCGCTAATCGAAGAAAAATAGACAAAACAATAGCAAAAAAAAAGAAAAAAACGAGGACAAAAAGAAAACCAAAATATTGTGCTTGACTTATTTAAAAGTAAACGTATTACCTTCAGTCCCAGAATTGTGTCAAATAGTTGTCAAGACGATAATGTTCAAGTTTGTACATCCATTCCTCAACAGTACGATTACACGATAGATGTTCGGGTTTTCAGCGTTGGCCCGTCAAAAACCACGTTTTATACCGTACTGTGACGGGTCAAAAATCTATATATTTATATTTTGACGGGACATTTCATCTCTGTTATAAATGACTTTTGCAATGTATAAGGGTAATTTTAAATAAAAACATGTAGATATTTAATAATATAGAATCTGTCGAATTCTTTTTTAATAGAGCTTTACTACAACACTGACGCACACTCTTTTAATGATTCTAAATACTTGTGTGAAGACCGAGGCATGGTGTTAGCTATACTGAATAACAAAGAACGATATGACACAGCATTAGAATATTTAAATATGTACGTATTTATCATGATGGAAATATCATTTATCAAACGGTATAGATCTAAAATACACATGTGACTTGTCTATTATATGACTTTGTTTATACTCAAAATTTACAGTTCTTAAATACTGTAATTTATTAAGTTTAAGGTCAATCTTTATTAGTCACATGGGCTCGTGGTCATGATCGTATGGTAGTTGGATTGGATTTAAGACTACCTGTGCAATCAGTGCCTATCACCACTGTTGTTGTGAGTTCGAATCCAGCACAGGCGAGGTGTGCTCGATATAACATTATGTGATAAAGTTTTTCAGTGACATGCGACAGGTCGGTGGTTTTCTCCGGGTACTCCGGTTTGCTCCACCAATAAAACTGACCACCACGTTATAGCTGAAATATTGTTGAAAGTGGCGTTAAGCACCATAAACCAAAACATTAAAACTAAGGTCAATCTTCATTAGCCATAGGTAACTTTGACCGATATGGTTATCTACCTTGTCAAGGCCTTTTTTGCTTTATTTGCTCCCTAAGACATTTAAATTATTTGGCTTTCCAATATTTTGACTTTGACCTTGTGAAGGTTATTCCAGAAATGCATTGTGCACACTATATGTATTATCTACGTTTTCATTATTACCACTGGATCGATACCTCTGATGGTGCTGGAAGACTATTACTTCCTAATTGCTCCGGCACTGACATGGTCTATTAGATCTATATTTATGTTTGTAATTTACAGTTGCTAATTATTCTAAGCATTATTAAATCTAAGGTCAGTCTCCTTAAAGCACATGTAATCTTAACCTATTTTGGATATCCTGTTTAAGTGCTTAGTTTATTTGTTCTCAAAGAAGTCTAAGGTATATGGCGTATCTGATGAAGGTTATTCCAGACAGTTATTCTAGACAGGAAACGTGTGCACTATGTAAGTTACTTTCGTTTTTATTTCTCCATATATGATATGTGTATAGCTTCAAAAGCTTACAAAAATGTTGACCTTCAACCTTTCTAGTGATGACATTGTCGAGTTAATTAGACAAATAGAATTAAAGTTAATTGGATATTTACGATCGTGTTTATCACTTGATATATCTGGGCAACCGATGCATCTCTCTGTATCTGTATCTGTAGAATACTGGGCTGGTACTTCACTACTGAATATAGTGTCCAGGAAGGGGATTGCGCTTTCGTTGTACTAGTCGCAGGGAGGGACTCCTAGCCCACGGAGTTCTCCCTTGAATGTTTCTAATGATGTTGCTCTAGTGCACCTTTCACTTAGGTTGTTCCAATCTATAATTGTCCGTGGAATAAATGAGTATTTATAAGTGTTTGAATTGTAGCTGTATAGTTTTAGCTTGTTAGTAGTTGATGATCTTGTGATTCCTATAATTGGTGTGATATGTGTTTCAGCAGGAATTGCTATCAGGTCATTTAAAATCTTGTACATATGTATAAGACGCTGTTCTGCATGCAAGTAAAAATACTGTTGAATTATGTTCAGAATTTTTTTTTTAAATTGTAATTTGAGTTTATTTCATATTTTAACGTGAAGTTTTCCAAATTTGTTTCGAGATGTTTTTGTAAAATAATTTTCTGTTTTTTAAATCAATTTTTAAATAAAAAAAAAATTGTTTCAAAATTAGCTTTTCTTTTTACAGTAATATATCGCCGTTCGTGATATATTAGATCTACATTATGCAAATGGCGTAGGTTCATAAATTGATTTATTAATCCATCGTAAAATTATTGCACTACAAGTTGATCCGATATGTAATTTTTACGCTAGAAATACTGTTAATAAAAACGTAGATATCACATTTAGTGCGCACGACGCGTTCCTGGAATAATCTTCATCAAATACGTTAAAAATGGAAAGATTAGAAAGCCAAAGACATATATACTATCACCAGTGCCATCGGCCTCTCTGCGATAACTAGCGATAATGTATATTTCAACATTCATATCTACTAATATTTTATATTAACCATGGCCCATAACAACACATGCAGATTCTGTATCGACAAACATATTTTACAGACATTTCACAGGCTTTATTCATGTAAAGTTTCATTTCAAATTGCTCTCTGATTCCGCCATTTAGTGAATATAATGTTTGGTTGAGTTTTGTATTGTATAACGAAAACTAAAACACTTGGGCTGTTTGAAGTATCATCATTTCTGCAAAAGTTGATAGGACAAATTAACTCAAGGCTGGAAATTTCAATTTATTATTTTCTATCTAAAATGGCAGTGAATAGTCAAAGCACAAGATATATAACAATTCAACATTGACGCTTTAAACATAATTGTTCAGTTTATGCAGTGGCTGGCAAACTGTACTTTGCCAATAATATTGTAATCATCCATGTTTAAAACGGAAACAAAACAATTTATTGTAATATATATTTATTTATGTATGATGTGTATCTATGGATATATATTTCAAACAACATTTTTAATCAATAATGTTTTTGTTACTGACTGATAAGTATTTCACCATCCTACGTTCTACCTTGACACATGACAACGTCATGGTTATTTTAACACGACAAAGTCGCGGGGTGTACAAAAGACAAAGTTGCGGGGTGTACAAAAGACAAAGTCGCGGGGTGTACAACAGACAAAGTCGCGGGGTGTACAAAAGACAAAGTCGCGGGGTGTACAAAAGACAAAGACGCGGTGTAGTAAACTGAAACCTCTATATAGCTTACTAAGATAGATACATATTAATTTCAAACCAGTGGTTCTGTTTTACTTTACTTGGTAGCAATTGATACATGGCAGCAAATATCGAATGTTTTATTGAATTAAAAAATAAAATATTTTTGAAGACCATATATGGATTATTCCATTAAATTTCTAAAACAGATATCTGTAGTTTTACAAGAATAAAAAATTGTTTATTATTGAAATTTACTGTAAAAATGTAATTACTATTGAAACTATGGTACTTCTGCCATCAGGAATGGGTAACCATAACAGAATTAGTCTATCTTGTTTAGGCCATTTGATTTTCTTAATTTTTAAGATATTAGACTTTCCAATATTTTGACTTTCACTGTACCTGATGAAGGTTGTTATAGAAACGAGTCACATGGTACACTACATTAGATATTTACGTTTTTACTTCACGATCGCATTGAATAAACGTTAGAGAGACCAGAATCAAGAGTGGACAATCCAGAGAAACTGGCAACATTGGATACACAAGACACAAGACGAAGACATCTCAAACAAAAACACAACAAATATGTGTTGGACACCACTATATGCAAACAAACACAAATCACAGTCTGATAATTACGTGTAAAGTAAGCTTATTTTTCAACCTATCCTAAAAAGTGAAATATACCGATGCACATTAATGAATAAAATAGAGAGAGTAAATATGTTATCTCCATTGTCGATAGAACCACAAATATGATAAAGTTTCATCTTCTATATAAGATGATGTCCATGTCGTTTATCAGTAAGTAACACGACGATGGGTGTCACTAGTGCGTCGGAAACGGATTACCTTCCAGAGCATCAGATTTTGATGGGTTCGTGTTGTTCCATCTGTAATTTGTGTGTGGTGTTTTGTAGATCATTATTTACCCTCAAGTCCTTTTTCTTTTGGCCATTGCATTGTCTGACCTTCGATTTGTAGCTTCTATTTATCTCGTCGGTATCTTGTGGTCATTGTATTGTCTGACCTTCGATTTGTAGCTTCTGTTTATCTCGTCGGTATCTTTTGACCATTGTATTGTCTGACCTTCGATTTGTAGCTTCTGTTTATCTCGTCGGTATCTTTTGGCCATTGTATTGTCTGACCTTCGATTTGTAGCTTCTGTTTATCTCGTCAGTATCTTGTGGCCATTTTATTGTCTGACCTTCGATTTGTAGCTTCTGTTTATCTCGTCAGTATCTTGTGGCCATTGTATTGTCTGACCTTCGATTTGTAGCTTCTATTTATCTCGTCGGTATCTTGTGGCCATTGTATTATCTGACCGTCGATTTGTAGCTTCTGTTTATCTCGTCGGTATCGTGCGGCCATTATGTTGTCTGACCTTCGATTTGTAGCTTCTGTTCATCTCGTCGGTATCTTTTGGCGATTGTATTGTCTGACCTTCGATTTGTAGCTTCTGTTTATCTCGTCGGTATCTTTTGGCCATTGCATTGTATGACCTTCGATTTGTAGCTTCTGTTTATCACCTCGATATCTTTTGGCCATTGTATTTACTGACCTTCGATTTGTAGCTTCTGTTTATCTCGTCGGTATCGTTTGGCCATTGTATTGTCTGACCTTCGATTTGTTGCTTCTATTTATCTCGTCGATATCTTGAGGCCATTGTATTTTCTGACTTTCGATTTGTACATTCTGTTTATCTTGTCGGTAACTGTTGGCCATTGTATTGTCTGACCTTCGATTTGTAGCTTCCGTTTATCTCGTCGGTATCTTTTGGCCATTGAATTGTCTGACCTTCGATTTTTACCTTCTGTTCATCTCGTCGGTTTCTTTTGGCCATTGTATTGTATGACCTTCGATTTGTAGCTTCTGTTTATCTCGTCGATATATTTTGGTCATTATATTTTCTGACCTTCGATTTGTAGCTTCTGTTTATCTCGTCTGTATCTTGTGGCCATTGTAATGTCTGACCTTTGATTTGTAGCTTCTGTTTATCTCGTCGGTATCGTTTGGCCATTGTATTGTCTGACCTTCGACTTGTTGCTTCTGTTTATCCCGTCGGTATATTGTGGCCATTGTATTGTCTGACCTTCGATTTGTAGCTTCTGTTCATCTAGTCGGTTTCTTTTGGCCATTGTATTGTCTGACCTTCGATTTGTATCTTCTGTTTATCTCGTCGATATCTTGTGGCCATTGTATTGTATGACCTTTGATTTGTAGCTTCTGTTTATCTCGTCGGTTTCTTTTGGCCATTGTATTGTATGACCTTCGATTTGTAGCTTCTATTTATCTCGTCGGTATCTTGTGGCCATTGTATTGTCTGACCTTCGATTTGTAGCTTCTGTTTATCTCGTCGGTATCGTTTGGCCATTGTATTGTCTGACCTTCGATTTGTTGCTTCTATTTATCACGTTGGTATCTTGAAGCCATTGTATTTTCTGACCTTCGATTTGTTCATTCTGTTTATCTTGTCGGTATCTTATGGCCATTGTATTGCCTGACCTTCAATTTGTTGCTTCTGTTTATCTTGTCGGTATCTGTTGGCCATTGTATTGTCTGACCTTTGATTTGTAGCTTCCGTTTATCTCGTCGGTATCTTGTGGCCATTGTATTGTCTGACCTTCGATTTGTAGCTTCTGTTTATCTCGTCCGTATCGTTTGGCCATTGTATTGTCAGACCTTCGATTTGAAGCTTCTGTTTATCTCGTCGGTTTCTTTTGGCCATGGTATTGCATGACCTTCGATTTGTAGCTTCTATTTATCTCGTCGGTATCTTGTGGCCATTGTATTTTCTGACCTTCGATTTGTAGCTTCTGTTTATCTCGTCGGTATCGTTTGGCCATTGTATTGTCTGACCTTCGATTTGTTGCTTCTATTTATCTCGTCGGTATCTTGAGGCCATTGTATTGTCTGACCTTCGATTTGTACATTCTGTTTATCTTGTCGGTATCTTATGGCCATTGTATTGTCTGACCTTCGATTTGTAGTTTCTGTTTATCTCGTAGGTATCGTTTGGCCATTGTATTGTCTGACCTTCGATTTGTTGCTTCTGTTTATCTTGTCGCTATCTGTTGGCCATTGTATTGTCTGACCTTCGATTTGTAGCTTCCGTTTATCTCGTCGGTATCTTGTGGCCATTGTATTATCTGACCTTCGATTTGTAGCTTCTGTTCATCTCGTCGGTTTCTTTTGGCCATTGTATTTTCTGACCTTCGATTTGTAGCTTCTGTTTATATCGTCTGTATCTTGTGGCCATTGTAATGTCTGATCTTTGATTTGTAGCTTCTTTTTATCTCGTCGGTATCGTTTGGCCATTGTATTGTATGACCTTCGATTTGTAGTTTCTGTTTATCTCGTCGGTATCTTGTGGCCATTGTATTGTCTGACCTTCGATTTGAAGCTTCTGTTTATTTCGTCGGTATCTTGTGGCCATTGTATTGTCTGACCTTCGATTTGTATCTTCTGTTTATCTCGTCGATATCTTGTGGCCATTGTATTGTATGACCTTTGATTTGTAGCTTCTGTTTATCTCGTCGGTTTCTTTTGGCCATTGTATTGTATGACCTTCGACTTGTTGCTTCTATTTATCTCGTCGGTATCTTGTGGCCATTGTATTGTCTGACCTTCGATTTGTAGCTTCTGTTTATCTCGTCGGTATCGTTTGGCCATTGTATTGTCTGACCTTCGATTTGTTGCTTCTATTTATCTCGTCGGTATCTTGAAGCCATTGTATTGTCTGACCTTCGATTTGTTCATTCTGTTTATCTTGTCGGTATCTTATGGCCATTGTATTGTCTGACCTTCGATTTGTAGTTTCTGTTTATCTCGTCTGTATCTTGTGGCCATTTTAATGTTTGACCTTTGATTTGTAGCTTCTGTTTATCTCGTCGGTATCCTGTGACCATTGTATTGTCTGACCTTCGATTTGTTGCTTCTGTTTATCCCGTCGGTATATTGTGGCCATTGTATTGTATGATCTTCGATTTGAAGCTTCTGTTTATTTCGTCGGTATCTTTTGGTCATTGTATTGTCTGACCTTCGATTTGTAGCTTCTGTTCATCTCGTCGGTTTCTTTTGGCCATTGTATTGTATGACCTTCGATTTGAAGCTTCTGTTTATTTCGTCGGTATCTGGTGGCCATTGTATTGTATGACCTTCGATTTGTAGCTTCTGTTTATCTCGTCGGTTTCTTTTGGCCATTGTATTATATGACCTTCGACTTGTTGCTTCTATTTATCACGTCGGTATCTTGTGGCCATTGTATTGTCTGACCTTCGATTTGTAGCTTCTGTTTATCTCGTCGGTATCGTTTGGCCATTGTATTGTCTGACCTTCGATTTGTTGCTTCTATTTATCTCGTCGGTATCTTGAAGCCATTGTATTGTCTGACCTTCGATTTGTTCATTCTGTTTATCTTGTCGGTATCTTATGACCATTGTATTGTCTGACCTTCGATTTGTAGTTTCTGTTTATCTCGTCTGTATCTTGTGGCCATTGTAATGTTTGACCTTTGATTTGTAGCTTCTGTTTATCTCGTCGGTATCGTTTGGCCATTGTATTGTCTGACCTTCAATTTGTTGCTTCTGTTTATCTCGTCGGTATCTTGTGGCCATTGTATTGTCTGACCTTCGATTTGTAGCTTCTATTTATCTCGTCGGTTTCTTTTGGCCATTGTATTGTATGACCTTCGATTTGTAGCTTCGGTTTATCTCGTCGGTATCTTGTGGCCATTGTATTGTCTGACCGTCGATTTGTAACTTCTGTTTATCTCGTCGGTAACTTGTGGCCATTATGTTGTCTGACCTTCAATTTGTAGCTTCTGTTTATCTCGTCGGTATCCTGTGGCCATTGTATTGTCTGACCTTCGATTTATAGCTTCTGTTCATCTCGTCGGTATCTTGTGGCCATTGTATTGTCTGACCTTTGATTTGAAGCTTCTGTTTATCACGTCGGTATCTTGTGGCCATTGTATTGTCTGACCTTCGAATTGTATCTTCTGTTTATCTCGTCGGTATCTTGTGGCCATTGTATTGTCTGACCTTCGATTTGTAGCTTCTGTTTATCTCGTCCGTATCGTTTGGCCATTGTATTGTCTGACCTTCGATTTGTTGCTTCTATTTATCTCGTCGGTATCTTGAGGCCATTGTATTGTCTGACCTTCGATTTGTACATTCTGTTTATATTGTCGGTATCTTCTGGCCATTGTATTGTCTGACCTTCGATTTGTAGTTTCTGTTTATCTCGTCGGTATCGTTTGGCCATTGTATTGTCTGACCTTCGATTTGTTGCTTCTGTTTATCTTGTCGGTATTTGTTGGCCATTGTATTGTCTGACCTTCGATTTGTAGCTTCTGTTTATCTCGTCGGTATCTTGTGGCCATTGTAATGTCTGACCTTTGATTTGTAGCTTCTGTTTATCTCGTCGGTATCGTTTGGACATTTTATTGTCTGACCTTCGATTTGTTGCTTCTGTTTATCTCGTCGGTATCTTGTGGCCATTGTATTGTCTGACCTTCGATTTGAAGCTTCTGTTCATCTCGTCGGTTTCTTGTGGCCATTGTATTGTCTGACCTTCGATTTGTAGCTTCTGTTTATCTCGTCCGTATCGTTTGGCCATTGTATTGTCTGACCTTCGATTTGTTGCTTCTATTTATCTCGTCGGTATCTTGAGGCCATTGTATTGTCTGACCTTCGATTTGTACATTCTGTTTATATTGTCGGTATCTTATGGCCATTGTATTGTCTGACCTTCGATTTGTAGTTTCTGTTTATCTCGTCGGTATCGTTTGGCCATTGTATTGTCTGACCTTCGATTTGTTGCTTCTGTTTATCTTGTCGGTATTTGTTGGCCATTGTATTGTCTGACCTTCGATTTGTAGCTTCTGTTTATCTCGTCTGTATCTTGTGGCCATTGTAATGTCTGACCTTTGATTTGTAGCTTCTGTTTATCTCGTCGGTATCGTTTGGACATTTTATTGTCTGACCTTCGATTTGTTGCTTCTGTTTATCTCGTCGGTATCTTGTGGCCATTGTATTGTCTGACCTTCGATTTGTATCTTCTGTTTATCTCGTCGGTATCTTGTGGCCATTGTATTGTCTGACCTTCGATTTGTAGCTTCTGTTTATCTCGTCCGTATCGTTTGGCCATTGTATTGTCTGACCTTCGATTTGTTGATTCTATTTATCTCGTCGGTATCTTGAGGCCATTGTATTGTCTGACCTTCGATTTGTACATTCTGTTTATATTGTCGGTATCTTATGGCCATTGTATTGTCTGACCTTCGATTTGTAGTTTCTGTTTATCTCGTCGGTATCGTTTGGCCATTGTATTGTCTGACCTTCGATTTGTTGCTTCTGTTTATCTTGTCGGTATTTGTTGGCCATTGTATTGTCTGACCTTCGATTTGTAGTTTCTGTTTATCTCGTCGGTATCGTTTGGCCATTGTATTGTCTGACCTTCGATTTGTTGCTTCTGTTTATCTTGTCGGTATTTGTTGGCCATTGTATTGTCTGACCTTCGATTTGTAGCTTCTGTTTATCTCGTCTGTATCTTGTGGCCATTGTAATGTCTGACCTTTGATTTGTAGCTTCTGTTTATCTCGTCGGTATCGTTTGGACATTTTATTGTCTGACCTTCGATTTGTTGCTTCTGTTTATCTCGTCGGTATCTTGTGGCCATTGTATTGTCTGACCTTCGATTTGTATCTTCTGTTTATCTCGTCGGTATCTTGTGGCCATTGTATTGTCTGACCTTCGATTTGTAGCTTCTGTTTATCTCGTCCGTATCGTTTGGCCATTGTATTGTCTGACCTTCGATTTGTTGATTCTATTTATCTCGTCGGTATCTTGAGGCCATTGTATTGTCTGACCTTCGATTTGTACATTCTGTTTATATTGTCGGTATCTTATGGCCATTGTATTGTCTGACCTTCGATTTGTAGTTTCTGTTTATCTCGTCGGTATCGTTTGGCCATTGTATTGTCTGACCTTCGATTTGTTGCTTCTGTTTATCTTGTCGGTATTTGTTGGCCATTGTATTGTCTGACCTTCGATTTGTAGCTTCTGTTTATCTCGTCGGTATCTTGTGGCCATTGTAATGTCTGACCTTTGATTTGTAGCTTCTGTTTATCTCGTCGGTATCGTTTGGACATTTTATTGTCTGACCTTCGATTTGTTGCTTCTGTTTCTCTCGTCGGTATCTTGTGGCCATTATATTGTCTGACCTTCGATTTGAAGCTTCTGTTCATCTCGTCGGTTTCTTGTGGCCATTGTATTGTCTGACCTTCGATTTGTAGCTTCTGTTTATCTCGTCCGTATCGTTTGGCCATTGTATTGTCTGACCTTCGATTTGTTGCTTCTATTTATCTCGTCGGTATCTTGAGGCCATTGTATTGTCTGACCTTCGATTTGTACATTCTGTTTATATTGTCGGTATCTTATGGCCATTGTATTGTCTGACCTTCGATTTATAGTTTCTGTTTATCTCGTCGGTATCGTTTGACCATTGTATTGTCTGACCTTCGATTTGTTGCTTCTGTTTATCTTGTCGGTATTTGTTGGCCATTGTATTGTCTGACCTTCGATTTGTAGCTTCTGTTTATCTCGTCTGTATCTTGTGGCCATTTTAATGTCTGACCTTTGATTTCTAGCTTCTGTTTATCTCGTCGGTATCGTTTGGACATTTTATTGTCTGACCTTCGATTTGAAGCTTCTGTTCATCTCGTCGGTTTCTTGTGGCCATTGTATTGTCTGACCTTCGATTTGAAGCTTCTGTTTATCTCGTCGGTATCTTGTGGCCATTGTATTGTCTGACCTTCGATTTGTATCTTCTGCTGATCTCGTCGGTATCTTGTGGCCATTGTATTGTATGACCTTTGATTTGTAGCTTCTGTTTATCTCGTCGGTTTCTTTTGCCCATTGTATTGTATATCCTTCGATTTGTAGCTTCTATTTATCTTGTCGGTATCTTGTGGCCATTGTATTGTCTGACCTTCGATTTGTAGCTTCTGTTTATCTCGTCGGTATCGTTTGGCCATTGTATTGTCTGACCTTCGATTTGTTGCTTCTGTTTATCTTGTCGGTATTTGTTGGCCATTGTATTGTCTGACCTTCGATTTGTAGCTTCTGTTTATCTCGTCGGTATCTTGTGGCCATTGTAATGTCTGACCTTTGATTTGTAGCTTCTGTTTATCTCGTCGGTATCGTTTGGACATTTTATTGTCTGACCTTCGATTTGTTGCTTCTGTTTATCTCGTCGGTATCTTGTGGCCATTGTATTGTCTGACCTTCGATTTGAAGCTTCTGTTCATCTCGTCGGTTTCTTGTGGCCATTGTATTGTCTGACCTTCGATTTGTAGCTTCTGTTTATCTCGTCCGTATCGTTTGGCCATTGTATTGTCTGACCTTCGATTTGTTGCTTCTATTTATCTCGTCGGTATCTTGAGGCCATTGTATTGTCTGACCTTCGATTTGTACATTCTGTTTATATTGTCGGTATCTTATGGCCATTGTATTGTCTGACCTTCGATTTGTAGTTTCTGTTTATCTCGTCGGTATCGTTTGGCCATTGTATTGTCTGACCTTCGATTTGTTGCTTCTGTTTATCTTGTCGGTATTTGTTGGCCATTGTATTGTCTGACCTTCGATTTGTAGCTTCTGTTTATCTCGTCTGTATCTTGTGGCCATTGTAATGTCTGACCTTTGATTTGTAGCTTCTGTTTATCTCGTCGGTATCGTTTGGACATTTTATTGTCTGACCGTCGATTTGTTGCTTCTGTTTATCTCGTCGGTATCTTGTGGCCATTGTATTGTCTGACCTTCGATTTGAAGCTTCTGTTCATCTCGTCGGTTTCTTGTGGCCATTGTATTGTCTGACCTTCGATTTGTAGCTTCTGTTTATCTCGTCGGTATCTTGTGGCCATTGTATTGTCTGACCTTCGATTTGTATCTTCTGCTGATCTCGTCGGTATCTTGTGGCCATTGTATTGTATGACCTTTGATTTGTAGCTTCTGTTTATCTCGTCGGTTTCTTTTGCCCATTGTATTGTATATCCTTCGATTTGTAGCTTCTATTTATCTTGTCGGTATCTTGTGGCCATTGTATTGTCTGACCTTCGATTTGTAGCTTCTGTTTATCTCGTCGGTATCGTTTGGCCATTGTATTGTCTGACCTTCGATTTGTTGCTTCTAGCTATCTCGTCGGTATCTTGAGGCCATTGTATTGTCTGACCCTCGATTTGTACATTCTGTTTTTCTTGTCGGTATCTTATGGCCATTGTATTGTCTGACCTTCGATTTGTAGTTTCTGTTTATCTCGTCGGTGTCGTTTGGCCATTGTATTGTCTGACCTTCGATTTGTTGCTTCTGTTTATCTTGTCGTGATCTGTTGGCCATTGTATTGTTTGACCTTTGATTTGTAGCTTCTGTTTATCTCGTCTGTATCTTGTGGCCATTGTATTGCCTGACCTTCGATTTGTAGCTTCCGTTTATCTCGTCGGTATCTTTTGACCATTGTATTGTCTGACTTTCGATTTGTAGCTTCTATTCATCTCGTCGGTATATGTTGGCCATTGTATTGTATGACCTTCGATTTGTAGCTTCTGTTTATCTCGTCTGTATCTTGTGGCCATTGTAATGTCTGTCCTTTGATTTGTTGCTTCTGTTTATCTCGTCGGTATCGTTTGGCCATTGTATTGTCTGACTTTCGATTTGTAGCTTCTGTTTATCTCGTCGGTATCGTTTGGCCATTGTATTGTATGACCTTCGATTTGTAGCTTCTGTTTATCTCGTCTGTATCTTGTGGCCATTGTATTGTCTGACCTTCGATTTGTAGCTTCTTTTCATCTCGTCGGTATCTTGAAGCCATTGTATTGTCTGAACTTCGATTTGTTCATTCTGTTTATCTTGTCGGTATCTTATGGCCATTGTATTGTCTGACCTTCGATTTGTAGTTTCTGTTTATCTTGTCGGTATCGTTTGGCCATTGTATTGTCTGACCTTCGATTTGTTGCTTCTATTTTCTCGTCGGTATCTTGAAGCCATTGTATTGTCTGACCTTCGATTTGTTCATTCTGTTTATCTTGTCGGTATCTTATGGCCATTGTATTGTCTGACCTTCGATTTGTAATTTCTGTTTATCTCGTCTGTATCTTGTGGCCATTGTAATGTTTGACCTTTGATTTGTAGCTTCTGTTTATCTCGTCGGTATCGTTTGGCCATTGTATTGTCTGACCTTCAATTTGTTGCTTCTGTTTATCTCGTCGGTATCTTGTGGCCATTGTATTGTCTGACCTTCGATTTGTAGCTTCTATTCATCTCGTCGGTTTCATTTGGCCATTGTATTGTATGACCTTCGATTTGTAGCTTCTGTTTATCTCGTCCGTATCTTGTGGCCATTGTATTGTCTGACCGTCGATTTGTAACTTCTGTTTATCTCGTCGGTAACTTGTGGCCATTATGTTGCCTGACCTTCGATTTGTAGCTTCTGTTTATCTCGTCGGTATCCTGTGGCCATTGTATTGTCTGACCTTCGATTTATAGCTTCTGTTCATCTCGTCGGTATCTTGTGGCCATTGTATTGTCTGACCTTTCATTTGAAGCTTTTGTTTATCACGTCGGTAACTTGTGGCCATTGTATTGTCTGACCTTCGATTTGTATCTTCTGTTTATCTCGTCGGTATCTTGTGGCCATTGTATTGTCTGACCTTCGATTTGTAGCTTCTGTTTATCTCGTCCGTATCGTTTGGCCATTGTATTGTCTGACCTTCGATTTGTTGCTTCTATTTATCTCGTCGGTATCTTGAGGCCATTGTATTGTCTGACCTTCGATTTGTACATTCTGTTTATATTGTCGGTATCTTATGGCCATTGTATTGTCTGACCTTCGATTTGTAGTTTCTGTTTATCTCGTCGGTATCGTTTGGCCTTTGTATTGTCTGACCTTCGATTTGTAGCTTCCGTTTATCTCGTCGGTATCTTGTGGCCATTGTATTATCTGACCTTCGATTTGTAGCTTCTGTTTATCTCGTCTGTATCTTGTGGCCATTGTAATGTCTGACCTTTGATTTGTAGCTTCTGTTTATCTCGTCGGTATCGTTTGGACATTTTATTGTCTGACCTTCGATTTGTTGCTTCTGTTTATCTCGTCGGTATCTTGTGGCCATTGTATTGTCTGACCTTCGATTTGAAGCTTCTGTTCATCTCGTCGGTTTCTTGTGGCCATTGTATTGTCTGACCTTCGATTTGAAGCTTCTGTTTATCTCGTCGGTATCTTGTGGCCATTGTATTGTCTGACCTTCGATTTGAAGCTTCTGTTTATCTCGTCGGTATCTTGTGGCCATTGTATTGTCTGACCTTCGATTTGTATCTTCTGCTGATCTCGTCGGTATCTTGTGGCCATTGTATTGTATGACCTTTGATTTGTAGCTTCTGTTTATCTCGTCGGTTTCTTTTGCCCATTGTATTGTATATCCTTCGATTTGTAGCTTCTATTTATCTTGTCGGTATCTTGTGGCCATTGTATTGTCTGACCTTCGATTTGTAGCTTCTGTTTATCTCGTCGGTATCGTTTGGCCATTGTATTGTCTGACCTTCGATTTGTTGCTTCTATCTATCTCGTCGGTATCTTGAGGCCATTGTATTGTCTGACCCTCGATTTGTACATTCTGTTTTTCTTGTCGGTATCTTATGGCCATTGTATTGTCTGACCTTCGATTTGTAGTTTCTGTTTATCTCGTCGGTGTCGTTTGGCCATTGTATTGTCTGACCTTCGATTTGTTGCTTCTGTTTATCTTGTCGTGATCTGTTGGCCATTGTATTGTTTGACCTTTGATTTGTAGCTTCTGTTTATCTCGTCTGTATCTTATGGCCATTGTATTGCCTGACCTTCGATTGGTAGCTTCCGTTTATCTCGTCGGTATCTTTTGGCCATTGTATTGTCTGACTTTCGATTTGTAGCTTCTATTCATCTCGTCGGTATATGTTGGCCATTGTATTGTATGACCTTCGATTTGTAGCTTCTGTTTATCTCGTCTGCATCTTGTGGCCATTGTAATGTCTGTCCTTTGATTTGTTGCTTCTGTTTATCTCGTCGGTATCGTTTGGCCATTGTATTGTCTGACTTTCGATTTGTAGCTTCTGTTTATCTCGTCGGTATCGTTTGGCCATTGTATTGTATGACCTTCGATTTGTAGCTTCTGTTTATCTCGTCTGTATCTTGTGGCCATTGTATTGTCTGACCTTCGATTTGTAGCTTCTTTTCATCTCGTCGGTATCTTGAAGCCATTGTATTGTCTGACCTTCGATTTGTTCATTCTGTTTATCTTGTCGGTATCTTATGGCCATTGTATTGTCTGACCTTCGATTTGTAGTTTCTGTTTATCTCGTCGGTATCGTTTGGCCATTGTATTGTCTGACCTTCGATTTGTTGCTTCAATTTATCTCGTCGGTATCTTGAAGCCATTGTATTGTCTGACCTTCGATTTGTTCATTCTGTTTATCTTGTCGGTATCTTATGGCCATTGTATTGTCTGACCTTCGATTTGTAATTTCTGTTTATCTCGTCTGTATCTTGTGGCCATTGTAATGTTTGACCTTTGATTTGTAGCTTCTGTTTATCTCGTCGGTATCGTTTGGCCATTGTATTGTCTGACCTTCAATTTGTTGCTTCTGTTTATCTCGTCGGTATCTTGTGGCCATTGTATTGTCTGACCTTCGATTTGTAGCTTCTATTCATCTCGTCGGTTTCTTTTGGCCATTGTATTGTATGACCTTCGATTTGTAGCTTCTGTTTATCTCGTCGGTATCTTGTGGCCATTGTATTGTCTGACCGTCGATTTGTAACTTCTGTTTATCTCGTCGGTAACTTGTGGCCATTATGTTGCCTGACCTTCGATTTGTAGCTTCTGTTTATCTCGTCGGTATCCTGTGGCCATTGTATTGTCTGACCTTCGATTTATAGCTTCTGTTCATCTCGTCGGTATCTTGTGGCCATTGTATTGTCTGACCTTTCATTTGAAGCTTCTGTTTATCACGTCGGTAACTTGTGGCCATTGTATTGTCTGACCTTCGATTTGTATCTTCTGTTTATCTCGTCGGTATCTTGTGGCCATTGTATTGTCTGACCTTCGGTTTGTAGCTTCTGTTTATCTCGTCCGTATCGTTTGGCCATTGTATTGTCTGACCTTCGATTTGTTGCTTCTATTTATCTCGTCGGTATCTTGAGGCCATTGTATTGTCTGACCTTCGATTTGTACATTTTGTTTATATTGTCGGTATCTTATGGCCATTGTATTGTCTGACCTTCGATTTGTAGTTTCTGTTTATCTCGTCGGTATCGTTTGGCCATTGTATTGTCTGACCTTCGATTTGTAGCTTCCGTTTATCTCGTCGGTATCTTGTGGCCATTGTATTATCTGACCTTCGATTTGTAGCTTCTGTTTATCTCGTCTGTATCTTGTGGCCATTGTAATGTCTGACCTTTGATTTTTAGCTTCTGTTTATCTCGTCGGTATCGTTTGGACATTTTATTGTCTGACCTTCGATTTGTTGCTTCTGTTTATCTCGTCGGTATCTTGTGGCCATTGTATTGTCTGACCTTCGATTTGAGGCTTCTGTTCATCTCGTCGGTTTCTTGTGGCCATTGTATTGTCTGACCTTCGATTTGAAGCTTCTGTTTATCTCGTCGGTATCTTGTGGCCATTGTATTGTATATCCTTCGATTTGTAGCTTCTATTTATCTTGTCGGTATCTTGTGGCCATTGTATTGTCTGACCTTCGATTTGTAGCTTCTGTTTATCTCGTCGGTATCGTTTGGCCATTGTATTGTCTGACCTTCGATTTGTTGCTTCTATCTATCTCCTCGGTATCTTGAGGCCATTGTATTGTCTGACCCTCGATTTGTACATTCTGTTTTTCTTGTCGGTATCTTATGGCCATTGTATTGTCTGACCTTCGATTTGTAGTTTCTGTTTATCTCGTCGGTGTCGTTTGGCCATTGTATTGTCTGACCTTCGATTTGTTGCTTCTGTTTATCTTGTCGTGATCTGTTGGCCATTGTATTGTCTGATCTTTGATTTGTAGCTTCTGTTTATCTCGTCTGTATCTTGTGGCCATTGTATTGCCTGACCTTCGATTTGTAGCTTCCGTTTATCTCGTCGGTATCTTTTGGCCATTGTATTGTCTGACTTTCGATTTGTAGCTTCTATTCATCTCGTAGGTATCTGTTGGCCATTGTATTGTATGACCTTCGATTTGTAGCTTCTGTTTATCTCGTCTGTATCTTGTGGCCATTGTAATGTCTGCCCTTTGATTTGTTGCTTCTGTTTATCTCGTCGGTATCGTTTGGCCATTGCATTGTCTGACTTTCGATTTGTAGCTTCTGTTTATCTCGTCGGTATCATGTGGCCATTGTATTGTATGACCTTTGGTTTGTAGCTTCTGTTTATCTCGTCTGTATCTTGTGGCCATTGTAATATCTGACCTTTGATTTGTAGCTTCTGTTTATCTCGTCGGTATCGTTTGGCCATTGTATTGTCTGACCTTCGTTTTGTAGCTTCTTTTCATCTCGTCGGTTTCTTTTGGCCTTTGTATTGTATGACCTTCGATTTGAAGCTTCTGTTTATCTCGTCGGTATCTTGTGGCCATTGTATTGTCTGACCTTCGATGTGTAGCTTCTGGTTATCTCGTCGGTATCTTGTGGCCATTGTATTGTATGACCTTTGATTTGTAGCTTCTGTTTATCTGGTCGGTTTCTTTTGCCCATGGTATTGTATGACCTTCGATTTGTAGCTTCTATTTATCTCGTCGGTATCATTTGGCCATTGTATTGTCTGACCTTCGATTTGTAGCTTCTGTTTATCTCGTCGGTATCGTTTGGCTATTGTATTGTCTGACCTTCGATTTGTTGCTTCTATTTATCTCGTCGGTATCTTGAAGCCATTGTATTGCCTGACTTTCGATTTGTTCATTTTGTTTATCTGTTCGGTATCTTGTGGCCATTGTATTGTCTGACCTTCGATTTGTTGCTTCTGTTTATCCCGTCGGTATATTGTGGCCATTGTATTGTATATCCTTCGATTTGTAGCTTCTATTTATCTCGTCGGTATCTTGTGGTCATTGTATTGTCTGACCTTCGATTTGTAGCTTCTGTTTATCTCGTCGGTATCGTTTGGCCATTGTATTGTCTGACCTTCGATTTGTTGCTTCTATTTATCTCGTCGGTATCTTGAAGCCATTGTATTGCCTGACCTTCGATTTGTTCATTCTGTTTATCTTGTCGGTATCTTATGGCCATTGTATTGTCTGACCTTCGATTTGTAGTTTCTGTTTATCTCGTCTGTATCTTGTGGCCATTGTAATGTTTGACCTTTGATTTGTAGCTTCTGTTTATCTCGTCGGTATCGTTTGGCCATTGTATTGTCTGACCTTCAATTTGTTGCTTCTGTGTATCTCGTCGGTATCTTGTGGCCATTGTATTGTCTGACTTTCGATTTGTAGCTTCTATTCATCTCGTCGGTTTCTTTTGGCCATTGTATTGTATGACCTTCGATTTGTAGCTTCTGTTTATCTCGTCGGTATCTTATGGCCATTGTATTGTCTGACCTTCGATTTGTAGCTTCTGTTTATCTCGTCGGTATCTTGTGGCCATTGTATTGTCTGACCGTCGATTTGTAGCTTCTGTTTATCTCGTCGGTAACTTGTGGCCATTATGTTGTCTGACCTTCGATTTGTAGCTTCTGTTTATCTTGTCGGTATCCTGTGGCCATTGTATTGTCTGACCTTCGATTTGTAGCTTCTGTTCATCTCGTCGGTATCTTGTGGCCATTGTATTGTCTGACCTTCGATTTGAAGCTTCTGTTTATCTCGTCGATATCTTGTGGCCATTGTATTGTCTGACCTTCGATTTGTATCTTCTGCTTATCTCGTCGGTATCATGTGGTCATTGTATTGTATGACCTTTGGTTTGTTGCTTCTGTTCATCTCTACGGATTCTTGTGGTCATGGTATTGTCTGAACTTCGATTTGTAGCTTCTGTTTATCTCGTCTGTATCTTGTGGCCATTGTATTGCCTGACCTTCGATTTGTAGCTTCCGTTTATCTCGTCGGTATCTTTTGGCCATTGTATTGTCTGACTTTCGATTTGTAGCTTCTATTCATCTCGTAGGTATCTGTTGGCCATTGTATTGTATGACCTTCGATTTGTAGCTTCTGTTTATCTCGTCTGTATCTTGTGGCCATTGTAATGTCTGCCCTTTGATTTGTTGCTTCTGTTTATCTCGTCGGTATCGTTTGGCCATTGCATTGTCTGACTTTCGATTTGTAGCTTCTGTTTATCTCGTCGGTATCATGTGGCCATTGTATTGTATGACCTTTGGTTTGTAGCTTCTGTTTATCTCGTCTGTATCTTGTGGCCATTGTAATATCTGACCTTTGATTTGTAGCTTCTGTTTATCTCGTCGGTATCGTTTGGCCATTGTATTGTCTGACCTTCGTTTTGTAGCTTCTTTTCATCTCGTCGGTTTCTTTTGGCCTTTGTATTGTATGACCTTCGATTTGAAGCTTCTGTTTATCTCGTCGGTATCTTGTGGCCATTGTATTGTCTGACCTTCGATGTGTAGCTTCTGGTTATCTCGTCGGTATCTTGTGGCCATTGTATTGTATGACCTTTGATTTGTAGCTTCTGTTTATCTGGTCGGTTTCTTTTGCCCATGGTATTGTATGACCTTCGATTTGTAGCTTCTATTTATCTCGTCGGTATCATTTGGCCATTGTATTGTCTGACCTTCGATTTGTAGCTTCTGTTTATCTCGTCGGTATCGTTTGGCTATTGTATTGTCTGACCTTCGATTTGTTGCTTCTATTTATCTCGTCGGTATCTTGAAGCCATTGTATTGCCTGACTTTCGATTTGTTCAATTTGTTTATCTGTTCGGTATCTTGTGGCCATTGTATTGTCTGACCTTCGATTTGTTGCTTCTGTTTATCCCGTCGGTATATTGTGGCCATTGTATTGTATATCCTTCGATTTGTAGCTTCTATTTATCTCGTCGGTATCTTGTGGTCATTGTATTGTCTGACCTTCGATTTGTAGCTTCTGTTTATCTCGTCGGTATCGTTTGGCCATTGTATTGTCTGACCTTCGATTTGTTGCTTCTATTTATCTCGTCGGTATCTTGAAGCCATTGTATTGCCTGACCTTCGATTTGTTCATTCTGTTTATCTTGTCGGTATCTTATGGCCATTGTATTGTCTGACCTTCGATTTGTAGTTTCTGTTTATCTCGTCTGTATCTTGTGGCCATTGTAATGTTTGACCTTTGATTTGTAGCTTCTGTTTATCTCGTCGGTATCGTTTGGCCATTGTATTGTCTGACCTTCAATTTGTTGCTTCTGTGTATCTCGTCGGTATCTTGTGGCCATTGTATTGTCTGACTTTCGATTTGTAGCTTCTATTCATCTCGTCGGTTTCTTTTGGCCATTGTATTGTATGACCTTCGATTTGTATCTTCTGTTTATCTCGTCGGTATCTTATGGCCATTGTATTGTCTGACCTTCGATTTGTAGCTTCTGTTTATCTCGTCGGTATCTTGTGGCCATTGTATTGTCTGACCGTCGATTTGTAGCTTCTGTTTATCTCGTCGGTAACTTGTGGCCATTATGTTGTCTGACCTTCGATTTGTAGCTTCTGTTTATCTCGTCGGTATCCTGTGGCCATTGTATTGTCTGACCTTCGAATTGTAGCTTCTGTTCATCTCGTCGGTATCTTGTGGCCATTGTATTGTCTGACCTTCGATTTGAAGCTTCTGTTTATCTCGTCGATATCTTGTGGCCATTGTATTGTCTGACCTTCGATTTGTATCTTCTGCTTATCTCGTCGGTATCATGTGGTCATTGTATTGTATGACCTTTGGTTTGTTGCTTCTGTTCATCTCGACGGATTCTTGTGGTCATGGTATTGTCTGAACTTCGATTTGTTGCTTCTGTTTATCTCGTCGTTATCTTGTGGCCATTGTATTGTCTGAAGTTCGATTTGTAGCTTCTGTTCATCTCGTCGGTTTCTTTTGGCCATTGTATTGTATGACCTTCGATTTGTAGCTTCTGTTTATCTTGTCGGTATCTTATGGCCATTGTATTGTCTGACCTTCGATTTGTAGCTTCTGTTTATCTCGTCGGTATCTTGTGGCCATTCTATTGTCTGACCGTCGATTTGTAGCTTCTGTTTATCTCGTCGGTATCTTTTGGCCATTTTGGTGTCTGACCTTCGATTTGTAGCTTCTGTTTATCTCGTCGGTATCCTGTGGCCATTGTATTGTCTGACCTTCGATTTGTAGCTTCTGTTCATCTCGTCGGTATCTTGTGGCCATTGTATTGTCTGACCTTCGATTTCTAGCTTCTGGTTATCTCGTCGGTATCTTGTGGCCATTGTATTGTCTGACCTTCGATTTGCAGCTTCTGGTTATCTCGTCGGTATCTTGTGGCCATTGTATTGTCTGACCTTCGATTTGTAGTTTCTGTTCATCTCGTCGGTTTCTTTTGGCCATTGTATTGTCTGACCTTCGATTTGTAGCTTCCGTTTATCTCGTCGGTATCTTGTGGCCATTGTATTATCTGACCTTCGAGTTGTAGCTTCTGTTCATCTCGTCGGTTTCTTTTGGCCATTGTATTGTCTGACCTTCGATTTGTTGCTTCTGTTTATCTCGTCAGTATCTTGTGGCCATTGTGTTGTCTGACCTTCGATTTGAAGCTTCTGTTCATCTCGTCGGTTTCTTGTGTCCATTGTATTGTCTGACCTTCGATTTGAAGCTTCTGTTTATCTCGTCGGTATCTTGTGGCCATTGTATTGTCTGACCTTCGTTTTGTAGCTTCTGTTTATCTCGTCGGTATCTTGTGGCCATTGTATTGTCTGACCGTCGATTTGTAACTTCTGTTTATCTCGTCGGTAACTTGTGGCCATTATGTTGTCTGACCTTCGATTTGTAGCTTCTGTTTATCTCGTCGGTATCCTGTGGCCATTGTATTGTCTGACCTTCGATTTATAGCTTCTGTTCATCTCGTCGGTATCTTGTGGCCATTGTATTGTCTGACCTTTGATTTGAAGCTTCTGTTTATCACGTCAGTATCTTGTGGCCATTGTATTGTCTGACCTTCGATTTTTATCTTCTGTTTATCTCGTCGGTATCTTGTGGCCATTGTATTGTCTGACCTTCGATTTGTAGCTTCTGTTTATCTCGTCCGTATCGTTTGGCCATTGTATTGTCTGACCTTCGATTTGTTGCTTCTATTTATCTCGTCGGTATCTTGAGGCCATTGTATTGTCTGACCTTCGATTTGTACATTCTGTTTATATTGTCGGTATCTTATGGCCATTGTATTGTCTGACCTTCGATTTGTAGTTTCTGTTTATCTCGTCGGTATCGTTTGGCCATTGTATTGTCTGACCTTCGATTTGTTGCTTCTGTTTATCTTGTCGGTATTTGTTGGCCATTGTATTGTCTGACCTTCGATTTGTAGCTTCTGTTTATCTCGTCGGTATCTTGTGGCCATTGTATTATCTGACCTTCGATTTGTAGCTTCTGTTTATCTCGTCTGTATCTTGTGGCCATTGTAATGTCTGACCTTTGATTTGTAGCTTCTGTTTATCTCGTCGGTATCGTTTGGACATTTTATTGTCTGACCTTCGATTTGTTGCTTCTGTTTATCTCGTCGGTATCTTGTGGCCATTGTATTGTCTGACCTTCGATTTGAAGCTTCTGTTTATCTCGTCGGTATCTTGTGGCCATTGTATTGTATGACCTTTGATTTGTAGCTTCTGTTTATCTCGTCGGTTTCTTTTGCCCATTGTATTGTATATCCTTCGATTTGTAGCTTCTATTTATCTTGTCGGTATCTTGTGGCCATTGTACTGTCTGACCTTCGATTTGTAGCTTCTGTTTATCTCGTCGGTATCGTTTGGCCATTGTAATGTCTGACCTTCGATTTGTTGCTTCTATCTATCTCGTCGGTATCTTGAGGCCATTGTATTGTCTGACCCTCGATTTGTACATTCTGTTTTTCTTGTCGGTATCTTATGGCCATTGTATTGTCTGACCTTCGATTTGTAGTTTCTGTTTATCTCGTCGGTGTCGTTTGGCCATTGTATTGTCTGACCTTCGATTTGTTGCTTCTGTTTATCTTGTCGTGATCTGTTGGCCATTGTATTGTCTGACCTTTGATTTGTAGCTTCTGTTTATCTCGTCTGTATCTTTTGGCCATTGTATTGCCTGACCTTCGATTGGTAGCTTCCGTTTATCTCGTCGGTATCTTTTGGCCATTGTATTGTCTGACCTTCGATTTGTAGCTTCTATTCATCTCGTCGGTATATGTTGGCCATTGTATTGTATGACCTTCGATTTGTAGCTTCTGTTTATCTCGTCTGTATCTTGTGGCCATTGTAATGTCTGACCTTTGATTTGTTACTTCTGTTTATCTCGTCGGTATCTTGAGGCCATTGTATTGTCTGACCCTCGATTTGTACATTCTGTTTATCTTGTCGGTATCTTATGGCCATTGTATTGTCTGACCTTCAATTTGTAGTTTCTGTTTATCTTGTCGGTATCGTTTGGCCATTGTATTGTCTGACCTTCGATTTGTTGCTTCTGTTTATCTTGTCGTGATCTGTTGGCCATTGTATTGCCTGACCTCCGATTTGTAGCTTCCGTGTATCTCGTCGGTATCTTTTGGCCATTGTATTGTCTGACCTTCGATTTGTAGCTTCTATTCATCTCGTCGGTTTCTTTTGGCCATTGTATTGTATGACCTTCGATTTGTAGCTTCTGTTTATCTCGTCTGTATCTTGTGGCCATTGTAATGTCTGACCTTTGATTTGTAGCCTCTGTTTATCTCGTCGGTATCGTTTGGCCATTGTATTGTCTGACCTTTGATTTGTAGCTTCTGTTTATCTCGTCGGTATCTTGTGGCCATTGGATTGTATGACCTTCGATTTGTAGCTTCTATTTATCTCGTCGGTATCTTGTGGCCATTGTATTGTCTGACCTTCGATTTGAAGCCTCTCTTTATCTCGTCGGTATCTTGTGGCCATTGTATTTTCTGACCTTTGATTTGTAGCTTCTGTTTATCTCGTCGGTATCGTTTGGCCATTGTATTGTCTGACCTTCGATTTGTTGCTTCTATTTATCTCGTCGGTATCTTGAGGCCATTGTATTGTCTGCCCTTCGATTTGTACATTCTGTTTATCTTGTCGGTATCGTTTGGCCATTGTATTGTCTGACCTTCGATTTGTTGCTTCTGTTTATCTTGTCGGTATCTGTTGGCCATTGTATTGTCTGACCTTCGATTTGTAGCTTCCGTTTATCTCGTCGGTATCTTTTGGCCTTTGTATTGTCTGACCTTCGATTTGTAACTTCTGTTCATCTCGTCGGTTTCTTTTGGCCATTGTATTTTCTGACCTTCGATTTGTAACTTCTGTTTTTCTCGTCTGTATCTTGTGGCCATTGTAATGTCTGACCTTTGATTTGTAGCTTCTGTTTATCTCGTCGGTATCGTTTGGCCATTGTATTGTCTGACCGTCAATTTGTTGCTTCTGTTTATCTCGTCGGTATCTTGTGGCCATTGTATTGTCTGACTTTCGATTTGTAGCTTCTATTTATCTCGTCGGTTTCTTTTGGCCATTGTATTGTATGACCTTCGATTTGTAGCTTCTGTTTATCTCGTCGGTATCTTATGGCCATTGTATTGTCTGACCTTCGATTTGTAGCTTCTGTTTATCTCGTCGGTATCTTGTGGCCATTGTATTGTCTGACCGTCGATTTGTAGCTTCTGTTTATCTCGTCGGTAACTTGTGGCCATTATGTTGTCTGACCTTCGATTTGTAGCTTCTGTTTATCTCGTCGGTATCCTGTGGCCATTGTATTGTCTGACCTTCGATTTGTAGCTTCTGTTCATCTCGTCGGTATCTTGTGGCCATTGTATTGTCTGACCTTCGATTTGAAGCTTCTGTTTATCTCGTCGGTATCTTGTGGCCATTGTATTGTCTGACCGTCGATTTGTATCTTCTGCTTATCTCGTCGGTATCATGTGGTCATTGTATTGTATGACCTTTGGTTTGTAGCTTCTGTTCATCTCGACGGATTCTTGTGGTCATTGTATTGTCTGACCTTCGATTTGTTGCTTCTGTTCATCTCGTCGTTATCTTGTGGCCATTGTATTGTCTGAAGTTCGATTTGTAGCTTCTGTTCATCTCGTCGGTTTCTTTTGGCCATTGTATTGTATGACCTTCGATATGTAGTTTCTGTTTATCTTGTCGGTATCTTATGGCCATTGTATTGTCTGACCTTCGATTTGTAGCTTCTGTTTATCTCGTCGGTATCTTGTGGCCATTCTATTGTCTGACCGTCGATTTGTAGCTTCTGTTTATCTCGTCGGTATCTTTTGGCCATTTTGTTGTCTGACCTTCGATTTGTAGCTTCTGTTTATCTCGTCGGTATCCTTTGGCCATTGTATTGTCTGACCTTCGATTTGTAGCTTCTGTTCATCTCGTCGGTATCTTGTGGCCATTGTATTGTCTGACCTTCGATTTCTAGCTTCTGGTTATCTCGTCGGTATCTTGTGGCCATTGTATTGTCTGACCTTCGATTTGCAGCTTCTGGTTATCTCGTCGGTATCTTGTGGCCATTGTATTGTCTGACCTTCGATTTGTAGTTTCTGTTCATCTCGTCGGTTTCTTTTGGCCATTGTATTGTCTGACCTTCGATTTGTAGCTTCTGTTTATCTCGTCGGTATCTGGTGGCCATTGTATTATCTGACCTTCGATTTGTAGCTTTTGTTCATCTCGTCGGTTTCTTTTGGCCATTGTATTGTCTGACCTTCGATTTGTTGCTTCTGTTTATCTCGTCAGTATCTTGTGGCCATTGTATTGTCTGACCTTCGATTTGAAGCTTCTGTTCATCTCGTCGGTTTCTTGTGTCCATTGTATTGTCTGACCTTCGATTTGAAGCTTCTGTTTATCTCGTCGGTATCTTGTGGCCATTGTATTGTCTGACCTTTGATTTGTATCTTGTGCTTATCTCGTCGGTATCTTGTGGCCATTGTATTGTATGACCTTTGATTTGTAGCTTCTGTTTATCTCGTCGGTTTCTTTTGCCCATTGTATTGTATGTCCTTCGATTTGTAGCTTCTATTTATCTCGTCGGTATCTTGTGGCCATTGTATTGTCTGACCTTCGATTTGTAGCTTCTGTTTATCTCGTCCGTATCGTTTGGCCATTGTATTGTCTGACCTTCGATTTGTTGCTTCTATTTATCTCGTCGGTATCTTGAGGCCATTGTATTGTCTGACCCTCGATTTGTACATTCTGTTTATCTTGTCGGTATCTTATGGCCATTGTATTGTCTGACCTTCAATTTGTAGTTTCTGTTTATCTTGTCGGTATCGTTTGGCCATTGTATTGTCTGACCTTCGATTTGTTGCTTCTGTTTATCTTGTCGTGATCTGTTGGCCATTGTATTGCCTGACCTCCGATTTGTAGCTTCGTGTATCTCGTCGGTATCTTTTGGCCATTGTATTGTATGACCTTCGATTTGTAGCTTCTGTTTATCTCGTCTGTATCTTGTGGCCATTGTAATGTCTGACCTTTGATTTGTAGCTTCTGTTTATCTCGTCGGTATCGTTTGGCCATTGTATTGTCTGACCTTTGATTTGTAGCTTCTGTTTATCTCATCGGTATCGTTTGGCCATTGTATTGTCTGACCTTTGATTTGTAGCTTCTGTTTATCTCGTCGGTATCTTGTGGCCATTGTATTGTATGACCTTCGATTTGTAGCTTCTATTTATCTCGTCGGTATCTTGTGGCCATTGTATTGTCTGACCTTCGATTTGAAGCTTCTCTTTATCTCGTCGGTATCTTGTGGCCATTGTATTTTCTGACCTTTGATTTGTAGCTTCTGTTTATCTCGTCGGTATCGTTTGGCCATTGTATTGTCTGACCTTCGATTTGTTGCTTCTATTTATCTCGTCGGTATCTTGAGGCCATTGTATTGTCTGCCCTTCGATTTGTACATTCTGTTTATCTTGTCGGTATCGTTTGGCCATTGTATTGTCTGACCTTCGATTTGTTGCTTTTGTTTATCTTGTCGGTATCTGTTGGCCATTGTATTGTCTGACCTTCGATTTGTAGCTTCCGTTTATCTCGTCGGTATCTTTTGGCCATTGTATTGTCTGACCTTCGATTTGTAACTTCTGTTCATCTCGTCGGTTTCTTTTGGCCATTGTATTTTCTGACCTTCGATTTGTAACTTCTGTTTTTCTCGTCTGTATCTTGTGGCCATTGTAATGTCTGACCTTTGATTTGTAGCTTCTGTTTATCTCGTCGGTATCGTTTGGCCATTGTATTATCTGACCTTCGATTTATTGCTTCTGTTTATCTCGTCGGTATCTTGTGGCCATTGTATTGTCTGACCTTCGATTTGTAGCTTCTATTCATCTCGTCGGTTTCTTTTGGCCATTGTATTGTATGACCTTCGATTTGTAGCTTCTGTTTATCTCGTCTGTATCTTGTGGCCATTGTAATGTCTGACCTTTGATTTGTAGCTTCTGTTTATCTCGTCGGTATCGTTTGGCCATTGTATTGTCTGACCTTCGATTTATTGCTTCTGTTTATCTCGTCGGTATCTTGTGGCCATTGTATTGTCTGACCTTCGATTTGTAGCTTCTTTTCATCTCGTCTGTTTCTTTTGGCCCTTGTATTGTATGACCTTCGATTTGTAGCTTCTGTTTATATCGTCGGTATCTTGTGGCCATTGTATTGTCTGACCTTCGATTTGAACCTTCTCTTTATCTCGTCGGTATCTTGTGGCCATTGTATTGTCTGACCCTTGATTTGTAGCTTCTGTTTATCTCGTCGGTATCGTTTGGCCATTGTATTGTCTGACCTTCGATTTGTTGCTTCTATTTATCTCGTCGGTATCTTGAGGCCATTGTATTGTCTGACCATCGATTTGCACATTCTGTTTATCTTGTCGGTATCTTATGGCCATTGAATTGTCTGACCTTCGATTTGTTGCTTCTGTTTATCTCGTCGGTATCTTGTGGCCATTGTATTGTCTGACATTCGATTTGTAGCTTCTTTTCATCTCGTCGGTTTCTTTTGGCCATTGTATTGTCTGACCTTCGATTTGTTGCTTCTGTTTATCTTGTCGGTATCTGTTGGCCATTGTATTGTCTGACCTTCGATTTGTAGCTTCTGGTTATCTCGTCGGTATCATTTGGCCATTGTATTGTCTGACCTTCGATTTGTAGCTTCTGTTCATTTCGTCGTTTTCTTTTGGCCATTGTATTTTCTGATCTTCGATTTGTAGCTTCTGTTTTTCTCGTCTGTATCTTGTGGCCATTGTAATGTCTGACTTTTGATTTGTAGCTTCTGTTTATCTCGTCGGTATCGTTTGGCCATTGTATTGTCTGACCTTCGATTTATTGCTTCTGTTTATCTCGTCGGTATCTTGTGGCCATTGTATTGTCTGACCTTCGATTTGTAGCTTCTGTTCATCTCGTCGGTTTCTTTTGGCCATTGTATTGTATGACCTTCGATTTGAAGCTTCTGTTTATCTCGTCGGTATCCTATGGCCATTTTATTGTATGACCTTTGATTTGTAGCTTCTGTTTATTTCGTCGGTTTCTTTTGGCCACTGTATTGTATGACCTTCGATTTGTAGCTTCTATTTATCTCGTCGGTATCTTGTGGCCATTGTATTGTCCGACCTTCGATTTGTAGCTTCTGTTTATCTCGTCGGTATCTTTTGGCCATTGTATTGTCTGACCTTCGATTTGTTGCTTCTATTTATCTCGTCGGTATCTTGAGGCCATTGTATTGTCTGACCTTCGATTTGTACATTCTGTTTATCTTGTCGGTATCTTATGGCCATTGCATTGTCTGACCTTCGATTTGTAGTTTCTGTTTATCTCGTCGGTATCGTTTGGCCATTGTATTGTCTGACCTTCGATTTGTTCCTTCTGTTTATCTTGTCGGTATCTGTTGGCCATTGTATTGTCTGACCTTCGATTTGTAGCTTCCGTTTATCTCGTCGGTATCTTTTGGCCATTGTATTGTCTGACCTTCGATTTGTAGCTTCTGTTCATCTCGTCGGTTTCTTTTGGCCATTGTATTTTCTGACCTTCGATTTGTAGCTTCTGTTTATCTCGTCGGTATCTTGTGGCCATTGTATTGTCTGACCTTCGATTTGTAGCTTCCGTTTATCTCGTCGGTATCTTTTGGCCATTGTATTGTCTGACCTTCGATTTGTAGCTTCTGTTCATCTCGTCGGTTTCTTTTGGCCATTGTATTTTCTGACCTTGGATTTGTAGCTTCTGTTTATCTCGTCTGTATCTTGTGGCCATTGTAATGTCTGACCTTTGATTTGTAGCTTCTGTTTATCTCGTCGGTATCTTGTGGCCATTGTAATGTCTGACCTTTGATTTGTAGCTTCTGTTTATCTTCTCGGTACCTTTTGGCCATTGTATTGTATGACCTTCGATTTGAAGCATCTGTTTATCTCGTCGGTATCCTCTGGCCATTTTATTGTATGACCTTTGATTTGTAGCTTCTATTTATCTCGTCGGTATCTTGAGGCCATTGTATTGTCTGACCTTCGATTTGTAGCTTCTGTTCATCTCGTCGGTTTCTTTTGGCCATTGTATTGTATGACCTTCGATTTGAAGCTTCTGTTTATCTCGTCGGTATCCTGTGGCCATTTTATTGTATGACCTTTGATTTGTAGCTTCTGTTTATTTCGTCGGTTTCTTTTGGCCATTGTATTGTATGACCTTCGATTTGTAGCTTCTATTTATCTCGTCGGTATCTTGTGGCCATTGTATTGTCTGACCTTCGATTTGTAGCTTCTGTTTATCTCGTCGGTATCGTTTGGCCATTGTATTGTCTGACCTTCGATTTGTTGCTTCTATTTATCTTGTCGGTATCTTGAGGCCATTGTATTGTCTGACCTTCGATTCGTACATTCTGTTTATCTTGTCGGTATCTTATGGCCATTGTATTGTCTGACCTTCGATTTGTAGTTTCTGTTTATCTCGTCGGTATCGTTTGGCCATTGTATTGTCTGACCTTCGATTTGTTGCTTCTGTTTATCTTGTCGGTATCTGTTGGCCATTGTATTGTCTGACCATCGATTTTTAGCTTTTGTTTATCTCGTCGGTATCTTTTGGCCATTGTATTGTATGACCTTCGATTTGTAGCTTTCGTTTATCTCGTCGGTATCTTTTGGCCATGGTATTGTATGACCTTCGATTTGTAGCTTTCGTTTATCTCGTCGGTATCTTTTGGCCATGGTATTGTATGACCTTCGATTTGTAGCTTCTATTTATCTCGTCGGTATCTTGTATCCATTGTATTGTATGACCTTCGATTTGTTGCTTCTGTTTATCTCGTCGGTATCGTTTGGGCATTGTATTATCTGACCTTCGATTTGTAGCTTCTGTTTATCTCGTCGGTATCTTGATGCCATTGTCTTGTCTTACCTTCGATTTGTACATTCTGTTTATCTTGTCGGTATTTTATGGCCATTGTATTGTCGGACCTTCGATTTGTAGTTTCTGTTTATCTCCTCGGTATCGTTTGGCCATTGTATTGTCTGACCTTCGATTTGTTGCTTCTGTTTATCTTGTCGGTATCTGTTGGCCATTGTATTGTCTGACCTTCGATTTGTAGCTTCTGTTCATCTCGTCGCTTTCTTTTGGCCATTGTATTGTATGACCTTCGATTTGTAGCTTCTGTTTATCTCGTCGATATCTTTTGGCCATGGTATTTTCTGAACTTCGATTTGTAGCTTCCGTTTATCTCGTCTGTATCTTGTGACCATTGTAATGTCTGACCTTTGATTTGTAGCTTCTGTTTATCTCGTCGGTATCGTTTGGCCATTGTATTGTCTGACCTTCGATTTGTTGCTTCTGTTTATCTCGTCGGTATCTTGTGGCCATTGTATTGTCTGACCTTCGATTTGTAGCTTCTGTTTATCTCGTCGGTATCTTGTGGCCATTGTATTGTCTGACCTTCGATTTGTAGGTTCTGTTTATCTCGTCGGTATCTTGTGGCCATTGTATTGTCTGACCTTCGATTTGCAGCTTCTGTTTATCTCGTTGGTATCTTGTGGCCATTGTAATGTCTGACCTTCGATTTGTAGCTTCTATTTATCTCGTCGGTATCTTGTGGCCATTGTATTGTCTGACCTTCGATTTGTAGCTTCTGTTTATCTCGTCGGTATCTTGTGGCCATTGTATTGTCTGACCTTCGATTTGTAGCTTCTGTTTATCTCGTCGGTATCTTGTGGCCATTGTATTGTCTGACCTTCGATTTGTAGCTTCTGTTTATCTCGTCTGTATCTTGTGGCCATTGTATTGTATGACCTTCGATTTGTAGCTTCTGTTTTTCTCGTCGGTATCTTTTGGCCATTGTATTGTCTGACCTTCGATTTTTAGATTCTGTTTATCTCGTCGGTATCTTTTGGCCATTGTATTGTCTGACCTTCGATTTGTAGCTTGTGTTTATCTCGCCGGTATCTTGTGGCCATTGTATTGTCTGACCGTCGATTTGTAGCTTCTGTTTATCTCCTCGGTATCTTGTGGCCATTATATTGTCTGACCTTCGATTTGTAGCTTCTGTTTATTTCGTCGGTATCTTGTGGCTATTGTATTGTCTGACCTTCGATTTGTAGCTTCTGTTCATCTCGTCGGTATCGTTTGGCCATTGTATTGTCTGACCTTCGATTTGTAGCTTCTGTTTTTCTCCTCGGTATCTTGTGGCCATTGTATAGTCTGACCTTCGATTTGTAGATTCTATTTATCTCGTCGGTATATTGTGGCCATTGCATTGTCTGACCTTCGATTTGTAGCTTCTGTTTATCTCGTTGGTATCTTGTGGCCATTGTATTGTCTGACCTTCGATTTGTAGCTTCTGTTCATCTCGTCGGTATCTTGTGGCCATTGTATATTCTGACCTTCGATTTGTAGATTCTATTTATCTCTCCGTATATTGTGGCCATTGCATTGTCTGACCTTCGATTTGTAGCTGCTGTTTATCTCGTCGGTATATTTTGGCCATTGTATTTTTTGATCTTCGATTTGTAGCTTCTGTTTATCTCGTCGGTATCTTGTAGCCATTGTATTGTCTGATCTTCGATTTGTAGCTTCTGTTTACCTCGTCGGTATCTTGTGGCCATTGTATTGTCTGGTCTTCGATTTGTAGCTTCTATTTATCTCGTCGGTATCTTGTGGCCATTGTATTGTTTGACTTTCAATTTGTAGCTTCTGTTTATCTCGTCGCTATCTTGTGGCCATTATATTGTCTGACCTTCGATTTGTAGCTTCTGTTTATCTCGTCGGTATCTTGTGACCATTGTATTGTTTGACCTTCGATTGTAACTTTTGTTTATCTCGTCGGTATCTTGTGGCCATTGTATTGTCTGACCTTCGATTTGTTCCTTCTGTTTATCTCGTCGGTATCTTGTGGCCATTGTATTGTCTGACCTTCGATTTGTAGCTTCTGTTTATCTCGTCGGTATCTTGTGGCCATTGTAGTGTCTGACCTTCGATTTGTAGCTTCTGTTTATCTCGTCGGTATCTTTTGGCCATTATATTGTCTGACCTTCGATTTGTAGCTTTTGTTTATCTCGTCGGTATCTTGTGACCATTGTATTGTTTGACCTTCGATTGTAACTTTTGTTTATCTCGTCGGTATCTTGTGGCCATTGTATTGTCTGACCTTCGATTTGTTCCTTCTGTTTATCTCGTCGGTATCTTGTGGCCATTGTATTGTCTGACCTTCGATTTGTAGCTTGTGTTTATCTCGTCGGTATCTTGTGGCCATTGTAGTGTCTGACCTTCGATTTGTAGCTTCTGTTTATCTCGTCGGTATCTTGTGGCCATTGTAGTGTCTGACCTTCGATTTGTAGCTTCTGTTTATCTCGTCGGTATCTTGTGGCCATTGTATTGCCTGACCTTCGATTTGTAGCTTGTGTTTATCTCGTCGGTATCTTGTGGCCATTGTAGTGTCTGACCTTCGATTTGTAGCTTCTGTTTATCTCGTCGGTATCTTGTGACCATTGTATTTTCTGACCTTCGATTTGTAGCTTCTGTTTATCTAGTCGGTATCTTGTGGCCATTGTAGTGTCTGACCTTCGATTTGTATTTTCTGTTTATCTCGTCGGTATCTTGTGGCCATTGTATTGTCGGACCTTCGATTTGTAGTTTCTGTTTATCTCGTCGGTATCTTGTGGCCATTGTAGTGTCTGACCTTCGATTTGTAGTTTCTGTTTATCTCGTCGGTATCTTTTGGCCATTGTATTGTCTGACCTTCGATTTGTAGCTTCTGTTTATCTCGTCGGTATCTTATGGCCATTGTATTGTTTGATGTTCTATTTGTAGCTTCTGTTTATCTCGTCCGTATCTTCACACTTTACTTACATAACAGTTACAATATAATTAGTTTAAGTTTAAAGTTGATTAAACCCGCAGCATTTTTTATTATGTATGATCGTATGGTTGTTGGATTTACAACTAGCTAACCAATCAGTACCTATCACTATTAAAGTTGTGAGTTAATGGCGGGGTGTACTCGATACAATTTTATGTGATAACATTTGTCAGTGACTTGCGACAAGTCTGTGGTTTCCTCCACCAATAAAACTGACCGCCAAAATATTGCTGAAACATTGTTGAAGGTGGCGTTACAGTTTGACTGAGAAAGAAAGCTATTTTATGATAATAATGCATAAATATATTTATATATTTTTATACGCACTAGTTGCAACCGTAATGATATAATGTAACATACTGTATTTAACCCACAATGACAGGATTATGATAATAAAAGTTCAAAGCATTTTTACATTTCATCGTCTTTATTATCTAGATATAATATATTTTAGGGCAACAACAAAAAGTAACATATATATAGGACTGTCAAAGTCTAGTGAATCGGAAGGAAAATATGTATGGATAGATGGAACACTTGCTACTAACATTCCATGGTCTATAAATGTTACAGAAAGTCCTGATAATGAAGCCAAGTGCGTTGCTCTTATTTTTGAAGACGATAAGTTTGGCTCATTTATTGAGTATGACTGCGAAACAACCACCAGCTATTTATGCACAGGTATAATGAATATTAAAAATAACTTAGATATACAGCTTCAGAATCCAGTCGTAATATCGTAGGAAAAGAAGCAAAATCGATACCCTTAACACACATATACATGACCGCTTACTTTCTAACAGGCACTTCATAGAAAAAGTGGCGGACTAAACTAGTTTATTAGATCGATACCTCACCTAATAGTAGCATGATGTGGCCATGCAAGTGTTTTCCAAATGTATGTAAAATGTGAACTCTCAACTCTGAGCAGCGTTGTTGTAGTAAACACTGAGTGCTAATGTAAAATGTGAACTCTCAACTCTGAGCATCGTTGTTGTAGTAAACACTGAGTGTTAATGTAAAATGTGAATTCTCAACTCTGAGCAGCGTTGTTGTAGTAAACACTGAGTGTTAATGTAAAATGTGAATTCTCAACTCTGAGCATCGTTGTTGTAGTAAACACTGAGTGCTAATGTAAAATGTGAACTCTCAACTCTGAGCATCGTTGTTGTAGTAAACACTGAGTGTTAATGTAAAATGTGAACTCTCAACTCTGAGCAGCGTTGTTGTAGTAAACACTGAGTGTTAATGTAAAATGTGAATTCTCAACTCTGAGCAGCGTTGTTGTAGTAAACACTGAGTGTTAATGTAAAATGTGAATTCTCAACTCTGAGCAGCGTTGTTGTAGTAAACACTGAGTGTTAATGTAAATTGTGAATTCTCAACTCTGAGCAGCGTTGTTGTAGTAAACACTGAGTGTTAATGTAAAATGTGAACTCTCAACTCTGAGCAGCGTTGTTGTAATGAACACTGAGTGTTAATGTAAAATGTGAATTCTCAACTCTGAGCAGCGTTGTTGTAGTAAACACTGAGTGTTAATGTAAAATGTGAATTCTCAGCTCTGAGCAGTGTTGTTGTAGTGAACACTGAGTGCTAATGTACAATGTGAATTCTCAACTCTGAGCAGCGTTGTTGTAGTGAACACTGAGTGTTAATGTAAAATGTGAACTCTCAACTCTGAGCATCGTTGTTGTAGTGAACACTGAGTGTTAATGTAAAATGTGAACTCTCAACTCTGAGCAGCGTTGTTGTAGTGAACACTGAGTGTTAATGTAAAATGTGAATTCTCAACTCTGAGCAGCGTTGTTGTAATGAACACTGAGTGTTAATGTAAAATGCGAATTCTCAACTCTGAGCAGCGTTGTTGTAATGAACACTGAGTGTTAATGTAAAATGTGAACTCTCAACTCTGAGCAGCGTTGTTGTAGTAAACACTGAGTGTTAATGTAAAATGTGAATTCTCAACTCTGAGCAGCGTTGTTGTAATGAACACTGAGTGTTAATGTAAAATGTGCATTCTCAACTCTGAGCAGCGTTGTTGTAATGAACACTGAGTGTTAATGTAAAATGTGAACTCTCAACTCTGAGCAGCGTTGTTGTAGTAAACACTGAGTGTTAATGTAAAATGTGCATTCTCAACTCTGAGCAGCGTTGTTGTAATGAACACTGAGTGTTAATGTAAAATGTGAACTCTCAACTCTGAGCAGCGTTGTTGTAATGAACACTCAGTGTTAATGTACAATGTGAACTCTCAACTCTCAGCAGCGTTGTTGTAGTAAACACTGAGTGTTAATGTAAAATGTGAACTCTCAACTCTGAGCAGCGTTGTTGTAATGAACACTCAGTGTTAATGTAAAATGTGAACTCTCAACTCTGAGCAGCGTTGTTGTAGTGAACACTGAGTGTTAATCTAGAAATTTATACATGATATATATTTAATCACCATCACACGTAAGTTGTCATATGTATACTATTATTTCTATGAATGTTATTCCAGAAACGCTTCGCTCGCACTACATTTCTTAACTACGCTTATATTCTATAAAAGTCCATGTAAGTAATTTGAATAATATGGTACAGAAGGATTCTAAATATTGCCGATGTAAATAGTTCGAACAATATGGTGCATAAAAACGAATGAGACTAGAAATGAAGCTAATTCCAACAGCGTCCCCTCACACAAAGACAAAATAAATTAAATACTATGCAATATTTGTTCTTATACTCGTCTTGTTAATCGTTATTGGCATAATATACTTTGGCATGATCAATGCGCGACATATCAGAAAACGGGGAGGGGGAATTCTGATTAGATTGTGGAGATGATATTACTTTTATCATTTGACTGGGAACGATCTCTCACGCACTGACTTTGAGGTAAAAGTTATGATTATTCAAGATCTGACATTGACTGTTTCTGTCATGTTCCCTATCATACAAGATGTCCTGTTTATTTTTTTTTATGCAAATCTATTTGGCTTCCAGGATGGGCTATGCTGGAAGATAAAGACTGCAAGACAACAATATCTGGTAATATATTAGACATGGTCTTAACTTACATCAGGTCAATTCATAATATAATTGTGTAAGACAAATGAATGGCACAATTCGCCTTAAAAAGAGTTTATGGTTTAAGGTGTTTAACGCCACTTTCAACAATATTTCAGTTACACGGTGAAAGCCACTGACCTACCGCAAGTCACTGACAAAATTTATCACATAATGTTGTATTAAATAAACCTCGCCTGAGCGGGATTGAACTCACATGGTCTCTCATTAGAAAGAGAGATAACTATCACTCTCCTTGGACGCAAATAATAACTCTTGACAAAAACAGAATCCCGGTCATAAAACATCCCATTATATCAACATGATTAAGAAGGTTGAAGATACCTAAAGTTAATCATACGCTGTCAATCTAAGAAGGACAGACAATGCAACGCCAGAAGAAAAAGGACAAAACCCAAACAATGATGTACACAAAAACTAAAGCCTTAGCAACGGAAACCCCACTAATAACCGGGGGCAATTCAAGTGCTCAGAAATGTTAAGCAGGTCCTGCTCGACTACTGACACCAGTCTTGGTATCTTGTTACAAACTATTTCATAAGTCATGAATGAGGTTGTGGTTGCGACTAACGAAATATATCCGTCATAATATTTGACACAGATATTCCGTATTCATTTTTAGATTTCACTAAAAGTGATTGTTAAGTATAACATTGATAATATAAGTCATATTAATGAAAGGAAAAACACAAAATACCACACTGCCGTAACAGTTCTAATATACAATAGAAAAATACCACACTGCCGTAACAGTTCTAATATACAATAGAAAAATACCACACTGCCGTAACAGTTCTAATATACAATAGAAAAATACCACACTGCCGTAACAGTTCTAATATACAATAGAAAAATACCACACTGCCGTAACAGTTCTAATATACAATAGAAAAATACCACACTGCCGTAACAGTTCTAATATACAATAGAAAAATACCACACTGCCGTAACAGTTCTAATATACAATAGCAAAATACCACACTGCCGTAACAGTTCTAATATACAATAGAAAAATACCACACTGCCGTAACAGTTCTAATATACAATAGAAAAATACCACACTGCCGTAACAGTTCTAATATACAATAGAAAAATACCACACTGCCGTAACAGTTCTAATATACAATAGAAAAATACCACACTGCCGTAACAGTTCTAATATACAATAGAAAAATACCACACTGCCGTAACAGTTCTAATATACAATAGAAAAATACCACCCTGCCGTAACAGTTCTAATATACAATAGAAAAATACCACACTGCCGTAACAGTTCTAAAATACAATAGAAAAATACCACACTGCCGTAACAGTTCTAATATACAATAGAAAAATACCACACTGCCGTAACAGTTCTAATATACAATAGAAAAATACCACACTGCCGTAACAGTTCTAATATACAATAGAAAAATACTACATTGCTGTAACAGTTCCATAGTACTAGAGACAAAATCGACAACCTTAACAAAAATACGTCTGTTCACTTTCCTGGCTTGGTACAGACACTTCAATAAAAAGTGGTGTGGTTAAACTAGTTTTATTGTCCCAAACCTCCTCTATAAATGAAATGACATATGCATTTTTTCAGAATCAAAAGACCATAAAGGAGTTCTGTTTCTTTTACCGCTTTGGTGTTTATCTGCTGATCGTGGTAAAGTTAATATGAGTATAACAGTAACGTCTAGCGTATCAGTATTTGTATCATATTTTAGTCAAGGTAGACTTGCTGAATTTGCAAACACGACAGGCTCAAATAGCAACAGTTACACTTTCAACGTAGGATATCCAAATGCAATGACAGTGATAAAAGCAGAATCTATTACGGACGAATTTTCTTTGCACGTGTTACTGCAACAAGATATTGATGGAGTACAAAAATCGGTTTCAACTATTGTATACCCATATGATGTCTGGGGATTACATTATTACGCGGCAAGTTATTGTACTTCTAATTGTACATCGTTTTGTCTAATAACTAGTGCGTATTACGACACACAAATAACTGTTGTTTTTAAGGACACCAACACAACTGTTGACGTTAGTCTGATGTATAGTCAATTTAGAGTTGAAAATAATTATACGGTTGATATAACATTAGATAAATTTCAATACGCTATGCTGAAATCGAAACAAGATTTGACTGGAACTTATATCATGGGAGATAATCCTATATCCGTGATATGTGGGTCTGACTTTGACGATTATACCATTGGCGAGCAATTGATTCCTATCAGTCTATTTAGTAAAAAGAAATTTTCAAATGTTTTTCAACTATACAGTACAGAGAAAACAAATATGGAATATTTAATTCGTGTGATGACGTCACAGAGTAATACGTCATGTAGCATCACAGATACAGTTCTTCAATTCGACTGGATGGAACGCATGGACAAATCAGGAGACTTCTTTGAATTAAAGATAACAAATTCTACAATGCTGCATCACATTGAGTGTGATCATGAGGTTCTTGTCTGGAATATTGTGATACATAATAATGAAAGTGGTACCATGACTCTCCTTCCTACCATGTCACAGTACTATACTACGCAAAGCTGGTATACCCCTGTTGTGTCTACTGATGTTGTGCAAAACCTTTATGCACATAAAATAACGACAACTGAACCACTCATTTACGGGAGTAATGCAGAATGGTCGTTAACGAAAGGCTATGTCACTGCTTTAACAGAGGAAACAAAATACACCACCACCACAGAAAATAACGATATTTTATTTTTCCTGTGGAATATTGGACATGGACATGGTTATGCATTCGGAAATCAAATAGCGATGACCTTCGATGACCAGGTGGTGAGTTTATTACACGGTTTAGAATCAAAACTAACATAATTTTGCAAATTAAGCATAAAAGAGACCAAATTGTAATGTCACTGTGCACTATCACATATCACTACTGTATACTATGATATATCATTGTGCACTATCACATATCACTACTATGTTTTATCACATATTATTGTGTACTATCACATATAACTGTGTACTTTTACATATCGTTGTATATTATCAAATATTACTACGTTGTACTATTAAATGTCAATGTGTACTACCGCGGATATCTGTGTGTCATTCAATATCACTGTGATATCATACTGTGTACTATCACATATCACTGTGTACTATCACATATCACTGTGCACTATGATATATCATTGTGTACTATCCCATATTGCTGTGATATCCTTACTGCGTACTATCACATATCACTGTGTACTATCTCATATTACTGTGCAGTATCACATATCACTACTGTGTACTATGACATATTACTGTGTACTAGCATGTCCCACCCAACATGTGTGAAACTGAGCATGTAATGTCGTAGCGACAGCATGTCCCTCCCCAACATGTGTGATGCTGAGCAACTAATGTCGTAACGACAGCATGTCCCTCCCCAACATGCGTGAAACTGAGCACGTAATGTCGTAACGACAGCATGCCCCACCCAACATGTGTGAAACTGAGCAGCTAATGTCGTCACAACAGCATGTCCTACCCCACATGTGTGAAACTGAGCAGCTAATGTCGTCACAACAGCATGTCCCTCCCCACATGTGTGAAACTGATCAGCTAATGTCGTAACGACAGGATGTCCCTCCCCACATATGTGAAACTGAGCAGTCAATGTCGTAACGACAGCATGTCCCTCCCCAACATGTGTGAAACTGAGCAGTCAATGTCGTAACGACAGCATGTCCCACCCGACATGTGTGAAGCTGGGCAGGTAATGTGGTAACGACAGCATGTCCCACCCCACATGTGTGAAACTGAGCAGTCAATGTCGTAACGACAGCATTTCCCTCCTCCACATGTGTAAAACTGAGCAGTCAATATCGTAACGACAGCATGTTCCATCTCACATGGGTGAAACCGAGCAGTCAATGTTATAACGACAGCATATCTCTCTCCCACATGAGTGAAACTCAGCAGTCAATATCGTAGTGACAGCATGTCCTACCCCAAAATGTGTGAAACTAAGCAGCTAATGTCGTAGCGACAGAATGTCCCACTCCAACATGTGTGAAACTGAGCAGCTAATGTCGTAGCGAGAGCATGTCCCAACCCACATGTGTGAAACTGAGCAGCTCATGTCGTAACGACAGAAAGTCCTACCCCAACATGTGTGAAACTGAGGAGCTAATGTCGTAACGACAGAATGTCCCACCCCACATGTGTGAAACTGGGCAGCTAATGTCGTAACGATAGAATGTCCTACCCCAACATGTGTGAAACTGAGGAGCTAATGTGGTAACGACAGAATGTCCTACCCCAACATGTGTGAAACTGAGCAGCTAATGTCGTAGCGAGAGCATGTCCCAACCCACATGTGTGAAACTGAGCAGCTCATGTCGTAACGACAGAAAGTCCTACCCCAACATGTGTGAAACTGAGGAGCTAATGTCGTAACGACAGAATGTCCCACCCCACATGTGTGAAACTGGGCAGCTAATGTCGTAACGATAGAATGTCCTACCCCAACATGTGTGAAACTGAGGAGCTAATGTCGTAACGACAGCATGTACCACCCCAACATGTGTGAAACTGAGGAGCTAATGTCGTAACGACAGCATGTCCCACCCCACATGTGTCAAACTGAGCAGCTAATGTCGTAACGACAGAATGTCCTACCCCAACATGTGTGAAACTGAGGAGCTAATGTCGTAACGACAGCATGTCCCACCCCACATGTGTGAAACTGAGCAGGTAATGTGGTAACCAGAGAATGTCCTACCCCAACATGTGTGAAACTGAGGAGCTAATGTCGTAACGATAGCATGTCCCACCCCACATGTGTGAAACTGAGCAGGTAATGTAGCGACAGCATGTCCTACCCCAACATGTGTGAAACTGAGCAGCTAATGTCGTAACGACAGCATGTCCCTCCCCCACATGTGTGAAGCTGGGCAGGTAATGTGGTAACGACAGCATATCCCACCCCACATGTGTGAAACTGAGCAGTCAATGTCGTGACGACAGCATGTCCCACCCCACATGTGTGAAACCTAGCAGTCAATGTTATAACGACAGCATATCCCTCCCCCACATGTGTAAATCTGAGCAGTCAATGTCGTAGCGACAGCATGTCCTAAAAAAACATGTGTGAAACTGAGCAGCTAATGTCGTAGCGACAGTATGTTCCTCCCCCACATGTGTGAAACTGAACAGTCAATGTCGTAGCGACAGAATGTCCTATCCCCAACATGTGTGAAACTGAGCAGTCAATATCGTAACGACAGCATGTTCCACCTCACTTGTGTGAAACCGAGCAGTCAATATCGTAACGACAGCATGTCCCACTCCAACATGTGTGAAACTGAGCAGCTAATGTCGTAGCGACAGGATGTCCCTCCCCACATATGTGAAACTGAGCAGTCAATGTCGTAACGACAGCATGTCCCTCCCCAACATGTGTGAAACTGAGCAGTCAATGTCGTAACGACAGCATGTCCCACCCGACATGTGTGAAGCTGGGCAGGTAATGTGGAAACGACAGCATGTCCCACCCCACATGTGTGAAACTGAGTAGTCAATGTCGTAACGACAGCATTTCCCTCCTCCACATATGTAAAACTGAGCAGTCAATATCGTAACGACAGCATGTTCCATCTCACATGGGTGAAACCGAGCAGTCAATGTTATAACGACAGCATATCTCTCTCCCACATGAGTGAAACTCAGCAGTCAATATCGTAGTGACAGCATGTCCTACCCCAAAATGTGTGAAACTAAGCAGCTAATGTCGTAGCGACAGAATGTCCCACTCCAACATGTGTGAAACTGAGCAGCTAATGTCGTAGCGAGAGCATGTCCCAACCCACATGTGTGAAACTGAGCAGCTCATGTCGTAACGACAGAAAGTCCTACCCCAACATGTGTGAAACTGAGGAGCTAATGTCGTAACGACAGAATGTCCCACCCCACATGTGTGAAACTGGGCAGCTAATGTCGTAACGATAGAATGTCCTACCCCAACATGTGTGAAACTGAGGAGCTAATGTGGTAACGACAGAATGTCCTACCCCAACATGTGTGAAACTGAGCAGCTAATGTCGTAGCGAGAGCATGTCCCAACCCACATGTGTGAAACTGAGCAGCTAATGTCGTAACGACAGAAAGTCCTACCCCAACATGTGTGAAACTGAGGAGCTAATGTCGTAACGACAGAATGTCCCACCCCACATGTGTGAAACTGGGCAGCTAATGTCGTAACGATAGAATGTCCTACCCCAACATGTGTGAAACTGAGGAGCTAATGTGGTAACGACAGAATGTCCTACCCCAACATGTGTGAAACTGAGGAGCTAATGTCGTAACGACAGCATGTACCACCCCAACATGTGTGAAACTGAGGAGCTAATGTCGTAACGACAGCATGTCCCACCCCACATGTGTCAAACTGAGCAGCTAATGTCGTAACGACAGAATGTCCTACCCCAACATGTGTGAAACTGAGGAGCTAATGTCGTAACGACAGCATGTCCCACCCCACATGTGTGAAACTGAGCAGGTAATGTGGTAACCAGAGAATGTCCTACCCCAACATGTGTGAAACTGAGGAGCTAATGTCGTAACGATAGCATGTCCCACCCCACATGTGTGAAACTGAGCAGGTAATGTAGCGACAGCATGTCCTACCCCAACATGTGTGAAACTGAGCAGCTAATGTCGTAACGACAGCATGTCCCTCCCCCACATGTGTGAAGCTGGGCAGGTAATGTGGTAACGACAGCATATCCCACCCCACATGTGTGAAACTGAGCAGTCAATGTCGTGACGACAGCATGTCCCACCCCACATGTGTGAAACCTAGCAGTCAATGTTATAACGACAGCATATCCCTCCCCCACATGTGTGAATCTGAGCAGTCAATGTCGTAGCGACAGCATGTCCTAAGAAAACATTTGTGAAACTGAGCAGCTAATGTCGTAGCGACAGTATGTTCCTCCCCCACATGTGTGAAACTGAACAGTCAATGTCGTAGCGACAGAATGACCTATCCCCAACATGTGTGAAACTGAGCAGTCAATATCGTAACGACAGCATGTTCCACCTCACTTGTGTGAAACCGAGCAGTCAATATCGTAACGACAGCATGTCCCACTCCAACATGTGTGAAACTGAGCAGCTAATGTCGTAGCGACAGCATGTCCCAACCCACATGTGTGAAACTGAGCAGCTCATGTCGTAACGACAGAATGTCCTACCCCAACATGTGTGAAACTGAGGAGCTAATGTGGTAACAACAGAATGTCCTACCCCAACATGTGTGAAACTGAGGAGCTAATGTCGTAACGACAGCATGTACCACCCCAACATGTGTGAAACTGAGGACCTAATGTCGTAACGACAGCATGTCCCACCCCACATGTGTCAAACTGAGCAGCTAATGTCGTAACGACAGAATGTCCTACCCCAACATGTGTGAACCTGAGGAGCTAATGTCGTAACGACAGCATGTCCCACCCCACATGTGTGAAACTGAGCAGGTAATGTGGTAACCAGAGAATGTCCTACCCCAACATGTGTGAAACTGAGGAGCTAATGTCGTAACGATAGCATGTCCCGCCCCACATGTGTGAAACTGAGCAGGTAATGTAGCGACAGCATGTCCTACCCCAACATGTGTGAAACTGGGCAGCTAATGTCGTAACGACAGCATGTCCCTCCCCCACATGTGTGAAGCTGGGCAGGTAATGTGGTAACGACAGCATATCCCACCCCACATGTGTGAAACTGAGCAGTCAATGTCGTGACGACAGCATGTCCCACCCCACATGTGTGAAACCTAGCAGTCAATGTTATAACGACAGCATATCCCTCCCCCACATGTGTGAATCTGAGCAGTCAATGTCGTAGCGACAGCATGTCCTAAAAAAACATGTGTGAAACTGAGCAGCTAATGTCGTAGCGACAGGATGTTCCTCCCCCACATGTGTGAAACTGAACAGTCAATGTCGTAGCGACAGAATGTCCTATCCCCAACATGTGTGAAACTGAGCAGTCAATATCGTAACGACAGCATGTTCCACCTCACATGTGTGAAACCGAGCAGTCAATATCGTAACGACAGCATGTCCCACTCCAACATGTGTGAAACTGTGCAGCTAATGTCGTAGCGACAGCATGTCCTACCCTAACATGTGTGAAACTGAGCAGCTAATGTCGTAACGACAGAATGTCCTACCCCAACATGTGTGAAACTGAGGAGCTAATGTCGTAACGACAGCATGTCCCACCCCACATGTGTGAAACTGAGCAGGTAATGTCGTAGCGACAGCATGTCCTACCCCAACATGTGTGAAACTGAGGAGCTAATGTCGTAACGACAGCATGTCCCACCCCACATGTGTGAAGCTGAGCAGCTAATGTCGTAGCGACAGCATGTCCTACCCCAACATGTGTGACACTGAGCAGGTAATGTCGTAACGACAGCATGTCCTACCCCAACATGTGTGAAACTGAGCAGCTAATGTCGTAACGACAGAATGTCCTACCCCAACATGTGTGAAACTGATGAGCTAATGTCGTAACGACAGCATGTCCCACCCCACATGTGTGAAACTGAGCAGGTAATGTGGTAACGACAGCATGTCCTACCCCAACATGTGTGAAACTGAGGAGCAAATGTCGTAACGACAGCATGTCCTACCCCAACATGTGTGAAACTGAGGAGCTAATGTCGTAACGATAGCATGTCCCACCCCACATGGGTGAAGCTGAGCAGGTAATGTAGCGACAGCATGTCCTACCCCAACATGTGTGAAACTGAGCAGCTAATGTCGTAACGACAGCATGTCCCACCCCACATGTGTGAATCTGAGCAGGTAATGTGGTAACGACAGCATTTCCTACCCCAACATGTGTGAAACTGAGGAACAAATGTCGTAGCGACAGCATGTCCTACCCCAACATGTGTGAAACTGAGCAGTTAATGTCGTAACGATAGCATGTCCCTCCCCCACATGTGTAAAACTGGGCAGGTAATGTGGTAACGACAGCATATCCCACCCCACATGTGTGAAACTGAGAGTCAATGTCGTAACAACAGCATGTCCCACCCCACATGTGTGAAACCTAGAAGTCAATGTTATAACGACAGCATATCCCTCTCCCACATGTGTGAATCTGAGCAGTCAATGTCGTAGCGGCAGCATGTCCTAAGCAAACATGTGTGAAACTGAGCAGCTAATGTCGTAGCGACAGGATGTTCATCTCCCACATGTGTGAAACTGAGCAGTCAATGTCGTAGCGACAGAATGTCCTATCCCCAATATGTGTTAAACTGAGCAGTCAATATCGTAACGACAGCATGTTCCAACTCACATGTGTGAAACCGAACAGTCAATATCGTAACGACAGAATGTCCCACTCTAACATGTGTGAAACTGAGCAGCTAATGTCGTAGCGACAGCATGTCCCACCCCAACATGTGTGAAACTGAGCAGCTAATGTCGTAGCGACAGCATGTCCCACCCCACATGTGTGAAACTGAGCAGATCATGTCGTAACGACAGAATGTCCTACCCCAACATGTGTGAAACTGAGGAGCTAATGTCGTAACGACAGCATGTACCACCCCACATGTGTGAAACTCAGCAGGTAATGTCGTAACGACAGCATGTCCTACCCCAACATGTGTGAAACTGAGCAGCTAATGTCGTAACGACAGCATGTCCCTCCCCCACATGTGTGAATCTCGGCAGGTAATGTGGTAACGACAGCATCTCCCACCCCTCATGTGTGAAACTGAGCAGTCAATATCGTAACGACAGCATGTCCCACCCCACATGTGTGAAACCAAGCAGTCAATGTTATAATGACAGCATATCCCTCCCCCACATGTGTGAATCTGAGCAGTCAATGTCGTAGCGACAGCATGTCCTACACCAACATGTGTGCAACTGAGCAGTCAATGTAATAACGACAGCATATCCCACCCCACATGTGTGAAACTGAGCAGGTAATGTCGTAACGACAGCATGTGCCTCCCCATATGTGTAAAGGTGAGCAGCTAATGTCGTAACGACAGAATGTTCCTCACCCATATGTGTGAAACTGAGCAGTCAATGTCGTAAAGACAGCATGTCCCACCCCACATGTGTGAAATTGAGCAGGTAATTTCGTAACGACAGCAGGTCCCTCCCCACAAGTGTGAAACTGAGCAGTAAATGTCGTAGCGACAGAATGTCATACCCCCAACATGTGTGAAACTGAGCAGCTAATGTCACAGCGACAACATGGCCTACCCCAACATGTGTGCAACTGAGTAGTCAATGTCGTAACGACAACATGTCCCACCCAACATGTGTGAAACTGAGTAGCTAATGTCGTAACGACAGCATGTCCCACCCCATATGTGTGAAACTGAGCAGCTAATGTCGTAACGACAGCATGTCCCACCCCACATGTGTGAAATTGAGCAGGTAATTTCGTGGCGACAGCAGGTCCCTCCCCACAAGTGTGAAACTGAGCAGTCAATGTCGTAGCGACAGAATGTCATACCCCCAACATGTGTGAAACTGAGCAGCTAATGTCACAGCGACAGCATGTCCTACCCTCAACATGTGTGCAACTGAGTAGTCAATGTCGTAACGACAACATGTCCCACCCCATATGTGTGAAACTGAGCAGCTAATGTCGTAACGACAGCATGTCCCACTCCAACATGTGTGAAACTGAGCAGCTAATGTCGTAGCGACAGCAGGTCTCTTCCCCCCATGTGTGAAACTGAGCAGTCAATGTCGTAGCGACAGAATGTCCTACCCCCAACATGTGTGAAACTGAGCAGTCAATGTCGTAGCGACAGAATGTCCTACCCCCAACATGTGTGAAACTGAACAGTCAATGTCTTAGCGACAGAATATCCTAACCCCACATGTGTAAAACTGAGCAGTCAATGTCGTAACGACAGAATATCCTAACCCCAACATGTGGGAAACTGAGCAGCTAATGTCGTAATGAAAGCATGTCCCACCCCACATGTGTGAAACCGAGCAGCTAATGTCGTAACGACAGCATGTCCTACCCCAACATGTGGGAAACTGAGGAGCTAATGTCGTAACGACAGCATGTCCTACCCCACATGTGTGAAACTGGGCAGGTAATGTCGTAACGACAGCATGTCCTACCCCAACATGTGTGAAACTGAGGAGCTAATGTCATAACGACAGCATGTCCCACCCCACATGTGTGAAACTGAGGGGCTAATGTCATAACGACAGCATGTACCACCCCACATGTGTGAAACTGAGGAGCTAATGTCGTAACGACAACATGTCCTACCCCAACATGTGTGAAACTGAGGAGCTAATGTCGGAACGACAGCATGTCCTACCCCAACATGTGTGAAACTGGGCAGGTAATGTCGTAACGACAGCATGTCCTACCCCAACATGTGTGAAACTGGGCAGGTAATGTCGTAACGACAGCATGTCCTACCCCACATGTGTGAAACTGGGCAGGTAATGTCGTAACGACGGCATGTCCTACCCCACATGTGTGAAACTGAGCAGTCAATGTCGTAGCGACAGAATATCCTAACCCCACATGTGTGAAACTGAGCAGTCAATGTCGTAGCGACAGAATATCCCTCCCCCACATGTGTGAAACTGAGCAGTCAATGTCGTAGCGACAGAATATCCTAACCCCAACATGTGGGAAACTGAGGAGCTAATCTCGTAATGACAGCATGTCCCACCCCACATGTGTGAAACTGAGCAGCTAATGTCGTAACGACAGAATGTCCTACCCCAACATGTGTGAAACTGAGGAGCTAATGTGGTAACGACAGCATGTCCCACCCCACATGTGTGAAACAGAGCAGGTAATGTGGTAACGACAGCATGTCCTACCCCAACATGTGTGAAACTGAGGAGCTAATGTCGTAACGACAGCATGTCCTACCCCACATGTGTGAAACTGGGCAGGTAATGTCGTAACGACAGCATGTCCTACCCCAACATGTGTGAAACTGAGGGGCTAATGTCGTAACGACAGCATGTCCCACCCCACATGTGTGAAACTGAGGAGCTAATGTCGTAACGACAGCATGTACCACCCCACATGTGTGAAACTGAGCAGGTAATGTGGAACGACAGCATGTCCTACCCCAACATGTGTGAAACTGAGGAGCTAATGTCGTAACGACAGCATGTCCTACCCCAACATGTGTGAAACTGAGGAGCTAATGTCGTAACGACAGCATGTACCACCCCACATGTGTGAAACTGAACAGGTAATGTCGTAACGACAGCATGTCCTACCCCAACATGTGTGAAACTGGGCAGGTAATGTCGTAACGACAGCATGTCCTACCCCACATGTGTGAAACTGGGCAGGTAATGTCGTAACGACAGCATGTCCTACTCCACATGTGTGAAACTGAGACAGCTAATGTCGTAACGACAGCATGTCCCTCCCCCACATGTGTGAAACTGGGCAGGTAATGTGGTAACGACAGCATGTCCCACCCCTCATGTGTGAAACTGAGCAGTCAATATCGTAACGACAGCATGTCCCACCCCACATGTGTGAAACCAAGCAGTCAATGTTATAACGACAGCATATCCCTCCCCCACATGTGTGAATCTGAGCAGTCAATGTCGTAGCGACAGCATGTCCTACACCAACATGTGTGAAACTGAGCAGTCAATGTCGTAGCGACAGAATGTCCTACCCTCAACATGTGTGAAACTGAGCAGTCAATATCGTAACGACAGCATGTTCCACCCCACATGTGTGAAACCGAGCAGTCAATGTTATAACGACAGCATATCTCTCCCCCACATGTGTGAAACAGAGCAGCTAATGTCGTAGCGACAGAATGTCCCCCCCCCCCACATGTGTGAAACTGAGCAGCCAATGTCGTAGCGACAGAATGTCCTACCCCGAACATGTGTGAAACTGAGCAGTCAATGTCGTAGCGACAGAATGTCCTACCCCAACATGTGTGAAACTGAGCAGCTAATGTCGTAACGACAGCATGTCCTACCCCAACATGTGTGAAACTGAGCAGTCAGTGTAATAACGACAGCATATCCCACCCCACATGTGTGAAACTGAGCAGCTAATGTCGTAACGACAGAATGTCCCTCACCCATATGTGTGAAACTGAGCAGTCAATGTCGTAAAGACAGCATGTCCCACCCCACATGTGTGAAATTGATCAGGTAATTTCATAACGACAGCAGGTCCCTCCCCACAAGTGTGAAACTGAGCAGTCAATGTCGTAGCGACAGAATGTCATACCCTCAACATGTGTGAAACTGAGCAGCTAATGTCGTAGCGACAGCATGTCCTACCCCAATATGTGTGAAACTGAGCAGTCAATGTAATAACGACAGCATATCCCACCCCACATGTGTGAAACCTAGCAGGTAATGTCGTAACGACAGCATGTGCCTCCCCATATGTGTAAAGGTGAGCAGCTAATGGCGTAACGACAGAATGTCCCTCACCCATATGTGTGAAACTGAGCAGTCAATGTCGTAAAGACAGCATATCCCTCCCCACATGTGTGAAATTGAGCAGGTAATTTCGTAACGACAGCAGGTCCCTCCCCACAAGTGTGAAACTGACCAGTCAATGTCGTAGCGACAGAATGTCATACCCTCAACATGTGTGAAACTGAGCAGCTAATGTCGTAGCGACAACATGTCCTACCCCAATATGTGTGCAACTGAGTAGTCAATGTCGTAACGACAACATGTCCCACCCCACATGTGTGAAACTGAGGAGCTAATGTCGTAACGACAGCATGTCCCACCCCACATGTGTGAAACTGAGCAGGGAATGTCGTAACGACAGCATATCCCACCCCACATGTGTGAAACTGAGCAGTCAATGTCGTACCGACAGCATGTCCCACCCCATATGTGTGAAACATAGCATTCAAAGTAATAACGATAGCATATCCCACCCCAAATGTGTGCGGCTAAGCATATTGTCGTAACAACAGCATGTTCTACCCCAACATGTGTGAAAATTAGCAGTTAATGTCGTAACGACAGCATGTCCCTCCCCCAAATGTGTGAAACTGAGCAGTCAATGTCGTAGCGACAGCATGTCCCACCCCACATGTGTGAAACTGAGCAGTTTTGATATTGCATCTGTCAGTTTATTTACACTATAATACTGTCTAAAAAGCGATTATCCAGCCACAAAACTATCCAGTAATAACCCTAATTTTGGAAAAATAATTACTACATTTATATCCAAACGACACCATGCGAGCCAAATAATGTGATCAACTACCCTTCATGACCAATTATCCTAGCAAATATGGAAGCTATCAAACAAACGAACTCAGAGTTGCATTCACGAAAGGGGGAAAAGAAGAACGACCAAACGGAAAAACCAAAAAACTATATGCCCTTATAGTATCGAATATAAACGTTAGGGTAAACCGAAGTGGGAATCAAGAATGGACAGTGCAGATCACATTAGCAACAATGACGAAGGACTAAGATTAACAAAACATTTTCTAAATGAGATACATGTGAGATACTGTGTCGCTAATTATTTCAGTTCTTGCTGTACAATATGTCATCATAATATGTGCCACATCGGTGGTGTATTGGTTAGCATGCTCGCATCGTGGACGGTTGGTTGTGGGTTGCAGCCTCGGTGGGGTCATACGGAAGACTATACAATTGGTATTTGTTGCTTCTCGGCAGGAGTAAGAAACTGGTTTCCTCGGTATCAGAATAATGTGTCCTAGTAGAACGCCATATCTACCCGCGGATTATCGTGTCAGTGAGCTACCACTATAGAAATCCACCTCGTCGTGTTGGTCTTGTACAATGTGGACAACAAGATGACATGAATGTACATAATTATAAAGCCGACGTCGGTTCTTCATTGTTCGATTCCTTTCTACCATTAGTACATATTGTTATAGAATATTGGTTAAATAGGTAAACATGATATGCTTACTTGAACTGTGTTGACTTTGATCATACCCGGTGAAGGTTATTATAAAAACGCGTCGTGCACACTATAAACGGTTTTATTGAATTGCAAAATAAAATTGTATCTTTGAGATGATATTTTGCTCTTGTTTAAATCGTATTTGTATTGCTTGCTTGTTTGACAGTGTATTATGTGTCGATATTTATGCACTTTTTAAGTTGATATTCAGTCTCGATCGCATACGAAAATTAGCAGACATTCTGATGTTTTCAATGTTCAGTGGTTCGAGTGGAGCGACATACCTCCAAACTGAGACTGTTGGGTCAATGATCTGGCATTATCAATTCCAACTCGGCGTGTTGGTCTGTCTAGTGCAAAACGGACATCACCATCATCATCATCATCATCATCATCATCATCATCCCATCAAAATTAGCTTTTTCTCGCCATGATATAGCTGCACAATTGCTCATTTTGGCGTTACACAATAATTACCCACTCACTCAATTTTCTCTGATTATGATACAGATATGTGTATTGGACAGTTCAGATGATGAAGACTGTGATGGTCAGGTAGATGAGGAAAGGTGTACCTTAATCAGCTACAACTTCCGTAAGTTATCCTAAAATCATCTAATTTACCACCAGACTTTCGGGGAGATCCTTGTTGCTCATTTCGTTTAGTTTTCTGTGTTTTTTATTTCGTTTTTGTTTTGTTTGTGTTCGTTCTGTTTTGTGTGCCCAATGTTGTCTCTGGATTGTTCTTTTGATTGCCCATCTGGGTTTCTTTAACGTTAATATTCGGAATTCATATTTTGATATTGAGTGTTTTCATTGGTCAAATACACACACCAATTAATTGCCAAAAAAAAATAATCTGCTTACAGTTTAACAAAGCAATAACAAAAAACGTAGGAAACTTGAACAATGAATCATCTTTTGTCATCTTTTGACAGACACTTGGAAGCTATGTGTTAACAAAAAAAATATGTTACCAAAATATCAACGTGAAATAAAATAAAAGCCGAAATACCACATTGTCGGAACATTTACAAAATTCAATAGAAAATCAATAGAAAGAGGCCGCTAACACACAATGCATGCTCACTTTCCAGGATTGGTAGAGACACTTCAATAAAAATGACGGGGTTAAGCTAATTTTATTGGTCCAAACCTTATTAATAATAACACATGTAGCAAAATAAACAACTTATTTCTATGCTAAAAAATATATTCTCAACTTTATTTCAGTACCTGATAAGTACTTCTTAGCAGTAGGTAAATACCTGCCAGACTATGACTTTGATGGTAATTATGATGAAGATTGTTCATACACTATCCCAGGTAAGTGGCATAAAGCATACAACCGCTTGTGTTGAATACGTGCCAGGAAAAGTTTGAAGATACCAAAGGGATAATCAGAAGAAGTAAATCCAAGAAGGACAGACAATACAATGGTGTAAAAAAAACAATGACAAAAGGGGAAACAATGATCTACAAAACACTACACAGAAAAGATTTAAGCAACACAAACCCCACCAAAAACTCATGAAGGGTAAGCAGTTTCTGCTCCACTAGTGATACCCGTCGTGCTACTCTTACAAAACTGTCAGCGCATTGTGATGACTAGCAGAATTCCTTTCTTTAAACATTGTAGGCATCAGCAATATATTTATGTATACTATTTGGTAGCATAACTGACCAGTTCTCTTTTTGCAGCTACATGTAGTTACATGACGTATGCATAATATAAATAAGGGTAATAACAAAATTACCGAACTCCGAACAATCTTACAAAGGGAAAGTCAAAACTCATAATCATATAAACAGACAAAATCAGTCAACAACCGGAAAACTGTAAAAACCGTAATGACCCTGACTTGGTACAGGCATTTCTAAAGAAATGGTGGGTTGAATCAGATTTTAAGGCGCCAAACCTCCCGCTCTCATTACGGTTCAAAGGTTCCGGCTGTCACTATAACAGTATTTAAATACAGGAACAAAATAGGTAAAATAGTTGTAAACCACACTAAAGAATGACATACATAGGTATCGAATTGTGACGTGTTGTATTGTTCTATTATTATTATTATATATATATATATATATATATAACTTCTGTGTCACCAGGAATACATATATTGTTTATAAAGGTCAGGATTGATAAAGGACGAAGTCCTTTTAACTGTAGGCTGTACATTTTTTACTCCTATGTATCTATTCATAGCCAAATATCTTTTCACCGGAAGTTTTAAAAATAGATCAATTGATATTTAGAAACGCAAAAAATATATATTTCAATGAAAAATTCCCATTTCTTTAATTAGTTACTCTATGCAAAATCGAAATAAACTTGAAATAAAATTCTAATTAAAAAATCTCTTTCTACGAGATTCTCGGCGGAAGAGCGGCGTAGGTAAAATGAACGGAACAGCCATATGTCAAAGACAGATAACTCCAGCCAAATAATAAAAAAAAAAACTTTAAAAGTACTTGAAAAAAAACAACATTCCCTTCTCACGCCTCACTCTTAAAATTATAGGACGTCGTCCTTCAAGCAGGTTGTGCCTGTCTCATATTAAGCAACGTTCTTTACAACAACGCTGCTCACCCATTTTATGTGAGAGGTTGTCATTTTACTCACATGTAGGAAAACTAACATGAGGTATAAATTGACAAAGAAGGGGTATTAGCATATCAATCGTAACTACTCGGCCATTCTCGCTATCCTCCAAATAACCTCGTACGTACAGAGTAGAAATTCTTCTTAAATTGTTTGCCGGAAGTTAAGTTAAGTTAAGCCGCACAAAAATATAGTCCACGAAAATCCAATATGGAAGACATACTAAGTAAAATCTAATCATGCAAAACTAATTAAAACTTTAATTGAAATATAGAAAATTGTTTAAAATATAACTTTATCAAACTTTCATGTAACTGACATGTGAAAAGTAGTGCGATGTATACGCCTAATGCATACGAGGTTATTTGCAGGGTAGCGAGAATGGCCGAGTAGTTACGATTGATTAGCATATAAAACTGGTTTAACCTCACCACTTTTTTATTGAAGTACACGTGTACTAAGGCAGCCAAGTGAGAGGTCAAGTATATGTGGGTCAGTGGTATCTATTATACCTCTATTTTAACGATTGTTCCATTAAATTTTGAATTGTTCTGATGGTTTGGTAATTTTTCTTTTTCATTTCATTCTGCATCAGAACCCACGGGTGTTCAACGTTATATAATTAGATACATCAGAACCCACGGGTGTTCGACGTTATATAATTAGATACATCAGATCCACGGGTGTTCGACGCTATATAATTAGATACATCAGAAACCACGGGTGTTCGACGTTATATAATTAGATACATCAAAACCCACGGGTGTTCGACGTTATATAATTAGATACATCAGAACCCACGGGTGTTCGACGCTATATAATTAGATACATCAGAAACCACGGATGTTCAACGTTATATAATTAGATACATCAGAACCCACGGGTGTTCGACGTTATATAATTAGATACATCAGAACCCACGGGTGTTCGACGTTATATAATTAGATACACACAAAATAGTAATCTATGTCCTTTCCTCATTCATGACTTATCACCAGGTTTGTAACTAGAGTAACACGACGGTACCACTAGTGAAACGGGAACCGCCTACCTTTCCGAAGTACCCGAGTCCCCCCCCCCGGGATTTTTGTATAGTTCGTGTTACTCGATCTTTAGTTTTCTGTGTAGTATTTTGTAGATCGTTGCTTAGCATTTTGTCCTTTTCTGTTGACCATTGTGTTGTCCGTCATTCTTCAATTTACGGATTTTGGTTACCCTATTGACATCTGCAAACTCATCCTACACAAGTTATCAAATACACTCTTAATTATGAACAGTATATTGATGGTATTAAGTAAAATTGTGTCATGAATATTTTCACAAAGCAAATGTTTCACTTACACATCGTTACCTCTGTAAACATTGCATCAATTTAAAAGTTTACCTGGATCATCATTTGGGGCGACTGATCTTTCAGGTATATTAAACATATACACCTTTTATTATCATATAGAACCACAAAGCTGACCAACTTAACTTAACATTGAACAGTATGTACACTATGATGAACCCGCGCACCACCAGAATTTCCATTGTTTTTAAAAAAAAGAACTGACAAGAAACCTACAACCGTCAAGAAGATATTTCATTTTTGGAGAACAGGCGGTCGACGCATGTTCAACTGATGGCATCGAGATTAAAATGAGAAGGGGTTGATTGCTATTCTTCATCTCATAGGCTTTGATTGTTCATAAATAGCTTGACTATTTTTGTAGATTGCTATGCACCAGCTATCAATTTTACAGATGTCTATGATTACAGCGATAATTCAGACACGCATGTTAGGTCTGTATTCCGTAGTTTTGAATGCACGAATGGTTACACTATTATTAACAGCACAAGTGAAATTATCTGTTATGCAGACGGAAAGTGGACACCGGATACAGTTTGTGCCAAAGGTAACAAAAAGCAAATGATAGCAAGATGCTCTTTTTTCCTGAATTTTTATTGTAATTCGTTTCTACCGCAATTCATATTTTTTATTGAAATTTACAGTTCCTAATTCAGGCAAATTTTACAAAATAAGGTTCTGCTTCGTCAGCAGATTTTGGCTATCAAGTTTAGGCACTTTGATTCCTTGCTCTAGCAGACCTTTAAGGGGCCGTTGTGGCCGTGATCGCATGGTAGTTGGATTTACGACTACCTATGCAATCAGTGCTTATCATCACTGATGTGAGTTCGAATTTCGATCAGGGAGAGATGTACAACATTGTGTGATAAAGTTTGTCAGTGACTTGCGACAGGTCGGTGGTTTTCTTCGGGTACTCCGATTTTCTCCACCAATAAAACTGAATGCCATGATATAGCTGATATATTGTTGAAAGTGGGGTTAAACACCATCAAACAAACAAACTAAAAGACATTTAAATTATTTTGGTTGTCAATCTCTGTACTTTGAGCTGATGATGGTTTTTCCAGAAACGCGTCATGCGGATAATATAAATTCTATAACTACGTTTATATTTTCCCTTTAAATGCACAAAAATCTTTTTAATTAATTAATTAATCAACCATTGTTTACATTTCGAACATCTTTTTATATATATCAACACGCTAGGCGTGAATAACATACAAAGCAAATACTGGTTTATTAAATGCTCGTGTTGCTTTCAAATGACTCATTTCAAATTGAGTCGTTGTTTCTAAATTGATGTTAATGATGAGAATACCGTCAAAATATTAGCAGGGTCGTCGTATAGCTATTGTTATAATTTGTAAATTCAATTTATCTATTGTAGATTGTACCAATCCAAGTAGTATGGTTCCACAATCGAAGATTGTTAATTCTACATTGACATTCACATTTCCTGTCCTAGAAACATATATTATGAAATGCATGTCTGGATACAGTGTAAACGGCAATCCTAGAATGATGTGTTTAGCGAATTCAACTTGGTCACAGCCCGAATTTACCTGCGTACCAGGTTAACCTCATAACCATCATCTAATATTAAGACATAGAAATTATTTTCTTATAAGATAAATATTTACACAAATTTCTCTAAATACATGTCTGCGATATATGCATATGATTAGGCTGCGATACCTTCTGTGAGGTTTCTAAACGTTATTCTAACATAATCTCCTTCTTTCGCTTTGTAGACAAACGAGCGATTTATCGATGGTATAATCTCATTCGCACATGCGCCTGACTTTTCTATTGGCAGCATAAATTGTGTGCGACATTTTCCGCAAACGTAAATACTGATATCCGCCAAACCATGTTAAAACTCAAAACACATTCTGGCTTCCATGATTTAATTCTTAAATAGAACATTATATTCGGCAATATTCCACAGAAACGAAAAGTGTTTAATTCCTATTTATAGTCCATGGCCATGGTCATTCATGGGAATCTTCCAAGTACAGACATTCATTTCTTAGCATGCACATTTAAATGACTTTTAAATGTTTTAGTTCCGACATATATATGCTTTGGTTTGTATACATGGGTAGTAATAAATATGAGACCAGTGTTGGAAAAAGCGAAACTTAAATAGTGAGTTAGTGATAGTTGTTTAAGCCATGTGAACAATTTTTCAGCTATATCATGCTACATATTATACCACCGATGCACTTGGGTAACTCTCTGAAAATGAGTATTATAAAAAAAAGATATTTGTGAGACAGATGTAGTTAGTCTATTAAACACCTTTGCTAGATAAAAGGGTTTGAAGATACCAAAGGAGCAATCAGAAACCGTATATCGAAGAAGAACAGACAACACAATGGGCAAACGATCGACAAAGCATACATATAAAACTAAAGATCGAGTACAACACGAACCCCACTAAAAACCGGAGGTGAACGCAGATGCTCCGGAATGGTAAGCAGTTCCTGCTCCACTAGTGGCACCCGTCGTGTTAATCTAGTTACAAACCCGGCTTGATACAACCCCCGACCTATAATGAAGTGTAGGTTGATGTTTAAAATCTGCAGAGAAATTGCTTGACAACTGTAGTAATTAAATATGCGTTGTATAATTTGTCTAATCATAATAAGAAATTATTTTCCAGTTAAGCATTATAATATAATAATATATACATAAAAAATCATTTTTGTTTCACAATATAATTAAATGTAGGTTGTAGTGATCCAAGAGAAGATATACCACATTCAGTCATATTAAATTACGTAGAAGGAACCCCATTTACGCCCGACACGACAATTGAAGTGGTATGTAACGGACCGATGACACAGATTGGAGACAGTCAAATGACGTGTCAATCAGATTCATCATGGAATAACACTATCAGGTGTATACCAGGTATATTTCATACAGAATGGTAGCATGAAATAAAAAAAATACCACAACATCGAAACAATTCCAAAATCTAATATAAAAATCATAGAATGGAAACGGATGCAGAAGCAATATGACTAACTGGCATATGCATGACCGCTCACTTTCCTGGCTTGGCACAGACACTTCAACGAAACATATTGGGGTTAAATGAGTTTTTTGGGCCATAAACTTCCCTTAGTGATATGGAGCAAGCATTCTACACCTGCGAGCCTTCGTATATAATTGGGTGATCAGTGTTGTTATAAAGAACGCTTTAATCTTGAACATTATTCAAATAATATATTTTATCCTGGTGAAAACGAAGTTGTCATATTATGTGTAATATTAGTTCTACTAAGGAGAGCCGAATGATAATATATCTTTGAATATTCATTAAAGTAAACATATATGATTTCTAATTTGTAAATGAACAGGCAAATAATTGATAATAAATTTCCGTTAAAGATATAGGGCTAAGGTTATGTTTATGGTGCTTAACGCCACTTTCTACAGTAATATCGTGGTGGTCAGTTTTATTGGTGGAGGAAACCGGAGTACCTGGGTAAATCCATCGACCTGTCGAAAGTCACTGTCAAACTATCACATAAAGATGTATCGAGTACACCTCGCCATGAGCGGGATTCGAACTTCCAAGAAGAGTTTGAAGATACCAAAGGGAGGTAATCAGAATCCGTATATCGAAGAAGAAGACAACAAAATGGCCAAAAGAAAAAGTACAAAAGGACAAACAACGATCTACAAAAACATACATATAAAACTAAAGATCGAGTAACACGAACCCCACTAAAAACCGGGGATGAACTCATGTGCTCCGGAAGGGTAAGCCGTTCTTGCTCCATTAGTGGCACCCGTTGGGTTAGTCTAGTTAGAAACCCGGTGATAATTCATGAATGAGGAAAGGACCGGGAAGTGTTTACGACAAGTGGAACATATCCGTGGTCCAACGTTAGTGGTGATAGGCACTAATTTCACAGGTAGTTGTAAATCCAACTACCATATGATCACGACCAAGACGGTTGCTTTAAATATATATGAAGTTATAAAATAATAAAAGTAATATAATTTGACATTAATTGGTTTACCATTTGTACTGGTCTAGTAGAAGTAAGCAAATTTTGAGCTATAATACGTATATGGATCTGTAACACTAAATAGTTTCAACAATATCATGGCGGAAATTGGGAATACCCGGAGAAAATTACTGACATGACGTATTTCAATGACAAACGTAACAGTATCAGCGCGGAATTAACAGAGGACACCCTTGAAAATAATAAGAACAACGGTCACCTGTGTTTGCATTGTAGTAAAATTTAGCAGTTGATTTGGACTTTTTGACATTGCAGGGTAAATATAATGTACGCATATCGTCTGTTAAAATAGAATGTATTTTATTCGTTTCAAAACAGTTAGAAAAGCTCCCCAAAAACTCAAAGTTCATTCAAATTAATTGTATACTATCTGACAATATGAGTAGTAGGGAAGGGGACATTTTAGTCAACTCAAAAACCCAAGGAGGGAAGGAGGGACCCATATAAGGTAATAGACACACCCATTTCCCATATAGGGGCATAACCCCACCCCGGAACTGACGTCACAAAAAAATTGAAATTCATATATGGTCATGATGACGCAACAGAATTACTTCCCTTTGAAAACACAAACATCAGATTACCACTATCCAGAACATCAAAGAGCCATACCAGTTTATGTCATAATTCGATAACATCAACTTGAGAAAACACGATAAAAATGACCACCATACTACATGAAACACGCATGGAGATCTTATCAGTCGAGTTAATCATCACTATATAGCATTCCTTGATCGAGCTGATAAGCACAATCTTATAAAAACATGTGGTAATAATTAGATAGATATCATGTCATTGTTCTGAATAGAGGTATCGTGTATTAATGACATGTATTTATGGTATATGCGTATTTATCATTTCGGGTCAAGATAAATGGTCAGTGCGTGCGATGGATATTTGATATGTCTGTTGTCCGTGTGTAGATTAAAAAGAACCGATGTACTTGTTATCATCTGATAAATTAAAAACATATGACCATAGCGCGTGTGATATCAAGATCAATATCGTAATTGACTTTTCCTATTTGAACGACATGGATCTAAGCGTCTTTTTTAAATCAAACATTGAGAATTTTAAGGGTTAAAAACATGGATTTGAAAAAATGAGTGTAAATAAAAATATCAGTATTTTAATGCTTTATGATTGTGTCCGGGTTAACACAGGTCTTGGTTCTCATTGAATCTGTAATAGTGAAAAAGGGGAGGTATATGTGAATTGATGATGGTATCAATAGATTCTCGAAAAATGTCAGCACTTTAATACTTTTTGATTGTAAATGAACTGATACATGATGAAAACTAAAGACACGTACGTGAGTAAATTATATATTTTTTTATTTTTTATTTTTAAAAATTTTCTAATTTTTTTTTTAATTTTTTAATTTTTAATTTTCAATTTTTTTTTTTTTTTTATCTCTGTGACGTCAGTTCCGGGGTGGGGCTATGATTGGTGAAAACATATCAATATGGATGACACGCTTCCGTTTTGAGTCATCATGCGCTCGGGACGGCGGAATGTGATGAATCATATTGCATCGAGGGGGACCATATTTGGTCGTTCTTTCGTTGGGGTGCGGGGAATTTTTTTACCATGAGTCATACTACCATGAGAGCGTCATCATGACCATATATGAATTTCAATTTTTTTGTGACGTCAGTTCCGGGGTGGGGTTATGCCCCTATATGGGAAATGGGTGTGTATATTGCCTTATATGGGTCCCTCCTTCCCTCCTTGGGTTTTTGGGTTGACTAAAATGTCCCCTTCCCTACTACTAATATGCATATATATATACAATATACGTACATTGTCGGTAAATATAAAATTTATTTGTACGAGCTTTAGAAACAGGCAGAATAGCGAGCCTTCGGCGAGCTTTTCAGGCCTGTTTCGCAGCGAGTACAAATGAATGTTATATTTAACGACAATGTACGTATATTGTGTTTATCCTGCAATGTCAAAAAAGTCGGAAAACTTGTCAGATTTAAACAAAAAGGACAGAAACAAGCGTCATTCCTCGCCGTTCATAAATGTTGTCAAGGGTGTCTTCTTCGTGGTCCGCGTTACATTAGTACCAGTTTCATACTTGTCTGCGCCCTCCGCTGTACATAGCTACAGGGTACCAGGAAAGTTTATTCGCAGGCTGAAAAGTTTATTCGTAGGCTGAAAAGTTTATTCGTCTAGTACGAATAAAGCAAAAATTTATTCGTATAGCATATTTGTACAGCAAATGTACTGATTGCAGGATAAATATATATATGCAAGTCCCCTTGTAGTAGTAATAAAAATAAGCTGTTTACCTCATTCTCCAATATTTTGTTAGAAATGAATATTTAGTCCCTTAATCATCGAGGTTTAACTGTATAAAACTATATTACTAAACTTAACACAGAAAGCTAACATAATGATCAACGCGAACCACACCAAACCCCGGGGTGAACCCACGTGGTCGCTAAGGGTAAGCAACTCATGTTTCCTATAAAACCCTCGTCGTCTTGTAGGTGATAGAGGAAAGACATTAAAGGAAAAGGAAAGTGATGACTTCAACCCAGGAGAAATAAAGGCGTGTTTGAGTAGCTTTTGTCCAATGTCCAATGTCTGTCTTTTTATATATTTATTTCATACTATTTATTGACCCACTAAATGATTTTCACACGTGGTAAGGCTATTTCGTAGGAAACAGGGTAATTGTTTATGAACATGACTGTGCATCGATAACTACCCCGTCAACTGACTGCCTTTAGTTACATGTCGGTGCAACATCATTTTACGGGACTAATTGTGGCGGGCTAGCGGCATAAAATATATCACAGAAAAATGGTAGAATAATGCGCATCACATTCTGTTAAGTTTTCATCAGATAACTTGTGCTATAATATTCACTAAGAATTATGCTTACAGACTGCAGTGATCCTCGACAAGACATACAGATAGACAATTCTGTATTGAGATATTTCAGAGAAAATTCCAGCAAGGCTTATAATTCAACATATACATTTAGATGTAACTTAAAGTACAAAATGGTTGGAAATGATGTCATTGTTTGTCAAGAAAATTCAACATGGTCGCAGCCGTCATTTTACTGCAAACGTAAGCTTTATATTATGCTAAGATTGACATTACTATCTATATTCAGTGTAACTTTAGATTATTTGGTTTTCAAATATTTTGGCTTTGAGCGTACCTGATGAAGGTTATTCTAGAGACACGTCGTGAGCCCTACATTTTATATCTACATTTTTATTACTTTGATACACACGAGAGAATATCCCATTTTACACCGTATGAAGTGAAAATTGAAATAGTGATTATCAACAATTCCACCAATGTCAACAAAACGAACAATACTTGTCGTCACAGATGTATATATACAGCTAAGACGTTCTTAACTGCTCACACTTATTCAAAACGTATTTCATTTTACAATCACGTACAACTAATTGTTAAACACGTGACCGGGAATAGATAAAATGAAAATAAACACGTGACCGGGAATAGATAATATGAAAATAAACACGTGACCGGGAATTGCAAAAATGGATGAGTACTTTGCTATTAGAAAGAAAAGGTTGAAGATACCAAAGTTACAATCAAAAGTCATAAATGGAACCAGGACAGAAAATACAATGGCAAAAAGAAAAAGAACAAACAATGATCTACAAAACACTACTCAGAAAACTAAAGATTGAGCAAAACGAATCTCACAAAAAACCAGGGGTGAACTCCGAAAGTGTAAGCGATTTCTGCTCTACTAATGGCAACTGGATAATTGTATTCTTTTAATAGATATTTTACGGTGTTCTCCCACTGTTGATAGCCAATCATTGAATATCCTTTTGTCACTCTCATTTTTATGGTTTGCATTGACATTCTTTTTCTCTGCTGTATCGGTTTGTTGTATGCTTCCTCGACTGTCATGCTTGCTTACGTGTCACAATGACGTCATCGACGCAATGTACAATAAAAGAGAAAAGAACAAAAAGACAAACAATGATCTACAAAACATACACATAAAACTAAAGATCGAATAACACGAACCCATACTCACTAAAAACCGGGGTGAACTCAGGTGATCCGGAAGGGTAGCGGTTCCTGTTCCACTAGTGTACAGTTTTACATTATATTAACCTCAGTATTTAACTGTCTATTTTCAGCATGTAAGTGTATGTGTAGAAACATTGGTAAACCTAGGTATACTGAGGTAACACCACATGTGATTAACCAGATTCAACAAGAAATTTCTAAGGAATTGTCTGTTAAAAAAGAAACACTTTCATCTTTAATTCGAACAAAGATAAGCGCTCCCAGTAAGACTCAAGTATCAAAGTCCATTGGTTATATTGGTATCATAATGCTTTCCATGACATTAGGTTTCCTCGTCATTTTGGACATTCCTATATTGATCAGACATTTTAAACATTTTGCTATAACTGTAAAAAATTTGTGTATGCGATCTCGTAAATGAATTCGGCACAAATGACTTTGTTCATATATATTGAATTACATAGAATTGTTAGTTTGTCAAAATGTATCAATTTAATAAGAAGTGATTTTAATAATCAAAATATAATATTCAAATTGCATGACCGCATCATGTTACCAACAGGGACGGTTTGGATCCATACAACTGGTTTAACACCATCCGTTTTCATTGAAATGTTTGTACCAATACAGGAAAGTAAGCGGCTATGTATATAGATATTTGTGTTAGCGGTATCGAGTTTGCCTGTAGCTTCGAGTTTCTTACCGGATACTAGAGCTGTTCCGACATTGTGGTATTTTTTTGTTTTTCATGTTGTTGATATTTAATAGTTTAATTGTTATCGGTCGGTTCGATTACGAATTTAGATAAACATTTAATGGACAGTGCTGATATTCAAAATGATGGAATTCGAATGGTTGAACAAGATTTATTGCTAAAAATATCATTTCATTGCACTTTTATTTCATTATTTGTACAGTTTGCATTGGCTCTCACTAGATTGTTTGGAAATTTACACTGAAGTTCACTCGAATATCATAAATTAGAAAAAAAAATATCATATTAATTTCACCATGTATATAGATATTGTATAGTTATGTAGTATGATATAGTATCGTTGATTGTAATGTGCTGCAATAAAATGTCTAGAAACATAACTAGTTTATTACTAAGAGTAGAGAGGGCAATGGTATTTAACGCCACTTTCAACAATATTTCAGTTATATCGCGGTGATCAGTTTTATTGGTAAAGGAAACCGGGGTACCAGCAGAAAACCACCAACCTGCCGCAAGTCAGTGACAAACTTTATCACATAATGTTGTATTCGGGATTCGAACTCACAATCACCATACGATCATGACCACAACGGCCCCTCAAGAGAAGATATTATAGGGTAGTATGTAATGTTTTTACCACTCTACCTTATCTAAGAGATCAAATGTCAATTAGAGGTTATAATACAAGAAACAACATATGTCCAGTAAAGAAAAAAACTAAAACTAAAAATAACATAACACCAAGATATCTGAAAACATGAAAGCTTAAAAAAATGGCAGGTAGAGCAGCCAGAAACGTGAAAACATGAAAGCCTACAAAAATGGCAGGTAGAGCAGCCAGAAACGTGAAAACATGAAAGCCTACAAAAATGGCAGGTAGAGCAGCCAGAAACGTGAAAACATGAAAGCCTACAAAAATGGCAGGTAGAGCAGCCAGAAACGTGAAATCATGAAAGCCTACAAAAATGGCAGGTAAAGCAGCCAGAAACGTGAAAACATGAAAACCTACAAAAATGGCAGGTAGAACCAGAAACGTGAATACATGAAAGCCTACAAAAATGGCAGGTAGAGCAGCCAGAAACGTGAAATCATGAAAGCCTACAAAAATGGCAGGTAGAGTAGCCAGAAACGTGAAAACATGAAAGCCTACAAAAATGGCAGGTAGAGCAGCCAGAAACGTGTAAACATGAAAGCCTACAAAAATGGCAGGTAGAGCAGCCAGAAACGTGAAATCATGAAAGCCTACAAAAATGGCAGGTAGAGCAGCCAGAAACGTGAAAACATGAAAACCTACAAAAATGGCAGGTAGAGCAGCCAGAAACGTGAAAACATGAAAGCCTACAAAAATGGCAGGTAGAGCAGCCAGAAACGTGAAAACATGAAAGCCTACAAAAATGGCAGGTAGAGCAGCCAGAAACGTGAAATCATGAAAGCCTACAAAAATGGCAGGTAAAGCAGCCAGAAACGTGAAAACATGACAACCTACAAAAATGGCAGGTAGAACCAGAAACGTGAATACATGAAAGCCTACAAAAATGGCAGGTAGAGCAGCCAGAAACGTGAAATCATGAAAGCCTACAAAAATGGCAGGTAGAGTAGCCAGAAACGTGAAAACATGAAAGCCTACAAAAATGGCAGGTAGAGCAGCCAGAAACGTGTAAACATGAAAGCCTACAAAAATGGCAGGTAGAGCAGCCAGAAACGTGAAATCATGAAAGCCTACAAAAATGGCAGGTAGAGCAGCCAGAAACGTGAAAACATGAAAACCTACAAAAATGGCAGGTAGAGCAGCCAGAAACGTGAAAACATGAAAGCCTACAAAAATGGCAGGTAGAGCAGCCAGAAACGTGAAAACATGAAAGCCTACAAAAATGGCAGGTAGAGCAGCCAGAAACGTGAAATCATGAAAGCCTACAAAAATGGCAGGTAAAGCAGCCAGAAACGTGAAAACATGAAAACCTACAAAAATGGCAGGTAGAACCAGAAACGTGAATACATGAAAGCCTACAAAAATGGCAGGTAGAGCAGCCAGAAACGTGTAAACATGAAAGCCTACAAAAATGGCAGGTAGAGCAGCCAGAAACGTGAAATCATGAAAGCCTACAAAAATGGCAGGTAGAGCAGCCAGAAACGTGAAAACATGAAAACCTACAAAAATGGCAGGTAGAGCCAGAAACGTGAAAACATGAAAGCTTACAAAAATGGCAGGTAGAGCAGCCAGAAACGTGAAAACATGAAAGCCTACAAAAATGGCAGGTAGAGCCAGAAACGTGAAAACATGAAAGCCTACAAAAATGGCAGGTAGAGCAGCCAGAAACGTGAAAACATGAAAGCCTACAAAAATGGCAGGTAGAACCAGAAACGTGAAAACATGAAAGCCTACAAAAATGGCAGGTAGAGCAGCCAGAAACGTGAAATCATGAAAGCCTACAAAAATGGCAGGTAGAGCAGCCAGAAACGTGAAAACATGAAAGCCTACAAAAATGGCAGGTAAAGCCAGATACGTGAAATCATGAAAACCTACAAAAATGGCAGGTAGAGCAGCCAGAAACGTGAAAACATGAAAGCCTACAAAAATGGCAGGTAGAGCCAGAAACGTGAAAACATGAAATCCTACAAAAATGGCAGGTAGAGCCAGAAACGTGAAAACATGAAATCCTACAAAAATGGCAGGTAGAACCAGAAACGTGAAAACATGAAATCCTACAAAAATGGCAGGTAGAGCAGCCAGAAACGTGAAAACATTAAAGCCTACAAAAATGGCAGGTAGAGCAGCCAGAAACGTGTAAACATGAAAGCCTACAAAAATGGCAGGTAGAGCCAGAAACGTGAAAACATGAAATCCTACAAAAATGGCAGGTAGAGCCAGAAACGTGAAAACATGAAATCCTACAAAAATGGCAGGTAGAACCAGAAACGTGAAAACATGAAATCCTACAAAAATGGCAGGTAGAGCAGCCAGAAACGTGAAAACATTAAAGCCTACAAAAATGGCAGGTAGAGCAGCCAGAAACGTGTAAACATGAAAGCCTACAAAAATGGCAGGTAGAGCCAGAAACGTGAAAATTGTTTCCATACGCAATGACTCGATAAATAAAGCACAAACTTCACATTAAACAATGCTTGTAATGATATTTGCAACATACACGTTATGAAAAGAAAGTCTAAACCGCGATCGTCAACAATTCCACCAATATCAACAAAACGAACAATCATTTTTCTCCTTCTCACTGAACACGAAAAAGAACATGACATATGACGTTGGAAATTCAGGGCTGGAGACAGGCACAACACAGTGGCGGAGTTAAACTGGTTAATGTATAGATGTATAGATGAATTAAAACATACTAATTCACGGCAACATTCATATTCTATGACCAGAATTTTAGTTTGGCTTTAAGTCAAACTTTTGGAATACCTATCTAGGGGCTCTAACCACGAATACAAAAGAATTCATAAGTGTATCATAAATTTCATACATTTTAACTAATTTTCACACACATGTACATAGTAATACATTCTTTAGTGTTTTTCATACATATATATTATATAATGAAATAAAAAAAATATCAACATTGTATCTAATTATCATACTCTTTTACTACTTGTTTACATCAGTTACTCTGCCTTTTTAATGGAGGATTCGCTACTTGTCTTTAAATGTACACAAGCAATAAAATATCACCCTAGATTAAATTTCTTAATTGTTGAGGGGTGCAAAAAGATTTTGATTATGGTGTTTACTGGAACCGTTAACTCATACTAGTCTTGAATAATTTATTTTGATTTGAATACTGCAATCTGATTGTCTGATCCGCCTGGAAAATATTTTGGTTATGCTTGATAACCTGGGTTGGTATTGTGACGTCACCAACATATTCATTCGCAACGACAAATAGTCACATGCTATAATCGTAATAAAAATCGAGGAATCATTAAATTTTGCTGTAAAAATTAAATAAACACATAGCTTTGGTGATATAATATTACACCCGTTTTCTATTGATAAGAAGTAATTGCCCTCAGTCGGTGTGGTAAATTTAATTAGAAGACCGTAGAAATGTCCATGTTTTTGTAGATCGTTGTTTGTCCTTTTGTACTTTCCTTTTTGGATTTTGTGTTGTCTGTTCTTCGATATACAGATTCTGATTACCTCCCCTTGGTATCTTCAAATTCTTCTATAATTGTGGTCAATTGCAATATATAAATTGCGTATCATATGACATAGTCATATTTCCGCGAATATGTGTATAACTATTGATGTAATAGTATCTTAATTAAAAAACATAATGTGTTCTTCACACGAAATAACAATCCACACCATTCGTTTCTACGTCTAGTTTTTGTATTTCCGAATGTCTTAGAGTTGCTTGTAAAATGTCGTCTAATTGAAGATAGCTGTATGTTAATTTAGGAACAATATTCTTTACTGATCTTAAAAATCGTAGATACAACGGGCCTCTGTAGAATAGTCTTAAAGCTCGCCGACAAATACTAACCAGAGATCTGGGACGACTACACCACAGAGTAACCGGGTCCATCAAAAATGATTTTGAAAGATTTTCCAAGATATATGTCTGTGTTGAAGCATTGATTTGAGGAACAGATATAGAATTAATGATTTCTAAATCAATTAATTGTACATTTGAATAAAATGGACCCATTTGTTTATGAAATTCAAGCATTTTGAACAAGGGAACAAAGGTATTTGCCTTGATCAAGTGATATACCAATCTCCTCCAGTCATTCATAGCATACGTCCATTGCCCAGCAAGACACGCAGGTTCTGCCCCACGAAGTAATAAATATTTGACAACATTATTTTGATGTCTTGTCCAGACGGCAGTCAATGAAGAGTTATCACCTGTTACGCTAAGACCATAGGTACATAAACGATGTATAATGGGGAGGATATCTAATTTAACTGCTACATAATCTTCTATGAGGAGAAACACTAATGAATGATTGGCACGTGGATATTGTCTTGTTGCTCCCATTTTATATAAAATGTTTACCACATCCATACAATGCAAATGTTCAGCCCAAACTAAAGCACTACATTTATCAAGAGAAGCATTGATATTAAAACCATTGTCAATAAACAGTTGAACTACACTAGGATCACATGTAAACACTGCCCTGATCATGATACTATCAAGGATAGTATTGATAAAACTGCTTTCTGTAAGAAAAAATCTTTTTTGAAAATCTGTTTCTTCAAAAATCATATTATATGCCCGGTAACAACCTGTAACAAGAAATATAAAAATAGTAATACAGTCATACATGATTAAATTTAAGTTCAAATCTTACTAATATATACATCAAAGTTTTCAACGAAACTTATCAACCGATATAACCTACATAAGTGCAGTTATTTTTTTTATTTTGGAAATAAATCAAATTAGGTTGGAATTCTGACCTTAGATGCATCATGGTAAATGCTGACAAAATGCGTTAGTGCCTCAATGATTTTGATATTGGTAGAATTGTTGACCAACATTACTTAAACTTTATTCTAATATGACGTGCTGTTTTGGCTTTGTAAACAAAAGGGTATTACAAATCCCCGATTTATTATGACTTACACGCGCTGATGATCATGACGTATTTGGCTGTTCTATTATACCATTTTGTTTACAAAGCCAAAACAGCACGTCATAGAAATAATTGATGGAAGGGGTAAGTTTGTTGGAGATTTTAATATGGGTACACTATAAAGGAATGTAGATTAAACATTTACCGTATATGTCCTATTAGAATAGAAATGATTTATGGAAGGGGTAAGTTTGTTGGAGATTTTAATATGGGTAACATTATCTGCGTAAAAATTTTACCCCGGTACGCTCGGGGTAAAATTGTTACGCAGATAATGTTACCCATATTATAATCTCCACCGTTCCATAAATTATTTCTTAATTTTAAGTGAATGAGTGAGTGATTATTGCTTAACATCAATTGAGCAATTTTTCAGCTATATCGTGGCGAGAACAAGTTACTTTTTTTTTCTAATGAGATAATGATGATTATACATGTCCGCTTTGTCCTAGACCAACACGCTGATTTGGATTTTTATAGTCCTAGCTCACTGAAACAAAAGTCCGCGGGTAGACATGTTGCTCCACTAGTCTTTGCTCTAACTATTTTGTGGTACGTGCTTAGCGGAGAATTAACAAAAACCGATTGCATAGTCTTTGGTTTGACCCGACCGGGGATCGAAGTCACGATCTATCGCACTCGAGGCGGGAACCATTACACCATCGATGCGTTTAACTTTCGTTTGATAATTGGATAACATATACCATTAAATGAACAGAACAGAACTGTTCTTCTTTAATTTTTAGTAATGAAGGTTATTCCAGAAACAGGTCGTGCGCACTAAATTAGATATATACGTTTTTATTTTTATACATACCTAATGTGTAAATGACCTGAAACAATACCACGTATCTGTCCATGTCTATTCCCTCAAACGAGTACGATAATATAACTCTGAAATCCTCTAATTGATTGAGGTGTAAGGCAAGACAACACGCGTCATAGTAATAATACAAACTGGCTTGTGTATCTTCTACAATTCCTGTCGGATCATGCCATACTAATTTTGGGTTCTGCATTGTTATCTGACCGGCAATAACAGTCTCGCGACACGCTACTGCAAGCATAACTGTAGATACACGATGTTTTATTGAGAACATGATATCCATCTTTAATCCGTTATGACGACACAATTGCAGAACGTTGGTTAGTAATTTGTCTTTGCCAAATACAATAGCTAATTGAATCCAATATATCCCTGCCGTTGATTTAGATAAATGACGCACTGGATTTCCAGTTTCTCTCAAATCAACATTACTCAATGTATCATCTACTGAAATAAGCTGGTCATAGGTCACTCGTATACCTCGTTTGACCAGTAAAACATGAGGACACATACCAAACCTTACACAAAAATCTAACCGCTTCAGTAGTTCATCTTTGCTTACACCTTCTCTCAAACATAGTTCTAAATCTTGGGAACAAGAGCAATTGAACTGATTTTCAACCACTTTTCCACATTTATGAACATAGGTTTCTGCAATGAAAACATTACTTTAAATATAAGAATTAAGCTACTAAACATTGGCATCTTAAGGTAAGCATACCTATGCTAACATGTAACTTCTATCAATTAGTCGTATTTGTCATCGTATGGGAGTTGGATTTTTACAACTACCTAGGCAATCAGTGCCTATCACCCCTGAAGTTGTGAGTCGATGGTTTTCTCCGGTTTCCTCCATCAATAAAACTGACCGCAACGATATAACTGAACTATTGTTGAAAGTGGCGTTAAACACCATAAATCAACCAACCAAGCAATTAGTAGTTGAAACTTAGTGCAGTATTAATATCAACATATATATTCTCAGCCTTAAAGATTTGGAAATATACATTAGTCCCCGAGGGTATCAACTGTCCAATAGTCAGTGTTTCCGCACTGACATGGTTTATGCAATATATTTATTATTGAAATGTATTGTTCCTAAATAATGTAATTATTATCAAAACCAAGGTTGTCTTCCTCCAGGCATATGTGACTTTAGCCGATATTTTCATCATTTTATTCAAAAGCCCTGCTATATAATTACCCTATGTAGCCCAGGGGAGCTATATAGTGGCCCCTATGGTTTACATAACTCATTTGACTTTAGTCGATATTGACTATTCTATTTATGTCCTTTTGGTTGTATTGCTCACAAACACTAATTTTTCTTAAATTATTTGGTTTTCCAACCTTTCTATTTGTCTGACTCTCGGTTGTGATTAACAATGGCAATGTCAAAACCAGTTAAGCCTTAATTCTGTCGTCAACACTTGGAATGTCTAAACTAGTAAGCAAATGTTTCTACCTGACTCTGGATTTAACAATGGCATGTTTCTGTCTGACTCTAAACCAGCTAAGACATTGTTTCTGTCTGACACAGAGTTGTGTTTAACATTGACAATGTTGGTCTAATAGGATAATTAGAGTGATGTTAAGGAAACTACTAATTACATATTAGTAACGGAACAAACTCGAAACGACGATTTTCTTATGTGGTGACCCATGGCTGAGTTGAAAGTATCCGCTGTTTGTTACCAACGATAGCCATCTAAACTACTAGTGTAAAGTCATACCTACCAAACCAAAACAAACATGATAAAGTCCATGGGTGAGATTTAAAGAACTGAATAACGGTCTCCTCTGTATCATCTCTGATTGAAACAAACAGGTCATACTTCTCCTTTCGTGTCAATTGGCGTCCTTCAACTGGTAACAAAATGATAAAATAATAAGACAGAAACTACAAAGAAGATAAATGCTAAGATGTCATTTGTAAGTATAATAAATGAAAAACAAAAAATACCACACTGGTGGAACAACTCAGAAAGAGACAAAATCGATACGCCTTGATACCCATATATATGACCGCTCACTGTTCTGTCTTGATACCCATATACATGACCGCTCACTGTTCTGTCTTGATACCCATATACATGACCGCTCACTGTTCTGTCTTGATATCCATATACATGACCGCTCACTGTTCTCCCTTGATACCCATATACATGACCGCTCACTGTTCTGTCTTGATACCCATATACATGACCGCTCACTGTTTTCCCTTTATACCCATATACATGACCGCTCACTGTTCTGTCTTGATACCCATATGCATGCCCGCTCACTGTTCTGTCTTGATACCCATATACATGACCGCTCATTCTTCTCCCTTGATATCCATATACATGACCGCTCGCTGTTCTGTCTTGATACCCATATACATGACCGCTCACTGTTCTCCCTTGATACCCATATACATGACCGCTCGCTGTTCTGTCTTGATACCCATATACATGACCGCTCACTGTTCTCCCTTGATACCCATATACATGACCGCTAACTGTTCTGTCTTGATACCCATATACATGACCGCTCACTGTTCTCCCTTGATACCCATATACATGACCGCTCACTGTTCTGTCTTGATACCCATATACATGACCGCTCACTGTTCTGTCTTGATACCCCTATGCATGCCCGCTCACTGTTCTGTCTTGATACCCATATACATGACCGCTCACTGTTCTGTCTTGATACCCATATACATGACCGCTCACTGTTCTGTCTTGATATCCATATACATGACCGCTCACTGTTCTCCCTTGATACCCATATACATGACCGCTCACTGTTCTGTCTTGATACCCATATACATGACCGCTCACTGTTTTCCCTTTATACCCATATACATGACCGCTCACTGTTCTGTCTTGATACCCATATGCATGCCCGCTCACTGTTCTGTCTTGATACCCATATACATGACCGCTCATTCTTCTCCCTTGATATCCATATACATGACCGCTCACTGTTCTGTCTTGATACCCATATACATGACCGCTCACTGTTCTCCTTGATACCCATATACATGACCGCTCGCTGTTCTGTCTTGATACCCATATACATGACCGCTCACTGTTCTCCCTTGATACCCATATACATGACCGCTAACTGTTCTGTCTTGATACCCATATACATGACCGCTCACTGTTCTCCCTTGATACCCATATACATGACCGCTCACTGTTCTGTCTTGATACCCATATACATGACCGCTCACTGTTCTGTCTTGATACCCCTATGCATGCCCGCTCACTGTTCTGTCTTGATACCCATATACATGACCGCTCACTGTTCTGCCTTGATATCCATATACATGACCGCTCACTGTTCTATCTTGATACCCATATACATGACCGCTCACTGTTCTCCCTTGATACTCATATACATGACCGCTCACTATTCTGTCTTGATACCCATATATATGACCGCTCACTGTTCTCCCTTGATACCCATATACATGACCGCTCACTGTTCTGTCTTAATACCCATATACATGACCGCTCACTGTTCTCCCTTGATACCCATATACACGACCGCTCACTGTTCTGTCTTGATACCCATATACATGACCGCTCACTGTTCTGTCTTGATACCCATATGCATGCCCGCTCACTGTTCTGTCTTGATACCCATATACATGACAGCTCACTGTTCTCCCTTGATACCCATATACATGACCGCTCACTGTTCTGTCTTGATACCCAATACATGACCGCTCACTGTTCTCCCTTGATACCCATATACATGACCGCTCACTGTTCTTCCTTGATACCCATATACATGACCGCTCACTGTTCTCCCTTGATACCCATATACATGACCGCTCACAGTTCTGTCTTGATACCCATATACATGACCGCTCTCTGTTCTCCCTTGATACCCATATACATGACCGCTCACTGTTCTGACTTGGTACGGACACTTCAATAACAAGTGGCTATGTTTGTAGATCCTTGTTTGTCCTTTTGTGCTTTTCCTTTAGGCCATTGTGTTTTCTATTATTCTTCGATATACGGATTCTGATTGCCCCTTTGGTATCTTCAAGCTCTTCTTAAACTAGTTTTATGGACACACACTTCATAAAACCCTACTGCCAAGCACACAATACTGATTAGCTATTTCTTTCAATTATGATCATTCAAATAAAAAAAACCCACTGTTATATGCAGACCAGCGCTGCATACATTGAAGCCACTATATGATGGTTTCATATATTTCCGTTGATTCCATTATTTGTGGATTGGCGTAAAGTGAAATGTCCGCTGAAATTTGAATTCGTGGTTTTGATGCATGCTATAAATTTATGTTGTCTTATATGCATTTTGTTGGGGCGTTAAATTTCGTGGTCTGGTGATACCCACGATAACAACGAAAATTGGTATTCACCAAATAAATATGAATTTAATGAATGTTTGATAACCAAAGGGATAATCAGAAGACGTAAATAGAAGAAGGAAAAACAGCACAATGGCTAAAGACGACAAACAATGATCTACACTACACAGCAAACTAAAGATTGAGAAACAAGAACCCCAATAAGACCCGGGGTAAAGGATCAGTTTTATTTAAAGTCGGCATGCCAAAACCGGTTTTTAGTAGGGTACGTGTTACTAGATCTTTAGTTTTATATGTAATGTTTTGTAGATCGTTGTTGGGCCTTTTTTCTTTTGGCCATTGTGTTGTCTCTCCTTCTGTCTTTTGCCCATTGTGTTGTCTCTCCTTCTTCGATTTACGGATTCTGATTACCCCTTTGGTATCATTAAATTCGTCATGCAACACAAGCTCTAGCGAGCTTTTGACCGAAATAAAGTGAGCTTTTGGACTCGGGTGGCATTGTGTGCTATCTACCATTTAAATGATGGCTCATCGTCTCTCTTTTGTAGAACTAATATCATACATGTGACAAAGTTTTCCTCATTAAGACGAAATATATTATATACAATGTTCAAGACAAGGACTAAGCTTACCAGTTATATGTGAGATTCGGCATTGCACTCACATGTGAAAAACACTGACACGTCCACATAAGTGATGTGTGGGCCCATAAAACTAGATGAACCCCAGCATTTTGATTGACGAAGTGCCGGATTTACCATTGTGCATAGGTGTGCTTAAGCACAGGGCCCCGTTTGCCAGGTGGCCCATCTTCCTGCCAAAATGTTTCATATATGATGTTTGCTTATGTGGTGCAATTTTAAATTAGACGGCGTTCTGTTTCGGAGCGATTCCAGACAAAATGATAGAGTTGACTGCATGTGTATGACTACCGGGTCTACCTCCTTCAGGGCCCAAGTAAGGGGTCTAATAACTTAACTAGCACAGGGCCTCATTTGTCCTAAATCCGACCCTGATGGACGTGCATGTACAAAGTCAGGAGAGTAGGTGGTCAAGCATATGTGTGTTACGGGTGTCGATGTACCTCTGTTTCTATGTTTTCCTATTGAGATTAGGAAGTGAAAGTTTGGATTTGTTTTGTTACTTGTGATAGCTAAACCGTCCGTCCAAAAGCTAATACAACTGCCTATATACTGATATATAATTGATTTGCAAACTTGTTCTCAATATGAATAAAGCTTAAATACTTCTTAAATGACGTTAAGCAACAGTCAGTCAATAATCAACTATACCTGTGAACCTCTTAGTATCATCTTTTTCTGGCAACTCTGATCATTCGTGAATTACCTTACAGTGATTTGAGATGAGAGGTGAATGTTCGTTTTGTTGATGTTGGTCGAGTTGTTGACAATCACTGTTTAATTATTTCTTTAATTAAATATCCCTTATGCCTAAATTACTTTCTTTACAAATATGATCTATTAATAAAGCATGATACCAATAATAACGTATAATTAAACATAAACGACCTTCAGTCAGTGACATATGTGTGGAAAGTCATACATTATAGAGGTTTACGATCTACTACACATATATTATATTAATATGCATCTAGTTTTGTTTTCTGTACATTTACAATCGAATATTTAAAGAGGCATTAGCTACGATTTTGACCAAAAAATTATATGTTTTGGAAATTGGTAAATACATGTAGCTTTAAAATGATGAAATAAAGGTAAATATTTCACATTAAACAGCTTATCGTACCACTTTTCGCCTTTTGAGAACGAAAATTACCATCGATTTATTATTTCCTTGCAAGCAAATAATTTGACCTCGCTTTCTCCGTATGCAACTGAACTTGCATGGTTCTTTGTCCGTAATTAACGCCGACTAAAAGCAGATTCACAGAAAATTAGAAATAAGTGCATTGTTGTACTGATTTAATGACGATTCGGTAAACTCCGTAAGCAATGCCGATAATTAATAAGATGGCGTCCATTTCTTGATCGATCTCAAAACACGAACAGTTGCACCTTTTTTCCACGATGCGCGTACATTTCATAACATTTATAAGTTACAGAAACACGTTTTATTAAGGCATCAATGATATCTGATAGTTTTTATGGGTAACAAAAATTTACGATTTTGGCTGATAATGCCCCTTTAAAATATATACAATACAAATTCTTTATTTCCAATCAAGGACCAACGATCGGGGCAAAATGAGCAATTAAATAAAAAGGAAAAGTGTTACAGTTTTCCGGTTGTTGACTGATTTTGTCTGTTTATATAATTATGAGTTTTGACTTTCCCTTTGTAAGATTGTTCGGAGTTCGGTAATTTTGTTATTACCTTTATTGACAAATAAAATAAAAAACAAACAAAAATAAAAATAAATGAAAAACAAAAAAATACCACACTGTAGGAACAGTTCGAAATCAAAGAGTAAAATCGTATTTATTGAAGTAAAATTGCCACCCCTATCACACAAATGCATGACCGCTCACCTTCCTGTCTTATCACAGGCACTTCAATAAAAAGTGGCGGATTAAACAAGTTTTATGGATACAAATCTCCTCTCTTAGTGATATGATGCGGGAGAGAGAATACACAATATATCAAGATATAATCAATGAATATTAATGGTGTTCATAATTTAACTAAAAAAAAGATGATACATCTATAAATAGCTTTTAAAAGCATTCTCACAGATGGAGAAATATATTTCTATATTTACTCCAATAATCTAGGTCTTCGTGCCATATATATACGAGATGGTTCTTTTTATAAATATTGAAAAGTGATTAAACAAAATTAACAGCATACCTTTTCCATCACCATTTGGCTTCTTCTTAACTTTACTGCCACTCCTCCCCATCGTCTAATCGATATACCGATTTATGACACTCACTTTCAAAATTGTCTCCCACATTTATTGTTATTGGTAAATCGATGTCATTGTACTATTTTTAACCTATTTTCGGTTCATATAAATTAGCATAATTATATTACACTGTAATTTGTGTGTGTTCTATAAATAAAATGAAAAATATAATTTCAAATACCATGTCTGGAAAGGATACGATAATTTTCCGGAAGCTTCACCTTCCATATTTTAAAAATCAGGTTGTTTCCCCTTTATCGCTATAAACAGAATTCTACCTATGCATTGATTAGCTAAAATCATTATGATTCTGTCGGTAACCAATAACACAATTTTCCATTATACACAAAGCATTGGTTCAATAACCGGATGTTTACGATGTGCATAAAGATAAATATGATGGCAAAAATGACGTAAATGTTGGGTCCATTGTAATGGAAGCAAGGAATCATAAGATATCACAATCATGGGAAAGACGTGTAGTGTACCAGTAGCTTATAATTATGATACATATTATGATTATGGTAAGGATATCATTTAATATTTAATGATTTTTTAGTTATAATATAATAGAAAGTAGTTACTTCCATCTTTATTATGAAAAGAGACTATATATAATATTTAATGTCAGCTGTTGAATGACTTTACTTCCTAATTGGTTAAATTGACAAAATAATTTAATTGATATACCTACGTGCACACAGGAGAATGTACCTTGGCTTTGTAATTCATTAAAACTGAGGTCAATCTCTCTCCAACATGTGCAACGTTAGTCCATTTAGCTACCCTGTTTAGACCCTTTGTTTTTAATTGCTACCAAAGACTTTTTAATCATTTGGCTTCCAATCTTTTGGCTATGACTGTACAAGTTGACGGTTATCCTAGAAAACAAACGTTAGAGAATACCGAAGAGACAATCAAAAATGGATAATCCAGAGAAACTAGCAACATAGGGTACACAAGACGAAGAAATACAAAACAAAAACACAACACATGATGCGTGGGGACATCCCTATATCCAAACAAACACAACTAATGTAAAATCAGATATGAGCCCTCCTACAAACAACTGGAGGTAAAGACTAACAGAACTAGAAAAACGTCGTACACAATTAATTAGATATACACGTATATGTTTTATTATAAGCGAATGCCGACAATTTTATATATATTTTTCATTACATTCTATTCCACTTTTAAATCAATTTGATATAAAACACTTATAAGAGGGACTTCGCTAGGTATTAATACAGAAGTCACACAAACTCAAGGAGAGGGAGACAAAACAGGACTTAGCTAGGTATGAATACAGAAGTCACACACACTCAAGGAGAGGGGAACAAACAGGACATAGCTAGGTATGAATACAGAAATTACATAAACTCTAGGAGATGGGAACACACAGGACTTAGCTAGGTATGAATACAGAAGACACCCAAACTCAAGGAGAGGGGAACAAACAGGATTTAGCTAGGTATGAATACAGAAGTTACATCAACTCTAGGAGATGGAGACAAACAAGACTTAGCTAGGTATGAATACAGAAGTCACACAGACTCAAGGAGACGGGAACAAACACAGGCATAGTTAGGTATAAATACAGAAGTCACACAAACTCTAGGAGAGGGAGACAAACAGGACATAGCTAGGTATGAATACAGAAGTCACACAAATTCCAGGAGAGGGTGACAAGCAGACCCTTAGCTAGGCATTAATACAGAAGTCACACAAACACTAGGAGAGGGGAACAAACAGGGACTTAGCTAGGTATGAAAACAGAAGTCACACAAACTCAAGGAGAGTGAGACAAAACAGGACTTAGCTAGGTATGAATACAGAAGTCACACAAACTCTAGAAGAGGGAGACGAACAGGACGTAGGTAGGTATGAATACAGAAGTCACACAAACTCTAGGAGTGGGAGATAAAACAGGACTTAGTTAGGAATGAATACAGAAGTCACACAAACTCTAGAAGAGGAAGACAAACAGGGCTTAGCTAGGTATGAATACAGAAGTCACACAAACGCTATGAGAGGGAGACAAGCACGACATAGGTAGGTATGAATACAGAGGGCACACAAACTTTAGGAGAGGGGAACTAACAGGACTTAGCTAGGTATGAATACAGAAGTAACACAAACTCTAGGAGAGGGAGACAAACAGGGCTTAGCTAGGTATGAATACAGAAGTCACACAAACTCAAGGAGAGGGAGACAAACAGAAATTAGCTAGGTATTAATACAGAAGTCACACAAACTCTAGAAGAGGGGAACAAATAGGGACTTAGCTAGGTATGAATACAGAAGTCAAACAAACTCTAGGAGAGGAAGACAAAACAGGACTTAGCCAGCTATGAACACAGAAGTCACACAAACTCTAGGAGGGTGAGACAAACAGGACTTAGCTAGGTATGAATACAGAAGTCACACAAACTCAAGGAGAGGGAGACAAACAGAACTTAGTTAGGTATGAATACAGAAGTCAAACAAACTCAAGGAGACGGAGACAAAATAGGACTTAGCCAGCTATGAATACAGAAGTCACCCAAACTCTAGGAGCGGGAGAAAACACAGGACTTAGCTCGGTTTGAATACAGAAGTTACACAAACTCTAGGAGAGGGAGACAAACAGGACTTAGCTAGGTATGAATACAGAAGTCATCCAAACTCTAGGAGTGGGAGACAAAACAGGACTTAGCTAGGTATGAATACAGAAGCCACACAAACTCTAGGAGAGGGAGACAAACAGGATGTAGGTAGGTATGAATACAGTAGTCACACAAACTCTAGGAGAGAGGAACAAACAGGGACTTAGCTAGGTATGAATACAGAAGTCACACAAACTCAAGGAGAGGGAGACAAACAGAACTTAACTAGGTATGAATACAGAAGTCACACAAATTCTAGGGGAGGGGAACAAACATGGACGTAGCTAGGTATGAACACAGAAGTCATACAAACTCTAGGAGAGGGGAACAAACGGGGACTTAACTAGGTATGAAAACTGAAGTCACACAAACTCTAGAAGAGGGAGACAAACAGGACTTATGTAAGTATGAATACAGAAGTCACACAAACTCTAGGAGAGGGAGACAAACAGGGACTTAGCTAGGTATGAATACAGAAGTCACACAAACTCTAGGAGAGGGGAACAAACATAACTTAGCTAGGTATGAATACAGAAGTTACACAAACTCTAGGAGAGGGAGACAAACATGACATATGTAGGTATGAATACAGAAGTCACACAAACTCAAGGAGAGGGAGACAAACAGAACTTAGCTAGGTATTAATACAGAAGTCACACAAACTCTAGAAGAGGGGAACAAATAGGGACTTAGCTAGGTATGAATACAGAAGTCAAACAAACTCTAGGAGAGGAAGACAAAACAGGACTTAGCCAGCTATGAACACAGAAGTCACACAAACTCTAGGAGGGTGAGACAAACAGGACTTAGCTAGGTATGAATACAGAAGTCACACAAACTCAAGGAGAGGGAGACAAACAGAACTTAGTTAGGTATGAATACAGAAGTCAAACAAACTCAAGGAGACGGAGACAAAATAGGACTTAGCCAGCTATGAATACAGAAGTCACCCAAACTCTAGGAGGGGGAGAAAACACAGGACTTAGCTCGGTTTGAATACAGAAGTTACACAAACTCTAGGAGAGGGAGACAAACAGGACTTAGCTAGGTATGAATACAGAAGTCATCCAAACTCTAGGAGTGGGAGACAAAACAGGACTTAGCTAGGTATGAATACAGAAGCCACACAAACTCTAGGAGAGTGAGAAAAACAGGACTTAGCTAGGTATGAATACAGAAGTCACACAAACTCTATGAGAGGGAGACAAACAGGATGTAGGTAGGTATGAATACAGTAGTCACACAAACTCTAGGAGAGAGGAACAAACAGGGACTTAGCTAGGTATGAATACAGAAGTCACACAAACTCAAGGAGAGGGAGACAAACAGAACTTAACTAGGTATGAATACAGAAGTCACACAAATTCTAGGGGAGGGGAACAAACATGGACGTAGCTAGGTATGAACACAGAAGTCATACAAACTCTAGGAGAGGGGAACAAACGGGGACTTAACTAGGTATGAAAACTGAAGTCACACAAACTCTAGAAGAGGGAGACAAACAGGACTTATGTAAGTATGAATACAGAAGTCACACAAACTCTAGGAGAGGGAGACAAACAGGGACTTAGCTAGGTATGAATACAGAAGTCACACAAACTCTAGGAGAGGGGAACAAACATAACTTAGCTAGGTATGAATACAGAAGTTACACAAACTCTAGGAGAGGGAGACAAACATGACATATGTAGGTATGAATACAGAAGTCACACAAACTCTAGGAGAGGGAGACAAACAGAGACTTAGCTATGTATGAACACAGTAGTCACACAAACTCAAGAATAGGGAGACACACAGAACTTAGCTAGGTATGAATACAGAGGTCACACAAACTCAAGGAGAGGGAGACAGAGGTCACACAAACTCAAGGAGAGGGAGACAAACAGAATTTAACTAGGTATGAATACAGAAGTCACACAAATTCTAGGGGAGGAGAACAAACAGGGACGTAGCTAGGTATGAATACAGAAGTCATACAAACTCTAGGAGAGGGGAACAAACAGGGACTTAACTAGGTATGAACACAGAAGTCACACAACTCTAGAAGAGGGAGACAAACAGGACTTATGTAAGTATGAATACAGAAGTCACACACACTCAAGGAGAGGGGAACAAACAGGACATAGCTAGGTATGAATACAGAAATTACATAAACTCTAGGAGATGGGAACACACAGGACTTAGCTAGGTATGAATACAGAAGACACCCAAACTCAAGGAGAGGGGAACAAACAGGATTTAGCTAGGTATGAATACAGAAGTTACATCAACTCTAGGAGATGGAGACAAACAAGACTTAGCTAGGTATGAATACAGAAGTCACACAGACTCAAGGAGACGGGAACAAACACAGGCATAGTTAGGTATAAATACAGAAGTCACACAAACTCTAGGAGAGGGAGACAAACAGGACATAGCTAGGTATGAATACAGAAGTCACACAAATTCCAGGAGAGGGTGACAAGCAGACCCTTAGCTAGGCATTAATACAGAAGTCACACAAACACTAGGAGAGGGGAACAAACAGGGACTTAGCTAGGTATGAAAACAGAAGTCACGCAAACTCAAGGAGGAGAGTGAGACAAAACAGGACTTAGCTAGGTATGAATACAGAAGTCACACAAACTCTAGAAGAGGGAGACGAACAGGACGTAGGTAGGTATGAATACAGAAGTCACACAAACTCTAGGAGTGGGAGATAAAACAGGACTTAGTTAGGAATGAATACAGAAGTCACACAAACTCTAGGAGAGGAAGACAAACAGGGCTTAGCTAGGTATGAATACAGAAGTCACACAAACGCTATGAGAGGGAGACAAGCACGACATAGGTAGGTATGAATACAGAGGGCACACAAACTTTAGGAGAGGGGAACTAACAGGACTTAGCTAGGTATGAATACAGAAGTAACACAAACTCTAGGAGAGGGAGACAAACAGGGCTTAGCTAGGTATGAATACAGAAGTCACACAAACTCAAGGAGAGGGAGACAAACAGAACTTAGCTAGGTATTAATACAGAAGTCACACAAACTCTAGAAGAGGGGAACAAATAGGGACTTAGCTAGGTATGAATACAGAAGTCAAACAAACTCTAGGAGAGGAAGACAAAACAGGACTTAGCCAGCTATGAACACAGAAGTCACACAAACTCTAGGAGGGTGAGACAAACAGGACTTAGCTAGGTATGAATACAGAAGTCACACAAACTCAAGGAGAGGGAGACAAACAGAACTTAGTTAGGTATGAATACAGAAGTCAAACAAACTCAAGGAGACGGAGACAAAATAGGACTTAGCCAGCTATGAATACAGAAGTCACCCAAACTCTAGGAGCGGGAGAAAACACAGGACTTAGCTCGGTTTGAATACAGAAGTTACACAAACTCTAGGAGAGGGAGACAAACAGGACTTAGCTAGGTATGAATACAGAAGTCATCCAAACTCTAGGAGTGGGAGACAAAACAGGACTTAGCTAGGTATGAATACAGAAGCCACACAAACTCTAGGAGAGGGAGACAAACAGGATGTAGGTAGGTATGAATACAGTAGTCACACAAACTCTAGGAGAGAGGAACAAACAGGGACTTAGCTAGGTATGAATACAGAAGTCACACAAACTCAAGGAGAGGGAGACAAACAGAACTTAACTAGGTATGAATACAGAAGTCACACAAATTCTAGGGGAGGGGAACAAACATGGACGTAGCTAGGTATGAACACAGAAGTCATACAAACTCTAGGAGAGGGGAACAAACGGGGACTTAACTAGGTATGAAAACTGAAGTCACACAAACTCTAGAAGAGGGAGACAAACAGGACTTATGTAAGTATGAATACAGAAGTCACACAAACTCTAGGAGAGGGAGACAAACAGGGACTTAGCTAGGTATGAATACAGAAGTCACACAAACTCTAGGAGAGGGGAACAAACATAACTTAGCTAGGTATGAATACAGAAGTTACACAAACTCTAGGAAAGGGAGACAAACATGACATATGTAGGTATGAATACAGAAGTCACACAAACTCAAGGAGAGGGAGACAAACAGAACTTAGCTAGGTATTAATACAGAAGTCACACAAACTCTAGAAGAGGGGAACAAATAGGGACTTAGCTAGGTATGAATACAGAAGTCACACAAACTCAAGGAGAGGGAGACAAACAGAACTTAGTTAGGTATGAATACAGAAGTCAAACAAACTCAAGGAGACGGAGACAAAATAGGACTTAGCCAGCTATGAATACAGAAGTCACCCAAACTCTAGGAGCGGGAGAAAACACAGGACTTAGCTCGGTTTGAATACAGAAGTCACACAAACTCTATGAGAGGGAGACAAACAGGATGTAGATAGGTATGAATACAGTAGTCACACAAACTCTAGGAGAGAGGAACAAACAGGGACTTAGCTAGGTATGAATACAGAAGTCACACAAACTCAAGGAGAGGGAGACAAACAGAACTTAACTAGGTATGAATACAGAAGTCACACAAATTCTAGGGGAGGGGAACAAACATGGACGTAGCTAGGTATGAACACAGAAGTCATACAAACTCTAGGAGAGGGGAACAAACGGGGACTTAACTAGGTATGAAAACTGAAGTCACACAAACTCTAGAAGAGGGAGACAAACAGGACTTATGTAAGTATGAATACAGAAGTCACACAAACTCTAGGAGAGGGAGACAAACAGGGACTTAGCTAGGTATGAATACAGAAGTCACACAAACTCTAGGAGAGGGGAACAAACATAACTTAGCTAGGTATGAATACAGAAGTTACACAAACTCTAGGAGAGGGAGACAAACATGACATATGTAGGTATGAATACAGAAGTCACACAAACTCAAGGAGAGGGAGACAAACAGAACTTAGCTAGGTATTAATACAGAAGTCACACAAACTCTAGAAGAGGGGAACAAATAGGGACTTAGCTAGGTATGAATACAGAAGTCACACAAACTCAAGGAGAGGGAGACAAACAGAACTTAGTTAGGTATGAATACAGAAGTCAAACAAACTCAAGGAGACGGAGACAAAATAGGACTTAGCCAGCTAATAATACAGAAGTCACCCAAACTCTAGGAGCGGGAGAAAACACAGGACTTAGCTCGGTTTGAATACAGAAGTCACACAAACTCTATGAGAGGGAGACAAACAGGATGTAGGTAGGTATGAATACAGTAGTCACACAAACTCTAGGAGAGAGGAACAAACAGGGACTTAGCTAGGTATGAATACAGAAGTCACACAAACTCAAGGAGAGGGAGACAAACAGAACTTAACTAGGTATGAATACAGAAGTCACACAAATTCTAGGGGAGGGGAACAAACATGGACGTAGCTAGGTATGAACACAGAAGTCATACAAACTCTAGGAGAGGGGAACAAACGGGGACTTAACTAGGTATGAATACAGAAGTCACACAAACTCTAGGAGAGGGAGACAAACAGGACTTATGTAAGTATGAATACAGAAGTCACACAAACTCTAGGAGAGGGAGACAAACAGGACGTAGGTAGGTATGAATACAGAAGTCACACAAACTCTAGGAGTGGGAGATAAAACAGGACTTAGTTAGGAATGAATACAGAAGTAACACAAACTCTAGGAGTGGGAGATAAAACAGGACTTAGTTAGGAATGAATACAGAAGTAACACAAACTCTAGGAGAGGGAGACAAACAGGACTTAGGTAGGAATTAATACAGAAGTCACCTAAACTCAAGGAGAGGGAGACAAACAGAACGTAGGTAGGAATTAATACAGAAGTCACACAAATTCTAGGGGAGGGGAACAAACATGGACGTAGCTAGGTATGAACACAGAAGTCATACAAACTCTAGGAGAGGGGAACAAACGGGGACTTAACTAGGTATGAATACAGAAGTCACACAAACTCTAGGAGAGGGAGACAAACAGGACTTATGTAAGTATGAATACAGAAGTCACACAAACTCTAGGAGAGGGAGACAAACAGGACGTAGGTAGGTATGAATACAGAAGTCACACAAACTCTAGGAGTGGGAGATAAAACAGGACTTAGTTAGGAATGAATACAGAAGTAACACAAACTCTAGGAGTGGGAGATAAAACAGGACTTAGTTAGGAATGAATACAGAAGTAACACAAACTCTAGGAGAGGGAGACAAACAGGACTTAGGTAGGAATTAATACAGAAGTCACCTAAACTCAAGGAGAGGGAGACAAACAGAACGTAGGTAGGAATTAATACAGAAGTCACACAAATTCTAGGGGAGGGGAACAAACATGGACGTAGCTAGGTATGAACACAGAAGTCATACAAACTCTAGGAGAGGGGAACAAACGGGGACTTAACTAGGTATGAATACAGAAGTCACACAAACTCTAGGAGAGGGAGACAAACAGGACTTATGTAAGTATGAATACAGAAGTCACACAAACTCTAGGAGAGGGAGACAAACAGGACGTAGGTAGGTATGAATACAGAAGTCACACAAACTCTAGGAGTGGGAGATAAAACAGGACTTAGTTAGGAATGAATACAGAAGTAACACAAACTCTAGGAGAGGGAGACAAACAGGACTTAGGTAGGAATTAATACAGAAGTCACCTAAACTCAAGGAGAGGGAGACAAACAGAACTTAACTAGGTATGAATACAGAAGTCACACAAACTTTAGGAGAGGGAACAAACAGGGACTTAGCTAGGTATGAATACAAAGGTCACACAAACTCAAGGAAAGGGAGACAAACAGGACATAGCTATGTATGAATACAGAAGTCTCACAAGCTCAAGGAGTGGGAGACAAACAGGACTTAGCTAGGTATGAATACAGAAGTCACACAAACTCTAGGAGAGGGAGACAAACAGGAATTAGCTAGGTATGAATACAGAAGTCACACAAACTCTAGGAGAGGGGGAAAAACAGAGACTTAGCTAGGTATGAATACAGAAGTCACACAAACTCAAGAGAGGGAGACAAAATAGGATTTAGCTAGGTATGAATACAGAAGTCATACAAACTCTGGGAGAGGGGAACAAACAGAGACTTGGCTAGGTATGAACACAGTAGTCACATAAACTCAAAGAGAGGGAGACAAAACAGCATTTTGCTAGGTATGAATACAGTAGTGACACAAACTCTAGGAGTGGGAGACAAACAGGACTTAGCTAGGTATGAATACAGAAGTCACACAAATTCCAGGAGAGGGTGACAAGCAGACCCTTAGCTAGGCATTAATACAGAAGTCACACAAACACTAGGAGAGGGGAACAAACAGGGACTTAGCTAGGTATGAAAACAGAAGTCACACAAACTCTAGGAGAGTGAGACAAAACAGGACTTAGCTAGGTATGAATACAGAAGTCACACAAACTCTAAGAGAGGGAGACGAACAGGACGTAGGTAGGTATGAATACAGAAGTCACACAAACTCTAGGAGTGGGAGATAAAACAGGACTTAGTTAGGAATGAATACAGAAGTCACACAAACTCTAGGAGAGGAAGACAAACAGGGCTTAGCTAGGTATGAATACAGAAGTCACACAAACGCTATGAGAGGGAGACAAGCACGACGTAGGTAGGTATGAATACAGAGGGCACACAAACTTTAGGAGAGGGGAACTAACAGGACTTAGCTAGGTATGAATACAGAAGTAACACAAACTCTAGGAGAGGGAGACAAACAGGGCTTAGCTAGGTATGAATACAGAAGTCACACAAACTCAAGGAGAGGGAGACAAACAGAACTTAGCTAGGTATTAATACAGAAGTCACACAAACTCTAGAAGAGGGGAACAAATAGGGACTTAGCTAGGTATGAATACAGAAGTCAAACAAACTCTAGGAGAGGAAGACAAACAGATCTTAGCTAGGTATTAATACAGAAGTCACACAAACTCTAGAAGAGGGGAACAAATAGGACTTAGCCAGCTATGAACACAGAAGTCACACAAATTCTAGGAGTGTGAGACAAACAGGACTTAGCTAGGTATGAATACAGAAGTCACACAAACTCAAGGAGAGGGAGACAAACAGAACTTAGTTAGGTATGAATACAGAAGTCAAACAAACTCAAGGAGACGGAGACAAAATAGGACTTAGCCAGCTATGAATACAGAAGTCACCCAAACTCTAGGAGCGGGAGAAAACACAGGACTTAGCTCGGTTTGAATACAGAAGTTACACAAACTCTAGGAGAGGGAGACAAACAGGACTTAGCTAGGTATGAATACAGAAGTCATCCAAACTCTAGGAATGGGAGACAAAACAGGACTTAGCTAGGTATGAATACAGAAGCCACACAAACTCTATGAGAGGGAGACAAACAGGATGTAGGTAGGTATGAATACAGAAGTCACACAAACTCTAGGAGAGAGGAACAAACAGGGACTTAGCTAGGTATGAATACAGAAGTCACACAAACTCAAGGAGAGGGAGACAAACAGGATGTAGGTAGGTATGAATACAGTAGTCACACAAACTCTAGGAGAGAGGAACAAACAGGGACTTAGCTAGGTATGAATACAGAAGTCACACAAACTCAAGGAGAGGGAGACAAACAGAACTTAACTAGGTATGAATACAGAAGTCACACAAATTCTAGGGGAAGGGAACAAACATGGACGTAGCTAGGTATGAACACAGAAGTCATACAAACTCTAGGAGAGGGGAACAAACGGGGACTTAACTAGGTATGAAAACTGAAGTCACACAAACTCTAGAAGAGGGAGACAAACAGGACTTATGTAAGTATGAATACAGAAGTCACACAAACTCTAGGAGAGGGAGACAAACAGGGACTTAGCTAGGTATGAATACAGAAGTCACACAAACTCTAGAAGAGGGAGACAAACAGGACTTATGTAAGTATGAATACAGAAGTCACACAAACTCTAGGAGAGGGAGACAAACAGGGACTTAGCTAGGTATGAATACAGAAGTCACACAAACTCTAGGAGAGGGGAACAAACATAACTTAGCTAGGTATGAATACAGAAGTTACACAAACTCTAGGAGAGGGAGACAAACATGACATATGTAGGTATGAATACAGAAGTCACACAAACTCTAGGAGAGGGAGACAAACAGAGACTTAGCTATGTATGAACACAGTAGTCACACAAACTCAAGAATAGGGAGACACACAGAACTTAGCTAGGTATGAATACAGAGGTCACACAAACTCAAGGAGAGGGAGACAGAGGTCACACAAACTCAAGGAGAGGGAGACAAACAGAACTTAACTAGGTATGAATACAGAAGTCACACAAATTCTAGGGGAGGGGAACAAACAGGGACGTAGCTAGGTATGAATACAGAAGTCATACAAACTCTAGGAGAGGGGAACAAACAGGGACTTAACTAGGTATGAACACAGAAGTCACACAACTCTAGAAGAGGGAGACAAACAGGACTTATGTAAGTATGAATACAGAAGTCGCACAAACTCTAGGAGAGGGAGACAAACAGGGACTTAGCTAGGTATGAATACAGAAGTCACACAAACTCAAGGAGAGGGAGACAAACAGGATGTAGGTAGGTATGAATACAGTAGTCACACAAACTCTAGGAGAGAGGAACAAACAGGGACTTAGCTAGGTATGAATACAGAAGTCACACAAACTCAAGGAGAGGGAGACAAACAGAACTTAACTAGGTATGAATACAGAAGTCACACAAATTCTAGGGGAAGGGAACAAACATGGACGTAGCTAGGTATGAACACAGAAGTCATACAAACTCTAGGAGAGGGGAACAAACGGGGACTTAACTAGGTATGAAAACTGAAGTCACACAAACTCTAGAAGAGGGAGACAAACAGGACTTATGTAAGTATGAATACAGAAGTCACACAAACTCTAGGAGAGGGAGACAAACAGGGACTTAGCTAGGTATGAATACAGAAGTCACACAAACTCTAGGAGAGGGGAACAAACATAACTTAGCTAGGTATGAATACAGAAGTTACACAAACTCTAGGAGAGGGAGACAAACATGACATATGTAGGTATGAATACAGAAGTCACACAAACTCTAGGAGAGGGAGACAAACAGGGACTTAGCTAGGTATGAATACAGAAGTCACACAAACTCTAGGAGAGGGGAACAAACATAACTTAGCTAGGTATGAATACAGAAGTTACACAACTCTAGGAGAGGGAGACAAACATGACATATGTAGGTATGAATACAGAAGTCACACAAACTCTAGGAGAGGGAGACAAACAGAGACTTAGCTATGTATGAACACAGTAGTCACACAGACTCAAGAATAGGGAGACACACAGAACTTAGCTAGGTATGAATACAGAGGTCACACAAACTCAAGGAGAGGGAGACAGAGGTCACACAAACTCAAGGAGAGGGAGACAAACAGAACTTAACTAGGTATGAATACAGAAGTCACAAAACTTCTAGGGGAGGGGAACAAACAGGGACGTAGCTAGGTATGAATACAGAAGTCATACAAACTCTAGGAGAGGGGAACAAACGGGGACTTAACTAGGTATGAAAACTGAAGTCACACAAACTCTAGGAGAGGGAGACAAACAGGACTTATGTAAGTATGAATACAGAAGTCGCACAAACTCTAGGAGAGGGAGACAAACAGGGACTTAGTTAGGTATGAATACAGAAGTCACACAAACTCTAGGAGAGGGGAACAAACAGAACTTAGCTAGGTATGAATACAGAAGTTACACAAACTCTAGGAGAGGGAGACAAACAGGACTTATGTAGGTATAAATACAGAAGTCACACAAACTCTAGGAGAGGGAGACAAACAGAGACTTAGCTAGGTATGAACACAGTAGTCACACAAACTCAAGAATAGGGAAACAAACAGAACTTAGCTAGGTATGAATACAGAGGTCACACAAACTCAAGGAGAGGGAGACAAACAGGACTTAGCTAGGTATGAATACAGAAGTCACACAAGCTCAAGGAGAGGGAGACAAAACAGGACTTTGGTAGGTATGAATACAGAGGTCACACAAACTCAAGGAGAGGGAGACAAACAGGGATTGGCTAGGTATGAATACAGAAGTCATACAAACTCTAGGAGAGGGGAACAAACAGAGGCTTAGCTAGGTATGAATACAGAAGTCACACAAACTCAAGGAGAGGGAGACAAACAGGGCTTGGCTAGGTATGAATACAGAAGTCATACAAACTCTAGGAGAGGCGAACAAACAGCGGCTTAGCTAGGTATGAATACAAAAGTCAAACAAACTCAAGGAGAGGGATGCAAAACAGGACTTAGGTAAGTATGAATACAGAAGTCACGCAAACTCTAGGAGAGGGAGACAAACAGGACTTAGCTAGGTATGAATACAGAAGTCACACAAACTCTAGGAGTGGGAGACAAACAGGACGTAGGTAGGTATGAATACAGAAGTCACACAAACTCTAGAAGTGGGAGACAAACAGGACTTAGCTAGGTATGAATACAGAAGTCACAGAAACTCTATGAGAGGGAGACAAAACAGGACTTAGGTAGGAATGAATACAGAAGTCACACAAACTCTATGAGAGGGAGACAAACAGGGATTGTCTAGGTATGAATACAGAAGTCACACAAACTCTATGAGAGGGAGACAAACGGGACTTAGGTAGGAATGAATACAGAAGTCACACAAACTCAAAGAGAGGGAGACAAACAGAACTTAGCTAGGTATGAATACAGAAGTCCCACAAACTCTATGAGAGGGAGACAAACAGGACTTAGGTAGGAATGAATACAGAAGTCACCTAAGCTCAAGGAGAGGGAGACAAACAGAACTTAACTAGGTATGAATACAGAAGTCACACAAACTTTAGGAGAGGGGAACAAACAGGGACTTAGCTAGGTATGAATACAAAGGTCACACAAACTCAAGGAAAGGGAGACAAACAGGACATAGCTATGTATGAATACAGAAGTCTCACAAGCTCAAGGAGTGGGAGACAAACAGGACTTAGCTAGGTATGAATACAGAAGTCACACAAACTCTAGGAGAGGGAGACAAACAGGAATTAGCTAGGTATGAATACAGAAGTCACACAAACTCTAGGAGAGGGAGACAAACAGGAATTAGCTAGGTATGAATACAGAAGTCACACAAACTCTAGGAGAGGGAGACAAACAGGACTTAGCTAGGTATTAATACAGAAGTCACACAAATTCAAGGAGAGGGAGACAAACAGGAATTAGCTAGGTATGAATACAGAAGTCACACAAACTCTAGGAGAGGGAGACAAACAGAGACTTAGCTAGGTATGAATACAGAAGTCACACAAACTCAAGAGAGGGAGACAAAATAGGATTTAGCTAGGTATGAATACAGAAGTCATACAAACTCTGGGAGAGGGGAACAAACAGAGACTTGGCTAGGTATGAACACAGTAGTCACATAAACTCAAAGAGAGGGAGACAAAACAGCATTTTGCTAGGTATGAATACAGTAGTGACACAAACTCTAGGAGTGGGAGACAAACAGGACTTAGCTAGGTATGAATACAGAAGTCACACAAATTCCAGGAGAGGGTGACAAGCAGACCCTTAGCTAGGCATTAATACAGAAGTCACACAAACACTAGGAGAGGGGAACAAACAGGGACTTAGCTAGGTATGAAAACAGAAGTCACACAAACTCAAGGAGAGTGAGACAAAACAGGACTTAGCTAGGTATGAATACAGAAGTCACACAAACTCTAGGAGAGGGAGACGAACAGGACGTAGGTAGGTATGAATACAGAAGTCACACAAACTCTAGGAGTGGGAGATAAAACAGGACTTAGTTAGGAATGAATACAGAAGTCACACAAACTCTAGGAGAGGAAGACAAACAGGGCTTAGCTAGGTATGAATACAGAAGTCACACAAACGCTATGAGAGGGAGACAAGCACGACGTAGGTAGGTATGAATACAGAGGGCACACAAACTCTAGGAGAGGGGAACTAACAGGACTTAGCTAGGTATGAATACAGAAGTAACACAAACTCTAGGAGAGGGAGACAAACAGGGCTTAGCTAGGTATGAATACAGAAGTCACACAAACTCAAGGAGAGGGAGACAAACAGAACTTAGCTAGGTATTAATACAGAAGTCACACAAACTCTAGAAGAGGGGAACAAATAGGGACTTAGCTAGGTATGAATACAGAAGTCAAACAAACTCTAGGAGAGGAAGACAAAACAGGACTTAGCCAGCTATGAACACAGAAGTCACACAAATTCTAGGAGGGTGAGACAAACAGGACTTAGCTAGGTATGAATACAGAAGTCACACAAACTCAAGGTGAGGGAGACAAACAGAACTTAGTTAGGTATGAATACAGAAGTCAAACAAACTCAAGGAGACGGAGACAAAATAGGACTTAGCCAGCTATGAATACAGAAGTCACCCAAACTCTAGGAGAGGGAGACGAACAGGACGTAGGTAGGTATGAATACAGAAGTCACACAAACTCTAGGAGTGGGAGATAAAACAGGACTTAGTTAGGAATGAATACAGAAGTAACACAAACTCTAGGAGAGGGAGACAAACAGGACTTAGGTAGGAATGAATACAGAAGTCACCTAAACTCAAGGAGAGGGAGACAAACAGAACTTAACTAGGTATGAATACAGAAGTCACACAAACTTTAGGAGAGGGGAACAAACAGGGACTTAGCTAGGTATGAATACAAAGGTCACACAAACTCAAGGAAAGGGAGACAAACAGGACATAGCTATGTATGAATACAGAAGTCTCACAAGCTCAAGGAGTGGGAGACAAACAGGACTTAGCTAGGTATGAATACAGAATTCACACAAACTCTAGGAGAGGGAGACAAACAGAGACTTAGCTAGGTATGAATACAGAAGTCACACAAACTCAAGACAGGGAGACAAAATAGGATTTAGCTAGGTATGAATACAGAAGTCATACAAACTCTGGGAGAGGGGAACAAACAGAGACTTGGCTAGGTATGAACACAGTAGTCACATAAACTCAAAGAGAGGGAGACAAAACAGCATTTTGCTAGGTATGAATACAGTAGTGACACAAACTCTAGGAGTGGGAGACAAACAGGACTTAGCTAGGTATGAATACAGAAGTCACACAAACTCTAGGAGAGAGGAACAAACAGAGACTTGGCTAGGTATGAATACAGAAGTCACCTAAACTCAAGAGAGGGAGACAAAATAGGATTTAGCTAGGTATGAATACAGAAGTCATACAAACTCTAGGAGAGGGGAACAAACAGAGGCTTAACTAGGTATGAATACAGAAATCACACAAACTCTTCAAGAGCAGCCGAGTTCACTCTAAGCAAAATGTATGGGGTGCTTGTTGCTCAATCTGTAGTTATCTGTGTAATGTTTTACAGAACATTGTTGTCTTTTTGTCTTTTTTCTTTTGGCCATTGTATTTTCTGTCCTTCTTAGATTTGTGGCTTCTGATTACCCCTTTGTTATCTTTCAACTTTTCTTCTTACCTCTTATTTGGATCGGAATATTCTTTGAAGTTTAGATAATGTGCTGCTGGAAATCATCGTTATTTGATGCATTTATATATTTGATAGCTGCACAGTTATATGCAACAATAATGATATAACTGCATGTCTTAAGAAAAGTTTGAAGATACCAAAAGGGTAATCAGAAGTCATAAATCTGAGGACAGACAATACAATTACCAAATGAAAAAGTACAAAAGGACAAACATGATATACAAAACACTCCACAGAAAACTAAAGATCGAGCAACACGACCCTCACTTAAAATCTGATTCAACCCACCATTTCTTTAGAAATGCCTCTGCCAAGTCAGGGTCATTACGGTTTTCACCGTTTTCCGGTTGTTGACTGATTTTGTCTGTTTATATACTTATGAGTTTTGACTTTCCCTTTGTAAGATTGTTCGGAGTTCGGTAATTTTGTTATTACCCTTATTTAGCAAATTATCTGTAATGTTACAAGATTGGGTTCTTATCTATCTTTTTTACAGTCCTCGATACAATTTTATTTAATATATTTTGTTAGTGAATTCCGACAGGTCCGTGATTTACTCTAAGTACTCAAATTTCCTCCATTAATAATCATGGCTGCAACGACATAACTGACATAGTGTTTGAAGAATCTTAAAACACCACGAACCAACCAAACAAACTGAATACATAATAAAACCATGAACATCAAACCTGTAAAAAGCTATTATTTAGAACAAACACTTCTGATAAATTTACATCTTATGCATCACAAGATCATAACGTTATTTGTTATCTTACTAGAAAATAGCCCAGACCTTTAATTCCAGCTTCCGCTATATAGATGATGTTCTGTCACTGAACAATTCTCGATTCGGTGATTATCTACATCGCATATATCCAAATAAGCTCGATTAAAAACAAAACTCATCGACAAACGCGATGACGTCATTTTTCCAAAAGTCAACTTCTTCATTAGTAGCAATATTCCTGTACCACCAGCGTTTGAAGTTTACATTTCACACCTGATACGTTATTCTAGAGCTTGTGTCCAGTACACTGATTTTCTGGACAGAGCTCAGCTGCTGACGCAAATGCTCATTAAACAAGGTTACGATGCTCCTATTTTGAAGTCATCGCTACACAAATTTTACGGTCGTCATCACAATCTTGATGACCATTACGAAATATCCATATTTCAAATGACAATGGATCTTACTTTTTACGTAGATGTTTTCTTTCCTCTGTCACTGATAAGACTTTACCCGGACTTGACTGTAGATATGAGTAACACGGCGGGTGTCTTATCAGAAGCAGAAACTACTTACCCTTCGCGAGCACCTGAATTCACCCTCGGTTTTCTGGTGGGGTCCGTGTTGCTCATCGTTTTAGTTGTGTGTGTGTGTTGTCCTATTAAGTTACTTTACGTTCTGAGTTCCGTTACTATTTCCGCATGAAAACGATGTTCGGTTCATTTTTACCCCCCCCCCCCCCCCCCCCCCCCCCCCCCCCCCCCCCCCACTTCCAGTTGTTTGTTGGAGGGCGCAGATTTAATCTACGTTTTCTGTGTTTGTTTGCGCATAGTGGTGTCCAACACATATTGTATTGTGTTTCGTTCTGTTTTTCTTCGTCTTTTGTTGACAGTTTCTCTGGATTGTCATTTTTGATTGGCCCTTCGGTATTCTCTAACGTTTATTTGCCAGTTCTCTGGATTGTCATTTTTTGATTGTCCCTATGGTATTCTCTAACGTTTATCTTGTGTATCCTATGTTGACAGTTTCTCTGGATTGTCATTTTTTTTATTGTCCCTTCGGTATTCTCGAATGTTTATTTATCATAATATCATGCATAATCATAATACATTATTTTATCTTCAGCTGTTCATCGTTGTGATATCCGTGGAGAAGAAAAAATTAAACTATTTCTTGCCATTCGAGATGACCCAGAAGAAAATGTTGTGGAATATATGAAAGAACACCCATGGGCCTTACATTGTATGTTTTGGTTTGGTACGTATAAAGAGAGTCACACAACTGTATAGTATTTCCAGTATTTGTGCTGGTGTTTTATCTTGTTGGGTGGAACCGAATCTGCTTGAGTTTTTTTTTTATTTTATATCGTTTGTTTATATTAAATTGCCATTTAAAATCCAATTATCACGAGGGGTGGGATCGCACTAACTGGTTTAACCCCGTGTCATTGTTGTGCCTGTTCCAAGCCAGGACATGTATTTCCAATATTATATGTCGTGGAATTTTTTCATGTTCAATTGGGTTGAGATGAGAGGTGATTGTTCGTTTTGTTGTTATTTGTGGAATTGTTGACCATCACTATTTACACTTTCTTTTCATAATTACAAGCATCTATACAACAACAAAATTAATACGGCATTCATGTGTATCATGTCCCTGCTAAATATAATATATATTTTTGTCATGAACATCATACCCATTACAGTGAACTCGTGATTTTAAATATTGTTTTTGTTACACCGCAATTGTTTTTTCTTCATTTCTCTCTTGTATTTTAATCTTTGTTTAAATCTTGAGTGTCCCATTACCAAATTTTAAGACACGTCGTAATACTAAACCACTTGCAACACTACATTTGTAATTTTTGGCAAAGAGGACGAAAATGTGATCATGCAATTTATTTTAGTTTCTTCGTCATTAAACAGTGCTAACAATAGATATAAGTGAATGGGTTAATGACAAAATGTGACTTTAACTCGTGGTCTGTCGAATGAACGAACAAACATGAATGAAGTATCATTGTACACTCGCCTTGTTCTTACGTTTCATACACTGAGACCGTCTTATCAGGCATTCCAGTACTATGACGATGCGAAAAAGTAGTCTGGCATAGAGCATATAATGCAGCTTCGTATTATTCTTTTATCTAATCATCAACAGGAGTTGCGAACCATTTGACGGCATTTTTATGCCTGTCTCAAGTCAGAACTTGTATTTTCAACGCATAATGTCATGGATTATTTGTGTTCAGTGATTTAAGGAGATCGTTGTTGATCTTGGTGGATTTATTGACCGTTGAAACTTTCTTTTCATAAATAATTTAGTACTTTAAGCAATTTTTCTTTGACCTCACCACCTGATAGTGTCAGTGTCAACAAATTGTCTATGATACCGGAAATTATCGTTCAGTGAGACGTCAAGCACACATTGAGTTACCGATAAACACAATATGAGTTTCGACATACATTATCACTAACATACCAGTTCGTCCGATCGGACTCGCTGCGATAGTAGTGATAATGTCTGTCTCGACCTTCAAAGCTGCTGCTATTCTATGTATATTATAATCCATCTTTTTTTATACAAAACAACAAAATTAAGCAAATACATGGCTTAGGGTTATGGCTATGGTGTTTAATGCTCTTTTCAACAATATTTCAGCTATATAGTGGCGGTCAGTTTTATTTGTGGAGGAAACTGGAGTGCCCGGGGAAAATCACCAACCTGTCGCAAGTCACTGACAAACTTTATCTCATAATGTTGTATCGAGTACACCTCGCCTGAGCGGGATTCTAGCTCACAACTTCAGTGGTGATAGACACTGATTGCACAGGTAGTTGTAGATCCAACTACTATGCGATCACGACCACGACGGCCCCTAAGTATATAGAGATAATCAGAACTACATAAAATTGTATGGTAGATAATAATAATATCAAATGAAAACCAAATATAAATTAATTTATTATGCAATTAATATAAAATTAATAAAATACAGGTAACCTCGTGGTATAAAATGAAAACAATCATAGATATTACATTACTAATTTAAAAAGATCGAGTTATGTATTTCAGAAATTCAAAAGAACAAAAACACTGGACAACTGTGCACATGCGCATTGAATTTGGAGCAAGGTATTACAGATTGTATTGCAAAAGAAGATATTTTGAAGACTCTCGAAATATGTATTGGGTATGCTATGTGTCCACACGTGTTATTACAACAAAAAGGGATTTCAGTTCCAAACACTCAATCAATATCCAGGAATGAACTTATGATATTCTATGATATAACTCAAGCAAAAGGTGGGATAAGAAATTCATTAAAGGTAACCGCTGGTTTGTACTGGATTCATTTAGCTATATTCTGGAACAAAGAGAGGCTTATAAGGGACACTCTGCAGTTTTGCATAAAAGAAAAATTTAATTTTCCATCATATACTGTATACCACAACATATCTGCCGTTTTACTTGCTATAATGCATGGCAATGACACTGCTGTTAAAGAATTGGCTATATTTGAACCGAGTAGCATTCTTAAGCCACCACGAAATTTCAATAATAATAAGAATAATAAATTTCAAGATAATACTACAGAATATAAATATGGTTCTTTATCTTTGGCGTTAGCGACTAATCAGTTTGAAAACTTCAAAACGTTGTATGGATGTCTATCTAAAGTTGATTTAACAGGATTATCCGCAATACATTATTCGCCTAACATTGCATTATGGGATATGTTTACTTTAAAGATGGAAGATTTGGTCGTTAACAGAACCCTATCCACTGTATATGACCTACTGTCAATCAAAAGTATACCAATCTACGCATATGCATCTCTATTCAGCCTTATAAACAAATTGGGTAAGTTTGTAGTAATTTTTTAAGAAATCTTTATAAATACCAGATGCGTAGGGTCAAGGACGCATATACGTCTTTGGTAGGGTGGACTGGAATGTGAGGGGGCAAGTTTTTGAATTGGAACGAAAAGAAGACGGACACACTACAAAAGTGTGTGGGGGTGGCAAGATTTCAAAACTAACAAGCAAAAAAAAAGATAATTTTGCCTCAATACATACGTTGATCTCGTTTTTTACTGCACATGTTCTGCTTCCTTGCTCAATTTGCAGCTGTTTCTCAGCTGTCTTGCCAAAGACGTGCGGGCACATGCTACTCATGGCTCATACGTCCCTGTATACTAATAGACATAAAAGGTTACTCACTTTTGTAAATTAATGCAAATGTTATCTTGTATCAAAAATAATCTTTAGATTTAGATACAAATTGCTAAAAAAAAAAAACTGATATCGTCAAAATGCTCGAGTTTCTGATTGACATAGTTGTTATGTTTGGTGGAAAATGTTTTTCAACAGACAGTCGGCATATCTATGGGTACAAAACTGTGTTCTTCTTCTCTCCGACTTGTTCCTTTATTCATACAAAGGCTTCTTAAGAAAAAAACGAAAAGAAGCTAATCCGATTCTTAAATTTTAAATCTGATTCATACTTTGACCTACACCTAGATATTGACAGACAGAACCGGTTAAAACGAACTCTTACGACAAAAGAGATGATTTAAATTTTCCCATTGTGAACTTTCCATTTATATGTAGCCACATTCCAGCAGCACATGTATATGGTGTATATATTTCTTGGTTGATGCGAGATTCCAGAGCTTGTGGTTCATATCATGATTCCCGTGCTCAGAGTACTTCAGCTAACAATGACGTTACTGAACCAGGGTTCCTAGTGGTTAAGTTGAAGTCATCACTTCGAAAGTGTTATGGTTACCACTATGACTTGGCTAACCGTTACGGAATATCTGTGTCACAAATGACCACGGACCACGACGGGTGCCAATAATGGAACATGGCTTTAGTTCACATAGTATTCGTTGATTATGCAATTACAATAATTTATGTTTAAAAACAATTATTCATGTCTGAATATTCTATAGATATAATAACTAAAGCCAATCTTTGACATCTAGTTCATGCAGTCATATTGTTGATGTATAATGATTTTCAAACAAATCTCTCTCTCTCTCTCTCTCTCTCTCTCTCTCTCTCTCTCTCTGTGTGTCTCTGTCTCGCTCTCGCTCGCTCCCTCTCTCTCGCTCTCGCTCTCGCTCTCTCTCGCTCTCTCTCTCTCTCTCTCTCTGTATGTGTGTGTGTGTGTATAAATTTATGTTACTTTTTCGTTGTAGATATACATTGGGCATACAAGACAGTCTTTGAACAAACCGATTTTTGTCGTCAATTTATCTGTTGGAAAAGGAGACGACAAAAAGGTCAAATGTTATTTTTGGATTCACTTATATGCACTGTCGTATTTCATGGAAATGCGGATATTGTTCGTGTTTTCCTTAAATATGGTTTCAACTCAAATGCCAAGCTCAATCGTTGCAGCATTTTGGTCTGGGCAGAGGGTCTACAATATCGAGATATCGCGGATCAATTAATTTCCACAGGAGCCGTGCGAAAACGTCATCCGAAAATGAAGTCATTAGTTGATGTGGCAATTACTTCTAATCCCATGTATTTCGCACTTGCAGATCCGGATTTTTCTCTACTTTCGTTAATACATAGTTTATATGAAAATGGACATGAAATCACTGACTACTTTAGTTCGCTAAAGTATGTCTGGAATGAGAACGATTATGATATTGTCGACTATATAATGCTACGTGAGCATGATCCACAAATGTTGGAAAAGTATGTGTTAAAGTGTCACAGTAAAAATTACCCACTTTTTTTATATTGTATCATTAGCTCAAACTGTTCAATACGACTCAGTTCAATAATGGTTCTGCATGTGATAGATTTCTTAAGGGAAACTCATTCTCCTCGTATAACCTTTTACATTATGTCAGAAATATCCAACTATCCCTTATCTAATGGTAGAATACAGATTGAAGAAAAGGATACATCACATGTGAACTTAAATAACATATGCCCTCAACGTTTGAAAAGTTTATGCAGAGATAGATTGAGATTACATTTTAAAGGTTACAAGTTTTTCAAATTTCTCAATTTGATGAAAACGACAATTCCTCTGTCAATTCAGAGTTTTCTACAAAAAGAGGACATTCTTGAGCTGTTTCTGTCGGAAGTCTATCGTAAACATCTTGATGAACAGTCGTATCGTGCAAGGAAATATTGTGTGTAAGCCCTTCTGAGGTTTAACGTCCTCGTTTTATTTCACTGATACTGATTTACGTTAAAAAAAAAACACAGTTGAGCAAAATTCTTGAAGCTCAAAGACCTTCATGAAGAACAAGACCAGTATAACTTTACTCAAAATATGATGTTGCATTATGGAAGACAGGAACAGCCAATTGACAATATCATGTTTCCGGCTTGTAACTCCTACAAAGTGGAATCTCGAAAACACGAAAGCCCGAAGGTTAAACGTTTTCGTTTATGCCTTTTCGCGTTTTCACCTATTCGCGTAAAAATTAAGAGGCAAAAACGCGAAATGGCCGCTCCCGGTCTCCACACTACATCATTATATCGTTATAAATTCAATAACAAATAACAGAGAACTTGTATCTTTACATAGGATCTCCATTTCTTTATGCACTGGTACAAAAATTATTAAATACTTAAATGTAGCTACATATATTATGTAAGCATACGTAAGGCTGCTAAAAGTGCTCAGTGACATCAGAAATATGTCAGGCTGCTAAAAGTGCTCGGTGACATCAGAACTATGTCAGGCTGCTAAAAGTGCTCAGTGACATCAGAAATATGTCAGGCTGCTAAAAGTGCTCGGTGACATCAGAACTATGTCAGCTGCTAAAAGTGCTCGGTGACATCAGAAATATGTCAGGCTGCTAAAAGTGCTCGGTGACATCAGAACTATGTCAGGCTGCTAAAAGTGCTCGGTGACATCAGAAATATGTCAGGCTGCTAAAAGTGCTCGGTGACATCAGAATTATGTCAGGCTGCTAAAAGTGCTCGGTGACATCAGAACTATGTCAGGCTGCTAAAAGTGCTCGGTGACATCAGAGATATGTCAGGCTGCTAAATGTGCTCAGTGACATCAGAGATATGTTTATTATTGACCAGTATTTACACACATTGTACGACTAACTAAAAAAGATTCATTCAAAAGTATGAATGAAAAATGCCTTTATAGATATTTTATATTTAAGTCAGATAGTGATTAAAACAGGTGTAACTATAATTGTTTCCTTTATTTTTGCGTGTGTTTAGCTCATTTCTTTATCCAAAAAGGAGGAGTTAGAGTGTTTAACGCTACTTTCAACAATATTTTGGTTATATCGTGGCGGTCAGTTTTTATTGGTGGAACAAACCGGAATACCCGTAGAAAACCACCGACCTGCCAGAAGACAAACTTTATCATATAACGTTGTATCAAGTACACATCGCCTGAGATGGATTAATATTCGAACTCACAACGTAAGTGTTGATAGGCACTGATTGCATAGGTGGTTGTAGATCCAACTACCATACCATCACGACCACGACAGTCATTCTTTATCGTAAGAGTCAAATAAAAAACAATGTTCAATATAAAGACCGCCTTTGGACACTATGCCTCATTTCTTTATTTTAAAGATCAAATGATAGTTTATTGGGTTACCATGGTAAACAAAAGTGAAATGTTAATGTCAAGATTTGTTGTACTGTGAACGTCCTTGATTATTTCTATAAGAAAATCAAAAAAGTTCAGATAATACAAAGGCAAGAAGTCAAAAGGACCTATAAAGCATTACATAGAAAACTAAAGTTTGAGCAACGCGAACCTCACATAAAGCGGACAAGGGTGAACTCGGGTGCCCCCGGAAAGGTCAGCAATTACTGCTCCATTAGCGGCACCTGTCATATTACTCTTGCTACAACAAAAGGACGGTAATGTGATTGTGACAATTAGAGGCTCCGAATAATTTTTTTACTTTCTTTTAAATTCTGGAATCAACATTCAAGACACTCTATGTCTGCAAACTATCTACAAAGAGTTCAAGGGTCGTTAATAGCTTCGTGTGCCATGTAGATGGAACACACCCACTTTTTTGTTTGTATAGTTCACAAGTCATCACCGTATAAAGAAGATAAAAACAACTATAACTTTCAAGGGAGATAATTTTTGGATTTTCAATTGACTAATAGTTTAGATTAGTTTTAGTTTATGATGTTTAACGTCACTTTCAACAATATGTCAGTTATATCGTGGCAGTCAGTTTTATTGGTGGAAGAAGCCGGACCTGTCGCAAGCCACTGAGAAACTTTATCACATAATGTATCGAGAACACCTCGCCTGAGCGGAATTCTAACTCACAACGTTAGTGGTGATAGGCACTGATTGCATAGGTAGTCATAAATCCAACTACCATACGATCACGACCACGACGGTCCCCTCGATTGACTCACAGACGCTCGTGGCACGGAATTACCCCCCCCCCCTTTTTTTAACTTTCTGTTTGCATGTTTATTTTCAATACAATTGCAGTATAATATGATCGAAACATGTAAGTTGCTGTTAACATAAAATTGAATGAATATTGACACGAACAAGTTAAAATGAGGAAAAAGAGTTGAAATAATAGAGAAATAAAGAAATTTTATTGAAAATAAATACGTAAGCAGAAAGTTAAAAGGGGGTGGGGGTGGTAATTCCGTCCCACGAGCGCCTGTGAATTGACTAATAGAGATTATGTGTAGTGCATATACACTTTTTTAATGCAAAAATGACAAACCTGTGCACATTGAATTCACAACATGAATTTCGTGGAACACTACCGGCTTCGTAGATTCACGGCTTTTTCCAGTCCTTTGAAATCGTGTCACCGTAATTACCAACAGACTTTGTGTAACGTGAAAAGATGTAGTCATAGATATATATATTGGTAAATTTTATGTGAAATATGCTGCCGAACTATTTCAGGTAAATTACCTTTGTAAAGGGTGGCATCGCTTCATATTCTGACAGTTGTCATACAACGGGTGTCCACGTAGCAGATGGAACATGGCAATTTAAAATCTTTGAAATTATTTCCTGATTTTTTTGTTTCGATGTTGTGGGCATTTGATGTGATTACATTGAACATGTTCAAAAGTTCGCAGATTGCCATCTTTACATCTTCCGTTTGGAAGTATTTCCGCGCATGACTCAATGAATTTGGGAAAGGGTTATCTGAAGAATGTTGATAGAAGTAAACGTTCAAACGATTCAAGAGTTTTGGCGAATTTCTGAAATAACATTCATCAATTATACTGGCAATACAATCAAAGATAGGGATGTAAATCTTTCTTATTATCCCCTCGCCAACGAAGTTGCGAAGGGATATAGTAACGCTACCGTCCGTCCGTCCTTCCGTCCGTCCGTAACATTCTTGTGAACACTCTAGAATCAACATCCTTCCACGGATTTTGACCAAACTTGGTACACATTGAGTCCTTAAGAGAATCTGGAACTCTATTGATTTTCAAGGTCATAGGTCAAAGGTCAAGGTCACCGGGTCAAATTTTTACTACGTAACATCCTTGTGAACACTCTAGAATCACTATCCTTCAATGGATTTTGACCAAACCTGGTACATATTTAGTCCTTAGAAGAGTCTGGAACCCTATTGATTTTCAAGGTCATAGGTCGAAGGTCAAGGTCATAGGGTCTAATTTTTACCCTGTAACATCCTTGTGAACACTCTAGAATCAACATCTTTCAATGGATTTTGACCAAACTTGGTACATACCTAGTCCTTATGAACATCTGGAACCCTATCGATTTTTAAGGTCAAAGGTCAAGGTCACAGGGTATAATTTTTACCCTGTATCATCCTTGTGAACACTCTAGAATCAACATCCTTCAATGAATTTTGATCAAACTTGGTACATACTTAGTCCTTAAGAGAATCTGCAACCCTATTAATTTTCAAGGTCATAGTTCAAGATCACCGGGTCAAATTTTTACCGCGTAACATCCTTGTGAACACTCTAGAATCAATATCCTTCAATGGATTTTGACCAAACTTGGTACATATTTAGTCCTTAGAAGAGTCTGGAACCCTATTGATTTCCAAGGTCATAGGTCAAAGGTCAAGGTCATAGGGTCTAATTTTTACCCTGTAACATCCTTGTGAACACTCTAGAATCAACATCTTTCAATGGATTTTGACCAAACTTGGTACATAATCCTTATGAACATCTGGAACCCTTTCGATTTTCAAGGTCAAAGGTCAAGGTCACAGGGTATAATTTTTACTCTGTATCATCCTTGTGAACACTCTAGAATCAACATCTTTCAATGAATTTTGACCAAACTTGGTACATACTTAGTCCTTAAGAGAATCTGCAACCCTATTCATTTTCAAGGTCATAGTTCAAGGTCACCGGGTCAAATTTTTACCGCGTAACATCCTTGTGAACACTCTAGAATCAATATCCTTCAATGGATTTTGACCAAACTTGGTACATATTTAGTCCTTAGAAGAGTCTGGAACCCTATTGGTTTTCAAGGTCATAGGTCAAAGGTCAAGGTCATAGGGTCTAATTTTTACCCTGTAACATCCTTGTGAACACTCTAGAATCAACATCTTTCAATGGATTTTGACCAAACTTGGTACATAATCCTTATGAACATCTGGAACCCTTTCGATTTTCAAGGTCAAAGGTCAAGGTCACAGGGTATGATTTTTACTCTGTATCATCCTTGTGAACACTCTAGAATCAATATCCTTCAATGGATTTTGACCAAACTTGGTACATACAAATGTACTTAGTCCTTATGAGAGTCTGGAACCCCATTGATTTTCAAGGTCATATGTCAAAGGTCAAGGTCACCGGGTCAAATTTTAAATAGATTTTGACCAAACTTGATACATATTTAGTCCTTAGGAGAGTCTGGAACCCTATTGATTTTCAAGGTCAAAGGTCAAGATCACAGGGTCTAATTTTTACCCTTTAACATCCTTGTGAACACTCTAGAATCAACATCTTTCAATGGATTTTGACCAAGCTTGGTACATACGTAGTCCATAAGAAAATCTGGAATCCTATTGATTTTCAAGGTCATAGATCAAAGGTCAGTGTCACAGGGTCTAATTTTTACCCTGTAACATCCTTGTGAACACTCTAGAATCAACATCTTTCAATGGATTTTGACCAAACTTGGTACATACTTAGTCCTTATGACAATCTGGAACCCTATCGATTTTCAAGGTCAAAGGTCAAGGTCAAGGTCACCGGGTCAAATTTTTACCGCGTAACATCCTTGTGAACACTCTAGAATCAATATCCTTCAATGGATTTTGACCAAATTTGGTACATACAAATGTACTTAGTCCTTAAGAGAGTCTGGAACCCTATTGATTTTCAAGGTCATAGGTCAAAGGTCAAGGTCACCGGGTCAAATGTTAAATAGATTTTGACCAAACTTGATACATATTCAGTCCTTGGGAGAGTCTTGAACCCTATTGATTTTCAAGGTCAAAGGTCAAGATCACAGGGTCTAATTTTTACCCTTTAACATCCTTGTGAACACTCTAGAATCAACATCTTTCAATGGATTTTGACCAAGCTTGGTACATACTTAGTCCATAAGAAAATCTGGAACCCTATCGATTTTCAAGGTCATAGATCAAAGGTCAATGTCACAAGGTCTAATTTTTACCCTGTGACATCCTTGTGAACACTCTAGAATCAACTTCTTTCAATGGATTTTGACCAAACTTGGTACATACTTAGTCCATAAGAAAATCTGGAACCCTATCGATTTGCAAGGCCATAGATGAAAGGTCAAGGTCACAGGGTCTAATTTTTTACCCTGTAACATCCTTGTGAACACTCTAGAATCAACATCTTTCAATGGATTTTGACCAAACTTGGTACATACTTAGTCCTTATGACAATCTGGAACCCTATCGATTTTTAATGTCAAAGGTCAAGGTCACAGGGTCAAATTTTTACCCCATAGCATCCTTGTGAATACTCTAGAATCAACATCCTTCAATGGATTTTGACCAAACTTTGCACATAGTTATCCCCTCGCCAACAAAGTTGCGAAGGGGAGATAGTAACGCTACTGTCCGTCCGTCCGTGCATCTGTCCGTCCTTCCGTAACATTTCTTGTGAACACTCGAGAGTCAACATGGTTCAATGGATTTCAACCAAACTTGGTACTCAAGTAATACTAACAAAGATCTGGCATCCTATTGATTTTCAAGGTCAAACGTCAAGGTCACAGTTGAACTTTGAACTTTTTAGTGGTTTAACAGCGAGGGGATACGCCACGTTTTGCGTTGCCCTTGTTTGTATTGGATACACAAGTTACAAGCGTGTCTATATGAGTAACGCCATGTGTCGCGAGTTCATCTTGTCGCTATCTACCGAAAGTACTGTATTGATGCATACAGTGTGTGTGTGCTTGTCATATTCGCCATTGGTTAGCAGCTTGCTGTGAAAAGGGGAGCCAAGTGCGTAAGCCTTCCTCGCCAATTATAGCCTCTCATACAGTAAGACCTATGTGGCCCAGATATGGCAACTTCCTCGAGGTGGTAGATGGTAATTGGATGCTTCGCGGTTCCAGGCAGAACCACAAGGTCTCGGAGGAAACTAGACCCCTAGATGCACGGCATACATGGCCCACCAGTGTGTGGATATGCCCTGGTGTCTGCAAACCTTGTTCTCAGCTATGGATTAAAGTAGAACTTTCCACTGTTTTGTGGATGGAGAGGGAAACTCCATTATCAAACCTCCGCATCCTTGCGGCATACCCATTGATGGGAAAGGCTTCGGGAGAAAACCCCGAGGATAAATCCAGTTTGGGACCTGTAAAGTCCCTCCTGTGCTTCCAGGAAAGGTTTTATACCAGAAGCTAAGGGAGAGGCAACCCTAACAGAAACCCTGAGTGCTGAAGTCGGAGGTGCTGGGCCGTAATTGGCGCACTCTAACAGACCACAACACCACGCATTTACAGCCATTATAGCGAACGAAAAGAAGAGAAGATATTGTCGCTCACTAAGACGTCTTTCAAAAGTTCTTACACCGTTTTGTTGACAGTTAAAGCGATAAAGAAACAACACAGCAAAACATAGCTAAAGTTAACAAAAGATTTTTCGGGTATGCTATTCCATAAATATTCAAATTGCTCCACGTGCCAAACAAGTGTAACTTTTACAATTTCAAGAATTTATTATTAGACTTTTCAGGTGATGCGTTCCATAGCAAAGAACAGCACACCTAAAAGAATTATTTCCATATTTTGTGTTGTTGAAATTTTGAATATATCTATCTAAAGTTATAAATTTTTTAACATACCAAAGGATTCATAAGAAGCCTTAAATAGAAGGAGAGACAATACAATAACTAAAATAAAGGGGGAAAACAATGCCCACAAAACACTTCCCAGACAGCTAAGGATTAAGTAACACCAACTCCATACATAAAAAACGGAATGAACTCGTGCTCTGAAGGTATACGCACTTCCTGCTCCACTAGTGGCACCCATCGTGTATGTTACTCTTGTTACAAATGAGTTGATAAGACATGAAAGAGAAAAGGAGGGTAGGAAGCTGTCTGTTTTCTTGTCTGGTCAAGGAAGAACATTGCTAAAACTTCAGCCAAACAGAAGCAAGAATCACCGATGTTGGTTGTTTTTGTCTGATGAAGTCCAAATGAGGATTTTAATAGAGGCCCTCTCATAAATTATTTGTATCAGCAATGTGTTTGTAGGAGGGCTCATGTCGTACTGTGTTGATTGTGTTTGTTTGCCTGTAGCGCGGTGTTCTCCATTTTTTCATATCATATGTTTTTAGGTTCTTAGGTCCTTGTTGTGATGTCCTCTACGATTTCCGCATGAAAACGATGTTCGGGTCGTCTTTACCCCTATTTGTTTGTAGGAGGTTATGATATTTGTGTTTGTTGGCGTATATAGTGGTGTCGAACATGTCTTGACTCCATGAGTAATATGGCGGGTGTCTTATAAGAGGCAGGAACTGCTTATCCTTCGCGAGTACCTGGATTCACCGCCGTTTTATTAATTTTACGGTGGGATCCGCGTTGTTCATCTTTTTAGCTTTCTATGTCATGTGTTTGTTTTGTTTGCCTTCATCCTGTGTCTTGTGTGCCCTGTGTTGTCGGTGTCTCTGTCATTGTCCATTCTTGTCTGATGTCTGATGTCCGCTTTGTACAAGACCAACAGGCTTAGTTGGATTTTGATAGTGTCGGGCCTAGCTCACTGACACAACAGACCATGGGTAGACATGTGGCTCCAATTGGACACATTATGCCTATTCCTTACTCTTACTCCTTTAACCGTTGGGTACTTGGTAGAAAATCAGCACATGCCAATTTCCAATATATTGTTCTATTATTTTAAATCCGTTTTGGTCAAGTTATCTCGACCAAAGCTGGAAGCCATGATCTACCACACTCGAGGCGAGCACACTAACGAAAATATAACTGAATGCATGAGTAATGTGCTATGAGTTACCATTAATTAGCGATTTTGCAAGTACAATCACTTTATTATTTTCCGGATATTGTTCGCATCCATCACATGCATAGGCTCTTCAACATATATACACGATCTATTTTTAACCATTATAAACTCAAAATGAAAGTTGCAACCTCGTCTATTAAATGCAGTGGACCAGTAGATCTATTAAACAATGGGATTGAATTGCGGAAGACCTCATCGAAAGTACGAGAAGAAGGACAATCCCAAAGAACAAAAAACAATGGAGAAAGTATTAAAAAAAGTTGGTAGGTAATTTTATATACAACCTAGACACACACTGACACAGTGATTCCTGTTTTTATTGTTTTTAATTGTATATACGCACTTTGGTGGCATGCTTTTATCCTATGTTGTTGATGTAACTTGCCTGTGAGGCAGTAATCAAGTAGAAGTACATTGTGCTACTACCATACGATCTCGACAGCCCCTTCAACGGCAATGGTACAACAACATAGATGACAACAATCTGTTGGTACAACTAGTAGGTTTAATTAATTGAATATGGACATTTATATTTCATTCCATCTTATACTACCATTTTATGTGCAACATTTAATTGCAATTAATATATTCAAATTATGAGAAAATTTTACTTCACAATATTCATCCTTGATTTTAAGTACAAAATAAAGATAAAAGTTTTTCTTCACTGCAGATTTATTTCTCAGCACATCATATCAATAATATAAAAAAAACCACAGCACAACACTCTTAAATCACTGGATAAGTGAAATAATAATAAAAACAACTTTTAATAACACTCTCAAGGATGGTGTGACATCAGCTTTGAGGATGATGTGTGTAGATTGCTCTGGGCTGCAGCTTTCTCTGGTGATTATACCTAAAATAAATGAGAAATTGTTATAGGCAATAGTATTAATTTGGGTAAACGGACAGAAAGTTACAGGACAAAAAGTCACAATTAATATTTTGGGTTAAATAATGTTATAACAATGAAATGTCACAATACACATTTAACATGTATGTGGGAGTATATATAGGGTTGACACCGGTATGTAACTTGCTGTTAACATAGATTGTATAAATATGGATATGCACAAGTTAAATTAAGGAAAATGGGATGAAATAATAAAGATATTTTATTGAAAATAAATATGTAATCAGAAAGTTGATTAATTCATAAATTAAAATGATTTTTTATACAATTTATTAAGAAATACCAATCACAATATCGTTATTTAGGTAAATACTTGTTAGACAGATTTTTTTTTTAAAAACTATTTTTGTCTATTTAATTGATAACTGACTCAAGTTAGGCTAAATAAATGAAATGTGACTTAATGTGTTAATTAATTTTCAATAAAAAAAGACATATGACTTTTATAAATTTTAATTTCTTATCTAATTCTTATCTTATTATATAACAATATGGCCACTGTTAGTAAAAAATAGAAATTTTCTTAAAATAGTCATTATTTCTGCATTTTCAAATTGGAATGAGCTAAAATTTAAAGAGTAGGTGCATGTGTATTGTAATGAGTTGTTGAACATATACAGGTATTACAGATTTTTCTGTAATATTTGTAATTTTACAGATTTTTCAGTAAAAGTTCAAATTAGGCAGACTTGTTCAATTTCATTGGAAAATATTTTCCTCAGAACCACATTACTAAATTAAACCAGCTTGGCTGGTATGGTCTTTGGATGGTACTCTTTTAAAATCATATGACGATATCTGGCAACTCCGTCTTCCATCAAAGATTAACACTGTTACTAAAAATAGAAATATTCTTAAAATAGCTATTACTTCTACATTATTTACTGGAATGAGCAACATTGTAAATTTTATGTTAATGGAAATATATATATTCTGGGTATTTCTGTAAAAATAGTAATGTTGCCGTTTTTGCTTTGTTTTGCAAATATGCAAATTAAACCTGATTTGATCGAAATTCTCAGATACTACTGGGTCAGAAAATTATTAAAATAGTTTTTTGTGGTATTTGTTTAATATGACATCTCTGTATTGTAGATATAGAATGTCGTCAGCTAACTCGAAGTGAGAAATATGAGTTCTTCCTAGCTATACGTGATGAATCAGAAAATAAAGTGGTATCTTATATCAAGGACAATCCATGGACATTATCTTCTATTTTTTGGTTCGGTAATTAAATTTTATGTTTTATTAATAAATTTCTGGTCATTTTGGTTTGATTTTATGGTTTTAAATGCCACTTTCAACAATATTTCAGTTATATCCTGGCAGTCAGTTTTATTGATGGAGGAAACCAGAGGACCCGGAGAAAACCATTGACCTGTCGCAAGTCACTGACAAACTTGATCACATAATGTTGTACACCTCGCCCTGATTGAGAATCGAACTCACAACATCAGTGGTGATAGGCACTGATTGCATAGGTAGTTGTGAATCCAACTAGCATACGATCACGACCACAACGGCCCCAATTTCTGGTCAGGACAAACTATATATATGTATATCAGTTAAGCCATCTAGTTATAATTTGCAATTATTATTACTATTTTGTAGTTAATGGTATTGTATCAATGTTTCAAGTCATCACTGGTTACTAGTAAAATAAAGTCATTCTCTGGGATACATGTGTGCATAAACATTAGTTGTTATCATTTCTAGCCAGCACATCATGGCATGCTGCCAAGGTTGATAGAAAAATTGTTGTTTTTTTTTTTATAGAAATTGGTCCGAAAAGAAATGTTCTTGGCAAAGAGGAACAGGGCTGTTCTTGTTCAGAAGATTGTGAACTAGGAATGAAGCCAAATGTTTCAAATGATGAAATGATGTCAAAATTAGAGATGTGTATTCGTTTTGGAATGTGTCCTCATGTTTTGCTGCAGAAGTGTGGAGTAACTGTGAGTCATGAACAAGATATATCTGTAGATGAAATAAATAAACACTATACAGAGATACAAAACCTGAACCTGGACAACCCAGTTCGAACATCTAGTAAAGATACAGCTGGTATTTACTGGATTCATTTAGCCATTTTGTTCGGTAAAGAAATTATTATTCAAGATATACTAAGACTTTACTGTCGTTCAAGGTTGCCAGTAGAATTTCTCGTCTCTTTGAAGCATAAAATATCACCTGCTTTATATGCGATTGTGCATAGCAGAGCTATAGCAAAATGTATAGTAACGATTTGTCCTAGTCTTTTGCACTATGAGGCAGTCAATCTCAGCCTTGATGTTAGTGCAGACATTTTACCTAATAGTACATCTGTTAATGCAATGATATGGCTGTTGGCAAATCAACAGTATGAAAGCTTCATAGAGTTGTGGAATATGGATTTTAAAGCACCAGAAAGAACAATGTATAATGTATCATCATTATGGTATACAGCCATGGAAAATGCCATCATCACTAGAAACGAGGGACTAATTGGTGTTCTTGCTAAAGTTAAGAGAATGTCCATTGATAACTATTTAAAGTTATTTCCTTTAATTAAAAAATCAGGTAAATATAAAGTGATTTTAACAGATTACAGTCAAACGTGTATTAAGAAGTCACCTTTGGGACAAAGAAAAGATGGTCTTATAAGACAGGTGACCTTTTAAAAGAGGTTCAATTCATACAAAATTTTCTATGACAGGACAAGAATAAGGTGACCTTTTAATACAGGTGACTGCTGAATAAAGGTGTCCACATGGGCAGGTTTGACTATTTATATCTTGAAGGTTCTAGTAAAATTGCATTTTTTTGTGAAAAACTGTGCACTTTGTATTTGATAAAGTTGTGCATAATTTAACATTTATTGAAATGCAACAAAAAGGGGGGAATTGATCCATATAATGCCAATTGATTACAATATCATTATTTGTTTTTTATTTTTACTTTCTTTGATGAGGGTTATTATAATTCTTAAACAAATATATCAATTGTATATCTTCAAGTTCCAAAAATAATGTTAACCTATAAATAGCAGTGCAATAAGTCCAAAATGTGTGCAAAGATACCGATATATAAATAATTTGTACTATTCATTATTGGCTTTTGTCCTAGACCCAAGCGACATGTCTATCTGCAGATTGTTGTTTGAGTGAGCTAATACTATAAAATTTCAACTTTATTTTAATCTATTACAAAGCTGACATTATCATCATCTTAACGAAATGTAATTTGATCTCGCCATGATAGAACTAGCCGAAAAGTTTGTCATTTGGCATTAAACAACAATCACTCACTCACTCATTCATTCATTCAATCTTCTGCTTAAATCATTTACCGGTATCTTAAAATTTGTATTGTATGAACATGATGAATTATTGATAAACTTGTCATTCACAAAAATATTTCTTTTCTTATAGGTTGTAATTCAGCTTATCAAATAATTTTGGAAGAATCTGATTTTTGTGACCAATTTATGAGGGGTAAGAAAATGACAAAGAGCGAAACAAATATGAAGGAATACAGATCTCTCACTCAATTGATACTTGATAAGATCATTGCTTTTATTGTACTCGATGGTGATGCTTCCGCTGTCAAGCTTTTCATTGATCATGGATTTAATGCAGATACAAAACTATTTAACCTTAGTTTGCTATCATGGGCTAGTTGTTTAAATCTAACTGAAACTGAGAAAGTATTATCTTCTGTCGTAGGTATCAAAAAAGACGTTGATGTTGAAAAGCCAATAATTGAAAATATTTTGAACATTGACACGTGGGATGACAAGACGTTTACTGACACGGATATAGTTTACGTTATAAACAAATTATTTGAACATGGACATTTAATTATCACGGACAAAGCTTTAGGGAAAGCATGTGACAAGTATCAGTATCGTGTTGTGAAGTATCTCTTGCTTCGCGGAGCAGATCCATATTCTATATTTAATCAAAGTTATTGGATATGGAAGTTGATGTATTTGATTATAACAACAAATACACCATTCGTAAAGTTCCATGAATTTCTAAAGGAAGAGGGAAGGTTTCATTACCTGTATTCACGATTTGATATCCTACAAGTTCTACCAGAAGTAGTAGGTAAATCTGGGATCCAGGACATGGTATCAGTAGAAACAATGAACTGGTTAACAAACAATGCTATTCCTATTGTTCCATCGTATGTCACAATGCAATGGCACAGCCGTGTTAGATCACTTCAGAGTATTTGTAGAAGTACTCTGTGTTCCCATTTCAAAGGCTATGAATATCTACGTTATCTGAAACTGATTGAGAAATCGATTCCGTTGTCTATTCTTATGTACTTGAAGAAGGAAGATCTTCTTCAAAAATTTCTTTCAAAATCTCAGCGGGAAGAGTATGATGAATTATTTGATGGAGTTGATACCTATTTTCTGTAACCACTGATGAATGACATCAAACATTATACAATCAAAACTGTCTTATGTGACCATCCAAAGGGAACATTGAAATGGGGTTGCACAAGACAGGTGGTCGCTAAATACAGGTTTAATATAATATGAAATGCAGTGTGAAGGGAAATTAAAATCAAGGTCACATTATACAAGTCATTGTTTAATAGAGGTGGTCACTAATCAGGTTTGACTGTATTATAAGGTGTGACAAGTACAAATGTAACACATAGAGACATTTTGCATAATTCTGTATATATACACTACATGTATACTCACATTGTCGGAAAATATATAATATATTTATACAAACTTTAGAAACAGGTAGAAAGCGACCTTTTGGTGAGCCTTTCCTGTCTGTTTCAGAGCGAGGGCAAATAAGTTTTAAAATTTACAGACTGAATTTTTATTGTGTTTATCTTGAAATGTCAAAAAGTTCAGACCAAAGCATCATTTTAATCGTTTTAAATGGTGTCCTCTGTGAAGTCCGCACTTACAAAATGTATACTGTTACCGTTTCTTATTGTCACTCTACAAGAATCAGGTACCAGAAAAGCTATCTCTTGGTCAGTTACCAAATATAATAAAAAATTATCCAGTCAATGCAATTTGACTGCTAAAATAGAACAAGTGCAGGATAATAGAGAATAGTTGGGCATCCATGATGGTAGAAGTAGAACATTGTACATGTATATTTCAGTGGAATATCCAATACCACAACTTCAGGGATTGGGGGAGGGCTATCATGCTCGTATGGTAGTTGGATTTACAACTACATATGCAATCCGTGCCTATCACCACTAACACCATTGTGAGTTCTAGTCCTGCTCATGCAGTCATGGTGAGGTGTACTTGATACAACATTATGTGATAAACTTTGTCAGTGACTTGTGACAGGTCAGTGGTTTTCTCTAGGTACTAGTTTTCTCCACCAATAAAACTGACAGCCATGATATAACTGTTGACAGCCATGATATAACTGAAATATTGTTGATATTTATGTGACTTTAAACACCATAAAACCATACCTAACCCTATTCTGGTCTCTCACGAAGACCATTAATTTCTTTAGATGTTTATAACTTATTGATGTATTAAATCTGTTACCTTCTTAGCTACTAGTCATTAAATAATTAGGAGCATTCACTGACCTACTATTGCACTGTCCATGTTTATTCTGTCATTCCTTTTTTTTTAATACTGTGTGGTCTTTTTGATTGATTGATTGATTGATTGGTGGTTTAATGCCAACTTCAGCAGTATTGTAGTTATATCGTGACATGAAAAAAAAATATTGTAGATTAATTTCCTCAACTACAAGACCCTTAGAAATACAATATTTTGTGATCCTTTTGAATGGAAGTGAATCTGTAGGTTTTTAATACATAAGTTCTAGTAGATGGATCCTTCTAAATTTTGAATACAATGATCATTGGAAATAAAGAAAGGTTGGTATTGATTAAGGATATTTTAGCCCTACCACGTTTCCAAACAGCATCAGCAGTGCCGGATTTACCTATAGGCTCGACAGACTGAAGCCTAGGGCCTCAAAATTGAGGGGGCCTCTGGCCAAGGTGTATAATATTATTAACACTGTTATTGAACTTTCACACTTATGCTGTGATAACATAATGTACTTTCTAAACAACCCCTCAGTAATTTTCGCTACACAGTTGTACTCCATTTCAGAATATTGCAGAATTTTAAACACCCCTCATCACCTTCGCCTTTATTGATATTGATTAAAAACACTTCTATCTTCCTCCAGTCGTGAAGGCATGGAATTGGGAGGGGCCTGACAAGTGGAATAGCCTAGTGCCTCTCTTTATCTAAATCCGGCACTGTGTGTCAGTCAAGAAGAGTTTGAAGATACCAAAGGGGTAATCAGAATCAAAGAACAGACAACACAATGGCCAAAAGAAAAAGTACAAAAGGACAAACAACGATCTGCAAAACATACACATAAAACTAAAGATAGAGTAACATGAACCCCACTAAAAGTTCCTGCTCCACTGTCACAAATTACCATGGATATGTTCCACTTGTCGTAAACACTTGCCGGTCATTTCTTCATTCATGACTGATCTCCGGGTTTGTAACTAAATTAACACGACGGATGCCACTAGTGGAGCAGGAACTGCTCACCCTTCCGGGGCACCTAGGTTCACCTGGTTTTAGTGGGGTTCGTGTTACTCAATCTTTAGTTTTATGTGTAAGTTTTGTGGATCGCTGTTTATCCTTTTGTACTTTTTCTTTTGGCCATTGTGTTGTCCCCTTTGGTATCTTCAAGCTCTTCTTATAGACTGTGCATAACCACCATGTATCCGTAAAGGAAACCTTACATACAGGTAGCTTAAAAGGCATGCAGGATTTTTGCTGGTTTGGACTGGGACTGTATCATTTGCTAAGTAAGCATTTTACATAGCACAATTGTTCTTGTGTTAATTATATCATGTATCCATCTGATGGGGATGCTATATCAGAGGCCATGTGTTATTTGGCGTGCCTCATCTGTGCATGTTAAGATCCCTTCATTACCTGCACTGCAGTTTCATCAAAGTCTGTGGCCGTTAAGAGTCTGCATTATTATGAAGCCACTATTTTCCTATTATGTCATTTTTCATTTTCAGTAACAAATCGGGCTAAATTAATTAAAAACTCTACAATGACATTAAACACTTTATTTACCATACATAAATAAATCTATTAATCTCAATACTATGAAAATAGAATAGACCAAAATTGTCATTACCTAACTATACATTTTAATAATAAAATGAGCAAAATGAAAAATCAAGATACAGTTGTCTCCCTTTCACTGGTGTTTCTATGACTACCACAAAAATAAACATTATATCATCAGTTACGTCCCTTTAATCTTAGAACCCATGAACCTTACTGAGAATCAATGTAATACTAGTACATAAAGATTGGGAGGCTAACCTGTCTTGATAAATTCGTTATAACCTTTTCTAAAATATAATGGAATATGATGTCAAAATTGTATTGCCAATAACCAGAACCGGAAATCTTTTTATTGATGTTTAAGCAAAATTCTGTAGTGATACTATTTTGAATGTCTAGCAATGGTGTGATGGTACACTGAGGCCTAGAATGTATATTGCTAAATATGTGAATGTCATTGAAAATAATGGGAATTGCATACTGGTATAACCATGACTTTTTCTTTTATGATTCAAAATATATATATATATGCATACTACTTAAAATTTATTGTGGTAAAATTTGTGATTTTTTTTTTTATTTGTACCCATTTTCATTTAATAATAAAAATGCATTTTCAAAAATACTACAATATTGAAACAACAATTATATATGAACTCCATATAATAACTTGAATAATTTACAAAATATGAAGTTGCTAATAATACAACTGGCACTTCCATGTCAACAAAAAGAGATTCAAATAAAAGAAATAAACAAAACAACTGTCATGACATACTGTGTAAAAATGTATTTAAATGTTTTCTTTTGTCTAATGAGTCAATATATACTAAGATATTAATCTAAAGTCAGGTAATATTACAATCCAAAGTCACGTGATATTACAATCCAAAGTCACGTGATATTACAATCCAAAGTCGTGTGATATTACAATCCAAAGTCACGTGATATTACAATCCATCATGAGTATCTGTAATTTGTAGATTTATCAAGATATAGTCATTTTATTTATAAATTTCATAGTTTTTTTTTCTCACTCACTTGTGAGCTTTAAGCTCCCAAGTTTGTTTTTTTTATTTCAAAACTTGATATTTTTCAATTAATGAATCTGTTTATGTGTATTCTATTGTAATCAACTTAACCGTATGACACTTGATCTTAAACAGTTGTCTTTGTGGTAAAGAAAATAAATACAAATTATATATCAATAGGTGACGACTTAACTTAAAATAATTTCTCCAAGTTAACATTAAAAATACAGCAGTATGGATAAAATGTAATAAAAAGTATGTGTTTTAACTGATAAACTAAAATATGTAAACAATTGTTCTATAACTATAAATAGTAACAAGTATCACATGACTGAGTATTGTACCTTATAACAGTAAATATTAAGAAAATAATCACCTGAATATTAGCTTTTAATAAACTGCCATTTGTTTCTTTAAAATGTATTACCAAACTGGTTTACCCGAATTTACCACTATTGGTTAATTACTAACACAGTTAATATTTGTCATTTAAATGTATTAACTAACTGGTATAACTTGTTTACCTGATTTAACCATTATTGGTTAACTATTAACACAGATAACATTTGTCCTTTAAAATGTATTAACTAACTGGTATAACTGGTTTACCCGAATAACCATTTTTGGTTAACTATTTTAACACAGTTAACAAAGAATCAAATTATCTAATTTAACATTGAAATTCAACAGTGATTTTACAAAGTTATGTGTACTAACAAAAGCATATAAACTTGACACTGTATTAAATTTACAAACAAAGAACATCAATTCAATTATCATAACAGTAGAATCAAACCTCGTTTTTAACCACTTGTAAATGTGGTATATTTGGATACCCCGACGTGACATAACAGTGTAACTTTATTTTCATCAGATGGTATTTTTGGTGCTTTGTGCAATAGACAAAAATTTCCAATGATTTCCATTAATTTGCTTTTCCACTGATTTCACACAAAAAAACGTTAGTAATATATTCCACTTTGTGTAACTCCAATTATCTGTTACTATGGAGTGAAAACAACAACATGTCGACTTAAATACTACGTTAATATGACCTATAAATGACGTCCATGTTGATCGAGACTACATTAATATCACGTATAAATGACGTGAATGTTCATCGAGAATCCGTTGATATTACATATAAATGACGTGGATTTAGATACGAGGTTAGAGTGTATTGTAATGAAAATACAAGTCTAGTTTTATATACCTTGATAACAATAATCAAAAGGCAGAACAAACATTGTTTCACAATGCTTACTAAGATATTATACTGAAAGCACACGTGACATAAACAACTGCTAGGCATTGTTATATTATACAAGTTACATTTAACATGTAGAGACAAATTTGTGTCCTGAAAATGTACAATTTTGAATTTCACAACACGACTGTTTAAAACTGCAGATCCTAACATTTGTTCTGCTAAAAAAAAACAAAAAACATTAACGTTGAATATTATTTGTATTTTTTAGAACTTAAATTTATTTTACTGAAATTTATTATATAACATATACCACGATGACAAAATTGCACACAACTCTTATGTTGGATAAACTTTCAAAAGATTAAGTGGTATTTAAAAAAAAAGTATATTATACAAATAAAAAAGGCATGGTTGCTACAGTGTAATGCCTTTGTATCTGCAATTTTAAGCAGCAGTCTTGTGAAAATAGCTGCCTGCTCTTTGTCAACAAATAAAAACGGGGGAATAACATTTATGTTAATCAGTTCTGAAAAAAAGTACACATTTATTTTTATATAGGTCACCATATTACCTTGTGCACTAGAAAATGTAGACAATGGCAATATTTGGTAAGGTATGTTTTACCCTTCAAACTGCTATAAGCTGAATATTAAATGTTAAAACGTGGCAAAATTAATCATGTTATATTTAGCAGTATATTCAGATTTTATGGTAAAAAGGTTGATAAATGTATGAATTATATAAAATACAAAATGTAACTACAATATTAAAAAGGAAAAAGAGGGTTATGAATGACAGTGTACCTTTATGTTCTACAATGATCTATTAATTTACAAAATGTCTTTATGTATATATAATGTAAACTATAACATCAAAATTGTTTACAAAGGGAATTTTAAGTTTTGTAATTTGCATATTTCATAGAATGATAGAAGACAATATTGAGTACTAAAAGCTTATGTTAAATACTGAATCTTTAACACTACAAAATGTATTATAACTCCATCTAATATTGCACTTGAGTAAAAACCACAACATATGCCATTTGGTGCCCGACACTGATACAGAAAACAATTTACTATAAGCATATACTAAAAAGTTTACTTCTTTACATGAAAGGGAACCTCAAATTCTTCTATACATTATCCAGTTTTTGACACAGGCATATGGTAGTTAAAAGTTAATCATGTTAAAATTAAAAAATTAACCATGTTAAAATTAAAAAATTAACCATGTTAAAATTAAAAAGTTAACAATGTTAATTTTAAAATTAACCATGTTAAAATTAAAAAGTTAAAAACATTTTATTTTTTTTCATATTAAAAATTTCTAATCCTTTTTTATATTTTTTTTCTACATTTACTAAGGTAAAAAGTGTGCATTAATGTATATTTTATTCCTAATGTAATTGTCTTCGCATACAACAAAATTAAAAAAAAAAAAACATTATTAATGATTGATTTGTATATATAAGTATTATATATACATGTATATATATTCATGTATTATCTCCTTAAAAACAAAAATCTAAGAGTAAGAAATTGAATACATCAGTTATATATATATATACTACAGATGTCGTATTATCTCAACGCCAATGCTGTTACAAAGACTGGATATCATAGAAACGTCCCTTCCATGGTAACGTAACGTCACATTGTAGTGTCCACAACGGAGTGTTTGGAATTCTGCATCTCAGTATGGTCCGCGTATGCGTTGAGGGTAGCAAGACGGTTATCCTTCAGGTGAGAAAGGTTAGCACTAATGACGATCAAGAAGTGAATCTGTAATGTAAAATATAATGACTGAGGATATGTATTCACAAAAGTGTATCAAATAATTATACTCATTTAAGGAAATGATTCCCCAAAGTGTAGACCCCTACATCAATTATATTTGGAAAAGTGAAAAATAGTATACAATCAAACCCTTTGTATCGAAGTAAAAAAAAAACAATATGTTATTTCGAAATGATGAAACTACTGCAATCGAAGCTGAAATTTGCTCTGAGGTTATCTAAGGAAATGATTTATCCCCACTCGGGATCACGAAGTTAAACTGTTTATCAGGACTTGCATTCATAAAACCTTTACGTATTACTTGTGTTCTGATACACCAAAAATCGTCCAATCAGAAACAGGCGTATACAGTGTTCTCATTGGACGATTTTACCGAGCACGAATTCAATAAAAATGTGACCAATTTCTATTTCCTGTTCGTTACCTCATGGACAAAATTTACAATTATTCATATGAATGCTAGAAATAAAGTGGTAGACTACTACTTTAATAATTTCGGGAGATATAATGAGTTTTAGTGGTTCATTTTAACCAATACCTGCACAGGTACATTTGTAACTGTTCACAATAAAAACGTAGATATCAAATTTAGTACACACAACGCGTTTCTGGAATAACCTTCATCAGGTACGCTGAAAAACGAAATTATCATATCGCCAATCATAGTATACATCTCATAAAAAAGTATTATACAATACATGAAATGTGAACTAAAACAAATAATCATTCATGTGAATATAGAATTTAAGAGTTTTATGAATTATTCAATAACCTTATTTATCACAAAATTACTCGACATCATCGGGCTTGGAGCTAAAAATTTAATTTTTGTACTGTTATCTTAACTCAGTGTATTTGAAACAAATTTCCACAATTCTGTCGATGATATTTTATATTTATGTATTTTCTGTCATTATTTTTATTTCATAAAATCAATAGTAGTATTGCGATAATGTCAGGTAAAATATTTCTTTGAACTGCACACATTCTCTTTGAAGTATGCATTTTGTGAAAATCTACCATACAAAATGTATACTGATGAACACGACTCGTGGGTTGCACAAGGCTCAGTTACACCTTAAATGTAAATGACTTTTTTTGTACATTTTAAGTAACATTAAATGTCAAATAATTTTTTGTGTATTGATACTTCATTTTAATAAAGGCTTGTGCAACATGGATATTATTTCTTCTTTTCGAAAGTTTTCTACGATCGTTTGTATTCATCAAATGCTTGAACAACAATGTAACGTTGTCGAGGCCTTCAATAACATATTAAACAAAAACTTGTATTCTACTTACAATCCAATTTACTTCTATTTGTGCTATGTTATTGACAGATTTGAGTGGTTTATGTAATTGACAGTGTTAAATTATTGAGTAGTTTTATATTGATTGTTTCAAATCTCTATACAGGTAGAGGTTACACAATTTTCAATATTTGAAATCATTATAACAAACACAACACAATACTACATAGATAATAAGGTTGTCATGCTGTATGCACAGAACTAATAGATAGAAAAATATGAAGCCTGAATATCACTAATGCAAAATGTAGATTTTGGTTCATGTTGTTTAACGCCACTTTTCAACAATATTTCAGTTATATCGTAGCGGTCAGTTTTATTGGTGGAGGAAACCAGAGTGCCCGGACACAAGTCACTGGCAAACTTCATCACATAAAGTTGTATTGAGTACACCTCGCTTGAGCGGGATTCGAGCTCGCAACTTGAGTGGTGATATGCACTGATTGAATAGGTAGTTGTAAATCAAACTACCATACGATCAGAACCACAACGGCCCCTCTATTGGCCTCTAATAGATGCATATGAAGCCTGAACATCACTAATGCAGAATGTCATTTCATGGAGAAATGCAGAAGGAACCATCTGGGAATCATCGAAACTTACAGCCTACACACAAGAAAAATATTTATATAATTGCTGGTATACAGTTCATGAATACAAAATAGGGTTCAGTCACTTGCACAATAATAACATAGTAATACAGTGAACTTTCTAAGGGTCATAAAATAAAAGATTATTTATGATACAAATTGCTCCTTCTACAATCACAATTCATGACATTGACTAACGATAGTTTGATTGATTAATTGTGAAAATCACTGGACTCCTGAAAGTAATTAGTAGTATCAACTACAACTCGCTACCTAAGTGGTTATAGGTAACACTTGCATAGGTAGTTGCAATAACCACACACTCGCTGCCACAACGACCCACTTTCTTAATCACATTCCAGTAATCTTGAAGTCATTACTTTGAAAGTTTTACGGTCGCCACCATGATTTGGTTGACCATAATGGAATATCTGTGTCACAAATGACCACGGATATGTTCTACTTGTCGTAAACACTTCCTGGTCCTTTCCTCATTCATGACTTGTCACCGGGTTTGTAACTAGATTAACACAACGGGTGACATTAGTGGAGTAGGAACTGCTTACCCTTCCGGAGCACCTGAGTTCACCCCCAGTTTTTAGTAGGGTTCGTGTTACACGATCTTTAGTTTTATGTGTATGTTTTGTAGATCGTTGTTTGTCCTTTTGTACTTTTTCATTTGGCCATTGTGTTGTCTGTACTTCTTCGATATACAGATTCTGATTAACCCTGTGGTATTTTCAAACTCTTCTTCCTTTGACTACATAACCTTCATACATTTCATTTTCATTTCACTTGCTTCTGCCACAGGCGCATGGGGCATGGATTTCGTTTCCTCCTCCCCCCTTTTCTCTACTACCCCCCCCCCCCCTCCCTTTTTTCAAAATTTTCATATAAATCATTCCTTTTTCAAAATTTTCATAATCATTCGTTTTTTCTTCATTTGACAATATCAGTAGACGTCATACATCATGAATAATACGTGTATTCTGTGTCCACAGTTTTTCGACTGATACAGTATTATTCATGATGTATGACGTCTACTGATATTGTCAAATGAAGAAAAAACGAATGATTATGAAAATTTTGAAAAAGGAATGATGTATATGAAAATTTTGAAAAAAGGGGGTAGTAGAGAAAAGGGGGGAGGAGGAAACGAAATCCATGCCCCATGCGCCTGTGGCTTCTGCAATATATGATGGAACAAGTTTATAATTATATGCTTTAATACTATTTAATCTAGACAATATTTGCTCAGTGTAAAGCTATAAATCTAGTGCAAAGATCTAGAAAAAAATAAGGTATTTAGGAAAGTTTAATTATCTTATACCAGAATCTAAAGTGAGGAACTATAGGACAAGAGTACGAGAAACAAACGATGACATTAACTTACCAACAACGTATCGCAAACAATTACAACGACACAAGGGCAATGATTACAAAAGAGAACTCGTACTTCCATAGCCTGGAATCAAAATGCCCAATTACAGGCCGAGATTTTGAGAATATTACATTTGACATTATATCGGTATAAAAACGGAAGATCACGACAAAAATATAACAACGTTTACGACGTACCACCACAGGGGAGATAACAAATTTCTAGATCAACCAATGACGTCAGAAATTTTTTAAACAATTTGATTGGAGTACATTCATGCAGACTTACTGGTACAAATGTTCGTGAAAACGGTTTATTGCAAGATGCAATAAATATCAGAAAGACACGGTCTATAATGCAATCGTCTAATGAGAAACTAAATGAAATAAACAAAACAAAATGGTTAATAAAAAAACAAAAACCAAATTAAAATTAAAAAACAACACATTCAGAGTTATTTTGAAATAAGCTGAATAAATAGTGATTTATGTTAGAAAAAATGCAAGTACACACAAATTGTGAAAAATATAAGACAAAGACCAAAAGAGTTATATACATACATAACTTGTATCCAATAGGTTTGTAAAATTTAACAAACAATACACTATTTGTAGTAAATCATTTCCATGACAACATTGAATTGTTGCCACAATGTGGTTTACTTGCATTTAATAAGTAATACAAATGAAAAAAAGCCATGCTACTGATAAAGTTTGGCATAATTTGTGAGCTTTAATGATGTTCCACTGATTGTAAAATAACATACCAGACTTATTGTAATCAGGATGGAGGATACAAAGATGGTGATGTAGATGACCAAAAGGCGATTCACCTACAAAATACATAAACAAATAGTTCTTAATATGTTAAATAATACAATGTAAACATTGATGTTCAACGAGGCTAGAAACCATATCATGTTTTCATTACAAGTAAGTATAATATAAATGTGTACCCTATGTTGCCAGTTTCTCTGGATTGTCCTTTTTTGATTTCCCCTTCGATATTCTCTAACGTTTATTTATCACAAAAGTTATTGAGTTGATAATAGATTCTTGAATTGATACATGTACAGGAGTAAGGGGTTTTACTCAGACATATATCCTACTAGGACCTGTCTTTGCTCTTACTCCTAAATGCTGTGTGCTTAGCATTGAAGTCGCAAATACCAAATATGCATAGTCTTTGGATTGAACAAATAGGGGATCAAATATCCGATTTACAAATTCGATGCGAATATATTAACCACTTCACCACGGTGGCGTTTCCAATAACACTGATGGTACAATTTGTTTTATACAAAATCTATTTACTTATCAGCATATGATAAATGACAATATTAATTTCAAATGACTTTATTATATATTCTTATTTGTCTATTAGTAATGATCACACTCTTATTTAAAATCAAAATGTTTATATTCCATTACGAGATTTGCAGTGAAAACTGTCTAAGTAGAACCCTGAATAAAACAAAATCCTGTATAAACCGAACTTTAAATAAAGCCCCAATGTAGGCAATCTTTGTTCATTTAACCTGTATAAACTGAACACTCGTCTATTCTGAGCGTAAAAGCTGGTACCGAGTTGGTTCTGTTTAGACAAGTTCACTGTACATGTATAAATACTCAAACATTCTATGAACTTTAAAATAAACCTTGTATGAATACGAGTCCCTTCAACTTTAGTCTTCAGCTGTATGTTGGTATCAGTGACAATTGATCATGTACCACAACATCATATAGTTCGGACAATTAAGGGGAACTACAGTCAGACGTACAACATGAGACATACAACAATATTCCGCCAGGTACCTATACTAGCAGACAGTTAACCAGAATTCATAATAACATATATGTCCAACATAAGGTTTATATTCATAGGTTGACATGAGTAGAGTGCGTTTGTGTGCACTTGGTAAAAAGCTACAGAGAAAAATGTAAATGTCATAGCTACATTATAACACTTGAATTATTTGTTGAGTCGAAAATACAGAAATATAGCAATTGTGTTTTATGTATGTTATGATATGATAATGTATCGACTTTAAATAAAACTTTGTTTATTTATTAGTCGAAAATACAAAAATATAGCAATCTTACCTCTCCAACAAAATCGTCAAGTTCAGATCCTGTAATTGATCTTTGCTGCAAGCCTACAAGAAACAAATGGTATAGGATAGAAATTAGAACAATTATTACATTTGTATATATACATGTATAGCTTTTGCATACTAGTAACCAAAATCATACCCCATCCTTGTCTTACTTCCGTATGCAGCAGGTTACTGAATTGCACACCACTTAGCGTCATTCTGAATATTAGCTGTTTCGTTTACCATCAATGTTCGCTAGTTTGCATTGGAGTCCGTTAACTTTGTTTTAATTATATTGTTAATTTACTATTTCAAGTACATGTACGTAGTTGGAAAGTGTCCAGACTCTCACACCATCTAGCATAAATTCGAATATTACTTGTTTCGTTTACAATCGATGTTTGTTAGTTTTACATTGGAGTATAATAATTTTGCTTTAATTTTATTGTTAATTTTTCATTTTTTAAAAGTAAAAAAAAAATGTACATGTAAGTAGTTGGAAGGTTACCAGACTCCCACACGATCTAACGTAAATTCGAATATTATTTATTTCGCTTACCATCGATGTTCGTTAGTATTGCATTCGAGTCTATTGAATTTATTTTAAGATTTTAATTTCTTATTTAATGTTTGTTGCGTTTTGACGTATTTGTTCCGAAAGTGTGGTATTTTTGGTTTTTCATTTTTGGGCATGTACGGCTAAATCAACATCCAAATAGAACATTTAATAATCATGCATCAAGCATCGACATATTACTTCCTGGTCTATGTACATGATATACAACTGAACATGGATACAACAAGTAAACATGTATCTCAGCATTAAATCTAAACCAGTAATGTGCATTCATAAATAAAAAGGCCACTGTTCATTCAAATAAAGACGAATTATTATTTGAATTTCGGTCGACAGGACCACTGGTGCTGATAAATAACTTGTCAACCTGACATAAAGTCATACATGAGGGAGATAAACGCTGCCAAACCATGCTAGGTCAAACTCAGTTGGGGTTATATCTAAGGGAGATAAACGCTGCCAAACCCTGCTAGGTCAAACTCAGTTGGGGTTATATCTAAAGGAGATAAACGCTGCCAAACCCTGCTAGGTCAAACTCAGTTGGGGTTATATTTAAGGGAGATAAACGCTGCCATACCCTGCTAGGTCAAACTCAGTTGGGGTTATATCTAAGGGAGATAAACACTGCCAAACCCTGCTAGGTCAAACTCAGGGAGAATAAACGTTAGCTTGACAATACTTTCGCATATTTAATTTTTTTAAATAGGGTCAATGTTCCGACTATTTACTTCCAACGTTGTGACAAGATAATAAAAGCCATTAAAAAAAACGCTTGTACAATATGTATATTGGATAAAGCAAATGCACATCATGCATAAAGTTGATATTTTAACAACACTCGGGGATACTATCTTGCACTTGGTAAAGTTGTTATTAGCTATATGAACATTAAATAGATACGATGCCGTCATTATTGCTTATGAAACATTTTCGTCGCCATTGTCTAGACGCTCTCCCCATGCCATAACACCTTATTGTGTTATTAATTAAAAATAAAATTCTATTTAAAATGAAGTTATATTCACTCCTTCATAGAAAATGTTTTGTTGAATATGTTTATTGTAATACCTTGTTTTTATTTTCTTTATTTTGATTGCTGTTGCTGACCGCGGCAAATTGTATGTCTAGATGCATTGGCGAAAATAAAAGTTTCAAAGAAAATCCTACATTCAGTAATTTCACTTAAGCCGAGTTTTCCAATCACAAAACAAACATTCTATTTAATGTATTCAACATTATCGATTGTGTTTTGCCTTGAAATGCAATAAAATTCGTATGAGCTTTGACAGATCTTAAAGTCTAAATAACTTGTATAATTAGGATTTATTTTGCCATTCCTGAAGGCGTTGTTAAGATAGTCTGACGTTTTCCCACTGTATTCTAATCAAAACAACTAAACGTCCACAATAGCATCCTTCTCCTGGTTATGTCATTAGAGCAAAACAAAAATATCTTCACTTTGTACTCATCAGAAAGCAAAGAATACCGAAAGCAATTATAGAATATCTGTGCTTAACTAATCATTCTCAAATGAGCCATGAAAAATTTGGTTTGTTCGTGTTAGGAATTCCTACAAGACGGCATTATTCGCTAGCGTTCTGTTTACACTAAAAGGTCAAGTACAAACGCATTATTTATCATGGTGCTATTACAACTTACTGACCATCTTCATAATATACTTCATAATATAGTTATTCACAATATTTAAATTAGATTAATCACGTGACAAACATCATGTCCAGTTTTTGTCGATTCTTATAAAATGAACTTAAAGTACGTACTCTATACTTATATCTAAATATATGTCTAATCAATATAAACTTTCTGTACTGATGTATAACAAAGTCGTAGGTTGATAATTGTCAAACAAGTTGATTATTAGGGAATGGCGGAATGCTTAACTTTGTCAAATTATTTCGCAATTTGTGTTCCATACGCACTTGGAAATATTGTTGAAAGCGACGTTAAACATCATGGCCCAACCCAGCACTGCGTCCTTGCAAAGCAAATGTAAAAGTAAAATTTCACACACTTTCTTTTCCTTCCATGGCTTTAATAGAATATAGATTATAGAATATATAATTATTTCCACTATTTATATTTTTTCATTCGTATCGAATGGTGTATTTTTCGTAACATTATTGTCAAAGATATGTCATATTAACAAATAAAATATGATTGTGTATGTTTTCATAACATCATTACACATTATACGTGTCCACGGAGAGGAGTAATGTTCAACTATTAATGGTAAATCTTATCACTTTAAGCAATTATAACAGACAACAAACACACTGAAAACGAGGTGTTTCTGTCGTGCAATCGACCGCCAATCACCACCTGTAATGAGCTTCGTCTTTCCTGTAAGAGGACACCATCTACCATTCGTGACGAATCGAGTTTCTTCCGTCTTGTAAGAGGCCACCATCTACCATGTGTGACGAATCGAGTTTCTTCTGTCTTGTAAGAGGCCAACATCTACCACTCGTCAGGTAAAGAGGTGTTGTTGTCTTATAACAGACCACCAGCCATCACTCGTAACACGTTTCTTCTGTCTTGTAAGAGGCCAACATCTACCACTCGTCAGGTAAAGAGGTGTTGTTGTCTTATAACAGACCACCAGCCATCACTCGTAACACGTTTCTTCTGTCTTGTAAGAGGCCAACATCTACCACTCGTCAGGTAAAGAGGTGTTGTTGTCTTATAACAGACCACCAGCCATCACTCGTAACACGTTTCTTCTGTCTTGTAAGAGGCCAACATCTACCACTCGTAAGGTAAAGAGGTGTTGATGTCTTATAACAGACCACCAGCAATCACTCGTAACGCGTTTATTCTGTCTTGTAAGAGGTCATCATCTACCACTCGTAAGCTAAAGAGGTGCTTCTGTCTTGTAAAAGGCCATTAACCTCCACCCATAAGGCGTTTCTTCTGTCTTGTAAGAGGCCATAACTGCCATTCGTAACGAGGTTTATCAGTCTTATAATAGGCCATCTACCACCACTCATAACGAGCTGCTTCAATTTTGTAACAAACCATCAACCACTACGCATTTCTAACTGCTTCTGGTGTGTACCAATCTACCATCCACTAACTTGTAACATGCTGTACCTGCCTTATAACATTATAACAGGCAACTAACCAAAACCCTTTACGAACTTCATCTGTCTTGTACCAGACCACCAACTACCATTTGTAACGAGATACTTCTGCCTCGAAAGAGGCCACTCGTAACTAGCTGTTTAAGTCTATAACAGGTCTAAGTCTATAACAGGTCACCTACAATCACTCGTAACTAGCTGTTTAAGTCTATAACAGGTCACCTACAATCCTCGTAACTAGCTGTTTAAGTCTATAACAGGTCACCTACAATCACTCGTAACTAGCTGTTTAAGTCTATAACAGGTCACCTACAATCACTCGTAACTAGCTGTTTAAGTCTATAACAGGTCACCTACAATCACTCGTAACTAGCTGTTTAAGTCTATAACAGGTCACCTACAATCACTCGTAACTAGCTGTTTAAGTCTATAACAGGTCACCTACAATCACTCGTAACTAGCTGTTTAAGTCTATAACAGGTCACCTACAATCACTCGTAACTAGCTGTTTAAGTCTATAACAGGTCACCTACAATCACTCGTAACTAGCTGTTTAAGTCTATAACAGGTCACCTACAATCACTCGTAACTAGCTGTTTAAGTCTATAACAGGTCACCTACAATCACTCGTAACTAGCTGTTTAAGTCTTGTAGCATGTCACTGTAACGAGCTGTTTCTTGATATATACAGTGACGATGGTTATTTACGTCCTATGATAGTGGCATTTTCTCGAAATGTTACACCAATGTACGTCAAAGCTCTGCTTGTTATAATTTTTGTGTTTATCTTGCACAACTATGGGACCCTACTTCTGTGAGAGATGTACCAGGTTTACCGGAACAACCAAGATAACATTAAATTGACAATAGCTCAAATGTGTAGTCACGTGTATATTTCAAAGACTTAATAAAAAGATGTGGGTCCTTGTGGACAGTAAAATTCAAAACAAATAACCAAACAGAAAAGGCATAATAAGTTAAGTCAACCTTTATTTATCAACAAGTCGTATATTACGTCTCACTCGTGTCCTACAACAGAAACAATGACATTGACACCATATAGACACCTCGTAATAATATCTCAACCACATAAATTAAATTTCTACAGTGATCGATGGTTGGTTACTTATGAGGTTATGTTGACAGAACAGTTTATTATCAATACTGCTGTCATCATGTACTATATAGTACTATACTAATTTAGAATTTTGTGTAAAGGTCATCATTATACAGTGAAACCTGTTTAACTCGAATAAAAAGAAATCCTGTATAAATTGCAATTTAGAGAAAGTTCCAACGTAAGAAATCTTTATCAATTGTACCTGTATAAACCGGACAACTGTCTATTACGAGCACAAAAGTTTGTCCCAAGAAGTTTCGGTTTAGGAAGGTTTCTTTGTACTTTTGCTAAGCTGTGACAATGGTATATACCCATATATATATATATATGTGCATTTAATTTGACAGCCATCTTACTCAGTATTTTAAATCATACATTGCATAGAATGATTTTTCATATCATACAATCAATCACCGGATATAAATATTACAATCGTCTGAAGCAAGTGACAACCCTACAATGCATCTCAAAGGATAGCGAGTTATAGTAAATAGATGTTTGTAAAGGTTTGAACTTTCAACCAAACCTTTATTTAGCTGGCATGTTTGTTATTTATGTCCTTCGTTCTGAGGTATTCGAAACTAAACCATCAGTACATTGCAGAGCCGGTTCGCTTAGCATAATGGCATTTCAGAGCCGGTTCGCTTAGCATAATGACATTGCAGAGCCGGTTCGCTTAGCATAATGACAAACCATTTAGACTATTCAAATTGTTAGCTTCATTAATTGAGGTGATCCCTATCATAAATGACAGACGATATTGAGAAGTCGTGTATACTTTACTGTATATAAAAATAAGGAATAAAGACAAAGATTCGTGTCGGGTGCCATGTGTATAAGTATATAAACCATTTTAGTCTACTACTATTGTGTAGCTAATATTCCTAATGTGAACCTGTTTTGTCCCTCTAGTCGGAATTTCAATTATTATACGATTATCACGTTTATCAACTATTAATGGCATGCGATGTTCTGCACGCTAGATTGGTAAATAGTCTGATGGCCTTTTAACAATCTGAGGCCGACATCAATATGATAATACGCATGGGAATTCCCATAATCAATACATACGGAGCTAGTACAATGCTGAATATCGCCGTAGTTACGTATTGATTTTTCATCAACGTATATTCTTAATGATTAACCAACGATATATTCCTCCCCTAAATAGATTCTTAAAACAGATACAATTGGGTAAATTAACTTCATATAAGTGCAAGATGACGAATTTATGTCTTTATTTTTATTATGCTCCTGGATGTAATAAACTGAATGATGCTATGCTATCGGTCGGCTATTAATAATTTATATTTTCTTGTATGAATTTGTTGATTGAATATTGCCTGCAGTACTTTTTGTCTTTAATATCACGGTTTTCATCAAATCAATTTGTATTTATTAAAAATGCTTAAGCCAAGTGAACCAAACATCATTAACATAATATACATAAACTAAACTTACCATAATTGACTAGATTAATTTCACTGACTTCATTCTTAATTATCAAAATATTAATAAGAAGGTACAATGGAACTCCAAATATGGCAGTAAGGAGAACCCATAAAATACCAAATATGTAACTGAATATCAGCATCTGAAATGACAAAAATGGAAAATAAATCAGCAAAAAATAAGTACTATAACAGATTGTACAAAGACCGAATATTTGTTTTGTGTTCACCTTTTTTTTAAATTTTTGACCGCATCGTTCCAATAAGAGAGGAGGTTTGGGTCCAAAAAAACTAGTTTAACCTTCCTAAACTTTGGGTTTGACAGAGGAGTGGTCAGTACTATTGTGGTTGGTAATTGTTGACCATTACTGTTTTAGGTTTGACAGAGGAGTGGTCAGTGCTATTGTGGTTGGTAATTGTTGACCGTTACTGTTTTAGGTTTGACAGAAGATTGGTCAGTGCTATTGTGGTTGGTAATTGTTGACCGTTACTGTTTTAGGTTTGACAGAGGATTGGTCAGTGCTATTGTGGTTGGTAATTGTTGACCGTTACTGTTTTATGTTTGACAGAGGAGTGGTCAGTACTATTGTGGTTGGTAATTGTTGACCGTTACTGTTTTAGGTTTGACAGAGGATTGGTCAATGCTATTGTAGTTGGTAATTGTTGACCGTTACTGTTTTAGGTTTGACAGAGGAGTGGTCAGTACTATTGTGGTTGGTAATTGTTGACCGTTACTGTTTTAGGTTTGACAGAGGAGTGGTCAGTGCTATTGTGGTTGGTAATTGTTGACCGTTACTGTTTGATTTGATTGGCCGACTGGAAATGAAATCTCGTCTCTGGTTGGACAACGTTGAAACACCGAATAGACAATAGAAAAAAATAGACACAAGCCCGAATATACCTCACGCGAGGTGTACTCGTTGCACGCGAGGTGTACTCACTCTGAGGTAGAGTTGAGAAAATGCTGTTTAGGCCAATCAGAAAAAAGCGAAATTCCTTATTTAATAATGTCTGAACTCAACCTTTTTAATCAAGAATTATCTTTTGTTTTGCTTAGTAAGGTCATCCAGTAGAATACTAAGTAATATTACTACCTTGCCATTGCTTGGACATATATCTTGTTCATATTAGTATTTAACGCCACTTTTAGCTAATTTACAGTTATAACTTATATCCTGGATGTCAGCTTTCCTGTCTGAGATAAGCTTACCTGCCATAAGACATTGGCAAATTTTATTACTTGACATGACCGAGATTCGAGTGGTAATCGGCACTGATTCCATAGATGTATGTTCAACCTATTTTTGTAGGATTAAAGCAACGATGTCAAGTTTTAACACCAAACCGCCATATAAAGTCAGATAAAAATCAATACAAGAAATTTGTCTTTATATACTATATTTAGACATGTGGATATCTGAATCAATTTGCCCCCAGACGTCAATTTATTTTCTATGTCATTTACGTGTCAATATGAATTCATTCTAAGCTGACGTCGATCGATTTTGTGTCAACGCATAGAACATTTCTCGCTGTTCACAATCTCCTTTAAGTACATGTTTTGTTAATATCGCGGCATTTTCTAGAAAAATTAAATACATATAAGCCTTGTAAAGATTGATTGATTGGGAGGATTTGAAACCTGCTAAGAATATTAATTGATGATGAACCGCTTAACAGTAACGTATCTACCCTAATAGGCTGGTATAGGATTATGCTAAATGAAACACGGGTAATGTGGATTTTTCAGAGTTTTAATGTTAGAATATATATATTTTAATTTAATGTTATTGTTAAGCATATCTTGGTAGAATAACAGATTGAAGATACCAAAGGGGTAATCAGAATCAGTAAATCGAACAAGGACAGACAACTCAATGGACAAAAGTCTAACGATGATCTACAAAACAGTACACAGAAAACTAAGTATATTTTGGTAGAAATTACACAGAATTCTGGTTAATATATACTTTATTTTATTTGATGATTAAGCATTTAGATATTTTTGCAGAGGTCAAACAACTAATCGTTAATGGATCTAAAACAGCAAAACTATAATACCAAATTAATGTTTTATCTGTTATTTACAGTGTACAAGTATCTATATTTAGCACATACATGTACATACGGTGAATCCTGTATTTGAGAACATTACCAATTGACAACATAAAGGTTTAATGACGGGGAAAACTCAATGACTGTCAAATTGTTTGTTAATACAAAATGTACTTCTGTACCGTATTTGTGGTTGTCATAGACCAGCCAAAGTAACAAGAGGCTGCCTGGGGTTTCATAGAGTCCATGTTCAATCAACGTAAATAAAACTGTCTTCTTTTACAGTTTGCCAGTTATTATAATAAAATATTGTCATTTTGTACATACATAAGTTATGGTAATCAAGCTTAACGCCACTTTCAACAATATTTCATCTACCCATCATGGCGGTCAGCTTTATAGGTGGAGGAAACTGGAGTACACGGAGAAAACCACCGACTTCCCTCAAGTCACAGATAAACTTTATCACATAAAATTGTATTGAGCACCGGATTAAAATTCACAACTTTAGTAGTGATAGGCACTGATTACAAAGGTAGCCTTAAATCCAACTACCGCACGGTCACGACCACAAAGGTAGCCTTAAATCCAACTACCGCACGGTCACAACCATAAAGGCCCCTATTTTGTACATTAATTAAAAAACTGTTTTGATAAAACTCAATATAATAAAAACTCATTTGTTCTCTTAATCTTTCTTAGAATAATATAAGTCTCCGTTGACTTTTATTGTTTCCTGGCCTGGGTTTTAATTATCTTGCTAAATTACGAAAGTAATTGCATAAGTGCAATGGAGCTTAGTATGTGGTTGCTTAATTTAGTACAAATAAAAAATGATTAGTTAATTCTCAGATTGTCTACTTAAGCCTATGTCCAAGTTCAATATTTATTTTCCGTGTTGTAAAGATCATGAACATGATGAAGTCATAGGATTATCGAGGTATATATAGAAGTTTACAAGATGGTATTATCTAAAGAAGACATGATTGATGAATCTTGTACACGAGACTACGAGGACAAAGCTTTGCATTTTCGCTGTATTTGCCGACTGGGCTCCATACACTAGCAATATTAGTAGTCCAGAAAAAAATATTAATTTGGGATCTAGAAACTAATTTTACTCAAGAAATATTCCATATTTCAGTAGCCAACCGGGGTCATGTCGAAATATTTCCAGGAACCCAGGCCAAATCCTAGTAGGCTTGAACTACTGGTCCCCTGTTAAGTTTTATCCATGAATACTTATTTTGCAACATAAGCCGATACAATGTCAATAGTAACATACTAAATATGCAATCCTGATGGACAACAGAACTCTTAAGATAATACCGGTGTCATAGAGTAAACCTTCCCCCATAGTAGATTAACCCCCCGGAAGATTTACTATATAGTAAACCTTCCCCCATGGGGGAACGTTTACTATATAGTATTTATTCCGCATAGTAAACCTTCCTACCTACACAAATACTGCAAAATGGCTCCGTACATTTTTTTTTTACCTTTTAATCATAACCTAACTTGAATAATACTGCGCCCTCTATCGGCACTATCGCTGGTTAATGTAGCGACCAGCGGGAGCGTAATATAACGACTGGATTATTCGGGTTAATCATAACCTAGCTGCAATAATGTAGCTCCTGTGACAAACTTGTGTCTCGGCAGAGCTACAACGCGGTCCCATTCGTCACAATGGAGCAAAAAAAAAGTTGCAGTTGAAACATAAAAACTCACTATTTACGCTTCAAACATTTCATTATAACTATTACTGATGATCCCAGTCCTTGTTAAATCGGTTTGGCTGAGAAATATATGCTTTTCAAAGGTAGCAACAACCTTGTTCAAATTTATCGATCGTTTGTCATAACCGGAAACTACGGAAGGCGGAGCTTTTCTAAATATGGTATTTCTTACTACGATGCTTACGACGGCTGATGTAAACATTCACGCCTTAATCGCCAAATATGGTATTGACATCCAAATAGTGAGGCCGGAAATGACGAAATTCAAAATGTTCAGACAGAAGATTTTTATTTTGTGGGAATTACATTCTAAAATACTGGTAGGTGATAAAAACTTGTCATATTATTGATAAATGCAGGCGTCAGAAACTCTGTAAGTGAGCGCAAAAAATCTCGGCGGCTGCTCCATTACGTGTAATGGCATCCCGTTATAACCCTTGCGAGTAAGCGAGCATTTAGGGTTTTATTATTAGAACTAATCATAACCGGATATAATCAATGGTATATAACAATTAAAATTAACACATTAAGGTGCTAAATTCCGAATCAATAGTAATTATCCGGATTAAGGGGGAACATTTACTATATAGCAAAATATCCGGGGGGGATGATCAGCTATGGATGGGGGAATGTTTGCTATATAGTAAATTTTCCCTCGGGGGAATATTTACTATATAGTAAAGTATCCGGGAGGAAGGTTTACTATATAGCAAATATTCCGAGGGGGGGAAGGTTTGCTATGCGGAAGGTTTATTATACGACACCGGAAGTGAGGTCAGTGCTACAAAATAGTAACCTTCTCCTGCTCCAAAAGGACATCCGTCATGACATTCTTATTAACTAATAGCATGTAGGTAAATAATGTAACGTAGTTACCATGGTAACACATGTAATATGTATGAAAGCAGTTGAGACATGAAAATACGGTAATTGTGGACTAATTCTTGATAGCGGCCATTATACAGACCACCAAAGGTATTATCTCCCTTTGGAAGGTTTATGTTACACAATGTCATGTCAAATAGGGGAAGTACATTGTAGATCATAAACAAACATTAGAAAAAACCAAACGGCGCAATCAATAATGGACAATCCATAGACACTGACAACATTGGGTACACAAGACACATGACGAAGACACACAAACCAAAAACACAACACAGAGAACTAGACGAGCAACACCACAAAACCGGGCGTGAACACGTTTGCTTGCGAATGGTTAGCAGTTTCTGCCTCTTATAAGACACCCCCACTGTTTTACAATGCCTTTTATAATATTTTATATACTAGTATTATAGGGTGAATAATATTTACATGTATATGTATACTAATTACTTACTGTAATATTAAGTCCTTGAGCACAGAGGTTTCTTTTTGTAGTATGGAAAATATGACGACTAGTGGGATCTGTGGAGATGTGTCCAACACAGAGAAGGATTGTACCAAATACAAACATACCGGGCACCACACCGGCGACTACATACTCTAAAAACCACAGCCTGAAAATGACAAAAAAACAAATTAGTTAAATCCGTATTCAATTACAGTAGAGCCTGGCTAATCCGACCCACCAGGGCAATGTGTCGGATTGTACAGGATGTCGGAATACTCAGGTTTTATCTTAATTAACAGAACTACTTTGGGACCATAACTTTTTGTCGGAAGTCACAGGTTGTCGGAAAACTCAGGTGTCGGATTGCACAAGTTTCACTGTATAGAGGTATTGCAAATCATCCCAGCTTACAGAACAGGGATTAGCTCCCGCCCACTAAATTTGTAACTGAAAAAAAAGTTTACTATCAATGTACAATCTCCTGTTATGTTTCAGTGGGTTACACATTGACAGAAAAAATTCAGTAAACAAATTTAGTGACCGATAGAAAATACCTGTGATTACAGACCAGGGATCAGACTGTAGGGGGTCAAGACTTAAGAGAGGCCACATTCAAACACATAAAGTTTAAATCTTATTCTTTTATCCATTTTATTATATAAATGGGCAATGTTTTGGCTACTCAAAAGTTGTCGTCAATGGCACGAGCAGTACCGCCATAAGGCCCATTTTAAAATATATGTTCTATACTTTCTCTGGATGGGCGAAATAACGGGAGACAGTTGTTTGGATATAATATCGCTTGCTGGATAATTAAAAATTATGTGTATTGATGCTACACAACAACTTAATTTTTATTTATTGTAGCTGTACGTCTACATACTAATATAATATTACGTACAAAGTCCAATAGTACCTACAGTTTCAAATGTATACCTGCTTGCGAAATGTAAGCCATATCGAAAATCGTGAAAACCGTGGTATGATGGTGACAATCTGCGAAGTGTGGATTGAAATGGTCTTTTTACTTTGAAAGGAGATCACTTTATTTAATTCTAGATTCGATGATGGTTGTTGAAAGACCTTAAATAGGTAATGTCAAATGAACGACCGTGCGAGGTAATTGTCAAATGAACGACCGTGCGAGGTAATTGTCAAATGAACGACCGTGCGAGGTAATTGTCAAATGAACGACCGTGCGAGGTAATTGTCAAATGAACGACCGTGCGAGGTAATTGTCAAATTCATGAATACAATACTTGTTTTACTTTGAATATTACTGTTCGAAAAAATCGGGAAAAGATTATTTTTGTGACATAGAGCTCTACAGACATATAGTACAAACCAGGTCAATGACAATAGTATTAAATGGAGACAATTATTTCTAAAAACAAACACAATGTGATAAATGATTTGAAGTGTGAGGTCATTGTTAGGTTAGTTGATATTGGTCAAATTGTTGACAATCACTGTTTTTTAAAACTTTCTTTTCACAACATGATTAAAAAGAAAAACATGCAGCAATGTAATAATATCAATGGTCAAGTAATGTTGACAAATATCAAACGAACATGTATGCCGTACGAACTGACATTTAATGTGATGATGTAATTCAAAAATGATACGAGCTGTCAGCGAAGCTCTGAATATAACATTTGAACAGAAAATTCCTAATTTTATTTTAATACAACTAAGTGCAAACATTTACTAATTTGATTTTCATTTCCATGTCCATGTTGCACCATTTGAATTGAATGACAAGAAGGTATATATGTATGTATTGTAAAAAAGAAAAGAAAAAAAGACAAGATTTAATACGAGTAGAGTTTAATTATTTGATTGATTAATTATGTCGTATTGTATCATTATTTTGTTCCCCCTTTTTGTCGTTTAAAGGCACACAGGCTGTCAGAATTGAATTTTTTGTTTATATTAAAAGTTGCCAATATTCGATGTTTTATACTAATAAAATGTTCTGAACAAAAAGCCAGGTTTAAAAAATCTGTTATAATGTCGTAATTAGTGAAAAGAATTCGAATGTTTAGCATTGGGCGGGTCAACATTGAATTCTTTCCTGGATGGAAGAAAATCAAACAGCGACGTATTTCCTTCGTTCTAGGCTATTTACGTATGATATTATGAAAATGTTCAACTGCAATATATCTTTATGGTTTTTTAATTCAAAGTTTAGATCTTATATTGGGAAACATTTTTTTTAATTAAAATAACGGCCTGTGTGCCTTTAACAATTACTATTCAATATGTTTTTAATAAGAATTTATATTGTATATTGTATATTGTTAATGATATTTGCATTAGCACAGTTGCTTAACGTCAAATGAGCAGTAGTTTAATCACATTCATGACGAGACAAAAAGTAGGTCGCACTTCGCGGAAGATTTTGAAATGAAATATGATCACTTAAGATGCTACAGAAAACAAGGATATCAACGTTAACGATACAGTAGAACAAATTGCCCCCAACAATCATTTCTAACCCCTTTTCTAACATGTTCCTCACTGGGAGCTGTTGCAAGATGTTCTTATGTTTATGCAACGTGACACGTGCAAACACGGGGCACTCAATACGTCACGTTGTAGTGTTCCGAACAACCAGATGACGTATTTCTACATAAAATGTTATTGCAAAGGAAAATTAAACATGTCATTCGTATTCATTTCCCTATATTAAATTAGTGATTAAAACAAACTTACAAATTATCCGATTCGACTAGATCACGTGTTTTCTGTATACCAATCAACAGACCACCAGTTAGACCGCCAAGTCCCACGAGAAGGATGATCCATGCTATGAGTGAGGCACATGGAACTTGAGACAGGCAATGTAGGACTCTATTCCCAAAAGTTTCATTCCGTGCTAAAAATATAATAACAAAACATTTATAAAAATGATTGATTGATTGATTTATTTCACAATACATCTGCTAAAATAAGAGTAATAATAATATTTATTTTACTTACGTTGAATCGCAGTTGCCTTTGGAACGGGTATTGTAAACGAACACTTTCCCCGAACTCTCATCTCTGTTATAAGTGAGGAAAATAAAATATAGAAATAAAGTATACTATACGAGATTAAGAGCGCATTAGATTATGTACCTGTACGTCGTATGTTCATATTGTAATCCATTTAATACGTAATAGAGACACGCCTGTCAATCATTGTTAACACAATAAAATGACAACGCAGACCAAGAACACAAACACATATATGCGTGTAGACAACAACATTTGACCTTCTACATTATCAAAAACATTTAAGTTAACACACTTTTTATATTGGAATATCTGACAAAGATCTACTTCATGTTCGCGCTAAACACCATAGCCCCTTCTGAAAATGTAATTTTTAAAACCAACAAAAGGGTAAGTCACCGTGTATTTAATGGAATTGATACAGTATGTTTTTCATAACTCTATATATAAGATACAAGAAAATTTCCTATTTCATTTCAAATGTCGATATCTTCACAAATTCAAACCCACTCAACGATAAAAGTTGTTACAACTGTCGATATCCTTACAGTTCGTGCTTATTTTTAGAAATAGTTGCACATGTAAGTAGAACAGAGCTATCACTTTGAAAAGCAGGACAAATGACTTCACGTGAATTTCATCTGTCTAAATTTATGTATCTACCAGGTTCATTTAGTCTCTGAGATGATATTTGAGTAACACCAAGGTAACGTTATTTCAAATAAGGGAAATGGAAGTAAAAGCAATAATTGATTGAATTTTGAAAAGAAAGTTTAAACAGTGATAGTAAACAATTCCACTAATATCAACAAAATGAACAATCACCTCTCACTTTAACTCATTGAATACATAAAAGATCACGAGATATGACGTTGGAAATCCAGCTGCTTGGTACAGGCACAAAAAAGCGGCAGAGTTAAACCAGTTAATAGGATCCTAACCCTCCCCTCTTGATAACTGGATCTCAACCCTCCCCTCTTGATAACTGAATCTCCAACGGCAATACATGTATAAACAAATGATAAAAATATGCACAGATACGCTTCCATTCAAAAAAAACACATACTAACACAAAAATGAATGAGAAAATAAGGATGGACAGTGCAAAAGAAGGGTAACTGGATGCTCGTAGTTAACTGACTACTAGGTAGGAATGTAGAGTCTGTTGGTGAAAGACTATTACTCTTTGGACAAAAAAAATCTTACAACAGATTTAATATCCATTGGTCATGAATATACAAAGACATTAATGGTCTTCTTGGGAGACCCGGATAAATAGGTCATTAAATTGTGGTAATAAAATTTTTGAATTGTTCCGACAGTGTGGTATTTTAAGTTTTTCATTTCAATATTGAAATAAAACAGTAATATAACATGGAATTAAATATAAATGTGTCGATTTAATTGTTAGTTGTAACTATATTGCTACTAGTTGTACCAGCAGATTGTCTATAGCTTTGGCAAATTAGACCTGCCTCAAAGAGTGAACTATAGAATAGAATAGAATAGAATAATTTTATTAACCAAATCAGGGCCCCAGGAGGGCATATACAAATAACAATTATGATTGATACACAACAACAATACAAATAACAATTATGATTGATACACAACAACAATACAAATAACAATTATGATTGATACACAACAACAATGAACTATAGTAAACAAGTCATAGTCTTTACGAATAAAAATTTTCAAAGATATTCAAAGGAGCTTTTATGTGTCAGATTAGATTTTTTTAGCTTTGCTAATCACGTCGCCATAAAAACATGGATGGGAAATACACCTTTTGATCAGATCTCTGCTTAACTCAACACAATCGTTGCTGTTCGGAAAACAAATATAGACCGTCTTTATCTTTCCCGTCTATAGTACCGTATAACGTGGGTTCGATCCCCGGTCTGGTCATATCAAAGACTATGACATTGGTATTTCCCACAACGTATGACGCACCTAGAAGTAAGAGGAAAGACTGGTCGTCTCCGTGTCAGGATAAAGTGTCCGAGTGAAGCGAACTGTCTAACCGCGGACTGTTGTTACAGTGATCTAGCCCTATCAAATCCAGCGTGTCGGTCTAATACAAAACAGACATCGTAACCATATTATCAAAAGTAACTAGTTCACTCAACAATATAGCTAAACAATGCTTACTTGACGTAAAACAACAATCACTCACTCGAAAAATAATATTTTGCTAAAAATAATATCAACAATGTATTCATACAAACATGATAAAAAAAACAAGACTAAAATGTTCACCGAACGAGTCAGAAATACATGGAAAATTCCCCCAACTAAAAGAGTCAAACTAGGGAAAAAATCACGAAATGAGACAGAAATTCATGAAAAATACCAGACAAATATAGTAACAACAGTTCTTTTCTTACCTTGGTATAAACGATATGTTGGATGTCTCCGGGATTGCACAATCACTTGACAATGGGGAGAATATTTATATATCATCACCGATTTAATGGAACGTTCGGAATAAAATGTTGATGGTGAATAATCTCCCATTGTTTTCTAACAAATTTTTGGTCTATTGCTCATATCGACATAATTTTGAAATTTTAAAAACATCAGACTTACTAATTGTTCCCATAGAAACAATAAGGCAAACGAGCCAAGGGGGATAATTTGAATTTCGTCAAGCAAGGTATGTTGTACATTATTTTCACACCTTAGAAGTATCAGATAATAGCTCCTATATAAAATCATTTGTACAATATGAATGACAAGGAAGTTGAAGAACCTGTATTTTAGCAGGAATTTGTTTTTGTTTTTCGTTCTTTCTTGTTTTTATGAAATAGAAATGAAAAACATGGGGTTTTTTTCTTCAGAAAGTAAATTTCATAATACTGTACTTAAAATTTATATGATAAACGAAATATAATTCTTTAAAAATATGCAACAAATACAAAAATCAACTATCTTTTTCAACAAAGGAATATACCTAAGATGTGTACAAAACCACTTTCTGCTGCAGCTTGTCTGATTCATTAAAGTCACCCTTTTATTCATAGAGGACTTATCTTCAACTTCTTAACTACATCAAGCTAATTTAGCCACATTTTATTGAAGTGCCTGTACCAAACCAGTAAAGTGAGCGGTCACGTAATTGTGTGTTAGTGGTATTGATTTAGCATCTTTCTCCGATTTCCATTGTATTTTGGAACTGTTCCGACAGTGTGATATTTTCTGTTTTTCATATTAAGACTTTAAAATTACTTAATAGCGTATGTGGCTTGAAACATACAAAAACCAATGTAAAACTCTGAACTTCAAGTTCTTAAAAAAAACATAGTAAATATTTTAATATAAAAAAAAACCAATCACCTGAACTCCATATATTAACAATAGATTGCACAATGAAACTGGACATTGACAATATATTTGAAAGGCGAAAAAGAACTTGGCGAAGAATTCCATTATACACTTCATTGTCCATCGTTGAAAAACAAGAGGAAACAATTTTAGGCAACAAGTACCAGTACAGAAGTACTGTTTTAAAGTTCAAAAATTTGTTTGCGCCAACAAATAAATATGAATTGAAAAATATTTGAAAACTGACCATGATATTTTTAACCAAGGTCAATCTAATGAAAATCAGGTATATTATTTAATACACTTTATTGGGTAAGAGCTCCTTATGGCAGCTCCACCCAAAAATCTATGAAATTTGTATTTAATAATAAGCATATTAATTTAATGATTTTGATAATAAATAGGGTTAGGGTTAGGCTTAGGGTTAGGGTTAGAGTTAGGGTTCGGTTTAGGGATAGGGTTGGGTGGGGATGCCATAATTTCCCTTTACTGATATGTGGCGGTGTGAGACTTATCATTGTAGGGGGACAAGTGAGAGATCTGATTTTAATTAGATGGGACAAACGTTAAACATCCGTCTCTTGATGTTCATGATTAAATTTATAATTGTGATATACATATATGTTTTACTGAAGGTTTTTAGTGGCCATACTTTTTCTCACCATTTCTCAGTTAATTTAGGTATTTCAACAGTTATTACTACAAAAACTGTTTTAATAGGTATCTGTAAAGTTCAATTAAATATAGATTAAAAAGAAGTGGCAAGCATTAGCAAGAAGTCCAAATGGGTCGTATTGCCCACCCAGGGTTAAGACAATTTATTGAAATATAGTATACCGTAGCTTATATTAAATTTTGATCTCCAGGACTTGGACAGAATATACCATTGGATCTTTATTTGTGCAAACTTCTATCTTTGTATCTATTACTATTTTTCTACTGCGAATTTTGGTTCCATTCGGTAGAGAAATTTTGCTGACTATTTTAAAATGTGGAAAAAAAATTACAGACGGACGATCGGTGTCTAGTGATGATAGTAGCTCATATGGTCTTCGGACGAGTGAACTGACAAAACTTTTATTTAACAGCCAGCATAATACGCCATTAGAGCAAGAATTGTTCAAACCATTCCGGAGCACATGCATTCAATTACATTGTATTACTTTTCTATGTGGTGTTTGTTGACTATTATTTGTCTGTTAGTCCTTCTTCCTGTGGTCGTTGTACTGGCTGTCCTTCGATTTACAGCTTTTAGTATCTTAAAACCTTTCCTTATTATCAATTTTATTGAAAAATTTTAAAAAAAATTACACCTCGTCAAGCATTCGGAGTGTTACTTAAATAAGTTATTGTCAGAAAAAATGTAAGAGTAATTATCTATCCTGATTTTAAATTGGAACCGAAAGCCCTATATGCTATATTATCTGTATACCATTAATACAAAGAAGTAGCTTCATGTATCTAAACATCGTACCCTGTTGTAAGCAAGTAATATTGACTGTTATTGTATCATCTGAAATTTTCTGTAGTAAACTTGTTGCTTTATTAAAGTGTTCTCGACAAGTAGTGCAGGCAGTTGTAAACATACAAAAGATATTATCATCAACCTACAATGTATAGAGATACACAATATACATGTACTATTTACAATATTTACATTATATGGGGTTTTTTCTCTGCTTGCATACATGTATAATCTGTCTTCATCTCATATTGTCTATAGATACATGTATAACATGTAATATTGAATATCACTAACTTCTCATTGGCTTAAATTAAATCACATGACCTGAAACAATTTTAATGTTCTGTGAAAATTAACCCAAACGGGAAACAACTACATGTAGTTGTTTACCGGGTAACAACCTTATTGTTCCCCGGTAAACAACCCATTGCGTGCATTTAACATTTGTTAAAAAATTTGTCAAAAGTTATTAAACACACATTTTGTTTAAATACATGTATTTATTTAAATGCCCAATCCTTGGTCTGTTGTTCGGTATAATAAAACAGTTATTGCCTTCAATGGATTGTAAACATCATAATTGTTAACCCTCAAGGGGTTGTTTCCCTCGGGCTAAAGACCTCGGGAAAACAACCCCCTTCAGTTTAACAATTCTGGATGTTTACATCCATTGAAGGCAATAATTGTTTATTATCATACAATATATAACACCATTCTACCCCAATTTCTCTACAGTCTAATTAAAATAGCAATAAAATTTCTCAACATGCAACTAATTGGAACACAAGGTATTGTGAGTGCAAATTAGAATCTGGACTTGTGTTAACAACATACTAAAAATATGCAAAAATATAATTTGCGGAAAGGATCAAAATATGTGTGTTTTATAGTGAAAATCACGGAAAACTTTGAACACAATTATTACTTTATAAGAGTAGTTATTTTTAATATTGTTATTGTCGTACTGTTAAACTATCCTTGGCACCTAAAAATATCATATAATGTGTAAACGATAGAACGAGTTCACAATTTGATTAAAATACATATTTTATAGTTTGTATATAGCATGATTTATAGTTCTCTGCTGTGTTTCAATGTTCACAACAGCTGGTACAGAGAATAATTTTATGCCAAGCGTGTCGACGTATTTCTGAGAGTAGCGCATGATCATGTGAATATTTTCATGACTTGATACGAGTCCGAAGATACAAGTTGTTTCCAGCGGTGGCAGACAAGGTCATGTTAACTGTGAGTCACGAATATATCAATATAGACTAAAATCAAAACTACCGTGGATTAGAAGAGAGCTTGCAAATGATCAATATAAACTCGTACAACATGTAGCTAAAAATTGGATAGGTGCAAAATATGATATTGAAAGATAAAATTCCAAGACCATGATAACTTGTATAACCTCGTCGTCTGTATCCCACGGCTGACCACACTCCGATACTCTCTACCCATTAAAAGAGCGTATCGGGCGTGATCCACCGTGGATTACCGATGACGGTGTAACCAATATTCTGTTTTCTTTCTTTCTTTTTTTTCCTTGTTACTTTTGACGTTTACATGTTAAGGATGTGAACGTTCTTCCTGGATACTAGGTGTGGGCATTTATAGTAGATAACATTAGCTGAGTAAGTAATGGAGATTATAGAATAGATTATCTCCTAATTGACCTATGATTAACCTTTCAGATTTTAGTACTAGATTAGAATGATTATGCAGACAGTGATGAAAATAACCTCCACGCTGTAGTTATCAAGCAATATAAACATCACTTTACATCACAACGATGTGTAGTTAATAGTTGCCATGATATATTTAGGAATAATTGAAACGGAAAAAAGCAAAATTGTACATGTATATCATGTAAATTGTGCAATTAATGGCGTCGATTTCCATAACAATATCGATATAATACTAGCCAAAATTATCAGTCGGTATAATAACAAATAATAATCTTGTATTTTGAGACCCGAAAACGACACGCAAATAACACATATCCAAATTTAAAAAGCAAAGCTAACTAATGGATATCTCAAATCAATACCAATGTACTGGTTGATTTATTGTTGTTTAGCGTCTAATCATCAGTATTTCAGGTATGTTCACAACAAGAACAAGCTTACAAAGAATAAATCATGTAAGTAATAAGGTGTCACTGAGATGGGTCTAGTGGGTCGGTGGAGATTTGAATTCCCACGGGAAAAGGGAAATTGGGTCGGGAAATATTGCCTGGCAACCGGACATCAACGACAACTAACAAATCAATGTACTGAAAAGATTATTCAAACTAAATACATCTTCATATACCATACCATAGACAGCATCCCTGGGGGTGGTAGTTTGCTAATTATTTAGTTCTTTATGTTATTTCCTTTTCAAAAATAATTCCTAATATCTATAATATATTTATTAAGTTAAATTTGACATCACAAATTGAAATATCTGCTATAGATTCGGGTACATGTAAATATATCTCAATTAATGAAGATGACCATCCTATTAAACAACAAAGACGTATCGCCGTGAAAGCACCCCTGCCACCCTCTCGCCCTTCTTTCTCATGAAAGCGTCTCCCCCGTGTGATACATGCTAACCATTGACACTTACTTGACCCAGAATCAGTTTTATCTGGTATCTTTTCAACAGTTTCTCCTGGTACAACTACGTCCACATTTTCTTCAACTACTTTAGTTTCACTTTCATGATTATTTTCCTCTATTTGTACTTTAATATTATTATGTTCCTCTGTTTTAACCTCGTTAATAACCGTTTCCTCCTCCATTTTAATATTTTCTTGTTCGTTCTCCATTATCTACCTTTTATCACACAAGCTATTCCTTAACACTTTATCATAATTATTTCTACATCTTTCAATACACTAATAACAGACAAAAAATTGTGTAGTCCACTAATTACCCAACGGTAACTGTGATTTTCACTGTTATACTAACGGCCTCCAGGGAATATTCGGAACTAAACTCGTTAGGTTGACCAGTTTTATACACAAGTGGTGTTTAGTCAAAAAACTTTCTTACAGTGGAATCAGACTTCAACATCTTATCATATACAGATTTACCAGGAAGTGCTTGTGTGTTGCAAGTATCAAAACGGGCGGGAATTAACATTTTATGAAGATTTTTTTTAGTGTTCCTAAGTATTTTGAAAGACCATGATGGGCAAAAAACGAACATCAGACGCTTCAAATACTTAATATATTTAAAAGCTTCATAAAAGTCTACTTCTAACTTCACTATCAAGTCTAACTTCCTCTTCAAATAAATTTATTTCTATTTCAGTATTTTTTTTTGATTTTTTTTTTTCATTTGAAAATGGAATAAAATAAGGTATGAAAACTTTTATTTGTAAAAAAAAAAAAAAAAAAAAAAAAAACTATTTTCTGTGGAAATGGCCAAATGGATGTGACTCAGACTGGGTAAAATTGTTTTTAAATATGAAATAGAAGGATTAACGTTTGATTTCCATTTATCCTCGGTATAATATATTATGTTCTGTAGAATATCTTTGATACATTTATGAATGGTTATATTGGGTTGTATAATCGTACATTGAAATTTAGTCAATATGTCTAACTTTTTGGGAGATTTGGGTTGGGCTACTTATTAAATCCATATGAATGATAGAATCTGATTTATTTTTTATTAAAATTTGTAAACTGAGAACCATATCCAAGGTGAATGTCGTAATAATGGTAAAAATGTTGTTTTTTTTTTACTTATGCAAGTCTACATTTTTGTTATCAAGGCTTTTTAATTTGTGGATGCAAAGCCTCGAAATAACTGTACATTCTTCAATATAATATTGCCTACATTTTTCTATGCTTACGTTTATTTTACTACCACATAGCTATAGGACGCTATTCTAAGGAATAAGCATCAGATAATTGTGACTTCACTGTATATCTTCCATAGACGCTGATATTGTATACGTTTTTGCTATGTTAATGATTGTGTATGATAAACTCGTAGAGTTATTATTTTAGTTTTCTTCGACCATACCTAGGAGAGCATGTTTTGTTTCAGATAAATTAAACAGATTAAAATCGTAGAAGATGATAGAAAAATTGCCAAAAATCTAAGTTCAAATTCTAAAGAGGTTATTGGGATATATACCATTTAAAATTACCTCCTCAATTACAGTCAAGATAAATTGATTGTTTGAAGTGATTATAAAAGATAAATATATCTATGCATTTATTTTCATTTCTAGAGACAGCATTCAAAAAGACTTTTCCCTACAACAATTAACAGATTAAAACCCTTAATAGAGCCCCAGTAATGTTTGCTGTGATAGCTGTGATAGTGATTACATCGGTCATGCACACGTGGTTATATGATAAAATAGTAAATAATTATGAGGAGCCATTTTAAAGATGGAACTTCATTTTAAGGTTACGTAGTGTATGCTCGTCAATATTTCCTGTGATTAAACATTTGGTTGAAATCTCTTTGTGTGTATTTATATTGCACAACAAATTCATCTCTTAATGACTGGAATACCACTCATAGATACCATGCTGGGAGTTCATTTCCTTCTAATGGTGTCAAGATGTGATCTTGATATTGAAACGTTTCTGTGTAATGTCTAACCCCTGATGGGAGATGGCAACATCTGTGTACAAATAGGTTATAGTGCACAAAACACTGTTGTGCAACAATTTGGACATGTGAATGAGGACACAAATTTTGTTAGACTACAACTGGGAGAAAGATTGTTCCCTTCAACCCTCAAGCTTTAATTTTTCTCGGTATTTGTTGAAACTGATTCAGTTAAAAACGTGAAACAGTATTTAACATAAAAAAAACTCCCCTGCCCCTGACAAATACATGTATCAGACTTCATAAAACAGAAAATATTACGACAAAAGGGTACTTGTTTGTCCTGGTCTTGGACATGACCGATCTTTGAGATCCAAACCTCCCATCTGGATAACTGAAGAAGAACTCTGTGCACTTACGGCCTTGTTAGGAAATTCATATCCAGAATTATCAACCCATCCAAGTTTATACCCCCCCCCCCCCAGGGAGATAACCTTGGTGGGTTGATAATTCTGGATATCCACCCCCTAACTAGGCCGTAAATGTTTTATAATACAGAAACAAACTTTTGCAGAGATGATACTGCTTAGAAAATAAAATATTATTGAAATAAATGTAAATGAAAATAGCTGAACCATCTACACCCCCCTTCAAAGTGGTTATTTTGTACCTGCTCTGGTCGTGTCCAGCAACATATAGAGGAAAATAGCTGAAATCATTTAAATAATTGAAAATAATCATCCCTGTTTTTGAAACTCGACGTGAATCAAACCCGATACGGCGATAGTGATATTACATTTCATCTGATTCAAACCAGTGGCAGTGACAGTGTACACAACTTTCAGTAGATATCCTTTTAATATTTGCATATTGATTTGATTTTTGGGGTGTTAATGCTATTTTTGGAGGAAGCGGGTTACCCAGAGATTATCACCATCCTTCGACGAGTAACTACGAAACTCTAATGATATTTGACCTTCGGCAGCCATTTTTTCTGCAGACGTCTAATGACGTAATCATTATCTCCCCTTGACGGAACGATTACGGTTTTTCCCCGGGTAATAACGGGTTATCCCACGGCAGTCGAGAATTTGAAAAAAAATACCCCAATCAAAAAATGTAACGTGGTGCTATTTAAATGAATCATATTAATTTATAATATGGGAGGTATTATAACAAAAAATAGTACAGTGTTTGACCGGTCAATGAAATCAACACCCTCCCCCCCCCCCTTTTTTTTTATAACTAAATAACTAGTTAACGTAGATCTCTAAGCTTTTAAGTTGATACAAATTGGTCTTGATTATCCACTGAATACGATTTGGAATCTATATTTCATCTGATAACTACCGCTAATTATTTTGACGGGTTTTCAAAATGGCGATCTATGTGTATGTTATAACCATTACTAATCCTACAAAAGTGACCACCTTCAAGATTATGGCTTATTTTGGGCGTGTACAACTTGTAAAAATCGGAATGAACATCACTTTGCAATTCTGAATGTTTACATGTACAAAAAACATGCTGTTGATATATAGATTGGACATGGAATTAATATGATTCAAATACCTATAAATAAACTATTGATATTTATATATACTTCTCATACTTTTTTTCTATATAAATTTTATTGCAATAAAAATACTATTTCCATAGTTTCATTCAAATTGTCTGAAAAGTACTATTCACCGATTAATAGCACTTTAATCACATGGTTTTTTTTTGGTTTTTTTTAAATTAATTTCTTCTTCAAATGCACACATGAAAATGTATTAGTTTTAAAAAGCATTAATAAAGTAGACTAGAAATCCTTCAGAAAAGGACCTAATTTAGAATTTTGAATTGCACGGTTGCTCAGTATAATAAAACACTTATAAACTTGATATTCGGGTAATAGCACTTCAATTGTCCCCTCTGTACCAACTATTTTCCGAGGCAAATAAAAGTGCTATTACCCTCATACCCAGTCAATAAATGTATATTGTTATTCCACCTACAACTATCGTGAACGGTGAACTACAACATATTGGAAATCTTTTCAACACCTGTTTGAAAGAAACTGGTATTTCGAGACCAAAATATGGATTTGTACACATAAAATTGTGCTAATTCCACTCGTGGCAGTTTATATTGAATGTATATAAATTTGCCTTCACATACTTTCTTATTTGATAAAACCGAGCCGCATTTTCATAGATATATGGTTTTATTTTTTGCTATTTCTTCATTAAAAAATATTCAAAGATTAATAATTATAATTATACATCTTGCCAGGTTAAAATTATATTACCAAAAAAAAGAAGAAAATCATGTTGTACATTGCTTCATATGACTGAACTTTGCTATTGATGGAAAAGGGGGAGGGAAGGCAGGGGCGGATCCAAGATTTCAAGTTATGGGGCGCACTTAAAAAAATTGCACCGAGCGGAGGGAGGCGCGAAAATTTTGGGGTATTTCGTGTGAAAAATCACGATTTTACGCCAAATAATCATATTTTTTCCAATTTTAGGGGTGGGGCGCGCTCCGGGTACGCCCCCCCCCCCCCTGGATCCGCCACTGGAAGGGGTGTCAACTAACATATCGAAAATAAATAGGTAAAGGGTCGTTCTATCTGAAATGAGGTGCAGTTGGTCAAAATATCAGAAAACTGGTAATAATGAGTGTATTGGACGTTCTAGCTACAACTGAGATCTGATCATTGTAGTACGATCAAGAAAGAATTAGAATCAAAGTGAAATATACTCATATTAATCTAAATATTGATGTAATAATAACGTAGATATCAAATTTAGTGCGCACGACGTCTTTCTGGAATAACATTCATCGGATACACTGAAAGTCAAAATATGGGGAACCAAATACCAAATGATTTAAAAGTATTTAGGAACAAGAAAACCAAAGAGCCTATACCAGATAACCAAATTCGTCTAAGGTCGCCCATGTCTGATGTAGTAGTACCTAAGGTCGGCCATGTCTGATGTAGTAATACCTGAGGTCGCCCATGTCTGATGTAGTAGTACCTAAGGTCGGCCATGTCTGATGTAGTAGTACCTAAGGTCGGCCATGTCTGATGTAGTAGTACCTAAGGTCGCCCATGTCTGATGTAGTAGTACCTAAGGTCGCCCATGTCTGATGTAGTAGCACCTAAGGTCGGCCATGTCTGATGTAGTAGTACCTAAGGTCGGCCATGTCTGATGTAGTAGTACCTAAGGTCGCCCATGTCTGATGTAGAAATACCTAATGTCGGCCATGTCTGATGTAGTAGTACCTAAGGTCGCCCATGTCTGATGTAGTAGTACCTAAGGTCGCCCATGTCTGATGTAGTAGCACCTAAGGTCGGCCATGTCTGATGCAGTAGTACCTAAGGTCGGCCATGTCTGATGTAGTAGTACCTAAGGTCGGCCATGTCTGATGTAGTAGTACCTAAGGTCGGCCATGTCTGATGTAGTAGGACCTAAGGTCGGCCATGTCTGATGTAGTAGTACCTAAGGTCGGCCATGTCTGATGTAGTAGTACCTAAGGTCGATCATGTCTGATGTAGTAGTACCTAAGTTCGCCCATGTCTGATGTAGTAGTACCTAAGGTCGGTCATATCTGATGTAGTAGTACCTAAGGTCGCCCATGTCTGATGTAGTAGTACCTAAGGTCGGCCATGTCTGATGTAGTAGTACCTAAGGTCGGCCGTGTCTGATGTAGTAGTACCTAAGGTCGCCCATGTCTGATATAGTAGTACCTAAGCTCGGCCATGTCTGATGTAGTAGTACCTAAGGTCGGCCATGTCTGATGTAGTAGTACCTAAGGTCGACCATGTCTGATGTAGTAGTACCTAAGGTCGGCCATGTCTGATGTAGTAGTACCTAAGCTCGCCCATGTCTGATGTAGTAGTACCTAAGGTCGCCCATGTCTGATGTAGTAGTACCTAAGGTCGGCCATGTCTGATGTAGTAGTACCTAAGGTCGGCCATGTCTGATGTAGTAGTACCTAAGGTCGGCCATGTCTGATGTAGTAGTACCTAAGGTCGGCCATGTCTGATGTAGTAGTACCTAATGTCGGCCATGTCTGATGTAGTAGTACCTAAGGTCGCCCATGTCTGATGTAGTAGTACCTAAGGTCGGCCATGTCTGATGTAGTAGTACCTAAGGTCGCCCATGTCTGATGTAGTAGTACCTAAGGTCGGCCATGTCTGATGTAGTAGTACCTAAAAGCGTCCATGTCTGATGTAGTAGTACCTAAGGTCGGCCATGTCTGATGTAGTAGTACCTAAGGTCGCCCATGTCTGATGTAGTAGTACCTAAGGTCGGTCATGTCTGATGTAGTAGTACCTAATGTGTCTAAGGTCGCCCATGTCTGATGTAGTAGTACCTAATGTCCTAATGTCTTTACGTGATTGTGGGGTTTTTTCATAATTACATTACATGGATATGTAATAAAGACACCTCCAATCATCTTTCTGTTAGAGATGGTTTCTTCTCCTCAGTTGGATAATAAGTCAAGATTACCAAGACTACCATCGGACTTGTCAACGCCAGTACCGTTTTTGTCTATTTCGTTGTGATGATATCGTAATGTGAGGAAAACCAAACAGATATATTTATTTATCGTTTAGTTTCGTGATTGAATTATTGTTTACAGTTTGGAAATATTTATATTTTGTAAACGATGCAAACAGATTAATGAACGTTAGAGTGTACTGAAGAGGCAATTCAAAATGGACAATCCAGAAAAACTGGCAACATTGGGTACACAAGATGTGTTGGACCTCACTATACGCAAACAAACACAAATGACGTAAACAAGATATGAGACCTCCTACACACAACAGGAGGTAAAGACGAACCGAACATCGCTTTTATGCGAAATCGCAACGGACAGGACAACACGGAATTCAGAACGTAAAGACACATAATAGGATAAAGCAAAAAAAAAAAAAAATAAAAAAGATGAGCAACACAGAACCCACAAAAAAAAACCGGGGGTGAACTCAGGTGCTCGCGAAGGGTAAGCAGTTGACACCCACCATGTTACCCATATACACAGTCAGGTCTGGTAAAAAAAAATCTTCGCAGTGATAGAGGAAAGAAAACATCTTCGAAAAAAGTAAAAATATTATATGTACTGAATAACTTATTCATAAAACGTGTGGACAGATATTTTTATTTGTGCAATAAAATGAAGAAGAAAAACACCACGCGTTCGGAACAGTTCCGAAATACAATAGAAAAATCATAGAAACAAAGGCAAAATAAAACCCTAACACACGTAAACATGGCCGCGCAGGTTCCTATCTGTATTTCAATAAAATGCGGCGGTGTCAACTAGTTTTATTTGCCAAAACCGTCCACCGTATTGAATACTTATAACATTTGTGTAATAAATACCGTCCACCGTATTGAATACTTATAACATTTGTGTAATAAATACCGTCCACCGTATTGAATACTTATAACATTTGTGTAATAAATACTGTCCACCGTATTGAATACTTATAACATTTGTGTAATAAATACCGTCCACCGTATTGAATACTTATAACATTTGTGTAATAAATACCGTCCACCGTATTGAATACTTATAACATTTGTATGGAATACTTATAACATTTGTATTGAATACTTATAACATTTGTATTGAATACTTATAACATTTGTATTGAATACTTATAAACATTTGTGTAATAAATGTTATCTCTAACTCTGGGATGATTCTTCTTAGAAAATAAAATAACTGAAAATCAATGAAAAATAGCTGAAGCAACAGTCCATTTTTGACATGTTCTGACTGTGTCCAATAACTTTATGCAATTTCTCTCCAGAAGGAAGGAGATGAAATCGGTTAAATAACTGAAAAAAAACCATCCCTGCTAACTAAACGGGTTCTCAGTGGGCATACAAGTTTTCCAAAACAGGTTTGTTTTTAAATAATATTTTATTTTGATTTGTAAGTGTTAATTTGTTATCTGTAAATGCTAATTTGTCTGCCAGTACACTTCATCTTCTATTTTAATATTGTCATAGGGTCAATAATAAGCACACGAAACTCAATTGTAGACGAATATATAATAGATTTATGACATATAATATGCAATTATTTCTATTATCCGAGTCCCATCAACGAATGTATACATATAAACGTTAGTTTTTATCAAGAAACAACAATCACCCTATAACTACAATGTACGTTTATAAATACCAACAAACACATATTTTTGAAGATCAATAACGTTTCAAATAAAAAAAAAATAAGATCTCTTTAAGTTTTGTTCGATGTCCATTGAAGCATTCTCAGCTACGATTGTATATAGCTTATACTGCAATGTTGCCGTATCATTCCACTTGACTGCTAAGTTTGAAGTAATCAAGTAAAGTAGGTTAAACTGAATATCGATTGGTTCTGTGGATGAGACAGAAATAAATATAAAAAAAGATCTTTACCTGGTGGGGCTGGCATGTTAATAATATTCTTGTAACAGAGTTGTATATGTTTTATACAAGAAAATCAATTATCGAGCTGCTGCACGACATTCAAAAAATGGATATAACGGAATATAAATTGAGAGTTGCTGCAAGTTGTCTTTTACGTGCAACGAGCTTGGCATTCTCTATACACGAGGCGTCCCGTCCTATAATTGGCGGTTTGTGTATTTGATTTGTTCATAGACGCGGCGAATGTCCCTTTCGAATGATGAACCCCGAAGCGGAGAAACAATTTCCTATTTATATACTCTGGGGTTCCATCGGGGGTACTAAGCTGAACAGTTGTTAAACTGCACATCTTTTTGTAATATATATCGTTTACTACATTGGTTGGTTATTTTTATGTCGCTAAATATCTAAGAGATGTATGTCAGTTTGACCTAAAAACGATGTCTGCAATTCGAAAAGAAACTTTCATCTATATTATCAGAATCTATAGTAAATAAACATTTAAGTGATTGTTTACACAGGAAATGAAGACCACGTGGTCATTCTACTTCACAAGATCAATTTATCATAATTGAGGTAACTACCTGGACATTAATTAACTGTTAAGAACGATATTTTATTATACTTACCTGTCAAGAATGACATATTGGTCATTAATACTCCGACCTAATCATACCTTAATATCATATTTATGTGGTCACATGGATCTAATATTTTCAATGATAATATTGTAAACTACAGTCTAATTAAAAGTAAACTTTTGATGTATTTTCTCCTTTTTTTCTATTTTTTCAGACTTAGTATATCTCCAATAAAAATAAGACTGGAATCACTTGTCATTTGTTTAGTAAATATGTCGGTATACTCACTCAGTGTGCAAGATTTACTGTTTTTATGTGATCTGAACATGTGTTGACCGTTGTTTGGGTTTAGAAAAAAGAGAAGACGTTGAACTCTGGTCTTCTTTTATTTTAATACATATTCACCAAATGCAATACCTATTCCTTGCACAAAAGGGACCGCCGTGGTTGTGATCGTATGGTAGTTGGATTTACAATGCAATTAGTGCCTATCACCACTGATGTTGTGAGTTCGAATCTCGATCAGGGCGAGGTGTACAACATTATGTGATAAAGTTTGTCAGTGACTAGCGACAGTTCGATGGTTTTCTTCGGGTCCTCCGGTTTCCTCCACCAATAAAACTGACCACCACGATATAACTGAATTATTGTTGAAAGTGCCGTTAAACACCATCAAACAATATTCCTTGTACACTCACTTAATCAGTAAAAATATAATTTTATATGAGTAGTGCCACTGTTAATATAAATATCTATGAACCGTTTTACTCTGGCCTTTTAGAGTATAATTAATGTTTCTCCGTTAAGACTGCACTGTGACTGTGAATGAAGAGAAGCTATAAAAACTGTTACTTTGTTGACATTTGAATCTGTTTATATTGTTATTTTCTCTCATACTCATTAATCATGTTCATACGTAATATCTTTTATGTGTGTGTCACTAGGTTTGAGACCCCCATTTTCGATGGAACTTCTAGTATAGAAGTAGGACATGCGCATTACAGCTTCTCTCCACTGCCTCTTCCAAAATGGCGTCTAATGGTTGTGAAGAAATAATCGGAAGCAAAACTCACATAAGACGACAAGTAAATGATTGCCTCATGTATGGAGAATGCAACGTTTTTTGGACATTGACCATTTTACAACAACTCCCAAAATGCGTCACAAGAGTGTTCGTTGGTGATGCTTACTCCTTCTTAATACACGTTTCTGTGTGAAATTGCTCACATCGGAATCTAGCTGAGTAAACACTAGAGAACAGTGAAGAGGTAATCAAGAATGGATGATTCAGAGAAACTAGAAACACTGAGCACAAGAGACAGAACGAAGACAAACAAAACAACACAAACATAAAAAGATGGGAAACATCCACCCAACGACAAATATGGGTGTGAACCGAGGTACTCTCGAAGGGTAAGCATGAAAAACCGAGGTACTCTCGAAGGGTAAGCATGAAAAACCGAGGTACTCTCGAAGGGTAAGCATGAAAAACCGAGGTACTCTCGAAGGGTAAGCATGAAAAACCGAGGTACTCTCGAAGGGTAAGCATGAAAAACTTCTCAATTGAAACGATTCTTATGGGTGTGAACCGAGGTACTCTCGAAGGGTAAGCATGAAAAACTTCTCAATTGAAACGATTCTTATGGGTGTGAACCGAGGTACTCTCGAAGGGTAAGCATGAAAAACTTCTCAATTGAAACGATTCTTATGTTTGGTTATCTCCACATTTTGCTCTTTATCAGTTATTGAAATGATTACCTCAACCTGATACATTGAGCTATTTGAATACAGTTATTACCTTCCTGTATACACATAATAACAAGTTACACAAATACTGATGATCTTAATAAATGGAGTTATTGGAATACTGTTGTTTTGTCGTTCTGTATATACATCATGTAATAACACGACATCCCACATGGAACCTCTAGTATATAATTAGGACATGTCAAAGACATTATTGAACTTTTAGAGTACAATGTACTGTCGTTGTCTTCATGTATACACATCATAACATGTTACACAAAGACACATAACGGCCTTTGGAAAACTGTTATCGTCTTCCCGTATACAAATCATAACATGTTACACGAAGACGCATAGCAGCTATTGGAATATTGTTATTGTCTTCCTGTATACAAATCATAACATGTTACACAAAGACACATGACAGCTATTGGAATACTGTTATCGTCTTCCCGTATACAGATCATAACATGTTACACAAAGACACATGACAGCCTTTTGAATACTGTTATCGTCTTCCTGTATACAAATCATAACATGTTACACGAAGACACATGACAGCTATTGGAATATTGTTATTGTCTTCCTGTATACAAATCATAACATGTTACACGAAGACACATAACAGCCATTGGAATATTGTTATTGTCTTCCTGTATACAAATCATAACATGTTACACGAAGACACATGACAGATATTGGAATATTGTTATTGTCTTCCTGTATACAAATCATAACATGTTACACGAAGACACATGACAGCTATTGGAATATTGTTATTGTCTTCCTGTATACAAATCATAACATGTTACACAAAGATACATGACAGCTATTGGAATATTGTTATTGTCTTCCTGTATACAGATCATAACATGTTACACGAAGACACATGACAGCTATTGGAATATTGTTATTGTCTTCCTGTATACAGATCATAACATGTTACACGAAGACACATGACAGCTATTGGAATATTGTTATTGTCTTCCTGTATACAGATCATAACATGTTACACGAAGACACATGACAGCTATTGGAATATTGTTATTGTCTTCCTGTATACAAATCATAACATGTTACACAAAGACACATGACAGCTATTGGAATACTGTTATCGTCTTCCCGTATACAGATCATAACATGTTACACAAAGACACATGACAGCTATTGGAACACTGTTATTGTCTTCCTGTATGGACACAATAACATCTGCTCATTGAAAATCAACTTGTTTTCGCCATGATATATCTGAAAAATTGCTGAGATGGCTTTAAACAACAACCACTCATTCACTGGCAGCATAACATGCTGCAAGACATGCTTTGTTGTATCACCGGAAATATGTACCTGCAATGTCACTTTCAGACTTCAAATGATGTTAATTATGTCATTAAGTTGTGTCCAACGCTGGAATAAGATTTATTATCTGATGTGCTAAGAATAATATTACCTGTACTTACAGGTGTACATCAAACATTTAACATCAAACAAATTATGTTTAAAAATTCACGTATTCAAGTGTTAAAAATATCTCAACATTTATTTTCAGATTTCAATTAAGTAAGTTAACTAAAATAAATTAAATTTGAAGGTTGTGTTTGATAAAGATTAAGTTAAAATCATCCTAAATTTTATCCAAAACTTCAAACAAATATTTAGACTAAAATAAACTTACAATGTCTAGCAATTTGTTTTAATTGTTACGACCAAACCGATGAAGCATGGGTGATTAGTGCGCGATTTCATCAATTTATATTGTAGCGTCGTATCTGGTGGAGGAGCCCAGGACACCCGGGAAAAATACAGATACGCCGTAAGCCACTGATAAACCTTAACATATATAGATAAACCCAAAAAAACATCCACCTATAGGGAATCGAAAAGAAAACTTTTTTGTTAAATGCACCGACTGCTAGAGATTTAGATGTCAGGTTTGGAGTTGTGTTCCTATCAACAGATTTAACGTTTCCACATTTTTGTGTCTGCCCTAAGCCAGGATATAGATTGGAAGCGGCTTCAGTTATTGTCCTATCATAATTTGGTAGTTTTAGGTTTTACGGGTTCTTGTTGTTGTGGTTGGTTATAGGGTTGACCTTTGCTGTTCAACGTTTTATTTTCAGTTCAATAAATGGATGTACTTAAATTCGTCTAACCGATGCTCGAGGTCATTCCACCTAGATTAATTGATGATGTCAAACTTGAGAGACAAGTTAAGTCGTGTGTACCGGACAGAATGTATCAATCATTAATGAGCCCATCTGATTAAACGTGCCATTAACAATTGTATGTGCCCCTTTTCAATCTCATGTTAAGCTTTATTTGGAATATTTGTAGAAAATTACAAGTCTCTATTACCATCATGTTAGTTTCTGTAATTTCATTGTCAAAATATGCATTTATCACAGGCGGCTGTCTCTATCAAGAAAAGTATGGGTTATCAGACACCGTAAATCGAAGTAGGAAAGACAACAGAATCACCAAAAGAAAAAGGATAAATAATGATCTATAAAATACAATATAGAAAACAAAAGATAGAGCAACACGAACCACACTATCTATATCTATCAACGAATCTTTACTATCCACACTATATATCAACGAATCTTTACTATCCACACTATCTATCAACGAATCTTTACTATCCACACTATCTATCAACGAATCTTTACTATCCACACAAATCCAAATATTTTCATGCTGATAGTAAATACGTTGATATAGAATGGATGTCGGTATCCCTGTGCTTACCCAAGCTACGTTTGTCAGTTTCGTAGGTACAAGTTAACGGTGTAGCTCAACCCACAGGGGCTAGGTGCGTCCGAATTTTTTTTTTTACTATATAATACAACAAGGGGAAGAACTCACTTGCTTGTATTTTGTTAAGTGGTCGTGTTAAATTGATCGTAGCTTCGGAACGCCTTAATAGTGTAGGCCTCCGAACTGCTGAGGTACCCTACACGAATCAAACCAAAACGGCGTGAAAATCGGAAGTCGGACAAATGATGGGTTAATCACTTCACATCTGTACAGACTTTCCCTGGCGTAAACGAGTCATTTTCACTAGCTAAATACTTTCATCCATTCAAATTACGTTCAAATGTCTTACCTTTCGCCAATTTATATGCCCTTTAAGTCTGTTTTTGAAAGAAATCCCCTTTCCATCCTTCCCAAACACCACAGACTTGAAAATGTGAACGAGTTCTAACGGGCGTTTTGATTGGCTGAACAGATTTGACGACCTTCCCCATTTCATCAAAAGTCATGTAGAGTCCAGAGATGTTCCGAAAAAGTTAACCCAGCATTTGTCCGACCTCCGATTTTCACGCCGTTTTGTTTTGGTTCGTGTAGCTTACCTCAGCAGTTCGGAGGCCTACACTAACAATTGGGGTCTCTTTGGAAAGAAAAATTACTTGGCTTTCGACTGGTGGAAACATTTTTTGTAAATATTAAAGCGTTCCGAAGTTACGATCAATTTAACACGACCACTTAAAAAAATGCAAGCAAGCGAGTTCTTCCCCTTGTTGTATTATATAGTAAAAAAAAATTCGGACGCACCTAGCCCCTGTGGCTCAACCCTGACAAGCGAGAATGAACTAGTGTATTTTCCACACATCATAGAAAACGAATAGGGCAACATAATTCTTACGAGGTTTTATTTAATCAAACTTGTAAGGGTCATCGTGTTGGTGATCGTATAGTGGTTTGATTTACAACTACCTATGCAATCAGTTGCTATCAACACTAAAGTTGTGAGTTCGAATCCCGCTCATGACGGGGTGTGCTCGATACAACTGTATAGTTGTCGGTGATTTGCGACAGGTCGGTGGTTTTCTCCGGGTACTCCGGTTTCCTCCACCAATAAAACTGACCGCCACTATATAACTGAAATATTGTTGAAAGTGGCGTTAAACATCCTGACCAAGCTTTTAATGGTATTAGTGGCAAACAACATCAATAAATTCCAGCTATATATATCATCAAAGTATTTTATTCTTAGCTTACAACGCCACGATATAACTGAAATATTATTGAAAGTGGCGTTAAAAACCATAAACCCTAAACCCTCTTATCTTACTTATACTGTGATGTTATTTCAGAATGAATATTTTGCCATTTATGAGATTTATAAATCCAATCAACTTAACAATTACAGAAGATCGCTATTGGCTAATTGGTCCCCGTGTCTTTTTTGTACTGCATGGAAATACAGTTGTATTCCCTGTAGTCAAACTGACCTTCAGGCATTACTAGGACAACTTAATTTGATATTTGATGCATGGATATTGCATAATTTCCATGTATTATTTTTGCATATTGTTAAATATTGCTGACACCGTATGAATTTGAAATTTCATGGTGACATACATGTAGTGTGTTGTGCAACGCTATAGGACATAGCCAAGATTAACACTGACGAGACGTGATGCATACTATATTTTTGTATAGAAATGATCCCTAAAAGTATGATCTTAGGGGGCCCATTCAAGAATGTCAAACTACACAGCCGTGGGGTTTTAGGCGTTCCTGTGCTAATCAAGTAGATTATACCTATTAAATATAGATCAACACTACACTTAAAGGTAATTACTTTCATCTATATGGCCTGGACGTAGATAATACCCACTGAACCATGTCGGAGGTGTCTATCATTTGTCACAATAAAATTCTATTATTTAATAAATACAAAGAATATTGAATGATATAGCATGAGATAGTTCTGCTTGGCTGGTTACCCAGTCAACGTTTTATATCTTTTTAACATGTGTATCGATTTTCTGTAAATGTAAACAAATACATGGTTCGCAGGTTTTAAGCGATTTGTTTACATTTCAAACACAACATATTTACGCTTTTAGCTAAATACACAGTTTACAAACATAATATCTCTACTTTTTAAAGAGTCAGGTTAAATCTAGGTTATAGAGACTTTATATAACAATTCATAAGAATGTAGGCCTGTGTTAACATTAAACAAATATAACAATATCATGTAATAACCCTATTGCCCCCACCACCATATCTCACTGTGTAAAATCAATCATGTTTTTTAGCCTACCTTCACGAATTTGAACATTTTCTATTGGTTGCTTGTGAACCAGCCTTTCTCCCTCGTGGTCGGATTCCTCCACTGACAAAAGTTCCCCATTTTCGGCCTCCGCCCGTTGCGATTCCCATGGACTCTCCATCATATAATATACCGGGAACTTTTCTTACAAATATATAATAATACCTGAATTCACATGTGTTCCAACAATTTACATTGAAGTAGAACAGTTGCTCTGTTATTCCTACATACAAATTATTTTTCTAAGACATATGTGCTTCACATCAAATCCAAAATTCTTTCTTCTAAGAACGCGAACTGTGTCTTATAATCATTACTTGTACACAAACTCCCTGGAAATTATTAACATATGATATTATTATCCCGATCAAACGAACATCTATTTTAACTTTTCTAGTACAACTTATACACGTCGGTTGACATTTGCATTCAAATTTTCGTCTCACTTGAGTAATTAGTTGAACTGCTACTTCGCTAAGCTAAGTTGCCGGGATATTCCAAAAGCTAGATAAATGCGATGAACTATGTCGTCGGAACAATTGATCTTTCTGCTTTCTTCTCGTAATATCAATAATAACAGCCCACTTCAAGTTGAATTACTCTCACTAGACTTATACACTATAGTTATTGTTGGTATATATATATATAGGTAGTTTTAAATTATATCGGCTATAATTGTTATTGATAGCAATCTGATAATCGTAAACAAAAACTCCAGATCACTACCAAATATACGTGAAAATTCCAATATCCAATCAAAACTACGCAGTCTCTAGAAATATTGGATTTCTTTGCAAATGGTGAATATTTAATGATAGTGTTGGGAAAATCCAAACTGTTGCAATGTGAATAGTGTTCTGGATGGCTATTAGAATCCTTTCTTCTCCGTAATTGTATTTGTAGCATATGCTCGCAATAATTACATACAATGTATATAAATCAAATTATTAAGAAAAGTACTGACTGCTTTCTCTCCGGATGAGAGAGACGCAATGGAGTGTGTCGATAACGTCCTTTCAGTCTTGAGTAGAAATTGACCTTTCTGTTCTTTTTTTCAAAAATTAGCCAACCTGGTTTTCTGTTAATAATATGAGCGGATATGTAACAAGTTGATGATAAAAATTCTGTACTGTATTTTTCAATTTCCCTTTTCACTTATAGTGAAGTGGGTTTCTTTGTTTTTAAATTTCCGGAATTCTTAAGAACTATTAATATCATTCAATTATGTTGACGACACTTGTATAGCATTTTAATAACTATGAAAGTGTAAGAGTTCCTCATATACGGACATGAATGATATTGATGGAATGTGCAAGAACTTTCAGTTTATGCAATTATGAAGCACACATGTATATGTTCTGGAAGCAAACAGGACACGTTTGCGTTAACGCTTGATCAATATTATCCCGTTTCAATACGTTTCGTTAGAATGCTTGGACGGCCATCTCCTGTTCCTAGTTGGCATATATATAGTCCCCTGTAATTTGCACTTATTTTGAGAGAAAAGGCACACAAAATGTCAGTACCTTGTGATGAAGCAATCAGATAGGTAGTTTCACACCGCCACTTTTATCTAACATACCCCAACAAGTAGAGGCTACTGTATCCCTGTAAGGTTTACAGGACATATTGGGTAACTGTACATAGTAAACATCATGTAGTATACGATGATATATGTGTGATTTCTTGATTAATGATGACAAGAAGTTGATGGTAATTGTGTTCAGTCAGTCCGCTACAACTTATTAATAACTGCATGCTGTTACAAGTTCATCTTCAGTATTAACGTCCAGAGTGGGCATATGTGTGTACAATAAATACCGCGGGCATAAAGTTTACTGAGCAGATAATATATGCACACCCTTTCAATTTATTAGATTCTCAACACCAAGTCAACGGATTAATAATATAAGCGTTACGCTTGTTTCTGAATCCTATGTTATATTGTATTGTGACAAAAAAATGTATTATGTAATTCATCAATAAAAATATGTTTAAATCAACACCAAGTCAAGATTTGCATACTTTGTACGTTGTATCAATAAGATTTATTTTATAAAATCGCTTTAAGTCATACTTAAAATCATATCGCTCAACTATTTATGATTTATTACTATATATATACATACATCTGGCGATACAATGGATTTACATAAACATGTAGATCTTATGGATTGAGACAATCTGTCAATCTTTTTTACCTGAGGTAAACAGCAGGCAATGTGTTAAAATAAATCATTGATATTTAAAATCTGGGTTGCATAATCAGTCAGTTTAACAAACGTTAAGTTTTTTAATACGTGTGTTTCGAGTCATATCTATTCCGCCAACGTTTCTGTCATGTTCTGTGGACGACGTAGCAACTGTTTTGGAAAATTGACAGCTGACTTTAGTGTTTGTTTATCTTTTTTAACACCACTTTCAACAATATTTCAGTTATATCGTGGCGGTAAGTTTTATTGGTGGAGGACCCGGAGAAAACCACCGACCTGCCGCTAGTCACTGACAAACTTTATCACATAATGTTGAAACGAGTACACCCAAAATCCCGTATCACTATATATGTAATATACTACCACCCCTTTGTTTGATCTCGTAAAATTTTGCATCATGAATGCTAACTGTAAACGGATATTCTTGTGAAAATTTCTGAATCCAAGCAATACGCAAACATACAGCAAACACTGTCCATCGTTACTGAACGCGACAGAATTTGTCCTACATTGCAGTGTTATTGGATGTTTTGCATATTTTTTGTGAAAAACGTGTGTCTGATATACAAACGCGCCACTCTGTCATTTTAACAATAACATTTATTTTACACTAGGCTATGTTTGTCTAAAGAGAAAAAAAACCAGACGTTGAAACGGCTGTAACGAATGCCCGTGGCTACGTCATTAACAATTTTTATTCGATTTACACATTTTTGTTAATTTGACAACATACGATAATAAGATTTACTGATTCGAAATGCTGAAACTGTGGAAATTCGACGATTTCATACAATAAAGAGATGATTTATAACGATGCAACTCGATATCTAAGATGTCTGTGTGGTTAAACATGGAGGTATTTAATATAAATCTGCATTGTAATACCCCAATATGAGATTCCAATAAAACATATAATATAATATCTTTTTGTAAGCAGAGAAATAAAGGCACGAAAATGTTTACAATATCAAATTTTCTTTGTTGCTTTTCATTAATAGAGCATGACATTATATATAATTGATCTAATTATAAATCTCTTGATAAAAATACATTAAAGTGATTCATAATATAATTTAATGCAAATTTAGTATGTATATACATGTATACGTAAAACGTGTGTCGAACAATGTATATAATTTACTGCGTCAACTGATTGTAATTATGACTTTTTAAATACATGTACTTGATCAAAGTATATCATTATCTACTTTGTATCATACAGATTACATCTGTAAATTGTTCCATATTACAAAATTTGGCTGTATAATTGTGCTATTTAATAATCTATGATGTAAGGCACATATGTTGTATAAGATCAGAACTATAACAGCATATGTAAATGACAGATTTCTTATTCAAATTATGTCCACATAATTGGCACTCTCATCTAAATTAATTTTTTATTGCAATAAAGAAAGATCAGCTCCAGCATTCAATAGAGAATTCGAAGGGTGGAGTCAAGTGGATGGAATGTGATCAATTCGTTTTAGATTTGAACGTTCCTGTAGATTCAAAACCGCATCGGTGGTGTAATGATTAGGGTGATCGCCTCGAGTGCGGTAGATCGTGGGTTAGAGTCCCGATCGGTTTAAAAAACCAAAAGACTATGAAATCGCCATGTGTTGCTTCTCCACTAAGCGCGTAGCATTAAGGAGAAAGAGCAAAGACTGACCACCACATTATAACTGAAATATTGATGAAAAACACCATAAATACTATAAACCAAACCAAACCAATCCGATAATAGACCAGAACGGATTACACATTTATTCTTTAGTATACATATATTAATGAGGCTGTATTTTTGTTCTGTATCTAATCAGAAGAGTGACAGAGCATATTACAAGTGATTTACCGACTTATTTTTCTCATAGATTCCAACTTTTATCACAATGCAATAAATATTTTGTCAGATAGCTAGGAAAGTTATACAGTACGTGTTCTTAAAGTAATATTACACCAGTTTTGGGTGAAGAAAATTTTTCCCTGAAAATTCAATTTGGAATACGGCGGTACCTTTACTAAGCTATTCATGCATGTTTCAAGTCGAAATATGTTCCCAACAACTAGAAATCTGCAAATCCGTGTACATGTTTATCGTTCTAGCCATTGTTGTGGAGATTGATTAACTTTCGGTTGATTTGTTCCGATGATTGCCGATCATGACCTCGTGAAGAAAAGTTTTGGTCCGATGATTGTCGATCATGACCTCGTGAAGAAAAGATAAACAATCATGGATGCTGAGGTAAGCACGCACACATTCCTGACAATGATTATTGAGGAATCTGTCTGTTTCATGTCGTGTGAACCAATTTTTGTTGTGCAATTATTCTTATGTGGTACACACGGAATATATATATATTTTTTTTCATCAACTGAACATTGCGCATAATCTCCCCGAAAGAGTTCAAATCTTGGGTCACGCGCATATCCTTTGCATTAATGTACGGGAAAACAGAATTATCTGCTGTCAAATATTTTGCGATTTGCTCTTAAAATCTGCTTTTGAGCGGATTTTTAATGTTATGCAGTTGATTTTAGTTAAAATTAAGTGACATATTAAGTGAAAATATTTAATCCAAAAATTCCACGATATTTAGTTAAAACATATTTTATTAATTAATTCAATATAACATTACAATATTCAGCTATATACATTATATAATAAGAAGTAATTTGCCTTTCATATTACTTTAATCTATAAGAATACCGACGACAACTAACTGTTCACTCTCTTGTTATGATATCTCCTGACAATGTTGTTCAAAGACATACAATTAAACCTACAGAATAAAATGGTTGGTTTGGTTTATGGTGTTTAACGCCACTTTCAGCAATTAATCAGCTATATCGTGGTGGTCAGTTTTATTGGTGAGGGAAACTGGAGTACCCGGAGAAAACCACTGACCTGTCGCAAGTCACTGACAAACTTTATCACATAATGTTGTTTCGAGTACACCTCACCATGAATAAAATAGAAATTCACATCATGTTTGTGGATTAGGTCGTACAAGCCCTCATAGTACATAAATACTGGGTGGATTGCCAATAAATATATAATTTCAAAAACATACACGTGCAAATAAAAAAACGTAATATAGCCATTTAATAGCTGAAAGTAAAGGTTATACACATATTAAACAGGTTATAAAGACACATTTCTCCCATTATTACGGCGTTTTAACCCCGCTGAACCAGTGGTGGAAAAATCTGTAATCCTCTGGAGGATTAAAATGTCTCGTGCCTTTCCCCGCATATTGTCAAATCGGTATTGTGTAGGGGTCCGCCTAAGGATTTTGAAATAAAGTTCGTGTTAAATAATGGGAGAAACAAATTCTCCTTCAGTTGCCCATGTGGGTTACGATATTTCCCCACTCTCGAGTGTTAAATTAAAAATGTTAACCACTCGCCTGACGGCTTGTGGTTAAATTTTTTAATTTAACTCTCTTAAGTGGAGAAATATCGTAACCCACGGGCAACTGAAGGAGAATCTATATTTAGCCTTTCATCATACTGTTATTACTAAAGGTTAAAGTTTGTATAAAATATATCGTACTTGTTCTGTTTGATGTTGTGTGTTGATGCACTGACACTCGTTATGATTGTTCCTATAAATTTATTATGAAAATATATGTATTGACGTTTTTTTTTCTCCCTTCGCTTTCTTAATTCAGCCGCCATTAAATCCATGCTGCTGCATTACTTTAGGGAATAGATTTTATCGACATTGATTAATTTAATGGTTATATATCTTGCAATTATCAAAAGCGCTTTAGAAGTAAACATACTTAATCCTCTGAGGGTGAATATATATGTATAACTTGTAAGAGAGCAAAACAATATAGATAGCAACAAAACTGTCCCAAGCTGTGTGATGTCAGCAATGACGTAGAAAAGGCAAGGGATCGACCATTTGTCTTTTTAGCGGAAGTGGGTATATGTTCTGTTCCCCCGGGGCAGATAGAAGAAGTATTCTACAGATGATATTTTTTTTACATAAAAATCTGCAACTTTTACCGAAATTTCTCGTTGAAAACTGCCGGATCAGATTAGTCAATTTTACATCTATTGGATCATTTTTTTCCCGTAACATTTGGCGACCTTTTTTTTTGTAGAAAAACATGTTTTTCACTAAGTAGAGAAAAGCTCTTCTGGTGCACTAGGTTAATATTGTAATATATCTTTTGATGTAAATCATAATGTAACAAAAGCTATTTATAAACGACTGTTAACCCCACACGTCAGAACGCTGTAAATAAACACAGATGTCAAATTAAACGAACTGTTTTATGTAACAAGCTGATTTTGTGCTACTGTATAATTTCCAACCCAAATAGCAAAATAACATTTTTCGGAAGCTAGTATTTTTTGTAGATTAACACGACGGGTGCCACTAGTGGAGCAGGAACTGCTTACCCTTCCGGAGCACCTGAGTTCACCCCCGGGTTTTAGTGGGGTTCGTGTTACTCGATCTTTAGTATCATATGTATGTTTTGTAGATCGTCGTTTGTCCTTTTGTCCTATTTCTTTTTGGCCATTGAGTTGTCTGTCCTTCTTCGATATACGGATTCTGATTACTCCTTTGGTATCTTCAAACTCTTCTTGTACACTTACTTTCCTTTTAAAATACTGTTTCAGAGAAAATGAAGTCTTTGTTTAATTTAAAGAATGTAATCTATTAAAACTAAAGTCAATCTCCATCAGACATAGATAACCTTAGCATATTTTGACTATCATTTTTAGAACATTTGTTTTACTTGCTCCCAAACGACATTTAAATTATTTAGCTTTCCAATGTTTTGACTATGAGCGTATCTGATGAAGATTATTAAAGTAACGCGCCGTGCGCACTTAATTAAATGTCTAAGTTTTTATTATCTTTGCATAATTCCAGAACCCATGAAGAGACACGATTCTCCATTTAGTCTGATTGCCGCTACATAACTCCAGAACCCATGAAGAGACACGATTATCCATTTAGTCTGATTGCCGCTACATAATTCCAGAACCCATGAAGAGACACGATTATCCATTTAGTCTGATTGCCGCTACATAATTCCAGAACCCATGAAGAGACACGATTCTCCATTTAGTCTGATTGCCACTACATAACTCCAGAACCCATGAAGAGACACGATTCTCCGTTTAGTCTGATTGCCGCTACATAACTCCAGAACCCATGAAGAGATACGATTCTCCATTTAGTCTGATTGCCGCTACATAACTCCAGAACCCATGAAGAGACACGATTCTCCGTTTAGTCTGATTGCCGCTACATAACTCCAGAACCCATGAAGAGATACGATTCTCCGTTTAGTCTGATTGCCGCTACATAACTCCAGAACCCATGAAGAGACACGATTATCCATTTAGTCTGATTGCCGCTACATAACTCCAGAACCCATGAAGAGACACGATTCTCCATTTAGTCTGATTGCCGCTACATAACTCCAGAACCCATGAAGAGACACGATTATCCATTTAGTCTGATTGCCGCTACATAACTCCAGAACCCATGAAGAGACACGATTCTCCATTTAGTCTGATTGCCGCTACATAACTCCAGAAACCATGAAGAGACACGATTCTCCGTTTAGTCTGATTGCCGCTACATAACTCCAGAACCCATGAAGAGACACGATTCTCCGTTTAGTCTGATTGCCGCTACATAACTCCAGAACCCATGAAGAGACACGATTCTCCGTTTAGTCTGATTGCCGCGATATAGCTACAAATAAAGGTTAGAGAAAACAGAAGTGGCAATCCAGAATGCCCAATCCAGAGACACAGGAAACATTGCGAATAAAACTCAGAACAAACAAAACCACAGCAAAGAGAAAACTAAATGATGAGCAATACGAATACCAAAAAACGGGACCGAGCCCATGTGTTCGCGAAGGGTAAGTAGTTCCTGCTTCCAAAGTGTTTTTCACAGAGTCAAGTCTGGTAAAGTCTTGCCGGTAATAGAGGAAAGAAAAAGTCTACATAAAATGCAAATGTTTAGAAATTAATATTTTGTAACGATCAGATTGTGATGACGACAGACGTATTTTTACAGTGACGACCTTTAACCTAGGAGCATCGTAGCCTTATTTGAAGGAGAAAATAATCACAATAACTATAAAACTCCATAACATTTTGAAGTTTAAAAGAGCACGATAAAAGCTTATAAAGTGTAAACAGCCAAAACCAAATTCTATAATATAGATTTGTATTGGCTCGACTCCTTGGGTATCGTTACATTTAAGATTTGTAATGCATGTGGTCACAGGGTAAATAAATTACACCGCATTACCTGTCGCAGAAAAGACTAATGACTGAGGAAATGTGGTGTTGTAAATGATATACTATGTAGACTTAAAGGTCACGGAAATAAAAAAAGACAAAATAAATATTTTGACATGATAGCTTAAACATATTTGTTTTCCTATAGACAACTGAAAATGCCTATTTATTTAGAGATATCCCACAAACCCCCTCACTTTTCACTTCATTTACGAAAAAGGGTAGTAGGAGTTTTAATCTCAAGCAAGCACGATGAATATCCCCACCACCCCGCAAAATAATAAATAAAACCGCAGCGTCAGAACAGTTCTAAAATCATATCGGATATAGCAGAAACAGTGGCGAGATGACCCTAACACACATATAGATGACCGTTTGCTCTGTTGGCTTGATACGGTCATTTTAATAAAAGTGGTGGGGTTAAACTAGTCTTATAAGCTCAAGTTTCTCTTCTAAAGTGAAATGATGCGATCATGCTTGTGTTTTCCACTAAAACGCAGACGATCACTGGGTGAACATAGTTGTTATAAAAAAAAGAAAAAAGCTGAATCCTTATCTTGAATTTTATATATAATATGAACACTTCCCGGTCCTTTCCTCGTTCATGACTTATCACAGGGTTTGTAACTAGATTAACACGACGGGTGTCACTAGTGGAGCAGGAACTGCCTACCTTCCGGAGCATCTCAGTTTACCTCCGGTTTTTAGTGGGGTTCGTGTTACTTGATCTTTAGTTTTATATGTATGTTTTGTTGATCGTTGTTTGTCCTTTTGTAATTTTTCTGTTGGCCATTGTGTTGTCTGTTCTTCTTTGATATACGGATTCTGGTTGCCCCTTTGGTATCTTCAAGCTCTTCATATTTATTCTTTGTGATGCAGAAGTTGTCAAATGTATAATACTAGTTCTATTAGAGAACTGCTGATCTTAACCATAAATGCATGTGACCCCTTTTGTTCCCATTTGGATCCCCGATAAAATAAATCAGCCAAGACTTACACTTCTTCACATGTTAACTAATCGCATATTACATGAGTAAAAGTCGTTCTAGTCACAAGCTATGAAATTAGATCATGAATAACGTATGAGCCTTTTTGTACTCCTAATTAGACCATATATACATAAATCGAACACCGCTGCCATAGCATCAAGTATACAAGTCTGAAGAAATCATTGAAAGCCAAAGAGAATCACCTGAATTAATTATTCCTCAAGAATGTGTCATGGACGATATGGCTAACAGACAGACAGACAGCCAGACAGGCAGACGTACGGGCAAGACCAATGATAATTAGTAATATATTGATTGACACAGATATTGAAATCATTATATGCTTTACACTAAAAAAAAAATTTAAATAGAAAAGTTTGATACCTCATTCGTTTAAATGTTTATCAGAAGAACAATTATTAAAAAAAACGTACGTGAAACAGTAACAGTTACAAAACTGTAGCAAAAGAGTATGAGCATTCTAAAGATAATACTATTGGGGAAATATCTACAAGATGCAAATAAACAAAAAGTACACAATAAGTGATGTGCTCAAATAAATAGTATATATAATGTACTAAGTCAGGTAAGTGAGATGTATATATTTGCTAAGTGTATCGATTTCTCAATTAGATTTCTCCATTGTCCGGTAGTGTGCTAATTTTTGTAATAAAACATAGACTACCTCATTGTTTTTAGATCATCAATTTCCACACTAAACGATGATATTGGATTGTATTATATGTTATTTAACACGACTGGTGTCACCAGTAGATCATGAACAGCTTACCCTTTCGGAACAATTGAGTTCACACCGGTTTTTAAAGTAATAATTTTTTGATTAGAAAACGGAAAAATCTTTATTTCGTAAAGCGTAGATTTTTTTTTAACGCATCCAACGAGAGTTTTGTCAGGAATTTTACTACCATTTTGGAATTGTATAAATATTTACTGTTGAAATTATTCTGAAGGCCCTGCTCATCTGAAAAATTACCAATTTTTGGCGTTATTTTGGTCTTTATTTCAGGCTAAGTTCTTCAAAATAGGCCAAGTTTGCTCGTTAAATGTGACAGCCAACTCACCGTGGACGTAATCCCATATAACAATAGGAACGACGGTAGTGCCGCAGCTGGTCTATTGTCTCTCGTCGAAGTGCCGGAGAAGGCTATTGTTCCCTTCATGGTTAATGCATTTGACTACGTGACATTTATACACATGCTTACCTGAGATTTACCTCGAAAATTTTGAAAAAAACTTGAAATCATAAATTTCCATAATTACTGATTTTTAATTTGACCAAGCTATTTCAATCTTTCTGAAATAATTCGAAAAAGAACGGTCTTTTCTGCTAATAAATTCACTGAAGTTAGACATAGAGTACACAATTATTGGATATGAATAAAATGTTATAGGTAAAAACGTTATGTACAATCTGTCATTTACAACCGGTATACCCGTTCAATATGTAATCATGTTGGACTGGATTCAGCTTTCCTCGTCGCTGGACTCGTCGTCATAAAATCAATTATTATTGGGGGAATCTCACTCCTATCAATGCAATTCTCTTTCCCATACTCCTTTTCTATTTTTAATACATGGTCTTCTGCCTTCGCCCAAACTTCCTTTGTAATTCTGCCAAACCCCCCCATAAACAAGTTCTTTCACATCCTTCAAACGAAAAGTTGTATTGTTTTCTGCAACAAACCCTTTAACCTGTGCCCAAATAAGTTCTATGGGGTTCAATTCGCAATGGCGAACAGGGGTTCTTAGAACTTCGTGACCGTGTAGGTTGGCAATTTTATCAGTTTTAAAAACGGAAAGGAGTTTCTTAAATTTGATTTTTTCATAAAGTTGTTTTTTAGTTTCAAGGGGCTGAAAAGGAATGTTGTGTTTTGAAAGATAATCTTGTAAGACAGCTTTTCTCTGATTAAAGTTTGGCACAACAGTTTCTTCAGTCTTGATGTTGTGATAACTGGCATTATCTAAAACGATAACACTTGGGCTTTTTAATGCTGGCATAAGCTGATTTTCGAACCAGTTTAGAAAGATGGGCCCGTTCATTTCTTGGTGATAATCCCCATCTTTAGCTTTGGCAAGAAAAACCAAATCACACCTATCAATCAAACCCTCCTCACGATTACCAGCGTGCAAAACTATCAACCTTTTACCTTTTCCTGAAGGGATCTTTGGGGCATCAGAACCATCAACTGGTAACCACATGTAGTCAGTGGCATGATTCTGATTAACCCAGGTCTCATCCAAATATACAATTTCATACCCATCCTCTCGAAACTTCCTGATTTTTCGGAGGTAATTACACCGATCATTTATTACTGACCTCTGATCATATAAAAGCCTCCTATTATCGCCGGATTTTTTGTACTTATAACCAAGATCTAATAAAGTTAAAGTAAGCGTTGATTTCGAGATTTTAATTGTATCTTCAATTTCTTTCTTAATTTTTGAGACTGTTGGGGCAATTTTCCTATTGTACATGCTATGAACGGTCCGTTTAATAACGCAACGGTCAAAATCATCAAGAGTTTTCTTTCTTTCTTTCGGTCTGTTGGATTCAGGAGGACTTTTACCGTTTACAACTCTATACACAGAACTGTAAGATATGCCAGCAGCCTTGCATGTTCTTTTAATCAAATTATCTGGGGAATAAAATGGTCTTCCCCTGGCCTTCTCAAGCTGAAAAAACTTGAATAGATTTAACACAATGTTTTTACAATATTTTGACAAGTCCTTTGTTTTACCCATTCTTGCGATGTTTATATATATGTTAAGATGTCAAAAAATAGGTTTATGAAGAAATTTTATGTGAACTTTTAGAAAGATTTTAAAGTTTAAAAATGGAGTGTCAAAATATGCCTGTACACGTGTCTCTGTCTCTATCAAGGTAAGATTTACCTGGCTGCTACCTCTAGTTAGTTTACTCCCACCTCTATTTTGGCGGCAAAAATCGGGGAAAATGTCAAATTTCAGATGAGTGCAGCAATAATGAAAGGTTATTGTTAGATGAAATGCATATTTTAAAAATGGTAGTAAAATTCTGCACAAAACTCTCGTTTACTGTGTTTTAAAAAAATGTATTGTTTTCGAGAAAACTCAAATTTTCCGTTTTCTAATCAAAAAATTATTACTTTAGTAAGGTTCGTGTTGCTCGATCTTTAGTTTCTGTGTAATGTTTTGTAGATACAATGGCCAACATAAAAAAGACAAAAGACAAATAATAGTCCACTAAAGATCGAGCTTCACAGAACAATAGCAGGGTCAGTGAAGGCTCGTATCTAAGAAGGTAGAATCTGTTTGTTAAAGACCAGTACTCTCATAACAATAAAGGGTAACAGCTGATACTTCTGGCAGATGTAATACAATTCAATAATTTAAAGAAATTAATGGTCTTCGTGGGAGACAATAATACATAGGTCATCAATTGGTTGACAATAAATATTGAATATAAGACAAGAAGAGTTTGAAAATACCAAGGGGGTAATCAGAATCCGTCAATCGAAGAAGAACATACAACACAATGGCCAAAAGAAAAAGTACAAAAGGACAAACAACGATCAATAAAACATACATATAAAACTAAAGATCAAGTAACACGAACCCCACTAAAAATCAAGTTTGATGAGACCAAAGCGGTAATAAGAAGACGTAAATCTAAGGACAGACAATGCAAAGGTCAAAGGAAAAAGGACAAACAGTGATCTACAAAACATTAATATAATATGGCTTGAAATATGTAAGTACTGTTTCAATTGTTAGTTGGACAGGTGTGTATTACTATTAAATTGTCTATAGTTGGAGATGATTGGTCTACCATCAGATTGTCTATATCTTAACAAGGACACCCTGCTTCTAAGAGTCAACAATAGTTGCTACATTACAGTCTTCGAGAATAAGATTTTTCAATTATTTTATAAGCTTAGATGTCTTAGATTTGAACTTTTAGCTTTGTTAAGTAACATCTCTATAGAAACACGGATAAGAAATAACCTTATCTCTGCATGTAGTCTTGTATTTATATACAAAATCTTTAGATCGGTAATAAAATTTAGTTTTCTATCACTTATGAAAATGGTATCATTGGCATAGAATAATAAAAGAATAATAATACTTTATTCCAAAAGCAATACAGCTTATAGGGTTTGCTGCTTTCACGAGATTACGATAATTTATCAAACATACGACAAAATGAACAAACTGAAAAATGTTAACACCACAAGATGGAAACAAAGTAAAGTGACAATAGAAAAATATACCGTCTTATTAGTTACAAACGCGTGATAAATTTGCATTGAGAAAGGGATGTGTCTTTAAATTAGCTTTACAAACGTAAGAAAATTATGATAATGTACACTTAAGATATCCTCTAAGTTCAAGTTTCTACAATTATTTTTAGAATAAGCTCTGGGAGTGCTTGGAGCGGCCTTTATCTAGTTTAGCCATAAATTGAGAATCGTAGCAGTATAAAAAAACATATCAGGAATGAGAGGAGCACTATTCGTACCCATTTGAGCTCAAACAAGTTGCCGAAACACTTTTTAGACAAAACGAAAAATATGATAGCACGAATAAGGACAAGACCAATTGCAGTATTTATCATCACTAAAGGGGAATTTATATTCGTTACAACATGTTATCCCAGCCTGAGTTACCAATAACAATTTAATAAAAAAATATTTGACTTATTTTTGTGATCTTGTACACAACTCCAGTGCAAAAAACACTACTTCTATTGTACTAATGATACGTCATTTTGTTAATTTGTGACTTGTGTAAATAAACGTTAGAAAAAAACCGCATAAACAATCAAGAACGGACAATCAAGAACAGACAATCAAGAACGGACAATCAAGAACGGGCAATCAAGAACAGACAATCAAGAACGGACAATCAAGAACGGACAATCTGGTAACATTGGGCACACAAGACACAGGACGAAGACAATCCAGAGACAGTGGTAACATTGGGCACACAAGACACAGGACGAAGACAATCCAGAGATACTGGTAACATTGGGCACACAAGACACAGGACGAAAACAATCCAGAGACACTGGTAACATTGGGCACACAAGACACAGGACGAGGACAATCCAGACACTGGCAACATTGGGTACACAAGACACAGGACGAAGACAATCCAGAGATACTGGTAACATTGGGCACACAAGACACAGGACGAAAACAATCCAGAGACACTGGTAACATTGGGCACACAAGACACAGGACGAAGACAATCCAGAGACACTGGTAACATTGGGTACACAGGACGAAAACAATACAGAGACACTGGTAACATTGGGCACACAAGACACAGGACGAAGACAATCCAGAGACACTGGTAACATTGGGCACACAAGACACAGGACGAAGACAATCTAGAGAAATTGGTAACATTGGGCACACAAGACACAGGACGAAGACAATCCAGAGACACTGGTAACATTGGGCACACAAGACACAGGACGAAGTCAATACAGAGACACTGGTAACATTGGGCACACAAGACACAGGACGAAGACAATCCAGAGACACTGGTAACATTGGGCACACAAGACACAGGACGAGGACAATCCAGAGATACTAGTAACATTGGGCACACAGGACACAGGACGAAGACAATCCAGAGACACTGGTAACATTGGGCACACAAGACACATGACGAAGACAATCCAGAGACACTGGTAACATTGGGAACACAAGACACAGGACGAAGACAATCCAGAGATACTGGTAACATTGGGCACACAAGACACAGGACGAGGACAATCCAGAGATACTAGTAACATTGGGCACACAGGACACAGGACGACGACAATCCAGAGACACTGGTAACATTGGGCACACAAGACACATGACGAAGACAATCCAGAGACACTGGTAACATTGGGAACACAAGACACAGGACGAAGACAATCCAGAGATACTGGTAACATTGGGCACACAAGACACAGGACGAGGACAATCCAGAGACACTGGTAACATTGGGCACACAAGACACAGGACGAAGACAATCCAGAGACACTGGTAACATTGGGCACACAAGACACAGGACGAAGACAATCCAGAGACACTGGTAACATTGGGCACACAAGACACAGGACGAAGACAATCCAGAGATACTGGTAACATTGGGCACACAAGACACAGGACGAAGACAATCCAGAGACACTGGTAACATTGGGCACACAAGACACAGGACGAAGGAAAAAAATGATGAGCTACACGAACCCCACCAGAAAACTGGGATTGAACCCAAGTGCTCGCGACGAGTAAGCAGTTCCTACTTCTTATATGACACCCGCCAAGTGTAAAGTCAACATATATAATCGAATGCGTGCTTTAACTGTAACTGTAGTACATTATGCAAAATATTCCGACGTTATTACTTCATTACATTTTGGCCTGGATCAGACATGTAAAGTAATATTGAATTTAATTAAATTAGTTGTATTTGATGTTACATAATGTTTGAAGTTTAACGAGTATGATTTATCTGGAGAGTTTATCAACAAATAAAACATATCATAGCATGTTATTATCTGGCGTATAGAACTGAGTGCACGTCAATTACTTCTCCTACTACTAGATGTATCTCTGTATCAACGAGAATCAAATTTATTCAAGAGATAAATTTGTATTTGTTTCCAGTGGTCTGTGATAACGCTGTATTTAAAGATTATTACGCATAACGGACTGCAATTTGGTTTGAGAAACTGCATTTTGGTCTCAAAGCATATTTGTTTGTGTTATTAACGGAAAATATTATTAAAAGCTATAATATTAGTTTAGATACCATAGGCATTTAATATCAAGAAAAAGTGGTAGTGTTTTACGTTAATAACACAAAAATGTTTTGATTTTCTCAAACCAAATTGCAGTCCATTATTAGTGAATATAAAACAGTAAATGTCATGTGTACGATACGAAGTGCACGAATTAAACCTTTAAAAGTGGTAATGTTTTACGTTAATAGCACAAACAAATGTTTTGAGGCTAAGATGCAGTTTCTCAAACCAAATTGCTGTCAGTTGTATGTTTCTTTTACATTGCGATAATTCTGTAGCAAAAACTTTATTTATACAGCGGTGGAAACATACGTCATAGACAAGGTTAGGGACACACAAATAATGCCTGAGACTTCGACCAACTGAAAGAAAGAAATATATCTTAAACTTCTACTATGTAGCGCATTAAATTTATAAAGTCTATATATACATTATGTATTGTGCATTGTATTGTCTGCCTGTAATAACAGTCAGTCAAATATACTCGCATTACCTCTGGAAACACAAAATAACGTCGACGGTTAATGTTCTTTTAAACATTATAATGCGTCAGATAGTAGAATAAAGATCGATTTCCTTCACCTGCAGTTGAATGAAGTCTCCGCCATTGTCGTTTTTACCGTACCCATGCATATGACTTATTTTTTGCTACCGGGTATAATTATGACACATATAGCGTACATTATTAGCAATAATTATCACAATTAGAGTTGTAATTGTATTTACACCAGAAATCAATTTTCAAAACACTCGGCTATTGGTTAACATTTTATTGATGAAATTCTTTTTAATAAAAAACAAAAACAAAAAACAACATCAATGAATTGACTATATATAGAGAAAACACAACCCAGGTTTGACATGTTTTTCGCAAGTAGATGTTCGCTCCAAGTTTCTCCCTTATTGTATATTGTATAGAAATTGGCTTTTGGTCTATGTTTGAATAATATGTAAATATGTACTATGGAAACTGTTTTATACTTGATCGACTGAAATATACCTATCAGATAGAGATACATTAGCAGCCATTAGAGAGGACATTCGTTTGATTTTTAATGAAGAACAGCAGTCTAAAGTGTAGAACATCAAAAGCTTTCCATTATGTTATTGCGATTTTAATATTTAACTTTAAAAACAACCGATGTTGATTCACACTAATGGTATAGTCTGTGTGATCACACTATTTCAGAGATCATCATTGACTGTATATAATATAGGGTTATAGTTATGGTTTTTAACGCAACTTTCAACAATATTGCAGTTATATCGTGGTGGTCAGTTTTATTGGTGGAGGAAACTGGAGTACCCAGAGAAATCCACAGACACTGACATACTTTATCACATAATGTTGTATCGAGTACACCTCGCCATGAGTTATATAATACATAAATAAGACATTATGAGATAGACTTGGTAAAATATCTAGTACGAAAGGGTCTTATCGGCTGTGTGGAGCAATCTGCATAATGATAACTGTTTATATTTACACAACCATGGGTCGTCAACCGAAAATCTCTTTGCATAGACTGTCTTAAAAGCCCCGTTCTCATGACCAAATTTACACATGTGTAAATTATTTTGCATATATGTAAATTTACACACGGGTGCAAATTCGTCCATGTGAACGCATTTACTCACGTATGTAAATTTACACCATATGTAAATTTACACTTGGTAGGGACCAAGTGCAAATTAATTTTTACACACGTGCAAATGTATTTGGGTGAGTATTTCTGTAAATTGATTTCCATGTGAACGGATAGCAAAATTTACACACTCCTAATTTTCGACAATTAATGTCATAATTCCGCTTGGATTAACGCATGCAACGTATTTAACCTTGACCTATTGATTGGCTACACTTGTAACAGTATTTGGTCAGTTATTAAAATGCCGCTAAAGAGAAAAGCTGGTAAAAAACGGGGTGCTGCATGGTCTGATGATGAGACTAGACTTCGGGAACAGAGTACTTGTTTCTCCTATATGAAAAATTTCGGAGTTCACGAATACACGTGCATCGTGAACCCGTCCCGGCCACCCTATATTAATGTCTCGGAAAGTGTACTTGTTATCACAAACACCTTGAATGATAAGTGAATAGTAGCCTTTTCTATTTAAATAGTCACCGTGTGATTCGGATGGAGCGAATATTGGTATATGGGTACCATCGATTGCACCTCCACAGTTCGGGAACCCCCAAGATTCTTCATAACCCCTTACGACATTTTTCAACTCGTCTCCAGTCGGAAACTTAACATATACATTTAACAGATCTTCATATATGGCTTTGCATACTTTATGAACTATACTGCAAACCGTCGACTTTCCTACTCCAAATAAATTGCCGATTGTTCTGTATTCTGCTGAAGAGGCAAGCCAATACAAAGTTATAGCAACCTGTTTTTGAACATCTACTACGTCTCTCACTGCGTGGTCACTTGGCGCTAGACTTGCTTCCAGATCTCGATACAAAGATGCAAAGGTTTCTCTCTTCATTCGAAAGTTTTCAATCCACTGGTCATCGTCAAATGTCTCAAGAACAATATGGTCAAACCAGTCCTAGAACGTTCTTTTTTCCATGTCCTTTTTTCATGACCCGCTCCCACAAAGTATGGAAACAATCTCCTTCTTTGGCATCGATAACGAACGAAAGCGTCCATGTTTCACCATCAGATGTGTAGATATAAAACAAATCATATGAACGCTTAGTAAATTAACTTTTACACACTTGAGTAAATCTCAGGTAAATTTACACATGTGCAAATTTGCTCACGTATGTAAATTTTTGTCATGAGAACGGGGCTTTAATTTCGACAGAAGCACCGAATAAAGCACAGCGTGAATGTGGTGAACGCGATGTTTCTTTTGGACATAAGGCATGATCACGACATTAAATACATCTTGTAACCTTGCGGAAGTATAATGGCGATGATCATAGCTTCTCTATAGTCAAGAATAAAGCTTAAATATGATCCATCGCATTCACTGAACTACAACTCTGTATAGATAAAACATAAACACTATATCAATGTTGTAAAAAAAATTGACCAATTTATATTTTTAACAAGAATCTTATAGTAATTGTGAAAGAAATGATTGCATACAAAAAGATTTCTTCGTTTTATTGCAGGGTGATAATTTGGATAGACTATTGGAACATCATTCGAGCTTTATATATTTACTGTGTAGGGGCTATTCAGATAAACAAAAACAGCAGTACAAACAGAACGAAAGCTCGAACATACCAAACTGCTACAAACCAAACAAGTATGAAACCAGGTGCTCGGGCGAGCAAGTATTTTGCTCCACCAATGCCAACCGTCAAGTAATGTATAAACGACACGAACATCATGTTTACGCGTCATGTCCACATTACATACAGTATAATATCAACGAAATCTGGAATATTTTTTTTTATTACAGATAGCTTATGCTATGCTAACACAACTGCTTTCATTGCATCAAGTGAAGACATAAAATACAACATTTCAAATCAGATATGTATATATACATGTGGGTGTAATTAAAATTTGGCATCAAAAATGTTTGTTTCGTGAAACGTCGTGAATTATTTGGCCGAAAATGTAAGAATTTATGTTACAGGAGCGTACTTGGTAGAAGAGGGGTATGTGGACTACTTTAGATCACAAAGGAGTCCATGATAGTCCACGGTACAGGGCCTAGGGGCGCGGTCGTTCCGTAAGCTAACGAGAATCAAAATTAGAGGACCTAAATGGTTATAATAAAGACGTGGATATTTAATTTAGTATACGCGACATGTTTCAAGAATAACCTTCATTAGGCACGCTCATATTCAAACGATTGGAAGCCGAGTAGTTTAGGTCTTTGGGAGGACGAATACCAAAGGGCATACACAGGATAGCTAAAGTGGCTAATGTTACCTGTTCCTAAGGGCATAAGCAGGATAACTAACGTGGCTAATGTTACCTGTTACTAAGGGCATACACAGGATAGCTAAAGTGGCTAATGTTACCTGTTACTAAGGGCATAAACAGGATAGCTAAAGTGGCTAATGTTACCTGTTACTAAGGGCATAAACAGGATAGCTAAAGTGGCTAATGTTACCTGTTACTAAGGGCATAAACAGGATATATAAAGTGGCTAATATTACCTGTTGCTAAGGGCATAAACAGGATAGCTAAGGTGGCTAATGTTACCTGTTACTAAGGGCATAAACAGGATAGCTAAAGTGGCTAATGTTACCTGTTACTAAGGGCATAAACAGGATAGCTAAAGTGACTAATGTTACCTGTTACTAAGGGCATAAACAGGATAGCTAAAGTGGCTAATGTTACCTGTTACTAAATGCATAAACAGGATAGCTAAAGTGGCTAATGTTACCTGTTACTAAGGGCATAAACAGGATAGCTAAAGTGGCTAATGTTACATGTTACTAAGGGCATAAACAGGATATCTAAAGTGGCTAATGTTACCTGTTACTAAAGGCATAAACAGGATAGCTAAAGTGGCTAATGTTACCTGTTACTAAAGGCATAAACAGGATAGCTAAAGTGGCTAATGTTACCTGTTACTAAAGGCATAAACAGGATATCTAAAGTGGCTAATGTTACATGTTACTAAGGGCATAAACAGGATAGCTAAAGTGGCTAATGTTACCTGTTACTAAGGGCATAAACAGGATAGCTAAAGTGGCTAATGTTACCTGTTACTAAGGGCATAAACAGGATAGCTAAAGTGGCTAATGTTACCTGTTACTAAGGGCATAAACAGGATAGCTAAAGTGACTAATATTACCTGTTCCTAAAGGAGATTGACTTTAGTTTTAATAAATCACATTATTTACTAAACTGTACATCAATATATCTAATAAAGCATGAATCATTAACCACTAAACAGATGATACCCCCCGGGGATTAATAAGCCACAGGCAAAGAGCATTATCATAGCATTATCTTTCTGATTTGACTAGACGTTCGGTAGGCGATCCCTTGCCGTTTTGTAGAGGGAGTGAGCACCGTGTCCCTCCACGCCTGAATCCACGCTTGTTGTTAACTCTAATTTGCAGAAAGTAGTTTTATATTTATCCCGCAGTAGACCCACGTGTGACGAACACGCATATCTGTCTGAACAAGACATATAAATGCATCAAATTATAAGATAAATTATTTTTCAAATAAAAGAAAATCGCTAGGCTTGTTTCTAAAGTTTGTGTAGTATCTAACATAATTAATATATAACTGATTATCATCTTGAATTAAGTTGGAATATATGTATAGGCACGAAATACCAGATTAACATTATGTGAGAATGTATGTCGGTTACCTGGGCATCGGTTACCTGGGCAGGTGAATGTTTTCTCTATATACTCTGGTATTGTCCACAAATATAACTGACTGCCATGATTTATGAGGACAAAAATACTGGAAGAATATAAGATTATTAGAAGTGAATATCGTGGCCATTGACAACCTTAATAATAAAAACAAAGCAATATTTTCCAATAATAACAACAAAACATAATCGTCTTTCATTAATGAAGAACATCAATTCAATTGTTATTGTTGAATTGTAATCTCACTTGACACATGTCAAAGATGTCATATTTATAATTTAATTGTTGCTCATTTAAGACTACCTGTAGGATGATACTGTGTATTTGATTATTTCAGATATACCAATAATCTCCTTTCCGATAAGTATTGAAATGAAATTGTATATGTTGTACTAATTGTTTGCAGTTGTTGAAGATGCCAAAGGTGTAATCAGAAGACGTAAATCAAAGAAGTACAGATAATACAATGACAAAATAGACAGAAAGACGAACAATGATCTACAAAACATTACACAGAAAACTAAAGATTGAGCAACACAAACTCCACAAAAAATAGACTGCCAAAGTTGGAATATCATATGATATATTACATACTGGTATTTCGATACAAATGTCACATCAGTTATATATTATTTGGATTATTTTTTGACAGGAAAATAAAATAGTCTTGCAACATATTTCATGTAGATGTTTGGTACATGTGATTATTAATTTAATCTGATAACACACATGATTGATTGATTGATTGATTGATTGATTGATTGATTGATTGATTGATTGATTGATTGATTGATTGATTGATTGATTGATTGATTGATTGATTGATTGATTGATTGATTGATTGATTGTCGTTGATTGATTGATTGATTGATTGATTGATTGATTGATTGATTGATTGATTGATTGATTGATTGATTGATTGATTGATTGATTGATTGATTGATTGATTGATTGATTGATTGATTGATTGATTGATTGATTGATTGATTGATTGATTGATTGTCGTTGATTGATTGATTGATTGATTGATTGGTTGATTGTCGTTGATTTTCGTTGATTAATGTCCAGCGACAAATATTGCATGCATATTCACGAGGAGAATAAGTTCAACAATATATAGACATTATACAGAAATGAGGACGGAATTGAAAAACGGGGGCAGAGATTTTTGACTTCTACTGGAAAAGTATGGAGAGTTGTGTGATGACAAAAGATTTGTAGCTGATCCTATGCACCTCTACACTTTTGCGAAATCAAAATAATGGACCGTTCACATGGATCGCGCAGGGCACTCTACATAAACGACACTCACTTTGGCTGCGGTAAGGCTTTCTGTATAATAACAGGACAATTCCCATAGAGCTGTTATCTCCTATCCGTCACTGAGTTAAGATGTTCAACCGTCACAAGAACCAAGCTAATAACAGTCGGAGAGCAGACTCGCAATTTAATTACTTTTCCGCCCGTGGAATATTTAAAAATCCAAGGGAGATAATCGTAAATATTTTCCACTAGATGGCGCTCCACAAACCCAAACAATTATACGTACTTGGAAAACTACGTTTTTCTTCTATTAACTCAATGAACATTATTGAAATATGATTAAAAATCACATTTATATTTATTAATGGTCATGATTTTCAGTCTGGTATACAAATCGGTCTGCGATGAATGTAAAAATAACGTTTTTTTCTTTACCTCGGAAAATCGTAATTTTTTCTTGTCGCGTATGTTTACACTTTTTGCATCTGACAGAATAAAGTTCTAGTGTATGAAAAAATTAAAAAACTGGTTCCTTGGACAGAATAATATCTACATTTCATTGGGTAAAAGGGAATTTACATCACTCGTAACAGTTTAAGAAAAATAGTCCATATTCCAGCGTCACCCAAACAAAGTCAAGGTTGAACAATTTGCTCCTCCCATTTTGCTCGTACAATGAATATTTACACATGTAAACAATGGAATAACGGTAGGCATGTGAGGTGAAACACACTGCTTTGATGTACAATGCAAATTGTCTAGAAATTCGATGCATTTATCTCATTCTGTCAATCGCGTGGATTCACAACAACAACCCGAACTTGGTTATATGCACCCCCCTCCCCCCCCCCCCTTTTTCTGAAATATGCCACCAAAGTCAAACTGTCAAACTGTCAACGGGTGCAGGCCTTTTAGTAAGGGACGGTACCAGGTACCCATTTAAAATGGTAATAGAAAAAGACGGAATCTGAAGACTTTCACAGCACCAAAAGTGACTGTGTTCAAACAGAAAAAAGAAATTAAACCGGATAACCAAACAGTCATATCATGTCTTCGGAAACAAATTGCCTTTTCCAAACTGACTCAGAAACCTGTTTAGTACCCTCCCTATAAGGGTCTAGGAACTGCTCCACTCTTGTCTGCCCTTCTGTTGATCTACAATGTTTATGGGGTACTTGGTTTTTGTAATCTGTAATTGAAAAGGGGGGGGGGGTAGACATATGATTTTTCTCAAAACAAACTCTAATTGTTAATTGCAGATTCACAATTTCTGTTGTCATACTTGTATTTGTGTTTTACCCAATCTGGCTTTTGGGTATTGTTTTTCTCAGGTGTATGTTGAAGGCCAGGAGCAAAACTCTGTGGCTGTCATACAGTTTTTCATCTAAATATTCATGCTTCCCAAATCCCTCTATTGGTATCAGGACATCTCGGGACCTGGGCATCTCTGTACTGAACATATGCGACATCTCGGTACTCGGTACTGGACATCTCGGTACTCGATACTGGACATCTCGGTACTCGGTACTGAAAATGTCGGTACTGAATAATAAAAATTATTTGATTGAATTTAAAAACTGTTTAAACAATTTTTTTACATGTAGACGTTGTTTATACAAATTTTTGTGCTTTTTTTTTAATCATCTTTAATTAAATGGACATCAAAGAGGCAATTCATTAATATTTGTAAATAAATTTAGTTTTGATAACTAAGTCCCTTTATCAATAAATCACAGATAAACTTAACGGGATGATTATTTTCATTTCTGTTTTGATTACATAACTGTTTTAATTAGATAGCTTTAATTACCAAATTTAATTTCTTTAATCATAGGTCAATGCTTTAATCTTTTGTTTGACTTCAAAAGACGATACAAGCTGAATTTTATTTGAGAAATATCCGATATGGTTTTGACCTAGTTTTCATTGTTTACGTTTTTATGGTGCATAAACGACATCAGACCAAACCAAAATATAATCAAATGTTTATGATAATAGAAATTATAGAAGAATCGTTAGGGTGACGAACTTTCATACATCGGGGATATAAGATAATTTGAAGCAAAGGTCAAAATAATGAAAATATAAATAAAATTCAATGTATACTAAAACAACGATCTCCGGGATCGATCTACACTGGAATTATCAAAAACACCTTTGGTTCATATAATTATATTAAAGAACTACTAGTACAAAAATATTGACAATTAATAAGTACCAAACAATTGTGGTCAGTAAGGAATATTGTCTCATCCAAGTCCCGAACTGTCCAGTACCGAGTACCGAGATGTCCAGGTCAGTACCGAAATGTCCAGGACCGAGTACCGAGATGTCCAAGTCAGTACCGAGATGTCCAGGTACCGAGATGTCCAGGTCCCGAGATGTCTAGGATTCCCTCTATTTGTTATCAATCTTTTAAAAAAAATCATCTGATAGATTATTTTTTTTTTGTGCTGAAAATTAAAATCATGCGGCCTTAAAAAAAATGTCCATGAAAACAAAATCTTCCTATTTAATACATTTCGGCTTGCATTCTCCCTCAGTTCTCTATTCTGGTACATGTATATCATTATCATTTTACCGTTTCATCTGTCTGTTCACATTATTATGGTCATGGTAATGTTACATCATACTTCAGGGAGCAATCATTTGATTTTTATGGGGGAGGGGGCCATGGAATTTAAAAAAAAAAATAAAAAAATCGCTAATTAATGATCATGAGGTTGAGGTATCCTATTCTAGTTTCATTGGAATTCATTGTTTATTCTTAATACAAATGTAAACAATAAACATTAGAAAGACCATTTAATTTAAGGGAAAGGATCTTCTAGAAAGAATAAGGTTAATTTTAAATTCTGATACATTTGTGTATGCAAATTTTCTATGGTAATGGCATCAGCATATTCAATTAGAATATTAAATTAGAGCCTCAGCCGGTTTTCTCCTATTATTCACATGTTTTATTATTCTTAATAGAAAAAATTAGTTGAAGTTTTTGTGAATTTTATTTTGTAAAAAGTAATTAAATAATGGATTTTAGTACAGTATGATCTGCTTTTGTTTAAAAAAAAAAAGGTTAAAAACATTACACCCCTCACCTTTTTTTTAAGAAACATCTATAAAATAGTAAATATTGGCTCACACGAGTTCTGCTCAAGAGTTATTACGAGGATGTACTATGCATGTGATAATATTTTATATTTTTTTCATTATCATCATTTTCATTCGTCTTTTATAACGTCATTTACATTGAAAAAAGTATCACTTGTATCAAGTACATTGACATCAACATGCTCGTGGTGGGTCGCTAGGGGGTGCTATGCATGATTTGTATGGTGAATCCACCAATAAAACCAGTGGACGTGTTTGAATAGTCTTATATGTTAAAAAACAGTTGAAAGTAATTTTTAATATTCCAAGATTTACTATTGCATATGAAAATATGACTTTTTTTGGGGTTTTTTTTTTTCAAGTTTATTCGATAGATTTAGTAGACCATTACAGTTGATTCTTGTTTTGTCATACCTTCATGGAACAACAAATTTACATGTATTTCGACCGAAAAGTCAACTTAAGAGGATTACTTTTACAGTAATTACTAATGTAATTGTTCCATAAAATCTTTTCCAGTTATCTCAAATTTGGACTCATCTGTTAAATTATATTTGGTCAATTTAATAGCTGTAGATATAATAGACAATTATTCTGACTAATTTCAACATTTTTAATACAAAATAATATTTGTTTTATTAAGAAAACATGTGTTTACACTTGTTCTATAAATAGAACGTTAAAAATTCCTGAGTATGTAATGATTCTAGTTACCTCCCTTTGAATCCAACCAAAATGTGACACGATCCATCTGACAGAAAAAAGTTCTATTGTATGTTTAATTACAGAATATGATTCTTTGAAATACCAATATAGAAATCTATGGAACTATATATATGATTTTTCATCACCCTTTCGGCAAATATGTTTTTTTAAACAACTTCCGCCATTTCCGTGTCGTTTTAATTTCTGCAATACTCCTTTGTTACAAGAAGTTCAAGCACCGGGCCTCAAATTTATATGAAAGAAACAATTTTCTATGTTTTTCTCGCTTTCTCGGTTATATTTGACACTCACAACGATAAAAACGAGTGAATTTTCAACACTTGGTCGATGTTTTCTAAAACGTGTCCGATTCCGGTATGTGACAAATCATTTGAAAAGACGCCATTATCGAGTCTGCTCTCCGGCTGTAACATGTTAGACATATTGATCTGATATGTTGACTCTGAATTGATTTGTTATACGATTTGTTCGTTATTACCACATCTCAAACATCAATGTCTTAATCACTGGTATTAAACTGATGTTCGTAACTTTAGTTACCTACATCCCAACATGGCGGACACCGAAAATGGTAAATTAGAATATCCTTGTTTTCTCTTTGTTTTTAGTTTATTTTCAAATATTTTCATTTCAAATGTATAGATATTTTAACAATTAACTGTAGTGATATGCTTAAATCAACTGTAAATTCTCCTATGTGGCACAAAACCTACTTTAAGAAATACAAATGATGTAAGTAACTGTAGAATTATTTTTGAACGATGTTCGTAACTTTCAAATATGATGTTGGTAACTTTAAAGTTTGGTGTTTCTAAAATCATGTTTAAAACATTTAAAGAACAACGCTTTTGTAATAAATAAAATTTGAAAACAAAGTAAAACATCCCTGAAGTGATAGAGAGGGTAATTGAGGTGGGAGAGATTATATAATGCACGAGAGAGAAAAAATACAGAGCGGAGGATGAGAGGGTTATGAATGAGTGAGATGAACGAAAGATGAGGGTATCGGGAGAAGAACACCTTGTCCAACGCTCGTTTCCAATTAGCAATAATAAACACGTGGCTTTGCGTTTCCTGTAATCTTTTGTAATCTTACAGCGATGGATATCGAGAATGACCAGATAATTAATAGTGCTGAGGCCGATGCGGCAGTCGATACAACATATGTAGTTGTTTAGTATTATATTGATATTTCTATTTGGTCTTGGACTGTGTGCTCTAGAAGGGTCTTTCATAAACTACGACCTTGCAATAGGGCGTTTTGACTTCCGACCTTTGGGTGTTTAGGACCTCCCATGGATGGCGACCTCCGACATCATTATTAAATTCGATTAGGGCCATTTTGGGTCTCATATATAAATTCTAACAAAGTATATTTGTATGTAAATTAACAGTTCTATGTGTAAATATGCCGTGAATTATTACCAAATTAATTGTCCTTTGTGTTTTTTTCTTATTTTAATAAAAATGGACACATCAGATCAAGTATTTTAAGAATGACACATCTAATTATTTCCCTTTAATGCTGAAATGAAACCAGATTAATTTACTATTGTATTAAATACAGATAAATAAAGATTTATAATACTTTTTAACGAATCTATAATGTGTAAGTATTAAAATTGGATTAATCTATGGTAAAGCTGTTTTCGAAAAGTTTATTTTTTTTATATCATACCATTTCAAGTTTTACAAATACATATACATTTATAAATATGCATTGCAATTGACAGGATTTTAGTCTGAACAGTCTTGACGGTATATAAACGAATTAGTTTAATATCAATAGTTTTTATACCCATACCCCCCACAAACAAAGTTAGGGGGGTATATAGGAATCACCCCGTCCGTCCGTCTGTCCGTCCGTCCATCCGTCCGTCCATGTACCTTGTAAGCGCAACTCCTCCTAAACCGCTTATTGGATTTTTATGAAACTTTACACATTTGTAGTACACTACCTGCAGATGTGCATGAAGGAATATGGTTGCTGTCCAAAATTTAAAAGGAGAGATAATTCAACTTATACTTTCACGAAAGGGGAGGGCATGTACCTTGTAAGCGCAACTCCTACTAAACTGTTTATTGAATTTTTATGAAACTTTACACAGTTGTAGTACACAACCTGCAGATGTGCATGAAGGAATACCGTTGCTGTCTAAAATTTAGAAGGGGAGATAATTCAACTTATACTTTCACGAAAAGGGGGGTCGTGTACTTGTGGCGACCCCTAGATGTATGTTCTTGGTTAGTTTATTTTGGAGATGGGATGTTGTCTCCTTGACATAACTCCATATCCGTTCATTTTTCATAGGTAACTTGCTAATATACATGTATTCCAAAGTTTGAACATCATAGTATTGCAAGCGGGGGTATCACTCAGTGAGGTCACTCACAGTTCTAGTTTAAATCAGGATCGCATACATGAATTTCCTTCACCCATGTTAAATATAATTATACACATAGATTTCCTACAAGTCCCTTATCTATATTCTTGTATACTTTAGTAAATATGTTGCTATATGTAATATATCTCTACCGACAATATTTATGTAGTACAGATACATTGCTTTCAGCAGCAAACGTATTAAAGGGGTACGCACAAGATACACATAGCTTAGAAAGGGACTTATTGTAGCAAGTCTATAATTGTTTACATTGATATGATTACGATGTTTCATGGATCAACACGTCTTCAACTGTCAATAAGCCGCATGTGACGCTAAAACAAATCAACATCCTAAAAATGTGAGAAAGGTAGAATACTGTATATGTATGCGACCCTGAATTGTTTTTCTTCTTAATACTCGTTCTATATGCTTTCGTTTCGTTGCTTGTTGTTCTTTTTACTTTTAAGTTGTCTGCATGCTTAATTTTGCTTTTAAATTGAAACCAAGAGTTTCTTAACGAGCAATTAAACACCTTCTTATTATTTAACAGTTATGGAAATCTGCAGTTACAGACATCTCTTTAAATATCTTTCTAACGTTACGAACATCACTTCAAAGAGTTACGTACATCCTTCAATTTTTTTCAAGTTAATATTTCAATGCTCTCATAAGAGTTTTGTCATTTTTATATATGCATTCGAGTATCTAATATTCCCACCTGTAATCATACCGTTGGACTTATTAATAAGCGCTACTGATAAAGAGAAAACAAGGATATTCTAATTTACCATTTTCCGTGTCCGCCATGTTGGGATGTAGGTAACTAAAGTTACGAACATCAGTTTAATACCAGTGTTAATGGCTGATATATGCCAATGTTAAAAGTGCTATCTATCCGTTAGTATAATGTTAAAAGTACATATTATATTATAGGATGAGCTACAAAATATAGCAGAAAATATGTCAGACACGTCGTTGAACTGTCAATAATACAATAGATTGGAAACATCACCTTGTTGAAAAGTACTTTGTCACTTATCTGTTTGTAGTCATATACATCACAATCTAATGGTAGGAAGATGCATTTAGATTTCTAAAATGCTGAGTTATAAGTTAGACTAAGTACAGGCATCTCGAACTACACAGGACGATTAGCCTCTCGGTATCTCTGTTATCGCTGACATACCATTCATATTAAGAAGGGGTTGTCTTGACCTTGGGGAAAAGCACAAATATCAAAAATATGTAAATCAGAGTTAAAGTTTACCAATGTAAAGGATATCATTGATGAAGGTAATAACCATCGTATACACACTTAATTAGCTGTATACAGTCATTATTATATGTCAGTTATCCCATTAAAATTAATTAATCTAGTCAAACCTGCCTTAAAGGACACCTCTATATAACAAATCACTGTCTATTAAGGACAGCTTTATTTTCCTCATTAATGAACAGCACATATATTTACACCTGGATATAAAGGTCAACTAATCATGAAGGGCACATTTTCAAGTTCCCGTGAGAGCTTCTATATACATGCTTGACTGTATTATCAGTCATAGACAATGATGATGACATGATTGACAAACGAAGATGTCACCACTTAAACTCTTTGTTCAATAGAACATTTTTAATGACAAACATTAAATATACTGTATGTAATATTATAAAGCTTGTATTTACTAAAATCTGAGAAAAGGCTTAAGATGCCAAATTAGTAATTAGAAGTTGTGATTCGGAGACGGACAGACAATACAATGGCAAAACGAAAAAGGACAAAAATAACGAACAATGATCTACAAAACACTACACAGAAAAAGTAAAGAATGAGCAACACGAATCCCACTAACAACTTGAGGTGAACTCAGCTGCTCAGAGTGGCCGTAAATGTAAACAGAGCCATAATGGGGATGGCAATACTAAGTGAAATGATCACTACAACTTACCAACTAGGAATCCTTGATTCACCCAGCGTTCGCGTTAGCAGCATCACTACAACTTACCAACTAGGAATCCTTGATTCACCCAGCGTTCGCGTTAGCAGCATCACTACAACTTACCAACTAGGAATCCTTGATTCACCCAGCGTTCGCGTTAGCAGCAACCCTCTACATCAGGAATACTGTATCAACAGAGATATATACATTCCTAGTCCATATACATCTTTTATTTATTTTTGTTTTAATGAAACTTGTAGACTGTCTTAAATATTTACTACAGGGACTTTAAGATGGAAATTATGTGATGTAAGTGAGATACACATTATTAGAGTATATTTTGCTTACACGCATAAAAACGATGTTGACTTCGTCTTTACCTCCAGTTGTTTGTAGTTCGTTGTATTAGTTTGTGCATAGTGATGTCCAACACATATTGTGTTGTGTTTTTGTTTTGATGTTCTTCGTTTTGTGTACTTAATGTTGTCAGTTTCTCTGGATTGTCCTTTTTTGATTAGCCCTTCGGTATTCTCTAGCATTTATTCATTTACAATTCTGTGAGATTACATGATTTAGATATGTTTCAAAACTGACAGAATTGTTTTTCCATATATCAAATATTTACGATTACAAATTTTATCATGGGATTTGCTAGTCTATCGATTCAAATATTAATGTCGGATATTCTTTCGTTTTCCAACGTGTTTGACAAATAAAACTTGTTTTTAACTGTATAGCTACAACACATAATGTTTGCAATGATTTTAAAATGGAAATTTGATTCGAAAATAGTTAGTAATAAACTGAAAAATAATAGCATGCAAAAATATATTCAATTTCATTAATTATGGCTGCACTTGTTAGAAATGTCTATTGCAAAACTATATGGCTGGTTTGTTCTTTGTGCTTTATGTCATTTCATTTACGTGCAATCTGTTCATTAAATAATATACAGTCTATTATGCCTCGTAAATTGCTCGTAATTGGCATACCATTGTTATATATCAAATACAACTACCTGTAATACATCTGTGTTTCTGAATCAGTTCAATCAGCGAATTGGGGAAATAATATGTAATAAGAGTCCTTATTAGCATCTGAAACTCAAAAATGGAACCCGTAATTTAGCTTTTAAGTAAAAAAAAAAGACATTTGTTTCAAACTGGAATTATCAAGATATAGATATACTGCTTAACCCCGTTTACAACGGAAATGTGTGACTTGTGAAAAGTGTTTACTGCCTGATGATTTTTAATCAAACCTCTTATTATCAGTCTCAAAGAATCGAGTACAATAGATCGTGGGTTCGATTAAAATTATAAAATTAGTATTTACTGCTTCTCCGCGAAGCACGCAGCATTGAGGAGTATTTGGCTCGGAGCCAAGATATTGTGTCCGAATGGAGGGAAATGTCTGTAGTGGACAGTTATGTCAATGAGCTAGCCTTTACAACTTTTAGCTTAGCGTGTTTGTCTTGTACATAACACACATCATCATCATCATCTCTTCAAAAACGAAGCTTGTTCACGCCATGAATTAACTGACAAATTGCTCATTTTTGGCGCTAGGCAAAACCCACTTACTCATAAATCTCAAAGCCATAGCCGAAAGATAACTATTCTGTTATGTTATGTTACTATGGAAACATAACCAATGCTACGACTATGCAAAAAAGACAAACAAACATAAGAAAAAAATCGGTTACATGTAAACTAATAATTGTGTAGTCACACTAACAAATGTTTCTGATACAGATTTGTTAATTACTGCTCTCGACTAAATACATATTCTGAACGTAATTTTATTTACTAATATATTATGTATGATAAAGATCTATGATAAAATGCTAAATAATAAAAGATCATAGAAGATGATGATTGTACAGTCATTAGACGTTGTTGTTTGTTGTCAGATGAAATACATTTCTGCCGCCATCACTTGAAATAATGGTAGTTCTAATTTCATCTTGTATATATAGGTTTTAAAATAGTGTTTTATTTGAAGCTTATCTTATGATTTATGATATCATTATCTAATAAAACGCATTAGTGAGAACGATCCAGTAGAATTAGATACAATGTGTGTTTAGAAGTAGCACGTGGTTTCCCGGTATTATATCTTCTTCTGTTATACTAAAATCCATAGATATGCTAATTAACTATCGGTTTGCCTATATTCGTTTTCCGCAAAAATATAATGACTTCCGTGATAGAGGATTGCTGCTAACAAGGAAGTTACTGATCCAAGTGTTCGTAATGGTTAAGTTAAGTGATCACCTCGAAAGCTTAGTCTCCATCATGACTTGATTAACCGTGATGGAATATCTGTGTCACAAATGACCACGGATATGTTCCGTATTTCGTAATCATAATCCCATTCTTTCTTTCTTTTTGTACGGTGTACCACACGACTGGTAACAAGAGTAACACGGTGGGTATATTTAGTGAAGCAGAAACTGCTTTCCCTTCCCAAGCATTTGAGATTTGTTTAGTGGTGTTCGTGTTGTTCAATCTTTAGTTTTCTTTGTAGTGCCGCCACGATATAACTGAAATATTGTTGAAAGTGGCGTTAAACACCATAAACCAACCAATTGTTGTAGTGTTTTGTCGACCATTGTTTATCTTTTTGTCTTTTAACATTTTACCATTGTGTTGTCAGTTCCTACTTCCACTTATGGCTTCTTATTATCCTTTTGGTATCTTCAATCTTTTCATACAGTACATCCATTAATATACAAGACATACTAGTTGTCTATATTATCATAGTTGTTCTATACATATACATAAATCTTCCCTCTACTTCGACCGACAATCTTAATGTTCTTCTTTTAGTAAAAAAAAATCATTTGAATGTTTGTCAAATAATAAATAATTGATACATACCACATACTTACAAACCTATTCATGAATAAACATAAGAGAAATTTCTTTTAATGCATACAAAATGTGTGATATAACTGGTAAGACATGCAGATAAAGGTTTCTACCAGTATATATTCACAACACAAAGACTTTATATCAATACTTCTGCCAATTTATTAAGATTTTGGAATGTGTCTGTTGAAAACAAATCACACATGACAAAACTATGGTTTATTCATTCTATCTCAGCTCTTTCTTATAATGTGCGTTGCAGTTATTTATGTATGTAAAAAAAATTGCTTGCAATATTCACGTATTAGCTTAGCCTTGATGAATGGGGCGAACACACAATGCATACATCAGATATATATTAAACGTACAAATAAAGAGAAAATCTAGATTGAAACCAACAACAACACTACACAGAGGCTAAATAACAAAAACGTAAATATCTAATTTAGTGTACACGGCACGTTTCTGGAATAACCTTCATCAGGTTCACAGAAGGTCAAAAGATGGGAAAACCAAATAATTGTAAAATAATTGGGAACAATAAAGACAAATGGGCTAAACAGGATAATCTAAAATCGTTTAAAGTAACTAATGTCTGTGGGATATGATCTAAAGTAACTAAAGGTCTGTGGGATATGATCTAAAGTAACTAATGTCTGTGTGATATGATCCTTTGTGTTAATAATAATTACTTTATCTGTATACATGTCAGATATGTAAACAATACAACAAAATAAAGTCTGGAATGAAACCAACAACATCACGACACATATGCTATATAAATAAACGTTAGTGAAAACCAAAAAGGGCATCATGAATAGACAATCCAGAGACACTGGCCACATTTGAGTACACAAGACACAAGACAAAGACAATCCAGAGACACTGGCCACATTTGAGTACACAAGACACAAGACAAAGACAATCCAGAGACACTGGCCACATTTGAGTACACAAGACACAAGACAAAGACAATCCAGAGACACTGGCCACATTTGAGTACACAAGACACAGGACGAAGACAATCCAGAGACACTGGCCACATTTGAGTACACAAGACACAAGACGAAGACAATCCAGAGACACTGGCCACATTTGAGTACACAAAACACAAGACGAAGACAATCCAGAGACACTGGCCACATTTGAGTACACAAGACACAAGACGAAGACAAGCCAGAGACACTGGCCACATTTGAATACACAAGACACAAGACGAAGACAATCCAGAGACACTGGCCACATTTGAGTACACAAGACACAAGACGAAGAGAAACTAAACACAAAAACACAGCACAGAAAACTACAATGATGAGAAACACGGACCTCACCAAACACCAGGGTGAATCCAAGTGCTCGTGAAGGGTAAACCGTTCCTGCTTCTTATAAGACACCACCCATGTTACTCATATATAGAGGTCCTGTAGTGATAGAGGAAAGTAAACATCTACGTAAAAAGTCAAAGCATGGTACAAAATGAACTTCCTACACAAGATCGGGTGCTATTGTCTTGTTGATTTATTGATGGCTACTTCTGTTAAACACCTTCGGTATTTAAATGTTAACCACCCATACTCCATCATGATAACATGTGGCAAACCTACATGTATCTATCTGAATGTGTAACACCCTAGATCTATTATAATCATTACAGAACACGAGACAAGATCTTATACACCCAACTGTCACTGTCTATGTGGATCAGAATCGTTGGTAACACCCTATATCTCTTGCAATCATTACAGAACACAACGATTTTATACACCCAACTATGTCACTGTCTATGTGGATCAGAATCGTTGGTAACACCCTATATCTCTTGCAATCATTACAGAACACGATGATTTTATATACCCAACTATGTCACTGTCTATGTGGATCAGAATCGTTGGTAACACCCTATATCTCTTACAATCATTACAGAACACGACGATTGTATACACCCAACTATGTCACTGTCTATGTGGATCAGAATCGTTGGTAACACCCTATATCTCTTGCAATCATTACAGAACACGATGATTTTATATACCCAACTATGTCACTGTCTATGTGGATCAGAATCGTTGGTAACACCCTATATCTCTTACAATCATTACAGAACACGACGATTGTATACACCCAACTATGTCACTGTCTATGTGGATCAGAATCGTTGGTAACACCCTATATCTCTTGCAATCATTACAGAACACGATGATTTTATATACCCAACTATGTCACTGTCTATGTGGACCAGAATCGTTGGTAACACCCTATATCTCTTGCAATCATTACAGAACACGACGATTGTATACACCCAACTATGTCACTGTCTATGTGGACCAGAATCGTTGGTAACACCCTATATCTCTTGCAATCATTACAGAACACGACGATTGTATACACCCAACTATGTCACTGTCTATGTGGACCAGAATCGTTGGTAACACCCTATATCTCTTGCAATCATTACAGAACACGACGATTGTATACACCCAACTATGTCACTGTCTATGTGGACCAGAATAGCCTTCTCACAAAATAAGATGCTTTGTTAAAACACGTTTTGCATTGCAGTTGTATTGCTCGTATGTTTGTTTTTGTGTTGTTTTATTATTTTGTTGTTTTTTTGTGATTTTGTGTTTTGTGTTTTTTTTTCCCTTCTTCTTTCTTTTTGGAAATTATCCTTCTACCATTTTATGATATTTTGTTGTTAAATATTTGTTTTGTAGTAAACTGAAGAAAAGTCAATATTGAAGTTTAACTGAAAAACAGATCAATACAACATGCATAATATTTGGTAAATGTTTTACAATCTGATAATATAAGCAAACCATTATTTTTCAGCTTACTCGATACTTCACTCACTAATCTACTCGCTGAAAAGATGCCTTACGTAATCTCAGTATTTTTTCTAATGATGTCGTTTAGAAAATTTCATTTAAGCACCATCGCCATATAGTTTCTTGTTCTTTTAGCTCGTTTTGATCAACTGTTTTTAAATACATATTTTTTTACAAATTGCCCCTTATATTTAAAAAATGCTAAAGATGAAAATAAAAGAAGTGAATTTTCAAATTCGTATCATTGTTTTTCTGCTCAATTATTAAGATACAGAGAAAAAGATCAAATTGGAACGTAAAACAGTTGCTCCAAAGAAGGCTGAGTTAAAACGAAACTAACGAACGATTAATAACTTTGGTTAGGCTTAGGTTGCGGTGTTTAACGTCACTTTCAACAATATTTCAGTTATATAGTGGCGGTCAGTTTTATTGGTGGAGGAAACAGGAGTACTCGGAGAAATCCACCGACCTGTCGTAAGTCACTGACAAACTGTATCACATAATGTTGTATCGAGTAATAACTTTGGTGCGGCCTTATAAATTGCCAAAGAAGATACCAGTGCATGCCTTGTACAATTTTTTTACAGACAGCGAGAGACTACATAATGATAATTGATTTGTAGAACATATATGATACAAGTTCAATACAACCTCGCTTTAAAAACTAATTTAAAATGGAAATGAATGCTGTTATCTATTGTAGTGAAGTTATTGAAATTATTGATTTCTCTGTATCGTGTTGCCAAGGAAGATATTTGTATTTATAGGAGATTGGGATGGATATTTATTTTTTTTTTTCAAAAGAGAAAATATTCGATAACTTTCTAAGTACAAGCAATAAATATTCAATTTAATGTGTTTTTTGTTTCCTCCATTGATATGTGTTAATGGTGAAAAAATAAATTCAATATTGTGTTTCAAGAAATACAAAGCAATTTTCACTGAATATAATACAATCTATGCTGTTGTAATGAAAATAGTATTTTCTCACATTTTTCAATACCATTTTTTTCATAATCTGACAAACTGTTGTGCTTGTAAACAAAAAACAAGAGAGCATTTTAGTTTGAATTTATTTGCAGCAAGCGTCCTTTAACATAAGACAGGAAATAAACAACCAATGTCAGAAATAAACAACCAATGTCGATGCTTTAGGAATTAGCTAAAAGATCATAAACCTATAAATGCCATTGTTTGTCAATAAAATATCAACCCGGATACCATGGAATAAATGTACAGCTGTACGAAGTCCGTACCCCAGAGGTAAATTAACCTATAAGACTGAATTGAAAGACGGATCTGTGTCTTTCTCAGAGTCATTCGACCCGGACGACCCAGCATTAATAGATCGCTACCCAGATTATACCGCAGAAACAGACCTTGGTGATAGACCATCGACACCCACACAACAACGGGATGTAAACGGCAAGCGAAAGGCTAGCAAAAAGAAGACAAATCTGTCCGCAATACCTGACAAGGTGAGCCCGACGTAAACCACACATAATACTACTAAAATATCAACACTCGATAAAGCATCGAATTCACGCATACAAGTTTATTCTACCTTAACACTATTTTTATGATATTGCACATCTACATGACGTCACAAAATTTGTTTTCATAAAAGATGTATTAAATAGAGAAATGACTCCATTAAACCCTGGTATTACCTATGAGTAACCTCAGGCATCATTACCCATCAGTAACACCAGGTACTACAGTCAAACTCATTTGTATGCATGGCGTCCGTCACATGATTTTACTTTCAATAAACACATACTTTAATGATTCTGAAACATATTCTAATAGCTAGCCAAACAATCTATTATAGATCGAACACATTTAATATAGCAAAATTCAAAGCTCACCGCTTGTTTTGGTCGCCATGGGAATTGATAAAATTAGATAATTCCACCATCTGTAAAGACCAATCAATTGATTGAAAGTGGGTTTTTTATCTACTAAAAGGAAAATAATGTCATGCATCGCCATCACTATTAGGTTAATAATAAACTGTTGTAGAAAGGTCGATCGTTAAAGTTCACTTTATTTGTATTGCATTGAAGAGTGGAAACATATATGTCGGCTGCATAAAGTGCAACATTTTTAAATTTTGTAGGCGATTGGTATTATTTTTTGGTTTTCGCTATTTATGGATTGATAATACTTGCTTGAAGTATGTTAATGTTTTGCATTACATTTCGTATACAGTCCTGCTCAAAGGGTACCTCTATATAACAAACCACTATCTATAAAGAGCAGTCTCATTTTTCTCATTAATGAATAGTGCATATAATTTTAACCTGTATATAAAGAGCATATTTTCAGGTTCCCTTGAGTGACCTTTATATACAGGTTTGACTTACATTGCTTTGATTTTGCTGGGCGTTTTATGATTTCTTCATGTTAATATTCACAAGAACTACTTCCTCCGCGTTCTCTGATGTCCTTCACTAAATGCATATACGATACATTATTTAAATTAAGGTAATTGAACACAAAATTGAACTATTAGTACCTCAAAGTTATCAATATATATTCAAATTTAAAATGATAACAGTTATTTTATCAGTACTTTAGCCACAGATTTGTTCAGGACAAAGTTCACAACTTATACAATAGTACAATTTTTCAATCGGGCATGTTACAAAACAGACTAATATCACCAATTTCTTACAAAGAGTTAAGGGTACTTGCACTTCTTCATATCAAGATGGCAACATATATGGTTAAATATCGAAGTTTATATAAACGTTAGAGAATACCGAAGGGGTAATAAAAAAGGACAATCCAGAGAAACTGGCAACATAGGGGACACAAGACGAAGAAAAAAAAACCACAATATGTATTGGACACCAAATTGAGACAAGAAGGTTTTTTTTTACACTGAATGGTAAAGTCAAAGAACGATAACTCTTGGTTTTAATGACTGGCAAATGTAATAATTAACAGGTGTTATATATAGTGTATATAGCTTCAGTTGACCTTAGAGGAAGTAGAAATCGCCCATACCTCTAGACATATAATAAGTAAACATTCCTCTATTCTGTAGCAAATGTTTATTGCAGTCAGAAACATTTGATATATATTCAGTTCACAGGATTTTCATATGAAAACAAAATCAATTTGTGTTGCATCTGGTTCGTTCAATCGATCGTAGTATATAATTAAAATGCTGTTACTCGATTTAACATTTTGTTAGACTTCCTTTCGAGACTTTACACTTGAAAGATTAATATTGATTTACGCCTTATTAAATAGAAAGCTAGGTGTCTGTGGTGTCAGATGACCATCCCGAGTCTTTTCTGTTTAATGTGGAAAGAAATAATGAGAAAACAAAACAAATTGCTGTCTCTTTCATCAATTAATAATATTTAATTAATATGTATTAAAATGTAGAAATATACAAACTGAATATTGCAGTTCCTGGAAGTCGAAATATACAGACAAATTTCGTATATACACTGTACATATACTGCTATAAGTTCTACTACCCAACATTCAAACATATGTTCTTAATATTTGAGCAAAGACCTGACCATACGGTTATAAAACTTTCCAGTACTATTTGTTTGTACTCCAACTCAAAAAACAATCAACCAAAACACTGTATTAATTTTACAGTGCTCTGATTGGACGATTTAGGGATACGGGTGCAAACTCGTATTTGGAAGTAACATAAATATCACGAAACTTGCGTATCTACACATACAAATCTACACTCTGAACAAATATATGGGACTTGGTTCTACGTTGCATTGTACCACTAAGTCTCGATAGTATATGAAACAAAGAAATGTCCAGCACCAAGTAACTAGTCACGCGTAAATGGTAGAACCAATCAAATGAGTGCTTGAAAACCAAACTGTGGTATTTCATTCATTAGGATAATAGTATTAAATATAAACTTACCGTACCAAAGACGGTTACGCATCATTTCCGGGAATTATACAACCATCCATGTTCATCAATATTCAATTATCCACAAAATTAAAATGTCTGACTATTTTTTATGGAGGAAGACAAAACGTATTCAACTTTCACTTTTAAAATCTTACTTATCCAGGTAAAACGTTTCACGTGGATAGTCAAAAATGGCAATAAATTGGATTTATTTTCTATATCGGTAAGCTATAAACAGAACACACATTTCCTTTTCACTTGAGAATACCATTACACGTAACATGTATCATTAATTTTTAAGCAATTTCTTAATTTCCTATTTAGATAATAAATCTCAAGGTCGTACTAATCGAAGTCATTGTACATACACGCCTTTGGTTCTCTGCCAAACAATTAATTATTGTTCATATCTATATCTAAATAGATTAAAAGCTATTGTGAAATATGAAACGATGTAAAAATGTTACAATATATATTATGTGCATAAAGTATTAAACCGGAAATTAAATAACTATATAAGTAAACTCATTATATATGTTGAAAATTGTTTATATAATTTTAAATGTAAAGTATTTGACGTTATCCAATATTAACATTTCCGTTGTTGCAATAATTCTGGTCATATAATTATTTCCGCCATCAAAAACAGTTACTAACGTTGGAAATATCATACCCACTAAAATAGGACTAGCTTGAACTTCATTGATTTATATACTTGTACACTCTGTTGATAAAATGATAGAATGATTCTTAAAAAAATATCTACGGATATTACATCCATTCACCATACAATTTTCCTATTTTAATGCTTCTTGCCAATGTTAAATTAATATGCTACGAACACAACGTGTAGCTTGATTGAAATGTATTAATTTTAAGTCCACGAGTGTCATTGATCGATTTGTTCAGGAGAAACATTAGGCTGTTTTGACCCTAAAACACAGCTAGGATAAACAAATATATTAATACTGATACTGCAAAAGGTTGCTTGGTGTTTATCACCCCCCCCCCCCTCTTTTTTTGTCATTAATTAACATTAACATCACATACTAATGATAAAAGAAAGAATTGGAAGTGAAAATTTTTAATCTTCATGAAAATATATATATAGAGTATTTATTTTGATGGATTATTATGACACCCATAATAATAACATTATCAATCAAGTATCAATATCTTGGTAGTACACCAATCACAGTAATTACATTCATAACTTGGTGTACTCTCTACTTGTTTCATACATGTTAGCCTATAGTGTCATCTAGAAATAAACGTTGAAGAAACCCGAGGATGCTATCATAAATTGACAATTCAGAGAAATGGGCACAATTTGGCAAAATACAAAGACAAACAAAAACAAAAACAGATCATAGAAAACTAAAATGACGCACAACTCGACCCAGCTAAAACCCGGGGGTGAACCCAGGTGGTCATGAAGAGTAACGACCCAGCTAAAACCCGGGGGTGAACCCAGGTGGTCATGAAGAGTAACGACCCAACCCAGCTAAAACCCGGGGGTGAACCCAGGTGGTCATGAAGAGTAACGACCCAGCTAAAACCCGGGGGTGAACCCAGGTGGTCATGAAGAGTAACGACCCAGCTAAAACCCGGGGGTGAACCCAGGTGGTCATAAAGAGTAACGACCCAGCTAAAACCCGGGGGTGAACCCATGTGGTCATGAAGAGTAACGACCCAGCTAAAACCCGGGGGTGAACCCAGGTGGTCATGAAGAGTAACGACCCAGCTAAAACCCGGGGGTGAACCCAGGTGGTCATGAAGAGTAACGACCCAGCTAAAACCCGGGGTGAACCCAGGTGGTCATGAAGAGTAACGACCCAGCTAAAACCCGGGGGTGAACCCAGGTGGTCATGAAGAGTAACGACCCAGCTAAAACCCGGGGGTGAACCCAGGTGGTCATGAAGAGTAACGACCCAGCTAAAACCCGGGGTGAACCCAGGTGGTCATGAAGAGTAACGACCCAGCTAAAACCCGGGGTGAACCCAGGTGGTCATGAAGAGTAACGACCCAGCTAAAACCCGGGGGTGAACCCAGGTGGTCATGAAGAGTAACGACCCAGCTAAAACCCGGGGGTGAACCCAGGTGGTCATGAAGAGTAACGACCCAGCTAAAACCCGGGGTGAACCCAGGTGGTCATGAAGAGTAACGACCCAGCTAAAACCCGGGGGTGAACCCAGGTGGTCATGAAGAGTAACGACCCAACCCAGCTAAAACCCGGGGGTGAACCCAGGTGGTCATGAAAAGTAACGACCCAGCTAAAACCCGGGGGTGAACCCAGGTGGTCATGAAGAGTAACGACCCAGCTAAAACCCGGGGGTGAACCCAGGTGGTCATGAAGAGTAACGACCCAGCTAAAACCCGGGGTGAACCCAGGTGGTCATGAAGAGTAACGACCCAGCTAAAACCCGGGGGTGAACCCAGGTGGTCTTGAAGAGTAACGACCCAGCTAAAACCCGGGGGTGAACCCAGGTGGTCATGAAGAGTAACGACCCAGCTAAAACCCGGGGGTGAACCCAGGTGGTCATGAAGAGTAACGACCCAGCTAAAACCCGGGGGTGAACCCAGGTGGTCATGAAGAGTAACGACCCAGCTAAAACCCGGGGGTGAACCCAGGTGGTCATGAAGAGTAACGACCCAGCTAAAACCCGGGGTTGAACCCAGGTGGTCATGAAGAGTAACGACCCAGCTAAAACCCGGGGTGAACCCAGGTGGTCATGAAGAGTAACGACCCAGCTAAAACCCGGGGGTGAACCCAGGTGGTCATAAAGAGTAACGACCCAGCTAAAACCCGGGGGTGAACCCAGGTGGTCATGAAGAGTAACGACCCAGCTAAAACCCGGGGTGAACCCAGGTGGTCATGAAGAGTAACGACCCAGCTAAAACCCGGGGGTGAACCCAGGTGGTCATGAAGAGTAACGACCCAACCCAGCTAAAACCCGGGGGTGAACCCAGGTGGTCATGAAGAGTAACGAACCAGCTAAAACCCGGGGGTGAACCCAGGTGGTCATGAAGAGTAACGACCCAGCTAAAACCCGGGGGTGAACCCAGGTGGTCATGAAGAGTAACGACCCAGCTAAAACCCGGGGTGAACCCAGGTGGTCATGAAGAGTAACGACCCAACCCAGCTAAAACCCGGGGGTGAACCCAGGTGGTCATGAAGAGTAACGACCCAGCTAAAACCCGGGGTGAACCCAGGTGGTCATGAAGAGTAACGACCCAGCTAAAACCCGGGAGTGAACCCAGGTGGTCATGAAGAGTAACGACCCAGCTAAAACCCGGGGGTGAACCCAGGTGGTCTTGAAGAGTAACGACCCAGCTAAAACCCGGGGGTGAACCCAGGTGGTCATGAAGAGTAACGACCCAGCTAAAACCCGGGGGTGAACCCAGGTGGTCATGAAGAGTAACGACCCAGCTAAAACCCGGGGGTGAACCCAGGTGGTCATGAAGAGTAACGACCCAGCTAAAACCCGGGGGTGAACCCAGGTGGTCATGAAGAGTAACGACCCAGCTAAAACCCGGGGTTGAACCCAGGTGGTCATGAAGAGTAACGACCCAGCTAAAACCCGGGGTGAACCCAGGTGGTCATGAAGAGTAACGACCCAGCTAAAACCCGGGGGTGAACCCAGGTGGTCATAAAGAGTAACGACCCAGCTAAAACCCGGGGGTGAACCCAGGTGGTCATGAAGAGTAACGACCCAGCTAAAACCCGGGGTGAACCCAGGTGGTCATGAAGAGTAACGACCCAGCTAAAACCCGGGGGTGAACCCAGGTGGTCATGAAGAGTAACGACCCAACCCAGCTAAAACCCGGGGGTGAACCCAGGTGGTCATGAAGAGTAACGACCCAGCTAAAACCCGGGGGTGAACCCAGGTGGTCATGAAGAGTAACGACCCAGCTAAAACCCGGGGGTGAACCCAGGTGGTCATGAAGAGTAACGACCCAGCTAAAACCCGGGGTGAACCCAGGTGGTCATGAAGAGTAACGACCCAACCCAGCTAAAACCCGGGGGTGAACCCAGGTGGCCATGAAGAGTAACGACCCAGCTAAAACCCGGGGTGAACCCAGGTGGTCATGAAGAGTAACGACCCAGCTAAAACCCGGGAGTGAACCCAGGTGGTCATGAAGAGTAACGACCCAGCTAAAACCCGGGGGTGAACCCAGGTGGTCATGAAGAGTAACGACCCAGCTAAAACCCGGGGTGAACCCAGGTGGTCATGAAGAGTAACGACCCAGCTAAAACCCAGGGGTGAACCCAGGTGGTCATAAAGAGTAACGACCCAGCTAAAACCCGGGGGTGAACCCAGGTGGTCATGAAGAGTAACGACCCAGCTAAAACCCGGGGTGAACCCAGGTGGTCATGAAGAGTAACGACCCAGCTAAAACCCGGGGTGAACCCAGGTGGTCATGAAGAGTAACGACCCAGCTAAAACCCGGGGGTGAACCCAGGTGGTCATAAAGAGTAACGACCCAGCTAAAACCCGGGGGTGAACCCAGGTGGTCATGAAGAGTAACGACCCAGCTAAAACCCGGGGTGAACCCAGGTGGTCATGAAGAGTAACGACCCAGCTAAAACCCGGGGGTGAACCCAGGTGGTCATGAAGAGTAACGACCCAACCCAGCTAAAACCCGGGGGTGAACCCAGGTGGTCATGAAGAGTAACGACCCAGCTAAAACCCGGGGGTGAACCCAGGTGGTCATGAAGAGTAACGACCCAGCTAAAACCCGGGGGTGAACCCAGGTGGTCATGAAGAGTAACGACCCAGCTAAAACCCGGGGTGAACCCAGGTGGTCATGAAGAGTAACGACCCAGCTAAAACCCGGGGGTGAACCCAGGTGGTCATGAAGAGTAACGACCCAGCTAAAACCCGGGGGTGAACCCAGGTGGTCATGAAGAGTAACGACCCAGCTAAAACCCGGGGGTGAACCCAGGTGGTCATGAAGAGTAACGACCCAGCTAAAACCCGGGGTGAACCCAGGTGGTCATGAAGAGTAACGACCCAGCTAAAACCCGGGGGTGAACCCAGGTGGTCATGAAGAGTAACGACCCAGCTAAAACCCGGGGGTGAACCCAGGTGGTCATGAAGAGTAACGACCCAGCTAAAACCCGGGGTGAACCCAGGTGGTCATGAAGAGTAACGACCCAGCTAAAACCCGGGGGTGAACCCAGGTGGTCATGAAGAGTAACGACCCAGCTAAAACCCGGGGGTGAACCCAGGTGGTCATGAAGAGTAACGATCCTGCTAAAACCCGGGGGCCCAGGTGGTCATGAAGAGTAACGACCCAGCTAAAATCCGAGGGTGAACCCAGGTGGTCATGAAGAGTAACGACCCAGCTAAAACCCGGGGGTGAGCCCATGTGGTCATGAAGAGTAACGATCCTGCTAAAACCCGGGGGTGAACACAGGTGGTCATGAAGAGTAACGACCCAGCTAAAACCAGGGGGTGAACCCAGGTAGTCTTGAAGAGTAACGACCCAGCTAAAACCCGGGGGTGAACCCAGGTGGTCATGAAGAGTAACGACCCAGCTAAAACCCGGGGAGAACCCAGGTGGTCACGAAGAGTAACGACCCAGCTAAAAACCAGGGTGAACCCAGGTGGTCATGAAGAGTAACGACCCAGCTAAAACCCGGGGGTGAACCCATGTGGTCATGAAGAGTAACGATCCTGCTAAAACCCGGGGGTGAACCCAGGTGGTCATGAAGAGTAACGACCCAGCTAAAAACCGGGGTGAACCCAGGTGGTCATGAAGAGTAACGACCCAACTAAAACCCGGGGTAAACCCAGGTGGTCGTGAAGAGTAACGACCCAGCTAAAACCCGGGGGTGAACCCAGGTGGTCATGAAGAGTAACGACCCAGCTAAAACCCGGGGGTGAACCCATGTGGTCATGAAGAGTAACGAACCAGCTAAAACCCGGGGGTGAACCCAGGTGGTCATGAAGAGTAACGACCCAGCTAAAACCCGGGGGTGAACCCAGGTGGTCATGAAGAGTAACGACCCAGCTAAAACCCGGGGGTGAACCCAGGTGGTCATGAAGAGTAACGACCCAGCTAAAACCCGGGGGTGAACCCAGGTGGTCATGAAGAGTAATGACCCAGCTAAAACCCGGGGGTGAACCCAGGTGGTCATGAAGAGTAACGACCCAGCTAAAACCCGGGAGTGAAATCAGGTGGTCATGAAGAGTAACGACCCAGCTAAAACCTGGGGGTGAACCCAGGTGGTCATGAAGAGTAACGACCCAGCTAAAACCCGGGGGTGAACCAAGGTGGTCATGAAGAGTAACGACCCAGCTAAAACCCGGGGTGAACCCAGGTGGTCATGAAGAGTAACGACCCAGCTAAAACCCGGGGGTGAACCCAGGTGGTCATGAAGAGTAACGACCCAGCTAAAACCCGGGGATGAACCCAGGTGGTCATGAAGAGTATAGACCCAGCTAAAACCCGGGGGTGAACCCAGGTGGTCATGAAGAGTAACGACCCAGCTAAAACCCGGGGGTGAACCCAGGTGGCCATGAAGAGTAACGACCCAGCTAAAACCCGGGGGTGAACCCAGGTGGTCATGAAGAGTAACGACCCAGCTAAAACCCGGGGGTGAACCCAAGTGGTCATGAAGAGTAACGACCCAGCTAAAACCCGGGGGTGAACCCAGGTGGTCATGAAGAGTAACGACCCAGCTAAAAACCCGGGGTGAACCCAGGTGGTCATGAAGAGTAACGACCCAGCTAAAACCCGGGGGTGAACCCAGGTGGTCATGAAGAGTAACGACCCAGCTAAAACCGGGAGTGAAATCAGGTGGTCATGAAGAGTAACGACCCAGCTAAAACCCGGGGGTGAACCCAGGTGGTCATGAAGAGTAACGACCCAGCTAAAACCCGGGGTGAACCCAGGTGGTCATGAAGAGTAACGACCCAGCTAAAACCCGGGGTGAACCCAGGTGGTCATGAAGAGTAACGACCCAGCTAAAACCCGGGGGTGAACCCAGGTGGTCATGAAGAGCAACGACCCAGCTAAAACCCGGGGGTGAACCCAGGTGGTCATGAAGAGTAGCGACCCAGCTAAAACCCGGGGGTGAACCCAGGTGGTCATGAAGAGTAACGACCCAGCTAAAACCCGGGGGTGAACCCATGTGGTCATGAAGAGTAACGACCCGGCTAAAACCCGGGGTGAACCCAGGTGGTCATGAAGAGTAACGACCCAACTAAAATCCGGGAGTGAATCCAGGTGGTCATGAAGAGTAAGCAGTTCCTGTTTCTCGTAGTCAAGTCCTGTAAAAGTTTGTTGGTCGAAGAGGAAAGAAAAAAATCTACGTAAAAGGGAAAATGTCCATTGTCATTTGAGAAATGCATATTTCGTTACGGTCAACTATTTCGTGATGACAACCGTAGAATGTTTGCAGTGGTGATTTCAGCCAATCATACAGTAATACAATAGTCTTTGTATAACAGCAACTGCTGTATGATGAAAGTCAACAGATTTATACCCACATAATAATACAACAACGCGTAAAGAAAATACAAGTTTATCCCAGTCTACTGTCATGTATGTTATTAGCTACAAGATAGATGGTATTAGAGGGGTTAAGATATAATCCTCGCTTTAACACCAACTAAATCGTAAAATGTTGAATGTTTAATACTACAGTACACGAGTAAAATAACAACCACTTATCAATTATAAAAAAACAACTCAGCAATCTGTAAAGTGGTATGTTGAATGTATAGGACCACAACAGAACAGGAAGTAACAATTGAAGTGACTTAAAAACCCATATGCTCTTTGATGTTCATATGTGGTTTTTTTCTTCATGTTACCACATAACGAATGGTATTAGACCTTGCAGCTATCCACTATAGGGAGATTCTGACCCGGTGAATGAATTTGAATACAGAAAATGAAGGATCAAGTAATATTACATGGCAAAACATCTGAAGACGTTCATAATAAAATCCTTAGAAGGAATAATGTCTTGTTTAGTAATACTTGGCAGTTTTGTGTAAGAAGAGTTTGAAGATACCAAAGGGGCAATCAGAATCCGTATATCTAAGAAAATCAGACAACACAATGGCCAAAAAGTACAAAAGGACAAACAACGATCTACAAAACTTAACATACATATAAAACTAAAGATCGAGTAACACAAACCCCACTAAAAACCGGGGACGACCTCAGGTGCTCCGGAAGGATAAGCAGTTCCTGCTCCACTAGTGGCACCCGTCGTGTTAATCTAGTTACAATCCCGGTAATAAGTCGTGAATGAGGAAAGGACCGGGAAGTGCTTACGACAAGTGGAACATATCCGTGGTCATTTGTGATACAGATATTCCATGTAAGAGGTGACAGCAACAAATATGGACGTCAGTAGTATGGTAGCAAATCAAAGGTATAAGATATGCTCAGCATAAAATATGAACAATACTGTAAAGTAACACGACGTGTGTCAGTAGTGGAGCAGGGACTGTTTAACCTTCCGAAACACCTGTGTTTGAGCCGTTGTTCTTGTATGGGGTTCGTGTTACTCAATCTTTAGTTTTCTGTGTAGTGGCTTGTATATCATCCTTTGGTTATTGTATTGTCTTTCCTTCTTTGACGATTTATGGTTTCGGATTACCCCTTGGTATCTTCAAACTTTTATTAATAAATACAAGAGTGTAATGAACATCAAAGATAGATGTGATGGTAATAAATAGATATATTTCAATTTTATGTTAACAGTTGGTTATGAGAAATTTGAAACATTAATAAACAAAAATACTAAACCAACAGTATTAACTGACATTCATATAAATTTTATTTTCAGCATTGTGTTGTTACTGTGTTTTGTAGAAAGACAACTTGTACATAAAACATTCATTATATATACAATATCTTACATAATGATGTATACAGCTGTTGATCAAATCAATACATAGACAACACTTATATCTATCTGATAAATGGAGGATTGTTGAACTCTACGTAACAGTTTGTAATTTATTACGAGGACGTCCATCTTTCTACACCATCCCACCCACTCCCAATAATCTACAAATAATAAGTACATGAAACCGACAATATACATATAAGTACATGAAACCGACAATATACGTAATAAGTACATGAAACCGACAATAATCGTAATAAGTACATGAAACCGACAATATACAGTCAAACTTGCCCATGCCGTCACCTCTATTAAGTAGTCACTTGTCACCTTTGTCTTGTCTTGTCATAAACACTTTAATATGAATTGAACCTCTTCCAAGAGGTCACCTGTCATGAAAGACCAATTTCTTTAAAGGTGACCTCTTAATACAGGCTTGATTGTATAACCAGGTATACAGTATCCCAATACAATGCTTTTATTTCTTTCTGTTATGTTTTATCTTTACTTGTATCTTGTATCTTGTATCTTATCTTGTATCTTGTATCTTGTATCTTGTATACTATTTAAGTGGTTTGACCATGAACTTTTATTTAGTGACATTACCCGAGGAGATATTGTTAATTTGTATATTAGTTGGATAGTTGACAAATAGCAAAATGACAGTGAAAAGTACAATTGTTGCCACATGTTCAGAATTATTATTTAGTGTTTAATTAGATGTCTACTGTAAAAATATTTGTTCAGTCATGCATGAATAATGAAACTGGATGCTTCAATGAATCGATTTTACCAAAAACCTCTTTGTCATGTTTATTAAAACGTAGATATCAAATTAGATCGTAAATATTGTTGTAATCGACTTTTTTGCAAATATATTCAGAAAAATCGTATTTGTGTACTGTTTGCATAATTAACGAACGACAACTCTCCTTACCTGTTTCAGTAGAATCGTCTGGCCACAGCTTGTAGCTCATTGCCATTCCAAGCTACATAATAACTTGAAAAAATAATGTTCTATGTAAAACTGAAATGAACAACTTCTTTGTAGTTTTTAAACTCGACCATGTAATGTATGACACCAGTGTAACATATGTCTACATCAAAAGAGGCTTACAAATCTTGACATGTTGTTATTGATATTTTATTGAAAAAAGTTTGTTAAACATATTCAGAATTTCGAATCTTTGACAACACCTATAATTTATTTCTCTGATCATACAGATGAGAGTTTTCCAAATCCGTATTATTATATCTTACCTTTTGCACAATTATAACACATGGGGCCGTCGTTGTCGTGATCATATTGTAGTTGAATTTACAACTACCTATGCAATCAGTGCCCATCACCAATGATGTTGTGAGTTCGAATCTCAATCAGGGCGAGGTGTACAACATTATGTGATAAAGTTTTTCAGTGACTTGCTACAGGTCGGTGGTTTTCTCTGGGTATTCCGGTTTCCTCCACCAATAAAACTGACCGTCATGATATAACTGAAACATTGTTGAAAGTGGCGTTAGGTACCACCAAAAGAACAAATAAACAAAAACATGACATCGATAGTATGTTAATTAGTAAATAAACGTTTGAGAATACCGAAGCGTCAATCAAAAATTGACAATCCACAGAAACTTGCAACATAGGATAAATAAGACGAAGAGAAATAAAACAAAGACACAACACAATAATTACGTGTTGGACACCGCTATGCGCAAACAAAACACAAATAACGTAAAAAAAGACGCGACCCCTCCTACACATAACTGGAGGTAAAGACGAATCGAACATCGTTTTTATGCGGAAAATCGTAACGGACATCACAACACGGAACTCAGAACGTAAAGACACATAATAGGACAACACAAAAAACTAAAAGCTGAGCAACTACCTAAGCGTGCCGTGCCTATCACCATTCAAATGGTGGAGTGGCATGGTCTACTCGATACCGTGCCTATCACCATTCAAATGGGGGAGTGGCATGGTCTACTCGATGCAACTTTATGTCATCAATGGTTGTCAGTGACATGTTGCAAAGGTTACTCTGGTTTCCTCAATCAATAAAATGACCATCATAATATATATAAAATATTGTTGAAAATGGTGTTAATCCAACCTAGCCATAGTCAGTAACTATATAATAAACCCAAGGATTGGTGATGGTAATGAGTACATAACGTCACTTTTAACTATATTTTAAGCTGCATGTATATCCTTGTGGTGGTTTTATTGGACGGAAAACCACCGATCTACAGCAAGTAACTGAAAACTTACATATCAGATTGATGTATGGCATACATCTCCCCAATCCAGGAATAGTGATAGACACAAACAGCATATAATCATACAATCAGTGAAACAGCAGATCAATTTGTCTGATAAACGTTAATAATTGTAAGGTATAAATATCAAAACGGTTAAAACGATGAAGATATAAAACAAGAAAGTAAAGAACCGACAAATATTCGATTCAAAGGGTCTTTATCAAGGAAAAGAGAAAATCACACACCCATTTCTTTAAATGACCTTGTATGTACAAGGTTATTGAATTGAACGGATGTGTGCATTTTCTCTTTCCCTTCACCCGTTCAATTGAATGATCTTGTATGTAGCATAACATATTTATGTATGTCAACGAAACTGTGAAATGTTCATGTACAGCCACAACAAATCTGTATATAAAAGATAAATAAATACAATGTCTTTGGCAGTGTATCCTAGGCATGTCTGATGAAGGAACCCTATCATCAGGTAGCAGGAAAAGGACAAGAGGACAAACAACGATCTACAAAACACTACACAGAAAACAAAAGATCTAACACCATGAACATCAGTTGCTCTAGTAGGGTGATCCTTGCACCGTATGTGGTGTCTACCGTATTTAATTAAGATAATTGTGGTCTGTTGGGTATAAAATAACAAATAGTTCACGCCACTTTGCGCCAAATGGTCGATTATGGACCATCGGTTGATCTTCCCCTCCTCGGTGCCGTAATCCATTTGTTAGTGTTCAATATAAATCCCGTTTCCTCTGGAATCGCCACAAATCGATAAATTCGTTGCTGAAAAAATGTTTGGACTGCATTTTGAATAGATATTCTGAGTGATGTTTATTTTGTTTTAAACTGTCAAACACACAGACATTGGGCAACCGGAAACTATTCTCCCTATATAACAAATCATAATTATCATAAAAATAAATCGAATTGTAACACCATTGTAAATTGAAATGTGTGTTCATTGACGAGTACATGAAAATTGGCTTGGTGATAAAAATAAGTAGACATTTTGTAGTCTGAGCGAACAATCAATCATTTTATGTCCTTATATAGAGATGTAAGTATTCGATCACAATGACAAATGGTCATATAATAGGAGTATAGTAATTACAGCACTTATGTTAAGTTTACCAAACTATATGGACAAATTGATTGTATATAGAAATATGGTTTTAGATTTATTTCGACTATGAGGGTACCTGAGGAAGGTTATTCCAGAAGATTTATTTCGACAATGAGGGTACCTGAGGAAGGTTATTCCAGAAGATTTATTTCGACAATGAGGGTACCTGAGGAAGGTTATTCCAGAAACGCGTCGTGAATACACTAAATTAGATGCCCCAAAAAAATGCACCCCTTTTACTAGTGGAAAAAATATCAAATATAAAATTTACTTGTAATTAACTTTTAAAGGATGATCGTTTTATTAATCCTAATAATTAGATAAGATTCCTAATTGAGATATCAAGCAAACCTCTTCATATATAGTTCTTGTTAGCCCTCATTAAAGGGATATTAAAGCTCGTTTTAACATATATTTTTTCAACTCGTGACGAAGGTTGTTTCTTTTCAATTTAATTGTAAAAACAATCCAAAAATACTTTGCACGCACATATAATCCCTAATATCGTTAAAATATCACTTAAAAGGGTCGAAATGAATTTTGTCCAGGAATCAAAAATTCAATAAATGGAAAAACCGCAAGATATAACAGAATTATCAACGAATTATGTCACTTTTACAAAGTTTCATTGATAAAAACCGGGTTAATGTTTCATAATATTTAAATATCATTTATTGAACCAATTGCAAGTTTTCATGAGATACAAAAAATTACCACAATGAGCTTTAATATCCCTTTAATATATCTTATATGAAGTATTTCGCAATAAGGAAGATAATGTCAAGGGGATTACCACCGAACTCCGAACAATCTTACAAAGGGAAAGTTAAAACTCATAATTATATAAACAGACAAAATCAGTCAACAACCGGAAAACTGTGAAAACCGTAATGACCCTGACTATGTCTTACACATAATTGTTTTCACCATTTCCTCTATCCTCCTAGCAATGTACAATCTATGCACCAGTAGTTACACAATAGTTGACCGATTAATTCTCTATCTTTTTCTTCTATTACGTTTCATTACTACTGATAATAGAGTAATTACATTTAACGACTGAATTATTAGGGTTAACCAGTAGTCAAATTAGAACTCTTCTCCAATACTTTGATAAATCTGATAAAAACATTATTTTTCTCTTTCTATTTTCCTTTTTTATTAGAGTATTCGGTTAATGTCGATATTTTTATTCAACCTTTATTAAGCCATCATCTTAAATCTACATACAAATCATTTATTCAATAATTGACAACTTTGTCTAGTCGCCATGTATTCTAAAAATCTGTTTTCCGTTAGTCAAGTGAAATTAAATCGAGTATTGTTTTTTTCTAGATTGAGATTGGTAATTATAAATGGATTTATGGATTTCATGGCTGAAGTGATTACGATGGTTTAACAAAGTACATATTATGAATCTTTACGAACATGACTGTACATAAATAAATTTTAACAGATTTAGAATAAAGATAAAACCAGTTTGAAATAAACGATAGAGAAAACCGAAGGAACAATCAAGAATTGACAATCCAAAGACAGTGGCAACTTTGAGCACACAAGACTCATGGCGAAGACATACAAAGCAAAACACAATTCAGAGAACTAATAGGTCAAGCATTAAAGTTCTGACAAAGAGTGAACAAAAAATGAAAAACCTAAAAGAAAATATTTCGGATGACACTAACTCATACAAAAATGTATCAGCACTTTCCTGCTCCATGAAGTGAACCAGTCATGTATTCATTTTGTTTAAGTTCACATTTTTTGTACAGGCAATATTATAAGTTAAATTCATTTTGTTTTATTTATGGATATTACGAGGCACATTTTGAAGGCTCGAGGTCTCCTCGTAATGATTTCTCAAACATTACTCCCGAGAGCTACCAATTTATTAGTAATTTTAGGGGTGAAACTTCGAGATGTTCGAGGTTTTAGCATTTGCATTTGTTCTACTTTTGTATCTGCATACCCATTGTAATTTCTTTACTCGAACATTTATGCCTAATTATAGAACACTTTACCTCTTCGCTATATTATTAAAATTACGCATTAAATAGGTGGCGGGGTATAACTATTGATATCAATGCACTATTGTAGGGACATGTTTTAAAAGAATACTACAGTATTGTAAATTATCAAAATTCTTACCTTGTCTCATTTTTTACGCAGAATTCATATTTCCTCAACAACAAAAACACCACTTCAAATAGAAATTTACATAGCGACCTCCTTATACGGTAGAAAGTACTAAAGGGCTATTACAACTAACTTAACAAGTATTGTTGTGTATTTTTCATTTGTCACTTCAGTTTATTTTATACTCAGCACTCGAGGGCAGGCTATTCATAAATATATAAAAATAATTTGTATCTGTATACAATATCCTTTACCTTCCAACATGTCATATCTTAATTTAGATTGAAACATAATTGTGCAAATGCTCGGTTGGGTTTGGTTTGGTCTATGGTGTTAAACGCCACTTTCAACAATATTTCAGATTCTTTATTGTATATTTTCCGAGTATTTGCTTACAGTTTATTGTTTTGTACAAACCAAATGAATCTTAAAGTTATTCAAATCTTAGATGATTCCGTCTGTTAATTGCTATGTTAAACGAACATATCATAACTTATTTATGATATAACGATTGAAATAATCTGAATTATTCAATAAGCCAGGGCTTTGACTATCAAAGCGAGATCAATGACATTCGGGCTCGAAAGTGTATTGTAACATGAATGCATTCTTTTCCATTGATCTTTTTATATATGGTACTATTTATATACAAGAAGGTAATACACGAAGATACGAGATATTGCACACTTTAAATCTGGGCTGTAGTTTTATTATTCTCAGAGAGTCGTGCAGCAATCAACGACCTAGATGTGATATTGCATGGCTTCATGTTACAAATCATCTATACCACGGTTTCCCCGAGTTAAACTGTGTTATAAATATTACTAACATGAGAGAAAATTAAAAGAATACCGAGCCAATCTGTTGCTTCTAAGTATTAGAATAAAAATGTACATGTTAGAATGAAAGTAATTTTTTGGTTGCCCCTTTGGTTTCTATATCGTTTATTTACATGTATTTATATTATTTTATATAAAAAGCATTTATAACTTACCAAAAATATTGGAACATTTTTATTGAGCATTTTGGTGTTATACCTATGGTTTTATTTCATGTAACGGCCACGATATAACTGAAATATTGTTGAAAGTGGCGTTAAGCACCATAAAACCAAAACCTTATTTCATGTAAGCTTAATATTTTTTCTTCTAAATTTGTTCGAAGGCTATATTCTTGATATATGGTAGAGGACAGTGTAACTAATTTTTGTCATAAATATAACCTTTTTTCTCTTCCATTCAGGTAAGTGGCATTTCATATAATTCATCCACAAGAACAAAACTCTTTGGATACATATTTCTCACTTTTGAGACAGACCAGTTCCTATTTTTAGCGATGTGAGATTTTCTTATCTTGCACTAGTGCAAGACAAAAAAATCACGTGCGTTTTACCGGCAAATGCATGCTGTACAGTTTATGTCAACTGCCCCACCAATTCTCCATGCTTTTCCTTTTTAAAATAAACAATTCACTGTATATAAGTTTTCAATCTTTTATAAACACGCAAATCCTAACAATCAGCCATATTATTACATAATAACCTTCACGCAATACACAAAAATACGGAACTACTTTTTTGATTGACATGAAGGAGAAATAACTCACATTGTTTACATGATCGTCTGCTAAAAGTACATAAACAAACACGAAACTCAAAACAGCTGATAAAAGTGAGAAATAAAATCAAACACCGGCAAAAAGTGCAAGACAGGGAAATCTCCGACACCTTGCACTTTTTGCCGGTGTTAGATTCTATATGTCTTGCTGGTCATAATATAGAAAAATAACAAACAAATAGGTAGTACAATGTATATACATATGTTTGTTTGTTTGCTTAGTGGTGTTTAACGCCACTTTCAACACTATTTCAGTTATATCGTGGCGGTCAGTGTTATTGGTGGAGGAAACCGGAGGACCTGGAGAAAACCACCGGAAGTCACTGGCAAACTTTATCACATAATGTTGTACACCTCGAACTGATCGAGATTCGAACTCACAACATCAGTGGTGATAGGCACTGATTGCATAGGTAGTTGTAAATCCAACTACCATACGATCATTCATAATATAGAAGAATAACAAACAAATAGGTAGTACAATGTATATACATATGGTTATAAATGAAAATGAAATAATAAAACTCTTCCTTTAGCAAGTGTTATAAACTTCATTTCACAAATGCCTATGTATTCTAATACACTAAACCGAATGTCAAAAGGGCGATATCCTGATGATAAACAGTACCAGATAGTTATTACATTCGGGCATTTGTTTAGAAGTGTGAGGGTTATACGGTAGGGTGAACATTTGGTAAAGCAATCACATCGCCATTCTGCTAGTAATGATGAAAATGAGATGCTTACAAAGGCCATCGATGGAGAAGAGTTTATTCACGATCTTATGGTTGTAATTCGTGTTGCGCAGCTTGAAGAGGAGCTTGAAGACACCAAAGGGGTAATCAGAATCCGTAATGGCCAAAAGAAAAAGGACAAAAGCACAAACAACGCTCCACAAAACATACATATAAAACTAAAGATCGAGTAATACGAACCCCGCTAAAAACCGCTTTTCAGTATTTTTGTCTGTATATATCACTATGTCCGAATTCTCCATTGTGTTTTTAGAGGTCTTTGGGATTTTAGGCATTTCATTATGTGCTCATGTAACTTACAATAGTTTTTTAAAGTGAAATTGTGATGTTTTACATCATGCAAATATACAAATTATCCTGGCTTTATGACGGAGAACATTAATACATATCAAATATATCAGTGCATTACGATGAATTTTAAAAGCCATCTAAGCAACCCTTTTAACATAAACATGCGAGAGTAGATGTTTCTTTTAGCTTTAAAAAATAATATGCAATGCGTGGCATTCAGTGAAGCAGAACATAAATAAAGGGTAAACTTACCATTATAAACTAATTCTATTCTGTATATATTGGGTTCTAATTGAGAATAATTAAAATTAATCCCAAAAAGGAAATACACAAAAAATTGCGTCAACAACTTGTTTTTATTACGTCATCAATTGTGAAATTGTTATTTTTTGTATTTCATTTTATTGTTCTATTAGAATTTTGTAATTAAAAAAAAAATCAAAATTTGACAATAGCACCTTGTGTTACTGTAAAATTTGACAATAGCACCTGGTGTTACTGTAAGATTTGACAATAGCACCTGGTGTTACTGTCAAATTTGGAATTTCTTAAATTACTAAATTGTAATTATATATTATGTAACACATTCATCTCTTGTAAAAGGCCATGTTTTGAAAATATGAAGGCTAAAATAAGATTTCGTCTGTAATATCTGCAGCGACGGGTTACCAAAACTTATAGTCCATATACCACTAATCTGATGTGAACATGATTGTGTGTCACGATTTGTCAGCAAAATTGAACAAGCACTAAACGTTGTGCTTACTCTGATTACTGTCATTTCCTTTCTACGAACTACATTGGTTGCTTGAACCTTTTAGTAATGTCTAGAGATAATGTTCATAATTGCAATAAAAAAAAATCCGACACGCTTCACTTGTGTCCCTTCGTCTTTAATCACAGTCCATAAAATATGGACAACTTAATGAGAACAGAGGGCAGAACGCTGGTTCTTATGCTTGGAGCCAGTGTGTGATTGATGTTGAATGTTAATTGAGTATTTTTCAGCTATATAATATCTAGAAGAGTTTGAAGATATCATATGGGTAATCAGAATCCGTAAATCGAAGGAGGGCAGACAACAAAATGGCCGAAAGAAAAAGAAGAAAAGGACAAACAACGATCTACAAAACACTACACAGAAAACAAAAGATCTTACATTTTTAATGAGATGATGATAATGTCACCTTTGTATTAGAAGTGCACGCTAAGTTAGATTTTTATAGTGCTAGTTCACTGAAACAACAGTCAACGGGGGATATGTCGCTCCACTCTAGCACACTATCCTGGATCAGAATCAACACAAGCTTTTGATCTTACTCCGTAATGCTGCAGGCTTTAAGGAGAGGTACCCAATACCAATGCCATGGTCTTTGTTTTGATGAAACCCGCGATCTACTGCACTCAGGGTGAGTTTCCTAGCCTATACACAAACGATGCTGTTTCGTATACTTGATAAGTAATGCAAAATTGTAAGATTCCAGTTAAAATTGTGTGACAAAATCTCCCAAAATAATACATATGATAAATACATTTTGAGGATTATGTTGTTTACCGCCATTTTCAACAATATTTCAGTTATATCGTGGCACTATGTTTTAAATAATATAGTTAAACTTTCTAATTCATACTTATATTCGTTTGTCAACCGGCTGCATCATTTTTATATCAATTTTTTTTTTAACCAAATCAAAACAATTCCACAACTGAAAGAAAGAACAATCAACACAGGGTCATGTACAAAGTTGTGCCAATAATATAGAAATACAACCAAAATAAAGTCAATGGAAATTCTTCTAACAGCTGATTATATGTATCGGTAACATTAATGAAACAGCAATTTTAGCTAATAGAAAAATAAATGAAATATACGCAAAATTGTAACTTTCATGAAACAGATTTTTTAGCTAATAAAACAATAAATAAGATACTAGCATACACATAATAACTTACGTGTACGTTGCCTATTTTCCATATTGCATTCTCTATCAATCTGTGGCAAAATACATTATTTCTTACTGTAATTATTTTGGATTGATATAGAATTGGACTCTCACCAAATCAAATTACATGTGTTTCATTGAGAGACAAAGAATTCTGGGAGAACTGACAACTTGAGAATCTTAATTATATAATGTCTGTCAAATGAGTGTTATAATCGCAATCGAGCAGTGGAAAAGGAGCGAGGTATTTATGGCTCAGACTTATTCCTACGCGAAGTATAAATCGCATTAACACTTGTTCGTCTGTCTTTAGCGATGGAACTGATATAATGGAATCTAAAGAGAATTACATTGTACATGTGTATGCACCGCTGCGGTCACTTCGACATGATAAACATCTTCCTGCTATGTACGTAGACGTTACCGTTTGTAGAGTAACGTTTATTTATTTTAATACACGTTAGAGCACAATGTCGTGAGACGTATCAAGCATTCCATTCGTAGCTGTGTTTGTAATATTTTCGTGAAGAATGATTAGTTTATTTCGATTGCGTTTGACGCCAGTTTCTTCGCTCAGAAACCCTTGATAGCCTTGTCGAATTTCCATGTCTAAGGAAAATCCCACAAAGTGTTCAGAATTATCCAATTTTTGTGTCATTTAGGCCAGTTATTTCTGACATAAAGATGTAAATGTGAAATGTTTACGGAGGGACGGACGCAAAATGATGACATTACCTCACTTTGCCGCAAGATCAGTTGAGCAAAAACTTAGAATTCGACTTTGCCATCAGACAACTGTATCGCCTTCAAATTCATTGTGACACTTAAATTGCACTGTATAAAATGTTACAGGAAGGAGACTTCAGAAAAAATAGGTCTTCAACTCTCCAACACACCTTGAAGTTAACAACAAAGGTAACACTGTGTGGGGGAAACAATAAGTCTATTGAGGTCTTGTATATTTGAAGAGGAAAGTGAAGAAATGGTTCAAATACTACTTTCGTTTGGAAATCTACAAAAATAAGATTAAACCTAGTAAACAACAAGTCTACAAACTTCCTCATCATAACCTGGTTAACTAATCTGAAATATCTGTGTTACAAACTTCCTCATCATGACCTGGTTAACTAATCTGAAATATCTGTGTTACAAACTTCCTCGTCATGACCTGGTTAACTAATCTGAAATATCTGTGTTACAAACTTCCTCATCATGACCTGGTTAACTAATCTGAAATATCTGTGTTACAAACTTCCTCATCATAACCTGGTTAACTAATCTGAAATATCTGTGTTACAAACATCCTCATCATGACCTGGTTAACTAATCTGAAATATCTGTGTTACAAACTTCCTCATCATGACCTGGTTAACTAATCTGAAATATCTGTGTTACAAACTTCCTCATCATGACCTGGTTAACTAATCTGAAATATCTGTGCTACAAACTTCCTCATCATAACCTGGTTAACTAATCTGAAATATCTGTGTTACAAACTTCCTCATCATGACCTGGTTAACTAATCTGAAATATCTGTGTTACAAACTTCCTCATCATGACCTGGTTAACTAATCTGAAATATCTGTGTTACAAACTTCCCCATCATGACCTGGTTAACTAATCTGAAATATCTGTGTTACAACTTGACTTCCTCATCATGACCTCCTGGTTAACTAATCTGAAATATCTGTGTTACAAACTTCCTCATCATGACCTGGTTAACTAATCTGAAATATCTGTGTTACAAACTTCCTCATCATGACCTAGTTAACTAATCTGAAATATCTGTGTTACAAACTTCCTCGTCATAACCTGGTTAACTAATCTGAAATATCTGTGTTACAAACTTCCTCATCATGACCTGGTTAACTAATCTGAAATATCTGTGTTACAAACTTCCTCATCATGACCTGGTTAACTAATCTGAAATATCTGTGTTACAAACTTCCTCATCATGACCTGGTTAACTAATCTGAAATATCTGTGTTACAAACTTCCCCATCATGACCTGGTTAACTAATCTGAAATATCGGTGTTACAAACTTCCCCATCATGACCTGGTTAACTAATCTGAAATATCTGTGTTACAACTTGACTTCCTCATCATGACCTCCTGGTTAACTAATCTGAAATATCTGTGTTACAAACTTCCTCATCATGACCTGGTTAACTAATCTGAAATATCTGTGTTACAAACTTCCTCATCATGACCTGGTTAACTAATCTGAAATATCTGTGTTACAAACTTCCTCGTCATAACCTGGTTAACTAATCTGAAATATCTGTGTTACAAACTTCCTCGTCATAACCTGGTTAACTAATCTGAAATATCTGTGTTACAAACTTCCTCATCATAACCTGGTTAACTAATCTGAAATATCTGTGTTACAAACTTCCTCATCATAACCTGGTTAACTAATCTGAAATATCTGTGTTACAAACTTCCTCATCATAACCTGGTTAACTAATCTGAAATATCTGTGTTACAAACTTCCTCATCATGACCTGGTTAACTAATCTGAAATATCTGTGTTACAAACTTCCTCATCATAACCTGGTTAACTAATCTGAAATATCTGTGTTACAAACTTCCTCATCATAACCTGGTTAACTAATCTGAAATATCTGTGCTACAAACTTCCTCATCATGACCTGGTTAACTAATCTGAAATATCTGTGTTACAAACTTCCTCATCATGACCTGGTTAACTAATCTGAAATATCTGTGCTACAAACTTCCTCATCATAACCTGGTTAACTAATCTGAAATATCTGTGTTACAAACTTCCTCATCATAACCTGGTTAACTAATCTGAAATATCTGTGTTACAAACTTCCTCATCATAACCTGGTTAACTAATCTGAAATATCTGTGTTACAAACTTCCTCATCATGACCTGGTTAACTAATCTGAAATATCTGTGTTACAAACTTCCTCATCATAACCTGGTTAACTAATCTGAAATATCTGTGTTACAAACTTCCTCATCATGACCTGGTTAACTAATCTGAAATATCTGTGCTACAAACTTCCTCATCATAACCTGGTTAACTAATCTGAAATATCTGTGTTACAAACTTCCTCATCATGACCTGGTTAACTAATCTGAAATATCTGTGCTACAAACTTCCTCGTCATAACCTGGTTAACTAATCTGAAATATCTGTGTTACAAACTTCCTCATCATGACCTGGTTAACTAATCTGAAATATCTGTGTTACAAACTTCCTCATCATGACCTGGTTAACTAATCTGAAATATCGGTGTTACAAACTTCCTCATCATGACCTGGTTAACTAATCTGAAATATCTGTGCTACAAACTTCCTCATCATAACCTGGTTAACTAATCTGAAATATCTGTGCTACAAACTTCCTCATCATGACCTGGTTAACTAATCTGAAATATCTGTGTTACAAACTTCCTCATCATGACCTGGTTAACTAATCTGAAATATCTGTGCTACAAACTTCCTCATCATAACCTGGTTAACTAATCTGAAATATCTGTGTTACAAACTTCCTCATCATGACCTGGTTAACTAATCTGAAATATCTGTGCTACAAACTTCCTCGTCATAACCTGGTTAACTAATCTGAAATATCTGTGTTACAAACTTCCTCATCATGACCTGGTTAACTAATCTGAAATATCTGTGTTACAAACTTCCTCATCATGACCTGGTTAACTAATCTGAAATATCGGTGTTACAAACTTCCTCATCATGACCTGGTTAACTAATCTGAAATATCTGTGTTACAAACTTCCTCATCATGACCTGGTTAACTAATCTGAAATATCTGTGTTACAAACTTCCTCATCATGACCTGGTTAACTAATCTGAAATATCTGTGTTACAAACTTCCTCATCATGACCTGGTTAACTAATCTGAAATATCTGTGTTACAAACTTCCTCATCATGACCTGGTTAACTAATCTGAAATATCTGTGTTACAAACTTCCCCATCATGACCTGGTTAACTAATCTGAAATATTGGTGTTACAAACTTCCCCATCATGACCTGGTTAACTAATCTGAAATATCTGTGTTACAAACTTCCCCATCATGACCTGGTTAACTAATCTGAAATATCTGTGTTACAAACTTCCTCATCATGACCTGGTTAATTAATCTGAAATATCTGTGTTACAAACTTCCTCATCATGACCTGGTTAACTAATCTGAAATATCTGTGTTACAAACTTCCTCATCATGACCTGGTTAACTAATCTGAAATATCTGTGTTACAAACTTCCCCATCATGACCTGGTTAACTAATCTGAAATATCGGTGTTACAAACTTCCCCATCATGACCTGGTTAACTAATCTGAAATATCTGTGTTACAAACTTCCCCATCATGACCTGGTTAACTAATCTGAAATATCTGTGTTACAAACTTCCTCATCATGACCTGGTTAACTAATCTGAAATATCTGTGTTACAAACTTCCTCATCATGACCTGGTTAACTAATCTGAAATATCTGTGTTACAAACTTCCCCATCATGACCTGGTTAACTAATCTGAAATATCGGTGTTACAAACTTCCCAATCATGACCTGGTTAACTAATCTGAAATATCTGTGTTACAAATAACCACGGATAAGTACCGTTTGTAATACGGTAATCACCATCTAATAATCTGTTAATTGTGCCTTTATTTTGAATTCATTTGATATATTAGGGGAGGCTATCAATAAACTATAGTATTGTAATTATATATAATATACGGGATATTTTTTCATATTTTTGCATATTTTGTTTTGTTAAATTCTTACTTTTCCCCTTTTTAATTTTTTTGAGACTTTTTATATGTTTAATATGTTTATGTCAAGTATTAATTACAGTTGAAATGAATTCTTTTGCAATTAGTATGAGGTAAAACCGTAGATTGAGTGGATTAAAGGTGACAAAGCACCTTATGTAGTAAGTATTATAACTGATATCAAAAGTCCATCTCCTCTACCAAATCGGACGAAAAAGAAACTTTATGTGTATATTAGTATAACATGAGGACATTAAAACCTTCAATCAAGGTTGAACGAAGAACCTGACCGCACGTGCACCGTTGTTTTTATAGGGTTCGTGTGGCTAAATCCTTAAATTTTTGTGTAGTATTTTGTAGATCATTGTTTGTCCACTGAATGATCTGTGTTTCTTCAATTTACGGCTTCTGATTACCCCTTTGATATCTTCAAACAGTTAGTTTCTGTATTTTAATCAGATCATTTGTTCCTGGAGTATGATTCCACATAAAAATGGTGTTCGTTCACCCTTACCATACAGAACTGTTGTAATATATCGAGAGGGATATGAAAAGTAAGATAGAGTTTGTTATTAAAAATCAGTTTACAGACTACTTATCCTCTTATTTGATACTTTAATAGTAATAATGCTTATTTTGCATTGTGGGTATAGTCCAACAAGGAAGGCACACACGATAGTATCATAGAACATCTATATAACACGTTGAACCAATTACAGGGGCGAATCCAGGGGGCCGCACCCGCGCCCCCCCCCCCCCCCCCCTAAAATTGGAAAAAATATGATTTTTTGGTGTAAAATCGTGATTTTTCACACGAAATACCCCAAAAATTGTCTCGCCTCCCTCCGCTCGGAGCAATTTTTTTAAGTGCTCCCCCCCCTAACTTGAAATCCTGGATCCGCCCCTGAATTATAGACCATGTAAACTATACCTGCTTTCTATAGCTACCTACAAACTTTCCTTATACAATCTCGTTGAGTTTTTTACACTTTCGGCCTTTATGATAATATTACTTCCTCTACGCAAACCTTTCAGTTTCTCGAGACACAACTAACACTTAGATCTTCTAAAGGAGAGGAGCGCGGGTGAAACAGGCAAGTGTAAATACATTGTATATCATTCTGACTCCAAAAATCCTACTAATATCAACATTTCTACTTACCTGTCTGTTGTGACTACTTGCATACAACTTACAGCACCTAGTCAGAGGGTAAGGAAAGGTAAATGAACAAAACATGTACCTATCTCCGTGTTGTCCTTTAAGCCGAACACAAGAGTGTTGATCTAGCAAACATGGCATGATGATCTGGAAAGTCCGTCAAGATGAAAATATTGATAATGAAGTCCAGAACGCTGCTCTCGAAATCTCGACAGATTGCACACACATAAGGAAAACGATAAACGTCTGGTATCATTACTATTAGCGCTTGCATTTTTTTTATGCTTTCTTATAATCATTCAGAAATTGCATATCAGACAAACGTTTTATTCCTTTGTTCTATTTCCGAAAATGTCCTTCATTTAATGACAAACTATTAAACTCACTGATTTTAGAGACAAAATTTATAGATATTACAAAAAAACTTTTTTTCAAAGTGAAAAATCTCATATCTACTGGCAATAGTGGTTAATACGGACTTTTGTTTAAAACTGATTAAAATATTGGTCAATTCCAATTTGCATGAGAGGACGGACGAATGGATTGTAATTAATTAAACTTAATTAAAAGTAAATTCAGAGCTTCCTGCGATTTTAGCACTACTTTGACAAGCTACAGAAGTTACTGACTTGTAACAAATAATATTCTGCTGTTTGTTTTACCTGATTGAATAAAGGTACATGGAAAAATGTTACTTCTCGTAAAAAGGCATCAGTGGGGGCAATATGTTGTTCTTCATACCAGTTTTTTTTTGGGGGGGGGGGGGGGGAGGGGGAGATTTGCTTGAAAATTCTGAATCTTGGATTATAAACTGTTTGTGTAGAAGGTTTTCTGTCATTTGCCACCATAATTGTTGTAGTTCTCTCAGAAAATTCTGCTGACTGGTGTATTGTAAAAATGAATATTGTCTTACCACAAAATTAAAATTTGACATTTCAAGATTGTGATAAATATGCGATTTTGACTATATGCAGGTCTGGAAATACTTGTGATTTTCCTGGAATTTCTATTAATTAGCAACTTCAACATCAGAGGATAACATGAATGTCTGGGTCACACTGGCATACTTTCCTGTCCAATTTATAGCAAGAGCTTCAACATTGATTGTGTTTACATATTCAACTAGAGAACAAATCATTGACAGTTTGTTGCTTAGAAAACTTGCAAAATTATCTATTGATGGAGTTCCCATTCCTTTAATTTCATACAAATGATGTCCTTCACTAAACAATTCTAAGTTTGGTAATTTTGTTGATGGCATCCATTACATTGAGCTTCAACTCAACCACCAGGAACCCTTGGTTCATTAGCATCCTGGTTAGCAGCAATCTGCTATCAAAGAAATCATGATAGGAACCACAAACTCTGGAATATCATATCAACCATGAGGGATATACATGTACTCCATATGCAGGTGTTGCTACATATAAATGGAAAGTTCACAATGGGAATATTGAAATCTTCTCCTTTGTTGTAAAGTTTTGTTCTTAACTAGCCCTCATTGTCATGTTCTGGGTGTAGATCAAGGTATGAAGCAGACCTATCTGTATCTGTGGTATCCTTTATTTCAAGATCAAGGGGATAGATGTGATCAACAAAATCACCAAACTTAGAATTTCATAGTTAAAGGACATCATATATATATATAGCGGTAAGTAAAACTAAAGGACAAGGCTAGTTTCTTTTCATTTCTCTCGAGAAAAACCTGTATGAAGTCTTCCTCATACGAATATAGTAACAAATCTGTGAGAAGTCGAGCACAGTTGGTACCCATATGAATGCCAAACATAACAAATATGTTGTCAATTAAAAACTTGAGCATTTGTTCTTTCCTAAAACATGGTATTTATATCTATGTTGGTCATTCATTTTCATTGAACGAATTCTTTTAAAATATCTTTTAGATTTGAAGGGGGAATAGTAGAAAAATGGGTAGAGAAATCAAATGTTTTAATGCTATTGCATGAGGAGAGGGACCTTGATTTTATGCACTCTCACAGATCTGTAAATTTTTCAGAATCCACATTTGATTTACACCACCCTTTGAGTAGTAAGTGTAACAGTAACTCTGAAGCCTATAAAATCAATACAAAATGTAACCGGTCAAATTAAGAGAATGGAGATTCTGCACAAATATCATTAAATATTTCAACATTTAGTGTTACAATCAATGCTTTAATTTGTCATTATTTAATTCTTTTCTTGAAATTGGTTGGTAGATTCAATCATTTGTTCTGACAGTCAAATATAATAAACAATAACAAATGAAAGACTTTTTTTAATTTCAAATAATGAAAAATAGAAAAATATAAGCAAATTGTTATATTAAATAAACAGATCAATGTACTTTTAAAAAACAACAATAAAAAGTGAGATTTATATAAAAAAAATAGAGAAATATCTAGAAATGAAAATGAACTTAGTATATGTGTCAAAAGAATATTTAATTGATAAATGTAATTTGAATGTACACATTACATCTTTATTCCTTTTTCAAAGATAAACAAATTACAAAAAAAAAAAATTATTGCAAAGAGAATTCTGGGCTAATCCAACTGAGTACTTGATGCATATTGTTAAATGTCCAATTACAAAAACTAGTCAAGATGTACATGATTTTAACAAACCCTTGATCCGTTTATTTTTATATGAATATGAAAATATACTGACATGCATACATTGGGAGCTTCAATATATTGCTTAATGTTTTGTATATAAGATAAAATTATGTATACATGTCTTTATAAATATATGTACATGCAATCAATTTACAAATATAAACAATATTAACATTATTTACCCTGTCTATTCCTTTATAAAATTAAAATATAGCTGGCAAAATAATTGAAGAAAATTCAAATGTTTATCTTGATAATAATGTTGAAATATATTTTTTTCTTTAACATACTTAATTAAGTGATAATGATAATGATTATATGTCAAAGCTTGTATATAATATTTTAAAAGTAATAAAACTAGTTATTTTTGTAATTAAAAAAAGAGATAAATTACCTAAAATTTCAAAATGTCTTCAATGTCTGAAAACTAAATCATATCAGAATAGAAGTTGATATTGTATGCCTGTAGGATGCTTAGAATAAACAGCAAATGCACACGGGTACATTGTTTCATAAAACCATGGCAACTATACCATAATATTACTTTAAATATATCCAGGGTGCCCACTGAGTTTTGAAACTGGGGGTACAATGGGGTACAATTGCTGTTTTTTCCTTAACTTTGTACCCCTGCATATAGAAAGTCCCTACACTTTTGGGGGTACAGGGCCTATTTTGGGGGTAAAAAACCCTCTGCAGAGGGTAAATGGGCATGCTGATATCATAATTTAACAACGCATTGATATACATATTGGTGATCACAGTTACAGGTTATATACAATTGTTACTTAATGCTGTAATAATAGTATTGAGGCTGTGTCAGTACTAAAATACGTCTCCGTAACCTCCAGAAATAGGATTATACATCGTAGGACCAGGCACTCCAAAACCACCATGGCTCAACAATGCCCCTACAATATAAAACATTACATACAGACATTGTGTGACATTACATGTACGTCATAGAAGATTTCCATTAATTACATCACTAAATCAAGGGCTACAACAGGAGCAGCATGATAGCATAGCAGCAAGTCTACAAAGGTTTCCTTCTGCAACGATCTTACTGCAATCAAGGTTAGCTTGAAAATCACAACTGATACAGGAAATTTGCTAGAATACTACCCTAAGCCCTTGTCAGAATCAATTCAAAGATAAAAATATATATAAAAAATTACATGAAAAATAAAAATTCTGTATAGCTTTCAATATATGTCAAATTTCAGAATTGGGGCCCCTTTTAACCCATTTTCCAAAATAAAATTGGGGTAATTACTGTAGATATTTTTATCTATCGACACACCAATAACTTCTTGAGATGCGAGATTGGCATTTTGCAAAATATCTGCATTAAAAATAAAACCCTTCAACTATTTAAAAATTTGCACTTTAGGGATCTTTTCATTGTGTTTATCTCAGAACCTGTATTAGATACTATAGTATAAATCTTTTTTTAAATTAAATGTCAGAGTTCGTATATATTATAAACATACTGCCCTTGGGTGAAGGTGTCAGGGTAGATTAACATACGAGGGGAAAAATTATCACCCGAGACGAAGTCAAGGGTGATAATTTTTTCACAGAGTGTGTTAATCACCCTAACACCTTCATCCAAGGGCAGTATGTTTTTTATTATACTGAATTCCTAATGATTCAAGTGTGCATTATGTTATTAGAAGGACAATTGTTAAAAAAATAAAAAGTCATAAATTAAGATAGTTTACTTACATTAACAACAACAAAACATCAAATAGCAACAAATTTAACAAGATAATAACATAATGTTTATAACAATTAATGTAAAATGTTAATTGTATATTTTGATAAATATTATCACATGTTTGCTTCTATATTCTGACTATTGCATAAATAATTTTCAAGGTAGGCTATTTATCATTTTTCAATATTATTATTTAAATACATGTCTTAAAATTTTTAAATTTTATGAAAACTTTGAAATTTTTAAAACTTTATGAACATTTTATCATTTTGAATTTTTTACAAATTTTTAAATCTTGTGAAAATTTTGAATTTTTTGGAAAATTTTGAACTTTAAAACAATTTTTAATTTTTTTTAATTTTAGAATTTTGAAAATCTCAGCCGGAGCGGGTGCTAATTTTTGCGGATCGGCAAACTTTGGGCTCAGCAGGTGTTAATTTTAGGCATTAACACCTGTTGCTAAGATTATCACATGTTGCTAAGGATGGGCGGGGCTTATTAAAGGTTAGTGAAAATTAACAAATGCCGCTTGTCCAATGAAATGAATGGATAATGTAAGAAATTTGCATAAAGTATAATAACATATACTGGTATTAACACATCTACAAAAAAATTATTGATTTGAAAAATGGATTTTAAGATTTTTTTCTGGAGATTTATAGAAGTCAAGCAGACTATACTAGAAGTCTCAATAGAAAAAAACCCAGATCAAAATCGGATGAAAAATAAAAATTCTATATCAATTACAAATATATGCAATTTTCCTGTTTTTCTCTCTGGAGCCAGAACAATCACAACCTCTATTTTTTGTGCAGGATTGTTGAGTATAATTTTCAGAGAGATTGGTCAACAACACCAAAAATTATTGCATAGGAAAGCATTGTGTCTATGTATAACAATGACCATATACCCATAAGATAATAAAATAATATGACTGCAAAATGTATCATATGTGGTCATTAAAAAAAAGTCCTAATGATCCAATTTGACCTTCAGTTGTTATTTGTAAATGTTTTTATGAAATGAGAAAAACTGTCCTCACGATGAGCACCGGTCCTCCGGACCAAGACCAGTAAATCTTTGTTCGGACCAGTAAATTTTTCAGTTTTTTTTAAGAACTATATAAAAATAAATTCAAGAATTTGATTTGAACCAGTAAATTCAAATTTTCATTTCGAGGACTGGAAAAGAGAGCTAATTAAAAATCCCTTAGATAATTGGTCAATACTGGGAAATGTCATATTCACTATAATCAATGATAATATTAACCCTTACCATGCTAAATTGTATACACAAGATATTACCTGTATGCTGAATGGTTTTGAAGAAATATCACAAAATTTAGCATTTTTTGTTTTTTTCGCTCTGTAGTTGAAATTCTAGTAGATATTACTCCAATATTTACAGAAAATTATGTTAGTTGAGTATACTTTGATTTTCCAAACTTTGGAGACACATTTTATCATGGTTGCCATGACAACATATTTTTTCCCCTAATTTTTTGTGAAAAATGAAATTTTTTCAAATAAAGCCCATTTTTTGTATTAATATTTTTAATGCAAGAATTAAAAAAAATATCAGGATGCTACAAAATATTTTACACATTATCATGGTTGCCATGGCAACATATTTATCCCACCAAATTTTTGTGAAAAAAAAATAATTTTCAAATCAAGCCCATTTTTTTTAATTATTTTTAAAGCAAGAATTAAAAAAAAGTATCAGGATGATAAAAAAATGTTTTACACATTATCATGGGAACATATTTTTTTCTCAAAATTATTATGAAAAATGAAAATTGTTCAAATGAAGCCCATTATTTTAAAATTATTTTTAAAGCAAGAATTAAAAATTAAAAAATATATCAGGAATGTTCAAAGTATATTTTACACATATTTAATTTTATTTGTAAACTAGAAAGACAACTTACTACTAGTACATGTGTAAAAATCAGTTTGATACTTGTATAACAGTACTGTATGGGGGTTGGTGTCGCTCTTATTTCTATAATTGTCTCACCTCTTGTTTATTTGTGTGACAACAGTATATTTTTTCTTTGCAATGGAAGAGAGAATTAGTGCACTTATTGCATTTATAATGTAATGAAGATTTTTATACATGTATGTTATTGTTTTTAAAGATATAAATATGACAATGTGCAAGGATTTTATCAGATACATCTAATAGCCAGAACAAAGATCACCTTTTTCCACCACTTGAAAGACTTTACGATACTATTTGTGTAAGATATCATTTGATCTGATGTGTCAACCCCGCCCATATACTTATTGTAGTTGACTACCATGTTTGGTTTCATTATTATCTCATTTATATCCTTATCCCTCTGGCATATGGCCGAAAGATCAGATCAATATACAGTTGAAAGCATGTAAACTGGTTTCCCATCGAGAAACTTTATGCACTCATAATGAATTGGACCGTTGTTAATGATTGCTAAATCACCCCGGTTTGTTAGAGACTTTGTTTTGATTTCTTGTGGTATAGTGGTATACCACGGTGGTTTGTTAGAGACTTTGTTTTGATTTCTTGTGGTATAGTGGTATACCATGGTGGTTTGTTAGAGACTTTGTTTTGATTTCTTGTGGCATAGTGGTATACCACGGTGGTTTGTTAGAGACTTTGTTTTGATTTCTTGTGGTATACCATGGTGGTTTGTTAGAGACTTTGTTTTGATTTCTTGTGGCATAGTGGTATACCACGGTGGTTTGTTAGAGACTTTGTTTTGATTTCTTGTGGCATAGTGGTATACCACGGTGGTTTGTTAGAGACTTTGTTTTGATTTCTTGTGGTATAGTGGTATACCATGGTGGTTTGTTAGAGACTTTGTTTTGATTTCTTGTGGTATAGTGGTATACCACGGTGGTTTGTTAGAGACTTTGTTTTGATTTCTTGTGGCATAGTGGTATACCACGGTGGTTTGTTAGAGACTTTGTTTTGATTTCTTGTGGTATACCATGGTGGTTTGTTAGAGACTTTGTTTTGATTTCTTGTGGCATAGTGGTATACCATGGTGGTTTGTTAGAGACTTTGTTTTGATTTCTTGTGGTATAGTGGTATACCATGGTGGTTTGTTAGAGACTTTGTTTTGATTTCTTGTGGTATAGTGGTATACCATGGTGGTTTGTTAGAGACTTTGTTTTGATTTCTTGTGGTATAGTGGTATACCATGGTGGTTTGTTAGAGACTTTGTTTTGATTTCTTGTGGCATAGTGGTATACCACGGTGGTTTGTTAGAGACTTTGTTTTGATTTCTTGTGGTATACCATGGTGGTTTGTTAGAGACTTTGTTTTGATTTCTTGTGGCATAGTGGTATACTATGGTGGTTTGTTAGAGACTTTGTTTTGATTTCTTGTGGTATAGTGGTATACCATGGTGGTTTGTTAGAGACTTTGTTTTGATTTCTTGTGGTATAGTGGTATACCATGGTGGTTTGTTAGAGACTTTGTTTTGATTTCTTGTGGTATAGTGGTATACCATGGTGGTTTGTTAGAGACTTTGTTTTGATTTCTTGTGGTATAGTGGTATACCACGGTGGTTTGTTAGAGACTTTGTTTTGATTTCTTGTGGTATAGTGGTATACCATGGTGGTTTGTTAGAGACTTTGTTTTGATTTCTTGTGGCATAGTGGTATACCATGGTGGTTTGTTAGAGACTTTGTTTTGATTTCTTGTGGCATAGTGGTATACCACGGTGGTTTGTTAGAGACTTTGTTTTGATTTCTTGTGGTATAGTGGTATACCATGGTGGTTTGTTAGAGACTTTGTTTTGATTTCTTGTGGCATAGTGGTATACCACGGTGGTTTGTTAGAGACTTTGTTTTGATTTCTTGTGGCATAGTGGTATACCACGGTGGTTTGTAAGAGACTTTGTTTTGATTTCTTGTGGTATAGTGGCATACCACGGTGGTTTGATCAGACAGTTCCTGTAGCATTTACATCAAGTTGAAACAAATCCCAAAAGAGTTATCACAATAAAGGTTATAGCCCTTTTCAAAGAGGAGCCGTCGTGACCGTGATCATATGGTAGTTGGATTTACAACTACCTATGCAATCAGTGCCTATGACCACTGATGCTGTGAGTTCGAATCTCGATCTAGGCGAGGTGTATAACATTATGTGATAAAGTTTGTCAGTGACTTGCGACAGGTCGGTGGTTTTCTCAGGGTTCTCCAGTTTCCTCCACCAATAAAACTGACAGCACGATATAACTGAAATATTGTTGAACACCATAAAACCAACCAACCTTTTCAAAGAAGCCTCTCATAAGATTCATCACCAGGTCATATATTGCTCCATTCATACTAGGACCAGTGGCAGACTTTTCAGTATTGGGTTTGAATTTGGCGACATTACCATTTGTGGAGTCTGATAGCCAGTAAGCTGTCTTATACCATATTTTGACGGGTTTGTCCGGACTATAAACAAGGAAAGAGAGATGCCCACGCCTTCATCCAATGAGATATACTGATGTGGAGTGTAAGATGAGAAGAATCTATGACAATGCGATGCCAGCATTTCAGCAAATTGAACATGTTCAATCAAGGGGTCTCTTCTACCCTCAGACCAGATTTCATAGTAAAAAAAGTCATCCCTATTTTCAATAACTTCCATATTTTCATCATCATTAACATTAATGTCAAAGCCCTCGAACTCTTCGTCATATTCACTGTCTGTGTCTGCAAATATTTCTTAGGTATTTTTATCTTGACCAGCAGCCATAATTTTGACTTTTGAGTTAGAACAGAGGAAACTCCCCTTTTTCAAAACCATGACAGATCGGAAAATATGACGAAAATCGAGAAAAAAGAGACAGATAGTAGAAATAATAAAATTTTATGTTTTTTTAAATTAAATATGATAAAAAAAAGCCCATGAAAACTGCTAGAAAACAGACGACAAAAGAAAATTAGCTGTGAAAGTCACGTTTTACTTCCGTTTAGAATCTGAAATGTTTGTGGGTTGTAGAGAAAGAGGAACGGATGACAACAATTTATGAACAATGAGAAAGTATTTCAGACAGGATATGAACATAAAACTCTACAGTAGCAGCGATAGTGAAACATAAGATTTTATTTCCACACCTTTCACGGTATCTGTGTGTCCTTGTTGTGTTTTTTTCGGAACTCCTCGCCTATTGGAAAATTTTCCGGTATGTCACAGATAAATATATAAATTCATCTTTGATATAATAATTCGTCTTTCAATGTTAAATTTTGATTAAAAAAATAAATATACTCCAGTGTATATCTATTCCATAATTTTCGAACTTTGACAAATATTTTTGTAAAACTTATTTAAATAAATAGATCTTGGGGTAAGGGAAATAACTCAATGGGTTAAAAAGTGCCTATCCACTTATTTCTAGATATTTATTGCTTCGTTATGTAACATGATTTCTTCCTTTCCTTTAAAAACTACTAAACTTGTTCATTTTAAGCCAAGAAAAGGTGGTGTGGATAAAACATGGGGAAAATAGACTGTATCAATGGGGCAGGTTTCCATGTGTATATTTATAGCAGGATTACGTCACTTGAAGGTGTTTTCCACGACAAAAACATAAATATTTACGATTCAATGAACTAAACAACAGAGCAGAATCATATTTAACCGATCTTTAACAATACCAGATCAACACTTATAGAAATAATTGTTGTAGGCTTGTCCTAAACGTAAATGAAGTGAAATTGGACCCAACCCGTATATATACAAGAACCGCAGTGAGAGCGACGTTATTCCTCCCGTATATATACGGGATCCACATGAATAGGGTTAAACTTACAGGTACAAAAATGTGCTTCAAATTATATAACAATTTTTTGAGACCTTTGTCTATTGTAATTACACTGTAAACAATCAAACTCTGGTTTACTTGTTATCAACATGATTTATGGTGTTTAACGCCACTTTCAACAATATTTCAGTTATATCGTGGCGGTCAGTTTTATTGGTGGAGGAAACCGGAGAAAACCACAGACCTGCCGCAAGTCACTGACAAACTTTATCACATAATGTTGTATTGAGTAAACCTATCCATGAACAAGATTCGAACTGACAACTTTAGTGGTGATAGGCATTGATTGCATGAGTAGTTGTAAATCCCACTACCATATGATCACGACCGCGACGTCCCCTAACAAATTTAGTGTGACCTTTGTCTAATGTATTTACACTTTACAATCAAACTCTTGTTTACTTGTTATCATGAAAAGTTACATTGTATGTAATATTAGAAATACTATAGTTAGATAAGATCAAAATCGTGTAATTTACCTGCCACAATAACTTCTCCCATATGATCCCTTCCTCCACTTCCACTCATAGGTACATTGACTGGTGCACCTGTAATAAAATGTCATACATCTATAACTAATCCATCACACTTAATGGTCATCAAATTATTTAGCTTGCATTTCATATTTATACTCCAAATTCATAAAATCAGAAGTTGTACCTCTAAATGTTTCCAATGAAATGTTCTTCAACCTATATCGAGTTTGAAATCTCTATATGTCATGTAACTCATAACCCTAACCTAACCAACCAAAAAGAATACAACCACTCAAAATACTGATCTACAATTCTAGAATATTACCTAGGTAACCAAAGCTTTCATTTAGTTTATTGTGTTTGAGAATAAACAAATAATACAAAAAAAGTCTGTGCAAATAAATACGAGAGAACATCCCATACTTCTTTTTTGAAATTAGCCTTGTTTTATTCCTGTTTTGAAAAACTTAAATGAAACATTATTGGTAAACAATATTTGAATGTTAGTTCCTTGTCTGACAGTGTTCAGCGTTACTTCATTCTGGTACTAAACTATTACCGATAAACATTTTCAATTTGGACGCCATGTAACTGTTGTCTTGTCATTTCTGAATCACTAGTACAATTTTGGAGGTAGAACAAAAAATTGTCTCAAATATAGGTGATCACAAAAATATATTATGATAATCAGCATTAAAGATTCTTAAAGGGGCATTATCTGCCAAAATCGTAAATTTTTGTTACCCATAAAAACTATCAGATATCATTGATGCCTTAATAAAACGTGTTTCTGTAACTTATAGATGTTATGAAATGTACGTGCATCGGGGGAAAGAGTGCAACTGCTCGTGTTTTGAGATCGATCAAGAAATGGACGCCATCTTATTAATTATCGACATTGTTTACGGGGTTTGCCGAATCGTCATTAAATGAGTACAACAACGCACTTATTTCTTATTTTCTGTGAATCTGCTTTTAATCGACGTTAATTACGGACAAAGAACCATGCAAGTTTGCAGTTAATAAGCGACAAAATACAAATTATTCGTTTTTACCTGTCACTAGTAAGGTCAGTTTGCATATGGAGAAAGCGAGGTCAAATTATTTGCTTGCAAGGAAGTAATAAATCGATGGTAATTTTCGTTCTCAAAAGGCGAAAAGTGGTACGATAAGCTGTTTAATGTGAAATATTTACCTTTATTTCATCATTTTACAGCTATTTACCAATTTCCAAAACATATAATTTTTTTGGTCAAAATCGTAGCTAATGCCTCTTTAAGTAAAACAGTAAACCTCTCGAATTAATTCTTAAGAATATAGTTTGGTACATAGTTTTCATTCACCTGATGTCTCTTATATAATAAATATAATTTCTGGTTTGGTTGGTTTATGGTGTTTAATGCCACTTTCAACAATATGTCAGTTATATCATGGTGGTCAGTTTTTATTGGTGGAGGAAACTGAAGTAACCGGTGAAAACCACTGACCTGCCGACAAACTGAGATATATTTGTATTACCCCACTGTATCTGTAGGTAATGGGTGATTCTTACCTGGATATTGCTGTGGTTGGTTTGCATAAGCTGGATTCCTAGGGTATGTATTTCCAGCACACCTTGGCACATTTGGATCTAATAATATATTATATTGATAATATGATTTAAATATTTCCCCATAAAAATAGGCAATGTAGATTTAATTTAAGTTTGTAGTGTAGTATTTCACAAAGACATCTACAAGTACATGTACCTAATCCTTTGAGCTTAATTCTAACATCTTGTATTCACTCTGTTGTGTGCATTATTTTCCATGTTAAAATACTCAATAAACCATGACAAGCACAAAATAAAAGGCATAGCACGAAACACTAGGACTTCATTATTATTTATACATGGTACATGTATTCCAATTCTTACTGGCAAAATTATCCGTCCCTACCCATCACCTTTCCTTGTTTCGAGTCCCGTGGCATTTAAATTCTTAAATGTTCTCGTCCTGAATATAGCTGAAAAATTGCTCGCTGAACGTTAAACACCAATCAATCAATCAATTAATCAATTCTTATGGATTTTCTGTATTACATCATATCTATGAGTTTGTTGTAAGTGAATTGCAGGGCCGTCGTGGTCGTATGGTGGTTGGATTTATAACTACTTATGCAATCAGTACCTACCTCTACTAACGTTGTGAGTTTGAATCCCATTTAGGCGAGGTGTACTTGATACAACAGTATGTGATAAAGTTTGTCAGTGACTTGTGCCAGGACAGTGGTTTTCTCCTGGTACTCCGGTTTCCTCCACCAATAAAACTGACCGCCCCGATATAACTGAAATATTGTTGAAAGTGGCATTAAACACCATAACCCTAACCCTGTAGGTGAATTGCTGGACTGTCATCTTTCATTTCTTAAATTGTTAAGAGTACATTACAAGGTTATGGTGACCTACTTTAACATCAACCCAGCAAACTACAATTTCTTGCTTTGGCCACAAAATAGAACCATGCTTAATGGACATGAAATCAGGACTGTAGTGAGTGCAACATGATAACATTAGTTTCTTAAATGAACATGAAATTCTGGTGAGGTTCGGACCATCAAAGGATCATTTCTCCAATACTTGTTTCATGGCCCTTCGTGATCGCATGGTAGTTGGATTTCCAAATACCTGTGCAATCAGTGCTTATCACCACTAAAATTGTGTGTACTCGATACAACATTATGTGATAAAGCTTGTCAGTGACTTGCGACAGGTCGATGGTTTTCTCAGGGTACTTCTGTTTTTTCCACCAATAAAACTGACCGCCATGATATAACTGAAATATTGTTGAAAGTGGTGCTAAACACCATAAACCAAACTAAACCAATATTGTTTCAATTTGGCCAAATAGTTTCAGATAAGAGGATATCAATGTAATGACAATAGCCTACAGAATATCCCATCAACCATGTGAGCTAGAATTTCACTCAATATAATGGATGGACGCTATAAATATCATAGGTAACATTCCTTTAAAATACAACATGCATTAGCTGATATCAGATAAAGTAAAATATATAAGTTATGATCACATGAGCTTAATCTTTCAATTAAAACATTATGGAAACCCTTATACCAGTACAACTGCCTAAAACATTTATTGTACTAACCATTATGTTTTGAAGCAGAGTAACATGAACCCATGATCTATCTTTTTATCTTCCTTTCATCTGTAATTACTGAAAGAATAAATACAGCTTGAAAAATATAAAATGAAAAACAAGATATACCAAACTGAAAAACAATTCAAAAATCGAAAAAATCGTAGAAACAGTGGCAAAAACGATACCCCAAACACACATAATGGGAGGTGCATGGTGTTTAATGCCACTTTCAACAATATTTCAGTTATATCGTGGCGGTCAGTTTTATTGGTGGAGGAAACTGGAGTACCCAGAGAAAACCATCGACCTGCCACAAGTCACTGACAAACTTTATCACATAATGTTGTATTCTGTACACCTCGCCATGAGAGGGATTCAAACTCACAACTTTAGTGGTGATAGGCACTGATTGCACATTTTTGTGTTATTACTATGTCCCGTACTCAGTTCTGCAGCAGTATTGTGTTTAATATCAACAGAACTTATGGGTTTTTTTCCCTGTCCTTTGGTATTTATCGGAAACACATTATAAAAAATTTCCTGATCTGGATTTAGGGTACCAATAGTCGATCTTTTTTATTTATTAATATTTCTTGTAGTATTACAAGTACAATTTCAAAATGTCCTGGATGTTTATGATACATGTATACAATACCGGTACTAAGATTAATGGTAAAAACATACGACTGCAAAAATGACAAAACTCTGAAACAGGGAATCTTTTCAATTTTAAGTACACAAGGAAGGAATAGTCATTTAACACAATCATATACTGATAAGTATTGTAAGTCTGTGCACCTTGAAAGTCTGTGCACCAATATTGCTTCCGCTTTCATTTCCAAGCTCTCACCTACCAAATATCGTATCCATCACTTACGGTACATTTCACCCCAATTTTTGTATTTGTACATTTTTTCCATTCGTTTTATAAGTTACTGTTCTTGTTATTTTAATGTTTTACATCATTGAAAAGAAGAATGTGTTGTCTTTCTTTTGAAACCAAATTTACACAGAGAAACCTTTTTCACAATGTAGTCATCCTCCTTATAATACGGCTCTGTTTAGAATTACAGATGTTGATCCACTAAATTTGTTTACTATCATTGAGTAACCTAATGAAAAAAGCTTACTATAAATGAGAAACTCATTGAAAAATCAGTGGGTTGTACATTAATTAGATAGTAAAAGGGCAACGACGAGGTATAGCCTTTATATGAATTATTTTGATGCAAACAAATGATCTGAACTTTGAAATGATCATGGATAGTCGTATGAATTTTAGTCATAAATAGAGAAAAATAGTGAAAATTTAGATGTTGGGGTAATATAAATAGTGAAAATTTAGATTATCCCAACATCTAAATTTTCACTATTTTTCTCTTTTATGACTAAAATTCATAGTAATCATACGACTGTGCCCCCCCCCCCCCCCCCCCCCCCCCCCCCCCCCAAGTCTGTGGTCTATCTTACCATTGTCGTTGTCTTTTAGTACTCCCAAATTGACTTTTTTATTTTGATAATTACTCTACAGTAGATCTATAGCTTCAAGTTACTAAACTATACTTCATGCTCAGTTCAGTTCTTTGTTTGTTTGTAGAAGATATTATACTAAGCTCGCTGTTGTTTTGACACTATTTTGTTTTTGTTTTTGTTTACACTAGAAGTTAAATCGTTCCCGGGTAAAATTCCGTAAATCATATTGATGAATGTACTATCCATGCGTTATATCAAGGATTTATGTAGTACTATATAAATCCTTGGTTATATGTATAGCTTTTCTTTAACGTTTACACCAGGAATAACGTTTTAATAAATTATTGAAAAATTTCGACTAAATTTTGATGTTGTTATTATTGTCAACCGCTATAAAGACATCATAAAGGTCTTGTATGTAATTTTTTATTGATCAAAACACAGACGCTCATGACACGGAATTACCACCCCCTCGTTTTTAACCTTCTGTTTACATATTAATTTCTTTATTTCTTGATTATTTAATCTCTTTTTCCTTATTGTCACTTATTCGTGTCCATATTCATACAATCTTATGTTAACAGCAACATGCATGTGTCGACCCTAGATTGAAAATAAATATGTAAACAGAAAAAAGGAGGGGGGTAATTCCGCCGAGGATGCCACGAGCACCTGTGGATAAAAAAGGACATTTCCCATCATGCCATATTTCAATAGCCAAAGTTATTAACAAACAACTTCAAAGTTATAATATTTTGTTTTACCCACCTCAATAATCTTCGATTTAACTCCACCAACATAGGATTACGTCACATTGTATGCTTTTTCATTTCATTCAAAAGGCAATAAACAGTCACATAAATACGATGGTAGACTATTATTTGTAATTTTGTAAAACATACTTAATTGTCTTCTTCTTCGAACCGAATCGGTGATCTAATGGTTAGAATGCTCGTCTCGGGTGTGGTAGATCGTGGGTTCGAGTCATAGTCGAGTGAAACCAAAGACTGTGTTGCTTCTCGATCGCAAAGACGTCGCGCAAGAAACTGCTGCTAATTACGTAACGCTAAAAATTATCATTTTAACGTTGTCAATAAAGAGGTGGAAAAGGGTGTCGCCTGATATTTATTTATTTATTTATTTATTTATTTATTTATTCGTTTAATTTTCTGTGAATAAGAGATCACGGGCGAGATCAAGAGTGACACGTTGTAAAGTTAAGACAGGCATTGTTAATAAAAATGTAAATAGTAGAAATATGAATTACAGCTTCATTAATTCTCTGAGAGTTGCGAATAAAACTAGCGCAATCAGTTTGATTTCGATTTTAATTCATGTTGTCTAGTACAGACAAAATATTCAAATGAGTTTCCTCGGATATTGTAACTTTGTTTTTAGCCTCAACATCTGCACAAATAAACAACAGAGATAATGCAGGAACAATGGCTGGTTTTCTTTGAATTAATTTGTATGTTAAGGGGTCTTTTCTAGAATTGTCATAATAATATCCTCTGAAAATTTGAAAACCGGATGAATATTCAACGCCCCAACTATCTTTTTCAGTCGTAGACAGTGTCTCAAGACCAGAAGTAACTTTAAGCATGTAGTATTCTATATTGTCATCCTCTGCCTTAACTGCAACAACAGAATCGGAAGAAACAAGTTCAGTGATATTCTCGGAACGTTCGAAATTATCCTCATTATCTGCATTATTTGAGGGTTCTTCTACGGGTCTAACTAATCGCTTTTGACCAGTATGCTCTGTATGTAAGCAATGTTCATAATCAGACACTATACATTTGTCACATGTGTAACACGATAGATCGGAAACTACAATTTCTCCGCTTTTAGAAGTACAACGTATATAAATGATGAAATTTACGATTGTTTGAAATTGGTTTGAAATTTCGAATGTTATCTCTATCAACCGACTCTACATAACGGAAGATTCGTCGTTTAAACAAAGCACTTCTAGGTTCTTTTAAGTCATTGTTACAAAATGAAAACAGATCCTTTGCGTTCTGAATAAATGTATTACCTCGTAAAACAGCAATATCTGCTTGCCGTTTTATAAATCCTCCGGCAGCATCTTGTGGGCCCTTAGCATGGCTGGTTTCAAAGAAGTTTCTATGGAAAACTTTGTACCCGCGTATTCCGTAGTTACGAATGAAAGATTGCCCAAACAATGTCTAGATTTGTATTGACTTGAACATCCGTCCGTAAACTCGTGCATTACTTCTACATCATATGATATAGAATCTAAATATTGCTTAATCTGTTGTTGAGCACATTTCGTAAAATTATGGTCATGTTGTAAGTCGGGGGATATGACAAAGAAATGTTCGGTTATAATCTCCGGAAAGTCATCGGTACTGTCTAAACCGTCATATTCTAAAATCGCATGTCTATGTATTATTGTTACATGTAAGCTACACTCTGTACGCTGAAAATAGTTTGACTGTATTTCATTCTTTTCAACACAGCGGTAGTTTTCTGAGTAATCATGTATACAAATGCAATGTTTTGGAGGCAGATTCTGAATAAGAGATTTCATCTGTGTACTTTGCCAGTTAGCACGATGTTGATGGGCAGGAAATGTTTCTAATCGTGTTTTAAAATAGTCAAACATTTCACCAACTTTCGTGACCTTTTTAACAAGTGTTAATCTACGTTTTGTTGCCGTGCCTTTTGGGTTTTCATTTACATATTCATATCTTTGCCATTCTACGTCTGCAGCAGAAGAGATTTTTTCAGTTTCATTCATAGAAAACTTCAATTTCCCAACTCCACACTCTGTACACTTCCGATCGAGGCAACATTTTTTATATGAACCGTTTACCTTTGGACATAAAGTTACATCAATAATTTCCCCCAAATTTTCATAAACGGGATATGATTCAACCTCAGAAGTTTCCGATTGATTTTTCGATTTGCAAAATTTCATACACGATCTACAACAACATGTGTTCCTATCTTTTTCCGACGCAGGCCGAATGAAAAAGGGTTTCAGTTTGTCAAAAGTTCTTTCTGTCTGATTTTAATATCCGGATAATTTGCTACAAAGTCAATGTAAGCATCAGTCTGAGTCTTTTCAATAACTTGCGCCATATGTGAAGCGTAAATAATAGGGCCTATAGTCTTTCTCTTTTAATGTCAGATTTGTTTCCAGTAGGATGAGAAATACCTGGAGATAACCAAAAGTCATACACTATTCTCTTTGTCTCATCTGAAATTGCATCTCTTCTTGTTTTACGTAAAGTAAGATTCCAAGCCGAAAATTCGCTTCTTAATATTTTAGTTCTGATTCGTTTTCCGCCTGAAATTCGCCTGGCCGGAATACCCAATTGTTTGCAAAGTTGCATTTTACACCTAGATTTTTCAAGATTTTCTCCACTGACTGATGCAGTCACGGTGTTCATAACAGTAAGAGCCTCTTTTGATCGTTTCAACTTAGCAGATTCTACTATTTCTTGAATGTTTGATGCAATCACACTATCAACCGGTGATATAGATTTCCTTAAATTAAGAACGGTGGGAGACTCAGGTGCCCTTCGGGATAAATACGTAGAAATCACAGCACACATTTTGCTTGGAGATGCAGTTAAACTTTCTTTTAATTTCTTAAGTGCTCTTGATTTTTCCATTCTGTTCCGAAAAACATCTGAGTTACAAGGAAGAACACGTGCATGTGCAATATTTTCATCAGAAATTTTGATTTTTTTCACGGTGTCTTTTCACTCTTAATTTATTTTTAAGCTTCTTTTCGTCAATTTTCTGTTTCGTTTCGTTTCTTGTCTTAGTTTTCGTTTTCTTTTTGCTTCACAACTTTCACTATACACTATATGTAGGGCTGGCAAATTTTACGGTTCTGAATATTTATTTTCAATTTTTTGTGGGCCAAAAATTATATTTTCGCCTACTTCAGGACAGATTTTTCATTTCCGGCTATAACAATGTTGAATCTGGAGGTCAGGCCAGATTATTATTGTATTTTCTTGGGCACACAGGCCAGATTATTTATTTTCAAATTTTTGGCGGCCAGAATATTTATTTCCAAAAACTGCCAGCCCCCCCCCCCCCCCCGAATCAAATGGTCGTCCCCTTAGTACATATTGCGCTAAACGTGAATATTACTTGTGAGGCCACACCAAACTGATTTCGAGGGCCCGGGTGGCTCAATGGGTTAGGTATTTGAATTACCCAGCAACTCATACAAGCCTATTACCAATACGGCGTGGGTTCGCGCCCTGCTTTGTAAATTACAACAAAACTCGACTCGCAGCCGCAAGTGATAAAGTTTACCGGTTGCTTGCCCATGGTCGGTGGTTCTCCCCGGGTACTCCGGCTTCTTCCACCACTAAAACTGGTTGCCATGATATAGCTGAAATATTGCTGAAAGTGGCGTTAAACACAATAAATAAATATAACCAAACTGATTTCGTTTTCGTCGGATCCACCCGCTCGTATTGTTTTCAAAATCAAGATAAAAATAATCTCGCTTCCCGCTTTTCATCTCTTGTCCTTATCAGTGCATCATTATGTGTTTGTCTGCATTGAACATAAAAACATATGATGGAAATTACATAGATCTTTTTACGTTAAAAAATATAAATTGTTGTATGTGTTTTTTTAACCTTTTGTTTATTTATTTATTTATTTATTTTTTGTTTTGTTTTTTTGTTTTTTTTTGTTTTGTGTGTGTGTGTGTGCTGCGTCGCGATATTCTAACAACTTTATAGCTGTGTAACGATTATCCTTCCAACATTTTTAGCTGTGATTTCCGCACAAAAATGACGTCTGGGACATTCGTTCTGATATTTACTTTTTGATGCTACTCAGTTGTGCTGAGGAATACACACTATCTAGTTGGACTTTTTAAAAGATTAAGTTGTATAATTTTTGTTCATAAGCTGATAAATAACTAAATGTTAGACGTTGTATCGCTGTACAGCTTCAAATTTCAATTTCGTATTGCATCTTTTTAAAAAACGCTTACTGGGACATTTTTTCTGACATTTTAAATTCTGCATCATTTCATTGTTTCTTTACGAATTCTTTCCATTATGGTATATATTTTCTTTAAACTATATGCAATTTTCAAAAATAACATCAATTACTCATAGCTTTAGGAAATATTTCAATTACCTGGACATCTTCAATAGATTTCGTTCACAAAGTCGAAAATTCAATGCACCATTACATATTTTTCTCTTTGAATGACGTCAAATTTCTCGACGATGACGTCATTATTTTCAGTGCATATTCCGTCATCATCTTTGGCATAAATTCACTAAAATCTATTGCAATTTTCAAAATTTTTACTCTTGTATTTTTCATACATAATGTAAAAATGTGAAATCCACTTAATATTGTTTGTTACGCGTTACATCAAAATGTCGCTCTCATTTCGATTTTTAAGATTCTTTTCATTGCAATTATAAGGGCAAATTGATTTTATGGTTTCAGAAACTAAAAATAAGTTAAACAAACTATTTATTTCAATATTCATCGAGTGAATAGCAAGATTGAGTATTGAAAGATTTTGATTTATATTTTGACAGTATGAACGTCCAACAAACTGGCACCAGTTTCTTGCGCGTCGTCAAAGCACACGGCGAATGGAGCGACGTGTCGACCCGCGAACTGATCTTTCCGCGGCAGTGAGCTAGCGCTATAAAAATCTCAGTGCACTGTACCTTAACGCTAGGCGAGATCATTTAAATAAAAAAATAAATTCAATAAAATGTCAAATAATTTATCCTTTGGAGAACATAATGCACGTCCAATTATCAATCCAAACACGTTGAGTTCAGAAATGGATAGTCTTGATGGGGATAAAGAAAAGTAGAAACATCTGTGTATCACATGGATTTGTTTACTTCTGGCACTTTACATAAGATAACTTTGGGCCGACTCTCCTGCCTTCTTATACGTATTATGTTATGGTACTGTCGTCGTCCGCCTGTAGATACAATGGTTTCCTTGTGATAACTTAGGTCAGTTGCAGTTGCTGGATCCTTCTGAATTTTGAACATAATGATCATTGACACTGGATAGGGGTGGCATTGTAATCCTACATATTTCCAATCAAGAGATCGTAATGTGCAAAAAATGGATGTTTCTGTTATTTGTACACGGAGAGCTTATTTTTCATCTGATTTTGATGAGGTTTTTTTTTAATAATTTCTTTGTAAAACCTCTTTCAGAAAGATCCATATGGTTATTATGTAACTATTACCATTTTTGACATAAAAAGAACTAAAGAATTTCTTATTTTTAGCTCGCCTGACCCAAAAGGTCATATGAGATATTGCCATCACTTGGCGTCCGTCGTCATCGGCGGCGGCATCATCGTTTGTAAATTTTTACATTTTAATCTTCTTCTCTGAAACCACAAGTTCGATTGGAACCAAACTTGGTAGGAATGGCCAATGGATAGTCTCCTAAAAAGTTGATGTTTTTGGTTGATTGGAAGTACACAAAAGAAACAAAACGAACAAAGGTGTCAAAAAAGGTGTTGTCTGTTTTTAATCTTTTTTTCTGAAACCACTGGGCCAATTGGAACCAAACTTGGTAGGCATGTTCTTTGAAAGGTCCTCTAAAAAGTTCCTTCTAAAAAGTAGACGAAGAAACAACAGGCCCAAAGGTGTCATAAAGGGTGTTGATTGGTTTTATTATTTATGTTCCTTATAAAACTATTTTTATATATTTTGCTAACAGAATTGTATGGTTCTTATTGTGTTCAAGATATAAAGGGGTCAAAATAAGTCAATACCCAAAATTTAGATTTTTTTTTATTTCAACTCCGATTTTTTTTTTTAGATTCCTAACCTGTATTGTTGTCAACTGGACTTAACCTAGATCTTGTGGTTTCCGAAATAAAATACGTACAATATACATTGGTTGTTTTTTTAAACAGTATATTTCATTTTCTTTGTCAACCAACAACAGTTTCTTCATAATCTACAGGTTTAGGTAGATAAAAACAAATAATAATTCAGGCTCTAATTGTACCCATTGACACAGTTAAATAGTGAATAATTTTGGGTAATAAAGAATAGAACGGAGTTGTCTGTGTTTAAATTGTCAATTCTAATATTTCAGTTTTTCCTACAATAAACAGCATGATGATAATTTACAGAATGTATAAAAATTAAAATATATGTTTTAATACTGTTTAATACCTTATTAATATAATCTGGATAAAATCATTATACAAAAATGTAAGACCTTGCGACACTAATCAAATAAATGCATGTTCTTTAAATATAATGTACGACTATAAGTAGACTGTGTGGTCCGGAACAGGGCCGCCTTGGGCCCCATGGCAAAAGGAAACTTGGTCCCCCTCCTCCAATTCTCCAAATAATGATACTCAAACTAAGTCCACCACGGTGTGGTGTGTCATAAGCAAGGAATCAATACAACAAAAATGAATTGATGAATTGTGATTTAGAAAACAGCTTTCTACTTGTTTATTTGTCTGGACTCTTAATTATAATGATCTGGTACATTTATTAATAGATGTAGTTTTATAAACTAAAAACAATAGTCACATTATTGTATCGACAACCAAATATAAAACATATCTTCACTAATTTAATGCCCTAGGCAGCTGAACAAGTAAACTATAATGAACATTACATAAATTGTGCATACTTATGGAATTATTAAGATTAAAGACAGCTTACATCATACAGTTGTAAAATTAGAACATTATTTTACTATTGCATTTAGTGGAGCCTTCCTGGTCTTTTTCAGTCCGAAGCGTGTGATGACATTGTCAAAATTGATTTTTCTGGCAATTTCAGATTCAATGCTAAGTCTTGCTAAATTCACTAAACGATCTTGTGACATGGTTGAGCGCAAATAGTTCTTTACAAGCTTCAGAATGGAATCAATTGAGCTTAACAAAAGTCTGATCCTGTCTACTCACCATTAATGAGCCCTTCCCCCTGCAATCCTCGATCTGCTACTCTCAGAGGTAATTCTTAGGGACTTAGCCTGGGTCCCCATTTGTCAATAGCAAATCACTTGGGCCTACATATTTCAGAGCCCTTATATAAAAAAAATTAGTGGGCCCCTCTACCTGCAACCTTCGATCTGCCAGTGTCAATGGTTGTTCTTAGGGGAACCCAAGCAGTCGGGCTTGGCCCTCATTCGAGTCATTTAATATACATTTACAAGTCGAAATCACTAAATATATGTACATTGTCCACTGCCGGATTTACCATTGTGCTTAAGCACAGTTCCTCGTTGGCCAGGGAGGGGGGGGGGGGGGGGGGGGGGGGGCTCATCTTCCTGCCAAAAATATTTTTACGATGGATTTGTGCTTACAATTATATGGTGCAATTTTAAATTTGAAGGCGTTCTATTTCGGAGCGATTCCAGACATAATGATAGAGTTGATAGCCTAGTGTGCCACAAAGCAGGCAGTCATGACAGTGGCTCAATGTCATAGAAACCAAATTATTAGGGGCCTCTGGTTATTGGTAAAAAGAAAATTGAAGATGGATTCATGCTTACGTGGTGCAATTTTAAATTTGACGGCGTTCTATTCAATTTGGACACTTATAGAAGAATGTAGTAGCATAAAATAGCTATTGATAGAAATTTATTCTTCAAGTCCTTGCATATGTAGAGAAGCTTCAATCTAATGAGAAGAAAAACTGACGTTACTTTTGCAGCAAATCCTGAAATTTATTATCAAAAACAAAACAACAAAAAAAGTAAAGGGGTAGTTATTCCTTTTTTAATACAAATGTGAAACCTAAATAAGTAATTTGGTCGTTATCTGATGTATGCAACCTTTGAAAGTATAAAAGTAAAAATGGTGATAATAATAATAAAATAAAGTGTAAATAAGAATAATGGATGAGGAAATATTTGGTGAGGGGTGGAAACACCTATCCAAAAGCAAGATATTGCCCAAACAGAAGACAACATGCAGACATTAAGACGAGTTGCCTTGGGACTGTGGTCTGTGTGCTCGCCCGTACATCGACCAAGATGAAGTGGCCTGAGCTTTTGACAGTCGTGTGAACCGGCCTTTAAGATACTGTTACATCTTGGCACCTGAATCTGTGCTTCATATACCTGTTGATTATTATCTATCTGTACACAACTCTGGTAAAATATATTTGCAACACCACCATTGATATTATATACATACATACATACACACCATATACCTTTTTTTCTGAATAGCAGTTTATTTATGATGGCGTTATCTTAAGTTTTTGTTATCCATATTAACGCTATTCGTCCTTGCTGATATTAAGGGTTCTACAAGTTAACAACAGTCTACTTTCAGATATATTTGACACTGACATAACAAACTGTCATATTGTTAGTAACGCCTACTGGGGCCCCCACGACTCCTTCCTTCCTGCGAGCAGCAAACACCACTGTCTTCATACACTCTGTCCTTGCAAACAAAGTGATAGCATACTGTCTTGGTATTTTGTTTGATGTATTCTCAGTCTCAATACTAGTCATTATGTTGCCAGCAATATGGCGTATGGTTAATACTCATGTTATTTTTACTGTATGTTTGCCTTACTGCCTGTGTAGGCATACCGGGTCTACCTCCTTCAGGGCCCAACTAAGGGGCCTCATAACTTAACTAGCACAGGGCCTCATATGTCCTAAATCCGGCACTGGCCCCATACACCGTAACAGAAAAGTTGTTATACATCACCAAGGGCTACTTCTGTATGAATAATTGTATATCCACTACACGAAATTGTCATTCACATATTCACGAAAGCACACATTTCATTTTGTTCGCCTAGCTCAAGGTACACTCTCGTGTTTTCCCCCGTTTGGCTTGTGGGCCCCGAGGAGCCGCCCCGGCAGAACCCCTGGTCCGGAATGATGGTTTATCTATATAGTCCATCATGTATTTGACCACGTATTTTTACATGTTCTTTTCAGTTGGAAATGTTGCTTTTTTGTTTGGGGGGAGGGGAATTATATAATATTTTCCACAACAGCACACATTTTATCTGAAGCTGAGTCAACAATGTCTGAAGTTCGTGGTAAATATTCAACACAATGAAAGTCCACTGATCCAGATAGTTTTTTTTTGGGGGGGGGAATTCTATAATATTTTCCACAACAGCACACATACCTATAGAAACGATGGTCGGTTCGTCTTTACCTCCAGTTGTTTGTTGTTTGCAGGAGGGTTCATGTCTTACTTACGTTATTTGTGTTTGTTTGCGCATAGTGGTGTCCAACACATACTTAATAACTGTGCTGTATTTTTATTTTGTTTTTCTTCGTCTTGTGTATCCTATGTTGCCATGCAGTTTCTCTGGATTGTTCTTTTTTTTATTGCCCATTCGGCATTCTTCTGAACGTTTATTTCCATTATCGGAAATAAATAACACGGCCACCAATCTCTCATATTCAAATGATATGCTACCGGTAAAGTTATCGGGATCTTTTCACGTTAGAATATAACCTACTTTTTCGACCAATCAGATTTCGAGAAGTCACCCATTAAGTGCCACACTTAATCATTAAGTTTTTCAAAGTGATGTAGCTGAAATAGACGTCAGGTGACTTCTTTGATTGACAACTGCTGCTAAAAAAATAAACATTATGTACTTTCGATCGAGACAACTTTAATATTACAATATCTGGTGGTCGAAACAATATTCAATGAACTTTACCAAGCATTAAACATGAAAAAAAATAATTTAAATTTCCATGTCCATTTTTTTATCACCTTTTAGCACCAACTCAGCAATTTTTCAGCTATATCATGGCGAGAATAAATTAATTTCCAATGAGATGATGATGAGGTCCACTTTGTACTAAACCTACAGGTTTAGTTGGATTTTTATAGTGCTAGTTCACTGAAACAACAGTCTGCGGATAGACATGTCGCCCCACTCTGGACACCTTATCCCGATTCCGAGCTAAGGCATCTTAGTTCTTTCTCCTTAATGCTGTGCTTAGAAGAGAAGCAACAAACACCAATGTTATAGTCATTGGTTTGACGGATCAAACAATGTGATTGCAATAGTACAAATGTCTATTATTGAATGAGTATTTTACTTAATCACACCACAATATTGCTGAAATACAAATGTACTGATAAAGTTTGTGCTAAATTTTACGTAATATCTGGCATGATATTTTTTTTTTAATCAAAACCAAAATATTTACCAAAATATATAAGTCGGCATACACCATTGCTTTTCCTTTGTTATACAACAACAACAGAGAATAGAATTAAATTCCAATCATTTTTATATGATTTTATTGCAAAAATAATATATCTAATAATATTTTTAAAGTGCATAGTTAGACATGAGATGCATAACATAACAAATTTGTGAAAAAGATTTTTAGACTTTTAGGTCAGGCTAAAAATATATACTTAAGTAACCAAAATATATCTCTACTGTTTTTTATGTTATACATAGTATCACATACTATACATGCATGATGAAAATGAGATTCTAACAAACACAAATTCATAATAATTCAGGTGCAGTGAAAACCTGTCTAAACTGAATTTCCTTGGGAACAACTTTTGTGTTCGGAATAGACAGGTGTTCAGTTTATACATGTTAAATCAACAAATATTTCCTACATTAGGAATTTATTTAATGTTCGGTTTATACAGGATTTCGTTTTGTTCAGGATTTGTTTTAGACAGCTTTCACTGTATTAGTAGGTATTGTGAACATTTGTTGACTATGTATATATATTTGCAAACATTTGTTGACTGTATATATATTTTCTCACTTTTGAGACAGACCAGTTCCTATTTTTAGCAATGTGAGATTTTCTTATCTTGCACTAGTGCAAGACAAAAAAATCATGTGCGTTTTACCCACAAATGCATGCTGTACAGTTTATGTCAACTGCCCCCCCCCCCCCCCAATTCTCCATGCTTTTCCTTTTTAAAATAAACAATTCACTGTATATAAGTTTTCAATCTTTTATAAACATGCAAATCCTAACAATCAGCCATTTTATTTCATAATAACCTTCACGCAATACACAAAAATACGGAACTAATTATTTGATTGACATGAAAGGGAAATAACTCACATTGTTTACATGATCGTCTGCTAAAAGTACATAAACAAACACGAAACTAAAAACAGCTTGGGTGGCAGTCTCAAATACTGAAACACTAATAAGTACAGAGCTATACTACATGTTGTAACATTAGTTTCAAGTTTCTAGGTTGAAAAATATGTGAGGAGATTATTATAAAAATATATCCACTTTTGAAAATATTGTTTAAAAATGATAAAAAATAGTTAAAAAATATATACAATTTGTTCGATTTTTTTAAATGTTTTTGAACTCTTACATAGTATAAGCTGCATCAATTTAATATGTATGCAAACATTCTGTAAAATTTAAACAATCTGGATTGTAAAGTTTTGAAGAAGTTGTTTTATATTGAATTAGAACTCCTCACTTGCACCTCCAGTCAATCATCATATTATAACCCAGATTCGTGGCCTACAAATGATCAGTCATACAAAATATAGAACACATCCAGGGGTCACAAATAAGCTGCCTTATCTTCTATATCTATATACTGTAACTATACATAAACAGGTCAACATTGACATCATTTTCTCTTCTTCAATTATTGAACATTTCACTCGTACATGTATTTAAAATGATTTCTATTAAAATGAAATGAAAACAAAAAAATACCACACTGTTGGAACAGTCCCAAAATTCAATACAAAAATTGTAGAAACAGGCAAAATGGATACCCCTAACACACAAATACATGACCGCTCACTTTCCTGGTTTGATACCCCTAACACACAAATACATGACCGCTCACTTTCCTAGTTTGGTACAGGCACAATATAATTTAAAACATGAAGGCACCTAATATCAGATCAATGACAATATACAAATATAAAGAACAGTAACACAAACAATCAAACAAACAAACGAACAAACTTGTCTATACTTAATATATATAAAATCGTCAATACGACTGATTATTGCTCAACGTCCAGCGAGGAGCATTTCAGCTATATTCAGGTCGAGAACAAGTTCAACTCAATATATAAAAACTATATAAAATCTTAAATATGTGACTGAACCTTAATAATATATTAATGAATATGGTTGCAAGTAAACTGGAGCTACACAAAAAAAAACACCAAATAATTGAATTTCATGATGTTATCTTTAAAACAGAAGTTATCTCCCTTTGGATTGATAGGTAAAAGCTTGGAGTAGTTTTAGTTGTCTCCCTTTAGATTGACAGATGGAGTAGTTGTTTTTCTATGTAATACTGGTACTTAAAAATATACAAATTTAAGTGTTTCAATACTATGTACATGTACATAATAGAAACTTGGATGGGTCAAAATCACTGGGACTAAAATTTACTTTGACTTATCTGGTGCTTTGTAGTAAACAACAACTTTTTATCTGTTTACTTGTTTATATAGTGGGATTTCAGATTTTATTCATAAAACAAGAAAAACAAATGTATTATGTGTTTTAAGCATGTGTAGAGATGGGATTTACAAGTTGTTAAAAATAAAAATATTTTATATTTGGTCTCAATGACAAGTATGTACAAAAAGGATGTTTTCAACTCAAACCCGTCCGAATAAACGATACCAAACTTGCATAGAAAAAGACCGAAAAAGTCTTGACTTGCTGGAGACATCTGAAGTATCTGTATTGGGCCAAAACATGTTCAACTGTATCTTACAGCTACGTACATAAAAAAAAAAAAAATACTTTACAGTAATTCTGGTTTTTAGGGTGAAAATATAGTTATTTGCCAAAACTAATACATCAGAACAGCCTAATGTGTTATTAATGTAATTCAAAGGAAAATTAAAGCATTCAAATAAAGCTGTTTTGGGACATAAAGATGATAAACAAAATGAAACAATATTAACCATACTAATTCCTTTATTCCTGAGGTCAATTTTCAAGGATTTCAAAATACCACATGACACCCATATATTTATATAAATAAAATTATTATATGACAATAGATATTGTCTTTTCTAATTGGCTGACGTTCCTAGTAACGTTCTTTGATAAAACGCTATATGTACCTCGACGTAATGCACGTTGAATATAACATTCTAACATCTTGCACTAAGCTAAACCAAGGAAAAGGTCATGATAAAAGTTTATTTTAAGGGTGAAAGCAACAAATAAAATGTGTCATAAAATAAAACAATTAATGACTTTCAATTCAATGGATACCAGGATTTATTAACCCAAGAATAATATATTTACCTTGGCATGTGGCCTCGGTAAAAATAATATTCTCGGGTTAATATAATTGTGTGTGAAGATCAAAGGAAATATTTACAAATTATGGTAAAATATATATATTTATATGTATATTAGTGTTTTATTATGTTGGATAAGGGAATGAAATCGATTTTAAAATTCTGTCAACGATACATGGAAGTCGCCATTTTGATAGCATCTCAATACCAAGTATCACGTGACGTCTAAATACCACCACGCCCCAAAACAAGCGTGACAAACCAGGGTCCTCATTCAGTGTCGATATGGTTTGTCAGGCGTACGGTTGTTTAACTTGATGGTAATTCTTTTTATTTTTCTTATTATTCTAAATATATGAATTTATTACACAATCACTATTTGCAGATTTACGTTTTGCTTCTATAGATTATGGCAAAACAAATGAATCGGGAGGAAAGGTTCGTCTTTAATGAGACACATTTACAAAAGATTTTTTTCCAAAATTGAAGAACTACGAAATTAAGTTAAAAAAAGAACGGACATCGGAACAATGCCCTGAATTCGTTAAAAACAAATCCAAAAAGGCCTATACTACGGGGGAAAATTGTTTTAATGACATTATTCAGTAAGATCGCACTTTGTAATCGATTGTGCATGCACTACAATAAAGATACACATAAGCTAAAAGCACAGAAAGTTACAGGGTAGGAAGCCATACAATTGAGAGGATTATGTAAACATAATTTGTAATAGATTTCATTTGACAATTACAGACGATGAGTATTATAAATAAGTTTATTATACAAAAACAAAGCGTAACATATAATATGTCTCTGTGTAACATATTTTGTTTATTTTAATCACGTCTTTCGAACTGGTGGACCCTTCTGATTAATCTCGGAATAGTCGTAAAAAATTTGTTCATCACAATTATTGATATTTCACCGCGAATATTTAGTTTGATGTATTGTTGTTGTGTATCAATCATAATTGTTATTTGTATATGCCCTCCCGGGGCCCTGATTTGGTTAATAAACTTATTTTAATTTCTATTTCTATCAGGAAAAATTGCATACGAATGGTTTTTTGTCTATTTTGCAAGAAGAATTTCTACCCTGCCCTGTTCACCCTGCTTTATTTCACAATAATTTTGGTTGTTGCTACATCATTCTGATGGGGAACAAAAAAATCAAGATAAAAATGAGCAATTCAATATAGCTTACGATCAATGATAATCTTAAGATTTTTTTGTGAAAATAGCCCATGAATCATTGCTCTTGTTTGCCAATTTTTACCCAATTTATACACGAATTTTACTAAATTGTCGAACACCCCCCTTTATCCGGCAGTGTGCATTAATATGCACCCATTCCTAATGTATACTTCAACGTGATCAGGGTCGTGTATTTTGATCACCTATTAGAACCTTTAAAATGTGTATTGCATCTGCTAATCTAGTCACGGGTAGTGTAATTTGTTTTCATTTTATTTTCTGTTCTTATTATGTTTTTGTCTATTTGACTTGTGTACGTTGTTTGTATATATTCCTTGTACATGCCTTCAACCCTTAGGGGTAAAATTTTAGTTAGTTAACAGGTCACAAAATGTGCATTGCGTTTCTGATTATTGCCAAATATTGTGACACATGTATTCAGGTATTCGATCAGAGGCCCGTCGACCGGATGTAAAATGACACTTGTATATTCGGCCTGGTGATTTCCTGTGTGGACCTAAACTCATTACGCAATATTAGGTACCCTGCTGAGTGAACCGGTGTGAATGTACCTGTCGTTTTCAGAATGAAGATAAAAATAAGTAAATCCCGCATTTCACTTCTTACTTCAGGAATTATTTGCCTTAATTTATTGAAGAATAAAATATTTAAAATTAAGATATGGTCTCTCGCTTCTGAAAATACATGAAAAATATAAGAAATAGAAATATATTTTTCGCATAATATTTTACGTTTCGCTCATCAAAAATGACAAGCAAAAAAAGGAAAAGAAATTAACATTTTTAAATCACTTGCTCGCTCTGGACAACGTCTTTAGCACAAAATCCTAAGAACAAGAAGTAAATCTGGTGTGGCCTAATCTCTTTTTAATTTTTGACTGCCCTTCATCTGTTTATACCGCTCATGATCATGATCTCCTCCGAATTTTGTCTAAATGAATATCAGTGGATATCAAAATTATAGGTCAAGTTTGCTTACGGGGTTCCGAGCTGAAAAAATCATATATTTAGGTTTTGTGTCTTTTGGGGGTCATTGAGCACTTTCGTTAAACACTACCTTTGTAAACTACAATAAACTGAATATGTTAAGCATATTTTATTAAATAAATAAATAAATAATATATTGTAAATAATTGAAATCTTCATATTAGTTACAGTTTAATTATGTCCATTTTATTTTAAACTAAGTCAGAATCTGATATATCACTTTCACATGGACACTCTTTAAAACCTTCATAATTTCCATCTGGTGACGGAAACTCTTCCATAATAGTTTTGACAACGCAGGTTGGTAGGGTCACTCTGTATTTCTTGCCAAGTGGTTGACCTTTTCCGACCCAACAAACAAACTGACGATAAGCCATGAGTCTACTCTGTCGGTTAGTTAACACATCTGGAGCTCTTCCTCAGTTACGTTTGTACCTCAAAAAAATAATATAGCTTGTTTCAAGCACAACAGGGTTGGGACAAACTGTTCTAAAGTTGGTGTTATCGGTAATGCAGTCACTGGGTTCCAATTGACCATCAAACAATGAAAATGCATGGCAGCACAGGCATTCCGACGGCATAGGTAGTGAAATGCATTTTGAGCATGAGCACCAATTTGTGTCGTTCTGACGTGGGTTGTTCTCGATTTCCCGACGTTGCGCACTCGCTGCCTCTTCCATTTGTCTGAGTTCTTCTTCCGTATATTCTGGTTCAAGTTGGTAACCAAACTCTCCATAGTCTATTTGACTTGTGTACGTTGTTTGTATTCATTGTACATGCCTTCAACCCTTAGGGGTAAAATTGAGCATTAATAAAGTTAGTTAGTTAACGGGTCACAAAATGTGCATTGCGTTTCTGATTAATACCAAATATTGTGACACATGTATTCAGGTATTCGGTCAGAGGCCCGTCGACCGGATGTAAAATGACACTTGTATATTCGGCCTGGCGATTTCCTGTGTGGACCTAAACTCATTACGCAATATTAGGTACCCTGCTGAGTGAACCGGTGTGAATGTACCTGTCGTTTTCAGAATGAAGATAAAAATAAGTAAATCCCACATTTCACTTCTTACTTCAGGAATTATTTGCCTTAATTTATTGAAAAATAAAATATTTAAAATTAAAATATGGTCTCTCGCTTCTGAAAATACATGAAAAATATAAGAAATATATTTTTCGCATAATATTTTACGTTTCACTCATCAAAAATGACAAGCAAAAAAAGGAAAAGAAATTATCATTTTTAAATCACTTGCTCGCTCTGGACAACGTTTTTAGCACAAAATCCGAAGAACAAGAAGTAAATCTGGTGTGGCCTAATCTCTTTTTAATTTTTGACTGCCCTTCATCTGTTTATACCGTTCATGATCATGATCTCTTCCGAACTTTGTCTAAATGAATATCAGTGGATATCAAATTTGTGTCGTTCTGACGTGGGTTGTTCTCTATTTCCCGACGTTGGGCACTCGCTGCCTCTTCCATTTGTCTGAGTTCTTCTTCTGTATATTCTGGTTCGAGTTGGTAACCGAACTCTCCATAATCGTCGAAATCTACATCAATTGAGGCGCTAGAGTCACTTTCCGTACCTGAGCTCGACATATTTAAGCTATAACTAAAACGTTAATTTCGGTGCTTTATATAGAAATGTTCCCAAACAAACAACACGCGTTGAACAAAAGAAAAGTAAAGAAATATTGATTGAGTAAAATCATAATCATTTGATTAAATTAAATTAATTAAAACATCTTTTATGAACACCGACTGTTAAAATAATGATCGAGTAAAATCATAATCCTTTGATTAAAATTAAATTAATTAAAACATCTTTTATGAACACCGACTGTTAAAATGATGATTGAATAAAATCCTAATCATTTTTTTTTATTGTTAAAAAGAAAAATTCATTTCTAAACATTTAGGCCTAAATCATTTTATTTAATATTAAAATTAAAACATCTTTTATGAACATCGATCGTTAAATTATTATGATGAGACAGCTATATATAGTTAGGCCAATTTGGTGCCTCTCATAATGAAAACTTATAATTTCAAGGATGGTGTATACTTTTTTATCATCTAAAACATAAATTGTTCCTGTTATTTCAACATTATATTTATTCTAATGTTTTAAGAATATTTTATCCTTAATAGATAATAAACGATCTACCAACTCGTCTTGGAAAGCAAATAGTGTGTATTCAAATTCCCATTTTATTAATCCGGTCACCTTGAATTTTACACCTGTATAATTTTACCCTCCGGCTAGAAAACACACAAGCGGACATCTACATGCGGAGATCAAAATTACAGTAAACAGCATGCCGAATAATGATAATAAAAAAAGGGATTAAAACAGAATCTAGCAATCAATACACAAGTTACGCGTTGTCAAAATTATCCATTATATTTTTCAGCACATTAGCAGTAATACAAAATGAACATAATTGTAAAAGGGATCCGATATATAGCGAATATAGGTGACTGTTATAAAACACTCTTTCCATTGTAAATATAAAGGAAATGAAACATTTTGTTCATTCAAAATAGTTGTTTGTCAAAAAAGTACGTAGCTGTTCACTTCAGTATTTAATTTTCCAATGGTTATTAGATTTAAATTACAGTCCTCTGAGCGCTTTAAATGAAGCGAATTTAACATCAGCGACCCAGACTTTAAATTTCAATCCCACAATGCATTTTTGGCTTAAAACGTCACAAGCTAGTTGAAAAATTAGAAATTAAAATTACAAATTTGCGATTTGCTGCGTTATTTGTGGAAATATGTCGATATGTGAATATGTGAATATGTATTTTATATCACCAGGAACATATTTAGCTAACATGTAAAAAATCGCGAAGTTTCCCTTTAACAACTAATCTTCCCTGAGGCCCTCATTGACATATTTAGACATACATTGTAAAGTACATATATACTTTTTGAGACAGAAATGTCATGGCATTAGTTGAAATCTACTGGAAAACATTTCATGTAAATCATTCATATAAATATTTTATAGTCCAGTAAATCTTCATATTTATTTTATTTTAAAACAAATAACAAAAAAAACATTAAAATTTTGCAATATTTTTGAATAAAATAATGTTATATTGTTGTTAAAAAAACATTAAAATTTTGAAATATCAAAAAAAATTTAATTTATATATTAAAATCTAAATACATGCCATGAATGAATTTAAATGGCTTTATTCTCTCTTTCTTCATAGTGAAAGACTACTAATAGAGAAAAAACATTTTTGACTAGAAAAAATATGTGTTTCTGTACAACTATACTCATAACAACAATGTACAATAAAATAGAAAATGTTTGTCTAAAAATTTAATATCACAATGTGACATTAGTCTTTCACTCCTTTTCTATAAAAATATTTACAGTCTAACCTGTATTAAGAGGTCACCTTAGAGGCAAAGACAAATTGGTCTTTTAAGACAGGTGACCTCTTAAAGGCATATTGTCTACCAAAATCGTAATTTTTTCATACCCAAAATTATTGTCGTTTTCCGTACTGACCTTCATAAAATGAAGATTAAACACCGAATTATTGGCAAATATGCTACAAAACGTTGTTTTTTCGATTTAAAAAAGCTGACCATCGTTACTGGAAGCTAATTAATTATGCACTGACCTGAGCGAGGCCAAAACGTTGTTTTTTCGATTTAAAAAAGCTGACCATCGTTACTGGAAGCTAATTAATTATGCACTGACCTGAGCGAGGCCAAAACGTTTTTTCGATTTAAAAAAGCTGACCATCGTTACTGGAAGCTAATTAATTATGTACTGACCTGAGCGAGGCTAAGTCTATTTTTATCTATTTTTATGCCAGTAGCTCGGATGCTGCAGCATGGATGTTAAAATTTGTGTTTGTTTACCTCGCAAATACAGCCGTTTTATGCTACTCATTGACAATAATTTGCTGTTGCCAGGTGCAAGATTACATATATTGAATATTATCTACCGAAAATGATCATAGGCATCATCATAAATTGCCACTTCAGTGCAAGTTTAGCACTTCCTTGAGTTCGTTCCAACTGATCCCCTACATATATCCTGCATTTGTTCCATTTGGAAGATACTTCACTTCTATTCATCTTTTTCTCTGAATCCGTCAAAGTCCACTTTCTTCCACACGTTGACACTTTCTCTTTTGCCCAAGAACCACATTTTTTCATTGTTTCTAAACAGTGTGCATGCTCAAGACGGATTCACATAGAAGGTTATATGAATAGATTTGAATTCTTGTTATCTTGGACAATAATTTCGATAGCGATAGTTTTGGGTCTTTTTCGTAAAAAAATCGTATCTTTTGTAGCATAACTCGGTGTTAATCTTCATTTTATGAAGGTCAGTACGGAAAACGACAATAATTTTGGATATGAAAAAAATTATGATTTTGGTAGACAATATGCCTTTAAAAGAGGCTAAATGCATAAAAAAAAATTCTACGCCACGACACGAAAAAGATGACCTTTTAATACAGGTGACTGCTTAATATAGTCGACCGCTTTAAGCAGGGTATGACTGTATATTAATTAACAGTGAAATACCATGAAGCAATGTTTGTATTGTTCGATAATTTTTTACTTTGTTATAAATGATAGCAGCATCAAATGGATAAACTATGTAATAAGATTAGGAATAAAACTTATTTTGCTCTTGCAGCTATGTTTGATTTTGGATATGAAACAAAAACATAGATATGAAAAATAAAAGACATGTCAGGAATGGTTTCCATTGTCTCTGTGGTTTTAAAGTGCACAGTATAATCTTTATGACATCATTCATTAATATACATGTGATATTTCCAATTCAATTTCAATTTAAAAAATAATTACAATTCAATTAATATAATAACAAGATCAATTCTTCATGAGATTACATCACATTATGTTGATCAACAAAGAACAAAATAAGTTAATACTAGACTAGTATACTATGTATCATAAAATAAAGATACCCTAAACTCCTTAATCCTTCAAAATACTAATAAAATAGACCATTTGTACATTGAGGACTTGATTAACAAATTATAGGGTTTTGCAAGATTTATCTCCCTTACAGTGGGCAAAAAAGACAAAGAATTTGATTATAATTTTCTAATAATTTGTAGATATTTGAACTTTGTTAAAAATCAGAGCATAATTTAATGACAAATAGAAAATTCACAAGTTGATACAAAATGAAACAAAACATATATTATTTCCAATAGATTTTGCATAAAAGGGTTCCCATTTACCTGCAGTAAAGGGAAATAACTCTTCTAAAAACATATAAAAAATATTTTATCTAAAATCTAAGTCAGAAATGTGCAAACGGTCTATTGACATAAAACTATATATAATGGAATAATGGTAATAGCTAACAACAAAATATCCTATCATACTAACAAATAATTTTTTTATATTTTTTCCAGTATCAAATATATTAAAAATTCTTGCACTAATCATGTAATACAAAAACAATCACCATTGTTTCAGAATTGAAAGGCACTGGTAAAACAATGTGACAAAGAAACAAGTGAAGACAGATGGAGAACATTTCTTATTACAAACATCATTTCAATTCCTGATTTCAATTGGAAACTTTCATTTATGTTGAACATTAAATTTTTCTCTGAAAAGACTGACCTGTTTTATTGACCTCTGCAAACATATGCATGGACAATGGTAAACCTTATTTAATGTCATTATTATTTGTAGTTCTTTAAATTTTAAAACCCTAACAATGTATGGGTTAGGGTTATGGTGTTTAACTCTCAACAATATTTCAGTTATATTGTGGCGGTCAGTTTAATTGGTGGAGGAAACCAGAGTACCCGGAGAAAAACCACCGACCTGCTGCAAGTCAGTGACAAATTTTATCACATAATGTTGTATTGAGTACACCTCGCCAGAGTGGGATTCAAACTCACAACGTTAGAGGTGATAGGCATGATTGCATAGGTAGTTATAAATCAAACTACGATCACGACGGCTTCTCTAACAATGTATGACTACAATATAACTCAAAGTAATAACAAACATATATCTTTCCCAAAATACAGATTCTATGAATAAATTATTATATAGAACATGTTGTAGATGGATTTAAATATTTATCACAAAACAAACAATTTGTGTGGAATTCTCGGATCTCTGATAACACGTCTTCTCTTCTGGAACCATTCCGTGAGAAGTAATATATTATATGACCTATTGTAAAGCCATGGGGAGGTAGAAGGTTATTAATAATATATTGCATGTGTCCGTCTTCTGGATTTCCTTTTTTATGATACCTGAAAAAGAAAAAACACAGTACATTTGTACAATAAACAAGTTAAAGGATTAAATCTACAAATAGGGTGTATCATTGAAGTAAGCAGCATTTTAACAGAATAAACAGTACCCCGTATTTTAAAAATCCATGGCAAAACTTTTATTTGAAAATATTTTTTTTTAAATATTATTTTATGTATATTTATTTCGATAAGGGATGGTTGTGACAAGGTAAAAAAACATGTTAAAACAACCATAAACCTAACCAAGTATCAGTTTTCTCTAACCCACTTGCCTGAAGCCCGGGAAGGGTAAATTTGGAGAAGTGAAAATTATGAAAGAATTTGTTTGAATAAATATAATTTTTTTCTATATTTGGCTTTCGTACAGGTAGGTAATAAAAATTAAGGCAAAGATTGAAGCATTACTGCACATCAATAGGATAAAATTAAAGGCTGAAGCATTACTGCACATCAATAGGATAAAATTAAAGGCTGAAGCATTACTGCACATCAATAGGATAAAATTAAAGGCTGAAGCATTACTGCACATCAATAGGATAAAATCAAAGACTGAAGCATTACTGCACATCAATAGGATAAAATCAAAGACTGAAGCATTACTGCACATCAATAGGATAAAATTAAAGACTGAAGCATTACTGCACATCAATAGGATAAAATCAAAGACTGAAGCATTACTGCACATCAATAGGATAAAATTAAAGGCTGAAGCATTACTGCACATCAATAGGATAAAATCAAAGACTGAAGCATTACTGCACATCAATAGGATAAAATCAAAGACTGAAGCATTACTGCACATCAATAGGATAAAATTAAAGGCTGAAGCATTACTGCACATCAATAGGATAAAATCAAAGACTGAAGCATTACTGCACATCAATAGGATAAAATCAAAGGCTGAAGCATTACTGCACATCAATAGGATAAAATTAAAGGCTGAAGCATTACTGCACATCAATAGGATAAAATTAAAGGCTGAAGCATTACTGCACATCAATAGGATAAAATTAAAGGCTGAAGCATTACTGCACATCAATAGGATAAAATTAAAGGCTGAAGCATTACTGCACATCAATAGGATAAAATTAAAGGCTGAAGCATTACTGCACATCAATAGGATAAAATCAAAGACTGAAGCATTACTGCACATCAATAGGATAAAATCAAAGACTGAAGCATTACTGCACATCAATAGGATAAAATCAAAGACTGAAGCATTACTGCACATCAATAGGATAAAATTAAAGGCTGAAGCATTACTGCACATCAATAGGATAAAATTAAAGGCTGAAGCATTACTGCACATCAATAGGATAAAATTAAAGGCTGAAGCATTACTGCACATCAATAGGATAAAATCAAAGACTGAAGCATTACTGCACATCAATAGGATAAAATCAAAGACTGAAGCATTACTGCACATCAATAGGATAAAATTAAAGACTGAAGCATTACTGCACATCAATAGGATAAAATCAAAGACTGAAGCATTACTGCACATCAATAGGATAAAATCAAAGACTGAAGCATTACTGCACATCAATAGGATAAAATTAAAGGCTGAAGCATTACTGCACATCAATAGGATAAAAATCATAACAGAATAACACCATTTAATAACAGAAAACTTAGTGATTCTACACAATTCTATTTTCTTTTAAAGAACAGTGTATAAAAGTACATGAAGTTTCCTGTGGCTAAAGAATAGCAACATCTGGTTATAAAGGTTTTGTATGAACATGTCATTAGCCAATCACAATCCGACAATATTACAAAGCCGGGGATAACTGTTTTAATTGGTAACACCATAATATATCTGACATCCCACTGACAAATAATTTTCAGGATCAGGGTTAGGGTTAGGGTGTTTAATGCCACTCTCAACAATATTTCAGTTATAATCGTGGCTGTCAGTTTTATTGGTGGAGGAAAACGGAATACCTGGAGAAAACCACACCCTGCCTCAAGTCTCTGACAAACTTTATTACATAATGTTGTATCGAGTACACCTCACCTGAGCAGGATTCAAACTCAGAGTCAGGTAATTGATACTGATAATATAACTAAGTGAGATAAAAGACAAAAATGTCCAATTTACAGATAATAAAGCAAGTTTAACAAGATGTTGCACGTTACGTCGTGCTAAGAATACCCCTACTCATTCATTTGTAAGTCGCACGGTAAACAGGAAGTAGATGTGCGGTAAACCTGGAAAGGGGAGACACGGTACAAGTCACCATGCCAAAGCCATATATCAATTATCAAATCATTTCTTCCAGTAGAAGCTGAGATATCTGTTACGAAAGTGTGAACGGATGGACAAACAGACTAACGGACGGACGGACTAACGGACAAGGTGATTGCAATATAGTCCCCTCTCTATGAGTGGGGGTATAATAATGACAGATTGAAGAGCAACTTACTGTATATTTTCTATATGAAAATCTTTCATATTTAATTCCTTTCTATAAAACTTAAAAAACCCTTTCCAACAAAAGCTCTCGTTTTTTGTTTTAGGGTCTAACATGATACACACGTTATATAAGTGCTGTGATGATGTATATTCCTGTAGTGCTTCAGATAGCATAGTGGTACAGTTTTTACACTTTTCAGTTATAGTACTGGTAGATTCTGGAATTAGAGATCACATACAGTTGAACATCAACATGTTGACATAAATCTAGTAAACAATATTTTACTTTGAATTATTAAAGGTAAAATTTATTTATGATAATATCAACATTTTATAGAGCTGTTGTGGTCGTGGTCATATGGTAGTTGGATTTATAACTACCTGTGCAATCAGTGCCATTGTGAGTTCGAATCCTGCTCATGGCGAGGTGTACTCAAGACAACATTATAAGTTTGTCAGTGACTTGCAACAGTTCAGTGGTTTTCTCCGGGTACTCCGGTTCCCTTCACCAATAAAACTGACCGCCACGATATAACTGAAATATTGTTGACAGTGGAGTTAACCACAATAACTCTAATCTCTCAACATTTTATATACATTACGATAAGAATATTTGTTCAGTTCAAAGTAAAATATAAAAATGCTTCTGTAACATGATACACACATAAGAATCATTATATGGTTGATATCAATCAAGGATAGCCTTAAAAGTCTTATTTTCCGAAGGATCCTACTCTCCTGATCCATAGTAAATTAAGAGAACAACTACTATTAGCGAACTATATTTTTACTTCCATTTTATACAAAGAAACAAATGATCCAGATTTAGGATAACAAGGTTGAACTGTATATTTCTGTGCCTGGCTTTCTCTAAACTTATTAAATATATACCAGAGGTTCTCAAGAGCCTGTATCGTTCACCTGGTTATAAAAAAAACCAATTGGTCCTATGTAAAAACTATGTCCTGCAGTGGTAGTCATCTTGGAATTACGGTCAACATAAAAAACACAAAGTTTGTAAAGGACCTTCCAATGATTGATGCATAGTTTAGGTTCAGTCAGTGCAATAGCTTCAGAGAAGAAGATATTTCTGTATTTTCCCGATATGGTCCTGTGTTAATACTATGATCTGTGGTGGCAGCCATCTTGGATTTCCGATCGGCATAAAAAACAGAGGACCTTCCAATGATCATTCCTGGGCAGTTTGGTTTCAGAGAAGAAGCGTTTTGAAACATTTTTCCCATAGGGTCCAATGTTAAACAAGTCCTGCCGTAGCCGCCATTTTGAATTTCATATCAGAACAAAAACGTAAATTTGTAGAGGACCATCCAATGAACATTCATGTACAGTTTGGCTTTAATCATATTTGTAGTTTCTGAGAAGAAGGCATTTGAACATTTTCCCATAGGGTCCAATGTTAATCTATGTCCTGCGGTGGTGGCCATCTTGGATATCCGATCGGCATAAAAAACACACATCTTGTAGAGGACCTTCCAATGATCATTCCTGGGCAGTTTGGTTTTAATTGTCCAAGTGGTTTCAGAGAAGAAGCGTTTTGAAACATTTTTCTCATAGGGTCCAATGTTAAACTAAGTCCTGCCGTAGCCGCCATTTTGAATTTCATATCGGAACAAAAAACGTAAAGTTTGTAGAGGACCATCCAATGAACATTCATGTACAGTTTGGCTTTAATAATATTTGTAGTTTCTGAGAAGAAGGCATTTGAACATTTTCCCATAGGGTCCAATGTTAATCTATGTATTGCGGTGGCGGCCATCTTGGATTTCCGATCGATATAAAAAACATAAACTTTGTAGAGGACCTTCCAATGATCATTCCTGGGCAGTTTGGTTTCAATTGTCCAAGTGGTTTCAGAGAAGAAGCGTTTTGAAACATTTTTCCAATAGGGTCCAATGTTAAACTAAGTCCTGCCGTAGCCGCCATTTTGAATTTCATATCGGAACAAAAAACGTAAAGTTTGTAGAGGACCATCCAATGAACATTCATGTACAGTTTGGCTTTAATCATATTTGTAGTTTCTGAGAAGAAGGCATTTGAACATTTTCCCATAGGGTCCAATGTTAATCTATGTATTGCGGTGGCGGCCATCTTGGATTTCCGATCGACTTAAAAAACATAAACTTTGTAGAGGACCTTCCAATGATCATTCCTGGGCAGTTTGATTTCAGAGAAGAAGCGTTTTGAAACATTTTTCCCATAGGGTCCAATGTTAAACAAGTCCTGCCGTAGCCGCCATTTTGAATTTCATATCAGAACAAAAAACGTAAAGTTTGTAGAGGACCATCCAATGAACATTCATGTACAGTTTGGCTTTAATCATATTTGTAGTTTCTGAGAAGAAGGCATTTGAACATTTTCCCATAGGGTCCAATGTTAATCTATGTCCTGCGGTGGTGGCCATCCTGGATATCCGATCGGCATAAAAAACACACATCTTGTAGAGGACCTTCCAATGATCATTCCTGGGCAGTTTGGTTTTAATTGTCCAAGTGGTTTCAGAGAAGAAGCGTTTTGAAACATTTTTCCCATAGGGTCCAATGTTAAACTAAGTCCTGCCGTAGCCGCCATTTTGAATTTCATATCGGAACAAAAAACGTAAAGTTTGTAGAGGACCATCCAATGAACATTCATGTACAGTTTGGCTTTAATAATATTTGTAGTTTCTGAGAAGAAGGCATTTGAACATTTTCCCATAGGGTCCAATGTTAATCTATGTATTGCGGTGGTGGCCATCTTGGATTTCCGATCGACATAAAAAACAAAAACTTTGTAGAGGACCTTCCAATGATCATTCCTGGGGAGTTTGGATTCAATTGTCCAAGTGGTTTCAGAGAAGAAGCATTTTGAAACATTTTTCCCATAGGGTCCAATGTTAAACTAAGTCCTGCCGTAGCCGCCATTTTGAATTTCATACCGGAACAAAAAACGTAAAGTTTGTAGAGGACCATCCAATGAACATTCATGTACAGTTTGGCTTTAATAATATTTGTAGTTTCTGAGAAGAAGGCATTTGAACATTTTCCCATAGGGTCCAATGTTAATCTATGTCCTGCGGTGGCGGCCATCTTGAATTTTCGATCGGCATAAAAAAACATAAACTTTGTAGAGGACCTTCCAATGATCATTCCTGGGCAGTTTGGTTTCAATTGTCCAAGTGGTTTCAGAGAAGAAGCGTTTTGAAACATTTTTCCCATAGGGTCCAATGTTAAACTAAGTCCTGCCGTAGCCGCCATTTTGAATTTCATATCGGAACAAAAAACGTAAATTTTGTAGAGGACCATCCAATGAACATTCATGTACAGTTTGGCTTTAATAATATTTGTAGTTTCTGAGAAGAAGGCATTTGAACATTTTCCCATAGGGTCCAATGTTAATCTATGTATTGCGGTGGCGGCCATCTTGGATTTCCGATCGACTTAAAAAACATAAACTTTGTAGAGGACCTTCCAATGATCATTCCTGGGCAGTTTAGTTTCAATTGTCCAAGTGGATTCAGAGAAGAAGCGTTTTGAAACATTTTCCCCATAGGGTCCAATGTTAAACTAAGTCCTACCGTAGCCGCCATTTTGAATTTCATACCGGAACAAAAAACGTAAAGTTTGTAGAGGACCATCTAATGAACATTCATGTACAGTTTGGCTTTAATCATATTTATAGTTTCTGAGAAGAAGGCATTTGAATATTTTCCCATAGGGTCCAATGTTAATCTATGTCCTGCGGTGGCGGCCATCTTGAATTTTCGATCGGCATAAAAAAAACATAAACTGTGTAGAGGACCTTCCAATGACTATTCCTGGGCAGTTTGGTTTCAATTGTCCAAGTGGTTTCAGAGAAGAAGCGTTTTGAAACATTTTTCCCATAGGGTCCAATGTTAAACTAAGTCCTACCGTAGCCGCCATTTTGAATTTCATATCGGAACAAAAAACGTAAAGTTTGTAGAAGACCATCTAATGAACATTCATGTACAGTTTGGCTTTAATCATATTTGTAGTTTCTGAGAAGAAGGCATTTGAATATTTTCCCATAGGGTCCAATGTTAATCTATGTCCTGCGGTGGCGGCCATCTTGGATTTCCGATCGGCATAAAAAACAGAAACTTTGTAGAGGACCTTCCAATGATCATTCCTGGGCAGTTTGGTTTCAACTGTCCAAGTGGTTTCAGAGAAGAAGCATTTTGAAACATTTTTCTCATAGGGTCCAATGTTAAACTAAGTCCTGCCGTAGCCGCCATTTTGAATTTCATATCGGAACAAAAAACCTTGAGATTGTAGAAGACCGTCCAATGAACATTCATGTACAGTTTGGCTTTAATCATATTTGTAGTTTCTGAGAAGAAGGCATTTGAACATTTTCCCATAGGGTCCAATGTTAATCTATGTCCTGCGATGGCGGCCATCTTGGATTTCCAATCGGCATAAAAAACAGAAACTTGGTAAAGGACATTCCAATGATCATTCATTTACAGTTTGAGTTCAGTCAGTTCATTAGTTTCAGAGAAGAAGATCTTTGAAATTTCAGCCAATCAGAGCATATTATTGGCCCTGGCGGCCATATTGAATATCCGACTGGAACGAAAAACAGTAACTTTGTAGAGGACCATCCAAGGAACATTCCTGCTAAGTTTGGTTCCAATCGGCCCAGTGGTTTCGGAGAAGAAGCTTGAAATGTGAAAAGTTTACAGACGACGGACGCCAAGTGATGGCTATAGTTCACATGGACCTTTGGTCCAGGTGAACTAAAAACGTGGCATCTAGGATTTTGTTATGAAAAACAGGCCAGGGACAGTTTATTGAGGGTTTGTGCACACAAGGTTAAACACAAATATGCACACAGGTGAGTTTTATGTGCTCAATGTGCCCTTTTCAGTTTTGCAGTTCCCCCTCTTAGATAAAGCCTGCATATGTATATACCTGTATACCATAAGTCTGTCTATATGGGAGGCCAATCTTGTGCTTAGAAAGACAACTTTATATTATGAAAAGAGGGAATTCTAAAGATTTATATAGATATCGCTAGTCTTGTGAATTTTTGTATGAATTCGGTGTCAATCTTTTCCTTAAAGAATTATATATAATTTGTCTACCTGTAATTACCTGAATTTGTACCCTGGTTATTATTAGTAAGAACTGGTGAGACAGACTCTTGTCTTGAAGAAGAGAATGAAGCATTCTCTTCCTCCTCCTGACTCTGATTACTGACCGAAGAAAATCTTCTATTGTGACACAACACTGCCTCATTTTGGTACAAACAAGTTCCTGGACCACTAACTGATTAAAATAAGTAAAATCATACAGTAAGTCTAATAGTAATAAATTCTTTAAGACAATCATTTTCATTTCTTATTGTATACATTTAAATGAGTGAGTGATTGCTATTTAATTGCAAAATAAGATTTTTTTTTTAGCTATTTTAATTAAGGCGAGAATAATTATTACATTTTGATGAGAATGATGATCATGTTCGCTTTGTACTAAACCAACACACTTAGTTGGATTTTTATAGTGCTAGCCTACTGAAACAACAGTCCACATGTAAATATGTCACCAATTCCAATCCAACCAGTCTATGTCTTATTACTTAATGCTGTGTGCTAGGCAGACAAGCAGCAAATACCAATTATATAGTCTGCTTTTACTTGACCACGGCTTGAACCCAACATCTACCATAATCAAGGCGAGCACACTAACCATTATACCATCAATGTGGTATGTATACATTTAAATACATGCAGCTGCAGAATCATAGCTCTTATGGTCTTTTTTTCTAGTCACGCAAAAAAAAGACCTCAAAGCTACGGTATTCCAAGACAGCATCTAGGACAATTTTTTTTTTATCAAAGTTACATTTCATTTCAACAGCTTTGAAAAAATTCTGAATTGAAGTTAAACAATGAAAGCTAACCTTCTACAACATTTTCTTCTATAGTACCTAATGAATTCAAATTGAGGCTTGGATATTCTATTGATATGCTGCCATCAACACCTACTGGATCTTGTCTTTCTGAATCTATAAAAAATATATTATTTTTTACTAATGAAAAGTATCAGTGGCATATTTTGCAAAATTACTTCGAGGAGTTGGGATTGTGATTTTTAATGTCACTTTCAACAATATTTCAGTTATATCGTGGCAGTCACTGACAAACTTTATCACAGTAAGTTGTATTGAGCACACCTCGCCATGAGCGGGATTCAAATTCACAATGCTAGTGGTGATAGGCACTATTTGCACAGTTAGTTGTAAATCCAACTCCCAAACCATCATGGCCACGACAGTTCCTAAAAATTACTTCGATGAAATGAATTATAAAATGTTTGAATAACAGCACATTCACCAAGGCTTAAAGTATACACGGTAAAGTTTTGGTGAGAAATTAATATTTTCCATTTGAAGATAAAACAATTAAGAATTGATCGCAATTTTTGTTCGGTTCATGAAGAAATAACCTCAATCAGGTTGAACACACTGCGTTACCCGCTAGGGGTTACACAAGGGTGTGTACAACGCGATTGAGGTTATTTCGAATGAACCGAACAAATAATTTTGATCAATCCTTATAAATCAATTCAAACTTTTTTTTGTTATGATATTGAATAATACAGTAGAGTTCGTTTATAACGAACAGGCTTGTAACGAAATCAGGCTTATAGCGAAGTAAAGATAAATCCCCAGTCCCATGGCTATTTAAACAATGTATTTGTGAAGGCCTATTACAAATTTTTTATAACGAAATCAGGCTTATAACGAAGAGAATTTTAAACCCAAACAACATTTTTATTACTCAAAATTTACATGATATAACAAAGAAAATTGCTGAACAAACAAATCGTTTACTTGGCTTCCGTCACGCACGGACGATCACATATTAGAATGGTCAAGTGCACTTGACACTTCCGTTATTGATAATTGAAAAATCAATAATCCAACCTTTGATGTTGTTAATGATGTCATTCAAGACTTTTCTTTAAAATATTCAAACAATAAAATGGGTATTAAATGATGTGATTAACAAGTTGTCAATTAATAACACACGCGCTAATTTATTACATTAAAAATTAATCAAACGTAATCTAAATTTTAATGAATGGATGCACAAGCTAAAGAAATTAAAAACAAAGTTATTTGTGAGATTAATTCATTCGCTATTGTTTATTTTTTCTTTGATGATAGACTCTTTAATTAAACAACAAACATGCGTGGTCTCAAGGTTCATCTAAATACCAAAAACAAAAGAAATGTACTCGTTCTGAAATTTCGATTAACCTGAGTTTTTATGTGTATATAATACCAAAAAGAAACAATTATTCTTCAAATTCAAATAAAAAAAAGGAAAATGGCTACAATCTTAAAATTGGCCATTAAAAATATATATCAGAATTATCAGCATTATACCGAAATCGATCCAAGTGTTAATACCGACCTCATATTTCCTGTTTATAAAATAGATCGTGAACAAAGTTGAAAAAACGTTTCTAAGAAACATTTGAAGATACCAAAGAGGTATTCAGAAGCCGTAGTCTTTGAGAACTGTCTAAAGGATTAAAAAAAAATTACGATAAAGGCTCACTTTACTGTGCATCAGTTATCATAGCGTAATGAAACTGCCCGGGTCAGAACCAGATTTATTTCTCTCTAAAATTACGCGACCTCGGTGGCTCGAACTACCGATAGATAGAACAGACTTTGACAGTCCCTTCGAGTTCGAGCCAGCGAAGTTCTACTGTCTGATTTTCAAAAGGGGAGGTAATTCTACATTGTTTCTCTTATAACGAACGATGCCTATAACGAACTAAGATCAAGAGACTTTGTTATAAACGAACTCTACTGTATATTTATTTTTTTAAAATAAAACAAATAAAATCGGAAATAAATTTAAATAACCCCAAAGGTGCCTCATTTACAGAAAATCACCTGATGACAACGGCACACGACATCTTGAGAACGATGTCTATTTTTCGATTCCATACATTGACAAATAACCTCAACTTTTTTAAACCAATCAAAACACATATAAAATGACATGTGACTCTAAAATTAATTTATATACAATTGTTAAAAAAAAATAATTATGTACTATTCTACTAGGAAGAAATTCACAAAAATGTATTACTAAAGCCAAGGAAAAAGTATTTTGTGTACTTGAAAAAAAATAAGGTAGGTAAGTAGGTAGGCAAATTTTGTTTCTTCAATTTTTACCTAGATTATATAGAACAACAATATGACTATATAACACTGCTTGTACACAATTGACCATAAAACATTAGGGTAGGCACTAAAAATTAGGGTTTGTAGGTTCTTTTTTTTTCAATTTTTACCCAGTTTATACAGGACAAGGATCTGACTTTTACAGTATTTGTCCAAAAATGACAATAAAAACATTAGGTTAGACACTAATAATTAGGGTAAGATTAGCAGAAACACAGGTATTTTTCTTCGGCCTAAGAAAACATTAAAAATTAGGGTAAGTAGGATTAGGTGAAACACAAGCAATTTCCTTTTTGGCCTAAGAGAATGTGTGTACCATTGACACATAGATAGAATCTGACTTTAACAGTTCAAAAATAGCAACAAATCTTAGGGTATGCATTAAAAACCAGAGATTGTAGGGTTAGCGGAAACATAGGTATTTCTCTTTGGCCTAAGAAAATATGCATACCATTGACACATAGGTAAAATATTCCTTGTCTTATCTGATCTTTTCCACTTTCTTTAACTCTCCAGTTGTAAATTCCTTCATGTTCTTTTTGTACATTTTTTAATTTGAATACGAAGTCATGATCATGACATTGTACAACACATTCTCTGTCTATTGTGAAGTCAGATTTCTTCTCTATTTTAATATTAGTGGCTATTACCACATCATGTCCTGAAAAAAAAAAGTTATTAGATCTTGTCATTGAAAATACTACATCAGACAATAATGTATTGGTATAAGGTTTTCAATGAGTATGGCTCCAAAGATCTGTTAGTATGTATGTAGGTAAAATTTAACTATGCAGGCTCATAGCCAGGTTTTTTCAAGGGGGGCTTAATAAACTTGCTATACGACATGGTCTTCCATTCAGAGGTCAACATCCTTACTTTAATAGCCTATTAAATAGGCACAGTTCAACTGAAATAGCTTTAATAGTGTTGAACCCCTCGACGCCCTTCCCCCTCAAATATGCTTATTTACTATTCTGCATTGGGCTCTACCAAACTTTAACTAAAAAATTACCAGTACATTGTTTTTAATCAAACTAAAGTTTATATTTTCTCTTTTACAACTACCATTGTTCTATGTTTTATGGAGGATATTTTTGGCCTTACAAGTAACTGTTAATGTATAGAATGGTATATACTATAGTTCACTGCAATATGAAATGAATTTTAAATATTTAAAACATTAGTCAAACCTGTATTAAGAGGTCACCTTTGAGACAAAGAAAAAGTGACCTTATAAGACAGATGAAAGAGGTTCAATTCATATGAAATTTTCTATAACCGGACCAGAAAATATGAGCTTTTAATACAAGTGACTGCTTAATAGAGGTGACTGCATGGGCAGGTTTGACTGTATTTTCAAGAATATCATAACAGGTTCCACATCTATTTATGAAGATATCATGAAACAGATGAAGTCACAAATGTAGCTTTGACTCAAGTACATATTGTATCACATACTTATAAGGACTATGGTTTTGTATCTAGCAAGTTGTATTTAATGGTTAGTTCTGTATTTATATAGAATACATGATTAATACAAAATATTACCTAGAACAACATTGTAATAGATTCTGTCACCTCTGATCTCTGGTGACCCATTGACTTTAACTATCTGCATGTCATCTATAAAAAAAAAAAAACAATATTGATATTAGTGTGTAATTGGCATATCTTAAAATACAGCGTAAATTAATAATGGTCACAAAATAACATTCCCCATAGTACATGAGAAACAAAAACAAACCAACAAGGACAATGTACTGTAATTGTGAACCAAAGTCAAAGACTGTTAAATTTTAGGGTTAGGGCTATGATGTTTAGTCCACATTTCCACAATATTCCAGTTATATCATGCCAGTCAGTTTTATTGGTTGAGGAAAACGGAGTACCAGGAGAAAACCATCGACCTGTCTCATGTTGAAGTCATTGACAAACTTTATCACATAATGTTGTATCGAATACACCTTGCCTGAGCGGGATTAAAACTCACAACGTTAGTGGTGATACATGTAGGCACAGACTGCACAGGTAGTTGTAAATCCAACTACCGTACGATCTTGACGACGACGGCCCCGTTTAAATTTTAAACAAAAATGACTGGTCAAATTCTTATTGTGGATGATGCACTTACAATGGTTGATTGTTTTACGATTAAGGAATAACTCACTGTATTTGAAGAGTTATCAGTGTCAAATGAAGTTTTACTTGGCAACACGTAGCGGAGACAATAAAACAAATATTTGAGACCGTCAAATCCACAATTAATGCCAGCAGCTCTTCAAATACAATACTCTTATTTCTATTCTAATGCAAAACAAATAATATTTCAATTAATCTTAAGAAAGAGTCTAAAAATTGCATAAACTACAATGCTGCAAAATACTGTTGATGACTTTGGCTCACAAACGTCATAGAAAATCATGACGTCAATTGAAAATTTTCAGCGTATAAGTTACTGCTGGATTTTATTTCACAAAATGCATGCTTCAATTTAAGATAAAATCTAACAGGAAATTCTTTCAAAATGTAGGCAATGTAAAAATGGAGAATAATTCACACTAGAACCCTTAGTTACGGCATGTAAACTGTCGATTTGATGGAAAGCATTATAGGAAAATGTACTATATAATAATTGCATTAGAATAGACAATAAGTCCCTCCATAGGGGCCGTCGTGGTCATGATTGTATGGTAGTTGGATTTACAACTATCTATGCAATCAGTGCCTATCACCACTAACGTTGTGAGTTCGAACCCTGTTCATGGCGAGGTGTACTTGATACAACATTATGTGATAAAGTTTGTCAGTGACTTGCGACAGGTCGGTGGTTTTTTCCAGGTACTCCGCTTTCCTCCACCAATGAAACTGACCGCCACAATACAACTGAAATATTGTTGAAAGTGGTGTTAAATACCATAACCCTCCCACTCATAAGTCACTCTATATAAATTCCAGTAATAGTCTACAATGAAGAGATTACACTTTCTAGTAGACAGTTAGACATCAACATTCTCTGATCCTGTTATTGCATTGTTCAATATTATTTCTCTCGTCCCTTGATTCAATAGTGAATTTGTGAAGGTTTTTAACTGTTTGTGTATATCACTCATTTGCAATTGGAAACCTAATCATTAATCAAGAATGAAAGATTGGGATCCCATTTATTGTTTTCATCTTGACTGATGCTTAATCCAAGCCACGACATAAATATACATCAGTTTTTGTTGTTGTGTTTTCATAGCTTACACTCCTTTATTAAAGTTGTCATTGTTGTGATCGGGGAGACTTTTTAATTTTTGAACAACATATGTTCTTGTTAAAATTGGTTTAATTGTAGATTTTTTACTACCGGTAGTATATGTTTACCTTAATGTGATCAAATGTTGAACAAAAAATCATAAGTAGACCACAAAAAAAATAATTGTTTGAGGTGAATAGAGAAGACTTTCATACTCAATATAATTATATTATGTTACCAGTAATACCACAGGATTGATTCAACAATGGTACTCTTTCTTTGTCGTCACTTCTTTCTTCTCTCTCTATATTGTCACGTCTATTTGAATCTTCTCCTTTCATTTCAAAATCTTTGACAGAGTCATCGTTTGCGGTGGAATTATCCAAAGTGGAATCCTTATCCAAGCTATTTTGAACAGGTACAGACGATGTCTTAGTAATAAGTGAACATTCAGTTTCGGCAGTGCGTTGACTTTGTACAAGTACATGCGATGTTTCAGTAATAAGTGAACATTCAGTCTCGGCAGTACTCTGACTTTGGGAGTTTGTTTCTGTTACTGATGGTTTTCTCTCTAAAGTAGATAACTGAATGTCCCCAGAACTAATGCCATAAACATCCCTACTTGAATTGCGCTTTCCTTTTAAAACTTATATGAAAAGAAAAACAAAATCATTTACAGAATACCAAAAGAAAGGTCATAAATGGCTACGCCTGACACAGCATGATAGAATCAAAGCAAGATGACAAGGGCTTCCTCCTGCACAAGTTTTACTGCAATCAAATTTAACTTGAAAGAGGAAATTCATGGGAATACTACCTGAAGCCCTTGTCATAAGCATTTCAAATGCATAAAAAAAAGAAGAAAAAACGTGAGTATACCTTCCAAATATGTGAAATCTCGCAATTCTGACTCTTTTTTTTAAATCCATTTCCAAAAAAAAAACCTCTTTTCTGTATTGACAAATAAAAATTTCATTAAGATGAGCATTTTGCCAAAATACAATAAAATTACATTAAATAAAAAAGAGTTCAAATTTTCAAATTCCACTAAAGATGGACAACAACAAACATGACGGCAAAATTGTTGTCGCTGTATAATAAACAAAGAACATCTTGGACAGAATTGAATTGTCATCAAAATTTAATACATTTACCATTACCAATATATTGGTTTAATATTTCCGAAACCTTTAAACTGTTGAATAGTGACATTTACTATTGATAAATTTAACTACCGGTAAAATATTTTGTCTTTTTATAAATGATCAAGATGAATATATTACCTATAAATTGCTAATGTGATGTAGAGGGAAACTTGCCTAATTAACTGAAACATGAATATAACGGAATCCTGTTTAAATTGAATTCTAACTGTAATCCCAGTGTAGGAAATGTTATTTGACCTTTATAAACCACACACCTGTCTAATCAGAAGTTAGGGTTCAGTTTAGACTGGCTTCACTGTATTAGTTTTAGAATATTCACTTATATTGAATCTTCATTGGCTAATGAAGCAGGAAAGTCAGACAGCATCTCTACAGCTAAATGGTTCATCTCTATACAATATGGGCTGGTTAGATAATTTGAGACCAAAATCATGTTTACACTATACAGTCAAACCTGTATATAAAGGGCACTCAAGAGAACCTGAAAATGTGACCTTTGTGAGCAGTTGCCATTTATATACATGTTAAAATTATATACACCATTCAGCAATGGAAAAAATTGAGCTGTCCTTTATAGACGGTGATTTGTTACATAGAGGTTCTCTTTATAGACGGTGATTTGTTTCATAGAGGTTCTCTTTATAGACAATGATTAGTTATATAGAGGTGTCCTTTAAGGCAGGTTTGACTGTATATCATTTTTGAATACTTACTTGTCAGATATGTTTGGTACCACTTTCTCCACCAGCATACAATAATTAGAATAAATACAATAATTCCTAGTACTGCCATCAAACAACTATAAACTATTATTGATGTTATATCTAACTTCTTTTCTGAAAAAAATAAAAATAATATTCTCTGTTTATGAAGAATAATTCTACTCTACAACTAAAGATTTTTTTTATGTTATGTATTAATGGCTAAAAATTCCAAGAAATATATTTTCATAAAATGGTTTTGCAAAATTAAATAAACTGCATATTTACAGAAAAATGTTCACAAGAAAAGTTTAAAGATACCAAAGAGGTAATGAGAAGCCAAAAATAGAAGGACAGACAACACAATGTCCAAAAGACAGAAGGACAGACAACACAATGTCCAAAACAAGAAGGACAGACAACACAATGTCCAAAAGAAGAAGGACAGACAACACAATGTCCAAAACAAGAAGGACAGACAACACAATGCCCAAAAGACAGAAGGACAGACAACACAATGTCCAAAACAAGAAGGACAGACAACACAATGGCCAAAAGAAGAAAGACAGATAACACAATGGCCAAAAGAAGAAGGACAGACAACATGATGGCCAAAAGACAGAAGGACAGACAACACAATGTCCAAAAGAAGAAGGACAGACAACACAATGTCCAAAAGAAGGACAGACAATACAATGGCCAAAAGACAGAAGTACAAACAACACAATGTCCAAAAGAAGAAGGACAGACAACACAATGTCCAAAAGAAGAAGGACAGACAACACAATGTCCAAAAGACAGCAGTACAGACAACACAATGTCCAAAAGACAGAAGTACAGACAACACATTGTCCAAAAGAAGGACAGACAACACAATGTCCAAAAGAAGGACAGACAACACAATGTCCAAAAGAAGAAGGACATACAACACAATGGCCAACATAAGAAGAACAGACAACACAATGTCCAAAAGAAGAAGGACAGACAACACAATGTCCAAAAGACAGCAGTACAGACAACACAATGTCCAAAAGACAGAAGTACAGACAACACATTGTCCAAAAGAAGGACAGACAACACAATGACCAAAAGGACAGACAACACAATGGCCAAAAGAAGAAGGACATACAACACAATGTCCAAAAGAAGGACAGACAACACAATGTCCAAAAGAAGAAGGACAGACAACACAATGTCCAAAAGACAGCAGCACAGACAACACAATGTCCAAAAGAAGGACAGACAACACAATGTCCAAAAGAAGAAGGACAGACAACACAATGGCCAAAAGAAGGACAGACAACACAATGTCCAAAAGAAGAAGGACAGACAACACAATGTCCAAAAGACAGAAGTACAGACAACACAATGTCCAAAAGAAGGACAGACAACACAATGTCCAAATAAGAAGGACAGACAACACAATGTCCAAAAGAAGAAGGACAGACAACACAATGGCCAACAGAAGAAAGACAGACAACACAATGACCAAAAGAAGAAGGACAGACAACACAATGGCCAAAAGAAGAAGGACAGACAACACAATGGCCAAAAGAAGAAGGACAGACAACACAATGGCCAAAAGAAGAAGGACAGACAACACAATGTCCAAAAGAAGAACAAACAACGATCTACAAAACATTACACAGAAAACTAAAGACCGAGCAACTTCAGAATAATGAAAAATATTGTAAACAGAAATGTAACTTCATATCAATTACAAGAATAAATATCTAGAATTGAATGTTTATCGTGCTAGCTCACTGAGACAGACTTGTCACTCCACTTGGACACATTATCCTCATTCTGAGACAACCAGTCTTTTTCTTTTTTTTTTGCTGCTTAATATTGAAGGCTTAGCAGAGAAATATCAATTTTATAGTCTTCTGTCACACGTAACTCATTATATAGACTTCAGGACACAAAATATCTACGATACACTGGTATTCTTTCAAATATTTCAATATATTTTGTTAAACAAACAAATTTAAGGCTAATGCATCAATTAAACTCCATTTCTGTTAAATTCCACAAGGCATACGTATCGTTTATAACCCATAACTAATCACACCCAGATTATACTTGACACAACACATGTGGAACAACTGATAGAGTTTATTTAAAAGTATTTCAATTTGTACTGACAAACTGTTTTCAATTGTATATATTACACTTTACGTTTTTATTTTCCCTATTTGTCTTTGTTATTGCAGCCGGTCACTATAATGTTATATGGACCGGGACTGGACTGCCTCGTTTTCGATTCGGTTACGGAACGGTACCTGCATTATTATTTTAGATAAAAAGTATAATATAGCAAATAGTTCATGTCATTTCGGATCATATGGCAGTATATGGACCGGTCCGTCACCAAAAAAATATTATATGGACCTCAGAAGTTTCGGTCCATATAATACTTTTTCGGTGACGGACTGGTCCATATACTGCCATATGACCCTCAGTGCCATGAACTATTTGCTATATATTTGACAATAAAATGCTTATATCAACTGTTTTAACAGCCAATCAAATCACAGACAGTTTTTAAAAAGAAGGGGATTTCCTTGCAAATTAAAATAATCTGAGCAAATGAATCATTGAATGGGTGGCAATCCCCCATGGGTTATCAACAATAAATGCTGTATTGACTAGCCAGAGCATATCTTTCATATTCATGAAAATGTCCTCAGTAATTTATTCAAATCTCTATGAATGGACGTGATGACTACATGAAGTATGACAAGAAGATTTCGGGAGGGTCAAGTCATTATTTTTTCTTCCATAGTTGAAAATCAGATCCTTGTAGGACAAAATATTGATGAGTCCCAAAGAAAAAGTTGCGAGTTCCACTGGTGCATTCTTCATTATTTTTTGGAAAAAATTGTGAGTCCCAAACACAAGTGATGGGTCCAGGATTCACCTAGACAAGTTGAAAGTATCTCAGGAAAATGGCTTTATTATACTTTAAAAACAATTTAGTCTTTTATACAACTGTCATAGATTTACCTTCATATTTGCAGGAAACAGTTGCAGGATCGTTTTCCCATTGTTTGTCTTCATTACACCTATATGATTCTGTACCCTGTTTGACAAGAATCATGTTATTGTCTTGACATCTGGGTTCACATGTTGTGTATACACTGACATTAGGAAATACATAGCCATTCTCACAGTCCCACTCAACATTACTAGTCTTTGGTAGTGTGCACCCTGTAAGATAAGTAATCATGTCCTGGTTTAAATTTATATAAAATGTAATGAACATATTAACCATTTTGGAGATAGGTTTTGTTTGGTTTAGGGTTTATGGTGTTTAATGCCACTTGCAGCAATATTTCAGATATATCGTGACAGTCAGTTTTATTGGTGGAGGAAACTGGAGTACCCGGAGAAAACTACTGACCTGTCGCAAGTCAGTGACAAACTCTTCACATATATCAGTTGTACACCTCTCCCTGGGTGGGATTCGAACTCACAACATCAATGGTGATAGGCACCAATTGCATAGGTAGTTGTAAATCCAACTACCATACGATCACAGCCTCAATGTCCCCTCCATTTACTAAAGTATCTTGGTCATAAGTAATTAACACGTACATATCTATTTGTAGTGTAAATGACACATTTCTGGAATAACCCTTGTCACCTTGTCAGGTATCCCTATAGTCAAAAGATTAGAAGCCCAAATAACTTTAAAATCTTTAGGAGCAAGAAAATCAAAGAGCCTAAACAGGATAACCAAAATTTGTGCTTGAAACAGGTGCATAGGTAATATTTGAAGCAAATTTGAAGGAAAAATTTGACCTTGTAAACACATCTTCAGGGGGTACCATACACTACAGGGAGATAACTCTTTAAAATCAGTTGAACGTTTTGATCATATTGATGTTTGTATGCAGATTTCAAGCATCTCTGTGATCAAAACCACAGAGAGAAAAGCTGCTATGTGGCTAGTGAATTTATAGCTCTGAGTCTGTTGTTTAGAATTTGTTAAAATTTTGATATTTATTACACTGGTATTCTTTCAAATATTTCAATATATTTTGTTAAACAAACAAATTTAAGGCTAATGCATCAATTAAACTCCATTTCTGTTAAATTCCACAAGGCATACGTATCGTTTATAACCCATAACTAATCACACCCAGATTATACTTGACACAACACATGTGGAACAACTGATAGAGTTTATTTAAAAGTATTTCAATTTGTACTGACAAACTGTTTTCAATTGTATATATTACACTTTACGTTTTTATTTTCCCTATTTGTCTTTGTTATTGCAGCCGGTCACTATAATGTTATATGGACCGGGACTGGACTGCCTCGTTTTCGATTCGGTTACGGAACGGTACCTGCATTATTATTTTAGATAAAAAGTATAATATAGCAAATAGTTCATGTCATTTCGGATCATATGGCAGTATATGGACCGGTCCGTCACCAAAAAAATATTATATGGACCTCAGAAGTTTCGGTCCATATAATACTTTTTCGGTGACGGACTGGTCCATATACTGCCATATGACCCTCAGTGCCATGAACTATTTGCTATATATTTGACAATAAAATGCTTATATCAACTGTTTTAACAGCCAATCAAATCACAGACAGTTTTTAAAAAGAAGGGGATTTCCTTGCAAATTAAAATAATCTGAGCAAATGAATCATTGAATGGGTGGCAATCCCCCATGGGTTATCAACAATAAATGCTGTATTGACTAGCCAGAGCATATCTTTCATATTCATGAAAATGTCCTCAGTAATTTATTCAAATCTCTATGAATGGACGTGATGACTACATGAAGTATGACAAGAAGATTTCGGGAGGGTCAAGCCTTTTTTTCTTTCTTCCATAGTTGAAAATCAGATCCTTGTAGGACAAAATATTGATGAGTCCCAAAGACCAGAGGCTCCCAGGAGCCTGTAATCGCTCACCTGGATCAAAGCTGCTTTCAATAACAACGCAACTGCACTGTGGCGGCCATCTTGGCGGGAGAGCGCAACTGCCGGACACCATTTTGGAAGAGGACCATCCAATGACTATTCCATCAAAGTTTGGTTTTAATTGAGCTACTGGTTCCAGACAAGATGGTTTTTATGTGAATTTCCCATAGGGTCCTATGTTAAACTAAGTACAGCTGTGCAGCCATCTTGGTCAGAGGGCGGGACCACCAGACACAAATTTGGTTCAGTGGTTTCAGAGGAGAAGATTTAAATGTGATCTTTTATCAAAATATGCCTAATTTGAATAATCGATATAAATCGGCTGAAAGAAAAATTTAAAAAAAAAAACCCGAACATATGCTAAACTACTCCTTGCCATGTAGCTGCAGTTCAAATTTGAGCTCATTTTGACTTATACTAAAGCAGCAATGGACAATTGAACAAATTTCTATTTTTAGTGACAGCAGCCATCTTGAATGGAGGGCGGGGCTGTCGGACACAATTTTGAAAGGGAACCACCCAGGGACCATCCCTGCCAGGTTTGGTTTAATTTGGTTCAGCGGTTTCAGAGGAGAAGATTTAAATGCGATCTTTTATCAAAATATGCCTAATTTGCATAATCGGTATATCTCGGCTGAAAGAAAAATTTCACTGAAAAACACGGAATATATGCTAAACTACTTCTTGCCATGTAGCTGCAGTTAAAATTTCAGCTCATTTTGACTTACACTAAAGCAGCAATGGACAATTAAAATTTCATCCCCCCTTTTTCTATTTTGAGCTTGGCGGCCATCTTGGTTGGAAGTCGGGATCACCGGACACAAATTTGGAAGGGGGCCATCCAAGAATCATTTCAGCAAAGTTTGGTTGAGATTGGCTCCGTAGTTTCAGAGGAGAAGATTTTTCTAAAATTTCATCCCCCCTTTTTTCTAATTTGCATAATCGGTCAAAATCGGCAAAAGTTCAAAGTTCATAAAAAATCCTGTCAAACTTGCTGAAAAGCTCATCATTATGCTTATACAGTTCAAATTTGGGCACATTCTGGCTTAAAATAGAGCAGTTTTGGCCATTTGAAGAAATTTCTATTTTTAGTAACAGCGGCCATCTTGAATGGAGGGCGGGGCTGTCGGACACATTTTTGAAAGGGACCCACCCAGGGACCATCCCTGCCAGGTTTGGTTTAATTTGGTTCAGCGGTTTCAGAGGAGAAGATTTAAATGTGATCTTTTATCAAAATATGCCTAATTTGCATAATCGGTATATCTCGGCTGAAAGAAAAATTTCACAGAAAAACACGGAATATATGCTAAACTACTTCTTGCCATGTAGCTGCAGTTAAAATTTCAGCTCATTTTGACTTACACTAAAGCAGCAATGGACAATTAAAATTTCATCCCCCCTTTTTCTATTTTGAGCTTGGTGGCCATCTTGGTTGGAAGTCGGGATCACCGGACACAATTTTGGAAGGGGGGCATCCAAGAATCATTTCAGCAAAGTTTGGTTGAGATTGGCTCAGTAGTTTCAGAGGAGAAGATTTTTTTTAAATTTCATTCCCCCTTTTTTCTAATTTGCATAATCGGTCAAAATCGGCAAAAGTTCAAAGTTCATAAAAAATCCTGTCATATTTGCTGAAAAGCTCATCATTATGCTTACACAGTACAAATTTGGGCACATTCTGGCTTAAAATAGAGCAGTTTTGGCCATTTGAAGAAATTTCTATTTTTAGTAACAGCGGCCATCTTGAATGGAGGGCGGGGCTGTCGGACACATTTTTGAAAGGGACCCACCCAGGGACCATCCCTGCCAGGTTTGGTTTAATTTGGTTCAGCGGTTTCAGAGGAGAAGATTTAAATGTGATCTTTTATCAAAATATGCCTAATTTGCATAATCGGTATATCTCGGCTGAAAGAAAAATTTCACAGAAAAATACGGAATATATGCTAAACTACTTCTTGCCATGTAGCTGCAGTTAAAATTTCAGCTCATTTTGACTTACACTAAAGCAGCAATGGACAATTAAAATTTCATCCCCCCTTTTTCTATTTTGAGCTTGGTGGCCATCTTGGTTGGAAGTCGGGATCACCGGACACAATTTTGGAAGGGGGGCATCCAAGAATCATTTCAGCAAAGTTTGGTTGAGATTGGTTCAGTAGTTTCAGAGGAGAAGATTTTTTTTTAATTTCATCCCCCCTTTTTTCTAATTTGCATAATCGGTCAAAATCGGCAAAAGTTCAAAGTTCATAAAAAATCCTGTCATATTTGCTGAAAAGCTCATCATTATGCTTACACAGTTCAAATTTGGGTACATTCTGGCTTAAAATAGAGCAGTTTTGGCCATTTGAAGAAATTTCTATTTTTAGTAACAGCGGCCATCTTGAATGGAGGGCGGGGCTGTCGGACACATTTTTGAAAGGGACCCACCCAGGGACCATCCCTGCCAGGTTTGGTTTAATTTGGTTCAGCGGTTTCAGAGGAGAAGATTTAAATGTGATCTTTTATCAAAATATGCCTAATTTGCATAATCGGTATATCTCGGCTGAAAGAAAAATTTCACAGAAAAACACGGAATATATGCTAAACTACTTCTTGCCATGTAGCTGCAGTTAAAATTTCAGCTCATTTTGACTTACACTAAAGCAGCAATGGACAATTAAAATTTCATCCCCCCTTTTTTCTATTTTGAGCTTGGCGGCCATCTTGGTTGGAAGTCGGGATCACCGGACACAATTTTGGAAGGGGGGCATCCAAGAATCATTTCAGCAAAGTTTGGTTGAGATTGGCTCCGTAGTTTCAGAGGAGAAGATTTTTTTTTAAATTTCATCCCCCCTTTTTTCTAATTTGCATAATCGGTCAAAATCGGCAAAAGTTCAAAGTTCATAAAAAATCCTGTCATACTTGCTGAAAAGCTCATCATTATGCTTATACAGTTCAAATTTGGGCACATTCTGGCTTAAAATAGAGCAGTTTTGGCCATTTGAAGAAATTTCTATTTTTAGTAACAGCGGCCATCTTGAATGGAGGGCGGGGCTGTTGGACACAATTTTGAAAGGGACCCACCCAGGGACCATCCCTGCCAGGTTTGGTTTAATTTGGTTCAGCGGTTTCAGAGGAGAAGATTTAAATGTGATCTTTTATCAAAATATGCCTAATTTGCATAATCGGTATATCTCGGCTGAAAGAAAAATTTCACAGAAAAACACGGAATATATGCTAAACTACTTCTTGCCATGTAGCTGCAGTTAAAATTTCAGCTCATTTTGACTTACACTAAAGCAGCAATGGACAATTAAAATTTCATCCCCCCCTTTTTTCTATTTTGAGCTTGGCGGCCATCTTGGTTGGAAGTCGGGATCACCGGACACAATTTTGGAAGGGGGGCCACCCAAGAATCATTTCAGCAAAGTTTGGTTGAGATTGGCTCCGTAGTTTCAGAGGAGAAGATTTTTTTTTAAATTTCATCCCCCCTTTTTTCTAATTTGCATAATCGGTCAAAATCGGCAAAAGTTCAAAGTTCATAAAAAATCCTGTCATATTTGCTGAAAAGCTCATCATTATGCTTATACAGTTCAAATTTGGGCACATTCTGGCTTAAAATAGAGCAGATTTGGCCATTTGAAGAAATTTCTATTTTTAGTAACAGCGGCCATCTTGAATGGAGGGCGGGGCTGTTGGACACAATTTTGAAAGGGACCCACCCAGGGACCATCCCTGCCAGGTTTGGTTTAATTTGGTTCAGCGGTTTCAGAGGAGAAGATTTAAATGTGATCTTTTATCAAAATATGCCTAATTTGCATAATCGGTATATATCGGCTGAAAGAAAAATTTCACAGAAAAATACGGAATATATATTAAACTCCTCCTTGCCATGTAGCTGCAGTTAAAATTTCAGCTCATTTTGACTTACACTAAAGCAGCAATGGACAATTAAAATTTCATCCCCCCTTTTTTCTATTTTTAGCTTGACGGCCATCTTGGTTGGAAGTCGGGATCACCGGACACAATTTTGGAAGGGGGGCATCCAAGAATCATTTCAGCAAAGTTTGGTTGAGATTGGCTCAGTAGTTTCAGAGGAGAAGATTTTTTTTAAATTTCATTCCCCCTTTTTTCTAATTTGCATAATCGGTCAAAATCGGCAAAAGTTCAAAGTTCATAAAAAATCCTGTCATATTTGCTGAAAAGCTCATCATTATGCTTACACAGTTCAAATTTGGGCACATTCTGGCTTAAAATAGAGCAGTTTTGGCCATTTGAAGAAATTTCTATTTTTAGTAACAGCGGCCATCTTGAATGGAGGGCGGGGCTGTCGGACACATTTTTGAAAGGGACCCACCCAGGGACCATCCCTGCCAGGTTTGGTTTAATTTGGTTCAGCGGTTTCAGAGGAGAAGATTTAAATGTGATCTTTTATCAAAATATGCCTAATTTGCATAATCGGTATATCTCGGCTGAAAGAAAAATTTCACTGAAAAACACGGAATATATGCTAAACTACTTCTTGCCATGTAGCTGCAGTTAAAATTTCAGCTCATTTTGACTTACACTAAAGCAGCAATGGACAATTAAAATTTCATCCCCCCTTTTTTCTATTTTGAGCTTGGCGGCCATCTTGGTTGGAAGTCGGGATCACCGGACACAATTTTGGAAGGGGGGCATCCAAGAATCATTTCAGCAAAGTTTGGTTGAGATTGGCTCCGTAGTTTCAGAGGAGAAGATTTTTTTTAAATTTCATCCCCCCTTTTTTCTAATTTGCATAATCGGTCAAAATCGGCAAAAGTTCAAAGTTCATAAAAAATCCTGTCATACTTGCTGAAAAGCTCATCATTATCCTTATACAGTTCAAATTTGGGCACATTCTGGCTTAAAATAGAGCAGTTTTGGCCATTTGAAGAAATTTCTATTTTTAGTAACAGCGGCCATCTTGAATGGAGGGCGGGGCTGTTGGACACAATTTTGAAAGGGACCCACCCAGGGACCATCCCTGCCAGGTTTGGTTTAATTTGGTTCAGCGGTTTCAGAGGAGAAGATTTAAATGTGATCTTTTATCAAAATATGCCTAATTTGCATAATCGGTATATATCGGCTGAAAGAAAAATTTCACAGAAAAATACGGAATATATATTAAACTCCTCCTTGCCATGTAGCTGCAGTTAAAATTTCAGCTCATTTTGACTTACACTAAAGCAGCAATGGACAATTAAAATTTCATCCCCCCTTTTTTCTATTTTTAGCTTGACGGCCATCTTGGTTGGAAGTCGGGATCACCGGACACAATTTTGGAAGGGGGGCATCCAAGAATCATTTCAGCAAAGTTTGGTTGAGATTGGCTCAGTAGTTTCAGAGGAGAAGATTTTTTTTAAATTTCATTCCCCCTTTTTTCTAATTTGCATAATCGGTCAAAATCGGCAAAAGTTCAAAGTTCATAAAAAATCCTGTCATATTTGCTGAAAAGCTCATCATTATGCTTACACAGTTCAAATTTGGGCACATTCTGGCTTAAAATAGAGCAGTTTTGGCCATTTGAAGAAATTTCTATTTTTAGTAACAGCGGCCATCTTGAATGGAGGGCGGGGCTGTCGGACACATTTTTGAAAGGGACCCACCCAGGGACCATCCCTGCCAGGTTTGGTTTAATTTGGTTCAGCGGTTTCAGAGGAGAAGATTTAAATGTGATCTTTTATCAAAATATGCCTAATTTGCATAATCGGTATATCTCGGCTGAAAGAAAAATTTCACTGAAAAACACGGAATATATGCTAAACTACTTCTTGCCATGTAGCTGCAGTTAAAATTTCAGCTCATTTTGACTTACACTAAAGCAGCAATGGACAATTAAAATTTCATCCCCCCTTTTTCTATTTTGAGCTTGGCGGCCATCTTGGTTGGAAGTCGGGATCACCGGACACAATTTTGGAAGGGGGGCATCCAAGAATCATTTCAGCAAAGTTTGGTTGAGATTGGCTCCGTAGTTTCAGAGGAGAAGATTTTTTTTTAATTTCATCCCCCCTTTTTTCTAATTTGCATAATCGGTCAAAATCGGCAAAAGTTCAAAGTTCATAAAAAATCCTGTCATATTTGCTGAAAAGCTCATCATTATGCTTACACAGTTCAAATTTGGGCACATTCTGGCTTAAAATAGAGCAGTTTTGGCCATTTGAAGAAATTTCTATTTTTAGTAACAGCGGCCATCTTGAATGGAGGGCGGGGCTGTCGGACACATTTTTGAAAGGGACCCACCCAGGGACCATCCCTGCCAGGTTTGGTTTAATTTGGTTCAGCGGTTTCAGAGGAGAAGATTTAAATGTGATCTTTTATCAAAATATGCCTAATTTGCATAATCGGTATATCTCGGCTGAAAGAAAAATTTCACAGAAAAACACGGAATATATGCTAAACTACTTCTTGCCATGTAGCTGCAGTTAAAATTTCAGCTCATTTTGACTTACACTAAAGCAGCAATGGACACTTAAAATTTCATCCCCCCTTTTTTCTATTTTGAGCTTGGCGGCCATCTTGGTTGGAAGTCGGGATCACCGGACACAATTTTGGAAGGGGGGCATCCAAGAATCATTTCAGCAAAGTTTGGTTGAGATTGGCTCCGTAGTTTCAGAGGAGAAGATTTTTTTTTAATTTCATCCCCCCTTTTTTCTAATTTGCATAATCGGTCAAAATCGGCAAAAGTTCAAAGTTCATAAAAAATCCTGTCATATTTGCTGAAAAGCTCATCATTATGCTTATACAGTTCAAATTTGGGCACATTCTGGCTTAAAATAGAGCAGTTTTGGCCATTTGAAGAAATTTCTATTTTTAGTAACAGCGGCCATCTTGAATGGAGGGCGGGGCTGTCGGACACATTTTTGAAAGGGACCCACCCAGGGACCATCCCTGCCAGGTTTGGTTTAATATGGTTCAGCGGTTTCAGAGGAGAAGATTTAAATGTGATCTTTTATCAAAATATGCCTAATTTGCATAATCGGTATATCTCGGCTGAAAGAAAAATTTCACTGAAAAACACGGAATATATGCTAAACTACTTCTTGCCATGTAGCTGCAGTTAAAATTTCAGCTCATTTTGACTTACACTAAAGCAGCAATGGACAATTAAAATTTCATCCTCCCTTTTTCTATTTTGAGCTTGGCGGCCATCTTGGTTGGAAGTCGGGATCACCGGACACAATTTTGGAAAGGGGGCATCCAAGAATCATTTCAGCAAAGTTTGGTTGAGATTGGCTCCGTAGTTTCAGAGGAGAAGATTTTTTTTTAATTTCATCCCCCCTTTTTTCTAATTTGCATAATCGGTCAAAATCGGCAAAAGTTCAAAGTTCATAAAAAATCCTGTCATATTTGCTGAAAAGCTCATCATTATGCTTACACAGTTCAAATTTGGGCACATTCTGGCTTAAAATAGAGCAGTTTTGGCCATTTGAAGAAATTTCTATTTTTAGTAACAGCGGCCATCTTGAATGGAGGGCGGGGCTGTCGGACACATTTTTGAAAGGGACCCACCCAGGGACCATCCCTGCCAGGTTTGGTTTAATTTGGTTCAGCGGTTTCAGAGGAGAAGATTTAAATGTGATCTTTTATCAAAATATGCCTAATTTGCATAATCGGTATATCTCGGCTGAAAGAAAAATTTCACAGAAAAACACGGAATATATGCTAAACTACTTCTTGCCATGTAGCTGCAGTTAAAATTTCAGCTCATTTTGACTTACACTAAAGCAGCAATGGACACTTAAAATTTCATCCCCCCTTTTTTCTATTTTGAGCTTGGCGGCCATCTTGGTTGGAAGTCGGGATCACCGGACACAATTTTGGAAGGGGGGCATCCAAGAATCATTTCAGCAAAGTTTGGTTGAGATTGGCTCCGTAGTTTCAGAGGAGAAGATTTTTTTTTAATTTCATCCCCCCTTTTTTCTAATTTGCATAATCGGTCAAAATCGGCAAAAGTTCAAAGTTCATAAAAAATCCTGTCATATTTGCTGAAAAGCTCATCATTATGCTTATACAGTTCAAATTTGGGCACATTCTGGCTTAAAATAGAGCAGTTTTGGCCATTTGAAGAAATTTCTATTTTTAGTAACAGCGGCCATCTTGAATGGAGGGCGGGGCTGTTGGACACAATTTTGAAAGGGACCCACCCAGGGACCATCCCTGCCAGGTTTGGTTTAATTTGGTTCAGCGGTTTCAGAGGAGAAGATTTAAATGTGATCTTTTATCAAAATATGCCTAATTTGCATAATCGGTATATATCGGCTGAAAGAAAAATTTCACAGAAAAATACGGAATATATGTTAAACTACTCCTTGCCATGTAGCTGCAGTTAAAATTTCAGCTCATTTTGACTTACACTAAAGCAGCAATGGACAATTAAAATTTCATCCCCCCTTTTTTCTATTTTTAGCTTGACGGCCATCTTGGTTGGAAGTCGGGATCACCGGACACAATTTTGAAAGGGGGCCATCCAAGGACCATTCCACCAAAGTTTGGTTGCAATTGGTCCAGTGGTTTCTGAGGAGAAGATTAAAATGTGAAATGTTGACGGACGGACGACGGACGAAAAGTGATGACAATAGCTCACATGGCCTAAAGGCCATGTGAGCTAAAAAAGTTGCGAGTTCCACTGGTGCATTCTTCATTATTTTTTGGAAAAAATTGTGAGTCCCAAACACAAGTGATGGGTCCAGGATTCACCTAGACAAGTTGAAAGTATCTCAGGAAAATGGCTTTATTATACTTTAAAAACAATTTAGTCTTTTATACAACTGTCATAGATTTACCTTCATATTTGCAGGAAACAGTTGCAGGATCGTTTTCCCATTGTTTGTCTTCATTACACCTATATGATTCTGTACCCTGTTTGACAAGAATCATGTTATTGTCTTGACATCTGGGTTCACATGTTGTGTATACACTGACATTAGGAAATACATAGCCATTTTCACAGTCCCACTCAACATTACTAGTCTTTGGTAGTGTGCACCCTGTAAGATAAGTAATCATGTCCTGGTTTAAATTTATATAAAATGTAATGAAGATATTAACCATTTTGGAGATAGGTTTTGTTTGGTTTAGGGTTTATGGTGTTTAATGCCACTTGCAGCAATATTTCAGATATATCGTGACAGTCAGTTTTATTGGTGGAGGAAACTGGAGTACCCGGAGAAAACTACTGACTTGTCGCAAGTCAGTGACAAACTCTTCACATATATAAGTTGTACACCTCTCCCTGGGTGGGATTCGAACTCACAACATCAATGGTGATAGGCACCAATTGCATAGGTAGTTGTAAATCCAACTACCATACGATCACAGCCTCAATGTCCCCTCCATTTACTAAAGTATCTTGGTCATAAGTAATTAACACGTACATATCTAATTGTAGTGTAAACGACACATTTCTGGAATAACCCTTGTCACCTTGTCAGGTATATAACCCTTGTCAGGTATCCCTAGTCAAAAGATTAGAAGCCCAAATAACTTTAAAATCTTTAGGAGCAAGAAAATCAAAGAGCCTAAACAGGATAACCAAAATTTGTGCTTGAAACAGGTGCATAGGTAATATTTGAAGCAAATTTGAAGGAAAAATTTTACCTTGTAAACACATCTTAAGGGGGTACCATACACTACAGGGAGATAACTCTTTAAAATCAGTTGAACGTTTTGATCATATGATGTTTGTATGCAGATTTCAAGCATCTCGGTGATCAAAACCACAGAGAGAAAAGCTGCTATGTGGCTAGTGAATATATAGCTCTGAGTCTGTTGGTTGGAATTTGTTAAAATTTTGATATGTATTACAGTGGATATATTCAAACACACTGCCAAAAAAATAAAAAAATTAAACAAGCAGATCAAATTTTACCTGAAGTGTATGGTACCACCTTAACTTGGATATTATTATATATCAGTTTTATAGGAACTTTACTTAGATACAATTGTATTTCTATATTATTTGACAAATTGTCCCTCATGTAACCTGTAAATATATTGTACACAAAAGACAAAAGCAACATGCAGCTGTCCTTTAAATCATTCTTAGCAATAAAACTAAATTAGTATATACACTAAGTTTACCTATGAAGCGAGGAGTAAGTCCCATTTTCGCTTCACATGAACAGAATGGATATTCATCTTTTTCTATGAAACCTGTGATATTTTTCCCACAATCTTCTACCTGGAAAGCTTCAATCATATCATCATACTCAACAGCCTCCTGTGGACAGTAGCAACAAATCCTGTATTGTCGATGTCCTTGTAGATAATAAAGGCTGTAAATATATTAAGAACAAATATTATTCATCTTATATTGTTAAAGTAGTAAGGCCATCCTATCTTATTTCTGGCGCCATCGTTGAGTTGATCATATGGTAGTTGGATTTACAACTACCTATGCCATAAGTGCCTATCACCAATAAACGTTGTGAGTTCGAATTCCACTCATGGTGAGGTAAACTCGATACAACATAATGTGATAAAGTTTGTCAGTGACTTGTGGCAGGTTGTTTGTTTTCTCTAGGTCCTCCGGTTTCCTCCACCAATAAAACTGACCGCTACGATATAACTGAAATATTGTTGAAAGTGGCGTTAAACACCATAAATCATAAACAAACCATCTAATTTTTTGGGAGCCTGGTGGTCTAGTGGCAAAGACAACTGGCTATCCATAATAACAATTATTATTAACCTTTGCACCTAGCAAGCCTAGTTAACAGCCATCTGATTTAATTCAGGTCTCTCAGCTACTCCCCTTACATTGTAACTGGTAGTTCACGACATGGGAGATCTGAGGAACCCCCATTATGAGTCAAATGTGAGCGCCTTTATGTCATGACCTTTACCATCCAATGAAAATGGTGCTTCTGAGACCATGAAAGTGCTATAATTTAATACTAAACTCTTTTGCATGCTACAAGCAATCTGATTGACAGAAAAGGATCATAACTCATATTTATCATAATAGTATATATATGAACTGAGGTCACTTGCATGTGATCCATAATAGGGTTTCCTTAACAACACAGAGCATAACATATACCAGTAAAGGGGAGCAACTGAGAGATCTAATTTTCATCTGATTGAGCTACATGTAACTAAACAGTAGACATGTACTTATAGTACCTTGTATGAGAACTTTACTGGGTAATAGTATACATGTAATTAAATCCTAAAACCAGTCTGTGCCAAAAAAAAACAAAAATAATTTGCTTAATAAAAAAAATCTTTTAAAAATGCTGTTTGAGCTAGTTTATCGAAATGTTTTTGGCACAGACCGGAAAACTAACAAAATTTACTTATTACAACCTCCTATTCCAAATGCTACACTGAATCCTGTTCAAAACTAAATGTCTGGGGTCCGTTGTTGAACTTGTGATTAAGCTAATCATATGATTAGCCCTAGTTACATGATTCATTCCTAATCACATAATTAGCTAATTCAATGATTAAATATGATTAGTTAATACTTTAATTAAAAAAAAGAGTTCAGCAACAAACTTTAATCATTACATTAGCTGAGTATGGGATTAGGAATTAATTATGTAATTAGGGCTAATCATCTGGTTAGTTTAATCACAAGTTCAACAAGGGACCCCAGCTAATATTAAATGAGATATTTTATGTTGTAAGGTTAACAAAAGCCATCAACAACTGTCTCTTGTACAAAGTAAAAGTGAAAAAATATAAGGTTTTAATTTCTACTTTTACATTGTATTTAATTGTTCTTGGTACCACACTGTGTTGTCAATATATATCATATCCTATAATAAGCCTTTAAATACTTGTAACCATTTGCACATTCAGCATCATGTACAATACTGTACATAAATTTTTTTTTCAATAATTTACTACATTAACAGTATAGCATCTGATTCCACATTTATCTTACAACAAAATAGAATTAATATACTCACTATTTTCCTGTTTCACCATTTTTAACTGTGTAGAGAGTTGAAGAAAGGGAGGCAATTCCAAGAATTATGAAAATTGAATAGATCTGAAATAAATATGAAATAAAATAAGCATTGCAAGATACTAAGTATGGTTTTGTATATATTTATTACTCAACTTATTGAAATTACTGTTCAGGCAACGCTACATGTATGTACTTTGATATTAGAGTCAAATTTTAGCTATTACTAAAAGAAAGTTAGGGATCGTTCTGGTCGTGATCATATGGTAGTTGGATTTATTACTATCTATGCAATCTATGCCTATCATCACTAACATTGTGAGTTCGAATCCAACATTATGTGATAAAGTTTGTCAGTGACTGGCAGCTGCAGGTCAGTGGTTTTCGGTGAGTACTCCAGTATCTTCCACCAATAAAACTGACCACCATGATGTAACTGAAATATTGTTAAACACCATAACCCTATCCCCTGAAAAGAAAGGTTAAACAATGATGGACAACACTTCCACCAAGGTTAAACAATGATGGACAACACTTCTACCAAGGTTAAACAATGATGGACAACACTTCCACCAAGGTTAAACAATGATGGACAACACTTCCACCAGAGTTAAACAATGATGATCAACACTTCCACCAAGGTTAAACAATGATGGACAACACTTCCACCAAGGTTAAACAATGATGGACAACACTTCCACCAAGGTTAAACAATGATGGACAACACTTACACCAAGGTTAAACAATGATGGACAACACTTCCACCAAGGTTAAACAATGATGGACAACACTACCACCAAGGTTAAACAATGATGGTCAACACTTCCACCAAGGTTAAACAATGATGGACAACACTTCCACCAAGGTTAAACAATGATGGTCAACACTTCCACCAAGGTTAAAAAATGATGGACAACACTTCCACCAGAATTAAACAATGATGGACAACACTTCCACCAGAGTATCAATTAAACAAAAAAAAAAACCACAATTCATTGAACATAAAAAAGACCACGACATATGATATAATGTTGGAAATCCAGGTTCTGGCTTGGGACAGGCATAAAAATGTGGTGGGGTTAAACCTATAAATGAGATCCCAACCCACCATCTTTTGATAATTTGATCTCTAATGGTGATACAGATATAAACATATATACATTCACATGTTCCCTATATCACAGGTAGATCTTATTTGTATGCTAATAAAGCATAAATTTGTCATGGATCATCTCTCATTACCTACAGGTCTGCTCTAGGTCTCACATTCCATATAGGACTGTATGTACTGGACAAAATAAATACATGTCACAGTGCTATTTTCACACCTCCCATTCCTAGGTTTAACAAATTTCTTTTTCTCCCATCCCAAATATGCACTGGAGCTATCCATCTCTTCCAGTCTGATATATACACTGAGGTTGTGTTGAAACCTGTCTCCCACCCCAAGTCTATCATCTCAATCTCAACCTATCCCACACATACACTGGGGTTTTTCTTAAACCCCTATCCCCAGATCCCTTATATGTAATCTCTCTCCATTTCAAACACAGTCAAACCTGATTTAAAGGAGATTTCTATGTAGCATATCACTTTCTGTAAACGTCAGTCTCATTTTTCCCATTAATGAATAGTGCATATAATTTTAATCTGTATATAAAGGACAGCTGCTCATAAAGACCACATTTTCAGGTTCCCTTGAATTGAGTGGCCTTAATATACAGGTTTGACTGTATAAGGAAATAAAAAAAAAACACAAACCAACCTGAAGTGTAGAATACATAAACTACCAATAAATTGTAGTACAGTGTACACATACTTACAAGTAGTCACATCTTCTGAAGTAATGCAGTCAAACCTGCTTTAGTGACCACCTCTATTAAGCAATAACTTGCATCATATGACCTTAATTTTTATTTTCTTTCACAGTGAATTTCATATCAATTAAACCTGTATTAAGCGACCACCTGTATTATGTGACCATTTTTCACTGTTCCTTTGGAAGGTCACACAAGACAGGTTTGACTGTATAAGGAAATTAAAAAAAACACACACATTAACCTGTAGTGTAGAGTTCAATACATAAAATACCAATAAATTGTAGTACAGTGTACATGTACTTACACTTTGTACAAGAAATCACATCTTCTGAAGTAATACAATCAAAACCAACTTCAGTGACCACCTCTATTAAGCTACAGTCAAAACCTACTTCAGTGACCACCTCTATTAAGTTACAGTCAAAACCTTCTTCAGTGACCACCTCTATTAAGTTACAGTCAAAACCTACTTCAGTGACCACCTCTATTAAGTTACAGTCAAAACCTACTTCAGTGACCACCTCTATTAAGTTACAGTCAAAACCTACTTCAGTGACCACCTCTATTAAGTTACAGTCAAACCTACTTCAGTGACCACCTCTATTAAGCTACAGTCAAACCTACTTCAGTGACCACCTCTATTAAGTTACAGTCAAACCTTCTTCAGTGACCACCTCTATTAAGCTACAGTCAAACCTACTTCAGTGACCACCTCTATTAAGTTACAGTCAAACCTACTTCAGTGACCACCTCTATTAAGTTACAGTCAAACCTACTTCAGTGACCACCTCTATTAAGTTACAGTCAAACCTACTTCAGTTACCACCTCTATTAAGTTAGTCAAAACCTACTTCAGTGACCACCTCTATTAAGTTACAGTCAAACCTACTTCAGTGACCACCTCTATTAAGTTACAGTCAAACCTACTTCAGTGACCACCTCTATTAAGTTAGTCAAACCTACTTCAGTGACCACCTCTATTAAGTTACAGTCAAACCTACTTCAGTGACCACCTGTATTAAGTTACAGTCAAAACCTACTTCAGTGACCACCTCTATTAAGTTACAGTCAAACCTACTTCAGTGACCACCTCTATTAAGCTACAGTCAAACCTACTTCGGTGACCACCTCTATTAAGTTACAGTCAAACCTACTTCAGTGACCACCTCTATTAAGTTACAGTCAAAACCTACTTCAGTGACCACCTCTATTAAGCTACAGTCAAAACCTACTTCGGTGACCACCTCTATTAAGTTAGTCAAACCTACTTCAGTGACCACCTCTATTAAGTTACAGTCAAACCTACTTCAGTGACCACCTCTATTAAGTTACAGTCAAAACCTACTTCAGTGACCACCTCTATTAAGCTAGTCAAACCTACTTCAGTGACCACCTCATTAAGTTAGTCAAACCTACTTCAGTGACCCAGGGGTTTCACTATTTTTTTAGGCTGGAGGTACTTTCTAGATTGTAGGTGGTACCAAACAATTTTGCCGAGGGGTCTGGGGGCCGCTCCTGGATAATAGAGATTTTGAGACTTAAATTTTGAGCTGAAAATATGGGATTATGTCTAATATTTGCTTCAATTTTGTATATTTTAAATGAATTTGAAATTAAGATATAGCACAATCATAATTGATTTAAGTCTCAAAAACCCTAAAATCCAGGAGCTTCCAGGGGTTTTGTCCCCTGATCCCCCCCCACCAGGTTCATTTCTAGACTAATGCTGATATTTCACGTGTTAACTTAGCTTAACACTGAAAATTTCCTGCGCTCGTTCACACAAATCACAACAGATATCACGAAAAAGAACGCCGCTTGAATAGAAACTGTTAAATCGTAGTAGTTTAAAGCGCTTTTACGATCTATCCAATACTGGAGGTGAAGAAAGTACAGATACAGATTCCGACGCGAACCTCGACGAAGACACTCCCATAAATACTAGATTACGATTTCGAGTCCCACAGAACGATCTTATATTGTATTAACTAGATTTTTGCACAGGATTTTTTTTTGTTTTTATTTTTTCTACCGGTACCAGATGCTACCGTAGCCGGGTAAAAGTACCGGGTACCGGCTCTTAATGAAAGCACTGGTGACCACCTCTATTAAGTTAGTCAAACCTACTTCAGTGACCACCTCTATTAAGTTACAGTCAAACCTACTTCAGTGACCACCTCTATTAAGCTACAGTCAAACCTACTTCAGTGACCACCTCTATTAAGTTACAGTCAAACCTACTTCAGTGACCACCTCTATTAAGCTACAGTCAAAACCTACTTCAGTGACCACCTCTATTAAGTAACAGTCAAACCTACTTCAGTGACCACCTCTATTAAGTTAGTCAAAACCTACTTCAGTGACCACCTCTATTAAGTTACAGTCAAACCTACTTCAGTGACCACCTCTATTAAGTTACAGTCAAAACCTACTTCAGTGACCACCTCTATTAAGTTACAGTCAAACCTACTTCAGTGACCACCTCTATTAAGTTACAGTCAAAACCTACTTCAGTGACCACCTCTATTAAGCTACAGTCAAACCTACTTCAGTGACCACCTCTATTATTAAGTTAGTCAAAACCTACTTCAGTGACCACCTCTATTAAGTTACAGTCAAACCTACTTCAGTGACCGCCTCTATTAAGTTACAGTCAAACCTACTTCAGTGACCACCTCTATTAAGCTACAGTCAAACCTACTTCAGTGACCACCTCTATTAAGTTACAGTCAAACCTACTTCAGTGACCACCTCTATTAAGTTACAGTCAAACCTACTTCAGTGACCACCTCTATTAAGTTAGTCAAAACCTACTTCAGTGACCACCTCTATTAAGCTACAGTCAAACCTACTTCAGTGACCACCTTTATTAAGTTAGTCAAACCTACTTCAGTGACCACCTCTATTAAGTTACAGTCAAACCTACTTCAGTGACCACCTCTATTAAGCTAAAGTCAAACCTACTTCAGTGACCACCTCTATTAAGTTAGTCAAACCTACTTCAGTGACCACCTCTATTAAGCTACAGTCAAAACCTACTTCAGTGACCACCTCTATTAAGTAACAGTCAAACCTACTTCAGTGACCACCTCTATTAAGTTAGTCAAAACCTACTTCAGTGACCACCTCTATTAAGTTAGTCAAACCTACTTCAGTGACCACCTCTATTAAGTTACAGTCAAAACCTACTTCAGTGACCACCTCTATTAAGTTACAGTCAAACCTACTTCAGTGACCACCTCTATTAAGTTACAGTCAAAACCTACTTCAGTGACCACCTCTATTAAGCTACAGTCAAACCTACTTCAGTGACCACCTCTATTATTAAGTTAGTCAAAACCTACTTCAGTGACCACCTCTATTAAGTTACAGTCAAACCTACTTCAGTGACCACCTCTATTAAGTTACAGTCAAACCTACTTCAGTGACCACCTCTATTAAGCTACAGTCAAACCTACTTCAGTGACCACCTCTATTAAGTTACAGTCAAACCTACTTCAGTGACCACCTCTATTAAGTTACAGTCAAACCTACTTCAGTTACCACCTCTATTAAGTTAGTCAAAACCTACTTCAGTGACCACCTCTATTAAGTTACAGTCAAACCTACTTCAGTGACCACCTTTATTAAGTTAGTCAAACCTACTTCAGTGACCACCTCTATTAAGTTACAGTCAAAACCTACTTCAGTGACCACCTCTATTAAGTTACAGTCAAAACCTACTTCAGTGACCACCTCTATTAAGTTACAGTCAAACCTACTTCAGTGACCACCTCTATTAAGCTACAGTCAAACCTACTTCAGTGACCACCTCTATTAAGTTACAGTCAAACCTTCTTCAGTGACCACCTCTATTAAGCTACAGTCAAACCTACTTCAGTGACCACCTCTATTAAGTTACAGTCAAACCTACTTCAGTGACCACCTCTATTAAGTTACAGTCAAACCTACTTCAGTGACCACCTCTATTAAGTTACAGTCAAACCTACTTCAGTTACCACCTCTATTAAGTTAGTCAAAACCTACTTCAGTGACCACCTCTATTAAGTTACAGTCAAACCTACTTCAGTGACCACCTCTATTAAGTTACAGTCAAACCTACTTCAGTGACCACCTCTATTAAGTTACAGTCAAACCTACTTCGGTGACCACCTCTATTAAGTTACAGTCAAACCATCTCCAGTGACCACCTCTATTAAGTTACAGTCAAAACCTACTTCAGTGACCACCTCTATTAAGCTACAGTCAAAACCTACTTCGGTGACCACCTCTATTAAGTTAGTCAAACCTACTTCAGTGACCACCTCTATTAAGTTACAGTCAAACCTACTTCAGTGACCACCTCTATTAAGTTACAGTCAAAACCTACTTCAGTGACCACCTCTATTAAGCTAGTCAAACCTACTTCAGTGACCACCTCATTAAGTTAGTCAAACCTACTTCAGTGACCCAGGGGTTTCACTATTTTTTTAGGCTGGAGGTACTTTCTAGATTGTAGGTGGTACCAAACAATTTTGCCGAGGGGTCTGGGGGCCGCTCCTGGATTGTAGAGATTTTGAGACTTAAATTTTGAGCTGAAAATATGGGATTATGTCTAATATTTGCTTCAATTTTGTATATTTTAAATGAATTTGAAATTAAGATATAGCACAATCATAATTGATTTAAGTCTCAAAAACCCTAAAATCCAGGAGCTTCCAGGGGTTTTGTCCCCTGATCCCCCCCACCAGGTTCATTTCTAGACTAATGCTGATATTTCACGTGTTAACTTAGCTTAACACTGAAAATTTCCTGCGCTCGTTCACACAAATCACAACAGATATCATGAAAAAGAACGCCGCTTGAATAGAAACTGTTAAATCGTAGTAGTTTAAAGCGCTTTTACGATCTATCCAATACTGGAGGTGAAGAAAGTACAGATACAGATTCCGACGCGAACCTCGACGAAGACACTCCCATAAATACTAGATTACGATTTCGAGTCCCACAGAACGATCTTATATTGTATTAACTAGATTTTTGCACAGGATTTTTTTTTGTTTTTATTTTTTCTACCGGTACCAGATGCTACCGTAGCCGGGTAAAAGTACCGGGTACCGGCTCTTAATGAAAGCACTGGTGACCACCTCTATTAAGTTAGTCAAACCTACTTCAGTGACCACCTCTATTAAGTTACAGTCAAACCTACTTCAGTGACCACCTCTATTAAGCTACAGTCAAAACCTACTTCAGTGACCACCTCTATTAAGTAACAGTCAAACCTACTTCAGTGACCACCTCTATTAAGTTAGTCAAAACCTACTTCAGTGACCACCTCTATTAAGTTAGTCAAACCTACTTCAGTGACCACCTCTATTAAGTTACAGTCAAAACCTACTTCAGTGACCACCTCTATTAAGTTACAGTCAAACCTACTTCAGTGACCACCTCTATTAAGTTACAGTCAAAACCTACTTCAGTGACCACCTCTATTAAGCTACAGTCAAACCTACTTCAGTGACCACCTCTATTATTAAGTTAGTCAAAACCTACTTCAGTGACCACCTCTATTAAGTTACAGTCAAACCTACTTCAGTGACCACCTCTATTAAGTTACAGTCAAACCTACTTCAGTGACCACCTCTATTAAGCTACAGTCAAACCTACTTCAGTGACCACCTCTATTAAGTTACAGTCAAACCTACTTCAGTGACCACCTCTATTAAGTTAGTCAAAACCTACTTCAGTGACCACCTCTATTAAGCTACAGTCAAACCTACTTCAGTGACCACCTCTATTAAGTTAGTCAAACCTACTTCAGTGACCACCTCTATTAAGTTACAGTCAAACCTACTTCAGTGACCACCTCTATTAAGTTACAGTCAAACCTACTTCAGTGACCACCTCTATTAAGTTACAGTCAAACCTACTTCAGTGACCACCTCTATTAAGTTACAGTCAAACCTACTTCAGTGACCACCTCTATTAAGTTAGTCAAACCTACTTTAGTGACCACCTCTATTAAGTTAGTCAAAACCTACTTCAGTGACCACCTCTATTAAGCTACAGTCAAACCTACTTCAGTGACCACCTTTATTAAGTTAGTCAAACCTACTTCAGTGACCACCTCTATTAAGTTACAGTCAAACCTACTTCAGTGACCACCTCTATTAAGCTACAGTCAAACCTACTTCAGTGACCACCTCTATTAAGCTACAGTCAAACCTACTTCAGTGACCACCTCTATTAAGCTAGTCAAAACCTACTTCAGTGACCACCTCTATTAAGTAACAGTCAAACCTACTTCAGTGACCACCTCTATTAAGTTAGTCAAAACCTACTTCAGTGACCACCTCTATTAAGTTACAGTCAAACCTACTTCAGTGACCACCTCTATTAAGTTACAGTCAAAACCTACTTCAGTGACCACCTCTATTAAGTTACAGTCAAACCTACTTCAGTGACCACCTCTATTAAGCTACAGTCAAAACCTACTTCAGTGACCACCTCTATTGAGTTACAGTCAAACCTACTTCAGTGACCACCTCTATTAAGTTACAGTCAAACCTACTTCAGTGTCCACCTCTATTAAGTTACAGTCAAAACCTACTTCAGTGACCACCTCTATTAAGTTACAGTCAAACCTACTTCAGTGACCACCTCTATTAAGTTACAGTCAAACCTACTTCAGTGACCACCTCTATTAAGCTACAGTCAAACCTACTTCAGTGACCACCTCTATTAAGTTACAGTCAAACCTACTTCAGTGACCACCTCTATTAAGTTAGTCAAAACCTACTTCAGTGACCACCTCTATTAAGCTACAGTCAAACCTACTTCAGTGACCACCTCTATTAAGTTAGTCAAACCTACTTCAGTGACCACCTCTATTAAGTTACAGTCAAACCTACTTCAGTGACCACCTCTATTAAGTTACAGTCAAACCTACTTCAGTGACCACCTCTATTAAGTTACAGTCAAACCTACTTCAGTGACCACCTCTATTAAGTTACAGTCAAACCTACTTCAGTGACCACCTCTATTAAGTTAGTCAAACCTACTTTAGTGACCACCTCTATTAAGTTACAGTCATACCTACTTCAGTGACCACCTCTATTAAGCTACAGTCAAACCTACTTCAGTGACCACCTCTATTAAGTTACAGTCAAACCTACTTCAGTGACCACCTCTATTAAGTTAGTCAAACCTACTTCAGTGACCACCTCTATTAAGTTACAGTCAAACCTACTTCAGTGACCACCTCTATTAAGCAATAACTTGTAAATTATGCGACTTTAATTTTTATTTCCCTTCAGTGCATTTCATATCAATTCAATCTTGGAAGGTCACATACAACAGGTTAGACTATAGTTTACAAAATGTACAGGTTTTTATGAGACCTCTGGTGAAGGGATTATAACAAAGTAGTAGTATATCATGAGATCCCCCCACTCTTTTTCACGATGCCCTCCCCCCCCTTTTTTCCCTAATTATTTTCTTTTTGATATAAAATTATTATCATCATTAAAAATACATTTTCTTTTCTAATTGACATTATTTTTTTTATATTTTACATACACTAAGTCTTTCAAAATTTTTCCAACTTTTTAAAAATCCAACAACTTGATTTTTATTTAATAATAATTTAAAATAAAATAATAAATACTCACCTGACCTACTTTCACCATAGTCATACATTTTCCATGTGTAAATTTGAAAAATCTTTAAAATCTTTTTTACAACATCAACTTCCCACACACTAATATAAATTGTCAATTCCTTTTTATGTCATCATTGTCTGTAAACAAAAAAACAGATATGTTTACAATCTTCTTTGTACTCTCAGAATACCTGGTATAGTAGAAGATAAGGTGGTTAACCTCTTTTTCCATGCATGGGTATATATCCTTGATAAATTCTATGGTTTGTTCATAAACTAAATACTATTGTTAAATTCCATGCAATATCAAATAATATTTTAATAACCATACAAATAAGGACAAACGGAAGAAAAGCTTCATCACATATTTCCCTATAAAGTCCATGTCCTGTATAAAATATTTTGGTTTTAAAATAATATGTCAAACAAAACAAGTTTTCTGTAAATCATGTTTTGTAAGTTACTTCCTGGAAGGAATGTTTCAATTTAAAAAACTGACAAATAGAAATAATGATTTAAATGTAATAATATAAAACCAAGTCATTCTGCAAACACATGTCATGAAAAAATACTTCCTCTTTTTGTGAATTTATATTAATGGTTTAATAGAAACTGAATATAATCATTGTTTAAGAGGAAGTAAAATGTACATGTATAAATGTATATTTTAGAAGACATTTGTTTACAAATGAAATTGAAAGTTAAATAATGTGTTTCTGATTTTTTTCTATATTACATCATTGTAAATACATTCATGCATAGGTAAATAATGTCTTGATAAAATTCTAGGACTAAATCGCCTTGGATGACTAAAAAGCAAGTTGATTTGTACAGATTCAGTCCTCGAAATGAAAATTTGAATTTACTGGTCCAAATTTATTTTTTATATCGTCACGGTATTGTTTTCGTATGTCATGTGTTTTCGTATCATCCATTTTATTTTGATTTCCACAGTGCACGCATTATTTTTTACGTCTCCTCCGGTTTCTATTTATGGCATACATGTTAACCTCTGGGAATTGCTAGGGGGGAGATCTTCCCCCTACCAACTCTTCTAAGGGGGAGATTTTGTGTGTCGCCTTTAAACGCACAAAATTGTACCTTGTAGTTGTATACATGTGATAGAGTTGCTATGCTACAACTGGAGATTTGTAAATTTTTGGCTGGAGATTTGGTCTCATAACTGGAGATTTTTTATCGAGGTATTTGATGCATGTTTTTATTGTTAATTGATGTTTTCTTTTTGTTTGTTTCAGTATTGAGCCAACTGCATCCCATTTCAATATATATTGTTTACATTTCTGTCTTATTAGTAGTGTTTCATATGATGAATGAAGGATAAAAACTGTATTTATAATTTATTCATAATCATTCATAATCATAAGGTTATAACAAAGCAATAACAATGAAGACAGAATGCTCTGAACAATAAAGTCATAGAGCACTAAAATTAAAACGTCACTTTGCTGCTGGTGCGTTGGGTGATAGCATACGTTTTGGCATTTTTGTGGTTTATCAATTCCATCCTGGAACTTAGTCCTTAAATAATACTTTGATCAGCTTTGGTCCCAAACAAGCCATAACAACTCAATCTGAGATGAATTCATTGCACATTTGATCGAAATAAGAAGTTTTCCTCGGCATCAAAGGTTGTCCGACTCCTGTTTGCACAACGGTTTATAACTATTTTTAATTGCCGCTGTCACACTTCTAATCATCTAAGCGTGTGCCACAAACCCACTTCCTTATCCCCAATTAACTGTCAATCAGTGAATAATTGTTGTATAATCATCAACACCTTAATTAATCTCCATGACCCAATTTACCTGTAAGGTGTCAAACAGATCAATAACCGGATATCATTTAAACACCTTTACCATTCGTATCTCTCGGCGTTTTTCATCAGCGCGGGAGTTCCAAATGGGGAATTTCCAGAAATATTGATCGCAAAATGTAGGTCAAGATTTTATTGTACTTGATTTTTTTGTTGGGGGAGGTCGTGCGGGAGGAAAAGGTGTGTGCGGGAGATTAATGTCTCCCGCACATGAGACCCAGTCCATGCGGGAGATAAGGCTCTTACGCGGGAGACTCCCGCGAAAAGGGGGAGGGTTAACAGGTATGTTATGGAACTAAACAGGACTACAACGTGACATCTGTAAAAAATGTTAAAGTTTGCTTTTAAAGATGCAAGTACCAAAAACAGTGAACCTACCTACTGAACCATACTTTTTGTAATGCTAAAAATTTACTTCATTTATAAAGTAGTTGGAAAAAAATCCAGAAGGGCTATATAAAATTGAACTATGTCGTCTGCCTCTCAGGCACTGGCTCTTCCTGTCATGTAACTGTCATGGGGTCACTGATCGTACTTGTAAACAAAAGAGCTGACTGAAATGTGTCTGTTTCTTATATAAAATACATGTCAATTTGCAGTGCATTGTGGTTTCAGCACTTAAAAAAACATCAAAAGTAAACACAATTTTGAAAGTGGTCATTTTCAAACATTCTGTTATTTTATTTAGATGTAGTATGATTTGGTAGATGATGGCCAGAACCATGAAATTTTAAAACCAGCCATTTCCGGATTTTATATTCGCTTCCATCCCGTATATCGGCCTTGTTTTTACTTCATACGAAAACAAATGACGCCATTTTACTGACAGCAAAAGTTGCCAGATAATCGAGAGTATATTAAAATACAAGAATGGCTTTAAAAACAATCTTATGTACAAAGAAATATTTAACTAGCCATTCTTTGAAAATTCCAGTCGTCATATGAATAAAGGGTTAACACTGTTAATCGCTATATCTGAAAATCGATAATAGCACGAAAACCGATAACACGATGCTATTATAGTTCCAAATAAAAACTAAAATTTACTGGTCCGAACAAAGATTTACTGGTCTTGGGCCCGAGGACCGGTGCTCATCGTGAGGACTGCAGATAGATGATCAAAGGAAGGATTCATCATGAATTTCATGACCACTTTTGGGATTTCCTAAGATGACCATATGATGGTTTAGTTTAGTTTATGGTGTTTAATGCCACTTTCAACAATATTTCAGTTATATCGTGGCGGTCAGTTTTAGTAACTTTCAATCCTGGAAAATAAAATAGGTTTAAACAACTATTACTAATAAAATTATCATCATACTTACAAAATATGTGGCTTAGAAAACAATATAAATGACCGTGAAAAGCCTGCAAAAAAAAATAGTCATACCGGAAATATTGTTGTCTCTTGAATATTATCTCCCCTTATGCAGTGTTAAAAATAGGTCGGTCACGATATGTACAAATGAAGTCCAACACATATCGTCTGTCAGAATGATATTAAAGAAGTAACCAAGGAAGAATTACTAGAAGCTATTAGAATTATAAATAAAGGGAAATCTCCAGATATATACAACTTAACTATTGAACATATATTATACGCAGAAGATTCAATATTCTTAACATCATACTAGAAATGATTAATCTGATATTCAAAACCACAAGCGCTCGTGGCACGGACCACCCCCCTTTTTCTAACTTTCTGTTTACAAATTTATTTTCAATAAAATTTCTTTATTTCTTTATTATTTCATCTCTTTTTTTCTTATTTTAACTTGTTCGTGTCAATATTCATACAATCTCATGTTAACAACAATTTGCATGTTTCGACCCTATATAGATACTAAATTGACACGAACAAGTTAAAATAAGAAAAAAGAGATGAAATAATAAGGAAATAAAGAAATTTGATTGAAAATAAATTTGTAAACAGAAAGTTAGAAAAACGGGGGTGGTTCGTGCCACGAGCGTTCAAAACAGGAGAAGTACCAAATATGCTAAAAAGAGGACTATTAACAGGGGCGGATCCAGGATTTGGGATTAGGGGGGCGTGAGTAGGAGGGGGATCTGGGGACCTCTTCAGGTCCCCAGCGGGTCCAGGGCAGAGCCCTAGTAGGGGGTCCAGGGGGACGAACCCCCCATCCCCGTAAGCTCTGGGGGTTTGAGGAATTACAGACATTTATTTGAACCAACCACACCATTTTTATCAGACCAAAAAAACTTTACTTTGAGTCTTAATTTTGTCGGATAATTGTTAACAGTATGTTTTTGTCAGATTATAAGAACCTGAAGTAAAACTTTTTTTTTTAACAACCGTGACGTCGGACGCAGGGTGATGAAAAAACGTCGAATGATCCTTTGGACTAGGTGCATTAATTTCATAAATTAAGATAGGTCCCCAAATTTTGTACAAAACTCCCGTTTGAAATTTCCGATTATCTTTTACGAATAAAACTAATTGCGAAGTTTCGTTTTTCTAATTAAAAATCATTACTTTTAGTATGATGCTAACTTATCACAAATTTAAGTGAGCGTAGGGCTAACTAATACCCACAGCCCCTCGTATTTCCTCCATTCAGTGGAAGGACCTAAAAAAAACACGGTGCACAAGTACAATGTATGTCATGTCTATTGTACAAGTTTCTCTTCAAACCATTCAGTGCATTATTGAGGAACTGCAGATTACAGAATCCCCCACCCGGCCTTCAATGAAAAATCTAAAAACCATTGTGCACAACTACAACGTATTTCAAGTACAATATATAGTTTAACGTCAATCAATTGCGTGGTTACAGTCAGGGGAGTTGCAGATTGCAGAAATCTTACAGACGGACGGACATCAAGTGTTTGAACAACGGGCGTAAAAACCTCATTACACTAAAAGATCAAACAAAAAAAATGTATCAAAGTTCTCGAGAAATATGCTTACGGAAATCAGGTGTGAGATATGCATAAACCATTTTCCACAGGCGCATGGGGCATGGATTCCGTTTCCTCCTCCCCCCTTTTCTCTACTACCCCCCACCCCCTTTTTTTCAAAATTTTCAAATGAAGAAAAAACGAACGATTATGAAAATTTTGAAAAAGGAATGATTTATATGAAAATTTTGAACAAAGGGGGGGTAGTAGAGAAAAGGGGGGAGGAGGAAACGAAATCCATGCCCCATGCGCCTGTGACATTTTCGGGTATTTGTATACAAATCAAACTTATATTTATTTTCATATGAAATTGCAGAATTTCGAATTCAAGAACTATTTGAACCATTATTTAAAGAGAAGTGACCATTTTCTTGGGACACTCAAGTTTCTCCACACTATCTCAGTTTCATCATCTGATTCTCTCGTTATAGGTTTTCGTTGTATGTTTTATAAATGAGATCAATTGTTAAATTAATATTCGATGTATTGATTGAATTTACTTTTTAGTTTACCTTTGACTTTTCTCGTCTCGTCGAGGAATCAGAAATGTATCCAATCTTGCTTGTTTTCTTGGCCTAGAATTTTCGTCCATTTTATAATTTCTAAATAGCACGTGTACATGTAGTTGTAAAATTGACTGAAGAAATAATGTTTAATTAGCGTGAGAAAATAGTTGATGTCTGGTACCTCGGAACCAATCAGAATGGAATAATCTTTGAACTACTGACGGCGAATACATATATGAATCAGCGAACACATCCAACGTGTATTTACAATGTGTAAGAATATTTTACTACAGGTCACGAGTAAACCATTCATGAAAAAGTTATTTATTGAACTGCTTAATTAACGTTGCTTTGCGAATTTTAGGGGGGGCGCACGCCCCGCACGCCCCGCACGCCCCCTCTAAATCCGCCACTGATTAACACCAATATTTAGGAACAAAGGATCTAAGAAAGTTTCAACATGCATGTACTACCGAGGCATAACGTTGTTACGATATTACCAGTTATGAACAAAATCATTGAAGCCATAATAAAGCTCAGAATTAATACCACCATACTAGATACTCAAAATCCAGCACAGCGTGGATTTACCGCCAAAACATCTCCACTAAATGCAGCATTTATAATCGAGGAATTGAAACGTGAGGCTAAAGACAACAATAACGAACTGTCCATAGTACTTCTGGACGCAAAATCTGCATTCGATGTAGTCGACACCGACCATCTTTTAAGGAGGCTATATCAAATAGGAATAAATGACAAAACTTGGAATATCATTCACAGTCTTCATGATAATGCCGTCAGTGCAGTCAAACGGAATGGAAACATATCTGAATTCTTCAACATATCTGAGGGAGTACGACAAGTGGGATACTAAGTGCCGACCTATACAAAGTTTACGTCAATCCGTTACTTGAAAGACTGAATAGAGTAGGAGTTGGCGCAAGAATTGGTGACATTACATTACGCTGCTGCAGATGATGTAACACTCAATACAACAGACTTCAACGATGCACAAGTTCTACTAACAATTGCTGAAGATTTTGCTTCACAGGAAAGGTACCAACTTCAGCCACAAAAACCAATACCATACAGGTTAAATTCTCCCAACGAAAACAATCAGATAAAATCAAACAAAGTCTACAAATGAAAAGCGATGATATTCATAATGTTACAGAGGCAACACATACTGGACTTCAACAAACCAGCAACTTCAAGAAGTCTGTTGAAATTAATGTGGACAACAATATAAAAAAAATGCGCGAAGAGCAACATATAGTTTAATGTCATCAGGTTTTCATGGTCATAATGGATTGGACCCCCCTTCAAGTTAAATGGTCGTTCCCTAAATTGGAAATATTCCAGAAAAAATTACTGAAACAATTATTATCCTTACCACAAAATGCACCAGATAGTGCTATATATCTGCTAACAGGATTCTTGCCCGTTGAAGCCCAAATTCATAAAAAGGCATTACAACTTTCATTAACATTACAAATCAAAGTGAAGAATCTATTGAGAAACGGCTAGCCAGAAGACAACTAGCAGTTAAATTAAATCCCAGTGGTAGTTGGTTCATTGAAATAAAGAAACTCTTACTTAAATATGAGCTACAAGACCCGATATTTATGTTGGACAATCCCATTACTAAAAATGAATGGAAATCAATTTTAAATAGAAAGATAAATGTATACTGGTGGAACAACATCAAACATTCAACAACATTGTATAAATCACTACAATTTCTGAATACAGAAAAGTGTTATCCTGGAAAAATGCATCCACTATTATCAATCAACTGTAAATCAAGCAGAGATGTCAATAGAATACCAACTAAATTAAAGTTACTAACAGGAACTTACATTCTTTAGAACAATAGAGCAAAATACAAAAACTATACCATCGATCCCACCTGTTTGCTATGGGATTCTGAGGCGGAGACTCCTGCTCATTTCATACTGAACTGTCCTGCATTATCATCAATTCGCAATCCTATCACTGCTGAATTACAATTTATACTACAACAAAATCACAATATACAGTATAATACTTTATCTAACGATGATAAGCTACAAATAATATTAGACTGTACCCATCTTATAAAAAGTCCGAGAAAAATCGATGTCCTTGAGAAAATCGAGTTTCAAAATCGTCGCCTACTGCATAATCTACATAGCCCTCGATATAGAATGTTGATGAACATTAAATCCAGTTAAATATGAATAGCATCGGATAATGTGGTGGTGAAGTCTAAGAAGCAGTCGTCAGAGTGATATACATTCTGTAGAGGGGAATATGAACATGATGTAAAATACATTTTTGTACATTGTAAATATGGTCTTGGTGATGGAGTACCCACATAAAGAAAATGTTATGAAACTAACACTCAACGACTATGACAATTGGTGATGGAAATTATTAACAGCATGGTGTTGGACATTGGAAATATTATACTCATGGTAACGGCAACTGGTAATATGAAAACAAAACAAAAACAAAAAAAACAAAATGGGCAACTTTTTGGAAAATAGTGTCAAAATTCTGAAATTATTTTTCGGAGTCGGTAGATGATATACAAGTAAATGTGTGAAGAAAAAAATCAATAAATTGAACTGTTGATTTTTAATTGATTTTTTAGTCCTGTTTTAGGCTGGCCAAACGGACTATAAAAGCATAAAATAAATTGAAATATAACAACTATATTATTGTTAAAATCTAAGATAGAGGGCGATATTGGAGGTGTACATATCAGGGAGACATTTTATGTATTGTATCCAACTTTTTTATGCTTTGTTTTAGTTTCAGTACATGTACAGAATGTCGACAAATTTTACCCCCAAAAATTTTGTTCCGAAAGATACCACAAAAATAATAGATTATAATTTAACCCTGCAAGGAGAATGTTTGATAAGATTTGAAGGGGAAGAATTTTACCGAATGGTAATGTTCACGTCCGAAGAAAAAAATGTTTCGCTTGAAAAAAAATTATGGCTGGAGGGGGGGGGATCTGTTTAAAGAAGTAATCTCTTCTTTCCATGATATATCTGAAAAAGGTCACTTGGTATTAAAGAATAACTCATTCAATAACAAATTTTTTAAACGAAGCAGTAGAAAAATCGTTAAAAAAAAAAAGCGGAGCCACGGTATATTGGTATTTAAAAATTATTTTCTTAGGTTCATAAGAGTTGTTTTCCTTATTTAACTTTAGCTACAAACTTATTATAAGTGTCTATTACTCCTCATCATGTAATACCCTTTGCCCCCCCCCCATTTCCATTAATTTGGCTTCAATCCCCATTGATGGCAAATTAGTCGTTGAAATCCGCATGTACTGTGCAGTAATTCAACGTGCAAGTATGTTCCACTACTGGGTCGATGTCACTGCTGGTTCATGAACTATTATAGCTGTGATGTCTGAGATGAGATATAGAAGTCTGGATTGATGGCAACCAGATTGTGTGTAATTTTGTATAGCATAGTGACTTTGGCAATGTTTCTGGTGTTTCTAGGGAATTCCATTCCAGGTGGTCCAGCATAGATATCACGCTGCTGGTGTTATGGAATCTCCCTGTTGTGTATCTGGCGATCAACAACCCAGATAGAACTGATCAATGCTAATGGCATATTCAGTCTTATTTCAAACTCAATTATTTCGTCAGGAATATTCAACTGCGATAAAAAATAATTAGTAGGGTTTGGAAGTGACGGCGCCAACGTGATGATGGGAAGAAAAAACGGAGTGGTAGCAAAACTAATGGAAATTCAACCGTCATTAAAAAAAATGCCATATTACCCAAGAATGAATACGTTGCTCGGTGGACTGTATGCATTTTACCATAATAGCCTATTGAACAGAAAGCGCTTAAAATCTTGCTTTGAAAATCTGGAAACAAAACCGTGTTGATGCCAACAAAAATTGGTGGAACTAGGTGGCTGCCACACACAGAACGAGCTCTTGAAAACTACTGGAAAGGAAAGGTAATTACTTTTTCATGTATTGATTTGATTTGATTTACTTTTACAAACATTTGCTTTTATTAAATTTAACCAGACTTTGACAGGTAATTAATCTTTCTTTTACCCAGACTTTGACAGGTAATTAATCTTTTTCTTGTATGGTATTCATTTGGGTATAACTTTTACAATATATTCATTTATTTTTCAGTTATGTGAACAGAATACTGCCTCGTCTGATGCTGTGGTTAAAGCTAAGGGTTATCTAGTCATAATGAGGACACCCGCTATGATTACATTTATGCTGTTCATGAGTGACGTTGTTCGTCTTCTGAGCAAGTTTTCCTTGATGCTACAAGAAACGACTGCAACAGTGGCTTCAATCAAACAAAAGCTTGATGCCACCATAAGCGTTTTAAAGAAGTATCAAGTAAAGTAAGTAATGATTTATAAATTATTCTGCATTAAATACTTTTTAATCTTATCTTTTATTTTAGGCCTTTCTAAGAGAAAGAGTAGGAATACCGATGTGACAAAGGGCAACATCGAGACAATAAGAAGACAGATTACAAACGACAAACACAAACACAAAAAAAACTAAAAATACCTACAAACACGAGCAACAAGAACCCTGCATCTGATATTGTTGTTTTTTTTATTACTTAATGATATAACTTTTTATTTTTATAGAAATGGACCAAGACTTCGTCAAGTGGACAGCTTTACAAATATCATGAACATTGCTTCTGGTGAGAAAGACTGCATGCTAACGATGAGAGAGAATGTCATAACTAGTCTTGTAAATAGTTTACAAGACAGGTTCTGTGATGCTTTGACAGGGGTGATTGGAGCCACAATGGTTGCAGATTTTACAATGTGGCCTTCTTCAGAAAATACTTCAGGTACATATATGATATTTTTAAGTTTTCCTTTGCTATTATGTTGTCTGTAAATTAGCAGTTGTTGATCTTCCTCTTCATATCTGTGATATTTTCTTATTATTTTTCAGATTTCGGTGATAATGAGATATCTACTTTGGTAAATCATTTTGCACCAGTTTTAGGGAATGCAGGTATTGATAGACATGCTGTAGAAGTTGAGTGGGATTTACTGAAAACTGTTATTTATTCCAAGTAAGTTTTGTTTTTTTAAATTGATCAGAATGAAGACAAAAATGAGACAGTAAATAACAAAAACACAACATATATACAGAATATATTATTTTATACAAAAGGACTTAATGCATGTAGTTATGTACATAGTTGTCGCTATTGAATCTTCTTATTTTTTAGGTTCAAAGATATATCAACTGTCACCTGATCCAAAGTAAACAAGTGCTGCAATAGTGATTGTAGGAATACTAACTCTTCCTGCACACTCAGCTTACGCAGAAAAAGGTTTCTCTGAAATGAAGTTGGTCAAAAGTGACTGGCGTTCTTGAGTAAGACCGTCCATCTTATCAGACCTGCTATTTATTATGTTTTATACATATGACATTCCAAGTTATGACCCTACTGATGCCATCAACCTTTGGAATTTGACAGGACAAAGAACACGGAGACCAAGTCAAAGACCATACGGTTCCAGACAGGATGATGGTGACGCTGGTGATGATGATGTTTCAAGTGATGACAATACTGACATGTTTAGTAATTGTCCCCATGATGGTCGGGCTAGTAGAATATCTGGGGGGCGGGGGGGCTAGTTGATTTTTATATCTACTAGTCCTGCTAGCTAGTTGAAATTTTTGCTTGAATTCTACCCATGATCTGGCTGCTCTTCGTTGAACCTTTTCTATTTCACTTTTCTGTTTATTTATTAGTGTGTGGTGACCAGATGGTTGTTTCAAAATATTTTTTCTAAACTGCAATTAGAAAATGAAATACAGGCATTAAAATCATGTTCAAGTTTAAGGTGGCAGAAATAATTTGCTGTTTGTTAAGACATGCACTCAAAGTTCCTCAGTTCTGCGTCAATTTTGGTCATCGGTATCGTCACGTGTAGCAAATAGAAACTATAAATGACGTTTTTTCTTCACGGTAAAGGAGTACTTTCTCACTGTCAATTTCCCAGTGTTTATAGCAATGTAAAACTGCAAGACTAGAGAGCCTCTCTGTAAGCATCGTCGATCGGACGTAAGTTTTAACTCTTCTCGTGATACTAAAGCTTCTGTCAGCTGTTGCTGTTGTTACTGGCATTGTGATTAGAATCAGTAAACAAATATAAATGTTTGGGTATCAGGTTCCGTTTGTCGCTGTCAGAGTGAAAGAGTTAATGGTTTGGGATCAACCACTATGTCCCATCTTACTATCCACCTGTCAATTTCATCTCAAAATTGTGCGATTAACTACCTTACATCTCTCAAACAAGTGACAAAGGTATCAGAAGCTTAAGGTTGTCCATGAAAATAAGCTACATGAGATGACGTCAGAGTGTGATGTAGGTAACGAAATATTACCATGAAAATAAGCTACCTTTCATTACTTCCTTCTATGTGTGATATTAGTATCAAATTAGCTATCTAACATTACATTATAGTATGTAGTTATATGTTGCATGTTACATCATAGTATGTTTCACTAGTTGTATGTTGCATGCTACTACATACTGTGCTCCACTTGGTATATGTTGTACATTACTGTATAATATATGCACTGCTAGTTATATGTTATATTTTAATATATTGTATGCTTCAGTATAGAGATCAGATGCTGTTAGTCATGTGATGATTATATGTATATGACGGATTCCACTAGTGGAGCAGGAACTACCTTCCCTTCCAGAGCACCTGAGTTCATCCTGTTTTTATTGGGGTTCGTATTGCTCAATCAGTTTTCTAAATAATTGTTTGTCCTTTGACTTACAGCATCTGATTACCCTTTTGGATTAGGGGTTATAATGTATAAAGCCACTTTCAACAATATTTCAGTTACATCAGTAGAGGAAACCGGAGTACCCAGAGAAAACAACCAACCTATCCCAAGTCACTGGAGTACCCAGAGAAAACAACCAACCTATCACAAGTCACTGACAAACTTTATCACATAATGTTATATCGAATGCACCTCGCCATGAACTCACGTACAGCTTCAGTAGAGATAGGCATTGATTGCACAGATAGTTGTAAATCCAACTACCATACCATCATGACCACGACGGCCCCTATACTTTGATATCTTCAAACTTTTCTTGTACCCTAAAGTTATATTTTTTGGTAACAGTAGCAGTAAACATGAAAAGATGTTGGACTTTTTTTTTTATTAATGATATCTATTTGTCATTCAGTATCTTAGACCAGAGACAGCAGTGGAGAGTCACTTTTGCATAGCTCAACATTAAATGACATCAAACAAAACTGTTTGTTTCACCCATAATTCACATCTTCACATCCCAGGCAATAAAAAATACATTGCCATATTATAATATGACCACTAAAACTTGTGGTTGTATGAAAATCTATGTACCCTGTAAGTGTACAATATTTGGCATCTATTTATCCATAAAAATGGTGATTAATGGGTAAAATCAATTGGTCTGTATTATTTGTACTCATCAAAACAAATACCTTATTTTTTTTGCATCAAAATCAGACTTAACATTTTGGGGAAAAGCCCTTATCTCAGACTCTGACAAATATGTTGACATACCACTGAAAGGTAATTACATGTATATAAGGAATAAAAAAAGTAGAAAGGAAAAAAACATTAAAATTGGACAAAAACATATACTGCATACCTTAAAGTGGGAAAGTACCATTTTAAGTTCCTTTTTCCAAATTGTCCAGACCATACAATTTCAATACCATGCATTATTTAGTACCAAGAAACAACAAATTCAGTGCAATGAAATCTGTCAACTGAAGCAAAAGTTATTGCAAACTAGAGGCTCAGCCCACTGAGCCTGTATCGCTCACCTGACAATAGAATGATACCGAAGCAAATTTCAAAGGGAGATAATCATTACCTTAAAAAACAGCAGCCATCTTGAATGGAGGGTGGGGCTGTCGGACACAATTTTGAAAGGAACACACCCAGGGACCATCTATGCCAGGTTTGGACCTTACATAGATGCTTCCTGCCAAGTTTGGCTCCATTTGGCCAAGCTGTTTCAGAGGATTTTTTTAACATTAGCCAATCAGAAAAAAGAATTAATCTTGGTGGCCATGTTTGATGGCCGAATGGAACCAAATGGAACCAAATGAAGAAGCTTTATAGAGGATCAGAGGATCTTACATAGATGCTTCCTGCCAAGTTTGGCTCCATTTTGCCAAGCAGTTTCAGAGGAGAAGATTTTTTAAACAGTGGCCAATCAGAAACAAGAATTGCCCTTGGCGGCCATATTTGTTGGTGGAACGGAACGAAATGGAGAAACTTTATAGAGGACCTTACATAGATGCTTACTGCCAAGTTTGGTTCCATTTGGCCAAGTTGTTTCAGAGAAGAAGATTAAAATATGAAAAAGTTAACGGATGGACGCCAAGTGATGGCAATACCTCACATGGCCCTTTGGGACAGGTGAGCTAAAAAATGATGAAAAAAGGGCAATAACTCCTAGACGGGTAATCAGATTTACTTCAAAATTGTAGATCTTGACAAGCTGAACATGTTTTCAGTTTACACTTAACATCTAACTCTTATAGTTTTTGAAATAAAGGATGAAAAGTATTAACATTTTTGAAATTTGATGAAAAAAGGGCAATAACTTCAAGATGGGTAATCAGATTTACTTTAAAATTGCAGGCTAGGTAGATCTTGACATGCTGAACATGTTTGCTGTTTAAACTTAACCTTTATCTCTAATAGTTTTTGAAATATCAGACAAAAATGTTTAAATTAAAAAATAAATAATGAAAAAAGGGCAATAACTCCTAGACGGGTAATCAGATTTACTTCAAAATTGCAGGGCATGTAGATCTTGACAAGCTGAACATGTTTTCAGTTTACACTTAACATATATCTCTTATAGTTTTTGAAATAAAGGATGAAAAGTATTAACATTTTGAAAATTTGATGAAAAAATGGCAATAACTTCAAGATGGGTATTCAGATTTACTTTAAAATTGCAGGCTATGTAAATCTTGACATGCTGCACATGTTTGCTGTTTAAACTTAACATCTATCTCTTATAGTTTTTGAAATAAAAAACGAAAAGTATTAAAATTTTGAAAATTTGATGAAAAAAGGGCAATGACTCCAAGATAGGTAATCAGATTTTCTTCAAAATTTCAGGGTAGTTAGATCTTGCTGTGCTGATCATTTTTACCCTGTCAGATTTCTGATATTATTAATTGTTTTTGAGTTATTACCAAAAACTTGCAATTTTACCATATGTTCTATTTTTTGTAACAGCAGCCATGTTTGTTGGCCGAATGGGACCAAATGAAGAAATTTTATAGAGGATCTTACAAAGATGTTTCCTGTCAAGTTTGGCTCCATTTGGCCAAGCAGTTTCAGAGGAGAATATTTGTTTAACATTAGCCAATCAGAAACAAGAATTGCCCTTGGCGGCCATATTTGTTGGCGGAATGGGACGAAATGAAGAAACTTTATAGAGGACCTTATATAGATGCTTTCTGCCAAGTTTGGTTCCATTTGGCCCAGTTGTGTCAGAGGAGTAGATTAAAATATGAAAAAGTTAACGGACGGACGACGGACGCCAAGTGATGGCAATACCTTTGGGTCAGGTGAGCTAATAACCTAATGTTTCTACAGATGGACAATGACAATTGACCCATAGCAAAATGCCTTCCAGTTGTATAAAGAATGAATTGGTAGGGGTTATGGTGTTTACTGCCACTTTTAACAATATTTCTGTTATATGGCAGTCAATTTAATTTGTGTCAGGAAACTGGAGAAAAAACACAGATCAGCTGCAAGTCACTGACAAACTTTATCACATAATGTTGTATCGAGAACACCTTGCCATCAGTGGGATTCAAACTCACAACTATAGTGGTGATAAGCACAGATTGCACATGTAGTATAAAAAACCAACTACCATACGATAATGACCACCATAAAGAAAGGTAATGAGGATTTTATTATTGTGATAACAAAGGACAGAATATAAGTACAATAAAACCTGTCTAAATCTAACCCTGAATATAACAGAATTCTGTATAAATCAAACGTTAAGAAGAAGTTCCCAATTAAGGCAATCTTTGTTAATCTAACTTCTATAAACCAAACAACTGTTTATTCTGAACACAAAAGCTGGTGCCAAGAAGGTTAAGTTTTGACGGGCTTCACTGTATAAATCACACGTTTCTTCCTTACCACTCTTATTAACTGGCTAGACAGAGATAACAGAACTGTTACTAATTAGCAATAAATATTTATTTTAACATCAATCATAATTAATAAACATAACAGTCTGAAATATGAAAATACCTGCATAAAATAATAAATTCAACAATTAAAATTTTTACTGATTTTATAATACAAATTTGGTTATCAATTAATGTTGTGCTGGTGGGCAACTCTCTGTATAAAGGATGAAACTAAATGATAAATTTTAGAAACAAACAACCAATAGATGGTAGTTTCAAAATTGTGAAACTAATTTTTACCAAACATCTGAACGGAACTCATTTTATTGTTAAACTCTACATACAAAACGAATCTGGAACGTCAAATTTGTGAGTGTTTGGGTAATTATTAGTGTCATGATATACATATATACATTTTTTTTTTTACAAAAGGGTGATAATTTTTCTTAAAAATGGTTGTCTTAACCAATAAGGAACAACATGCAATATTTATTACGGGAAATAAAAATAAATGAAATGTGGATACAAGATACATGCATCATTTTAAAGCAAATGCATAAATCAATCTTCAATATAGTGTGTATATAATAATTTTCTTACTTCTTACAAACTTCTAAGAATATCATTGGTATAAAGTGAACACGTGGAAACCGTGCTTACATATTCAATACAGTCAGTAGGCCGCTGGTATTTTGAATACATGGTTAGTAGTAGAGTTATCTCCCCTTTTTTCAATACAAATATTACATATTTAATAGTTTTAATGCAATTATATCTAAATCCCTCATTCAAAGGTAATCAGTAAGATATATTCGGTACACAGTGTGATATTGACCTAATAAGATATGTACGGGGTAAGTAAATTCCATATGGGGCGAGAGCGAATATGTAATTTACTGACCTTGTATATATTGTATTAGATCACTAACACACTGTGTAACTAATAATATTTCATTGTAGATATTATTTTTCCTTTATGTGACTTCGGCACATTTAGGAATAATAGTTATCACAGAAATATTGAACTTCTGTTACTTAAAGTGAGTGAGTAAGCTAATGACAACTTTCCAGCTATATCACGGCGAGATCAAGTTTTATTTTAACGAGATGATGAAGTTAGCTTTGTACTAGACCAACACACTAAGTTTGATTTTTATAATGCGTACTGCTAGATTACTGAAACAACAATCTACAGGTAGACATGTTGTTACTTGGATATATAATACATATTCTGAGCCAACCATTCTTTGCTCTTAACTTCTTAATGCTTAGAGGAGAAGAAGCAAAAACCAATTTTATAATCCTTGCTTTGAAATGACTGAGGCTCGAACCCACAATCTATCACACTTGAAGTGATGCAGGTAGGTTACTTTTATGCTAAGTGTATGTGTAAGTGAACATATATATACATGTATATTTAACTTGAATAATTTATTAAAAGTATAAAACACAATAAAATTACTTTCTTAAACTTAGCAACAACAAAAACTACAAACAGAAAGCTAATGACACTTTTCCATAGACAAATAAAATAAATTATTACATAAATGGATACATATTGTAAATATTATTAAAATGTAACAGCATGTAAATAGTCAAACCTGTCTCAAAGGGCACCTCTATATTAAAAAATCAGTCTATAAAGGGCAGTCTCATTTTTCTCATTAATAAATAGTTCATGTAATTTTAACCTGTATATAAAGGGCAACTGTCTATAAAGGGCACATATTCAGGTTCCCTTGAGTGACCTTTACATACAGGTTTGACTGTATATTCTCGTACACTTTTCATTCCAGTAAGAAAATGGTCCATAATGAAAGACGAAGGTGATAAAAAGATCTAAATTGAGATTATTTATTTGATGTCACAAACTTATTCTCGTTACATATTAGTAAAGAAAGTAAAACAGACATTTGTGGCAGTAAAATCTGAGACTAATGGCATCAAATATTCTAATATAATCAGATTATTTTTTATTGTAGTATACTGTTTTGATTAAAGTTGTAAAATTACTGTAAAAACTGTGGTTACATGAGACATTATGACAGGTAAATCATGTATTTTATGCAGCACATTAACCAATCAAATTTAATCTTCTATCAAGTGTTGCATCTGAATTAAGTTACTTTTTACTTTTCAACTTAGATATCTTAAGAAAATTTGTTTTTAAATATTTAATTTTAAGTATATTGCATCTAACTTGCGTTTCTTTAATATTAAATTAAAAATATAATCACATTTCAGCTTTTATATAGCAATTTATTTTTAAGGTATGACACATAACCAATTTATTTACAATAATGAAATGACATTAATAATTAATTTCCAATATATAAACATATGCCTTTTTTTAAATATTGTTCAAACTAATTGGATCAGGATCTGGTATCATGTGTTTCCTATGCTCATTTATATACAGGGAACCATGAAGAAACTGTATCTTGTATCATTTCCCCTATCCTCAATTATATACAAGGAACCATGAAGAAATCGGATCTTGTTTCATTTCCCCTATGTTCAATTATATACAGGGAACCATGAAGAAACTGGATCTTGTATCATTTCCCCTATGCTCAATTATATACAGGGAACCATGAAGAAACTGGATCTTGTTTCATTTCCCCTATGCTCAATTATATACAGGGAACCATGAAGAAACTGGATCTTGTATCATTTCACCTATGCTCAATTATATACAGGGAACCATGAAGAAACTGGATCTTGTTTCATTTCCCCTTATGCTCAATTTATATACAGGGAACCATGAACAAACTGGTTTTTGAGAATTTAAAACCACCTAATGGGAAAGTTGTATATCTGAACTATAAGTAAATTGTATAATATTGTAAAAATGATATCACATTATACACAGCCTATAATAACTGACATGGATTTCTCTATTACACTGAACAAACACACAATTAACATTCTACATTCACCCTAGCAGCCTCGCTACAACTTAAGATCATTCCTCTCTGTCCGTCTCATTCTAAAAATAACAACTGCCTCTCTTTACACATAGTATAAATAATATTTCTTGGAACTCCATCAATTATTTTCCAGACATAAGTGTAGTTCTACTACAAAACATTGCAAATCATGGGAAGTAAAATAAATATGCAAAAAGTTATAAAATCTACAAAATATACACGCATTGTTTTCAATCACTGACGGTCTTGGAGGTACAACAGTAAACTGTAAATTATAAATAATATCGAATAGGCAACTTGAATACATTGTTATCAAATGCCTAAGAATGAAATAATTCTTCCCTAAATCTTGCATAAAAGCATTGTAATAATTATGGTTTGTCATCATCCACAGTCAGTTCTCCGACTCGTCAATGTTTTCATCCACGGTCAGCTCTCTTGACTCATCAATGTTCTCATCCACAGTCAGCTCTCTGACTCACCAGAACTGTGTACATCCATTCGGTCAGCCTCAGGTGCATCTTGGGGACAATACTCAGCACTTACATAATTTTCAGAATTTGATGTTTGTTGACTTTGAATACTGGCATTGCTGTTTGATCCGCTGGCATTCTGAGGAAGTGTTAATTTTCCTCCATTTGAAATATTAATACTTGTCTTATCAGCAGGACATTCAAAATGAACACAATGGAAAACCTGAAATTTTATAAATAATTATGAACAACTTAAATATATTAATTTTAATGATGATTTTTTTTCAAGAAAATTTTCAAATTATTCAGACAGTGTAATGTTTTGGGTTTTTTAAAATTTTACTGATAAACTTTACTGTTTACTTTAAAGGAAACAATTTGATTGTTAGGGATGAGTGAGTGAGCGAGTGATTGTTGTTTAACTCCAAATGAGCAATTTTTCACCTATATGATGGCGAGAACAAGTTACATGTGATGAGATGATGATGATCATCAACATGTTAAGAGTTTTATAGTACTAGTACATCAAAGAACAGTCCATGTGTAGACATGTCACTCCACTCCAACACATTATCCTGATTCCAAGCCAAGAAGTCTTTGCTGTTTCTCCTTAATGATGCAAGTTTAGCGGAGAACCAACAAATACCAAATTAACAGTCTTTGGTTTGACCTGACCGATGCTCAAACCTATGACCTACCACACTTGGGGTGAACGCACGAACCATTACACCAAAGGATGCAGCGTACTTGCAACAGAAGATTATTTTAACAGACAATATAGTCATCATTGATTTGGCAGGGAGTAACTATTAATATTCAAACACATTTAGAAGAAGATGTCTTACCTCATTTGCAGTGTTGCTAGTTCCAACAATCTTCACAAACGCTACTGGTCTTTTCTCAAAAGTAATGTGTTGCCAAGACCTGTGAATGAAAATTCATGAAGCTCAGTTAATACATTACTATGCATTACTTAATGAAATACAGTCAAACCTCGCTAAACCTCCACCGTTTGTTCAGCAATAACTTGGCGTTTTTAACGAATTTGGCGATAAACTGAGGGAAGTCTTAAACCGGAAGTATGGACACAGACATAAATGACCATCGGAAATAGAATGACAAATTTACGGATGGGTTTTACTGTATAGGAGGATTATTTTAAACGTTTTTCAACCATTTGTAAAAATATGTTATGTACTTATCGTCAATTTGGACATTTTGTCTTTGATCTCATCGAGTGTTATTGTCAGTATCAACAAACTGACTCTGATACTGAAAATTATTGGTCAGTGTGACGTCAAACACATTATGACATTACCGATAAAAACAATAACGTCAATTCTGAAGATCTCGATATTACATTGTCACTAGTATCACATCTTGTTCTATCAGACTTGCTGCAATACTAGTGATAATGCCTGTCTCGACTTTCAAAATTGGATTTATTTTATACATCTCTTGAAATGTGCTGTTGACGGATGATGATTTTTTCCCCAATATCAAAACAATATTAAGGACACTTCCATTTCAACAAGTTTACAAGGCCAATATTTCAAATTTTGTATCCTTCATCAAATGAGGCTTAATTTACTGAACAGACAAATAGGGTCAAATACATATGCATTGAAGAACCTGAACCAAGCGATTAACAGAAAATTACTGAACAGAAACATGCAGAAGACAATTTTAAAATAATCAATAAACCTTAACTCATGAGACAGGGGCGTAGTGGTTTTGATCGTATGGTAGTTGGATTTACAACTACCTGTGCAATCAGTGCCTATCAGCTCTATAGTTGTGAGTTCGAACCCCGTTCATGGCGAGGTGTACTCGATACAACATTATGTGATAAAGTTTGTCATGTCACTTGCGACAGGACAGTGGTTTTCTCCAGGTACTGCGGTTTCCTCCGCCAATAAGACCGACTGCCACAATATAACTGAAATATTGTTAAAAATGGCATTAAACACCACTTTCAAAAAATATTTCATTGATATCGTGGCAGTCAGTTTTATGGTGAAGGAAACCTGAGCGGGGTTCGAACTCACAACATTAGTCGTGACAGGCACTGATTGCATAGGTAGTTATAAATCCAATTACCATACGAACACGACCACGAAAGCCCCTAAATTTGATCTAAAATCAATTGGCAAAATAAAACTCAATCAGACAAATGTATTACTTGATGCACCCGATATGTTGCAGTGGGTGCATAAAAATATTAAAGACACATTTCTAACTTCTAAACTTACTTGCACGGATCGTTTCTCTTATCAGCGACCATGTGCCAGTTTTTCTGGTCTATGGACACCTCTATGTAATAACTATAACGTCTGTCATCACAATCCCACAGTAGTAATCTATAAAACACAAATAAAAAATCAGTACGATATAAACCAAACTAGTTCAAATCAGATGTTTATGTGAGACCAAATTGATGATGCATGCTCAACTTCGAGTGCTGTAGATCATGTATTGGAGCCCTAGCCGGGTCAAACCGAAAACTATAAAATTAGTATTTACTGCTTCTCCGCTGAGCACACAGTATTAGGGAGAAAGAACAAATACTGGTTGGATGGAATCAGGATAATGTGTTCGGAGTGGAGCAATGTGTCTACCCGTGGACTGTCGTTTCAGTGAGCTAGCACCATAAAAATTCAATTAACCGTGTTGGTCTAGTACAAAGCAGACATCATTATCATCTCATCCAATTTAACTTGTTCTCGCCATGATATAGCTGAAATATTACTCTTTCAGCGTTAACTCACTCACTCACCAGATGTTTGTGAAATCTTTTTTTTATTATATCCTGTGATCCACTAACATCATACAACATCTCTGATAAGGTCACACTATGTAACCTTTCATTCACATGTAGAAGCTTCGTATTACTTCATAAAACAATATCGATGCTCTAAACTTTTTGTAGGTTCATCACCCATTGGTCAATTGAAATATAACCTCTGACCTGGCTTGATACAGGTATTGGATTGGATGGCAATTTATTCAAATAAAATATCCAGCAAATGTCTAATTTTAATTACTATCTGATATAAAAAATTCTACAATATGCAGTATTCACTGATGAAAAGACAGGAAACCCTTCTACAACGCTCAAATACCCTCATTTTCTAGATGTTTGAACCAATGAACCAAGTTTAACACATTTATTTCTAAATATTTTGTTCAAAACAGAGAAAATCAGCTGATCAGAGGAAAACGTTCATCTGTAAGAGGTGATAGTTTGTTTTGTTGGTATAGGTGGAATTGTTGACCATGCCTGTTTAAATTTCTTTTCACAATACGACTACACAAACTGTAATATAAATACACTAAGAGTAACTTGACCGTCAAATGGGATAGAAACTTATTTGTTGTAAATCATTGATATTTTTATTTTATGCAAAACTCACTGTACCTAAAAATAAAGAATCACATTGATAGTGTAATGATTAGCTTGATCACCTCAAGAGCAGTAGATCGTGGATTCGAGCCCTGGTCAAGTCAAATCCAAGACTATAAATTTGAAAGAACAAATACTGGTTGCCTCAGCTTCAGCACCCTAGACCAAGGCTCAAACCTACGCTCTACCACAGTCAATGCAAACATGTTAACCATTGCATCACCGATGTGGTCAGTTGTAATACTAAATATTTCTAATTACATCCAAAAAGAATGTCTAATAAAGTTTCTAACATATAATATCTCACCTCATAGAATCTACAATATATGGCTGGGCTAACTGTACAATGACAGCACCACTACCAAGCTGATGACAAGTATAACCAGAGTCCCAGTCATAATGTCCGATATCTCCATTTATCAAGGCATTTCTACTCCTACTTACTCCTTCAATCACACAGGCACTGGCACTGGTAGTAGCTACATTCTCTGACGGAACTTAAAATAAACAAAAATTAAAATGTAAAAACATAGAAACTTGAAATAAAGGCTCATCTAGAAAATAGTACTGTAGTTCACCTCTTATAAGGCCACTCCCACCAAAGACCACTTCTCTTATAAGGCCACTCCCACCAAGACCAACTCTCTTATAAGACCACTCCCACCAAAGACCAACTCTCTTATAAGGCCACGCCCACCAAAGACCAACTCTCTTATAAGGCCACTCCCACCAAAGACCACTCCTCTTATAAGGCCACTCCCACCAAAGACCAACTCTTTTATAAGGCCACTCCTACCAAAGACCAACTCTCTTATAAGGCCACTCCCACCAAAGACCATCCCTCTTATAAGGCCACTCCCACCAAAGACCAACTCTCTTATAAGGCCACTCCCACCAAATACTAACTCTCTTATAAGGCCACTCCCACCAAAGACCACTCCTCTTATAAGGCCACTCCCACCAAAAACTAACTCTCTTATAAGGCCACTCCCACCAAAGACCAACTCTCTTATAAGGCCACTCCCACCAAAGATCACTCCTCTTATAAGGCCACTCCCACCAAAAACTAACTCTCTTATAAAGCCACTCCCACCAAAGACCAACTCTCTTATCAGCCCCGATGTCTGATGAACTGATATAATAACATACTACTAAATTATCCCTCTCAAGAGAGGTCATCACTCTTATAAAGCCACTTTTTTTTATATTGTAGATAGGGTGTGGAAGGCACTGTAAATTAAGAACAAATGGACTGACATGAAGAAAAAGGGTTTTTGGAGTTTTTCTGTTGGTTATTGAGTGTAATTTGATTATGAGAAAAGGCAATATGTAACATGGTTTAAAGAAATATTAATCAAAATATTTTACAGAAACAAATATAGACAGAGCTATGTCTTGCCTGATCCTTGGATTTAAAAAAAAAAAATATATCAAAGTACATTGAAACTGAAATTGAGGTAAAATGAAATATGGATAAATGTGTGTGGACCAAATATGATGAACCTATATAGAGGTTGTATGGCAATGGGGAAACTGTCTTAATCACAAAATCATGATGTTATTTTAATCAAATCAAGGTCAGGTGACACATGCGTGGCTGATATGTATCCACCAATATCTATGTGTGGACCAAATATGGTGTGATAAAACTTAGCGGCAGAGAAATTTTAGTTGTAATTGATCATAATCACACCAAGAATTGCTTATGATCATGTGACTCTATATGATCCAATAGAAACAGTTAGGTCATCGTCTGTCTTACAGCTAATCACGCTGCGATTACTCTTCACCCGTGGGTCAACTGGCAGAGAAATCCTTGATTTTTTTTTAAAAGGTTATTAATAGCTACAAATTAAAATCATGGATTCATATTGCTAATCTCATAATTTGAAAGGAATTTTTTTCTTAATTTAGATGCATTTAAAAGCTGTGAATTGAATAGCTATAAAAAATAGTTGTCAGAACTTATCAAAGGGTTCTAAAAATATCACATGACAAGGATTTCTCTAACAGATGACCCATGGGTAATGAGCAGAGAGTAATTGAAGCGTGATTAGCTGTGGGTTACTGAAGATACAGTTAGATATAATAAAACTATTTAATTAATGCCTTTCAAATAATATGAAATAAAAGAAAAACATTATTTCTTCACTTACCAACAAGACCTTGCTCTAATTGAAATGGTTGATTAGTATAGAGACTTTGAAATGATACCAGATGAAACACTCTGTTTACTGTGTTGTGTGTTCCCACTATTCTTATATACCTAAACAAACAATAGAGAAGTAACACATCAATTGATGAAACATATGTCAAATTTATTTTAAATTCTGGTTCCATGTGGAAGTGTCAAAAAGTCGCATATGATAGGCATTATCAATATGGGGTGAAAATTTAAAGTCATGGTCGTGCAAGACTGTTAGTAGTCGAGTGAGTGCAGTTTAGCACCTATTCAGCAATTTTTCATCTATATCATGGTGGGAACAAGTTAATTTTCAATGAGATGATGATGAGGTACGCTTTGTACTAGACCAACATGCTTAGTTGAATTTTTTTTAGTGCTAGCTCACTGAAGCAACAGTCCACGGGTAGACATGTCGTCCCACTCAGACACATTATCCTGATTCCAACCAGTCTTTGCTCTTTCTCCTTAATGCTGTTTGCTTAGCGGAGAAGCAACAAATACCAATTTTAAAGTCTTTGGTTTGACCCGATCTGGGCTCAAACCCACAATCTACCGTACTCGAGGTGAGCATGCTAATCATTACACCACCGATGCGGTTCGTTAGTAGTTGAAAACAACTAAAAAATATATAAAAATACATCTGACAAAAGGTGTAAAATATGGCAGCAAGTCATTATAAAGAGGTAGTAACTAACATAAGTATGATTGTATTTCATGCTTCCCAGATGAAATGCAGTTTGTTACTAAACAAAATATTAGATATTTTAATATATACTTTACTTTTCATTCAAAATGAAAAAAGATAAATAAAGTTTAAATATTGGTGCATTTCTTGTGTCCATGATTACTTATTCTCACCTAACAACTCTTGCAGGAAAATGAAGAGTTTGCCATGATCTACACAAAAACTTTGTATGATCAATAACTTTCTCATAATCTTTGTCATCCATAGAAACTTCAATAAAGTAGGAGTAAGATCTGAAAAGAAATGAAATGTAGAAATTTTAATGTCAAAACATAAGAGCAGCTGCTTTAGAAATACATTTGTTGTTTTGTCTTTGTTGCTACTTAATTTCAATGTTTTGTTTACACTATTTTCATCAATTGTTTCAACTACACTTAAACCTTGCTATTTCAAAGGCTGATAAGTACCTGTTCCAAGTCAGGAAGGCGAGAGGTCATGTATTTGTGTGTAAGGGGCATCGATTTTGCCTCTACTGGATTTTGGAAATGTTCCGACAGTGCTGTATTTTGTTCGAGTTCCAACCAAAACTAAAAAGTCACGAGTGTCAACTAGTGCATTCTTTATTTTAGGTAAAATGGATTCAGAGAGACAAGTTGCAAGTATCTCTTTTCTTTTTTTCATATTTACCTCATATCTCTGTCCCACAACAATAACTTGAATGCATTGAGTATGTATGGTTGAGCTAGCTTTATTAACACTCCTTGATCATAATTGTCATCAATAGGATGTCTGGTAAAGCCTCTGTCTAAATCATAATTATTACAGTCCCCGTCCAGCAGGGCTGACTTCATTTCTCCTCTCATAACTTGGGCTCCATACCTCGTAGTAGCAACATCCTCATCAACAACTGTCAAAGAAACAAAAAAAATAATGATGGTGTGTCTGGTTAATTCTTAAATTACCGTAAACGGCCTTGTATTATCCACAGACATTTACCCTTAAAGGGATTTTCACGTATGTGGGTGCGGATTATATACTATGACAGGTTCCGAAAAACATGTTTTCTCGCCATTGTTTGTATGACCTTGATTTTTTTTTCACATTTTCTTGCATGGACACAAATTATTTAGGAGAATGAAAAAATTTTCATTTAAAAACAGATTAAACTATTTGAACTATTAAGTACTTGATAAATCTGCTTCATGACTGGTTCCGATACAAAGTACATAAATTTCTTCTTTGATTAACAATCCAACATATTTTCCTGTGAATTTTTAAGGTGAATATAAGTGTATGTCACCAATACAAATTCTAGTTAAACAAGATGTATAACAGGTTTAAAATTATGTCTTGGTTTGGTATTATCAAACATATGAAGTTTTAATGAATAGGCTAAAATATAAAAAAAAAATATAAAAATAAAATTACTGAAGTTAGAATGATATCATTAGACCAAAAAAAAATATATGCGTGTTTACCGTCACATGTCAAAAAGGTCTAGGGTCGGTTGGTCGGGATTATTATTTTTTTTTTTCATTATCGGGATAACCGGAAATAGTCGTTCCCGGTTCCGGAATCCGATATTTCATTTTCGAAATTTCCGGTAAAATGACGAATTATGCACTTTTTCTACCTTCTTTGCTCTCAATTTCGACAAAAAGCTAGCAGCTGAATAAATAAAACATTGCTGCTGGTTAAACAGCAAAAATGGTTATCCGAATTCTGTGTAAAAATTCATAGGGTCGCTAGCAAAAATTAGGGCACAGTACACTCCAAGTGTATCAACGATCATACTCTCAGGTCGGACATATTCCTCCCAAAATGTCCAACAAATTTGAGTCAACACTCTCTAAGTCCGACTATTTGGTCGGACGTGTGAGTGGATATTTAAAGTTTTTTTTTACATTTCTCGAGGTGAACATGTCAAACATTTTGTGATCGATGTGTATTTGTAAGCGTACTTTCTTTCCGGTATGTAGAATGTCCGGGTACGTAAATACCCTAGTGTATTTCTACCTTGCACCATATTCGCGCCAGGAAGGGTAGCTCAAAGGTCAATATATAACTGAAATATTGTTGAAAAGTGACGTTTAAACACCCATAGCCTCATATAAATTATTGCAATAAAATATCGATTAAGTAACGAAATGGATATAAATTATTTTCCAGTATATTTAGAATAAAAAGCTTGTTCTACACGTTTACAGTGAGATGTATTGCAACCGCCATTTTCTACTACAATCACGTACGGATGCTCGTGTTTGATTGAAAAGCTATAGCTATATTTAGATATTTTGTGATAATAATTTTATATTGTAAATCGATCCACCCTGTGAATTTTTTCAACAAGATACATTTTTTTATAGTATATATTTTATTATAAAATACAATATTGAACTGATTTCCGCTAACACTTCAATCATTGAATATTGATTTTTTCGGATGTTGAATACTTTATCCCCAGAATTGCACCCCCTGTTAGTATACTTTTATTGCTTTATTTAAAAAAAAATAACACCAAGAACATCGATGATACAAGTCTTCTTATTCAGAAATAAACCTACAGCAAAATAAAGGTACACATTTTTTGTACTTGTAAACAAAATCGTCATTTTTATCTAGATTTATCGTCCAAAAAATACGGTACTATACTAATTTGGATTAGGTGATGGGAATTAAAAATAAAAATTTTAAAAATGTATTTTATTATAATGATGGCTGATTAAAATTGTTTGTCATGCATTAGCTGTCAGTTGTAATTTACAGGATGTAACCAATATATAGGAAGAGCCCCTACTGTGAAGCCATCTATTTTGAGATGCCATTCAATGAAAATAACAACCTGACCATATTGCTAAATAAGAATAAGAATTAGATAAGAAATTAAAATTTATAGAAGGCAAGGATTTATTTAACAAGATATGATTATAATCTAACGATTATGAAGTCTCCCAAACCGGCCATTGACACTATCTACCCACATATCAAATTTTGATGATATCGGACAATGTTGAATTTTTACCCCCCATTTTTATGCCGTGTTTTGGCAGCCATTTTGAAAATGGCAGACATCTTCAAAATTTTGAAAATGCAGAATTGCTCCTCTAATGGTGACCTATCACTATGTCAAATTTTATGTCTCTATCATTATCCAGTTAGAAGTTATCAACATTAATGTACGAAATTTCAAGTTTCCCATAGGATTCTATAGTAACCCCCACCCCCTTTGAACCCCCAAAAATATGGCTTTGACCCCCTTTACCACAAATCTGAAAACTTTAGGATCAACTAGAAACATATATCTATAACTCCACCAAGTTTCATGAAATTCTGTCCTGTAGTTCCTGAGATCTGCCGTGGACAAGTTCATGCTTCGCGGAAAGAAAGAATAAGAATAAGAATAATAATAATAAAAATAATAATAAGAAACGGAGCAAAAACATTAAGTCTCCAAACGTTGTTTGGGAGACTTATTTAACACATTAAGTCACATTTCATTTATTTAGCTTGGGTCAGTTATCAATTAAAAAGACAAAAATGGTTTAAAAAAAAATCTGTTTAATAAGTATTTACCTAAAGAACGATATCATGACGTATAATAATTTCTCACCGTAAATGTATTTATTTTATTAAGATATTTATACACATATATAAGAAAAAAGATATAAATTTATTTTTTAAGTACAAATAAATTGGAAGACAGCTTGAAAATCGAAAATGCAAAATAGTTATCTATGTTTATAAGTCTTAGTAAAAAGAGTCTTGAGCAACATTTTTTTTCACACCTGTGATAGGTGTATTTGTATATCATGAATGCACGATGCGATGACATGCTGAGATGGGTGATGTTTTGACAGGTAAACTGTAAAAAAACCGTAGAATACACTAATCAAATATTATTTCACCTATATCAGGACTCTGCAGACTGCCAATTTTCAAGAAAAAAAACCGGGATTTACGGATTTATGATCCATTCGCCATCAACAAAATAAAACTTAAATTTTACTAATTAATTTTAATCCAAATTTGCCTTTAAAGAAATAAATGTATAAATTAGAATTATTTACATGGGTTCGTTCGCCCTACATTTGGCAAACACGTAAAAGAGCAAACGCACCCGATATCGTAAACCGGCAACTGTCTGCAGCAAGTGAAAGGGCCTTGGCATCGATTGTCGCGAGTACATAGGGACATATTAATATTCACTTCTAGTGCATTTAAAACATGGGTACTGCATGTCAATACATTTTATTCATGGATATTATTGTATATATCGCCTGTGACAGCCGTTAACATATCTATACGTTCAGTACTGTATATCACTCATTTACTTCAGCTTTACTAAGATACGCATGTTTCTTTATGCACGAATTTATTGGTTAGCAGAATTTGGGGACGTTTCCTGTTTACAGTTTAACTATCTGAGAGTGGAGACTCACTCCGACCTGGGAGGATTTTGTCGAACAATTTTAAGAGTGAAGTCCGACAAAACTCTGTGTCCGACCTGAGAGTATGATCGTTGATACACTTGGAGGGATCTGTAGGTCGGGTGACCGTACACACACATATTTTCTTTTTTGGCCTTACCTTCTTTATATCCAAACAGATGACCAGATTTTTAATATGCACAACACAAAAGAAGCCACTAATAGAGTAGGCTTATCCCTCAGTTTTTTGTGAGGTTTGTGCTGCCAAATCTTTAGTTTTCTGTGTAGTGTTTTGTGGAACATTGTCTTTATCTTTTTTCTTTTAAGCTATTGTGTTGTCTGTCATTCAATTTATTTCTTCTAAATACCTCTAGTATCTACATACTTTTCTTTATTTTCATATAGAATTAATGTGAATACCTAAAAGTCCTCTATATTTCAGTTCCATATTTCGACATTCTGTCTGGACTTTGATTGCATCAAGAATAGAATCTGGTGACACTAATTTAGTAGGTCTCACTTTATTTAACAGTTGTTGCATACTCATAAGTGGCAAGCGGACAGCATCAAGAATAGGTGTAGGGTCCTGACCAGTGTTGTGTTCTGCCCATAACACAATTGCATTAAAAATTTCTATTTCTGGGGCACAAAATGAATCTCTACAAATTAATTCTTTCACCGATTCCTAAAAAGAAAAATAACAGAAAATATGACTCATACTATTTTATTAAAACCACTACAAATGAAATCAAAGATATCATGCTGTTAATAATGAATGTGAAATGAAAATTCAGTAATCTTTTAAATGAGTAATTAAAAATCTGAACCGAAGGTTAAAGTTTTATGAGAAACTGTTATTTATAATTACACAGTAAATTACTGAGTGATATTCTAACTGTCAAAGAGTGAGTAAGTGATTGTTGTTCAATGCCAGACGAGCAATTTTCAGCTATTTCATGGTAAGGAAGAAGTTACATTTGATGAGATGATGTTCAATTGTACTTGACCATCAGGCTTAGTTGGAATTATATAGTGCTAGCTCACTGAAACAAAATCTGTGGGTAGACATGTCGCTCCACATTATCCTGATTCCAAGCCAATCAGTCTTTGCTCTTACTCCTGAATACTGCGTGCTTAGCAGAGAAGCAGCAAATACTAATTTTAGTGTCTTTAGTGACATGACTGGATCTCTAACCCACTCGAGAAGAGCACATTAACCATTAAAGAAGTTGGTGTCAAATTATGCTTTATCGTGGTTCTTTTTTTCCCCTATTCTAGAGTCAATTAAAAGTCTCAATTATTTTATTTGAGCATATGTAAACAGTGCTAAATTCTGCTCAACATATAACAAATGTCTATGCTCAGGAAACAGATGTCAGTATCAACTTTCTTTAGCATTATAAGATCACACAGTCATATCTAAACAGCCTAATTCTATCTTTAATACTTTTCTGAATGCATATGTCACACACGTTTTACAGGAAGAAAGCTTTGAAATAAGGGTAATCTCTAAAAAGAGTAAATATATTTTAACTGTAACAATTACTAGACATATTCATCTTGGGGAGTGTCTAAAATTATTCCCATCAATAAAGCACAAACAGATTATAATAGTATTTTTACCTGTGACAATGCTAGGAAGTTTTCACCGTGGAGAATGTCCAAAGCATTTCTATCTATGAACTCCATACAAACATTACACAATGATTTCAATGAAAACATGTTAGCCATGTCATATATTAAACAAACATTGTTGATGTTCAGTATAGCCTTCAGATAATCAGAAACTGACGTGGCTAGCTCCATAAATCCATAGCGATGCGATAACGCAAGTATGTCAAGTAAATTTTCCTCCTGAAAATATATGTGTATTAATCATTTAAAGAGTGAGTGGGTGTGTGATTGTTATTTAACAGCTATATCATGGTAAGAACAAGTTGCATTTCGATGAGATGATGTCTTTTAGACCAAAACGTTTAGTTCAATTATTATAGTGCTAGCTCCTTGTACATGTAACAACAGTTCGTGGATAGACATGTCACACCACTCTGACACATTATCGTGATTCTGAGCCAAAAAGACTTTGCTCTTACTTCTTAATGCTTTCCTCTTAGCGGAGAAGCAGCAAATACCAATTTGATAGTCTTTGGTTTAATCCGACAGAGGTTCAAACCCACTATCTACCACACTCTAGGTGAGCTCACTAACCTTTAAACCACTGATGCAGTTATCAGACTTGCCTACCCCTTTTTGTTAAAAATCGTAAGATGCTTGAAAAAAAAATATAGTAAGTTGAGATAAAAAATAGTAACTTGCATACATGTGAACCTTCCGGCAGGAGAATTTTTCTCCCGAATTTGAGGGTCCCTTCCGTCAACTTTCAAAATCTTCCCCCCGTGAAAAATATAAAGTACAAAAAAATCTTTACCTACATTTTGCGATCAATATTTCTGGAAATTCCCCATTTGGAACTGACGAAAAACGCAGAGAGATACGAATGGTAAAGGTGAATGTCATATTTAATGATATCCGATTATTGATCTGTTTGACACCTTTACAGGTAAATTGGGTCATGGTGATTAATTAAGGTGTTGATGATTATACAACAATTATCTACTGATTGACACTTAATTGGGGATAAGGAAGTGTGTTTGTGGCACACGCTTAGATGATTAGAAGTGTGATAGCGGCAATTAAAAATAGTTATAAACCATTGTGCAAACACGAGTCAGACAACCTTTGATGCCAAGGAAAACTTCTTATTTCTCCATGCTGAAGAAGATACAGACAGACTCCTGAGACAACTTAAGTGACCAAACCATACACAGTCTTCTCAGTGTTAAGATTAACAATACAACAGAGTGTCACCAGTACAAACCTGATACAGATGTGGTGAAAGCAGCAAAGAAGGCTTGTACCTCCTACTTGAACCAGTGTGCCAGTGCCAAGTAGACTGATGCTTAATGACTTTTATATATGTTCAATTTTGTGACTTCTCTATGTTTACTTTCTGTCACTTACTGTGATTATATCTGTGACTTTTTAAGGGTAAATTCTGTGACTACACGTGATGAATAGTGACTTTTTAATATTAGTGCTCTATGACTTTATTGTTCAGAACATTCTGTCTTCATTGTTATTGCTTTGTTATATATAACCTTATGATTGTGAATAAATAATAAATACAGTTTTTATCCTCCATTCATCATGCAGGGATTTAGCCAGGATTTTGAGACCATTAGTCACTTTTGTGGAACAGATTTTTTTTTTAAATTATGAATAAACAAGAATATAACTAGTAATACTGTGAGCACAGCTCACTAAGATATACCCCCCCGCTCCCCATCCTATTTCCATAACCAAAACATTACTGCTTGTTCCGACCAAAAATGAAAGGGACCCTCCTCTCTTCACCGGTAAGCTGCTGATAAAATTTCAAAACATTCTGAGAAACACTACTCAAGTTATCATACAACATAGGGTAAAAATCCTATTTTCCGTCATATCAAGTCCAATAACTCTGGAACGGCAAAAGTGAAAATCGTCAAAAAAGAAAAGGATCCTCCTCTCTTCACCAGTAAACAGCTGATAAAATTTTAAAAGATTCTAAGAAACACAACTCAAGTTATCGTACGACATAGGATTTGTCTACAGACGAACGGACATGGTGAAACCAGTATACCCCCCTACAACTTCGTTGCGGGGGGTATAATGAGCTTAATCTTATAATCAGTTACGTTGCCTTATTCAAGTTATTGGTTAGTAATGGAGATTGAAAACCTCCTAGGATGGGAACATACTCTGCAAATTAACAACCAACTGATAAAACATAACATTGCCACTATTTTGATCTCAATACCACACAAATTGTAATACCCCCCCCCCCCCCTTGAAATATTATTGTGCTTTGGTCTAATACCACACAAAATGTAAATACCCCCTCCCCCACCCTTTTTGAAATGCTCCTGTGCTTTGGTCTAATACCACAACAATTGTAATAACTCATATTTGTGTAATCTTCAGCAGAAAAAAAAATCTGCCAGTTTGCCCAATGGTCCAACTTCTATCTAGATTCTATGTAGGAAATCAAAAACTGAAGCAAGTTGTAAAATAAATAATTATTTCCCCAACCTCATAATCAAATTGCAACAATTGGAATAAAAATACTGTAAGTTATTTTTTTTAATTGCAGACACGTGTCAGTTTGTAAATAGTTCTATAAATAGAACGCAATTGTTATCCGGATGCTGATCAATATATTTAAAAAACCTTATATGCGTCCTCGTGCAGTGCATTTCAACGAATTGAATGGCCAACCTTTGCATATAAATGAAATATAAAATATGAGAACTAAGATTTCATTTCACAGAAATGAGAATAAATACATCAAAAGTTTGTTTGGTTAAAAGTAGCTTCGGTGCATGGTGGATTGTGAACTCCTGTTGATCGTGCCATTTTTATTTTTTTTTAGTTTCTTCAAAGGACGTATATACACGGCCTTGGTTTCTTTAATCAAAGCTATGACTTTTCGAGAAAATCAATTTCAAAATACTTAATGGATACGATAGATTTCAATAAACATGATATCGACATTTTCATAAATTTGGCAAAAATAGTTCATTATGGCAGACACAAATCGTGCAATGAATGACGATACTATTAATTATATATTTTGACGGCAACTTTCCCAATGCGAAATTGCGCCCATATGACGATTACAAGATTATGTCCACTTTAAATACATACTGTGGCCTTTTGAGTACATGTCATACATGTAACTATAATTTTTTTTTTATCGTTGATTGAATTCTTTGTCCAGGTGAGATAAAAGATTACGTAATCAAAACAAAAATTCTATAATCCGTTGATTGGCTTGTAACATGTAATAAAATTGTCATTGTAGTGACTAATTAGTTTTAATCAGCAAATGAAGAAGAATGGATTGCTACAAACATTTTTTTTTACGATTTTTTGAAAATTCAAGTGACGAATTGGGTATGGGAAATACCTCGTCACTTTCGAAAATCAATCGTCAATGACGAAAGTGACGAGCACTAGCTAAATCACTGATCATATGAAACACTACTTAAGACAGAAATGTAAACAATATATATTGAAATGGGATGCAGTTGGTTCAATACTGAAACAAACAAAAGGAAAACATCAATAAACAATAAAAACATGCATCAAATACGTCGATAAAAAATCTCCAGTTATGAGACCAAATCTCCAGGCAAAAATTTGCAAATCTCCAGTTGTAGCATAGCAACTCTATCACATGTATGAGTAAGGCTCTTTTTTTTGTCACAAAATGCAATTTTAAGCACAGAAACTACACATATTGTGAATGGCACATGATATAACCACATAATGTTAACATTTTAGATCGATTTTGGGTTTATTATCAAAATTTTGACGTTTTGACATCGTTTTTTAATAACCGGAAATGCCGATACGATCTATAATATACGGAACTGCAATGAAATGATGGACCGGAACCGGAAATACTGCAAATTTGCCGAATTGTAAGGAAATTGACAACAATCGTAAGGGCGTAAGATAGCCCAAATAATCGTGAGCCTTACGCCAAAATCGTAAGGGTAGGCAAGTCTGAGTTATATCATTAAAAGACGTCTTGTGTAAAGATAAGTATTTTCCTCCATCTTTCAATTATGATTTTCACATACCAGCATATTTCGAATCAGCTTGATAAATTTCATCTGATTATTTTTGTTAAATGACTTGCTTTATTACAAATACATATTTAGTATGATACAATAACCAAAAAAAAGTTCTACTGATAGTAAGGCAAATTCTAAATGAAGCAATATATACTTGTTATAACTTTCTATATAATGTATTTAACAGAGAGACTGATACAAGTTTTTAGATGAAAAACATTTGGATTCTTTATCAGTTTCTATTACACTAGATGGGGCTGTCGTGGTCGTGATCGTATGGTAGTTGGATTTATAACTACCTATGCAATCAGTGCCTATCACCACAAACGTTGTGATTTCGAATCCTGCTCAGGCAAGTGTACTCGATACAACATTATGTGATAAAGTTTGTCAATGACATGCAGCAGGCCAGTGATTTTCTCCTGGTACTCCGGTTTCCTCCAACAATAAAACTGACCGCCACGATATAACTGAAATATTGTTGAAAGTGACATTAAACACTATAAAACCAACCAATCGGAGAAATATTGATCAGCTATCAGGTTTGTACAAAACTTGAAATGTTTTGAAAGATGAAAGAAAACATATCCAAAAAACAGTTTCTTTCGTGTAGTTGTCAGTATAAACCAAAAATATATGTAAAGAGCTGCCTATTCATATATAAGCAGATGGTCAGGTCGTTTGTAACATTCAAACATTGGCTAAAACTGAATAATGACAAATATACAATAAAATCTGAAGTGGACAGTCGAGAACATGTGGTGTTTGATTAACCAATAAGACAACAAACACATATCTTAATATAAGATTAAATCTAATGAAGGACGCTAGGTTTTTACATATACAAAACTGACTTAAATTACGCTATCACCTTTATTAAATACATTACAGACATGAGGCTTACAGTGAGGTGTACTCAATGCAACTTTATGTGATAGTTTGTGAGTGACTTGTGGCAGGTCTGTGGTTTTCTCCGGTTCCCTCCACCAATTAAACTGACTGCCACAATATAACTGAAATATTGTTGAAAGTGGCGTTAAACACCATTAACCATCTATTACACCCTAATAAAAGTACAAAATAAATAACTATAATTTAGATTTTTTTTTACATTGCACTGTACCTTAATTTCCAGTAGATTTATCCTCCCTGTATATATGTATTTCAGTAGTACACTGAATGCTGAGGAAGAGGTGTCCTTCAGTTCTATTTCTGTTGTCCCAGGCAGAGATTCCTTCATTCCTCCAAACAGGAGTGCCCTGTAAATACAATTCAGTAATGACAGTATACAAACATATTTGTGGATTAATTGAAATAGAGAGTATTTTTCTGTCAAAGTTTTTTTTAAATCATATTATACACAATTTCAATCTTCAAACTATCTGCCAAAAAAACATGTACAGCATTCAATCAGCTTACTTAGATAACATGAAAGGAAAAACTAAAAAATACCACACTGTTGGAAAAATTGTAGACAGATGCAAAATGGATACCCTTAACACACAAATACAAGACCACTCACTTTTCTGGCTTGGTACAGGCATTTCAATAGAAAGTGGCAGTGTTAAACTAGTTCTATGAGTCCAAACCTCCACTCTTGGTGAAATGATGGTGTCATACAAGTGCTTTCCACATATGAATGATTTAGGCCTTATGTTTTTCATTAATCATGCATTTGCTTAATTGACAGCAAATCAATATGTAAACTATATATACATGTATTTAGCAATCTTGAAAACTGTACAGACAAATTGCTTCTCCCCAACCCCCCCATAACTTTTAAATGTATATTAAAACAGTAACATTCTTTAATATTGCAATCATAAAATTGTATGTAAACAACTTATTATTTGCACTGTGTATATGATGTCTGATTCTGTAGACAAGGCTGTTTAATTCATTAAGTCCTATAAATAATTATCTACATGTAAGTTCTATGCATGAATAGCTTTAAAGAACGCTAACATGCTTTTGAACCACAATGTTTCTGTTTCTTTATTCTCTTTCATGGGTTATTTAGACATTTTCCCTTTGATCTCAACAAGTGATATTGTCAACATTAATGAAATGTCACTGATACTGGAATTATCCGTCAGTGTGATGTCAAACACATTATGACAATTCCAATAAAAAATAACAATGTCAGTTTTTATGGTCTCGACATGATTTATCACTAGTATTGCAGTTAACTATTAGATACCTGAAATAATCTGATCTGGCGGCCAAAATGACCTTATGAGATTGGAAGCTAACATCTTCAACGACCAATGTAATATCACTATATTCAGCAGTCAATAAAAGATCACCAAGATTGTCTGACACAGAGAACACATGATCTACAATACCAGCTGGTGTTAGAGAACGAAGTTGTCTGTGATCACACATTATACCATTATAAATCTAGAAAAAAAAATAAAGATTAGTAAAAACTGGGATCTGCTAAGCTGAATTTCAAATGGTTCCAAACACACATATTTCCAAAATAATACATTTGTATTAATATTTATTATGTTATAAATATATAAATACCCATTTCCCTATATAACTTATAAGGCAAGTTATTTTATCTGAGGTCGTCTGATTTTCTCCCCCATAAACTAAGGTGTTACTTAAATAACTTTTGTAATATATTCAACATTTTGATAATTGAATATTATACATGATATTATCAAAATGTTGAATTAGCACATTACAAAAGGCAAAACTAAACAGAAGTCATCTTGGATGGGACATATTTAAAGAACAACATGCTCCATAGTCAATCGGTCATGTGGTCATATTATCAAAAATTCCTCATTGGTCAAATCAGTGATAATGTGATCATTGTTTTGCTGCAAGATGGAGTGAAGATGCCTGCCACCATTGTACGTAATTGAGATTTACTGGGTAAAAACACACTGGCATAAAAAGGAGATTGTGAAATGAATGATATTTACTTCCGTCTTCCGATATGGTTTGCTTTCTGTAGAGTTCAAACTTTACAACAAACACAACTATTCAGGGATGGTGTGTTTTGATTAAAAAAAGAGGAAACTATAAGGCGACGTAAAAAGGGAAGCACCGACGTGACTATGATCTCAGAATCACTTGCATGTTAGATTTTATGTAACATTAAATTTTCTTAATGCCAATGGAAATTCATGGGACAACCATTTCAGCTTAAATAAAGAAAATATTTTACATAAAAATTATCAAAATCTTTTAGTTTTATTATTCTTTAATGTTTATTGTAATGATTAAATTCTTAACACACAACGAAACAACATTTTTTTGCTTTAATTCTTTTCTTCTATAATAATCTCTGCTGTGCGACATTACCATCACATCATACATTTTGAATCCGGGTCATTTCGCCCCGGAAAGTGAGTCGATTCGCCCCTCTTAATCGCTATTATATTATAATAGATGAAGTCTTTTTCGACAATTTTTTGGTAATTATTTATTTATTAGTCGTATGCAAAAGAATAATAATTCATTCATTTTGGTCTACTTTAATTATTTATTTATTAGTTGTATACAAAAAAAAATAATTCATTCATTTTGGTCTACTTTTGTCAAAGATCTCAAGCGAAACTTTTCTTGCAAAATTAACAAAAAACCACACAAGAACAGTAAAAAGGTTGGTTTTTTTTTGTACCAACCCAAAACGTGGCAAAAGTGCATGAAATGACTAAGATGCTGTACAATTGCGCAAATAACCTCTTTTTTAATGATTTACGCATCAAATGCTAAAATAGTATAAATCTAATCAGATGTCAATATAATCAATATATAATATTAAACAATGTACACGTCAAGAAAGCATGTTAATTATGAGGAAGACAAAAATAAAGTACCCATGAACAAGCCTTACAACATCCAAAATACAAATATTTGCAATGGTATTTTCCATATTTCATTTTTTAAAGCACTATTAATAAATGAGGGCGAAACGAGCCGGGGCGAAACGACCCGGTACCCATCATTTACATGTATTATTCTATGTTACTGTAAAACATAGAATTTGTAAATTCCTTAATCGGTGTATCACTACATGTATTTAACATACATTTGGATGAAATAAATACAATTTAACACGAATAACCAACATATCAACTTTTATTGTAACTGAAATTTGTTTTTCTGCAATATTAATAATTTCTGCAATAGTCTTTACCATCGCCATCGGTTTCAGTGGCATCACAATTGAATATTGTGTACATAGTTTTATTTGTAAATATTTGATTATTTTAGTTGTAAATACACCAGAAAACTTGCACTGATGCGCAAAGTTTTCGCGGAACCACACGCTTTCATTATGAATCTGGTTCCTACACTGAAAGAAGAAGAAAGTAGTCGGAGAATGACCCATACATGATATAAAAAGACGATGAAAGTGCCGGAGAATGACCCACAAACGATATATAAAGACGACGAAACAGTTCATTCCATTGAAGTTTATTGCAGCCCAAGTGGATGTGTATGAACATGGAAGTGAGTGTTTTTTTGCTTGGCATGTACTGATTCTTTCTTTTCTACCTATTTACAGGTGTATGTATATAATACACAAATAGTTGAGCAAGACTTTCGTCAGACCACCATCTTGTAACAAAATGTTGCACGTGACTGAAAGATTAACCAATGAGCGTACAGGTCTGTTAGAAATCATGGCATACCGTTGCATAATATATGGAAAGCAAAAGTTAACAAATATATTTATTTTACGCAGAAATTTTCATACCGTTTTACAAAAACAGAAACTGTAAGCTTTTAAAGCTTTGGGTTTAATTTAAGAATACAGTGGCACAACGATTTTTTTTTTTTATAATTTCATATCAATATTATTATAAAATAATTAATATGAAACAGACACTGCCTGGAAAGCTCGCGAAGCTAATCACTTGGTCTTGGATGAGCAAACATATATGCAAAACTTTATGCTTATGTACAGAAAAAGAATTAGAAGAATTTTTTATTGTCCAATAGAGGGCCCACAAGGGGCAAAGTCATTACAGTGATTCATAAACAATAACATTAAAAAATAAAAAATATAAATATTATACGTTACAATGAACAAAACTGCCCATAAAATATACTAAATACTTATACTAATAATAATTAAGTGCCGTCGACTATGACATTGTATATAATTATTACCAACTTTGCCTGAAAATAGAAATTTGGTTTACTAGTGACCATAGAAATAATAGAGTATGTAAATGTTGCACATAGCATAGGGTCTGAGACACTCTTCAAGATCACAGGTACCTATGGTGCCTCTGATTGCCCACCCACCCTTTTTTTAACATCAATTTTTGTTCATGTACACAACATTTTGCAACCTTCTAGTGTATGACACACTCGTCGCAACTTCGGCTGATTCCGTACCTTCATCATACACTCGTCGCAACTTCGGCTGATTCCGTACCTTCATCATACACTCGTCGCAACTTCGGCTGATTCCGTACCTTCATCATACCTCGTCCGTATTACGATAGCTACCATTGGAACTACTTTCGGAAATCTTCAATGAAGGAGGTATTAAAATACTTTCACTATCGAATATTCGTCCAATAATAATATATTTTCATTCGTCGCAATGTCGGCTGATTCCGTACCTTCATCAAAGACCAATGTTTTTCAAAGCAAACTCATCTATTGTCGCCATTTTAGAACTTATTCGCGGTGCGCAATGTTTGATTGAAGTGATACGGTCTTCCGGCGAAGAAATGTGACGAGTAGACGCATATCAAATACCGTATTACAGCCGAGGTATTGAGGGAGAGAAGCGGACTCATCCGAGGTTTGCCGATTGCTTCATCATATTGAGGGAGAGAAGCGGACTCACTTGAGGTTTGCCGATTGGTGTATGACATATATACAAAAAAAAAACAATCAAACAGTAGTTTCTATCCATACTGAGTTTCTGACATATGTATAAGGTTTTGAAAGTGTTTTTTTTAGACATTTTGGGCAATTGTGTATTTTATCAATACCTGATGCAATTAAGCGAATATAAATATAAGCTTGAGTTTGCTTTTAGGAATAATCCAGAGCAGACGATCGGGTTGCGCAATCGTGTTATTTTTAGCGACTCGTTACTTTCCGTGTAGGATTCGCCGATAATTATCGGTTGCCAATTTCACGTTATCGCCGCCATTATGGTTCAAAGGTCAATCGGAGTAAAAAACCGTAAACAAGACGACATTGCATTTGTAAACACGGTGATACAGTTTATTCATCGTAGCAGTTATGCACAACTCGTCACGGTCGTAAGGAAGTTTTCGTGAATTTGTTGGTTAGGAAAATAATTTATGACTAGATGTATCCCGTAGATCTTGAAAATAATGAGAGATCGAGTGAATATTCAGCTATAGCCTATAGTAGAAATATAGTACTAATAATAAAACCCTAAATGCTCGCTTACTCGCAAGGGTTTTAACGGGATGCCATTACACGTAATGGAGCAGCCGCCGAGATTTTTTGCGCTCGCTTACAGAGTTCCTGACGCCTGCATTTATCAATAATAAGACATAACCTTTCCTTTTGTCCACTATTATTACAAGTTTTTATCACCTACCAGTATTTTAGAATGTAATTCCCACAAAATAAAAATCCATGTTTACTTTCTTTCTGAACATTTTGAATTTCGTCATTTCTGGCCTCACTATTTGGTTGTCGATGCCATATTTCTTCTTCTTCTTCTTCTTCTTCTTCTTCTTCTTCTTCTTCTTCTTCTTCTGTAAGTGCAGAACTCATGGTTGAGTATAATCACACTGTTATAAAACTGCCCCCCCCCCCCACCCATGTACAATTAAAATGTCCAATATATACAATTAAAAACAGGAGTAGTTCTATGGTACAATGGTGGTGTTGGCCAGGGCCTGTCGGAAACCCTCCAGTGAAGTCATGCTGGCCAGTTGCTGAGGTAGTGTGTTCCATGTCCTGATAGCACTCGGGAAGAAGAAATACTGCATGGTTATTGTTCTGGTGTGTGGTTGAAGGAACCTGATGTTATGTCGTCTAGTGATCGCACCAGTTGGAATGAGGAACGGTTCTTGTGGTATATCAACAAGATTGTTTACGATCTTAATTAGTAAACTTGTCTTAATACGTGCTCTTCTGAGCCTAAGTTCTTCCCAACCTAGTTGTGACATCATGCTGGTGACACTGCTAGTTTGTCGGTAGTTGTTCATGACAAATCTTGCCCCTCTTCGTTGAACTCTTTCTAGTGCGTTGATGTTCCTCTGGGTAGGTGGATCCCAGACTGCAGCAGCATACTCGATCGTTGGGCGGACGAAGGTGGTAAATTCTCGTTCCTTAGCTGACTGGGGGCAAGTGCCGATGTTTCTCCTTAAGAAAGCTAAGGTGTTATTTTTTAGTGATGGCATCTACGTGGGTGTTCCAAGAGAGGTTTTTAGAGATGTTAAGGCCTATGTATTTCGTAAAATCAACATGTTGGAGTGTGTGTCCATGTATGATGTAGTCATGGTGTAGTGGTTTACGTTTCTTAGTGATGGTCAATACTTCACATTTGTCTGTGTTGAACTGCATCTGCCACTGTTGTTCCCATTTGATTAAGTTGTCCAGGTCTTCTTGAAGTTGGGTACAGTCAGAGGTGGAGCTGACCTTCCTATACATGAGGCAGTCGTCAGCGAAAAGACGGGTCTGAGATTTTGCGTAGCCTGGCATGTCGTTGATGTATACAAGAAAGAGCAAGGTTCTAAAACCGTTCCTTGTGGAACTCCAGATGCAACAGGATTTGTTGATGACGAATTTCCTTCCAGTACAACAGTCTGGATACGGTCTGACAAGAAATCCTGAATGCATGCGAGAGTGTTGTTTAGTACTCCATAATGATCAAGTTTCATTAATAGTCGGTTGTGGGGGACCTTATCAAAGGCCTTAGAGAAGTCCAGTAAGATACCGTCCATCTGGTCGCAAGAGGCAAATGCCTTTGCTAAGTCATGGATAGTTAGGACTAGCTGGGTATCACATGATCTTCTCTTGCGGAAGCCGTGTTGTTCGTCTGAGAGGATGTTGGTGTTTTCTAGGTGGGTAAGAACACTGCTGTGGATTATGTGTTCCATGATATTACAACATATCGATGTTAAATGATATAGGCCTATAGTTGGAAGGTTGGCCTCTGTCTCCCTTTTTAAATACAGGTGCGACTATAGCTGTTTTTCAGTTAGATGGGATTTTACTCTGGTTAATGGATGCTTGGAATATAAACGTGAGTGCTGGTGTTATCCTTTTGGCTGTTTCCGTCAGTATGCGGCCCGGGATACTGTCGGGTCCCGTAGCTTTGTGTGGATTTAAGCTTGCCAAGAGTTTCATGACACCATTGTGGTGGATTATAATAGGTGGTATCTCTGGTGTAGAGCTCACTCCCATATCTGGCATGTTACTTAGGTCTTCAGATGTAAAAACAGACGAGAACTGAGAGTTAAGTATGTTGGCCTTGGTTGTACTGTCACTAAAGGTAAGTCCATTACGTTTCAGTGGTGCAACTCCACATCTATCATTCTTCTTGTTTTTGATATAATTCCAGAAGAGTTTTGGACTGGCTTCTTCGCTACATATTATGTTGTTAATATATGAGCTATATGCCTCCCTGCATTTCTTTGGAGCGAGTTTCTTTATTGCATTGTATGAGTTCCAGTCCCTTGTTTTGTGGGTGCGTTTTGCTCGATTGTATAGTTTTTGTTTCCGTCTTGACAAGAGTACGCATGTCTTTTGTAATCCAGGGTTGAGTTATTCTTGTGGAAGTTGTTTTCGATGGTATACATTTCTCCATTATATCAGTGCACTTGGTCTTGAAGTAATCCCACAGAGTGTTAATGTTGGTGTTAATTTTGAACTTTTCCAGTATGTTGTTTGACATTTCCTCTATCTTGCTTTTTAGTTTCTGTGTGTCAGCCTTTTTCCACATGTATATTTTGCGTTTTACTGGCCTTTGTCTTGATATTGCAATGTTGGAATCTACAAAGACTATTTCATGGTCACTGATGCCTGGTATTGCTTCGCATCTATTAATTAATGATGGTCGATTTGTAAAGAATACATCTAGCAGACTTTGGCCTCTTGTCGGGAAGTTGACGGATTTTATAAGACCTAAGTCTTCTTCTAGTGCTAGACAAATTTCGCTAATTTCTTTACGATACTGGTTGCTGGTTATAGTGTTCGAGGACCAATTGATATCAGGTAAGTTCAGGTCTCCTCCTATCCAGATGGTGGATTTTGTGTTCTTATGGCAAATGTCAGAGATGATGTTTGACAGGTCTTTAGAGTAATTCAATGCTGCTGTTAGGTAGTCTGTATGCAGATATCACAATGAGTGACTTGTTGGAATCACACTCAATTTTTCTGGCGATAATCTCACAGTCGCAATCAGTGACAGTTGTTATGTCAATGGGATTACTGTTGATATTTGACTTGATTGCAAGCATGACACCTCCGAATCCATCTTTTCTGTCTTTACGGAATATTTCGTAATCGGATTCGTCAGGTAAGATTTCGTAATCGGATTCGTCAGGTAAGATTTCGCTGTTGCATATAGACGGTTTAAGCCATGTTTCATTTCCACATATAATGTCTGGGTTACTAGAGTCTAAAAAGTTCCAGAAACTATGTTTTTTGGCATTAATGCTTTGAAAGTTAATGGTAGCAAATCGGATGTTTCTGTTATGTGGAAACTTTGAGCGTTGGTTTGCCTGATGATTTGGACTAGATGTATGCAATGGTAATCTCATATTGCCATTATCTAATGATGCATTGCTGAGTACTGACTGATTCCTTAGTGAATCATAAATATTGTTACTCTCAACAATCACAGATTCAAATAGGCTGGTTGAAAAATTTGGTGTGCCACATTGGCAACAAGTCCAAGATGCATTTGATGGTTCAAGAGCTTTATTAATAACTGAATTCATACCCATACAATTTGCGTGATACCATAGATTACAGGTATCACATGCTACTGCACGATGTCTCCAAGTGACAGCTTTGTTACAAGTTTGACAGGGGTATTTAGGAGTAGCTGGACCTGGGTTCAATTCAGTGTCTGATGATAATAATATGAGTATATAACTGAGGTATAATAAATGGCTTGTATTACCTCTGGAAATAATATGGTCAAGTTGGCTTTTTCGTTTGACAAGTTCGCTAAAATTTCAGGTAGGTACGTTTTATTCGATGTTGCTGTGTTTGACTTACAGTATACACTTTTGGCCAGGCAGATTGAGGTTTTATCTGCAAGGTCTATTTGTACTTTTGTTGGAAAGTATAATATTTGGCGATTTGAGGCGTGTATGTTTACATCAGCCGTAGTAAACGTGTAGCAAGAAATACCATATTTAGAAAAGCTCCGCCTTCCGTAGTTTCCGGTTATGGCGAACGATCGATAAATTTGAACAAGGTTGTTGCTACCTTTGCATACATTTCTCAGCCAAACCGATTTAACAAGGACTGGGGTCATCAGTAATAGTTATAATGAAATGTTTGAAGCGTAAATAGTGAGTTTTTATGTTTCAACTGCAATTTGTTTTTTGCTCCATTGTGACGAATGGGACCGCTTTGTAGCTCCGCCGAGACACAAGTTTGTCACAGGAGCTACATTATTGCAGCTAATAGTAGAATATTAGTTCCAACTTCCAAGAATATTGTGACACAACCTCGCAAATAGTACTGTTTACAAAACATCCTAGACCTGCAAGAATAAATAAAATCTATCATCTTAGCGGGTACTTATCGATTAACTTGAAAGAAAATTAATCTAAATCTCGTATATTTTGTTGTCTGACTATCCTATAAAAGGGGTGGGGGTTCTTATAAAAAAGGGAAATCAAAAGAATTATTTTCCCCCCTAAGCGACTGGCAGGTATTCGTACAAAAACCAGCTTTGTAATGTTAATGCTTTAAAGTTGGCATTATGTTAGACTTCTCAACTGCATGATTGAATTTATAGTTTATCATATTCATATCACATTAAACATGCAATTTGTAAATTATCATATTATGGAGCATCAAATAAAACTTTTTAAAAGGCCCAACTTAAAACTGGTGTGCCCCTTTTGTTAGAGAATGTATAAAGTTTGTGTGTGTAAGACACCTTAGGTGTACTAACTTAAAAATGACTTAGTTCAACAAAATATCATTTTGTGATTTTTTAGAAGTCAAAATCCTGTAAGAATGCACACCTTTAGTATATGGAAGAAAGCCAAGTTGAATAGTGAAAAGATATGGAAAATGCGGAAGAAAAGTAGGTTAGACAACACAGTGGCCAAAAGAAAAAGGACAAAAGGACAAACAATGATCTACAAAACATACACATAAAACAAAATATCGAGTAACACGAACCCCACTAAAAACTGGGGGTTATCTAATCATTGTTATATTAATTGCTTATATCCAATATGTTACCATTACAATTTCCTGTTTCTTTCTCCTATTTCCAAAGTGTGTCTCAGATGACATATAAGGATAATAATCTAAATTATATCAAATTATATTTAATCAATCTATCTGTCATTAGCTAATTGATGCACGTGTATAAAGATATTAACACACGTGTGAATTTATCTGACAATTCCATTTAGTATTTCCAGAGGGATGTATTAATGGTGGACAAGTCATTTGTGATAACATAATTTTATCATTTTGCAAGACATGTATATACATACATTCCTTACATACTCGAGATTTATGAATTACGTGGAAGATTTCATTCTGTTTTAGTTTATTGCACCATTAGACCACCGTGTGGGGAGGGGTACTGCACGTAACCTTAAGGTAAAAATGGGTATGGTGCCGCCGCTTGAGATTGAAAAAAAATTCCACCACTGAATTACCTCAGCGTGTAAACCATACCTATTCATATATTCGAAGTACGAAAACTAGGGCCATTCATACATTATTCAGTTATTGGCGACCCATTCATATATTAGACCAAAATCCCAAAGTAACACTAAACAAATATTTAAAACTCAGTTTTCAACTGAGTGGAAAAAGCAATTGGGAAAACTGCTCCAATGATAATCTTGATACAGTTTATTTAGACAAAACTCGGTCCTTCCAAATTATTTACTAATACAAGTAATTGAAAATTTTAGCAGAGGAACATTCTAACCAAACTACGTATTGAATCCGCAAGGTACCAGTGTACGCTTCGACAAGACAAAGTATGTCTCGGTGCACCATATATGAAATAGAAGACGAAAAACACTTCCTATTTGTATGTAGTTGGTTTAATCATGAAAGGAATTTTTTTTTCGAGAATGTTACGAAAATATGTAAAACTTTTGCTACTTTAGATGACAAAGATAAGTTGATAAGATTAATGTTCACTGAAAATGCTTCAAATTATGTCTTTCTTGTCTATCTGAATATATATATATGAAAAATAAGAAGCATGACTTCAATGAGCCGACTTGCTTCTCTGCTTAAGACACGAGATGGACTCGTTGGTTAGGTATAAATGTATTTATCTATTATTCTATTTATGTATGTATACCATTGTAACTATTATAGGTTTATCAGAAATAAAGATTTGGTAACTGACCTAGTACAATGCCATTCATTTGAACACACAAACACACACGCGCACACATACCTTCCAATGGAGATAACAGCCTCGCTCCAGTTAATATGTATTATGAGATCACCTTTGGGACACATAAAAATGGCCTTATAAGACAGGTGACCTCTTAAAAGAAGTTCTATTCATATGAAATTCTCAATGACAGGACAAGATAAATGTGTCCTTTTAATACAGGCGACCGCATGGGCAGGTTTACACATAGAGAATATATTATGATGTTTCATTTATCTGCATTTGACACGAGGAGAATCAAAATGTTCTAGAGCTTCGTCCCTTGATGAGGGACCCGGGTTGGCTCAATGGGTTAGGTCGCTGGATCTAACAGCTCATACAAGCCTATCACCAATACGGCGTGGGTTCACGCCCAGCTTTGTATGTTACAAAAAATGGTGCACTCGACTCGCAGCCGCAAGTGATAAAGTTTACCAGTTGCTTGCCCAGGGTCGGTGGTTCTCTCCGGGTACTCCGGATTTCTCCACCACTAAAACTGTTCGCCATGATATAGCTGAGATATTGCTGAAAGTGGCGTTAAACTCCAGAAATCAATCAATCAATCGTCCCTTGATGGCTTTTGAAGTTGAATAAATATTCCATGTATATAGTGTAATTTTTAATAAAATGAAAGTTCTCCTCCCTGAGTCATAGGTGTAAAGTTCTCCTCCCTGAGTCATAGGTGACCGTAGCCGATTTTGACGATCCTGTTGAGGCCCTTTGGTTTACTTGCTCCCAAAACGTTTTAAATTATTTGGCTTTCCAATCTTTCGATAGGTAGAACAGATGATTTTTAAATTTCATATTCAACATATCCAACTTTATATCAACATAAAGCTTGCTTAATATGTAACTCATTAATACAATAGTTACACGATTGTGGTGTATTTTGATGACGTCAGCCTCATTTGAATGCACGTGCATATTTTTTTGTCACTTTTCAGAAATTGTTGTATAGTCATTTGTTTGTGCAGTTTGGTCTTACAAGAGTATGAAGAACTCATGCAGCTTGCTTCAGAGACACTTGTATATTAAGACAAAACGTTTTTCCAGATTTAAATGTCCAATATGAACAAATTATTTCTCCCCTTCAACGAAGGAATGAAGGGAGACATATTGTTTTAGTAGGACTTTTTCTTCTTCTAATTCTATTTGTACTCAAACAACCTTGTTCAGGCTATATCCTTTGATATAGACTTATGATATTTGGTATGTAGGTGTATTTTCATAAGATGCTGTGTCATAGATCATCACGACCTTGACCTCAGACCTCAAGGTCAAATAATTGAAATTAGGGAATTATCTTATCCAGGCTGTAGCATTTTATATTTTGACATGGACTTATGATATTTGGTATGTAAGTTTATTATTATAATATGGCATGTCATGTATCATCACGACCTTCATATAACCTTGACCTTAGATATCAAGGTCAAATAATTGATTTTAGGGGAATTTTCGTATCCTGACTGTAACGTTTTTTTTATTCTTTGTCATAGACTTATATGATATTTCGTGTGTAGCTGTATTATCATAAGATGGTGTGTCATGTATCATCACGACCTTCATATGCCTTAGATATCAAGGCCAAATAAATGAATTTTGGGGTCATTTTCGTGTCCATACTGTCATCTTTTGCTTATGAAATTCGGTATAAAGTTGTGTTGCCATGAACAATGTGTTGCCTATCATCACGACCTTCATGTGACCTTGCCATATCATATATGTTGGTTTTTATGGTGCTTAACGCCACTTTCAACAATATTTCAGTTACATCATGGCGGTCAGTTTTATTGGTGGAGGAAACCTGAGTATCCAGAGAAAACTTCAGATCTGTTGCAAGTCACCGACAAACTTTATCACACAATGTGGTATCGAGTACACCTCATAACGTTAGTGGTGATAGGCACTGATTGTTGTTACATGTAGTAATAAACCCAACTACCATACGATCACGGACACGATGCATTCCCCCCCTCTTCCATATCATATATGATCATGACCTTTGATCTCAAGGTCAAATAAGTGAGCATAGAGTAAAAGCCCATCACACACACCACAAATGTGTAAGCTTAGTTGTAGAATATCACTGTTGAGCATTTCTTTTACCAGAGTGACTTCTATAAATGAAGAAGAGGTATATGTTTTAGTCCACTAAAACAGTTCCTCCTCAGCATTCAGTCGTGGTGTGCTATTTTAATTTGAACTTATAAATTCACAAAGCTGTGAACAGAAGCTTTGTCTAGGTAATATCTGTGTTACTTTATTCTGATATTTGGTAATTGTGTACATCGTCACGAGACTATCACTACTCACATATGATCTTGACTTTTGAACTCAAGTTCAAATTATAAAGGTTTTTTTTTTTGCATATTTTTTTTTACACAGTTTTAATTTTTTCTACCATTTAATGTAGCCTTAAGATATTCAGTATATTTATATATGAATCTGTAAAATCTTGAGGTCATGTCCCACTTATGAGCTTGACCCCAAAAATCACACAATTGTTTTCAAGCATATTTGAGAGCCTTGTCTAGATCTATATCAAGTTTCTTTACCTACATATCTCAAGAGCAAAATTCAATTCTATATGACCAAGACAAATATCATGTCAGACTAGAGCATATCAGTTCATTCTTAGTCTTTGACATACATTCTCAATCTGAATGTTCCGTATTGTGCTAGCCTATACTGCATTTCCTGTTTTATATTTGTAGTCATGGTTTTCTCTGTATGCCTGCACTAACTTTCATTTCTGATGATCTACACAAGTAATAAAATTAAAATCATTTCATATATCTATAATTCTGTATTCTATATCTATGTTTCAAACTAAATGCCATCATATACAATTTTCATTTCACAATAATTATAACAAAATTTTTAAATGTTCATTATTAAGGTCCTCCTATAATTTGTATGTCTTGACTGTGTCATCTCCCTCATACACAATATTGAACATCTGTTAAAATCGATATCCATGTACCTAAAATATAGAAACATAAAAGCATATTTAATATATACAGATATCATTACACTAGTTTTAATATAATTATAATACATGACAATGAAGCAATGATACATTTATATAATATGTCCATATCAGGGGCGGATCCAGAATTTCAAGTTAGGGGGGGCGCACTTAAAAAAATTGCGCCGAGCGGAGGGAGGTGCGCAAATTTTTTGGGTATTTCGTGTGAAAAATCACGATTTTACGCCAAAAAAATCATATTTTTTCCAATTTTAGTGGGGGGGGGGGGGGGGGGGGCGCCGGATGATGCGTCCCCCTGGATCCGCCCCTGCATATAAGGTCTTCTGAAAGTGAATTATTTATATAACTTTGAGCGTACCTCATGAGGGTTATTCCAGAAACGCGTCGTTCTCTCTAAATTTAATTTCTACGTTTTTATTCTTATTCATTATTATTCATGATACATGTATATAAATATATTGTAACATTATTTTGTTAATTTATATGTTTATAATCATGCTGTATATGTAATTATGTATTGTAATGCATGTCCCTTGTGGACTGGTGAATACGAATAAATGAAGTATATACTGGCCCATTACAAAATGATGGGTCTTTTCCTAGGATCCTCATATATTTCCATAAACAGACCATTAAGGATTCTATAAGACACAATAATAGTCTATCTATGTTCTTATGGTGATTTAATTCGTATTTTTTATTTTATAAACTACTCTATGATGTTAGTAATCATAAGTTATGAAGTATCGTGTGTCTTTTTGAAGCTACAAAAAGTGATTGATATAATTCACACGTGTTCATGTTAAGCAGTCTAACTGGTTAATTAAGCGATCTACATTATACGTACATTTCATTTAGGGAACCCCGTGTGATTGGTAAAATCATCAATTGAAGTGGGTAGATGGTGGGGAATTCCGGGTGGCTCAATGAGTTAGGTAGTTGGATTACCTAACAACTCATACAAGCCTATCACCAATACGGCGTGGGTTCGCGCGCTCGGCTTTGTAAATTACAAAAAGGGTGCACACGACTCGCAGCCGCATGTGATCAAGCTTACCAGATGCTTGCCTATGGCCGGTGGTTCTCTCCGGTCCTCAGTTTACACAATTTGTGTCTGAGTGCTGTTGAATAAGTTTGTAAACAGGTTGACACGTGATTTCATTGTTAGTCTGTTGAGGTCGTTATCATGAGGATTTTTTTTCTCAAAATTATGCAAAAATTTGAATCTCAAATCGGTAGCTCTCGTGCCTTCTGATCCCCGGCCCTCACCATGGTCACTCTTGGACTCATTTGGGTCCTACTGCGCCCATTAAGGTCCCTCGCCTTTTACTTTATAAATTCATTTCTTTTAAATCTTTACTACGCCACTAGCAGTATGTAAATCCATTAAACTATTATTTAGTTGTTTATAAGTACAATTACATGTATTATAGTATGCATTTTATAATTTTGGTGAAGAAGTTTTTAATGTTTCTCATATGATAATTATTGGTTGGTTGGTTGGTTTTATGGTGTTTAACGCCACTTTCAACAATATTTCAAATATATCGTGGCGGTTAGTTTTTTTGTTGGAGGAAACTGGAGAACCCGGAGAAAACCACCGACCTAAAGCCAGACAAACTTTATCACAAAATCATCACACAACATACTGTAAGTGGTGATAGGCACTGATTGCATAGGTAGTTGTAAATCCAACTACCATACGATCACGGCCACGACGATCCCCTGATAATTATTGGAGATCCATTCCACCGCGAATGCACCAGAAAAATACAAGTTTAAATAATTGTCCTGTTTATTATTATTAATTTCTAATCCTACATTCAGACATATTCATCAAAACTTTGCCCTTGAATACACAGAAAATAAATGTTGTTTCCAAATATATAAATCTTTATGTCGCTATTTTTATACATTTATGTGAAAAATGAAATAGATCGCAGACAGTACACCATGCGTAATCTGTTGTGACGTGACATGTTTGTTTGACTCGTCCGTTCTCACTTTTAACATTTTCAGTCATTGAAAATCAATTGCAATTGTTTTATAAATATTTAATATTTTATTTCTTCTATATATTACACCAATTCCCAAAGAAAACCGGGGCCGTCGTAGTCATGATCGTATGGTAGTTGGATTTACAACTACCTTTGCAATCAGTGCCTATCACCACTACAGGTGTGAGTTTAAGTCCTGCTCAGACGAGGTATGCTCGATACAACATTATGTAATAAAGCTTGTCAGTGACTTCCGATAGGTCGGAGGTTTTCTCCCTTCAATAAAACTGACCGCCACAATACAACTGAAATATTGTTGAAAGTGGCGTTAAACACCATAAACCTTTAATCCAAAGAAAATAGACCAAATTCACTGATAAAAGTAATTGGCAACATTCAAAATATTTTCAGTTTTATGACATAATTCGTTGAATTTCACATTAAAAAATAAAATCCGTTTAACAGTTTTATGGAATAAATTCAGTATTTTTTTTACATTCAATACAGGATGTGTGTAATCCACCCATTTTCTGCAGTTCTACATAACTTTCCTTGGTTTTTCTTCCATGATATATAGTGACTAGTTTTTCATTTAAAAATTCTAAATTTCCGTTCTAGAAATTTAATTTCGACGGCAATATTTTTCCTGACAAAATATAGCAATTTTCCATACTTGCTATAACTTTTGTATATCATGAATATGACAGATTAATTATTTTTTTATTTTAAATTTATTTTCACACATTATATATTGTCACACGAGAAATTAAACTGCATTACATATATACAATGTTTCCTCCCTTCCTTTTGACAAAAAAAAGTACATATATGTTTTTATGCACAAAAATGTCCAAAGGAAAATGTAAAATTATTTAATGACTATATATATCATATATTTATGCTTTCAAATATACAGGAGAAAATGTAGTCTCAAAGATTATGATTTTGTTTTAGATTGTTTAACGATCGTGAAAATAAATGGATAAATCCATATGATAAATAGGTTCCGTTTAACAAGGGAACATTTTTTATGATTTCTAAGTATATCAACTATAATAGTATTGCTTTCACCTATACTATAACAGATTTCTAATTAAATCAATTTTAAACTCTTTTCAAAAAGACGGACTCAAAAAAATAATTTACTTATTAAAATAGGTTCGAGTATATTTTATCGATGTTTGTTGGCAAATTAAGAATGAGTGAGTGAATGATTGTTGCGTAGCGCAAACTCAGCAATTTTTCAGCTATATCATGGCGAGAACAAGTTAATTTTCAATGAAATGATAATGAGGTCCGCTTTGTACTAGACCAACACGCTTAGTTGGATTTTTATAGTGCTAGCTCACTGAAACAACGCATAGCGTGGTATTATTTGTCCACTTTAATGAACCCTGCTGGAACCCCGGAGTATAGAAATGGGACCGAGAGCTTCTTCGGCTTGAAGGGGCGTCCGTCGGTTGTGCGGGATGTATAAATTCACAACCAACCCGTCCTGCGGATGAGACGTAAATAAAACTGAGGTTCCGTGTTGAGAAATTGCCACCCTCTCCGCACGTTAAAGAACCTAGTGTAACAGCTCATTATGCTCATGATGAGTGGTCCATAAGAGACCTCTTGCACTGGCAAAAATTATCCGTCCCTACCCATCACCTTTACTTGTTTCGAGTCCCGTGGCGTTTAAATTTTTAAATGTTCTCGTCCAGAATATAGCTGAAAAATTCCTCGCTGGACTTTAATGAACTGCACATTGCGTGGTATTGTTTGTCCAATTTAATGGATTGCACAAGTATATTACACGTGCAATAGTATATATACCTTATGATGATGAAATACATGAAAGCGACATGTAATTTATAACTAATGGGTACAAGGTGATTGTCACGACAAAGTGTTCTATATATCTAAAACAATAAAATTATCTTACCTTGTCATATATATAGTTCTACATGTTTAATGTTTCATTTCTACATCAATCACACAACATTGAATGACAGATAAAGAACAGATGATTGTGATGTTTGTAGATGGCTATACAAGGGGAACTTGAAAATATCTCCGATTTTCGGATTTGTTTAAAATTTACGTAATGGAATCGATCAGTTATTGGCAGACTGAGGTTATAGACAATTTATAGGAACGAAGTAATGCATATAACAACAGGATTTTAGCTTAGAAGATGTCTTATTTGACATCTAAGGTAAGAGTTTATATTTATGATATAAATTGTAATTACTAATAGCTACCTGTAATTTTCACAGTTTTCCGGTTGTTGACTGATTGTGTCTGTTTATATACTTATGAGTTTTTACTTTCCTTTGTAAGATTGTTCGGAGTTCGGTAATTTTGTTATTACCCTTATTTATCATACAAATATGTCAATGTTTTCTTTTCTTATGTTTCTGTTGATCGTTGTGGGTTTTGTACAGTTGTTTGTGTCGAAAAATTTATAATATGTTAAGGCTAACATAACCATTACTTTGTGATAATCTTGATATCCACTTGATGATTATTGTGAAATCCACTTAGTAAGGTGATATTCACTTAGTGAGGTGATATCCACTTAGTGATCAAGGTGATATCCATTAGTGGAGCTAGAAACTGATTTCCTTTCCGGAGCACATGAGTTCACCCTCGGTTTTTAGTAGGGTGCGTGTTTCTCGATCGTAAGCTTTCTGTGTAGTGAATTGTAGATCATGGTTTGTCCTTTTGCCCTGTTTTTTTCTTTTATCTTTTGTGTTATCTATCTGTCCTTCGATTTACAGCCTCTGATTATCCCTTTGGTATCTTAGATTTACAGCCTCTGATTATCCCTTTGGTATCTTAGATTTACAGCCTCTGATTATCCCTTTGGTATCTTAGATTTACAGCCTCTGATTATCCCTTTGGTATCTTAGATTTACAGCTTCTGATTATCCCTTTGGTATCTTAGATTTACAGCCTCTGATTATCCCTTTGGTATCTTAGATTTACAGCCTCTGATTATCCCTTTGGTATCTTAGATTTACAGCCTCTGATTATCCCTTTGGTATCTTAGATTTACAGCCTCTGATTTTCCCTTTGGTATCTTAGATTTACAGCCTCTGATTATCCCTTTGGTATCTTAGATTTACAGCCTCTGATTATCCCTTTGGTATCTTAGATTTACAGCCTCTGATTATCCCTTTGGTATCTTAGATTTACAGCCTCTGATTATCCCTTTGGTATCTTAGATTTACAGCCTCTGATTATCCCTTTGGTATCTTAGATTTACAGCCTCTGATTATCCCTTTGGTATCTTAGATTTACAGCCTCTGATTATCCCTTTGGTATCTTAGATTTACAGCCTCTGATTATCCCTTTGGTATCTTAGATTTACAGCCTCTGATTATCCCTTTGGTATCTTAGATTTACAGCCTCTGATTATCCCTTTGGTATCTTAGATTTACAGCCTCTGATTATCCCTTTGGTATCTTAGATTTACAGCCTCTGATTATCCCTTTGGTATCTTAGATTTACAGCCTCTGATTTTCCCTTTGGTATCTTAGATTTACAGCCTCTGATTATCCCTTTGGTATCTTAGATTTACAGCCTCTGATTATCCCTTTGGTATCTTAGATTTACAGCCTCTGATTATCCCTTTGGTATCTTAGATTTACAGCCTCTGATTATCCCTTTGGTATCTTAGATTTACAGCCTCTGATTATCCCTTTGGTATCTTAGATTTACAGCCTCTGATTATCCCTTTGGTATCTTAGATTTACAGCCTCTGATTATCCCTTTGGTATCTTCAAACTTTTCCTGTATTCATGACTAGAATAAGTGTAAAAAAAATCAGATTGTAGGTAGAAAACATTCCAATGTAGCCTACTGGAATGTATCTATGGACATGTTGTTTTGATTGTCATATGGTAAGGCAGAGAAGATGAATAATGTTCGGGAATGTTTGCCTTTCAACGGGCCACCAATAACCCATTCTAACACACTACTGCTTATTATTGAATGTTGTCATGTGGAATTCGAAGTAGAGAGGAATTCTCCAATCACACCCCGTTTTGTGTGCGCGTTTTTTGTCCCCACAACCAACGCACACGGCTTTCCGATGGATTGTACTCCTCATCAAAGAAACGTGGTCCTATTTTCATATCCAGGGGTTCACTCGGTGTGAAATGAATATCATAGCACAAGTAATAAGCATTTGCTTTCTTGTGAAATATTCTTCTCCTCCATTGTGCTCTTCCAAAGAAAAGACACTGTTTACACTTGTGGGTCGAGTGAGAAAATAATAGAATATTCTTCAAAACGAATTTACTTCTAACATAAAAGATATACTTCAATAAATGCTTAAAATTAAAATAAAATTTAAGAACGTTTTAATGGAAACGTACATGCAGGGCCGGATTTACCATACCATTGTGCTTAGGTGTGCTTAAGCACAGGGCCCCGTTGGCAAAAGGGAGGGGGGGCATCTTCCTGTCAAACAATTTTTTTACGATGGATTTTTGCTTATGTGGTGCAATTTTAAATTGAAGGCGTTCTGTTTCGGAGCGATTCCAGACATAATGATAGAGTTGATAGTCTATGGGAGTGTGCCACAAAGCAGGCAGTCATGACAGTGGCTCAGTGGCATAGAAACCACTATGTTATTGGCAAAATAAAATTTTAAGATGGATTCATGGTTATATAATTACGTGGTGCACTTTTAAATTTGACGGCGTTCTGTTCAATTTGGACACTTATAGAAGAATGTAGTAGCATAGATATTGGAGCAGTGAAAAACAACACTGCTACTTAAAATAGCTATTGATAGAAATTTACTTTAAGAACTTTATTCTTCATATGTAGAGAGGATTCAATCTAATGAGAAAATTTTTCTGAAACTTATGTTAATTTTACTGTATTTTAAAATGGTTTATTATGAGTTATTTTACTAGTGTCCATAAATGATCCATAGAATGTAGCTGTTAAATACAGGTTTATTTTCATTAAATTAGTTTTACTTCAAATTAAGGCACATACAATGTATATACATTTATTATTTATATAATACAATTCCTAAACTTAGTTATTAATCAAAAATAAAATAAGATTTTTCATCAAATGCTTATGGGGGTCCACCAAAAAAACTTAAGAGTAAAAGTGGTCCATGGGGAAAAAAGGTTGAGAACCACTGCGTTAAATGATGTTTAGATTTAATTACATGATGTTGACTGTAATGACTGCCCTGTCTGTTCTCTTTTTATCAAGTTTGACTATTTCATCATGTGACCTGTGTAAGACAGTGTTGGGCGGGTTGGGGCTTTGGGTAATATATAATTGCTTGGAGTTTGTTGCAGACGTAGTGTACATGTCTGACCTAATATAACGTAATATTTTAACTATTCTTAAATTTCCTGAGCATGTATGCCTGACTGCCTGTGTAGGCATACTGGGTCTACCTCCTTCAGGGCCCAAGTAAGGGGCCTCATAACTTAACTAGCACATGGTCTCATTTGTCCTAAATTCGGCACTGCGTAGATGCAACTTCATCAAACGCACATCAAAGTAGGTGTTTATTATTTTCATATTTCTATTGTGAAGTATTTGACAAGATTTACATCAAAGGATACGAATATATTTATTAATTTCCTATTTAATATGGGAATACACTGAGGAATAATTTATATTAATTTTCACACCATCTCATTGTGTTGATTGCTGGTGGTCCCCGGGGAGTGTCGTAATTTGTAAATATGTAGTTCAAAGTTTTTGTTTTTTTGTTTTTAATTTTTTTTTAAAGTCGATGCATAACATACATATAACACAAGCTATAATGAGCTTTTAAAATCGACTTTATAACAAAAACAACACATACAATCATGTATACAAACATAGTGATGTCGTCAATTTCATATCAAAGTTGTTTATAATGTTACTAATAACAACGTGGATATCAAATTTAGTGCACACGACGCGTTACTGCACTGACGAGTTATGTCCCCTGGCTCGTACCTCGGCTATATCCAATAGATTGAGACAGGCAATTGTCAGTCTAGAATAACCTTTGTCTGGTACGATCAAGGACAAAATACTTGAAAGCCAAATGAATTAATTATCTTTGGGAGCAAGAAAACCAAAGCGTCTAACATATGCCAAAAGAAGGAGAATCATAGTTTATCTATGCGTACTCTGTATATATGTGATCTCAGTATAACCTTTGAACCTTTAACTAATTGTTTGTGTTCTAATATATATTTCTTGCTATGGCCTTTATTTATGCAATATTTTAATAATGTTGATGGAGATTTAAAAATAGAAGAAATGATTTTTTTTTTAAATGCCCGTTGTGATATATAATTCTGAGTGAGTGACTGTTGTTATTCGTCAAATGAGCAATTTGTCAGCTATATCATTGCGAGAATAAGTTGCATTCAATGAAATGATGATGATGTCCGCTTTGTACTAGACATATACAACTGTATTGCACTGGTACATTGGCATACATTTCATTTTGTTTTACATGAAGTTGTGATACAGTAGGAAAAGTACACTTCTCGTAATTGTGAACAAAAGTCTCTATTTATACGATGTTAGTGTTAATCATTTCCATGACATCTTGACATACGAGCTGGACAGTATAATCTATTTCATTTTATTTATTCACTGTAGTTGGAACATTAGCATGTGATTGGGCACCTTCGTGGTTATGATCGTATGGTAGTTGGATTTACAATTACCTATGCAATCAGTGTCTATCGCCACTAATATTGTGAGTTCGAATCCCACCCAGGAGAGATGTACAACATTATTTGATAAAGTTTGTCAGTGACTTGCGACAGGTCGGTGGTTTTCTCCGGGAACTTCGTTTTCCTCCACCAATGAAACTGGCCACCACGATATAACTGAAATATTGCTGAAAATGGCGTTAAACACCATAAACCTAAACCAAATCAAGGATGCGTTTGTTATTTTTACATGAGTGGATGGTTCAATATAATAAGGTTAGGAAGAAAAATACATATCTCTTAATTGTAAATTTGTAAGTTTGAAATGTACAATTCCTATATAATTTGTTAAAAATAAGGTTCTCCTCCACTCCCCAGATATATATATTAGCTTAACCGATTTCTTCTATCCTGTTTAGGTTCTTTGAATTACTTGCTCCCAAAGACTTTCAAATTATTTCGCTCGCCAATCTTTTAACAATAACAGTACGTGCACACTAAGTTAGAGATCTATGTTGTTATTGGTATTTAAACATCTCTATTACGATTTCTGTGCTCATTATTTCAAAGACATTTTGACATACTTCAAGTACAGTAAATATGTATCATGCTGAAAGGTTCTTATACCTGAAGGGCCCGGGTGGCTCAATGAGTTAGGTAGTTGGATTACCTAGCAACTCATATAGCCTATCACCAATACGGCGTGGGTTCGCGCCCGGCTTTGTAAATTACAAAAAGGGTGCACTTGACTCGCAGCCGCAAGTGATAAAGTTTACCAGTTGTTTGCCCATGATCGGTGGTTCTCTCCGGGTACTCCGGCTTCTTCCACCACTAAAACTGGTCGCCATGATATAGCTGAAATATTGCTGAAAGTGGCGTTAAGCACCAAAAATCAAATCAATCAATCAAAATCTTACAGCTGATTGAAGTGAATTTGATACCAAAATTAAGGAATCTGATAATCTGTTTAAACTGTGATACCCTAATATAATAATCAAACATGCAGCATGGTCTTAAGAAACATACACACAACAAACTACATATGCTAATCTATCTGGTACCTGTCTGGATTCTGAAAGTCCCCTTTTTATTTCAATTAATTACTTTCCGGAACACCTTAGATCACACCAGTTTTTAGTGGTGTTCATATTGCTCAATGTTTAGTTTTCTGTCTAGTGTTTTGTAGATCATTGTTTGTCCGTTTATTCTTTCTCTATTGGCCATTGAATTGTCTGTCCTTCGACTTACAGCTTCTGATTACCCCTTTGGTATCTTCAAGCTTTCATTTTTCATTCAATGTCTGAAATGTGTATAAAGTGTGCGGATGATCTATATTTACAACTACCCATCATTGGTCCATTCTTTAAATTTGTACAAAAATAATATTGTTTTTTTCTTTCTTGAATATGACAAAATAATAAATTTAGTTAGGAAATAGGACGGCTTCCACTTACTTTCCTGATGTGTTTATAGCGCATTATTCTATTTTTAACTAATACAGTACCATTCTTTAAATTTGTACAAAAATAACTATATTTTGTATTCATATATATGACATATAGTAATAAATTTTGTTAAGAAATGGGAAGCTATTTTATATGTTTTTATATCTAACACATCATTCTATTTTTAGGCAAATTAAAATGTACATACATGTGATAAGTATGTATGTGTCATTTTATCACCATTTCATTAACCACATTGGTATAATTAACCTTGTGACCTACATGTATATTGTAGACATTAGCGTTTGAATTTCATTGTAATATTTTATAAAAGGAGAACTTTAACCTCCAGGGAAGAGGAGGAGGCAACCTCCATGTTATATTGGTAGGGCTGTACAGATGAGACTTGGATGACACTCCCTATTCATATATTTCAAATTTCAGAAATTTATATCTTGCAATAAACATTAATAACAATTATTATACCCCCACTCGCAGAGTGGTGAGTATACTGGAATACCCTTGTCCGTCCGTCCGTCCCTAAACCTTGTGTACGTAACTAGTCATTTGTCTTTTGTTGGATTTTATTCATATTTGGCATCTTGGTTGGCCATGATCTGAGCATGCGCATATTATACCGATTTTACGGATGGTTGATTTTTGCGAGAGTTATAGCCCTTTTCATGTTTGTTTGACCATACGTCCGTCCGCACATCTTGTGTACGCAACTAGTCATTTGTCTTTTGTCGCATTTTATTCATATTTGGTATCTTGGTTGGCCATGATCTGAGCATGCGCATATTATACCGATTTCACGGATGGTTGATTTTTGCGAGAGTTATAGCCCTTTTCATGTTTGTTTGACCATACGTCCGTTCGCACATCTTGTGTACGCAACTAGTCATTTGTCTTTTGTCGCATTTTATTCATATTTGGTGTCCTGGTTGGCCATGATCTGAGCATGCGCCCATTATATCGATTTCACGGATGGTTGATTTTTGCGAGAGTTATAGCCCTTTTCATGTTTGTTTGACCATATTTCCGTTCGCACATCTTGTGTACGTAACTAGTCATTTGTCTTTTGTCGCATTTTATTCATATTTGGCATCGTGATTGGCCATGATCTGAGCATGCGCATATTATACCGATTTCACGGATGGTTGATTTTTGCGAGAGTTATAGCCCTTTTCATGTTTGTTTGACCATATGTCCGTTCGCACATCTTGTGTATGCAACTAGTCATTTGTCTTTTGTCGCATTTTATTCATATTTGGTATCCTGATTGGCCATGATCTGAGCATGCGCATATTTTACCGATTTCACGGATGGTTGATTTTTGCGAGAGTTATGGCCCTTTTCATGTTCCCTTACGAGCTGCTGCTATAAATTATTTCCTTTATTAGCTATGTATAATATTTATATCTAATAATCTGTAATGCATCATTTTTCATCATTCCAAACGTTTACTAGCCAACTGCCCTGGGAGGATACACATATCTTGATTCCAACACTCTTTACACTCCTTTATGCCTCTCCACCACGTTAGGTCCCACTATAATCTAATAATTTACTACACATCAACTTATGTAGAGCGAGCGGGGGTATCACAGCACGACAGCGCGTGCAGTTTCATTACTATAGCAATATGTCTACTGTTAGCTTGGACAGTTTCATGGACAGATATGCCTGCTAATACATATGATCTGTCAATGAAAAACTAGGGCAAATACATTAGGGTGTGCCCCCTCATGGCCGTTATCTCCTTGCCAATATTTTCCTTTACTCCTTTGAGGCAGAGGTTATACAAAAACCTATCAAAAACAAAATAATTGCAGAGGTCAAATAAGGGTAATAACAAAATTACCGAACTCCGAACAATCTTACAAAGGGAAAGTCAAAACTCATAATTATATAAACAGACAAAATCAGTCAACAACCGGAAAACTGTGAAAACCGTAATGACCCTGACTTGGTACAGGCATTTCTAAAGAAATGGTGGGTTGAATCAGATTTTAAGGCGCCAAACCTCCCGCTCTCATTACGGTTCAAAGGTTCCGGCTGTCACTATAACAGTATTTAAATACAGGAACAAAATAGGTAAAATAGTTGTCAAAGCGCTTAATTCCACATTCATTGATGATGTTCTATCAATTCATAATCCAAACAAAAAATGCAAACCAGGTTACATTATTATGCACCAAAGAACATTTCTTGACATTTACCTCAAGTTTAACACCAATGGTCAACTTTCTACCAGACTCTGGTCGATAACTCTGTTGGTGGACTATCATCCGCCCAGTAGTCAGTGCTTCGGCACTGACATGGTTTATTAGATATATTTATTACTGAAATTCACAGTTATTGAATAATGTAAATACATGTATTAATGAAACTAAGGGTTTCCCCCCTGAGGCAAAGGTGACCTTAGCCAATTTTGATTACCCTGTTTAGGCCCTTTTATTTTATTGCTCCCAAAACTTTAAATTATTTGGCTTCCCAATCTTTAGATTTTGAGTGTACCTGATGAAGGTTATTCTAGAAACGCGTCATGCGCACTAAATTGGATATCTACCCTTTCATTGTAAACGAGACAACTTGAATCTTACCATTATAAAATTTCCAAGCATTGATATTAATGTGCCATCCTCCCCCGCAAAACTCTATTTTACGCTCGTTCTAGCAGGTTGTATTTAGACTCTCTACACCACCGTCTTTTGAGTACTAAACAAGAAAATCAAGGATTTTTAAAGAATCGTCTCGTCTTACTTTTTTTTCAAAAAGTTTGTCAGAATATATCAATACGTTGTTGAAAAGTATTCTGTCACTTGCTTACAGATGACGAAAGAAGGTATTGGAGATTATATTTTGTATCAAGGTTCACTTCTGATTTCCTATTTTGTCTTCCAGTGTCCTTGGTATTATCTAATATTTAAATGATTGTGGAGGTCATCGGCTCTATTTTATAGAACTAATAATATACAGATGATAACTCCTGTGTCACCAAAATTAAATGTGAAGATTGGGACTCATCAGCAACTTTACAATAATGCTCCTCACCCAGTTATATATCAGAGATGCCATTTTACTCATATGCGGACAACATTTGCATAACGTGTCATTTCACCCAGTTATATATCAGAGATGCCATTTTACTCATATGCTGACAACATGTGCATGACGTGTCATTTCACCCAGTTATATATCAGAGATGCCATTTTACTCATATGCGTACAACATTTGCATGACGTGTCATTTCACCCAGTTATATATCAGAGATGCCATTTTATTCATATGCGGACAACATTTGCATGACGTGTCATTTCACCCAGTTTTATATCAGAGATGCCATTTTTCTCATATGCGGACAACATTTTCATGCCGTGTCATTTCACCCAGTTATATATCAGAGATGCCATTTTACTCATATGCGGACAACATTTGCATGACGTGTCATTTCACCCAGTTATATATCAGAGATGCCATTTTACTCATATGCGGACAACATTTGCATGACGTGTCATTTCACCCAGCTATATATCAGATATGCCATCTTACTCATATGCGAACAACATTTGCATGACGTGTCATTTCACCCAGTTATATATCAGAGATGCCATTTTACTCATATGCGGACAACATTTGCATGACGTGTCATTTCACCCAGTTATATATCAGAGATGCCATTTTACTCATATGCGGACAACATTTGCATGACGTGTCATTTCACCCAGTTATATATCAGAGATGCCATTTTACTCATATGCGAACAACATTTGCATGACGTGTCATTTCACCCAGTTATATATCAGAGATGCCATTTTACTCATATGCGAACAACATTTGCATGACGTGTCATTTCACCAAGATGGTTGGGTCCATAAATCTAGTTTACAAGTGCTTGCAGCAAGCCAAGAAAGTGAGCGGTAATACATTTATATTTAGGTGTATCGACTTCCGCTGTTTCTACATTTTTTTGTTATTAGATTTTATAACTGTTAGGTCAGTGTGGTAATTTGTCTCCATTTTATTCAGCCAGTGGTAATCGCAGGATATTCATAATTATTCAACAATTGCTTTGTCTTAAGATATCTGGGTTTTTTTTCTTCATTTGCTGTGATTATTCTTAATGTTAAAGTGGTGGTGCACTAAAGTAAATCTAATTAACCTTAATTAATAGACTAATCTGTCAAATAAAGGAATTAACCAGTCAATTAATTTCATTAAGAGGAGAGATTTGGGCATATAAAACTAGTTTAACCCCGCCACTTTGTATTGAAGTGCCTGTACCAAGCTAGGAAAGTGAGCGGTCATGTATTCGTGTGTTGTGGGTATCGTTTTTGCCTCTTTCTACATTTTTCCTATTGGATTTTGGAACTAGTAGACAGTGTGGTACATATTCCCCCATTTTATTAATAGATATGATGATTTAGAGAAGTGGGTCAAATCTGACTTATATACTCAACAAAAAAAGTTAAGGACCATTTTGAAAAAATGAATTTAATAAATAACAATAAATAATATAAATAACATAGGTCAATATTTTGAAATTTTTTAACACTATGGTAAATAAAAAATGTATTTCAAACGATTCTACTATTGCATATAGAACACAGCGACGGTCAAAAACGATAACACTAAATTTTCGAATTTTTAAAAGATTCCATGATTATCAAAAAAGTTACGAATTAATTGAAATGTCACAAAATGTCAACAGTTTAAACATTAATATCGAGTATGTCCACCTCGCGCACGAATAACTCTCTACAACGATTTTGGAAGCTGCGAATTAGTGTTTGAAATTCAACCTGATGAATCCTTGACCATTCATCAACGAGTGCATCTGCTAGCTCTTGTAGGGAGTTTGGCTGGTTTTGTCGATTTGAAATCCGACGTTGCAAGATGTCCCAAGCATGTTCTATCGGAAATAGGTCCGGAGACTTTGCTGGCCAGTCCATGCGCTCGATTGTTTCCTGCTGGAGATACTCATTGACGATTCTAGTGCGATGAGATCTAGCATTGCCATCCATCAGTATGAAATCATTGCCAATTGCACCAGCGTAAAGTCGAACAATAGAAGCAAGGATTTCATCACGATATCTTATACCGGTCAAAGATCCGTTTATGATGACATAGAGGTCTGTAGAACCATCGTAGCTAATGCCACCCCGAACCATAACGGAGCCCCCACCGAATCGATCATGTTCAACCACACAACAGTTCTTAAATCGTTCATTCTTCTGCTTCCAAACTCGTCTTCGACCATCATGAAAATCTAAACAGAACCTAGATTCATCTGTGAAAAGTACAGGTCGAATACGACGTACACCCCAGTTGACATGACGCCTGGCAAACTGAAGACGGCAATTACGGTGGCGTGCAGTTAATGGAGGTCGTACAGCAGGTTTTCTAGCATGCAAACCAGATGCATGAAGTCGGTTTCTAACCGTCTGTGTAGAAATCCGAACTCCTGATGCTGCACGAAACTCTCTATTCAACGTAACGGCTGATGACATCCGATTTCGCTCCGCTAGCAAGGCTGTTTGACGGTCTTGATGGGCTGTCGTACGTTTAGGTCGGCCACTTTGTGGTCTCCGTTGTACACTATTAGTCTGTTGGTAACGTGTCCATAACCGTCCGATTACTGTATGGCTAACGTTAAACTGTGCACCCCCTTGGCGTTGCGAAAGACCAGTTTGCAGAAAACCCATGGCTCTCGATGCTTCCTCTACTGTCAAGTGCCTTCTCATCGGCATAATTAAATGTTTAAGTGTTCAAAAGTGACAAATTTACACGAATTTACCAAGAAATCATTTTTCTACAGCTGTTTGGAAAAATTCACTGTCTATAGACCACTTTGGAAACAGCAGAAAATCAATATCAATGCAGTGCAGACTCAGTGTCACGTACGCAATGTAAGCACAAAAAAGGTGTACTCGATAATATTGATTATTGATGTATGGAGGTCCAGATTAGGAAGAAATCAACTTTCAAATATAAACTAGAACTTTTTTATACTTCTGGAAAAATATGGTCCTTAACTTTTTTTGCTGAGTATATGACCACATCAAAAAATTTAATATGGAAATAAAATATACATCTGTTAAATACAATGTCAGATCTTTTACAGCTTTAGTAGTCCCAGTGCCACCATTTACTGACACGATTTATTGTTTAAAAACGTGTCCTCGTCACGAATAAAGGTAGAATACACCACTCATTGATATAAGGCAGTGCAAGTGTAGTTTTTATTGTCTATATCGGTACCTAACTGGACTAAACTCATCTTTACAATCTTACCTGAAGTTATCATGGAAAGTAGAATATTGAATGGCCAACAAATTAATTAGAATTATATGTTTGTAGTATCTTTTTAAATTTGGTGATTGCCAAGGAAAATAATTTAAAAAAAATTAACAAACATTTAATTTAAATTGATTGGCCTTATAACAATCAATGTCTGAGGAAAATGAAATTTTGATTGGATAAACCATTGATACAAGGCGGCGCAAATGTATCATTTAATGAAACTTTAAAGATTATTATATGTATTGTGTGTGCATACCCTTTATGACATATGGTAAACAAATACAAAAGATATATTTCTTCGCCATATTAGTTATTTGATGTCTTAGTTAGAAATCTTAGAATATATCGAACGTTAGCAAATGTGTTTGAAAACATGTAATTGATGTTCCATGTATACATTAATTTGGCTGTGCATGAAAATAAGGCGAAACAAATATCGTTTCAGTCACTAATTTTAATTTTAGAAAAGCTGCAAAAATATATAATTAACTTCTATGGAAGATGAGTTTGCATTAGACACCACCGACAGATCTCATCTGTAAGAAACTGCTAGAGCACCTAAGCTCACCCCCGGTTATTAGTGAGGTTCGTGTTACTCGATCTTTAGTTTTATGTGTGTGTTTTGTAGATCGTTGTTTGTTATTAGTGAGGTTCGTGTTACTCGATCTTTAGTTTTATGTGTGTGTTTTGTAGATCGTTGTTTGTTATTAGTGAGGTTCGTGTTACTCGATCTTTAGTTTTATGTGTGTGTTTTGTAGATCGTTGTTTGTTATTAGTGAGGTTCGTGTTACTCGATCTTTAGTTTTATGTGTGTGTTTTGTAGATCGTTGTTTGTTATTAGTGAGGTTCGTGTTACTCGATCTTTAGTTTTATGTGTGTGTTTTGTAGATCGTTGTTTGTTATTAGTGAGGTTCGTGTTACTCGATCTTTAGTTTTATGTGTATGTTTTGTAGATCGTTGTTTGTTATTAGTGAGGTTCGTGTTACTCGATCTTTAGTTTTATGTGTGTGTTTTGTAGATCGTTGTTTGTTATTAGTGAGGTTCGTGTTACTCGATCTTTAGTTTTATGTGTGTGTTTTGTAGATCGTTGTTTGTTATTAGTGAGGTTCGTGTTACTCGATCTTTAGTTTTATGTGTGTGTTTTGTAGATGATCGTTGTTTGTTACTAGTGAGGTTCGTGTTACTCGATCTTTAGTTTTATGTGTGTGTTTTGTAGATCGTTGTTTGTTATTAGTGGGGCTCGTGTTACTCGATCTTTAGTTTTATGTGTGTGTTTTGTAGATGATCGTTGTTTGTTATTAGTGAGGTACGTGTTACTCGATCTTTAGTTTTATGTGTGTGTTTTGTAGATCGTTGTTTGTTATTAGTGAGGTTCGTGTTACTCGATCTTTAGTTTTATGTGTGTGTTTTGTAGATCGTTGTTTGTTATTAGTGAGGTTCGTGTTACTCGATCTTTAGTTTTATGTGTGTGTTTTGTAGATCGTTGTTTGTTATTAGTGAGGTTCGTGTTACTAGATCTTTAGTTTTATGTGTATGTTTTGTAGATCGTTGTTTGTTATTAGTGAGGTTCGTGTTACTCGATCTTTAGTTTTATGTGTGTGTTTTGTAGATGATCGTTGTTTGTTATTAGTGAGGTTCGTGTTACTAGATCTTTAGTTTTATGTGTATGTTTTGTAGATCGTTGTTTGTTATTAGTGAGGTTCGTGTTACTCGATCTTTAGTTTTATGTGTGTGTTTTGTAGATCGTTGTTTGTTATTAGTGAGGTTCGTGTTACTAGATCTTTAGTTTTATGTGTATGTTTTGTAGATCGTTGTTTGTTATTAGTGAGGTTCGTGTTACTCGATCTTTAGTTTTATGTGTGTGTTTTGTAGATGATCGTTGTTTGTTATTAGTGAGGTTCGTGTTACTAGATCTTTAGTTTTATGTGTATGTTTTGTAGATCGTTGTTTGTTATTAGTGAGGTTCGTGTTACTCGATCTTTAGTTTTATGTGTGTGTTTTGTAGATCGTTGTTTGTTATTAGTGAGGTTCGTGTTACTCGATCTTTAGTTTTATGTGTGTGTTTTGTAGATCGTTGTTTGTTATTAGTGAGGTTCGTGTTACTCGATCTTTAGTTTTATGTGTGTGTTTTGTAGATCGTTGTTTGTTATTAGTGAGGTTCGTGTTACTCGATCTTTAGTTTTATGTGTGTGTTTTGTAGATCGTTGTTTGTTATTAGTGAGGTTCGTGTTACTCGATCTTTAGTTTTATGTGTGTGTTTTGTAGATCGTTGTTTGTTATTAGTGAGGTTCGTGTTACTCGATCTTTAGTTTTATGTGTATGTTTTGTAGATCGTTGTTTGTTATTAGTGAGGTTCGTGTTACTCGATCTTTAGTTTTATGTGTGTGTTTTGTAGATCGTTGTTTGTTATTAGTGAGGTTCGTGTTACTCGATCTTTAGTTTTATGTGTGTGTTTTGTAGATCGTTGTTTGTTATTAGTGAGGTTCGTGTTACTCGATCTTTAGTTTTATGTGTGTGTTTTGTAGATGATCGTTGTTTGTTATTAGTGAGGTTCGTGTTACTCGATCTTTAGTTTTATGTGTGTGTTTTGTAGATCGTTGTTTGTTATTAGTGGGGCTCGTGTTACTCGATCTTTAGTTTTATGTGTGTGTTTTGTAGATGATCGTTGTTTGTTATTAGTGAGGTACGTGTTACTCGATCTTTAGTTTTATGTGTGTGTTTTGTAGATCGTTGTTTGTTATTAGTGAGGTTCGTGTTACTCGATCTTTAGTTTTATGTGTGTGTTTTGTAGATCGTTGTTTGTTATTAGTGAGGTTCGTGTTACTCGATCTTTAGTTTTATGTGTGTGTTTTGTAGATCGTTGTTTGTTATTAGTGAGGTTCGTGTTACTAGATCTTTAGTTTTATGTGTATGTTTTGTAGATCGTTGTTTGTTATTAGTGAGGTTCGTGTTACTCGATCTTTAGTTTTATGTGTGTGTTTTGTAGATGATCATTGTTTGTTATTAGTGAGGTTCGTGTTACTAGATCTTTAGTTTTATGTGTATGTTTTGTAGATCGTTGTTTGTTATTAGTGAGGTTCGTGTTACTCGATCTTTAGTTTTATGTGTGTGTTTTGTAGATCGTTGTTTGTTATTAGTGAGGTTCGTGTTACTAGATCTTTAGTTTTATGTGTATGTTTTGTAGATCGTTGTTTGTTATTAGTGAGGTTCGTGTTACTCGATCTTTAGTTTTATGTGTGTGTTTTGTAGATGATCGTTGTTTGTTATTAGTGAGGTTCGTGTTACTAGATCTTTAGTTTTATGTGTATGTTTTGTAGATCGTTGTTTGTTATTAGTGAGGTTCGTGTTACTCGATCTTTAGTTTTATGTGTGTGTTTTGTAGATCGTTGTTTGTTATTAGTGAGGTTCGTGTTACTCGATCTTTAGTTTTATGTGTATGTTTTGTAGATCGTTGTTTGTTATTAGTGAGGTTCGTGTTACTCGATCTTTAGTTTTATGTGTATGTTTTGTAGATCGTTGTTTGTTATTAGTGAGGTTCGTGTTACTCGATCTTTAGTTTTATGTGTATGTTTTGTAGATCGTTGTTTGTTATTAGTGAGGTTCGTGTTACTCGATCTTTAGTTTTATGTGTGTGTTTTGTAGATCGTTGTTTGTTATTAGTGAGGTTCGTGTTACTCGATCTTTAGTTTTATGTGTATGTTTTGTAGATCGTTGTTTGTTATTAGTGAGGTTCGTGTTACTCGATCTTTAGTTTTATGTGTATGTTTTGTAGATCGTTGTTTGTTATTAGTGAGGTTCGTGTTACTCGATCTTTAGTTTTATGTGTATGTTTTGTAGATCGTTGTTTGTTATTAGTGGGGTTCGTGTTACTAGATCTTTAGTTTTATGTGTATGTTTTGTAGATCGTTGTTTGTTATTAGTGAGGTTCGTGTTACTCGATCTTTAGTTTTATGTGTATGTTTTGTAGATCGTTGTTTGTTATTAGTGAGGTTCGTGTTACTCGATCTTTAGTTTTATGTGTATGTTTTGTAGATCGTTGTTTGTTATTAGTGAGGTTCGTGTTACTCGATCTTTAGTTTTATGTGTATGTTTTGTAGATCGTTGTTTGTTATTAGTGGTGTACGTGTTACTCGATCTTTAGTTTTATGTGTGTGTTTTGTAGATCGTTGTTTGTTATTAGTGAGGTTCGTGTTACTCGATCTTTAGTTTTATGTGTATGTTTTGTAGATCGTTGTTTGTTATTAGTGAGGTTCGTGTTACTCGATCTTTAGTTTTATGTGTATGTTTTGTAGATCGTTGTTTGTTATTAGTGAGGTTCGTGTTACTCGATCTTTAGTTTTATGTGTATGTTTTGTAGATCGTTGTTTGTTATTAGTGGTGTACGTGTTACTCGATCTTTAGTTTTATGTGTGTGTTTTGTAGATCGTTGTTTGTTATTAGTGAGGTTCGTGTTACTCGATCTTTAGTTTTATGTGTATGTTTTGTAGATCGTTGTTTGTTATTAGTGGTGTACGTGTTACTCGATCTTTAGTTTTATGTGTATGTTTTGTAGATCGTTGTTTGTTATTAGTGAGGTTCGTGTTACTAGATCTTTAGTTTTATGTGTGTGTTTTGTAGATCGTTGTTTGTTATTAGTGAGGTACGTGTTACTCGATCTTTAGTTTTATGTGTATGTTTTGTAGATCGTTGTTTGTTATTAGTGAGGTTCGTGTTACTCGATCTTTAGTTTTATGTGTATGTTTTGTAGATCGTTGTTTGTTATTAGTGAGGTTCGTGTTACTCGATCTTTAGTTTTATGTGTATGTTTTGTAGATCGTTGTTTGTTATTAGTGGTGTACGTGTTACTCGATCTTTAGTTTTATGTGTGTGTTTTGTAGATCGTTGTTTGTTATTAGTGAGGTTCGTGTTACTCGATCTTTAGTTTTATGTGTATGTTTTGTAGATCGTTGTTTGTTATTAGTGAGGTTCGTGTTACTCGATCTTTAGTTTTATGTGTATGTTTTGTAGATCGTTGTTTGTTATTAGTGAGGTTCGTGTTACTAGATCTTTAGTTTTATGTGTATGTTTTGTAGATCGTTGTTTGTTATTAGTGGTGTACGTGTTACTCGATCTTTAGTTTTATGTGTGTGTTTTGTAGATCGTTGTTTGTTATTAGTGAGGTTCGTGTTACTAGATCTTTAGTTTTATGTGTATGTTTTGTAGATCGTTGTTTGTTATTAGTGGTGTACGTGTTACTCGATCTTTAGTTTTATGTGTATGTTTTGTAGATCGTTGTTTGTTATTAGTGAGGTTCGTGTTACTAGATCTTTAGTTTTATGTGTGTGTTTTGTAGATCGTTGTTTGTTATTAGTGAGGTACGTGTTACTCGATCTTTAGTTTTATGTGTATGTTTTGTAGATCGTTGTTTGTTATTAGTGAGGTTCGTGTTACTAGATCTTTAGTTTTATGTGTGTGTTTTGTAGATCGTTGTTTGTTATTAGTGAGGTTCGTGTTACTCGATCTTTAGTTTTATGTGTGTGTTTTGTAGATCGTTGTTTGTTATTAGTGGTGTACGTGTTACTCGATCTTTAGTTTTATGTGTGTGTTTTGTAGATCGTTGTTTGTTATTAGTGAGGTTCGTGTTACTCGATCTTTAGTTTTATGTGTGTGTTTTGTAGATCGTTGTTTGTTATTAGTGGTGTACGTGTTACTCGATCTTTAGTTTTATGTGTGTGTTTTGTAGATCGTTGTTTGTTATTAGTGGTGTACGTGTTACTCGATCTTTAGTTTTATGTGTGTGTTTTGTAGATCGTTGTTTGTTATTAGTGAGGTTCGTGTTACTAGATCTTTAGTTTTATGTGTATGTTTTGTAGATCGTTGTTTGTTATTAGTGAGGTTCGTGTTACTCGATCTTTAGTTTTATGTGTGTGTTTTGTAGATCGTTGTTTGTTATTAGTGGTGTACGTGTTACTCGATCTTTAGTTTTATGTGTGTGTTTTGTAGATCGTTGTTTGTTATTAGTGGGGCTCGTGTTACTCGATCTTTAGTTTTATGTGTGTGTTTTGTAGATCGTTGTTTGTTATTAGTGGTGTACGTGTTACTCGATCTTTAGTTTTATGTGTGTGTTTTGTAGATCGTTGTTTGTTATTAGTGAGGTTCGTGTTACTCGATCTTTAGTTTTATGTGTGTGTTTTGTAGATCGTTGTTTGTTATTAGTGGTGTACGTGTTACTCGATCTTTAGTTTTATGTGTGTGTTTTGTAGATCGTTGTTTGTTATTAGTGGTGTACGTGTTACTCGATCTTTAGTTTTATGTGTGTGTTTTGTAGATCGTTGTTTGTTATTAGTGAGGTTCGTGTTACTAGATCTTTAGTTTTATGTGTATGTTTTGTAGATCGTTGTTTGTTATTAGTGAGGTTCGTGTTACTCGATCTTTAGTTTTATGTGTGTGTTTTGTAGATCGTTGTTTGTTATTAGTGGTGTACGTGTTACTCGATCTTTAGTTTTATGTGTGTGTTTTGTAGATCGTTGTTTGTTATTAGTGGGGCTCGTGTTACTCGATCTTTAGTTTTATGTGTGTGTTTTGTAGATCGTTGTTTGTTATTAGTGAGGTTCGTGTTACTCGATCTTTAGTTTTATGTGTGTGTTTTGTAGATCGTTGTTTGTTATTAGTGAGGTTCGTGTTACTCGATCTTTAGTTTTATGTGTGTGTTTTGTAGATCGTTGTTTGTTATTAGTGAGGTACGTGTTACTCGATCTTTAGTTTTATGTGTGTGTTTTGTAGATCGTTGTTTGTTATTAGTGGTGTACGTGTTACTCGATCTTTAGTTTTATGTGTGTGTTTTGTAGATTGTTGTTTGTTATTAGTGGTGTACGTGTTACTCGATCTTTAGTTTTATGTGTGTGTTTTGTAGATCGTTGTTTGTTATTAGTGAGGTTCGTGTTACTAGATCTTTAGTTTTATGTGTATGTTTTGTAGATCGTTGTTTGTTATTAGTGAGGTTCGTGTTACTCGATCTTTAGTTTTATGTGTGTGTTTTGTAGATCGTTGTTTGTTATTAGTGGTGTACGTGTTACTCGATCTTTAGTTTTATGTGTGTGTTTTGTAGATCGTTGTTTGTTATTAGTGGGGCTCGTGTTACTCGATCTTTAGTTTTATGTGTGTGTTTTGTAGATCGTTGTTTGTTATTAGTGAGGTTCGTGTTACTCGATCTTTAGTTTTATGTGTGTGTTTTGTAGATCGTTGTTTGTTATTAGTGAGGTTCGTGTTACTCGATCTTTAGTTTTATGTGTGTGTTTTGTAGATCGTTGTTTGTTATTAGTGAGGTACGTGTTACTCGATCTTTAGTTTTATGTGTGTGTTTTGTAGATCGTTGTTTGTTATTAGTGGTGTACGTGTTACTCGATCTTTAGTTTTATGTGTGTGTTTTGTAGATCGTTGTTTGTTATTAGTGAGGTACGTGTTACTCGATCTTTAGTTTTATGTGTGTGTTTTATAGATCGTTGTTTGTTATTAGTGGTGTACGTGTTACTCGATCTTTAGTTTTATGTGTGTGTTTTGTAGATTGTTGTTTGTTATTAGTGGTGTACGTGTTACTCGATCTTTAGTTTTATGTGTGTGTTTTGTAGATCGTTGTTTGTTATTAGTGAGGTTCGTGTTACTAGATCGTTAGTTTTATGTGTATGTTTTGTAGATCGTTGTTTGTTATTAGTGAGGTTCGTGTTACTCGATCTTTAGTTTTATGTGTGTGTTTTGTAGATCGTTGTTTGTTATTAGTGGTGTACGTGTTACTCGATCTTTAGTTTTATGTGTGTGTTTTGTAGATCGTTGTTTGTTATTAGTGGGGCTCGTGTTACTCGATCTTTAGTTTTATGTGTGTGTTTTGTAGATCGTTGTTTGTTATTAGTGAGGTTCGTGTTACTCGATCTTTAGTTTTATGTGTGTGTTTTGTAGATCGTTGTTTGTTATTAGTGAGGTTCGTGTTACTCGATCTTTAGTTTTATGTGTGTGTTTTGTAGATCGTTGTTTGTTATTAGTGAGGTACGTGTTACTCGATCTTTAGTTTTATGTGTGTGTTTTGTAGATCGTTGTTTGTTATTAGTGGTGTACGTGTTACTCGATCTTTAGTTTTATGTGTGTGTTTTGTAGATCGTTGTTTGTTATTAGTGGGGCTCGTGTTACTCGATCTTTAGTTTTATGTGTGTGTTTTGTAGATCGTTGTTTGTTATTAGTGAGGTTCGTGTTACTCGATCTTTAGTTTTATGTGTGTGTTTTGTAGATCGTTGTTTGTTATTAGTGAGGTTCGTGTTACTCGATCTTTAGTTTTATGTGTGTGTTTTGTAGATCGTTGTTTGTTATTAGTGAGGTACGTGTTACTCGATCTTTAGTTTTATGTGTGTGTTTTGTAGATCGTTGTTTGTTATTAGTGAGGTTCGTGTTACTCGATCTTTAGTTTTATGTGTGTGTTTTGTAGATCGTTGTTTGTTATTAGTGAGGTACGTGTTACTCGATCTTTAGTTTTATGTGTGTGTTTTGTAGATCGTTGTTTGTTATTAGTGAGGTACGTGTTACTCGATCTTTAGTTTTATGTGTGTGTTTTGTAGATCGTTGTTTGTTATTAGTGAGGTACGTGTTACTCGATCTTTAGTTTTATGTGTGTGTTTTGTAGATCGTTGTTTGTTATTAGTGAGGTACGTGTTACTCGATCTTTAGTTTTATGTGTGTGTTTTGTAGATCGTTGTTTGTTATTAGTGAGGTACGTGTTACTCGATCTTTAGTTTTATGTGTGTGTTTTGTAGATCGTTGTTTGTTATTAGTGAGGTTCGTGTTACTCGATCTTTAGTTTTATGTGTGTGTTTTGTAGATCGTTGTTTGTTATTAGTGAGGTACGTGTTACTCGATCTTTAGTTTTATGTGTATGTTTGTAGATCGTTGTTTGTTATTAGTGAGGTTCGTGTTACTCGATCTTTAGTTTTATGTGTATGTTTTGTAGATCGTTGTTTGTTATTAGTGAGGTACGTGTTACTCGATCTTTAGTTTTATGTGTGTGTTTTGTAGATCGTTGTTTGTTATTAGTGAGGTTCGTGTTACTCGATCTTTAGTATTATGTGTGTGTTTTGTAGATCGTTGTTTGTTATTAGTGAGGTACGTGTTACTCGATCTTTAGTTTTATGTGTGTGTTTTGTAGATCGTTGTTTGTTATTAGTGGTGTACGTGTTACTCGATCTTTAGTTTTATGTGTGTGTTTTGTAGATCGTTGTTTGTTATTAGTGAGGTTCGTGTTACTCGATCTTTAGTTTTATGTGTGTGTTTTGTAGATCGTTGTTTGTTATTAGTGAGGTACGTGTTACTCGATCTTTAGTTTTATGTGTGTGTTTTGTAGATCGTTGTTTGTTATTAGTGAGGTACGTGTTACTCGATCTTTAGTTTTATGTGTGTGTTTTGTAGACCGTTGTTTGTTATTAGTGAGGTACGTGTTACTCGATCTTTAGTTTTATGTGTGTGTTTTGTAGATCGTTGTTTGTTATTAGTGAGGTACGTGTTACTAGATCTTTAGTTTTATGTGTATGTTTTGTAGATCGTTGTTTGTTATTAGTGAGGTTCGTGTTACTCGATCTTTAGTTTTATGTGTGTGTTTTGTAGATCGTTGTTTGTTATTAGTGAGGTACGTGTTACTCGATCTTTAGTTTTATGTGTGTGTTTTGTAGATCGTTGTTTGTTATTAGTGAGGTACGTGTTACTAGATCTTTAGTTTTATGTGTATGTTTTGTAGATCGTTGTTTGTTATTAGTGGTGTACGTGTTACTCGATCTTTAGTTTTATGTGTGTGTTTTGTAGATCGTTGTTTGTTATTAGTGAGGTACGTGTTACTAGATCTTTAGTTTTATGTGTATGTTTTGTAGATCGTTGTTTGTTATTAGTGGTGTACGTGTTACTCGATCTTTAGTTTTATGTGTATGTTTTGTAGATCGTTGTTTGTTATTAGTGAGGTTCGTGTTACTCGATCTTTAGTTTTATGTGTGTGTTTTGTAGATGATCGTTGTTGATCTTTTTGTCGATTGTGTTTTCTGTCTTTCTTTGATTTGCGGATTCTGATTGTCTCTTTGGTATCTTCAAACTCTTCTTTCAATCGAGGCAATCTGATATTCTATATAGTAATACAATTATTTGCAAATATCTAACGAAATAAACAAACTACGGAAAATAATGAAACAAAAATAACATTTATATATTCATTATTGAAAACCACCAATCTATCTTTAATATGACAAGGTGTGATTGTTTTTCTTCCTTTATTAATCATTTCATTTATTGTATAATAGCTGTTCAAGATGTAAGTACAACAATATCTTAATGTAATTTTTTTTAATGCATTGTAAGGCTAAGAAGAGTTTGAAGTTACCAAAGGGGTAATCATAATTCGTAAAGAAGGACAGAAAACACAAAGGCCAAAAGGACAAACAACGATTTACAAAACATACACATAAAACTAACGATTGAGTAACACGAACCCCACTAAAAACCGGGGATGATCTCAGGTGCTCCGGAAAGGTGGGCAGTTCCTGCTCCACTAGTGACACCCGTCTTGTTAATCTAAGATATATACTGTCGTGGGAGTATCACGGTCAGTTATAACCGTGGCGCCCTTTTTTTGTTTGTTTTTATTGGGCACAGTCTACTTTTTTATTGGTCAATGTCTTGAAATTTTAGCTCTTTTAAAATGGCGTATGTGAGTTCCATCTCGCGTCTTCATATATTTCAGTGAGTGAGTGATTGTTGTTTAACGCCAACTCAGTATTTTTTCAGCTATATCATGGCGAGAACAAGTTAACTTTGAATGAGATGATGATGAGGTCTGCTTTGTACTAGATCAACACGCAAGGTTGTACTTTCTATAGGGCTAGTTCACTGAAACAACAGTCCGCGGAAAAACATGTCGCCCCACTCGGGCACATTATCCTGATTCCGATCCAACCAGTATTTATTCTTTCTGCTTAATGATACGTGCTTAGCAGAGAAGCAACAAATACCAATTTTATAGTCTTTGGTTTGACCCGATCTAGGGGCTCGAACCCACGATCTTCCGCACTCGAGGTGAGAACACTAACCTTTACACCATCTCGATGAACCCACGATCTTCCGCACTCGAGGTGAGAACACTAACCTTTACACCATCGATGAACCCACGATCTTCCGCACTCGAGGTGAGAACACTAACCTTTACACCATCGATGAACCCACGATCTTCCGCACTCGAGGTGAGAACACTAACCTTTACACCATCGATGAACCCACGATCTTCCGCACTCGAGGTGAGAACACTAACCTTTACACCATCGATGAACCCACGATCTTCCGCACTCGAGGTGAGAACACTAACCTTTACACCATCGATGAACCCACGATCTTTCGCACTCGAGGTGAGAACACTAACCTTTACACCATCGATGAATCCACGATCTTCCGCACTCGAGGTGAGAACACTAACCTTTACACCATCGATGAACCCACGATCTTCCGCAATCGAGGTGAGAACACTAACCTTTACACCATCGATGAACCCACGATCTTCCGCACTCGAGGTGAGAACACTAACCTTTACACCATCGATGAACCCACGATCTTCCGCACTCGAGGTGAGAACACTAACCTTTACACCATCGATGAACCCACGATCTTCCGCACTCGAGGTGAGAACACTAACCTTTACACCATCGATGCGGTTCATATTTTTCACGTATCATACAATTCCTGTGTATGATAATATATTGCTTATTATTATGAATGTACGAGTTGTTGCTAAGAAAGATTTGAAGATACCAAAGGGGTAATCATGGCAGATACTGTAAATCATGGCAGATAATGTAAATCGAAGAAGGGCAAACAATACAATGGCCAAAAAAAAAAAAAATACAAGCAATGATATACAAACACTACACAAAAAAAACTAAATTGCCCCTCCCTCCCCACTAAAAGCCGATGGTGAACTCGAGTGCTCCGGAAGGGTTAGCAGTTCCTGCTCTACGTGTGACACCCGTCATGTTACTGTTACTAAACGACGCGAACATCATCTAACATGGAAATTGTATTGTACACAAACAATGCAAACGACATACGCGTATACTGTGATTGTCTTTATTAGACGTTTTCAAAGTTTGCACAAATTAGGGCAAACGACGCTGTATTTGTTTCTGACAACGCTACACGTGATATTTTCCCGCTAAAGTTAACACGGAAATATATATTCTTTCAGCATTATATGATTTATCATCGTCGGTAGCACACGACTGATCACGAGCCGTTACTCACTCTCCTATCATCAGTCAGAGGAGAGTATCGGAGTGTGATCAGTAACCCACGACTGATCACGAGCCTTACTCACTCTCCTATCATCAGTCAGAGGAGAGTATCGGAGTGTGATCAGTAACCCACGACTGATCACGAGCCGTTACTCACTCTCCTATCATCAGTCAGAGGAGAGTATCGGAGTGTGATCAGTAACCCACGACTGATCACGAGCCGTTACTCTCTCTCCTATCATCAGTCAGAGGAGAGTATCGGAGTGTGATCAGTCGTGTGTTACCGACGATGGTAATAAATTTGTTTTTACTAATTATTAGATCTAATGAGTATCAAAACGAACATATATCAAAATGAGTTGTCTATTAAGCTCATAGAAATGACGAATTGTCAACAAACATATATACACAGGCACAAAAATGTAGCGGGGATAAATCGGTTAATGGCATCCCAATCCTACCCTCTTGATAGCTGGATCTCCCCCGGTTTTTAGTGGGGTTCGTGTTACTTGATCTTTAGTTTTATGTGTATGTTTTGTAGATCGTTGTTTGGTTTTTTTTTTGGGGTACTTTTTCTTTTGGCCATTGTATTGTCTGTCCTACTTTGATATACGGATTCTGATTACCCCTTTAGTATCTTCAAACTCTTCTCCAACATACATATTTGTGAAAGGCTATATAGGGCGATACATCGTAAGAAATACACTCTATTTCTAATTCGTTCACACGTTGTTATGATAAACGTCGGTTATAGAAAATATGAAGAAAAAATGCTCTCTGTATAACAATAGTTTGGTGTAGGCCTAAGGGTAAATGTTTATAAATCTATATGTCATTATTTATTTTATTGGCACATTTCAAAGTGGATACAAGCAATGTAAATCGTGTTTCACTACAGTTATAGTCTTCAAAATGTAAAAAATAAATTCTATGAAAGCATTTAAGATCATAAAAACTGTAAAACATACATTTTGTTTGAAAACTCAACTTTCATTGACCCATAATATATCAAACTATAGTATATCGTCATGATTCATATGTTTACATATACCAGTTTCAAGTTTATATAACAAACGGTCGAAAATACAAAATAACGGTAATAACAAAATTGCCGAACTCCGAACAATCTTACAAAGGAAAAGTCAAAACTCATAATTATATAAACAGACAAAATCAGTCAACAACCGGAAAACTGTGGAAACCGTAATGACCCTGACTGGGTACAGGCATTTCTAATGAAATGGTGGGTTGAATCAGATTTTAAAGCGCCAAACCTCCCGCTTTCATTACGGCTCAAAGGGGTAATTAGAAGCCGTAAGTCAAAAAGGACAAACAATACAATGGGTAAAAGAAAAAAAGACGACAGGCAAACAACGATGCACAACAATACGTAAAAAAAATAAGATTGAGCAGCACGAAACCCTATTAAAAACAGGGATGAAATCAGTTTGATGAATTAATTATTGTGGGGTTAGCGTTAGGGTTATGGTGTATAACGCCACTTTCAATAATATTTCAGTTATATCATGGCAGCCAGTACTGGTGAAGGAAACCAGAGTATCTGGAGAAAACCACTGACCTGCAGCAAGTCAGACAAACTTTATCACTTTAAATGTTGTATCGAGTACACCTCGCCATGAACGTGATTCGAACTTACAACTTTAGTGGTGATAGACACTGATTGCACAACTAGTTGTAAATCCAACTACCATATGATCACGACCACGACGGCCCCTAGTTATTGTGTATTGAGTATTAACATCCATGTCTACTATAAGTATATGAGATGTTTACCTGCGTTCATCTAATAAGAAATACACGATCGTTTTCTCTGGCATAGTACTATTAATAAAACAAGATTGATTGAAACCCATTGCAAACTGAAGTCATCGCTTTAGACATTTGGTGATTGTCATCATGAATTACTGATTTTAATACGAAATATGGTGTCTCAAATGAGAGCAGCATTCCTATGAAAATATACGATTCTCCGTTTCCTGAACATGCTTTTGAAATCAGGACTTCCTTATATAGTGGGTCGGAAGAAAGCATAACCACGGGTTCTTTCCTTTTATCTTATTTTGCCTTTGTTGTTTTACTGTTGGTAATCTAATATATGGATGGTCCGTTTACTGTTGGTAATCTAATATCTGGATGGTCCATTTACTGTTGGTAATCTAATATCTGGATGGTCCGTTTACTGTTGGTAATCTAATATCTGGATGGTCCGTTTACTGTTGGTAATCTAATATCTGGATGGTCCGTTTACTGTTGGTAATATAATATCTGAATGGTCCGTTTACTGTTGGTAATATAATATCTGGATGGTCCGTTTACTGTTGGTAATCTAATATCTGGATGGTCCGTTTACTGTTGGTAATATAATATCTGGATGGTCCGTTTACTGTTAGTAATCTATTATCCGGATGGTCCGTTTACTGTTGGTAATCTAATATCTGGATGGTCTGTTTACTGTTGGTAATCTAATATCTGGGTGGTCCGTTTACTGTTGGTAATCTAATATATGGATGGTCCGTTTACTGTTGGTAATCTAATATATGGATGGTCCGTTTACTGTTGGTAATCTAATATCTGGATGGTCCGTTTACTGTTGGTAATATAATATCTGGATGGTCCGTTTACTCATTTCTAGATGTACTTGCATTGATACAATCTTATGCGATAAATTTTGTTCATGACAGATTACGAAATCTCGTAAAATTAAAAGGGTTGATTTATCATTGACCTTTACAGTTCCTAGATGAAGTAATTATTGTTAAATTAAGGTATTCCTCACTCAGGTATATGTGACCTTAGCCGATTTGGCTGCACTCTGTTTTAAATTATTTGTGTTTACAAAATTTTGTCGAGCGTACGAGATGAAGTTTATTTCAGAAACGCGTGGTGCGCACTAGATTAGATATATGTTTTTTCATTTTAATTGAGCGATTATGAAATCCCGTAAGATAAAAGGCTAAATCCCTACCTAACGAAAAAAGAAATTCTGACCCTCATTGAATATTAGAACTGCATCGTCCTTTATAGTTAAACCGTTTATATTTTAACCAAAAAGATGTCATATTTTGAGATTGTTTTTTCGTTGACATGTAAAATACAAATATAGTTTTATTATGTTTGGCCAAACGATGTAAAATGTCCATTTTTGACTTAAAATAAGGGTAATAACAAAATTACCGAACTCCGAACAATCTTCCAAAGGGAAAGTCAAAACTCATAAGTATATAAACAGACAAAATACATGTATCAATCTTCTGACTATTTCGTTTCTCTCTGGATTGTCCATTTTTGACTGCCCCTTCGGTTATCTCTAACGTTTATGAATAATAAGTATGAATTACTGGACAAAAATTAATAAATCTTTAGCCCATGTATTTTATTTGACAATAATAAAATAAGTAGATATCATTTAGTGCAATCAGTTTATACTTTAATAGATCATTTATTACCATAAAGCTAGTTTAGCCCCGTAAAGTGCCTGTCCCAAGCAAGGAAAGTGAGCGGTCGTGTATTTGTTTGTTAGAAGAAATGTCGATTTTGAATATTTCTACTTTTCTCATAGATTATGGATATGTTCCGACAGTGTGGTACTCTTTGTTTCCATTTTATTATATTTTATATGTTTTAATGGGATAAGGGTTAGGATTACCAAAGGACAATGAACATTAGGATATATTGTATTGTCAGAAATCTGATCTTATATAATATATTAAATTATAAAAAAATGAATACCTATACAAAAAAGTTAACTGTCAGCTAGACGTTTCTCATAAAACCACACAATTTACAATTGGATTTCAACTTCTTTTGTTCAAAATTTGTCACTAGCTATTTGCTTACAAGGTATATGATTTTACATCGTCCGAATTCCAGAAGAAAATTCTATTTGATCTATGTCATATAGTGAAATTGTTCATTCCAGTTTTATGCGCATTCTAGAATTTATTGGCTTTATCAAAAGTTCTTCAAACACAAATGTCAAAAAAATAACTATAGTAGGGGTTCGAAATACATGTATGCCTATAAGAAAAGTTTAAAGATACCAAAGGGCAATCAGAACCGTAAATCGAAGAAGGACAGATTATACAATGGCAAAAGAAAAACAAACAAAGATCTACAAAACACTACACAAAAAAGTAAAGATTGAGCAACACGAATCCCGCTAAAAACCGGAATTTTACTCCTGAAAGGTAGGCAGTTCCTGCTCCACTAGTGGAACTCGTTGTGTTACTCTTGTTACAAACCCGATGATAAGGCATAAATGAGAAAAGGACCGGATTGTGATTACGAAAAACGGAATAATTCCGTGGTAATTTGTGACACAGATATCCCGTAACATGGTTAACAAGTAAAACTTTTGAAGTGATGACTTCAACCTCACCAATAGGAACCCTTGTTTCAGTAGCTTCCTTATTAGGAGCACACTTCTATCAAGAAAATCATGATAGGAACCACAAGCTCTGGAATATTGTATCAACTGAGATATTTATACTCCATATGCAGATACTGATGTAAAGTTGCTACATATGAATGGAAAGTTCACAATGGGAAAATTGAAATAATCTCTTTTGTGGTAAACTTTGGTGCTGAACCGATCCTCACTGTCAATTTCGAGGTGTAGGTCAAGGTATGAAGCACACCTTGCTTTATCGTAACCATTTGAGGGGCCGTCGTTGCCGTGAATGTATGGTAGTTGGATTTACAACTACCTCTGCAATCGGTGTTGATGTTGTGAGTTCGAATCTCGATCAGGGCGAAGTGTACAACAGTTTGTCAGTGACTTGCGACAGGTCGGTGGTTTTCTCCGGGTCCTCCGGTTTCTTCCACCAATAAAACTGACCACCACGATATAGCTGAAATATTGTTGAAAAATGGCATTAAACACCACCAAACAAACAAACAAACATAACCGTTTGAACTATTTTCATTGTATTTCTGTGATAATTAACTAGTTTGTCCTTCTATTTCAGCAGTTTCTTTATAAGAGACACATGACGACTATGTCTATATTACAGTTCTCAATCAGTAAATGTATATCAAGGTAAAACAAAGATATCAACCATGTACATTTGTATTTTTTATCTGCCATTTTTTAAGAAGAGTTTGAAGATACCAAAGAGCTAATCAGAATCCATAAATCGAAGAAGAACAGACAACACAATGGCCAAAAGTAAAAGTACAAAAGGACAAGCAACAATCTACAAAACATTACACATAAAACTAAAGATCGAGTACCACAGTTTTACTTTTTAAAGTTGTCTGTTTAATGGCACATGTTATTGATATTTAAAGAAAAAAAATGAAGAAGGAGAGAGAGGTTATGGTGTTTAACGTAACTTTCAACAATATTTCAGTTATATCTTGGCTGTCAGTTTTCTGATTGGTGAAGGAAACCGGTGTATCTGGAGAAATCCAACGACATGTCGCAAGTCACTGACAAACTTGATCACATATTATTGCATCGAGCATGCCTCATCATGAGCGGGATTCGAACTCACAACTTAAGTGGTAATAGACACTGATTGAATAGGTAGTTGTAAATCTTACTACCATATGATCACGACCACGAGGGCCTCTACGTCGCAGAGAAAGGACAGTACTTCACCGTCATTTTAAATATAATTCCAATATTAAGAGATTATTACATGTCATTTTCCATATCGGCCCTGGTATCAGCCCGAGACTCCCATATATCAAGCCCGACAGCGAAGCTGGAGGGCTGATACCAGGGACGATATGGAAAATTTTATGTCATAATCTATTTATCACATATTTTACATTGACTTTTTTCAAGCATTGACTTTTATATTGCAGAAAAGATCTTTGAACTGACAAATTGCGAAAATAAATCCTTAGGAGAGTTGCCTTTGTTCAACTTGCAAATATTTTTGTTTCGAATTGTGTACAATGACATTAGAAAGTGTTTGTAAAATCTACCATAGATTTGAATGGAAATTCCTATTCAAGACGACGTATACATTTGAGCTAATTATTCCGTTTCAAGTTATTTAAACTTTATTCCAATATTTTGAAAGTGTTAATTTGATTAAAATACGATTTTATGCACCATCGTTCCTTTTACTTTGACATACTTTCTTTGAAGTTAAATTTGGGGGCAAATACGGATGTTTGAAGGCCAATATGGATATTTGAGGGTAAATACGGATATTTGCCCTGAGGGCAATTAATCAACACTGACTTCTAGCTATTATTGGACATGCAAAAACGAACATATTGCAACAAAATATGTGATAAATCATTTTATATTTATTATATAAACATTTCAATGCATTATATCTCGTTAACAGTGCTATTCAATGCGTACAAATCCTATGTTAATATTCATTTCGATTGTAATGACTTTAACAATGGTATTTTTCTTTTATTTCAGGTTTTTCCTGGCAGTATTATTTATAATATGTATAATATTTATATCTTTACCGTTTCTGGATAATAATCAAACTGTTATCTTATATGAGACCAGCTTTGACAACGTTTCAGTGCAAAGAGACATACATTCTGGAGATGTTTCACGGTCCTCGCATTTAGTACAGACGAACACACAGGCAAATATATTTACGAATGATATCGAGGCTTCAAAACCGTCGATATGCACTAGACCAAAAACGAATATAGCTTTCCTGAAAGTTCATAAGGCAGGAAGTACAACGGTTATGAATATATTCCTCCGCTTCGGAGATTCCCATAGTCTCAATATTGTTTTGCCAAAAACAACAAAACAAAGTACCTTTAATTACTTAGGATACGGTAAATCTATACAAAAGGATAGGATCAACAGAATTCCAGGAAACGAGACTTACAGTATTTTGTGTAACCATGTAGTATATAACAAAACAGTATTTCAAGACGTTCTTGGTCCAAATGCAATACATATAGCAATAATTCGTGAGCCATTCACACACTTTCTCTCCGCTGCATCGTATTATGGCTTAATCAAAAAGATGAGAAAACGTTTAGGAATAAAGATAGATGATCAGCGTCTCATATCATCATATTTGATTAGTCCTAGTGTATTCGGTCATTATCATCATACCCATAATGGCATGTTCGCCGACTTCGGTCTCCCTAGTAATCAGTATTACAACGAAACCGCTATTAACAATTATATACTGGATTTGGACAAGGATTTCGCTTTAGTAATGTTGACTGAATATTTTGAAGAATCGCTTGTGCTCATGAAAAGAATTTTATGTTGGGATTTGAAAGATATTCTATTTGTGCCATTGAATATTAATAAAAAGAAACAAAAACATCCTATAAATCTGTCTGAGCAGGACAAACGAAATTTATTCAAATATAATTATGCCGATTTTAAGTTATATTTCTTTTTTAGGGAGAAATTATTTAGACAAATTAAAGATGCCGGTACTGACTTCCAGCCGGAAGTTAAACATTTAAAAAATATGCATTTATCAGTTAAAAAGTACTGCTATCAAAACCAATTGAAAAAGTTTTCGGGATCTGTTGTTCTTACAATGAAAGCATCCCCATGGAACAAAGAGTTCACAATAACTCCAGACGATTGTAAGTTTATGATGTCTTCTGAGCTACCTCTATTGAAGCAACTAATGAGTAAGGCTGAAAAACGATATAATACATGGTGGACAAATACTCACGCGAACAATCATACATCTTTACCAAAAAGAAACAAGATTGCATGATAAAATCGCTATGGTATATTCTTTTGTTTATTATTTCATTTATGACCTGTATTTAATAAAATTGTATATATCAAATCTTAGTAGGGGCCCGGGTGGCTCAATGAGTTAGGTAGTTGGATTACCTAACAACTCATACAAGCCTATCACCAATGCGGCGTGCGTTCGCGCCCGGCTTTGTAAATCACAAAAAATGGTGCACTCGACTCGCAGCTGCAAGTGATAAAGTTTACCAGTTGCTAGCCCATGGTCGGTGGTTCTCTCCGGCTTCTTCCACCACTAAAACTGGTCGCCATGATATAACTGAAATATTGCTGAAAGTGGCGTTAAGCACACAAAAATCAATCAATCAAATATTAGTGTGCACGACGGGTTTCTGGGGTACCGCTCAAAGTCAAATATTTAAAAGCAAACGGTAATTTAAAAGTCTTTGGGGGCAATAACCCAAAAAGCGTAAACAGGATAGCCATTGTCGTCGGTAAGAAGAGTTTGAAGATACAAAGGGGTAATCAGAATTCGTATATCGAAGAAGAACAGACAACACAATGGCCAAAAGAAAAAGTACAAAGGGACAAACAACGAGCCACAAAACATACATACAAAACTAAAGATCGAGTAACACGAACCCCACTAAAAACCGGGGGTGAACTCAGGTGCTCCGGAAGGGTAAGCAGTTACTGCTCCACTATTGGCACCGTCGTGTTAATCTAGTAACAAAAACCGGTAATAAGTCGTGAATGAGAAAAGGACCGGGAAGTGTTTACGACAAGTGGAACATATCTGTGGTCATTTGTGACAGATATTCCATATACATGCATAGCGGTCAATCAGGTCATGGTGGCGACCGTTAAATTTTCGAAGTGATGACTTCAACTTTACCGAAAGGAACCCTTGGTTCAGTAGCTTCCTTGTTAGCAGCAACCCTCTATCAAGGAAATCCTGATAGGAACCACAAGCTCTGGAATATCGTATCATCTGAGAGATATATACTCCATATGCAGGTGCTGCTGGAATGTTGCTACATATAAATGGAAAGTTCACAATGGGAAAATTGAAATCATCTCCTTTGTCGTAAAGTTTCGTTCTTAACCGCCCCTCACTGTCGATTTCGAGGTGTAGGTCAAGGTATGAAGCAGACCTATCTGTATCTGTGGTATCCTTTATTTCAAGCTCAATGGGATGGTTGCGATCAACAAAATCACCAAACCTAGGATTATTTAGTGAAAGGACATGTGAAATTAAAGGATCGGGCTAACTTCTTTTCGTTTTTCATGAGAAGCCCCTGTATGAAGTCTGCCTAATACGAATAAAGGAACAAGTCGGCGAGAAGAGGATCACAGTTTGTACCCATAGGTATGCCGACTATCTGTTGAAAAAACACGTCCATCAAACATAACAAATATACATGTATTGTCAATAAAAAAAACTCGAGCATGTTGAAGATATCAGTTTCAGAGAACTGCATTAATGCAATTCAACAGTGACTAGTTTTTTGATGAAACAACATTTATATAAACTGTGTACTGTTCAAAGTGACATTTCAAGTTTTTGTCAATCTTCAGAAATTCATTCTAACAAAGACTGAGTAATTTGTGTTTAAATGATTTATTAGTGCTTGATAGATTTTCTTTGTATCTTATAACATTTTATATGCGTTTCATTGATAAATTCGTTTCATTAAATATTTCGTATTCTTCAAATAAAAACGTGTGTATTGCCATGTGACAATTGTTGATGTTTCTTTTGTATTTATAAACGTGAGTTTATCTTGTGAATAAAGTTATTCCTTTATGTACAGTTCATTGTTAGCTGATTAATGGTTGTATCATTGTAACTCAATGGTAAATAAAACATTACTGATTTTTAATACAAAAGAAAACAACCTACAAACTACAGGAAACAAAACAAGGAAGTATGCAACATCGATATTGTCAACGGAAATAAAATTTGAAAAGAAACATTCACATACCAAATTATATACAATATGGGTATCAAAAACTAAAAACACGATCACGAGGTCGGAAAATTGATACAACTTTCCCAACGGAGTAACTTCCCCTTTCATGGACATCGGATTCTTGCACTCCTCTTTAGTCGAACTACGGATAACTCGATTTTTTCTCTCGGTCCCCTGTGGTTCGAGATAACGAGATTCAACTGTACTTCCGTTGAAAATGTTACAGGTTATACGTATACGGGACTGGGGGATATTCTTTTAGCAATCAACTGGATTATATTAGAACAACCGAATTAAGACATAGAACCAGTTCAGAAGAAAATGAAACTACAAAAAAAGTAACGAAGTATGTAAACAAAGTAAAAATCCCGATAATAATAAGAAATAAACGGAGTAATTACACTTAGCCTTGAGTACACTCCTTACGGGAAGAAGAAGAAACCATCATTTCATGTGCAATATTCACAACATTAGAAAATAAATAAGGCAAACAGCATAATGGGCCTCATCAGAAGAACATTCACCTACGGCTACACTACAGTACAGAAAGCGACATGCCGTGATTGATCACTCCGAGAGACATAATTTTTAATCCTTTAGACATATCATCACGGACATAAACCCACTGTGATAGACCTAAAAAGGACCATAAAACAAGGTGGTGGGGATTAAATTTTATGGCTCTCGGTCACCTGTGCGCCGATTGATATTTTACCGCCAATTAAGAGATTAGCGTTACCTGTTGTACCTGTTGACTTTTAATATCGTAAGCCGTAATTATTGCTACTGAAGGATGTATTTTTGACAATTAATTTTGTTTCCTCTTCAGGGCTCTTGCTGTTAATATTTGACTGTTTGTTGCTTTTCATTGCCAAAGAATGTCTGTCTTGTTATCATTTTCGTTTGTTTTAGAAAGTTCTACTTTATGACCTCGAGTTCTATATTAAGAATTTTGTTGAAACCGCAACTGAACTTTATCTTGTTTAATTTTAATTTCTCATTTTTTTTCTACTGTTGGGTTGTATTCAGTATGTATTGAAATATTCGTAAATACGGGCTACTTCATCAATGTATTTTTTGTTTATAAGTTAAACCGCAGTCGCAGGTTTTTGAAGCACAGACTTTGCAAGCGTGGGTTTTTAGTGTTTAGTTGGTAAAGAACAGACTTAAAATTGATTATTGGTTTATTTTATGTTTTGGACTTTTACCTCTCGTATTGAAAAAAAATTAACAATTCAAGTAAACTGTTTTACACACATGGCTTGTTACGTAATTTCGTTATAGATGAAAATAATTTTCTTTAAAATTGCAAACAAAAACCTACAACAATCCAAATTTACGTAGCCTAATGGCTACAAAATGAACAACAAGCGGAAAACTATGACCATGATTTTAATTTGTTCCATAAACTTTGAGTTTTTTTTACTGTATTTTGTCATAAATCTATTGTGTTGAAAGCCAATTAAGATTTGAATTTGAATAAATAAATAAACTGGTGACATTTGATTTTGGTCAGATACTGTGTAATGTCAAACATTTGTAGCGGTAAAATCATGATGAAGGTTAATTCCTTATTTCCTTTCACGTTTCTAAACTTTCTGCAGATTAGTCGCTAATTTCCAAAATATATCCGTAAATTTAGTGACTTTTGGACATGTAGTACTTCTTTGAACGATCTGTTTATAAATATTTGTTTCGTTAATTTTTAATCAAATTCTTCAATGACCGTATACAGGTATAAAAATTATTTAGTACGTATTTCTACAACGAAAAGGGTTTTAACTGGGTTTTCTACGAAGATTAAAATAAAAAAAATTACTGAACGTATAAAAAATATTAGTGAACTAAAATGTAATATGGAACTGGAAATACGCTTTAAAACGTAAAATATTAGTGAACTAAAATGTAATGTTGAACTGGAAATACGCTTTAAAACGTAACAAATCACGCATATCGCGCATGTGTTTATGCAACTTCATTTGTGCACAAGCCAGGTCACGTGTACACATGTCAATAAAATACTAGGTGTAGATACGCAATACACAGCCAAGGTTAACAATTTTTGAAACATATTTGCACAACCCATGATTTCACTGAATTGAAGTTGAATAATCATTTATTATTTACATTTTATTCATCAATTTAAATGAACTCTCCGTTCTCGTGCTATTTTCTCGATCTCAGGATTTCATTCCCGGAATTACGTTCAAGGATGTTTTACGTTTTGAGGAAAGAAATAAAAATGTTTTTTTTTTGATTCTGAGGGGAATCGGGAGACAGTACCTGAAAAAAAAAATAGGTGATTTAAAAACGTAATTTCACCTGTACATCTTATCTGACTAGTTTACCTGTAAAATGACACACTTGATTACAAGATTAACACCTGGTGTTTTATTGCCCCCTGATCACCGACATGAATTGAAATTTTTAATCCCCATCACTCTCCTAGACATGACCACTATCACGGTGATTGATCACGGCATGTCCCTTTCTGTACTGTACCTAAATGAGCATAACTTCAAATATTTATTTCAAGCACTTGTTAGACCACATCTTGAATACGCCGCAGCTGTTTGGTCGCCATACAAGCAGTATGACATTGACAACATAGAGAACGTACAGAGAAAAGCGACCAAACAAATACCATCCTTAAAAGATATGGATTATGGAGTACCCAGATAGACTAAAGAAATTAAAAATGCCTACCTTGAAATACAGATGCCTCAGAGGCGATATGATTGAAACTTTCAAAATTATCACAGGTATCTATGACAATGAAGTTACAGAAGGTATATTTGACCTCGACCCTAACGCTCGAACTAGGGGCCATACATACCGTAACATAGTAAGAAAATCAAGAAGAAATTCTGCAAAATAAATTTAAGGAAATTTTCTTTCACCAACAGAATCGTTGATATATGGAATACTCTACCACAATCAGTAATTGATGCAAAGGATGTAAGACAATTTGAAATACTGGGAACACCAAGATTCAAAATTTGAGTACAAAGCCAGCATCTAAAACAAGGAAAACACCGGAAACCACACCGAAATAAGTTGTATCAAGGAAGAAGTAGAGGTGGATATATTGGCGGAGAGCCAGCATCCACAGATGACCTAACCTGCATTACCTGGAAACAACATCCCTTTTGTTGATAAATTTGTTGAATGCAAGTCAAATCACAGGGACTTGTTACGATTTTTTTTATCCCTCGAATGCTCTAAAAACATCAAGAGAGGAATGTCAAATTTTCATATAGTACTTTTTCAAAATAGTTTTGTATTGATGTCTTGACCTGATTCGCCATAATATATATTGGTAACCCTTTGATTTTTTAAGCATAATAAATATACATTTATAATTATAAAGACTAAGACTAAAGAATTGACCAATCAAATCACACGTAGGTATGCTCTCACAACAAATTCTTTCATAATTTTCACTTGTCCGAATCAAGTTTTACTTGTGGCAAGTACCGGTAGGTAAGCGCAAAGACTGAAAGGTGTATATTAATCCACAAATGAAAAACTTGAATTCCATGGGATAAAATATATATATAATATGAATAAATAAAGAAGTAAAACACCAATTTAGAAGTAATTGTGATATACCTACCCCATATTTTTCGTAAAGATGCAAGAACACACTTACTGAAGGAAACACGGATCAAAAAAACATTAAAAGAGTCTGTTGTCATTCTCTGATAGATGTTTGTGTACCGGTATATCAAAAGAAAAAAATGCAACAAATATCTAGGTATAAATTATTTTTAACATAATTATTACATATGCTATAACTTTAAAGTTGGATCATTCTGTATTTTATAGAAATTTCTATTTTTGTAGATGAAATAAAGGAATGACTAAGATATATTTGATCCAGATAGTGTTAATTGTTTTGTTGATTTCTATATATGATGGATATAACAGATTGGGAGAGATAAAAAATGTAGATGACTACCTAGATATTTGTATGGATGGGATCTATCAAAAGAAGAAACCAGATTCAGAGATCTTGTATGGCCAGGTCAGATATATTTAACTCATAATAGCGCATTTGACTCCCAATTAAATTAGGGCCGTCATGGTCAGTGATTGTATGGTAGTTGGATTTACAACTACCTATGCAATCAGTGCCTATCACCACTGATGTTATGAGTTCGAATCTTGATCAGGGCGAGGTGTACAACATTATGTGATTAAGTTTGTTAGTGACTTGCGACAGGTCTGTGGTTTTCTCCAGGTCCTCCGGTTTCCTCCACCAATAAAACTGACCGGCACGATATACATGTAACTGAAATATTGTTCAAAGGGGCTTTAAACACAATCAAACAAACCCAATAAAATCGCTTATCAAACTGTTGTCCTCACTTTGAATCTGTGCTTTTGTCTGTCATGAAACTTTTCAGATTTCTATTTTCTCACTTCATTTAAACAACTGTGTCAGTTGGATTAAAATTTTACAGGAATGTTCATTGGATGGTCATCTACTACAAGCTGTTGCTATTAAGAAATTCATCATGGCTGTTACCTGTCCACTTATACATGTACAAAAGATTATGGAATTGTAGCAATATATGAATGTTCTTTATATGGTCCTCTTCAAACTTTGCATTTTTATGTCAAATGGAAAATTTAACATGGCCACTCATATCAAGAATCAAATTAGATTTGAGTTTTTGCTTAAAGTGTGGAAAAATTAATGTTTTCGATAACAGAAAAATGTCAAGTATCACATGTAAGTCTTTATTATTTTTGTGTGTACAGATTATGTACAATAATGAAAATTTCAGATTTTAAGCATCTTTCTACACTATCTTGTAAGTGAACAATGTGCACACATCATACATGATCAACTTTTCAAATATCTAAATGAAACTTGATAACCATCTTCCTAATAAAAATGAAGACTTACCTACTCATATCGCTCTTTTAGGTATGATAAAATTTTGCATAAAAAAGTTTTTTTTTTTAATGAAATCCTTAGATTTTGAGAATCCATCAAGACTTGACATATCAAACCTGTTATTAAAAAAAAGGACTTGAAATGTTTTAAGAAAACTTATAGTATGTAATTTTCCATGAAATGAAGATGTGCCTTTTCACAAGGCTGTAATTTTTTGTTGAAAAATGTTTATCGATACTTATATCATATGGCAGATCCCAAAATTCATCCTTTTTGTAATGAAATATCAAATTTCTGGAATTTGTAATGGTTCATTTTTGATCACATGTTAACCAATAGGCCACCATGCCATCAATATGGCTGTGCCACAATGATTGGGAAATATCCACACCTATGTTTGGATTAATTTATTGCAATTCATATTTCAGTGTGCAGAATGGAAAGACAGAAATTGTTGCTTTGAGAATACAACGAAGGAATTACAGAAACCAAAGCAATGGCAGAACTTTAACTTAGATCACTGTGGTGATGATCATAAATTATCATCAATGTGCCGAGGACATTTTATACAAAACTACTGTTTTTATGAATGCTCTCCAAATGTTGGACCGTGGCTTGTCAAGGTTTGTTTTTGTCTTAAAGATACATGCTACTCAAACACCATGTAACCTTTTTTTTACAGCTAGCCATATTGTGGTTAGAACAAGTAATTTTTTTAGGGTTTTTGGTGTTTAACGTCACTTTCAACAATATTTCAGTTCTATCGTGGTGGTCAGTTTTATTGGTTGAGGAAACAAGAGAAAACCACTGACCTGCCGCAAGTCACTGACAAACTTTATCACATACCGGTAATGTTGTATTTATGAGAATATGACAATTTCTATTTTGTACTAAATTAACACTCTGAGTTGGATTTTCAAAATGGAATTGGACATGGATGAAAGAATTTTTGAACTGCATGGAATCTATCAAATAGTACTAGAATATTTGTAGGTTTCCAAAAATGTCTTTTTTTAGAAAAACAATCCCAAATGTTTATGAGATTGATTACACCAAAGAAGAATTTTTTTTTAAGAAATAAAGGATTTTTTTTTACAACATTTAATTTGATCATATTGGTGTAATGTAATAATATCTTGCTAAATAGTAGAAATAGTAACTGAATGTAATGCATTGCACATCTGAAGGCACAATTTTAACTAAAATATTGAACATTTAGTTCATTAATTGCAGAATGTAACTAACAATACAATGTTATCCAAGAAAATATCTACAATTAGTAGGTTGTAGACAAATTCAAACATTGATAGGAACTAATTAATCAACCAGGTGTTCTGTCAGCTAAAGCTTAGATTATTATCATTTATTATTTGTTATTTGATATTTAAACAAATGCATTTTACTATTCTTGTTTTCATCCTTGCACTGAAAGGATTTGTTTTTTTCTGTTGAAAGAAACAGAGTAAGCTAGGCTGATTTATTCGAAAGAGCAAAAATTATAATCCCATTTGTATCTATCTGTAGGTGAATGGTATGAAGTCTAGAAAAGAAAGATTTTATAAAGTTCCTCTGTGTGAACAAGAATGTAACCTATGGTGGAATGATTGTAGAAATGATTTTACCTGTGTTAAAAACTGGGAGACTGATTTTAACTGGGCCACAGGTACGTTTTATCATGAGTTTAATTGGACCATAGGTAAAAAGCTATATCGTGAGTTTAATTTAGGTGACATGTGAGCTTTGTCTAGTTATATTGGACCACTGGTAGCCTATTTCATGAGAATAAATACTTCATTTCAGTGGTTTCATTACAAGTACAAATGTACTCAAATTCATTACAATGTGCACTTGAAGTTTTCTTTTGAACACAATATTTTCCCAAATAAAGCTGAATGAATATTTTATACGTATGTATCATGCTGCTACAGTCACATGTTAGGTATAATGAAATGAGTGTGTTCACTGAATTAAAAAAAATTTGAACACTACTTGTTATCCCCTCGCCAACGAAGTTGCGAAGGGATATAGTAACGCTACCGTCCGTCCTTCCGTAACATCCTTGTGAACACTCTAGAATCAACATCCTTCAATGGATTTTGACCAAACTTGGTACATACTTAGTCGTTAAGAGAATCTGGAATCCTATTGATTTTCAAGGTCAAAGGTCAAGGTCACCGGGTCAATTTTTTACAGCATAACATCCTTGTGAACACTAGAATCAACATCCTTCAATGGATTTTGACCAAACTTGGTACATACTTAGTGCTTAAGAGAATCTGGAACCCTATTGATTTTCAAGGTCAAAGGTCAAGGTCAAATTTTTAGGCGAGGGGATACGCCACGCTTTGCATTGCCCTTGTTTTTCTAATGATAGGGTTATGGTTATGGTGTTTAATGCCACTTTCAACAATATTTCAGTTATATCGTGGCGGTCAGTTTTATTGGTGGAGGAAACTGGAGTACCCGGAGAAAACCACCGACCTGCTGCAAGTCACTGACAAACTTTAACACATAATGTTGTATTGAGTACACCTTGCATGAATAGGATTAGAACTCACAAGGTTAGTGGTGATAGACACTGATTGCATAGGTAGTTATAAATCCAACTACCATACGATCATGACCACGACAGCCCCTTTCTAATGTTAGAACTGTACATTGTTTTATTAGAAACTCTGAAGTAAATCTTAACATGTATTTTGATATTTTCTCATTTTAGGAACCAATGTCTGTCCAACACAGAGTTCATGTAGAAAAATTAAAGAGGTTTTTAAAGACTCTACAGATTTTTGTGAAAGTGTTTTTGACAATTCCTGGAAAGTTGTAAAGAAAGAACTTTGTATGGAGCTTTATTTCCACAATGTCAATCCCAACAATGAGGTAGCTAAGAAACAGGCGGAGTCCTTTTTTGTCAATGGATCAAATAATTTTCAAATTGAAAAAATCATGTATTTAGTTCTATTTTGCATTATTACATGGTAGATGGTTTACAAAAAATTTTACAAATGAAATTTTATGTTAACTTTCAATTTACATTATTGTTTCAGCTAATTTCTACTTAACAAGAATTTTTCAGTTATTCTCAACTAAACATTAAATTTTCTGTTATCTTCGACTTAACAAGAATTTTTCAGTTAATCTCAACTAAACATTAAATTTTCTGTTATTTTCGACTTAACAAGAATTTTTCAGTTATTCTCAACTAAGCATTAAATTTTCTGTTATCTTCGACTTAACAAGAATTTTTCAGTTATTTTCAACTAAACATTAAATTTTCTGTTATCTTCGACTTAACAATAATTTTTCTAGAAATCTTTTACTTCAATTATAACGAGAATTTTTCAACTTAAGTCTTAGCAAAAATTTGTCTGTTATCTGGCTATAATCGGCTATATTACCATTACTTCTGATAACTTGCTTAAAATTTAGAAATAAGTTACAATCTGTCATGTTTAAGGCGACCTATCAATAAGTAAATAATAAAGTTATATACAATCTAAAAGTTCAACAAGGGAGATAATATATATCTTCCCTTAGCCACAGTCATATTATTTGTTTTTGTCTCCCTAATCTAATTTAGTGAAGAGAGATACATATCTAGTATGTATATGTATCAGTGTTTCACCTAGACTCTAAAATCTTCAGGCCAATTACCAGTTTTATCAAAATTTCTTCAGGACTTTCTTTAATAACTAAACTAATTTTCATAAAGTTCTTCAGGATAATTTGAGAAATAGGTGGGCAAATGTCCCGAGATCTGTGCCTAGCTGAATCACTGAAATATACTTATTTTCCATTTTTTTAAGGTGAATTTTCACCTTTCACTACCAGTGGTTAAAAATACATGTAATTAAATTCACACATGTATTAAATAAGCTTGTGAGAATTGTTTATGTTTAATATTTGTTATTATATGATATATATACATTATGATTTCATAAAATCACAATCTGCTTAAATTTATATCTCTCACTTGCTCCCGTTTATTGATATATCGTGTCGTGGGAGATCTGATGATACCCCCCATATGGGTCACATATGAGTGATCTTATGTCATGAATATATAATGATATGATAAATACATGTTTTGGCCAATCAGATTGCTTGTAGCATGCAAAACAGTTTAGAAACATTTTCATATTCTCTCAATCGCCAATTTCATTGGCCAATACCTAGGGTCACTCGTACATACCTCAATGGTGTTTCCTCACCTCCCACAAAGTTGACATATCAATAAAGGGAAGCAAGTGAGAGATCTGATTTTAATTAGATTGATAAAATCATTGGTTACAGCTTTATAAATAGCCTTATAAACACCATGAAATGTGTGTAGTGTTAACATTCCAGGGATGATTTTTATCAGTTATTTAACTACCGTAACTGATTTCAGCTATTTTCTTCCGAAAATTGTTTTCCGAAAGTTGCTGGACATGGTCAGAGCATTTTGAAAGGGGGTGTAGATGGTTTCAGTTATTCTTAATTGATTTCAGTGATTTTATTTTCTAACCAGATCATCCCTGACATTCCAAGTGTTGTGTGCACCTAAATATTTCATTGATCACATGATCTTATGCAGTGTTGATTGCCACATGTAAGAACTGATATTTGTAACTGAAGGAAAATAATTTTTTTATTTCTTGTATTGCAGAAATATTGAACTTTATTGATTTTAATGATGCTTCAGGATTTATATGTACCGTAATTTACTGGTACAGTCAAACCTTAAAGGGCACCTCTATATAACAAATTACTGTCTATAAAAGGCAACCTAATTGTTCCCATTAATGAATACATGTAGTTCATATAATTTTAACATGTATATAAAGGATGATTGCTCATAAAGGACACATTTTCTAGTTCTCTTGAGTGCCCTATATTTATAAGTTTGACTGTATATTTCATTTTTTTTTACCAATTATTGCATGAAAGTTGAAAAAGCAAAAACAAAAAACCTTTTTCCATCAAAACAATCTTGTATTCAATATAGCTCATCATCTATAGAACAAATGATAAACAGTGCTAAAAAAGAGTTTAAATATTAAATAAATTATGATTAGACTTTAATTATGACCCAGTTCAGAACATAATTCATGTCTTTAGAAGATGGTCATCACATTTACTAACTTATGATTTTATATACATTTGTTAATCATCAGGGGTCCGTTGTTGAACTTATGATTAAGCTAATCATATGATTAGCCCTAATTACATTTTTAATTCTTAATCACGTAATTAGTTATTCAATGATTAAATATGATTAGTTAATACATTGATTAAAAACAGTTCAGCCACAGATTTTAATCATTCCATTAGCTAAATATATGATTAGGAATTAAAAATTAGGGCTAATCTTATGATTAGCTTAATCACAAGTTTAACAATGGATCCCAGGTGTTTATTGATGACCAGCTGATATCATTAAGAGTTCTTCCAGAAAAAAAAATGTAGGGGAGAGGTTGGGGGTAGGAAGGCATTTTTTTTTACCAATACACACCACCCATACAATTTTAAATAGAAACTGAATTGTATCATAATATTAAATATTTTAATGAACCCATTACCCCTTAATTATCTTATATGAAGTGCCTTCATTCCCCTATATAAATTTTCCTGGAATAACCCTTATTAATTATATCTGTATGAATAATGATGTTATAAAATGTTCATATTTGTATGTCTACATTGTTTGTAAAGAATTATATCTATGATAAAACTTAGTTTACTATGATGAATAGAGTAAAACCTGTCTAAAACTTAGTTTACTATGATGAATAGAGTAAAACCTGTCTAAAACTTAGTTTACTATGATCAATAGAGTAAAACCTGTCTAAAACTTAGTTTACTATGATCAGTAGAGTAAAACCTGTCTAAAACTTAGTTTACTATGATGAATAGAGTAAAACCTGTCTAAAACTTAGTTTACTATGATGAATAGAGTAAAACCTGTCTAAAACTTAGTTTACTATGATGAATAGAGTAAAACCTGTCTAAAACTTAGTTTACTATGATCAATAGAGTAAAACCTGTCTAAAACTTAGTTTACTATGATGAATAGAGTAAAACCTGTCTAAAACTTAGTTTACTATGATCAATAGAGTAAAACCTGTCTAAAACTTAGTTTACTATGATCAGTAGAGTAAAACCTGTCTAAAACTTAGTTTACTATGATCAATAGAGTAAAACCTGTCTAGAAAACTTAGTTTACTATGATCAATAGAGTAAAACCTGTCTAAAACTTAGTTTACTATGATGAATAGAGTAAAACCTGTCTAAAACTTAGTTTACTATGATCAATAGAGTAAAACCTGTCTAAAACTTAGTTTACTATGATGAATAGAGTAAAACCTGTCTAAAACTTAGTTTACTATGATCAATAGAGTAAAACCTGTCTAGAAAACTTAGTTTACTATGATGAATAGAGTAAAACCTGTCTAAAACTTAGTTTACTATGATCAATAGAGTAAAACCTGTCTAAAACTTAGTTTACTATGATCAATAGAGTAAAACCTGTCTAGAAAACTTAGTTTACTATGATGAATAGAGTAAAACCTGTCTAAAACTTAGTTTACTATGATGAATAGAGTAAAACCTGTCTAAAACTTAGTTTACTATGATGAATAGAGTAAAACCTGTCTAAAACTTAGTTTACTATGATGAATAGAGTAAAACCTGTCTAAAACTTAGTTTACTATGATCAATAGAGTAAAACCTGTCTAAAACTTAGTTTACTATGATCAATAGAGTAAAACCTGTCTAAAACAAACCCTGAATAAACCAAAAATCATGTATAAACCAAACATTAAATATGTGCAGGAAATCTTTTGTTAAACAAAATTAATTCCCAAAGAGGGTTCTATTGTTGTGAGTTTGAACCCGCTCATGGCAAGGTGTACTTCATGCAACTTTGTTAGTGACTTGCCGCACATCTGTTGCTTTCTCCAGGTACTCTGGTTTCCTCCACCAATAAAACTGACCGCCACGATATAACTGAAATATTGTTGAAAGTGGCGTTAAACACCATAACTCTAACCCCATAACCCAAATTATTGGTTTAGACAGATTTCACTGTATTTGTAATAAAAATGTTACACATAACAATAATCATGAAGGTGCTAGTTTTTAATGCTTTATAATATTGTATATTAATCATAATTCATCAGGGTAATTTGATTAAATGTGATCTATTTTTGTAAGATGATTTTTATTATTATTATACGTTTTAGAATATTTTTATTGGAGCAAACAATTTTAGTGTTTGAAAAATCAAAATTAAGGATACAAAAAGAAGAAAAATGCAATTTTGAAAAAGAGAATGAATAAGCAGAATTGAAGAAAAACAAACAAATTATTTTGTGTGGAATGATACGACTATAATGATAGTGTGAGAGTTAAGAAAATAGATCTTTCACAAAAGCTTGACATATTTTAGAGATAGATCTTAATGAAAGGGTCACAAATTTAGACATTCTAAGTTTAAGTACCAAGTCCAAAACACAAGACATAAATTTAATGTAGAAGGATACAGTTACCAGTATTATGAAAGTGTGACAGTTGAAAGATACAAAAGCATGATAGATTTTAGAGATGGACCTTCATGAAAGGGTCACAAATTTAGAGATAAGGTCTTCCAAGGAACACTACCAACATTAATTTGCATACTAAACAACATGTGTGTCTATTAATTGTAAGCGATATCATGTATTATAGATATAAACATCTATTTTGTTAAGGTTGTTATAAATATTGTGTACAATACTAAAGGTGTTTACATTCCTCTATTAGCTGGTTGTTATCTTTTTGTAATAATTAATTTTGTAAAATTTTAATAACATTATATATTTTTATACAGATTTATTCAGATATTTTTATCAAAACATATCACTATTAAAATTATTGTGAATTTAATTCTTTTATTTATTTAATGAGGATTACTGACAGCTGATGGCTACGAGCAGTTTTTCTAAAAATTATTGTTATCAAATATTACTTTGTTCGAGTCAATGCCTAAATATTGTTGATAAAACCTGGAGATGAAATTATTTCACCATCGTTGTTAAGACAATTTGAATCAGATGAAAAACATTTTGATTGAATCAGATAAGTGGTTTTTGAGGAAAAAAATAAACAGTAAATATCTGACATTGTAATAAGATTTTTCTGGGTGCTGGTTAAGTTTCACACAGGTCAACCTATAGAGCTTCCCAGTGTGTCGCCAGGTGGTAGATAGGGGATGCCCTATTGGTGGAGTTTGTCAGGTTATAATACGGAAAGCCTAATCCTGGAACATAGTTGTTTTAACATGTTTGGAGAAAAATCTAATTAGAATGTGTTTATTTTTTTTTAACTCAGAAACTACTTATCTGATCTGTACTGATCATCAAAAGTTATGAAACAGTGTAATCAGAGCCCTTTATATTTACTCATGATCAAATGCACCTTTATTTATCCCAACTTAAGAAATGGGAGACAAGTCATTACACATTATACAGTTATTTTGGATGAATAATTTAGAGGATATAGGCATCATCTATATATATTTGAATGAAGTATCAATTAGTAGCTGTCAACCTTATGAAAACAATGTCTCACTTTATCTTGTCAGAAAAGTTTGAAGATACACATGGTGGTAATTAGAATCCATAAATGGAAGAAGGACAGACAATACAATGGCCAAACAATGATCCACAACACTAAAGTTTGAGGAACATAGACGCGATAAAAAAAACAGGGGTGAACCCATTGCTTTAGAAGGTTAATCAGTTTCAATAGAGGCACCTGTCATGTTACTCTGGTAAAAAATCCAGTAATAAGTTTTGAACAAGGAAAGAAGGACAGGATTGTGACCACCACAAACAACATATCTGTGTTTGTGGTCATCTGTGAGGCTGTTATTTCCTTACATGAATTGTCAAATGACATTAAAAGAAAAATATAAAACACTGACAAAAAGTAACATGAAGACACAAATAGAATCAAGATTCTTTGCACAGATTTACACGACCCATAACATCGTAAATAAAAATGGTCGACAATGTTACCAACTACAAGCTAAACAAATTATAGATGACAGACCCCAAATGATTGCAAAAAAACCCCGACTTTTTAGAGGGACATATACGGAACATTCCTACATGATCAAAGAGAATAATTCAGATTACTTATATAAATACATTTGGATAAGCACCTTTGGTCCAGTTGATCTAAAACTGCCTATGCTGAAGCTTTAACATTTAAATAATTATCTGTCACACAAAAACACTTCCATAAATATGTAACTAAAGAGCATACTTTTAAACTTTAGGATAATTCAAAATCCATAGTGTAAAACAGTGAAACAGATCGCTGAGGGGCTGGTGTGGTCGTGAACGTATGGTAGTTGGATAAACAACTACTTGTGCAATCAGTGCCTATCACCACTAAAATTGTGAGCTCGAATCCCACTCACGATGTGGTATACTCGACACAACATTTAAGAAATAATTCATGGCAGTTTTATAAAGACCCAGCCCATGTGTAAATTTGCACAACTCTATGCCTGCCATGAATTATTTCGATTCTAATTGGACAAATACAGTAATTTTTAACCACTCGTGAACTGTATACACACGTCATTTGGTGGCTGTTCCATTTACCTCCTTCGGAAATTTTGAATTGATTTTGAATTATTTGTAATTGAACGAGATATTTTAAAACAAAGATATGGATGTTAACACGAAAAACATATTTATTGTGTATTTTTTAACATAGATTCGATTGAACAATTCCTGCGTAAAAATATTTTAAAAAAAGGTCGGAGTTCATTCGTTCATCATTTCGAGCGCTAACAAAATGGCGGAGCAGAGTTGTCAAAGATAATATTGAACACTTGAACAGTTGTTAATAATCGACAATTATTGTTAGATATGAAATAAAAATAAATAAATGCCAATGAAAAAAAAAGCTTGTATTGTTGACATAAAAAAAAATTTCGGAAAAAATACTTAAGACAACCATCTATCGACTTTCACTTTTGTAATATATCGTCATCCTGTGACGTTGTTTACAAGGGACGCTGATTGACACAAGCTGGTTACTGATTTATTTTACGATTTTGTGAGCATTTTACTTGTTTGAGTAGCAAAATTCAAAATGCCATCAAATTGGAAAATATCAGTAACTTAATTACATCACCGTCTAGTTATCAATGTATACGTAGGAAAACAAGGTTAGTGTATTTTGTTATTCATGGCCGACACATATCAATGGAATGTATGTGACTGTGTGCGTACTGGGGATCCCCAAATGTAAATTTTCAAAACAAATGATAAAAAAATACTTAGTTACAGAATATTTATTTATAACTGACGGGGAATTTTTATTTTAAGGACTTTAAAAATACGTTATATGCTGGTGTTTTGTTTGTTTACACTCGGTCGTCACAGTAATTTCACAGCAGGAGTCACAATGGAACAGCCAGATTTGTTGTGTACTGCACTTGCACTAAATATAGAGTTGTTTAGTATTATCGTGTGTGCCGTTTTATAGACGTCATATTAGAATATGTGATAAAGTTTGTCAGTGACTAGCAGCAGGTACTCGTTTCCTCCACCTATAAAATTGACAGCCACGATTTAACTAAGAAATAATAAATCTCCAAACTTTTTTGGGAGACTTAAATATTGTTGTAAGTGTTGTTAAACACCATAACCCTAATCCTGATTGCTGAAGAATACAGATTTTTTTTTTGTCTGAAGAATAATGGTCTTTACTCAACAGATTCTACCTTCTCCCATAGTATTCAATTAACTGCAAGTATTCAATGACATTATATTGTCTATGTTCAAGTAGTCATTCATCTTTGTAATAGTGTGCGGTCTTGGATGTGAATCTATCCATGTTTTTTTCTTGTTGGAGATCCAAATATCAAGAGGAAGGTTAGAATCCTATTAACCAGTTTAAGCAAAACATTTTTGCCTGTCCCAAGAATCTGCTTGTTTTTTCTCGTTTGTTTTGAATAATATCTTCCTTAAAGATACAAGTATCAAGATGAGGAGGGTTGGGATCCCATTAACCATATGACAAAACATTTCTGCCTGTCCCAAAACAAGATCTGGAGTTTCATTGTCACACGTCATGGTCTTTTCTGTGTTCACTTGTTTGAGGTAATAGGGGATTGTTCGCTTGGCTGATATTGGTGGAATTGTTGACCAGCTCTGTTTACACGTTCTTTTCGTACTGACATATGCAAGGCAAGTATGTTTCCTTTTTACTAAAGTCAGAGAATAAAAAACACACAGAATTTGCATACAAATAATGTAAACAGAGAATTGTCCAAGGAGCAAAAGATAAAGTACTGTATGAAGTTCTACTCCATTTTAATGTACATCATTCATAACTATTACAAAAAATATTTCAAAATCATAAAAGTGTCTATCAAGATCTCTGTGATAATGTCTTTACAGCTTCCATCACTTGGTCTTTACTCATATTTGATAAGGGGAGACTACCCTCTCGTCCAAATTCTAAAAATAGAACAGAAAAAACATAGAATCCAAAATAATGTAAACGGCTCAGCAATATGATATCAATTTATGTGTACCCATATGTATATGTGTGATCTATTAATCATGTTATCTTTAGTTCATTAATTAGTACCATTTACATGTGACATTCTGTTTCTTGTACCACTTTAATATACAAGTAGAAAAGTTCTCTTTTCTTAACATTGTGATGTGGAATAAATTAGGAAAAACCACAGTATCAGTACTATTGGCAAATAACAAATTAAGATAGAGAAATAACTTAGTGTTACTTTCAGCAGGTTTAAATGTATTGGTAGGTTATAACAAACTAACTACATGACAGCAACCATGTCTTATTACATGACAGAACATTTCATTTATGGTACCACTATGTGTGTTCATCAATGACACAGATCTTTAATTCATTATTATCCCCAGAGTTGTTGACTTTGAACCACATGCCTCAGAAATTAAGGTTACATGACACATACCAAGGCTGTGAGTTTCAACTGTCAGTTCGTTATTACTGTCAGTGTATTCTTTCACCAATAAGAACACATTAATTTCTGCTTGGTATTAGACCAACATGTTTAGCTGGATTTTTATACTGCCAGCTTACTGAAATAACAGTCTATGTACAAATGTATAATCATGTTGTCACTCCAATTGGACATATTATTCCGATTCCGAGCCATGAACCAGCCTTTGCTCTTCCTCCTTAATGATGCATGCTTTGTAGAGGAGCAGCAAATACCAATTTATAGTGTTGGGTGTCAAACTGCAAAAGTGATGACAATAACACATGACACAAAGAAATCTTAAATCTTAAATGTTACTGTATCAACTTACCATATCTAGCATAAACTTTTGGTTGTACTCCACTACATTCTCTGATCAGAATAGGAAATTTAGGATTATTCTGTTTTATGCCGACATAATAATTCTCAATAAAATCTCTGAAATTAAAATGTACATTTTACATATTACATCTGAATTTACAGCCACTTGTTTTGCATCTTAAAAAATACTATTAAATCTACAAGATAGAATAACAGATTTCAAGTTATACATTCCATAGTTTTCTCTCAATAACAATATTAGAGTGTACATTTTGAAGAGAAAAAAAAACAATTCTGAATTGCTTTTATACTGTTGTGTAACTTGTGTACATCGCTACATGTATGCTTACCATGTTTTTTTTTAAATATGAAAAGATAACATCCTGCATGTCCTGTGGTAGTAAATGAGAAATAACAAGATTGTTCAGGGTGATACATGCACATATTATCTATGTCCCACATTCAAATGGTTGAAATTTATATCAAAATACAAGAAATGAAAGTTTTATATCCATGCTCATGGATAAAACCTTTCCTTGGATGTTCTCATCTTTATAAGAATTTAGGTTCATATACAAATGTATTAAGGGATTTTATAGTCACAAAAATTATTGTGAAAATAGCAGGTTTGAGTGAGTGAGTGAGTGAGTGTTGTTTAACGCCAATTCAGCAATTTTTCAGTTATATCATGGCGAGAACAAGTTAATTTTCAATGAGGTCCACTTTGTTCTAGACCAACACGCTGAGTTGGATTTTTATAGTGCTAGCTCACTGAAACAACAGCCTGCGGGTACGGGGTAGACATGTCGCTCCTCTCTGACACATTATTCTGATTTCGAGCCAACCAGTCTTTGCTCTTTCTCTTTAATGCTGCATGTTAAGCGGAGAAGCAACAAATACTGATTTTATAGTCTTTGGTTTGACCCGACCGGGGCTTGAATCCACGACCTACCGCACTCGAGGCGAGCACGTTAACCATTACGCCACTGATGCAGTTCAAGTAGCAGGTTAGTAGATTTCATAGAATTATCAAATCATTGAACTGAATATTGCTTGAGAAGAAATGTCAATAATTCTCATTTGCTGCTTTCTTTTAAAAATACATGTAAACATAGCACCAACTATTTGCTAAGATAATTTTTTGAAAATAAGTGACTGTAGTGATCATGACCAAGATATAAAGGATCAAACACCGGTAAGAGGGCAAGACGGAATAATCTCAGACACCCAAGGGAAAGATTTCTGGTCTCCAACGAGGCTCTGCCGAGTTGGACACCAATGGAAATCTTTCCCGCGGGTGTCTGAGATTGTTCTGTCTTGCCCTCTTACCAGTGTTTGATTCTTTTTCTCACTAATATTTGATTGAAAATACAGTAGTTTCCTTCATGAGACATCCCATACATGAAATATGACGTGACACATATTTTGACGTCATTGAAGAATGACGTCAAAGGTACGGAAAAGGACATCTAGAAATACAAAAAAATGGATTTTGTATTTAAAAAAAACCAATGGTTAAATCCGTAATATATCTGTTATTCTGCTATCAGACAGGTATATAATGTGACATTCCCGGCTTAGAAAGACATTTTGCGAAACGTAAGATTTTTACGGGAAAAGTAGCGTGAAATTCTTATCTCACCCACAGGTTGAGACAAGGATATCTCACATGGCTAAAAATAGGAACTGTGCTGTCTCATTATTGAGAAATTAATTTTCTGTGAAGGATTCGACCAAAAACTTCCGTTTGCTCCATTATTTTGTGTGTCCATTAGATTTTTTTATTGTCTAAAAACACAAAAACACATTCTGAATTGCTTTTAAATAGTTGTTAAAACATTGCTGGTAATGTCAATGAAATAAAAACATGATGACAGCCCCTAAATGGTGTTGGCTGGTATATCTGGATGGACCATCCATATAAAGCACTGGAAATGAAACCCATAACTAGCCATTCCTTGATTTTTAAAAGCAACATTTGGGACATAAAAATTAATTTATAATAAATAAAGACTCTTATTCTTAATAAGATGAGCATCACGGTTTTCTTGTGGACATTCCGTTGTGACTCGGGGCATAGTAATAAACAAACATACAAACTGAGAACATTTTCATGTAAGCATCTGTACAAGTTAAAAAAATTAAGTAAGAGGAGATAACTTTGAAGGTCATTTTTTTCGATCCTGCCATTCGGTACACAAACAACATTGTTTTCAACATAAAATATAATTATTGAAATTGGGAATCTGTATTTATTAATGTATTGCAAACCTCACGCCTTGACTGGTAGAGGATTTTTGACACAAATGAATTCGAAGTTCTTTTAAATGTTTTCCGAACTTGACTGCTACAGCAGACGCCATTTTCCTTCAGAGTAAATAATTCTATTTCTTTTTGACAAAACGACCATATATTTTTTAGTTTAATGGTATAATAGTGTTGTGTATTCATTAAATATATGTTAAATATACAAATATAATATAAATTTTATAATATTATTCATAGAGGATGAAGATTTATTTTAAAACTCAAAATTTCGTTTTACATTATAATTTGTAATTTATAAAGACGAAACTATGGGGGAATTTGTACACTTCCGCTGAAATTCCACATTTATTCAAAATTGTTTACAATTTATCTTTGAATGTGTCCCCGAACTTTCTTATTTTGTTTATGTCCTTTAATTCAGATCTGAATGTCTTTAAAACCCGAAACATGTCATAGCTACTCGAAACTGAAAAATCGAAACCAAAATTCTGCATGAAAACAATGTCAATGGTTTCATTGTGTCATTTTTATTTATGACAGCTCAGGTTGTTCCTGGTTAAATTGTAGGCTTCTTAGAAAAACATGGAAAAATACACCAAAGTCAGAAGCATAGGAGAAGGTGCTTTCGGAAAAGCCCTTCTTGTCAAAGATAAAGGCAGTGGACAGCAGTATGTTGTGAAGGAAATTCCTATGTTGAGGGTAATTTTCAAAGAAACTTATCAAAAATAAGGTTGCAAAAAAGTATAATGACCTCTAATATAGCAGTATGCATAGCACCCAATATGCATGAGAGTTTATGATAATACCTAGTCATTTTCTAATTGATCAGTGAATTAAGTGTATTGTCAGTGTCTTGCGACAAGTCTTTCCTCTTCTTCTTCTTCTTCTTCCAGGTAAGGAACCAGATTCGTTAAGCGTAAGTATTTTTCTGTGGGTACCCCTCTTTCCTCCACCAATAAAACTGAACGCCATGATATAACTGAAATATTGTTGAAAGTGACGTTAAACACCATGTCTATGACCAACCTTAAGTATATAATATAAAAATGCGGTGAACTTCATTTGTGAAGCCACAGTTAAAGCATAAAAATATACCATAGTGATGAAAGCAATGAATACATATTAGAAAAAATGTAAGAACAGCCCATTACTTACTTTTTTTTTAATGTTTTTATCGTTTTGATACATATACCATGGAGCAGAGAAACTAGGACTATATACAATTAGTAGTCAGATAACTAATAAGTTTATTCAGAATCATATTCACTATTAAATTACATGACTGCAAATATTATCTGTTTTATAATTCTAAGTGTTTATATAGGTGACATCTTATATACATTGTATTGAATTTTAAGATGAAGATTAGTTTATGTGTATATTTTATCTTACAGATGAAAGCGAAGGAGAGAGAAGATGCCAGAAAAGAGGTAAAATATGCTTACAGTAACATACTGATAAATGACATATGTAAGATAAATGAGGTTAAAAACCAATATACATGTACATCTATATGTCTACTATACAATATCTTTTGTTATTTGAAAGATGGGACCTGAATTGCTTGACAGTAAATACATTGGTTGTGTTTACGTAAAAATCTGTGTTTTCATGCAAACTTTTAGACAACCACGCAAATTTTCTGTGTAGCATGTTTTTTTTCATACAGTGTTGGCTTTGCCTTTCTCACAATAACCAGACTTTATTCATTTCTGTTCTGAAAATCCTACAGTTGTATATAAATAATCGGCAGAAGTGTTCTGATTGGCTTAGCTCTGGGCTTAGCTCTGATTCTGGTCTTGTATTCTCAGACAATATGGTTTCAAAGTCAACCCAAAGGTCACTGTTTGACTTTATGAAAAACCATTTAGAAACGGTCCCTTCAGTTCTCCCAATTGTCTAGTCAGATTCACAGAACAAATCATATGACCTTCAGTTTACCTGTAGATACAAATAGACAGAAATGGAATACACGTCCCAATTATATAAAAATAGATTTACAGTAAATATTGGCATGTTTAGCTTTATTGTGTCTTGTTTGCACTTCAAAAGTAACATTTCGAAGGGAAATTTAACAGAAATCATGCCAGGTAAAAACTATTATTTAACTACGTCCATGTCCAAATGCTTCACACAAATGTTTTTGATCAGCATGCAGAATTTTGCTGGATCTGCGTTTTTCTCATGCACAAATTCAAACCTACCGTGACCACTGAAATAGATTTTACTATTAAGATATATATGTGAGGAATCTTATTTTTCATGCTTAATTTCTATAGCATGGTGGTGTACATACCCCAAAAAGATTTAAGATTTTTCAATAGTAATCATGATACCGGTAATTGCCTTTTTAATATTCTATTAAGTGATCACTATGAATATATCTTTAATTCAATATACTTTACTATACATTATAATTTTGTTGCACACAGGTGTCAGTTCTAGCACAGTTACACCATCCTAACATTGTAAGATACAGAGAATCATTTGAAGGTAAGGTATACTTATTAATACCATGATTTTATTTGAGGTACCACATTTGTTACTACAATAGTCCTTGAAATATCACCCTCTAGAAAGAATAGTCTAATGATAGACCAATTCCTTCTCATCTCAATTTATGAAATTGCACTTTTTTCTACAGACTGAGTGGCTTTTCATAAAATATAAATGTAGGAAATGCTAATAGTTGAAATAGAACACTAAGTCTGATGAATGTTAGAAATTGTTCTTTTATGGAGACTTTAATGTTATGATTTGATTGGATAAATTATAAAAATTACTGTTATAATTTATCATGATAATGAAAAGAAAGTTCTAACAGTGAAAGCTAATAATTCCACCAGCATCAACAAAACCAGCCGAATAAAATCCAGATTCTGGCTTTGGACAGACACAAACATGTGGCTGGTTTAACTGGATCAATTGGATCTCCAATGGCTATACAGATATAAACAGACAATAAAAAACCTGCACATATTTACTTCCACTCAAAAAACCTGCACATATTCACTTCCACTCAAAAAACCTGCACATATTTACTTCCACTCAAAAAACCTGCACATATTTACTTCCACTCAAAAAGACTACACATATTTACTTCCACTCAAAAAACCTGCACATATTTACTTCCACTCAAAAAACCTGCACATATTCACTTCCACTCAAAAAACCTGCACATATTTACTTCCACTCAAAAAACCTGCACATATTTACTTCCACTCAAAAAACCTGCACATATTTACTTCCACTCAAAAAGACTACACATATTTACTTCCACTCAAAAAACCTGCACATATTTACTTCCACTCAAAAAGGCTGCACATTATCACAAAAATGAAAGACAACATAAATATGGACTGTAATAGCAGTGGATACCCATAGTAAAGTACTAAAGTAATAATTTTTTGATTAGAAAACGGAAAAATCTAAATATTTCGTAAAGCGTAGATTTATTTTTAACGCATCCAACGAGAGTTTTGTCAGGAATTTTACTACCATTTTGGAATTGTATAAATATTTACGGTTGAAATTATTCTGAAGGCCCTGCTCATCTGAAAAATTACCAATTTTTGGTGTTATTTTGATCTTTATTTCAGGCTAAGTTCTTCAAAATAGGCCAAGTTTGCTCGTTAAATGTGACAGCCAACTCACCGTGGACGTAATCCCATATAACAATAGGAACGACGGTGGTCTATTGTCTCTCGTCGAAGTGCCGGAGAAGGCTATTGTTCCCTTCATGGTTAATGCATTTGACTACGTGACATTTATACACATGCTTACCTGAGATTTACCTCGAAAATTTTGAAAAAAACTTGAAATCATAAATTTCCATAATTACTGATTTTTAATTTGACCAAGCTATTTCAATCTTTCTGAAATAATTCGAAAAAGAACGGTCTTTTCTGCTAATAAATTCACTGAAGTTAGACATAGAGTACACAATTATTGGATATGAATAAAATGTTATAGGTAAAAACGTTATGTACAATCTGTCATTTACAACCGGTATACCCGTTCAATATGTAATCATGTTGGACTGGATTCAGCTTTCCTCGTCGCTGGACTCGTCGTCATCAAAATCAATTATTATTGGGGGAATCTCACTCCTATCAATGCAATTCTCTTTCCCATACTCCTTTTCTATTTTTAATACATGGTCTTCTGCCTTCGTCCAAACTTCCTTTGTAATTCTGCCAAACCCCCCATAAACAAGTTCTTTCACATCCTTCAAACGAAAAGTTGTATTGTTTTCTGCAACAAACCCTTTAACCTGTGCCCAAATAAGTTCTATGGGGTTCAATTCGCAATGGCGAACAGGGGTTCTTAGAACTTCGTGACCGTGTAGGTTGGCAATTTTATCAGTTTTAAAAACGGAAAGGAGTTTCTTAAATTTGATTTTTTCATAAAGTTGTTTTTTAGTTTCAAGGGGCTGAAAAGGAATGTTGTGTTTTGAAAGATAATCTTGTAAGACAGCTTTTCTCTGATTAAAGTTTGGCACAACAGTTTCTTCAGTCTTGATGTTGTGATAACTGGCAGTATCTAAAACGATAACACTTGGGCTTTTTAATGCTGGCATAAGCTGATTTTCGAACCAGTTTAGAAAGATGGGCCCGTTCATTTCTTGGTGATAATCCCCATCTTTAGCTTTGGCAAGAAAAACCAAATCACACCTATCAATCAAACCCTCCTCACGATTACCAGCGTGCAAAACTATCAACCTTTTACCTTTTCCTGAAGGGATCTTTGGGGCATCAGAACCATCAACTGGTAACCACATGTAGTCAGTGGCATGATTCTGATTAACCCAGGTCTCATCCAAATATACAATTTCATACCCATCCTCTCGAAACTTCCTGATTTTTCGGAGGTAATTACACCGATCATTTATTACTGACCTCTGATCATATAAAAGCCTCCTATTATCGCCGGATTTTTTGTACTTATAACCAAGATCTAATAAAGTTAAAGTAAGCATTGATTTCGAGATTTTAATTGTATCTTCAATTTCTTTCTTAATTTTTGAGACTGTTGGGGCAATTTTCCTGTTGTACATGCTATGAACGGTCCGTTTAATAACGCAACGGTCAAAATCATCAAGAGTTTTCTTTCTTTCTTTCGGTCTATTGGATTCAGGAGGACTTTTACCGTTTACAACTCTATACACAGAACTGTAAGATATGCCAGCAGCCTTGCATGTTCTTTTAATCAAATTATCTGGGGAATAAAATGGTCTTCCCCTGGCCTTCTCAAGCTGAAAAAACTTGAATAGATTTAACACAATGTTTTTACAATCTTTTGACAAGTCCTTTGTTTTACCCATTCTTGCGATGTTTATATATATGTTAAGATGTCAAAAAATAGGTTTATGAAGAAATTTTATGTGAACTTTTAGAAAGATTTTAAAATTTAAAAATGGAGTGTCAAAATATGCCTGTACACGTGTCTCTGTCTCTATCAAGGTAAGATTTACCTGGCTGCTACCTCTAGTTAGTTTACTCCCACCTCTATTTTGGCGGTAAAAATCGGGGAAAATGTCAAATTTCAGATGAGTGCAGCAATAATGAAAGATTATTGTTAGATGAAATGCATATTTTAAAAATGGTAGTAAAATTCTGCTCAAAACTCTCGTTTACTGTGTTTTAAAAAAATGTATTGTTTTCGAGAAAACTCAAATTTTCCGTTTTCTAATCAAAAAATTATTACTTTACTAGTAAACATGGTAGAATCTGCTGGGAAAAGATCATTACTCTTAAGTAATGGTGCAATGTACTGTTTTGTGTTGATTTGATGGGTTCAATGGCATTTCTTGTTATGATTAAATTGTATGAGATTTTTATGTTAATACAGATTTTATTTGTACAAATTTAGTATGTACATGTACAGGTATATGATTTTCTTGTGTTATTCAAGGATTTTTTTTAATAAAGTGAGACCATAACTGATATATCCTTACCAGATAATAATTTGGATAAAACTCACCGTCTAAGATATATAACATTTTTTTATTTCAGAAAAAGGTTACTTGCATATAGTGATGGATTTTTGTGAAAAAGGTAGGATATTCTTTTAGAAAATGGATACATCTAAAAGAATTTTCAGAACTTGACAAGTGGTAATGATTAAAAAACCAAGAATTTAGATAAAAGAAAGCATGTTTAAGCAATTTTTGGTAAAAAAAGAACAAGGAAGCATTATATATTTGAATGTCTTCAGATATCTAAATTTATATGGGTTAAGATTTGTCTTGTGCATCATCCTGGTTTTTAGTGGGGTTCGTGTTGATCTATCTTTGGTTTTTTGTGTGTGTTTTGTGGATCCTTGTTTGTCTTTTTGTGTTTTTTCTTTTGTCATTGTGTTTTCTGTTCTTCTTTGATATACGGATTCTGATTACCCCTTTGATATCTTCAAACTCATCTTACGTATAACTACATGTATGATCAATGACCAAAATAACAGTACATACATGTATGTGCAATTTAGAGAAAAAACAGTATTTAAACTTGAATGCAGTTGTACAGTCATATAAATGTACACAAAATACATTCAGTTCTTAAATGGTTCTAGTTGAAAAATAAATATTAATTATATATTATGTTTCTTTAAATCTAACATTATAGGGGCCATCGTGGTCATGATCATATGATAGTTGGATTTATTACTACCTTATCACCACTAACGTTGTGAGTTCGAATCCTGCTCAGGTGAGGTGTACTCGATACAATATTATGTGATGAAGTGTGTCAATGACTTGCGGCAGGTCAGTGGTTTCTCTGGGTACTCCGGTTTCCTCCAACAATATAAAACTAAGCACCACGATATAACTGCAATCTTGTTGAAAGTGGTGTTAAACACTATAACCATAATCTATGTCATATATGATATTGTACGTGCAATGAATTAGTCCATACAAGAACATAGCATTTTATTGTTTATTATGCATACATTTTATAATGGTTTAAATATAATAGATGCTAGATTTATCAGCCATGCAGTATTCTGTCAAGCATTATAAGGCATTGTGAATCCATTCATTTTAAATTTAGCACTAATTTAAAAGGGTATGGATGAAAAGGAACATAAAACAATCATTTTGAAACTTTGGTCAACATCGAAAGTTTATAAGGACATCACTTTAAATGGGTTTTTTTTAAGATCTACAGAATAAATAAGTAATTTGCATGAATATAGGTCTTATGGTTATAAAACTTTATAGTGCAAGTTTCATACTTGTATTCTTAAATCCTCCAATCAAAAGTGTATTGGATACAATGTTCTGATTGGTTATTTTTCCAGTATGAGTATGAAAATTATATTCAAATGTTTTATGACAGTAAGACGTGGTATGAAGTGTGGTCAATGCTATGGTAACCATCATTGTTTAACAGTTTGTAGATGAATGCACAGTCTGATACATTTGTATATTAGTTGTAATTCTTAGTACATTTGACATTATTGTTTTTGTAGGTGATCTCTATCATAAAATCAGTAGTCAGAGAGGTATTCTCTTTCCTGAAGATCAGGTGAGTTCCAGACATTTTTTGTTTGATTTTTTCATACTTTTGTTGACTTGATTACATTACAATCAGACTATTTGTGTAGAATATGGGTAATGATTATGTATGTATTGCAGGTGATTAACTTTGTTCAATGGTCTGTTTTATTGTTGGAGCATATTTATAAGAGTAAATGGAGAAAGATTAAATTCTACAACTAACTGACAAACTTTATCACATGAAGTTATACTCAGTACATTGCACAACACGAAAGTCAATTTTTTCTTGTGATGTGGAAGGTTGGGGAGAGGGGTATGGTATTTAACGCCACTTTCAACAATGTTTCAGTTTAATTGGTGGAGGAAAGTGGAGTACCCGAGGGAAAACCACAGACCTGTCGCAAGTCACTGACAAACGTTATCACATAATGTTGCATCAAGTACACCTCACCTCTACTGAGAGGAATTCAAACTCACAACGTTAGTGATGATAGGCAGTGATTGCATAAGTAGTTGTAAATCCAACTACCATATGATCATGCCCACGACAGCCCCATTCTTGTGATAGGTAGGCATTGATTGTATAGACAGATATGAATCCAAAAAACATATGATCACTGCAATGGATTGTAGAATATTATATCTGCTTACAAGTAGATAGAGTCTAATTAAGAAATAAATCATGGAAGCCAGAATGTGTTGGGAGTTTTAACATGGGTTGGCGGATATTAGTATTTTATCCCAAGCCAGAGGCGAGGGATAAAATTGACTAATATCCGCCAACCCATGTTAAAACTCAAAACACATTCTGGCTTCCATGATTTATTTCGATTCTGATATGTCTAAGAGTACAAATACTGTAGTATACTTTGATTGGAAGACGTTAATTTATATTTACGTTTGCGGAAAATGTTGCACACAATTTATGCTGCCAATGGAAAAGTCAGTCACATTCACCGGCTCATGTGCGAATGAGATTATACCATTGATAAATTGCTCGTTTGTCTACAAAGCGAAAGAAGGATGCCATGTTAGAATAATATATATACAATTTTTATGAATGATACACCTTTTGATCATATCAGACAAATTACAATATTTTTATTCCTTTCAGTACATATAAATCGCTATTGAAAGTATTTTTGAAAATGTCTACTGTCAATTTTAAATATTTAAAAAATAAGTTACAAGGAAATTAAAGTACAGAATGAAATAAAAAAAAAAAAAATTGTTAATAAGATATGATTTTTTATGATTAGATTAAGTATCTTAATAGTCAGAATAATGATGGATAAAAGAATTTTATTTTTAAAGATTTCATTGTAATTCCTACAATTTTTCTATTGAATTTTTGAGCTGTTCCGACAGTGTGGTATTTTTTTTGTTTTTTATTTTATGATTATTCCAGAACATTAGTATCAAATAATTATTGTTGTAATTTTTGCAGGATTTAGTGATAGAATGAAAAAAATTCCATCAGATTTTTGTTGTTGTAATCATGCTAATATATTGAAATAAAAGTTTACAAACTAGATTTAAATATTAAGAAAACGCCAACATTTTTTTCCAGGTAATGGACTGGTTTGTACAAATTTCTCTTGCCATTAAATATGTCCATGACAGAAAGATTCTACACAGAGACATCAAAACACAGGTAGATATATAAAGTCAGACATGTACAGTTCTTGAAATGAAAATTTGAATTTACTGGTTCGAATCAAATTTGTGAATTTATTTTTATATAGTTCTTAATAAAAAATTGAAAAATTTACTGGTCTTGGGCCGCAACACCTGTGCTCATCGTGAGGACTGCATGTATTGTACATACATTGTAAAACAGTCATTTGTGTACCAGAGATATGAAATTATAGAAAAATATACAACAATTGATATTTTTTTTATCTGAATTATTTATTTCTAAGAAATCTTTGTAGTTATATCGATATGCAGAATACAAAAACTGGATACAAAGCAACAATACACAATAACAGACATTTTGTTTTGTATGCACAGTATAATATATATCTGTTATAAGTTTGTAGTTAGTGCTACGTTGTGTTTTTATTTTCCAGAATTCTAGAAACATGTTTTAAAAATGAGAAATCCTTCCCTTTTTTCTGCAATTATTTGAAAACATTTTTATTTAATTTACTGTTCGATTGATGGAAGGCACACTATACTTCGGTGGCCAATTTGGACTCTATTTAATTCAGGGAGAACATTAAACATTATGAAAAAGAAAGTTTAAACAGTGATTGTCAGCAATTCCACCAATATCAACATAACAAATAATCACCTTTCATCTTAACTGAACTCGCTGAACACAAAAATGGAAGACAACGGCATATGATATTGGAAATCCAGGTCTTGGATTTGGACAGGCATAACAATGTACATATCTACATGTATTTAATTAACAACTTTATTATAAACATTTCTTATTTTTGTACAGAATATATTTTTGACATCCAGTGGGACAATACAGCTTGGTGACTTTGGTATAGCTAAAGTTTTAGGAAGGTAGTGTAACAGTGTACTTTTACAAGTTGAATTATTATCTTAGATAATTGAGTGAGTAATTGCTGTTTAATGCCAGATGAGCAATTTTTCAGCTATATCATGACGAGAACAAGTTGCATTCGAAGAGATGATACATTATTCTAATTCTGAGCCAACCCAGTCTTTGCTTTTACTTCTTAATTCTGCGTACATAGCAGAGAAGCAACAAATACCAATTTTATAGTCTTTAGTTTGACCCGACCTTGGCTCAAACACATGATGCACTGCACTTTGAGGCAAGCACTCTAACAGTTACACCACTGGTGCAATCTTTAGATGATTTATATATAACTGATTATCATGTGTAGTATTGGTATCAAACAGACATACAAAGTAGCAAAGTAGTCTCTTAATAGAGTTCATTTTTATTTTGAAAAATATTATTGCCAATTTATCTAGTCATTTTACAGTATTTCACTGACTTCAAAATAAAAGGTTAAAATTTCAACCCAGATAAACCAGAAAGACAACTACAAATAATGATTCAATAAGCATTAAAAAATATTTGAAAGATTTACAGTGTGCATATATAGTCTAAAAATATGTGCTATGACCAAAATTTGTATTTGTTCATGTTTTTAACTGAATGCTTATTTTTTTTCAGCACTGTAGAGTTAGCTAGAACATGTATAGGTACTCCATATTATTTGTCTCCTGAAATATGTGAAAACAGACCATATAATAATAAAAGGTAAAATATGTGAAAGCAAACCATATAATAATAAAAGGTAAAATATGTGAAAACAAACCATATACAGTAGACTCCACTTAATTGCAAACCGGTTAATTGCAAAATTCGTATTATTGCAAAAAAAGCTTAAACACCGATCCATTTACCATTCATTTAACGTTAAAACACGCGGTTAATTGCAAAGCGGTTAATGGCAAAATTCGCTTTATTGCAAAGACAATTTTTGCCAAAAATGTATAAAAGTGTCGGTTATTTGCAAAACTACTCTAGAACTGATAAAAAAAAGAAGGAGAAAAAAAATCCAATACACCTTTGAACTAATTGATTGATTTTGTTCATGCAGATCGATGTTGAAACGGCGTGTGGTGATAACCTGATCAGACATTTGGAGACGCTTTGAGCTATTGAATATTTTAATAAAAATCCATTTACATGTTTATTTGTGTTTAATCCTTTTCCTGAACTTCAATAAAGCTCTAATAAAGAACGTTTTGTGTTATCAGTAACCTCAATCAGTGTTGATCGTCCGCCATTTTGATTCAATAATTAAGTGTGTGACCTTACAGGTAAAAGCCCTGGTGTCTATTTTTAGATTTGTAACAATCAGCCACGCAGCAATTCAAAACACATAATTAGTGATCAAAGAAATTAATATGAATGCTGATCAGTGATTAAAAACTTCAAGAGAAGTTAAAATATGTTTACTTAGTTTGTTAATTAATTAATGTAAATTAGAACATCAAACAAAAAATCAAAGCGGATTAATTATTTTTTTATTTATTTAATAATGAAAAGTATTCAGATTTTGGGCTTGTGTTTTTTTTATTTTGCTATTTCCTCATTCAGTAAGCAAAATGTCATCCTATGGTTATAAATATCCACCATCACGTGATATAAACAACTACACAAATCCTCGATACACAAAGCTCCCATTACACAGAAACGGAATGAAGTCAACAACAGAGATATCTATCGATAATAACCTACCAAGATGAAAAGTAAAACCCTACAGTTATAAATAACAATATGGATACTGCAGTAACTATCATTAATTTAGTAACAACTCATTTACAGTACACAAAACGTAACATCTATCGCGTGATCATGTGACACTCGATGTACACAAAAAGCTCCCCCAATCCACAGAAATGATGGAAATATTATTTACACCAGTAATAAACAACAAAGACTTTCATTAAATATTCTAATTTATTATTTACATTCATGCATTTACTTTATCAACATATCAGCAATATCAGCTCCAGGTAAACAAAATGTCAATGTCACGGCACCTGTAGTCTATACTTCCGGTCTGAATAGCATTTCGTTTTATCGCAAAGTCCGCTTAATTGCAAAATTTTCTCTGACAAATAGGCTTTGCAAATAAGCGGAATCTACTGTAATAATAAAAGGTAAAATATGTGAAAACAAACCATATAATAATAAAAGGTAAAATATGTGAAAACAAACAATATAATAATAAAAGATAAAATATGTGAAAACAGACCATATAATAATAAGAGGTAAAATATGTGAAAACAGACCATATAATAATAAAAGGTAAAATATGTGAAAACAGACCATATAATAATAAAAGGTAAAATATGTGAAAACAGACCATATAATAAATGATAAAAGGTAAAATATGTGAAAACAAACCATATAATAATAAAAGGTAAAATATGTGAAAACAGACCATATAATAATAAGAGGTAAAATATGTGAAAACAGACCATATAATAATAAAAGGTAAAATATGTGAAAACAGACCATATAATAAATAATAAAAGGTAAAATATGTGAAGACAAACCATATAATAATAAAAGGTAAAATATGTGAAAACAGACCATATAATAATAAGAGGTAAAATATGTGAAAACAGACCATATAATAATAAAAGGTAAAATATGTGAAAACAGACCATATGATAATAAAAGGTAAAATATGTGAAAACAGACCATATCATAATAAAAGGTAAAATATGTGAAAACAGATCATATAATAATAAAAGGTAAAATATGTGAAAACAGACCATATGATAATAAAAGGTAAAATATGTGAAAACAGACCATATGATAATAAAAGGTAAAATATGTGAAAACAGACCATATAATAATAAAAGGTAAAATATGTGAAAACAGACCATATGATAATAAAAGGTAAAATATGTGAAAACAGACCATATAATAATAAAAGGTAAAATATGTGAAAACAGACCATATGATAATAAAAGGTAAAATATGTGAAAACAGACCATATGATAATAAAAGGTAAAATATGTGAAAACAGACCATATGATAATAAAAGGTAAAATATGTGAAAACAGACCATATGATAATAAAAGGTAAAATATGTGAAAACAGACCATATAATAATAAAAGGTAAAATATGTGAAAACAGACCATATAATAATAAAAGGTAAAATATGTGAAAACAGACCATATGATAATAAAAGGTAAAATATGTAAAAACAGACCATATAATAATAAGAGGTAAAATATGTGAAAACAGACCATATAATAATAAGAGGTAAAATATGTGAAAACAGACCATATAATAATAAAAGGTAATAATATCAATCAATATCAACACAATAATAGGTTGTTTAACAGAAAAAAATAAATTTACTGCTTCTTAAAGGTGAAAAATCATGTTAATTTACTAAATATTAATTATTAGTATTATATTAAGTTTATATGGTGTTTAATGCCACTTTCAACAATATTTCAGTTATATCATGGCGATCAGTTTTATTAATGGAGGAAACCGGAGTACCCAGAGAAAACCACCGCCTGTCGCAAGTCATTGATCAATTTTATCACATAATGTTGTATCAAGTACACCTCGCCATAAGCGGGATTCGAACTCACAACATTAGTGGTGGTAGGCACTGATTGCATAGGTAGTCTTAAATCCAACTACCATACGGTGGCCCCTACAAGAATTGTATAACCAAGCTGAAAATGTAATTGCCTTATTAATGTGCAAATAAAATTTCTCAATTCTATGACTTTTCCAATGTTCGTGCATAGAATTGTTACCATTTTGTCCACCATGAGGGAAAAATTTCCTATAAAAAATATGAAAAACGTATAATTTTTCAACCAAGTCAGGAATGTGTAAATAGTCTATTTTATTAGAATGTATATGTTCTTAAATTTTTTTTTTTCTTCAAATTTTAGTGATGTTTGGTCCCTAGGATGTGTATTATATGAGATGGCAACATTAAAACATGCAGTAAGTATGTTAACAAGATATTTGTATATCATTTCTTTATTCTCTGGAAAAACAAATGTTGAAGTAAGCAAGTTGCATATGTGATATAAGGCAACAAATATGCAGGTAATTAATGTGATTTTTCTGCATGCATTAAATATATTAAAACATGTTTCTGCAATGTATTCACAGTTATAAAAGAAAAAGATTGAAGCAAAAAAAAAAGTAAATACAATCCAAATGATAATTTAGCAACACGAAAATTTGTTAAAGAAGGGTTTGTGATAAATCACTTTCACCAATAAATTGTTTAATCTCTCTACATTTCTACAACAAACTCAACCCATGTTGTAAACTTCCATCAGATTCTGGTTTTGTCGTCTTTTGTGTTTTGGATGTTTTGTTGAGTCAGGGGAGTTGGGCTTGTTGGTGATAGAACTTTTGATAAAAATGTCTTTGGCAAATGTCATAAAATATTAATAAGAATTGCTTGGCTGACAGATGATTGAAAAATTGTCTTTCAATCTTTCATTATATATATTTCTTGAATTCGTCTAAATTGATTAATTAATTGCTTAGTGTTCAGCGAACAATATTTCAGCTATATTCAAGACAGCAGTTCATCTGAATATTGTACAGTCAAGCCTGAATATAAAAGCCACTCAAGAGAATCTGCAAATGTGGCCTCCTTTATGAGCAATTTCCTTTTATATACAGGTTAAAATTATATGCACTATTCATTAATGGGAAAAATGAGATTGTCCTTTATAGACAGTGATTTGTTATATAGAGGTGCTCTTTAAGGCAGGTTTGACTGTATACAAATTTGTTTTGAGGTCTTTGGTTTTTGATTTAAAAATGATTTTTTTACAGTTACTGATTTCAGATTTGTTTGTTCACACTTATCTCTATTACAGTTTGAGGCTGGAAATATGAAAAACCTTGTACTAAAGATAATCAGGTAAATATAACATTATTTTTAACAAATTTCTTGAAATCATCTATATTGATAAAAATAAAGATTAAATTATTTGAATCTACCTGTTTGCATAAAGTAAAACTATTTATATTTCTGAGGTGAACACTGCCAATACCTGTGGATTGATATTATTGTGAAATTACGTTTATTCATGTACGCCAATTTTCGTGGTTTCTACAAAATGCATTGATCCATGAGGTTCTTGAATTCATCGTTGGAGGTAAAAAATCAATGGAAAAGTTGTATTTTATTTTATTTTAATTTTCATGGTTTTAATAAACCATGAAATTCACGAAAATTTGCAGTCCAAGAATGAAAATATTTTCACAATTACCTCAGTCGTGGCCAGCTGTAAATTACTCTTTATAATGAATTTTGAAAGGTCAGTGTTTAATCATAAATTTATTGCTCCCATGACCAAGTTTACTTTAGAGAAATAGTCAATGAAATTCTCAAGACAACAAACACTGAAGAATGGAAACATGGTTCCTTAGTCCAGAGATCTAAAAGACTAAGAGCAATAACTGGCAACTATTTATTCAACTGTAAAATGATATGACATTGATTTGTCCTTGACCAGCTTTTTAAATGTCAGGAGTTGATACAATATGACATTGTCTATAATAGATTGTATCAGTGTTGAGAATCTTACTGACAAGTGATATATTTTATATTACAGAGGCTCATATCCACCTCTATCACCTAAATATAGTTATGATTTAAGAGGATTGATAGCCAAACTATTTAAACGGACTCCAAGGTAAGATTACTGAATAGCCATCCTGGTTTGTAATGAACCTTATGGGAGGAAATATGTGTTTGTTCTTTTATATCAGTTATTGAGTGCATTATATATGGAAGGGACATATTGTAAATGTTGATGTATTACAATCTATGGCCAAAGTAGCACTTTATTATTTTATATGAAAAGAAAGTTTAAACAGTGATGGTCAATTGTTCCACCAATATCCACAAAATGAACGACCACCTCAAATCATTGAACACAAAAAAAAGACTATGACATATACATTCATTTTATGATCATAGCAAATATCAAACTGTGTTATCTTTACTACAAAACTTTAACGTTTCTTTTCCTTACTAGTACCAATTGTTAATATATAATGTATGTAATTATAGCTTGGATCTTACACTGTTATTTCAATAAAATACTGATGTTGTGATCATGTGAAATCAAATGAATGCTTTAAAAATAAATAATTACAAAAAAATATCAAACTGTTAAAATCATGCAAATTATGTTATAATATAACTAATAACAATATATATTAAGATTATGAAAGTGTAAAAAAGTTGTTTGTTGACATCTAAATGTTGTGTTTTTCAGAGACAGACCTTCAGTTAACTCTGTATTAAAGATTCCATTTGTACAAAAAAGAGTTCCTAAATTTTTAACAGATGATGTAAGTTATTATGTATTAAGAAATATATTTACATTGGAGATGTTGCTAATAAATTAATTGTAGTCATAAATTTACTTTTGTATGTTGACACCTAAATCAATAGATATGGTAAATTGGATGATAAATTACCAATCAATCAAGAATACAGCTATTACAACTCAAGGCAAGAAAATCTCAAACTGGGATTTCAGTCACTGGAACAGTACAAAATTGTGGATAGACTAGATTGTATGCTTTATCAACCCACACAGATCCCAATCAACTCGTACAACCACTGTCACAAAAACCTGTTTACATATATAACAAGAATGGTACTCAAATAGTGTCATGCATCAGCCTAAAGTAGCTTTATCATGGTAGTCAGTTTAGAGTTGAGTTATGCTATTGGTGTATATTTTATAATATACCATGCTTATTATTTATGGAAGGCAAATCGGGACAATTATAAAGAACTGACTATTTAAACCACATGCTTGGGTAGGTATCTGAGAAACATTAACCTGCATGAACCCTTGTCAGTGGTATTAGGTTTGTGATACAGTCGTTTTGCCATCCAGACCACTAGTCACTTTGAGAGGAAACAATTAACATTGAGTATGTTTTATATAAATCTTCCATCTGATCGTCAAGTGGGATTTATATATGTACAAATAACAAGGGGAACACAGTTAGTGGTTCAGTTAACACTTGTATCTAACTAACTAATTACTAGTTAATAGTGACAAGTTAATGTATGATCTGATGGTTGTAAACCATTACTATGATAAAAAATAATTGTACGTACTGGCTGCAGGGGTAGTTATACAATAATTGTCAGATCTCATCTCATTTCAGTTAGATATTGTTATGTGAGCTTTTTGCTGACACAGTTGAATCTTATGTCAAAATCAGTTTACTTGAAATTTTGGTTAGGTCAAAATTTTTCTGAAGTCCTGTTTTGAACTTAGTGCTTTTCAACTTAATATACTCCTCCTAACTCAAATTTTGATATGTTGAAATTTCGGGTTTTATCAAAGTAAATTTTCAGTCGCTAATATACAAATCCATTCAAATTCTGTTCGTTATGTCTTAATTATAAATTCAACTTGAAGTATAATGTTTTTTTTACGTTCAGTTAAAAATGGTATCTTTCAATTTTATACATTAATTCATACTATTACTTGTTAATTTTTATTCTCTTTCTTTAACAGCAAATAAGAGATGAATTCAGTCATACAATTATGCATGGTCATAAACTTGGTAATAAAATTAAGATACCTACTCCTAGTCCTGCCAGTAGACCCCCCTCAGCAAACAGACCCCCATCAGGTAAATTAATTAATATAGTATCAAATGAAGACACATGTTACAAAGAAAGATTAACAATAAATATAATGGTATTTTTTTTAAAATAAGATGCTATTTTTTACAGAAGAAAACTAGAGGCATTTTATTTAAGGGTGCGACTATATTTGATCAAAGATCGTATTTGTAGGTGACCAGCCAAAAAATTGTGAGATGAACATCAACCGTATTAAGATTAGTGTGTTTATTTAGTTGTCATGACAATAAGATAAAATAATTTGAATTTGATGGAACATATTTCACAGGTATAGTTTTAGAACTATGAATTCAGAAGTAAAACTTATTTCACAGGTATAGTTTTAGAACTATGGATTCAGAAGAAGACATACAGACAGTGAATTCTGAAAAGATTAAAGGAAAATCTCTTCATCTTTAAATAAGGCTTATGTAAACCTCACAGTGAATGGGGGCCATTGTGGTTGTGATTGTATGGTAGTTGGATTTACAACTACCTATTCAATCAGTGCCTATCACCACTAACATTGTGAGTTCGAATCCTGCTAATGGCGAGGTGTACTCGATACAACATTATGCAATAAAGTTTGTCAGTGACTTGTGGCAAGTTGATGGTTTTCTCCTAGTTCTAATAATAAAACCCTAAATGCTCGCTTACTCGCAAGGGTTATAACGGGATGCCATTACACGTAATGGAGCAGCCGCCGAGATTTTTTGCGCTCGCTTACAGAGCTTCTGACGCCTGCATTTATCAATAATAAGACATAACCTTTCCTTTTGTCCATTATTATAACAAGTTTTTATCACCTACCAGTATTTTAGAATGTAATTCCCACAAAATAAAAATCCATGTTTACATTTTGAATTTCGTCATTTCGGCCTCACTATTTGGATGTCGATACCATATTTGGCGATTTAGGCGTGAATGTTTACCAATCGTAACTACTCGGCCATTCTCGCTACCCTGTTATTTGCAGGGTAGCGAGAATGGCCGAGTAGTTACGATTGGAATGTTTACATCAGCTTGTAGTAAGAAATACCATATTTAGGAAAGCTCCGCCTTCCGTAGTTTCCGGTTATGGAAAACGATCGATAAATTTGAACAAGGTTGTTGCTAACTTTGAAAAGCATATTTTTCTCAGCCAAACCGATTTAACAAGGACTGGGATCATCAGTAATAGTTATAATGAAATGTTTGAAGCGTAAATAGTGAGTTTTTATGTTTCAACTGCAACTTTTTTTTTGCTCCATTGTGACGAATGGGACCGCGTTGTAGCTCTGCCGAGACACAAGTTTGTCACAGGAGCTACATTATTGCAGCTAGTTTTCTCCGGGTACTCCCGTTTTCCACCAACAATACAACTGACCGTCACGATAAAATTGAAATATTGTAGAAAGTGGCATTAAGCACCATAACCCTAGCCCTAACCCATGGTGATTGTACAAGATTACTCTAGCCATATTGTCAAAATAAATCTATTTGTTACATTAATAAAGTTGATTCTCACCATGTGGAAATTAACCATTATAATAATAATTCAAATACAGAAGTAAACTTTTCTATTTATTTCTTATATTAGTTTATTTGATTTGATATCATTTTTGTTTTAGCTGGTGTAAGACGTCCACTACCTCCTAAGCCTACCCCAGCTGTGGCACCTAAGAAATATAATCCTGCTAATATATATGGAACTCCAGTGGGAAGAAAATCAAATGATAACAGGTTGGTAAATAAACATGATAGACTTAGATCAGCGTCCACACTCAAATCGGTTGCCACTCCTCAAATCGGCATCCACTGACGTCATTACCTCAAATCTAGGACCGATTTAATGGTATTCTCAAATCTGTGTCTTTTCCAAAATCTCAGATATATGGCCGATTTATTGGTTAGGGTTAGGGTTTGGACATACGTCAGTGAGGTCATTGGAACTCGATTTAAGAAAGTGAGAAATGGCCATAGATTTGAGAATTTTAAAAAAGGACGTAGATCTGAGATACAGATGTCTGTAATGTAGATATCAGACATGGATTTGAAGATTGGACATCGATTAGAGGCATCGATCTGAGTATTACAAACATATTTTGTGATATTTAAAGAAAAACCGTATTACCGTTTGTATATAATTTCGTTGATTTGTTTTGAGTGAATGGATTTCTCATAGCAATGTCACATTAAAAGTAAGGTTCTCCTCCCTCAGGCATAGTTGAACGTAGCCGATTTTGACCATTCTGTATAGACCCTTTGGTTTTATTCCTCCCATACACTTTAAAATTATTTGGCTTTTCAATTTTTCGATTTCGAGCGTACTGGTTGAAGGTTATTCCAGTAATGTTTCATGCACACTAAATTTGATATCTACGTTTATGTTGAAGCCTGAGATGCGAGATGCGGTGAGAAGTTCATTTCATGCAAAACATATCAATGATAGTATATTAATAGAGGATTTGTCAAAGTGACGTCAGTGATGTCAATATAACGTCACATTTGTTGCTGGATAATGGATGTTTAAAAGATCAAAAGGAAAATTTACAAATCATCAATAAATTTAAAAATATTGCCAACATCAGTTAGTGAATTTACTAACCCAAATTTAGTTTTGCCCTTGAGACATGAAAGAAGAACCTGTAAAGTGGATGTGTTATTATACTGTAAATCCTGAATTGATGTTGGCAAATATGATACAGCTGATTCTATTTTGATGCGAATACAAAAGAATATTACGGTGTTTAATAACTGGAAAAAATGTGTTTTAATGTTCTTGTAGGGGGATTTTCTCAAAATAATGCTGTTTGTAATTTGTAACCGCTACCTACCTATTAGATAATTAGATTGGATTTCTCATATTCATATACATTAACCATATTGCCCCTTGTCTCTAACTGTACACAATTAGTAGATGATTTACATGTATATAGGAAATTCAACATATATCCCATACAGTAGAGACAACTTAATGACGTGGAAAGTAAAAACATGGTACAGAATATTAATTTTAATATCCTATCACCATTACTGTTGTGAGTTCAAACCCCGTTCATGGCAAGGTGTACCCAATACAACATTGTGTGATAAAGTTTGTCAGTGATTTGCGACAGATCGCTGGTTTTCTCCAGGTACTCTGATTTCCTCCACCAATAAAACTGACCATCGTGGCGTTAAACACCATAAACCAAAACCATACAGGAGAAAGAACTTTATGACGTGGAAGGTAAAAACGTATGGTACAGAATATTTATTTCAATAAGATGCTATTATTTTCACATCATGTAAGATTTACATTTGTCTTTATCAATACATTTTATTTGATATACATCACAATACTCTGAACCGCATCGGTGGTATAATGGCTAGCCTGCTCGCCTCGAGTGTAGTAGATCGCGGGTTCGAGCCCAGATCGGGTCAAAAACCAAAGACTGTAAAATTGGTATTTGTTGCTTCTCCATTTTAATAGCACGCAGCATTAAGGAGTAAGAGCAAAGACTGGTTGGCACAGAATCAGGATAATGTTTCCAGGTTGCTCAACATGTCTATCCGCAGACTGTTGTTTCAGTGAGCTAGCACTGTATAAATCCAACTAAGCGTGTTGATCTATTACAAAACGAACGTCAGCATCTCATTAAAAATTAACTTGTTGTTGCCATGATATAGCTGAAAAATTCCTGAATTCGCATTAATCACTCACTCACTCACAATACTCTGGAATGCTTTGTTAATGGACAGTCATCGTGTTGATTCTTCTTTTTTTTATCGAAACAAAATTGTACTAAAAATTTGTATTCAGGGATGTTATTTTTGATCTTTTACTTTCCAGATCATCAAATGACAAGAGACGACCTGGGAGTGGGAGTGGGTCAAGGCCATCAAGTAGTCAGGTATAGATGCCAGTATTGTGATACATATTAAGGAGGTTTAGTTTCATCATTTGCTGTTCAGAAATGTTATACAAGAACAGTGCTTTTATTGCTGTTCTGCATTTTACAGTCACAGTAGGGTCTTCAACAATGGACATTAGTCATACCCAATACAATTTTTATATTATTTAGTTTATGGTTAACCTTCCGCTTTTGAGAAAGTATTACTTTCTTTATGATACCAGTTGACTTTTTTGCTTTTTGATGTATTGATAAAATATATGTCAATGTCAAAAGTCAACATACTATTATTGTTCAAATTAACCAAGTATTTGAGTTATCAAGATAAATAAACATTAGAGAATACTGAAGAGGCAATCAAAAATGATCAATCTAGAGAAACTTGCAACATAGAGCACACAAGACGAAGAAAACGCAAAACAAAAACACATTACAATATGTGCCGGACACCACTACACGCAAACAAACACAAACAATGCAAGCTAAGCATGAGCCATCCTATAAACAACTGGAGGTAACCTAGCTATTGCTAAGAAGGTACAATATTTTTACATCAAGTTATCTTGGAAAATGACATCTTAGTTTGATGTAACAAGATTCTACATATTTTACATCATTACACAAATATCACCTGACCTCAATATTTTAGACTTTTCTTGATTCACTTGAAATTGCTTGATTGATGAATGAATATATTTTACCAGTATGCATGAAAAAAGTCAACTTACTTACATTTTAAGGGCTGTTATGGTCGTGATCATATATATGGTAGTTGGATTTACAACTACCTATGCCATCAGTGCCTGTCACCACTAACGTGTGTTTGAATCCCGCTCATGGCAAGGTGTACTCTATGCAAACTATGTAATGAAGTTTGTCAGTGACTTGTGGCAGGTGGGTGGATTTCTCCGGGTACTCTGGTTTGTTCCACCATTAAAACTGACAGCCATGATATAACTGAAATATTGTTGAAAGTGGCAGTAAACACTATAGCCTTAACTCTAACCCTATTCTTCATTATTAGAAATTTTGTTGTTTTTTTTTAATGATGGATTGAGAAGTAAGAAGATTACTTAATGTTAATGATTCCTCTTTACATTCAGACATAATTGTATATGTTTATTAGAAGTCTTTTATTTGTTATTAGCATGATTTAGCAAAGAAAAAACAAGATTTTATAGAAAAAGAAAAAAAGAGACGGGAAGAAATACAAAAGGTATGTTTAAAAACCTTAGAAAAGGTATGTCTAAAAACCTTAGTGCTACTGTTTGATAGAAACGAGGCCGTGATCTTATGGTAGTTGGATTTACAACTACCTGTGCAATCAGTGCCTATCACCACTAAAGTTGTGAGTTTGAATCCCACTCATGGCAATGTGTACTTGATACAACATTTTATGATAAAGTTTGCCTGTCAGACTTGCGACAGGTCGGTGCTTTTCTTCTGGTCCTCCGGTTTCCTCCATCAATAAAACTGACCACCACGATATAACTGAAATATTGTTGAAAGTGGCATTAAACACCATAACCCTAACCCTACATATAGAACAAGAAATGACAAACGAAAAATTAAGCAAGAAATTTATCTGTACAGTAGTCCCCCTCTTATAAGACCACTCCCACCATAGACCACCCCTCTTATAAGACCACTCCCACCAAAGACCACCCCTCTTATAAGACCACTCCCACCAAAGACCATCCCTCTTATAAGACCACTCCCACCAAAGACCACCCCTCTAATCAGGTCAGAATTCAGAGGCATTAAGATAGTAAAATACTTCTAAATTGTCACACCTAGGGGAGACCACTCATTTTATAAGGCCACTTTTTCATTGCAGAATGGATGACAGTATAAGGGGGACTATTGCACACAAAATTTATCATTAAAGACAGTCATTTTTGTTTTAATATTTAGTTATTTAAATGGCTAGAAGCTTACTTACTCCCACCATAAGACACATTATTTATATGCTATAAAAATATTTATTTTATTTTGAAGGTATTACAGTATTGCTTTGTATTTGTCATTTTAATTAATATTGATTCTCCAAACCAGTGTCAAATTTAAATGATATCTTAGAAAACTGATAGATTTTATGCAGATTGTATTCATTGACAAAATGAAATTATATAATATATGAGTTTATAAAAACCTATATACCTTGGCAATTTGATGTATGTATTTTAAGAGTTATTAACATTGAGGTCTTAATCTTCAGAAAAATGAAAATGATTTATAATGAAAGATAATTATATAAAAGACACACTTTCATTGCTCATTTATGAATTAATTACTGATTTTATTTTTTACAGGCAGCAATGGAGAAGAAGCATAAAGATTTAATGGAGAAACAAAAGGTAAATCTCTATTTACTCTTCTGTATCTTACTTGAAAAGGTTAAATTTTAGCACAAAGATTGTTAATAGATTAAAAAAATTCCTATTTGATAATATGGGTGATATGAATTTTTCCCCAAACATACAAGGGGCTGTCATGGTCGTGATCATATGGTGGTTGGATTTACAGCTACCTATGCAATCAATGCCTTTCATCACTAACATTGTGAGTTTGAATCCAGCTTAGGTGAGGTGTACTAGATACAACATTATGTGATAAAGTTTGTCTGTGACTTGCAGCAGGTTGGTGGTTTTCTCTGGGTTCTCCGATTTCCTCCACCAATGAAACTGATCGTCACGATATGACTGAAATATTGTTGAAAGTGGCATTAAGCACCATTACCATAACCCTATCCTGATTGGATGATATTAATTTTTTCTGGAACATACATATGATGAGATGTTTTGTATGTTACAGGCTAACAGAATGAATAAAGCTAGAGAAGAAGGATGGAAGCATGTTATGGGGTCTCTTAGCTCTGATGATAGTGATGTAAATCATTTTATATACTTTATATTACAGTAAAACCTGCTTTAGAGACCACCTCTATTAAGCAACAATTTGTATTATGTGACCTTAATTTTAATTTCCCTTCAAAGTTCATTTCATATTAATTAAACCTACCATCAGTGACCACCTGTCTTATGTGGCCCTATTTCAAAGTCACAAAAGACAGGTTTGACTAGTGAGGAACCTATTAATGTGGGTTTTGTTGGGCAACCTATCCTTGAATTTAAATAATTCAGCAAAGTTTTCTTTCCATTTATGCAAACAATACTAATTAATAACACAAATTCTTTATATTTCAAAATATTTTTAATTTTATTTTGGAAATTCAGAATCTGCAAATTTAAGAACCTTTGAATAGTATTTTATGAGCAATAACCCGAAAATTGTGAACCTCAAATTTAATTTCTTTCAAAGTACTGGTACTTTGTTTGATGCCTGCTGAGATTCTCCTGGATAGCATTCAGCATTAAGAAGAAAGAACAAAGAATTGTTAATTGGGTAGCAAAAACGACTCTATAATGTGTTATTGAAGAAAAAATATTCATGATTTACTGGAAAATTATCAGCTTGATTTTTAAGAAACAATCAATTACTCATTTTAAAACCAAGGTAAACAATTTTGTTAAAATTTCTGAAAATGAAGTAGTCAAAAAGAATGAATTTAGCAAAATTTTGTCAATTTTTTTTTAATACTTTTTCAGAACCGAGAATACAGCAATGACAGCAATCAGGCTCAGAATAAAAGATCAGTTCCTAGGGTAATTAAAACTTTTGATTATTTATAGTAACAAAAATAATGTCAAATAGTTATTAATGTTTTGCAATACAGATGAACTCAAATTTGGATATAATTGCATCTGTAGCGTCATTGTTAGAGTGCAGCTTTAAAGAGAAAGAGCAAAGACTGGTTGGCTCGAAATCAGGATAATGTGTCTGAGTGGAGCGACATGTTTACCTGCAGCTGCTGTTTCAGTGAGCTAGCACTATAAAAACCAGCTAAGTGTGTTGGTCTAGTACAAAGCGGACATCTTTACACCTCATTGGATTTAGCATGTTCTCTCCATGATATAGCTGAAAAATTGCTCATTTGGCGTAAGTCAACAATCACTCACTAACTCACTAAATTTGGATGAGTTTATGATTAGCTTTGTTTACCCTAGATAACTGGATACCAAGTTAACCTGCATTTCCTTTCAACTTCTACATGTCAAGATTATGTATATTAGAGTTTCTTTGGATGTTGCAACCAATGAGCAACTTTTAACCAGATGAACAATATGAGACTTCATGGAGTCTCCGGTTTTGGATTGATAGATGTGTTAATATGCTTACATGTATATTAGACAACAGTTTGTGTGAGACAGGAGAGAGACAAATAATAGGACTTACTGATGACACTATAGAAGTTTTAGGTTTATGTGTGGTTGTTTTAGACGTGTTTTCACTGTGTTAATTTTTTTACAGCCTGCCGCACAAGGGCCGAATGACAGGGGAGATTATGCTGATTATCATGCCTATTTAGATAAACTAGAAAGGGACAGGAACAATAGACAGAATGCTCCAGGTAATATACAAGTAAACCTCCTTTAGTGACCACCTCTATTAAGCAATAACATGTATTATGTAACCATAATTATACCCCCCGCAAACAAAGTTTGGGGGGGTATATAGGAATCACCCTGGATTTTTATAAGTTGTAGTACACTACCTGCAGATGTGCATGAAGGAATATGGTTGCTGTCCAAAATTTAAAAGGGGAGATAATTCAACTTATACTTTCATGAAAAGGGGGGGGGGGTATGTACCTTGTAAGCGCAACTCCTACTAAACTGCTTATTGAATTTTTATGAAACTTTACACAGTTGTAGTACACAACCTGCAGATGTGCATGAAGGAATACCATTGCTGTCTAAAATTCCAAAGTTTGAACATCAGAGTATTGCAAGCGGGGGGTATCACTCAGTGAGGTCACTCACAGTTCTAGTTTTTATTTCCCTTCGCAGTGCATTTCATTTCATTTAAGCCTGTATTAAGCAACCACCTGCCTTATGTGACCATATTTCACTTTTCTCTTGGAAGTTCACATAAGACAGATTTGACTATAAAGCAAGTTCATTATTACTGTAGTAAGAGAGAAAAGTAGATCATTGGATGATATTAACAGGCAATTCAATTGGTCCATGAAGTCTTTATTATGACAGAGTAATTGTTTTAATAATCAATTGGAAATTCATTGAGTAGTCCATTTAAATTTTAATTATTGATTCAAAATTTGTAAATATAAATTATGCATATTGTATTGGAAGATGTTCAGCTATGGCATACTTCATTTTCTAATTAAAAACAAACATTTTGTTGTTGTATTATGGTATGGGTCTTTCATTGTTGTCCGTTTCTCAACACTGGTTTCTGTGCAAAACTTTTGTTCTAGTTGACCAATCCTTACGAAACTTTAAACCAATGATCCTTGTCATTGAATAAAGGTTTAAATTAATTTGGTGGATTCTATCCCTACATCCAAACAAGAGGTTCCAAGGTGCCAAAAAGAATGTGTTATGTTTTCTGTATTTGGAGCATTTATTTTTCTACCAATTTTGATGAATTATTTTTCTTTATATTCCTTATAAATTCTTCTATCTAAATTATGCTACTATTGCATGGCTCTTACTATTTTCAAGATATAACTTGTTCAAAAATGGGGCCAACACCTGAATATTGCTGACATACTACTCACTACATGTTGAGCAATTAATCGGTCAATTATTACCAAAATGTTTTAATTTTTAATTTTAGGTCTGATTTTGATGAAATACATAAATAAATAACCATGATAGTAAGTAACAATTTTGGCTTATATACATGTATATATGTTTATATATACAGGTGGAGCAGCTTACATGGCAGCACCAAGACAACAACCAGTACCAAACTGGAACCGAGCTGGTGTACCAAGGGTCCCAGCCGCTACTCCATTCCAACAGGCTGAGCAAAACAGGTAGTAATGGGGAAAATAAGGGATAACTTTAAACTATCATGTCTTTTCAATTGTTCTTTTATTCCATTATTTTCCCTAATTTTTGGAGTAAACCCCCCCCCCCCCAATTTTTTAGAGGAATTTTTTTCATATTTACTTATATCCACATCATTTTGTGTTATATTTTATGTTGTAATTGTTTGGTGATTAAACATTTATTTAGTGTTTTAATCAGAAGATTGTGTAATCACACATACAATGCTTAATACAACTGACAGTATAAGATGTCATGCTTGTTTGAAACCCAACACCAATGTGCTTGTTGAGGTTTTATATGGATTAGAATAAATATTTTAACATTCCCAATCCTCCTGATTTATTCCATTTACGATTTTTTTGTATCTTCAGTCACTTATTGTTGGAGTCAAACACTACACTGACACTATATAACTGAAATATTTTTGAAAGTACAGTTGACTCTCATTGTCTCGAATTCGGTTGACTCGAATTTCCGGTTGAGTCGAATTTTTATCGAAGTCCCAAACTTCGTTGTGTATAAATATATATAATTTGACTCCTGTTGAGTCGAATTCGGATGAGTCGAAATTTCGGTTGTCTCGAATAAAAGTTTTGGTCCCAAGATGTAGAAAGCCATATTATTTACATTCGTTAAGTCAAATTTACCTGTCAAAACATGTGTATTACCTTAGGATTAAAATCTGATCACAGGTGAAACATCCGGTCATTGAATTTGACATTTTTACCTTAGGCTATTTCACATGTTTATTTCACAATCTGTCAAATTAATTAGTGATAATATTTGAATTGGCTTGGTATTATGACACAGGTTAGATGTGTACAATCAAAAATTATCGATTCATAATAAGTGCGCTTGGGTCGGCATACATCAATGATTATGAAAAGTACACAAAGGAAGCGTTTTATCTATTGAATTATTTGTCGGAAATTAATTTTGATTAAAGAAGAATAGTTTTCTTCTACACTTTATTGAATAATAAAAACACACCATTTATTGTAAATAAACAGTATTGCACAAAGAAAAATACGTCATGATGGGTGAAGTTTAATGACAATGCAACAGGTGAAAAACATAAACAAAACGGATAAACATATTCATTCACACAAAAAAAGAAATCTAGAAGCTATCAGTCGTTTCACAAGATTCAAAGAATTTAACGGAGAGAAAAAAACAGCAACAAAAACATTGAATATGTTTAAAATCGTTCCGAGAATAGGGACATGCGATGCTGATTTTAGCTCTTCAAAATATCGCTCGAGTTGTCTCCCTTTCGTAATTAAACAAACCACACTTCCGGTATCTTCGTAGCTCCTCTTGAGTCGAACTACGGTTGACTCGAATTTTTTCCATGGTCCCATCGAATTCGAGATAACGAGAGTCAACTGTAGTGTTAAACACCATAAACCATCAAAAACTACAGACAGATTAAGTTAATTTTGTTTTGATGTTTTTTGTAGACAATTAGGTGCTGATGCAGCAGAGAGAGCCAAGATTGTTGGTGAATTTATACAACGGAAGAAAGATGCTGAAATGAACAAAAAAAGAGGAAAAGCTGAATTGTTTGGTGTATGTATCAAATTTTGTCATGGTCTTGTTAAGGCAATAAGATATTGAATGTGATATATACTTCTTATGTAGTCTTTCTAATAATTATGTAGGGGCCGTCGTGATCATGATTGTATGGTAGTTGGATTTACAACTACCTGTGCAATCAGTGCCTTTTACCACTAAAGTTGTGCGTTTGAATCCTGCTCATGGTGAGGTGTACTCGATACAACATTATGTGATAAAGTTTGTCAGTGACTTGTGACAGGTCTGGTTTTCTCTAGGTCCTCCGGTTGCCTCTACCAATAAAACTGACCACCACGATATAACTGAAATATTGTTGAAAGTGGCGTTAAACACCATAACACCTAATAGTTGTGTATAAAAGATAAAGGATTATTTCCTACCTTTGACATGCCGAAATTTTAAGAGTTTGTTCACAAATAATGTCTACCGGTAGTTTGATGGATTAACTGTGGAAATTTCAGGAATTGCGACCCATGAAATTTACAAAATGTGTAGAAACATAATTTTTTTTAAAAAGATCTAAAAGAGGGTATATAGACATAAAAATGTAATCACATATACAGTGTATAAAATTATGGTCTATAATGATTATTGATTGTACTGCTTCAAAAATAGCATACAATTTCACAATAAAAAAACTAGATATTAAAAATTAAAATTTTCATGTGTTTGTAAGATTACTACATACAATAAAATATAAATCAAGTTTAATTTTGACAATGATGTCATTTACTCTTCCAGAGTTTTGCTCCATAAAACACTTAAAATATATTTTTTTTTAAATACATTAATCAACCTTCTTTAGTACAATTACTACTTACATGTACATAAAAAAATGATAATTTAATTTTGCATTTTTCCGTTCCAGAGTTATAGGTCTTGGATGTGCATGAAATAATAATATATATTGATGATTGAATATATTATTTTTTGTTTAATACACAGCCATCCCATTTTTATGTACCTTCATTCTGAGTGCTTTGTTTCATTTTTAGTTATTATGGGGTAAAAGTTATGGTGTTTAATGCCACTTTTAACAATATTTCGGTTATATCGTGACGGTCAGTTTTATTGGTGGCGGAAACTGGTGTCCCCGGAGAAGATCACTGACCTGTCACGAGTCATTGACAAACTTTATCACATAATGTTGTATCAAGTGGGAATCGAACTCACAACATTGGTGATGATGGGCACTGATCGCTTAGGTAATTGTAAATCTAACTACCATACGATCATGACCATGAAGGCCCCTTTAGTTATTAAAGGACTTCTATGTTTTTAGGGTAGAAATAGCTACCACCATCAACTTTTCCCCTGATTTTTTTAGTATCGTGTCCAACAAAAATAACTAATTAAAGACTTTTATTAATGAAGGGTGCTGCTCCCTACGAATCTCCTAGACCTGGTCACACACCCTCACCAATGAGAGATGATGGTAGACCATCCTCAGCAGATGCTAGGAACAGAGAGGAACAGGTTTGTTGTAGCTCTAACATATTGCATAGTGCCATTGGTAGTGATTTAACTATACATTAAACAGAGAGAAACTCATTTTGTAGTTGTCATAGCTTATCCTAGATGTAACAATATAAAAACTAAATAGTCTTATTTGACGAAATAAAGACATTTGATCAAAATTTCCTTTATTGGGGTACGAGTGTTTACATTATTCTATTATTGTCTTCTCCTGAGGGAACTGTCCTATAGTATTGTCTGGTGAGGTATAGGAAAACTGTTCCAGAGGAAGAAGACTATAATATATTTAGTACATAACATCTCATTCTGAACACTCAGCATTTATATAGCCAAACCTCGCCATGTTGACAGCAAACTATAAACAGATTACAGCGCCATCTATTGTAAGGGAGGTAAATCTTACAAAAAATATATAAAAATAACACAGGAAAATCTATATAGTCCTCACAGGAAATCTTTTCAAACTGGTAAAGTTCCTGTCGCTAGGTATAATCAACTGTTGCCAAGATTAAGCATAAACTGTTCAAAAATAGTCAACACTAATCATCCAATCAAAATAAAGCATTTTCATATGTTATGGTGGTCAGCGGAGTAGAAGGAAAAAACATCTGACCTGCTGCAAGTCACTGACAAGCTTTATCACAGAAGTTACTGGATCCTTTAGCATAAATATTACTTGCATGTTGTATATGATGAAGAATGTTTGTTTCCATAGATAGTATTAAATACATGTAGTTTTTTTTTAAATGATCATAGAGAATCTTACGTCGGCTATCCTTTTATCAGCATTATGTTTTAGTGTAGCCTGGTTTTGTAATATTAAAGGCGAAATCTGAATTCTACCTCCTGCCGTCATGTTGATATTAAATATTCTTGAAGTACATGTCTTTTGATTATTTTCTAAAATTATTTAGAATAAAAACAAAACTATGAGGTGGATAATTACCATTATAAAAAAAGACTGTCAAAGTCAAACAGAAGTTTATGTTTTGTTTTCTGTTTTGACTCAGATATTTCTTAGATTTTAAGCCATTAATGGCAATGTTGATATCCCCCCATCACATTTTTAGGTAGTACCTAAATTGTCATCAGTTCCTGTCATTTCTGTTTTGGAAGTGAGTCAGAAGAGGGGATAAGGTTATTGCCGGTGAAATTGCCGGCCATTTTTTTCTGTTAAATTGATAACATGAAAGAAGTTAAATAAATTTCATTGCGGGAAGTTGTATACATACACACAGAGTCATATTAGAGACATAATTAGCTAATAATATGCTTGTAGTTTTATTTTGTATTTTTATTAGGAGTATTTAGAGAGACTGAAAAAGATTAGAGAAGCAAATTACATGGAAAGGAAAAATGACAAGGTAAAGATAAGATGGAAAAAATCAACAATGAGATCGGAGCTGTTTTTTTTAACCTTTTATCTCTTATCTTGCCATCAGGCATAGACTCTTTTCTTAGGGTTGGTAAAACATTGTTTACTAGACTTTATGTGATAAACTAGCTATAGGCTAGTTTCAATCAGTTCATGAATTGTTCTAGGCATCCTTCTTTCCTCCACACACTAGCTACAGAAAGTTAAAACAAAATAAGATTTAATATTTACATGTTTCCTGCTTTGTTAGTGTGAGGTTAATTTACTGATAGTATTACCCATTTTATAATACCACCCTTCTGCTATGAAAAAGTGGCCTTATATAAGGGGTGTCCTCTTTTGAGAGGACAATTTAGTAGTATTTTACCATATCGGTGGATGTGGAATCTGGTTTGATAAAATGGGTGGCCTTTGTTGGGAGTCACCTTATAAGAGGGAGATTACTGTATAACAAGTTACATGTTATAAGCAAAATAATGATCATAGTTTTATAATTAGTTTTATCCTCTGGGTTTATAATTTTATATAAAGCATAATATTGACTTAATTTTCGAAATGTTTCTTTCATAAAAAAATGTGATTAGCAAATATTTATTGTCCCTTCATTTGCAAACATATTTAAATCCACACATATTATGTATATACAAAACTGACTTTGGTTAGAACAAGGTAGATTTGTAGAATCCCTGAAGCTTCTTTATTAAAAAGTTCTACTTTTACACATTAATTTTGGTGATAAATAATTTAGAATGATTGCATTTTCAATATATATATATATATATATATATATATATATATATATATATATATATATATATATATATACACGTCTGAAAATTAAACCAAACAGTGTTAGAATTAGATTTTAGAGCTGTCAAATTTTTGTTCTTCCCTCGACGGGATTTGAACCCACACCATTGTTACACTGCAGCACCATTCGCTTAGCCTTACGTCCAGTGCCCTAGACCACTCGACTACATCCACTCCCTAAAAAAGGAGCTTCAATAGTCGTAGTGTTACCTTGTCTCGTAAGGCAAATCTAGGGATAGGCGTAAGACATGTGTATAAGCGTGTGTAGATGGTACATATATACTTAATATTATAATTTGACAGCAATCTAACTCAGCAATTTTATATATATATGTTTATAAGGAGATAAATATTTCCATGCCAAGAATACTTGATAATTTAACCTTTTCTTTAATATTAGAACAGTGAGGCTGATGCAAGAAAAAAGAAAATTGAAGCTTTACGGGTAAGAAAGTAATTCTGTTTATTATTACTTTTATACTAAATACACAAATATTTCATCTTGGTGGTTTATAAATATTGAAGATTTAAATTTCACTTTTTCTGAAGAATATATTAAGTAGCCATTATTTCTGTTTTGTTACATCACATTTACTGTGGGCAAGCCTTATCATTTAGACACAATATAAGAAGAAAAAAACCATTCATAAATTCATACAAAAATTATATACTTGTATATTACTATAGAATACATATGTGATGTTAAACACACTTAATATTTTATATCGTAAATCACTTATTATAAAGGATTTGGTAATTGTTACGTCATCATAGCGTCATATTAGAAAACAGTGATAATACTACGTGCGTCCTTGACAACGCTTAACGATTAGCGATAATTTTCCATCTCACTCTACTAGCGTGAGATGGAAAATTCTCAGATAGGAAGATCAAAGGTAAATACCGCAAAATAGGGATAAATGGTTTTCTCATCCTTGTTCAGTAATTACTGTATCTTTATGTAGTAACCACATACACATATTCATATCATATTATTTGGACACAATGTGCCTTTTAAAGTAAATGTTTTTATTAGATTATAAGTACGGCCATCTAAAAAAAATGTTCTGGTTCTCCGACAATGGATTTAAAAAAAGGGCAAGGTAGGTAGTGTTTTTATTTTTTGTTTTTATTTCCAATCCAACATGGGAAAGGTTTTTGTATTTTGTTTTTATTTTCAGTGGTTTAAAAACAACGCAAACCAGTTCAATTCTACTATTTTGGCAAACAAACAACACAATAGTGTTTACTCGGAGTGATTTGGATTTTCCAACAGACACCTCGTACTTCACTTGTCTTCAGGTCAAAATTAACGAAAGGGTTGTTGTTTTCTCCAACCTCTTTTATGTCCGTATAATCACCCACGAATATACTCTTACATAACTCTGCAACTGTCATTGTTCTGTCAACAGGCAGGATAGTCCACGGAACTATTTGTTTGGAACGTAATGTACATTAAAACTGACGAGGACAGTGTTTTCACTTGTAGCCATGCTGAATTTTTACCGTTTCGTTTTCGATTGATCAGTCATTCAAACGTTTGTCAAAACTCGTCCGTGTCACCGGCACGCTTGAAAACTTAAATTTGGCGGTAAATTTGAATTTTTGTTTTCTTCAAAAATACGGCGCAGCAGCGATTTTTTTTCTGTACGGCAATAAAAACGTCCCACAGCCGAAATTTTGAGGGGGCGGCGTTGTCTGAGAACCAGAACTTTTATTTTATTTGGCCTAAGCTATGTCTTTTATAATTTATTTTAGCAACAAGCTGATGATAGAGCCAAGCAGTTAAGGGAACAGTTAGAGAGACAGAGAAGAGAACTGTTTAATAAAGAAGAAAGAATGAGAGACCAACAGGTAGAATAGCTATTTTTGTATTATATATTTTTGATAGTATCACATTATTTTCTTTATGCCCCTGCCTCTATGGAGTGGCATTAAGTTTTACTCATGTCAGTACCTGAAGTCCTCTTTCCGTAAATCTTGCAGTTGGTTTCCACCACTCAATAACTAAGCAAATCATTTGAAATTTATACACAAGGTCATGAACCATTAAAGAAAGACCAAATTTGATTTTGGACTTTACCACTTTTTCCATCCTGGAGTTGTGCCCCCTGTTTACATTAGCTGAAATTTTATTAGCCGAGTTGCGACGAAGTCGAACTTGGCTTATAATATAATGAATGTTGTCCGGGCGTCAACTTTTTCGTTTCCGCACAATATCTTAAGAATGAAATGTCTGATCTATATGAAACTTGGTACACACATGCCTGGTGGTGAGAGGAGGAAGCCTATTGATATTGAGGATCGTAGGACAAAGGTCAAGGTCACAACTTCTAAAAATAGAACAAATATTTGATACTTTTTTCGTTTCCGCACGATATCTTAAGAACAAAATGTAGGATCTAAATGAAACTTGGTACACATATGCCTGATGGTGAGAGGAGAAAGCCTATTGATATTGAGGTTTGTAGGACAAAGGTCAAGGTCACAATTTCTAAAAATAGAACAACAATTTGATACTTTTTTTGTTTCTGCCCGATATCTTAAGAACGAAATGTCGGATCTAAATGAATCTTGGTAGACACATGCCTGATGGTGAGAGGAGGAAACCTATTGATATTGAGGTTTGTAGGTCAAAGATCAAGGTCACAACTTCTAAAAATAGAACAAAAATTTGATACTATAAATGAGCTGGCAACAAAGCTCAAGCACATACAAATAAAAGAAACAGACTTGCAAATAAAAAGCTCTAGAAAGCAAGCAAGCAGATTCTAGCACTAAACAAAATAAATAAATATCACAGCAAAGACTAAGGTTCAGAATTATATAACTAGGCATTGTCCATCCATATGTTCGCAACTCGGCTTTCGCACCTTTGGTGCGTTACTGATTTTTTTTAACAATCTAAAACATTTTATGAATAACCTTAGATTTCCACCATAATTTATATTTGGATGTTTTGTCCACTATATAAACTACGATATAGCTTAACCATTAAAATTGGAATTTATTTTACCACTTTTTATGACAACTACAGTTTAGATGGAGGGATAAATTAAATGAATTGTGTTTTTATATTCATTATAGGTTCAAAGATATGGTCAAGGAGTCAACAGGTATGTTTATTAGAAGTATTATCAGTAATTTATATATTTTTCCGTTGATCTCACGGAGTGATATTTTCTGTATTCAAGGCTTGTCCAATCAGACTCGCTGTAATACTATTGATAATGTCCATCTTGCCCTTCATAATTGCCGTTATTCAATATATGATACATGTAGTAATAAGAAATTATCATTAAAATAGTGTCTCCTGTATTTACAATCATATATAATATACTATTACATGGTGTACATAACCTCTTATAATTTCCCACCAACGTTTCTCTAATGTATTATAAATTATACATTTATTTTGTTTATTATAATTGGTTTTGATGTTTGTCATCCTCCTCTGTGGTTGTTACTTCTGTGTGTAATATATGTATTAATAATTAATGTTGGTGTATTTAAAATATTAGTTTATATTGTATTCTATAAGCTACATAACCTTTGAATGTTGAGTAGACTCATTGTATATTTTTTGTGATGCAAGTCAAAAGTGATTGGTTAACATGAATGAGTAAACAAATACATGTATGTAAGTAGTCAACCTGTATATAAAGACCATTCTAGGGAACCTGAAATGTGGCCTTAATGAGTAGTTTCCCTTTATATACTGGTTAAATTTATATGTGCTATTCATTAATGGGAAAATAAGACTGCCCTTAAAGACAATGATTTGTTATATAGAGGTTCCCTTTAAACAGGTTTGACTATATTCATTTTACATAATTCTATCTCTATTGATATGTCTATTATTAGACCTGGATCAGCTCCTACACCAAGACCAGTCCCAGCAGTAGGTATTACAGGAGTCCTAAAGGCTATTGGATCAGAGCCTCCTCAACCAGAGCCTGTAAAGTCTCCTCCTGGTATAGGCATGACAGGTGCTCTAAAAGCTATAGGAGCACAGAACTCACCAGAGGAAACTAGACCTAAGTAAGTCTTTTTTTTACTGGTATCATCTTTAATTATATCTTATCACTCTTTATATTGATCTATAATGTGGATTATAGAGAGATCACCCTGGACTCAAATGTTACAATGACATCCATCGGAAATATTAGAATTAGAATCTGTCTTTCTACTGGAAAATACGCAATAACTTCCGAGTCATTTGAACGTTTGAAACAAACTTCAAACAAAATCAATATTTATGATACAATAAATTCATTTCTCGCTCTGACCCCATACTGTTATTTTACAATGCATCAAACTTTATCCTCTGTGTCAATTTGACCTCTATCAATAATGGGTCATTTTTCAATTTTTTGGGTGTGGTCCCAAAGTGATCTCTGACTAGATATAGAATGTATAGTACATTAAAGTTTAATAGCCACAGTAGAACTTCATAATCTTTAACTCAGCTAAGTGATATCTTTTGATAGCTTGAAGTAAAACTTTGGTCTTTGAGTATTAGCTTATTGTTCCCAGATTACCATGATGTGAGAATGTTTTTAGAAAAATTTAAATGATAGTTGATTCAGATGAAATTATCATGTAAATTGAGATTTCTTAAGAACATGGTGGCTATGATATAAGATCTACATACATTTGACCTTTTATATTGTAGAAGTGCATTACAGCTGAAAAGAGAAGAAGTTCTGAAGGGAGTTAATCAAAGGGTATGCTTTAATAATTTAAATATTCAGGCCAACCTGTACTAAGAGGTCACCATTGAAATCACCAGAAAGTGGACATATCAATCTAATTAAAATTAGATCTCCACACTTGCTCCCTATGTTGTATCGGTTGTTTACTAGTTGTTGTGTGGAAGATCTAAAAACACTCTTTTAGGGGTCGCATCAAGGGTCAATATGAATGTATTATAAATTTACCAATCAGCAACTCTTCTACAAAATCCAGCAGACAAGACAAGTACAGTGTTCCCTCGTTAAACCGCCACCTTCTGTGCAGTCGGTAGTTTGGCGGTATAACGAGTTTGGCGATAAACTTAGGGACATTGAAAACCGGAAGTCATGTGATCAAATGAAAAGATAAACTTTCTCAAATTGTTTCAACTCGACTGACATACATTTTGCACTTGTACAAAGACATAAGTATAAATAATACATGTTTAATAAATAAATAAATTAGAATAGGTCCGATCAGTTTTCGTTATTAATGTATCGTTTGTTTACTTCCGTCGTCTGGTACTGTCAAAATGGATTACGAAGAAAACATGGAAAATGCTCGTTATGCAACGAATGATGACACTCCTTTATGAACCAAAGATTGAATCATCTTGTGTTGTATAAAAAGTGTAACTGTATTATTATGTCTCTAAATACATATAATAAAAACATAGATATAATATGACATTATTGCCTCGTATCCCAAATCAAGCTACATGGTTTCTGAAAATGATCTAAGGACGACATTTTTATGACAACTAATTAAATTACAATTTTTACTCAGGATTAAAAGTAATCACTAGAAAAGTAAATACAGGTAATTATTCTAATCAAAACAACTCACCTGTTCCGACCCTCAACTATGAGATCAATGACCGTGTCTGATGACCAGTCTTGACATTCCATAATTACCGATCAATACACAGCTGTCAAAAGGTAGTTGTGGGCGGTACTAACGGGGGAATTTAAATTGGTTTTACGACTTATGTATTTGAAAACCTGTGGCGGATGGCGGTAGCTGAGTTTGCCAGTATAATGGGGTATTTTTAATGGGGGAAATCGGGACAGACGAGAATTTTGGCGATAGGCGAGGTTGGTGATAAAACGGGGGGGGGGGGGGGAGGGGGAGATAGACAGAGGGAGCACTGTATATGCATTTTGGAAGGCACTCAATAAATGCATTTATGTTGACCCCTGACACGACCCATAAAGGAGCGTTTTTAGATCTTCCACGCTAAAACTAGTAAACAACTGATAGAAAATAAGGAGTAAGTATGGAGATCTAATTTTAATTAGATTGGTGGATATATAAGACAGATGACTGCTTATTCAGGTTAATTTGAATTCATTTAATGTTTTTTTTGGGAGGATTTGAACCTTGAAGTCCAGGTTTTTGCTTGATATTGGTGATTAAGAAGTTGTATGTAGGTATACTACATGAATTTTATCTATTTATATTTCCCCCTTTCTATGAACAGAATCAGAAAGAGTGTTTTCTGCTGAAAATTTTGATGTTTCACTTGTCAAAAAATTCCTGTATCATAGTTTGTAAGACAACCAAAATTATCACTTCAAAAAAATTTGTCCATAATGGCCCCCCTTTCGGAGCATTTTCGAATTCCCCCTTCCCGCATAGTAGGGTGAAAAAAATATCCCTGAAAAAAACTAAGTCCAAACTTTAAAAAAAATTTGGCCATAGTGGCCCCCCTTACGGAACATTTTCAAATTCCCCCTTCCCACATACCAGGACCACAAAGTTTGGGCAAGAAAGAAATCTGCAGAGAAGGTTGGGATTTAGGTTTCATTTATCCTAATGAGACCTCACCTTCCCTGGGAGAGAAAGCTTCATTTCAATAATATGATTCTGGACAATTAATTACAAATAGGTTTAAACTTAATCATAAATAACAATAGGGACTTTTTACATGTTTAAATCTGTAAACATAAAAATAACATTGACCAAATGATTTGACTGACTTTCTAATGATATTGATTATTGTTCCGTATTTTCTGCTCAATTATCGTACATTTTGTTGTTCCAGAATCATACCTTTTTTGTATTTTATAATTTAATCATCAATACATTACCATTGTTCCATTGTCCATTTAATATTTTGTGTGGGACATCGTTTTCCCATCCTGAGGAATGAAAAAGATGACCAACGTCTAACGACCTGAATAACGGAAGCAACGTTGCGCTCCTGAAAAAATGTTTGTGAACCCCACATCAAGGGGATTTTCGCTAATGTTCCTAATATAGACCCTGTTTTATTTTTAAACCAAATGAAAGATGAAGGTTCAGCGATGATAATGATACCCTGGAAGTCGGTCTTAAAGTATTTAAACTGTTTAAATTTCACGAAAGACGCAAAAAAACTTAATTTTGACGACTTTGTAGAGAAAAATACCGGAATTCAGACCTATATTTATAAAATTCAAAACTTTCTCTTCAAAGTGGATCCTACGTTCGACTGTCATCAAATTCAAAACATTCGCGGATTTTGCTTAGAAAGTAGAACGCTGTTCATACGTCAGGGGCGTTAAATAACCAACTTGGAAAACAATAACAGTGGAGTTAGGCTGGTTTTTTGTTTGTTACTGATAATAAAAACCAATCCGATTTTCAAGCAAACTGACACAATCAACAAAAATTCAAAAGGAATTTCTTAAAAAATGATTTTAAAATCGTAGTCCACATCTCTGAAGTTATGAATCAGAAAACAAAATGGCGGCTTCTGGCATACCTATTGTATGTAGTTATACAGGAAATAGATGGTTTTCTCAGACACATATGGTGATATCTACTAAACACGTTTTAGATTCATCAATTATGATGTAGGAAAATTAGAATAAATGGAAAATCTTATTACCGTCATTAGTGTTGCATAATGTGCATTCGTGCATAATGCGCACCCCCTATTGGCCTTGAAAATATCCAGAAAATGCTAGTTTTTGTCTATAAAATGCATAGATTTTTGGGGAAAAAAATAGTCGTCAGAAATGTAAGAATTAAATGTCAATTGTATATATTTTTCTTTATTTATTGAAATAATTAAATGTTTTTTGAGTCAGATAAAGCTTCTATTAACAATTTAGAACCGTTGTTAGCTCTGTGTGATAATACATGTGTCATCTTCTGATTCCTAGTTTTGCTTCTTCTTTCAAGTCATATGTAATTTACTTAAAAGGGACCTCCAAGAGGAGAATGGGGTGCCCCTGCAGAGAAACCTGTCATTGACATTAAAGAAGAGGAAGAACCTGAAAGTTCAAGGTCAAGATGGGGAGAGAAACTGGATGACAGATTAAAAGAATTACCATTAGCAGAGACAGCTTCAGCAATGGAAGGTTTGTGGTGGTTTTGAAACATTTACAATCTTTACACAGAATCTCTATAGTTTATTTACCATTACAAGAGACAGCTTCTGCTATCAGGGGGTGAATGTACGTCATAATTGGAAGCCATTTTTTGCCCCTTGAAGGTAATTTTTACTTATAGCATTAGATGTTGTAAGGATAACATTAAATGCCATAGTGTGTCAAATGCCCCTAAATGTCTTCTAAACAACGATGTGTACATCGTTCAAAAACTTCTTGTCAAACTCTCAAACACTTTGACAATGTATTTCCACCTGTTGCGAAAACATTGTCGAAGTGTTTGAGAATTTGACAACAATTTTTGAACAATGGACACACTGCTGTTTAGCAGAGATTTAAGGGCATTTGATGCACTATCACATTTAATGTTATCCTTACAATGACTAATGCTATAAGTAAAAACTTGCCTTCAAGCGACACAAAATGGCTTCCAATTATGACGTACATTCACCCCCTGGCTATGGAAGGTTTGTGATGGTTTTGAAACATTTACAATCTTTACACAGAATCTCTATAGTTTATTTACCATTAACAAGAAGAGTAAAAATTAGGAATCAGTAATACTGGAAATACTGTTATTTTTTTATGATTTCGTATTTTAAACATTTTACTTCGGTATTATTTCCACACATATAAATATGTATGTTAAAATTTGGAATTAAGCTACACATATTGAATTCGCAGCAAGATGAATATTTCATAGAAATTTTGCTGATTGTGTTTATAGATTAAGAATACACAAATAACAAGGGGCCGTCGTGGTCGTGATCGTATGGTAGTTGGATTTACAACTATATGTGCGATCAGTGCCTATCACCACTAATGTTGTGAGTTCAAACCCCGTTCATGGCGAGGTGTTCTCGATACAACATAATGTGATAAAGTTTGTCAGTGACTTGCGACAGGTCAGTGGTTTTCTTCGGGTACTCTGGTTTCCTCCACCAATAAAGCTGACCACCATAACATATAGCTGAGATATTGTTGAAAGTGGCATTAAACACCATAAACCTAAACCAAACCTATGCATTTCAATATCAATAACTTCTATTTATAGAAATGGTCCATTTTCTAATTGTTTATTTCAGTAACCAGTGCACGGGACCAGGTGATTGTTAACCCTGGTGATGTAGGAGCAGACGCAGCATCCAGACGACAGTGGGGTCGTCCTGGCAGTACAATCATGAACGCTCTTAAAGAAATACCAATAATGGAAGGTGGTAGTACCATGTCTAGTGATAAGTCAGGTCAGTACAAACTACAGTCAAACCTGCTCATGAGGTCACCTCTATTTAGCAGTCACCTGTATTAAACCGTCACCTTTTTCTTGCTCGTGATAGAAAATTTCATATGAATTGAATGTCATTTAAGAGGTCACCTGTCTTAAAAGGCCTATTTTTTTTTGTCCCAAAAGTGACCTCTTAATACAGGTTTGACTCTATTTAAATAGATGAAACAGTGTAGTAAGGTTCTTCTCCCTCAGGCATAGGTGACCATAGCTGATTTTAGCAATCCTCTTTAGGCCCTTTGATTTTCTTGTTCTCATTTGGTTTTCTAATGTTTTGACCTTGAGCGTACCTGATAAAGTTTATTCCAGAGGCTTGTCGTGCACACTAGGCTCGATTGTCTACATTTTTATTTTGTTTTTATTTCATTAGGGTATAATTATTATGATTTTCTTTATGTAAATTCAGAAATGTGTCATGCACACTAAATTTGATATCTACATTTTTATTACATCAAGTATAAAATTTCTGTTAATTAGGGTTACAAACTTTCCATCTAAAAAGGCAGTATTAAAATTCTTTTATTGGTTAGTCCCTGATTACCTCTATGAAGCAAAATGTTACAGTGTATAAGCATTATTGGAAGTTTTTTTTACAACATCATAAGGTCTCCTTGGATATGTAAAATATTTCAGTAGAATAGATCTGACATTGAACATAATCTACAGTGAAACTTGTCTAAACCAAACATAATTGGAACCAGCTTTATTTTAAATATATGTACATGTATAATTAGATATTTTAAATTTATAAAGATGGAAGTAAATAGTGTACTTCTCAACTGCCGGCTTGGTGTTTGACACTCATTTGAGGGTATGAGTTATTCTCATTATTGAAGAGCCTACTGTCACTGTGAAGCGTAGAACAGTAATAAAACCGCTGTTCATTTACATTAATTTGTGTCTTAAGTGTAATGTTGGACAGTCTCTCATGTTCATTTACATCCATATCCTTTCTTACTACAAGCTGTTACTTTACTTTAATTTGTGTCTAAGTGTAATGTTTGATAGTCTCTCATGTTCATTTACATCCATATCCTTTCTTACTACAAGCTGTTACTTTACTTTAATTTGTGTCTAAGTGTAATGTTTGATAGTCTCTCATGTTCATTTACATCCATATCCTTTCTTCCTACAAGCTGTTACTTTACTTTAATTTGTGTCTTAAGTGTAATGTTGGACAGTCTCTCATGTTCATTTACATCCATATCCTTTCTTCCTACAAGCTGTTCCTTTACTTTAATTTGTGTCTTAAGTGTAATGTTGGACAGTCTCTCATGTTCATTTACATCCATATCCTTTCTTACTACAAGCTGTTACTTTACTTTAATTTGTGTCTAAGTGTAATATTGGACAGTCTCTCATGTTCATTTACATCCATATCATTTTTTACTACAAGCTGTTACTTTACTTTAATTTGTGTCTAAGTGTAATGTTTGATAGTCTCTCATGTTCATTTACATCCATATCCTTTCTTCCTACAAGCTGTTCCTTTACTTTAATTTGTGTCTTAAGTGTAATGTTGGACAGTCTCTCATGTTCATTTACATCCATATCCTTTCTTACTACAAGCTGTTACTTTACTTTAATTTATGTCTAAGTGTAATATTGGACAGTCTCTCATGTTCATTTACATCCATATCATTTCTTACTACAAGCTGTTACTTTACTTTAATTTATGTCTAAGTGTAATATTGGACAGTCTCTCATGTTCATTTACATCCATATCATTTCTTACTACAAGCTGTTACTTTACATTAATTTGTGTCTTAAGTGTAATGTTTGATAGTCTCTCATGTTCATTTACATCCATATCCTTTCTTACTACAAGCTGTTACTTTACTTTAATTTGTGTCTAAGTGTAATGTTGGACAGTCTCTCATGTTCATTTACATCCATATCATTTCTTCCTACAAGCTGTTCCTTTACTTTAATTTGTGTCTTAAGTGTAATGTTGGACAGTCTCTCATGTTCATTTACATCCATATCCTTTCTTACTACAAGCTGTTACTTTACTTTAATTTGTGTCTAAGTGTAATATTGGACAGTCTCTCATGTTCATGTACATCCATATCATTTCTTACTACAAGCTGTTACTTTACTTTAATTTGTGTCTAAGTGTAATATTGGACAGTCTCTCATGTTCATTTACATCCATATCATTTCTTACTACAAGCTGTTACTTTACATTAATTTGTGTCTTAAGTGTAATGTTTGATAGTCTCTCATGTTCATTTACATCCATATCCTTTCTTACTACAAGCTGTTACTTTACTTTAATTTGTGTCTAAGTGTAATGTTGGACAGTCTCTCATGTTCATTTACATCCATATCATTTCTTACTACAAGCTGTTACTTTACTTTAAATTGTGTCTTAAGTGTAATGTTGGACAGTCTCTCATGTTCATTTACATCCATATCCTTTCTTACTACAAGCTGTTACTTTACTTTAATGTGTGTCTAAGTGTAATATTGGACAGTCTCTCATGTTCATTTACATCCATATCCTTTCTTACTAGTTTAAAAGTTATAAAAGAATATATTATATATACATGTAAGTGAATTTGTAAAAAATTATCTGAAACTCAGATATAATATCAAAAGATAAGCAACAGCCTTTTATTAGCTTTTTAGCTCACCTTGCCAAAGGCAATGTGAGCTTTTGCCATCACTTGGCGTCTGGCATCTGTCGTCTGCCGTCCGTTAACTTTTCACATTTTAATCTTCTCCTCTGAAACCCCTCAGCCAAATGAACTGAAACTTGGGAGGAAGCATCTATGGAAGGTCCTCTATAAAGATTGCTCATTTCGTCCCGATCAATTAACAAACATGGCCACCACAGGCAATTCTTGTTTCTGATTGGTCGATTTTAAAAAATCTTCTCCTCTGAAACCGCTTGGCCAAATGAACCGAAACTTGGTAGGAAGCATCTATAGAAGGTCGTCTTTTTGTCCCGATTGGTTAACAAACATGGCCACCACAGGCAATTCTTGTTCCTGATTGGTTGATTTTTAAAAACTCTTCTTTTCTGTTAAAAGAAAGATAATTCTTGTTTAATTAAATATAGATATCTGTATTCAAAATGCAGTTTTCTCTATACAGATATCTGAATTGAATTACAGATATATGCCTCTGAAACCCCTCAGCCAAATGAACTGAAACTTGGTAGGAAGCATCTATGGGAGGTCCTCTATAAATATTGCTCAGTTCGTCCCAATCCATTAACAAACATGGCTGCCATAGGCAATTCATGTTTCTGATTGGCTGATTTTATTAAAGTCATCTCCTCTGAAACCGCTTGGCCAAATGAACCGAAACTTGGTAGGAAGCATCTATGGAAGATCCTCTGCAAAGAATGCTCATTTCGTTCCGATCCGTTTACAAACATGGCCGTCACAGGCGACTCTTGTTTCTGATTGGCTGATTTTAAAAATTCTTCTCCTCTGAAACCGCATGGCCAAATGAACTGAAACTTGGTAGGAAGCATCTATGGGCGGTCCTCTATAAAGAGTGCGCATTTCGGTCCGATCCATTGACAAACATGGCCGCCACAGGCAATTCTTGTTTCTGATTGGTCGATTTCTAAAAATCTTCTCCTCTGAAACTGCTTAGCCAAATGATCCGAAACTTTGTATGAAGCATCTATGGAAGGTCCTCAATAAAGAATGCTCATTCCTTCCCGATCTGTTAACAAACATGGCCACCACAGACGATTCTTGTTTCTGATTGGCTGATTTTTTAGATTCTTCTCCTCTGAAACCGTTTGGCCAAATGAACCGAAACTAGGTAGGAAGCATCCATGGAAAGTCCTCTGTTGCGATTGCTCATTTCGTCCTGATCCGTTAACAAATATGGCCACCACAGACAATTCTTGTTTCTGATTGGTGGATTTCTAAAACATCTTCTCCTCTGAAACCGCTTTGCCAAATGAACCGAAACTTGGTAGGATGCATCTATGGGAGGTCCTCTATAAAGACTGCTCATTTCGTCCCGATTCATTAACAAATATGGCTGCCACAGGCAATTCTTGTTTCTAATTGGTCGATTTCTAAAAATCTTCTCCTCTGAAACCACTTTGCCGAATGAACCGAAGCTTGGTAGGAAGCATCTACATGTCGAGGGGTTAGTGCCATATTGTCGTATCTTAATATTTCATCTTTTTGAGGAATTACAAAAAAATATCTTATGATTATGTTTTATAATGTAGTGTTACCAAAATGATTTTATAAATAAATAAAACAATAAATGTTATGATTATATATGCAATTTACTTCTAATAATCAGCATATTGATTTAATAACACTTTTTATCTATACACTAAGTAGACATGCAGTATTTACATTGATAATTTCCAGATGTTAATACCATGCTACATTAACCGCTGATAAGACTGTCTGCTGATTTGTTTATTTAAAGATTAAACAGGTGTGTGCAAGGCATGTTTATGACATTTTAGGATTCACTTTTCTGGCTCCCTAACTTTAATATGAATAATGTTTCTTTCATCAACCAAATTAAAGTAAACAGAAATACTTTATGGCAGCAAATGAACAATTAATTTGAAATATCTTTCTATAATGACTGAATTGTAGTATTCATCAGTTAAAACATTCTACTAAAGTAAACATTGATTTTTTTAAAACCAACATAAGAATGGCAAAATATTTCAGGATAATTTCCAATGAATTAAAAAGCAATTAAAATCAATTATATAAGGGACCGACCATTTAACTTGAAGGGGGGGGTTATGGTTTTTTGTTTCGTTCAGAATTTTTTTTTCGGACAACACAAGAGTTAGAATATTTATTTTTTTTGTCGCGCAAAGCGAGAATTTTTTTTCCAGGATTTAACATTAGGTCATATAACAAAAACTCTGAATCAGATTATTTTTTTTTTCCTCCACCAAAATCAGAATATTTTTTTCAGCAACATTGGGAATCAGAATATTTTTTTAGAAAAAAAATATACCCCCCCCCCTTCAAGTTAAATGGTCGTTCCCTAAGCTAAAACATCAATACTGTAATCATATATCACAGTAAGATTACATTTCAACCACAATAACTATTAGATGTATGTCTGTATGAATGATTATATCATAAAATAGTTTAAAATTTTTTTTCAACAGCTCTTTTGAAAATTGAATTAGATAGTAGTAACATGATTTTGAACACTTTGAAAACTGAGGAATACCATAAGGGTTTCAAAATACCATTATAATAAAATTATGCTAAATCCTATTGAAATAATTCAATACTGTCTGTAAATCTCAAAAGAAAATTATTTTAAAATCAAAGTACAAAATATATATTATATAACAGTCAAATTTGTATGCACTATATCTAATGCAGGAATATAATGTCTACAGTTCTAATACAGTGTATAGAAGAACCGCTAAACTAATCATGCAATCTAATTAAACGAGTCATTTAATGTCACCACTGTTATTTTCTTAGTCTCATTCTTGATCAGAATCGGCTTGTTCCTCTTCAGCATCGGTGTCAGCTAGTTTGTCATCTACATTACTGCTTGAGGGCAATGATTTGTAATAATCGTGGTATTCAGATGGGATGATACCACTTCTGCATAAGCTGACAGGGTCTTTCTTTTTGGCTGCTGATATCTTCTGTCTCGATGTGTATTTCCATGTCAGTTCTTGTGGTTCGGCAGTGCATCCTCGTTTGGCTGTACCAGCTACTTTGAGAACTCTGAATTCATCTTCGAAATTGTACTTAAACATGATACAGTCCGGGTTTTCTTGGGTGTACCTTATCCATTTGATTTGCAACCAATTTACTTTTTTGCCATTAACATCTTCTTTCCGGAATTTCATGTATTTCTTTGTGAAATCTTTGAAATCGTAGATGTCCCCAAACTTCAAAGGCACAATCATATATGGATCTTTTCTCCTGGCCATTCTAATTACAGTTGCCCACTGTTGAGGAACAAAGATTTCGTTTTTTTTCTTTGCAAATTCAATTGCAGCATGCATGCTGTCACACTCCATTTGGGTGTGACCGCTCTCTAGAAATTTGTGATCAATAACTTCAATGGAAGAATGGTGAGTAACAGCATGGAGTAGACATGTGGCAGTAAACTGATTGCGGTTTTGTCCCGAACATGCGTCGGGATAGAATATTGCATGTCTTGTAGTGTTTGGTAAAGATAATAATTGAAGGTATAGACACGTGCCAATTTCACATGAGCCTCTCTGAGCGTCTACCTCAGACCATATGTAACAGGTGGCATTGTTGCTTGCGAGGTTGTAAATAGACAAATTGTAGCAACATATCTTCCGCATGTAGTAAAGTTGGCTGACTAAACTACACGGTGTCGTTAAAACTGCTTGCAAGTCAAATGTGGCAACGAAGATGTCATTAGAACTTTTTGCTAACTCCTTGTCCCTTTTCTTTTCCTCTCTTGCTTTGACTTTTCTTTCTTGATGGTTTTCATATTCCTCTTTTAACACTGGAGTGAGGTTTCCTTCATCTTTAGCTTGATGATAACTAATGCAAAGACCACACTGATCTTTCTTCGGAACATGAAAGGAGAAATTGTATTCTTCGTTGAACACTTTTCGATATACAGATTGACTCACAATATCCTTTTCTGGGATTTCTCCTTTGCACTGTTCCAAATAAAGTTGATACATCCGTGTTATGTTCAAATCTGCACCCAGGTACTTTCTGTTGGAATCCTTACGAGTGTAATGTCCATCTACTACAGGGAAGGATTCTATGTGCTTCTGAACTACTTCCATAGCATTTTGTGTTGTTTTGTTGTGTGGTTCATGTTTGCCACGCTTGTCTGTACCCAAATAAACACCTCCCTGCTGGTTTCTCAAAGCATTATGGACAAATGATTCGCTTACTCCGAATGTTGCCAAAAAATATTTTTTGCAAACATGATAGCGGACTCCATCCACACAAAATGAGTACGACCTATGGACATTCTTTTTTTTGCTTACAGGTGTGTTTTCTTCATCTAGGTATGTTCTAGTTTTCTTTTCCGTTGTATTTGCAATAATAAAATCCTTTTTCTGTCATTGCTCATCTAGAGACCAAAAGGCTTGGAATATATCATTTCGATTTTTGTCATTCATATTCATAGTGCATTTGAAAGTGCATTTAGAACAGTCAACAGGCTTCAAACATCTTTCCTGAACAACATTTCCCTTCGCAGATATGTATTCCTTTCCTGTGAGTCGAAGTTTCTTTCTGACATTTTTTTCCCATATTTCTGGTGTTGCTTTGCGTTTCCTAAACAATGACTTTTTTGGAGGTGTTATGAAATTCTGGGCCTTCCTAGGGGGTGTGCCCTTTGGTCTTCCTCTCTTTTTCTTTTCTCTGACAGGAGTACTAGGTGTCTGTTCTGCTTTATCTCCACATACTATGTTCTCATTTAAATTTTGAGAAGTAGATTGTTTGTTCATTGTACCCGGTTTAGAGCACATGTCATAGTGTTCCGGTATTGTAGTGTTATCTGATGCTATATACGCTAGAGTTATTGGATCAGTACATGTGTTGTGTTTGAGGGTTGGGTGTACATCAATTATTGGTTGATTCGACAGACTTGAAAATATCTTCACCAATCGACCACTCCAGTTGGCAAGAGCTAGTGGTAAAAGATCAGCAGCTCTGCTCGTCCAACTGCCATCTACTGATAACGCCTCCATTTCTTGTCTGAAATCAATCCAAGTAATGTCCTCTTCGAACGACTCTGACAATTCTTGTGCTGCAAAAAAACCAACATAATGTTCTCCTTTTTCAACTATGTGATCACATAATGATCTTCGTAATTCTTGAACCGTGAGCAGGGAATGAATGTGTGGTAATGCTGACTGGAAGAAACAGTTCCCATCTGCAGGAACACGTTTTCTAACTAATCCATTCATGAAGAGAAGATCATCAAGTCTCTGTTCATGGTGTGTGGTGACATAATTGTTGAAAGTGTCCTCCTGAACACTGATTTCTTTTGCCTTTTCCATGGGCATGTCCTCAGTCTGATTAAACGTTGGCCCTAAATTGTCTTTTTGAATCTCTACTTGGTTCATCCTTGAGTTATCATTTTTAGGCAGTGAATTATCACTATTAAGCTTCTGTTTTTTACTATCACTTTTCCTCTTTCTCTTTTTCGACTTTGATGTGGCTGGTTTCTTATAAAATTCGGTTTTAATTGAATTGTCAGGCAATTGGAATGACCGGCTCGAGTCACTAAAATGATAATCATCTCTGCAAGGTTTGTATCATTCCCCGCTGTCATAAACAGACTCTATTTCGCTATAACTCTCATCTTTTTGTCGTTTTATATCATTTTTTAACTCTTTTAATGTTATATTATCATCACTACCACTAAAGTCAGACTCAATAGCAGAATGGCGTTTGAGCTGCTTTGTTGTGTCAGGTGTTGTTTTATTCTGTTTCTTTCTGTATTTTTTCTTCTTTTTCTGTCTTGGAGTAACCTTTAAGGCATTTGGCGACCCATTGGAATCAGTTGATGAAGTATCTTCTTTATAGGTACGAACAGCTGATTTGTCCTGAATTAATATTTGGTCTTGTGTATTCTTATTACCCGGGGTTTCTTTCATATCAGCCATAGGTGTGTCATTGGTAATCGGTTTATCAGCCATAGGTGTGTCATTGGCAGCTGGTTCATCAGTCGTAGGTGTGTCATTGGTACCTGCTTCATCAACCATAGGTGTATCATTGGTAGCTGATTCATCAGCCGTAGGTGTGTCATTGTTACCTGGTTCATCAGTGGTAGGTGTGGCATTGATACCTGGTTCATCAGTGGTAGGTGTGTCATTGGTACCTGGTTCATCAACCATAGGTGTGTCATTGGTACCTGGTTCATCAACCGTGGATGTGTCATTGTTACCTGGTTGATCAGTGGTAGGTGTGTCATTCGTACCTGGTTCATAAGTGATAGGTGTGTCATTGATACCTGGTTCATCAGTGGTAGGTGTGCAATTTGTACCTAATTCATCAACTGTAGGTGTGTCATTGCTACCTGGTTGATCAGTGGTAGGTGTGTCATTGCTACCTGGTTGACCAGTGGTAGGTGTGTCATTCGTACCTGGTTGATCAGTGGTAGGTGTGTCATTGATACCTGGTTCATCAGTTATAGGTGTGTCATTGTAACCTGGTTCATCAGCCGTAGGTGTGTCATTGGTACCTGCTTCATCAACCATAGGTGTATCATTGGTAGCTGATTCATCAGCCGTAGGTGTGTCATTGTTACCTGGTTCATCAGTGGTAGGTGTGTCATTCGTACCTGGTTCATACGTGATAGGTGTGTCATTGATACCTGGTTCATCAGTTATAGGTATGTCATTGTAACCTGGTTCATCAGTTATAGGTATGTCATTGTAACCTGGTTCATCAGCCGTAGGTGTGTCATTGGTACCTGCTTCATCAACCATAGGTGTATCATTGGTAGCTGATTCATCAGCCGTAGGTGTGTCATTGATACCTGGTTCATCAGTGGTAGGTGTGTCATTGATACCTGGTTCATCAGTTATAGGTGTGTCATTGTAACCTGGTTCATCAGCCATAGGTGTGTCATTGGTATCTTGTTCATCAACCTTAGGTGTGGCATTGGTACCTTGTGTATCATTACTACCTACTTGTTGCCTGTTTGTTACTGAGGAATCATCTTCTGTATCCCCTTCGACTGCATTAGAACCATTATCTTGGGTATCACGTACCATAGCTGCAATTGTCGTCCATTCCTCGTCTGAAGACCAACTAGATTCCGACATTTTAATACCTGAAACAAATGAATATGAAGCTTATTATTTTGATTAGCTAAAATAAATTGGCCAAATATAGGATTACCTCTCATATCCTATTGCCAAACAAGTAAGCTCACTACAAATTATACCCCTGACAACAAACTTTTACACCTAAGTTTTATAGCCTCCCATTTCAGATATTGGACAGCAACCATAGTTCGTCATGCACATTTTCAGGTTGTAAACTACATTTTATTTTACATCTAATTATATTGAGGGGCTTAGGAGGAAATCTTCTTATCAAATAATTTGATCATTAAAAAGTGATAATCTTTTCAATCTGGTAAAATAGAGTTCTTGTGAACAAATAAAAATTGAAACTTACCAATAGAAAACTGGAATTAATTAGTACTGTAGATGTTTTCATTACATTCACCATAACCAGCCTCTACTGAAAATATGGAAATAAATAACAATTAAAAGGCCATACATTTTAAACAAAATGTCAATAATTTTAGGGAAGGGTATGTACAAACGTCATATTTGAGATAATAATAATTCAAGATTTTTAGCACAAACATGTACAATCCGTCTAAGAAAATATATGAAGACTTAATACATATATTGCTCATATTGTATATGTATATGCCCCCTGTTGACCCTTGATTGGTGAATCAATAAACTTATGAACTTATGAACTTATATTATATTAAGTGAATACATAGTAAATTGATGCATAGTATCAAAGTATAGTAAGTGAATATCTAATTCTTACCTTTTAATCCATTGTTGTCTCAAGTTTTCTTTGCAGATATTACATTTATTCCTGTTAATACACTTTTTGTAAATGTAACACCAGCTCTAGAATGCATCAACTTTATGTACTCTCTCCTGTCTCTAGAGGATACTGTTTATAAATAACATCTGCAACGCACTATCTGATGTTGAGATAAGATGGCTAAACTTACTGGATAATTAGATTACTTTTCTGCAGTGCCAAAATGACTTGTCTTTAAATAAGCTGTTTTGGCACTATTTTCTAAATAATAAAATCTGATATCATCAATGCAAAGTATATTATCTTCACATAAATTTTTACAGCAATGTATCTTTTAATTAAAAAAATATACCTGGCATGCAATTATAGATTATCCAATATTACTGTTGTTTGGCGTTTCAAGAAGATGTATATAATATGATAATACTTTTGGGTTCTGGTCAATATAAAATTAATGCATTATCCTTTTGTCCTGAAATTTACAGACATAACTAGATGCTAACGTATCAACATTTTAGTGCAAAAAAATGAAATTAGCAAAATTTTCAGATACGACTTTTTGGCTCTAACCCCTCGATGTATGGAAGGTTCTCTATAAAGATTGCTCATTTTGTCCCGATCCATTAACAAACATGGCCACCACAGGCAATTCTTTTTTCTGATTGGTCGATTTCTAAAAATCTTCTACTCTGAAACAGCTTGGCCAAAAGGACTGAAACGTGGTAGGATGCATCTATGGAAGGTCCTCTATGGGAATTGCTCATTCCTTTTTGATCCGTTAACAAACATGGCCTTCATAGGCAATTCTTGTTTCTTATTGGTCGATTTCGAAAACAGCTTTTCCTCTGAAGCCGCTTGGCCAAATGATATGAAACTTGGTAAGAAGCATCTATGGAAGGTCCTCTATAGATATTGTTCATTTCGTTTTGATCCATTAGCAAACATGGCTGCCACAGGCAATTCTTGTTTTAGATTGGTCGATTTCTAAAAATCTTCTTCTCTGAAACTGCTTTGCCAAAATATACCGAAATTTGGTGGGAAGCACTTATGGAATGTTCTGTATTAAGTTTCCTCAAAGCAGAATGAAAGGTGAGCGACACAGGCTCAGCCCACTGAGCCTCTAGTTCAATCTAACATTGTTAGATTTGCATAAGTTTTTGGTTTATTCAGAGTTCTGTTTGATGATTATAACAAACATCTGTCTTTACTGGTCACTTTTAATCAAACACTTTTATAGATGGGAAAGTTATAATGTAAATTTTCCTAGCATTTTATGATGACATATGGGCTTTTGAATAAATTTCAGTAAAGCTGAAAACCACAAATCTATATAAAGAAAAATACCAATAAGAAAAGTATGTCATATGTCGTAATCTTTTTTGTGTTCAACTAATTAAGGTGAGAGGTGATTGTTCGTTTTGTTGATATTGGTGGAATTGTTGACCATCATTGTTTAAACTTTCTTTTCATAATTGTTTTATGCAAAAAAAAAAAAAAATTGTTGCTTTACAAATTCTTTGTGATTATTTCAGATGACAGTGTTCCATCATCTACGGCTTCAACAGAGGCTGAACAAAAACCAGGTATCGGTGAAACTATCACCATAACTAAATCACCCATACATAAAGGCACTATAACAATATCATCTACTGAGAACAAGGCACATGTCACTAGACCTGGTACGGTATTATATGATTTTTAACAGAGTAGAAATGCATTAATATAGGGTTAGAGATAATGTTTTATTTACTCTATTGAAAAATATTTTTTATTATTGAAGTCAGTGCCTATGTGTATTATTTGTAATTGTATTGGTTATTTAATTTGATTAATTAAACTTAACAATAGATAAACCAGATCTTAAAACATTTTAAGAAAAAATTAAATAGAGAAAAAACACATGCTTTTTAATTTTTTTTAAATCATTTTCTTCATCTTTTGTTTTGCAATTTTAAACTTCATGTGTTGGTGTGCATATTAACTTATTAAGATATTAAACCATCACAATATTGCATATATAATGACAAAGTACTTAGAAAAAAATTCACAGTGATCATATGACAAGGAATTAATGTATTTATTGAACCATCAAATAGAGTAAAAATGTGAAAATCAATTATGATTTAAATAAACATTAGAGAATACCGATTGGGCAGTCAAAATTGGACAATCCAGAGAAACTGACAACATAGGGTACACAAGATGAAGAAAAACAAAACAAAAACACAGCACAATATGTGTTGGACACCACTATGCACAAATAACGTAAATAAGACATGAACCCTCCTACAAATAACCTTAGGTAAAAACAACCAAGCATTGTTTTTATGCGGAAATCGTAATGGACATCACAACACGGAACTCACAACGAAAAGACACATAATAGGACAACTCAAAAGACTAAAATTGAGCAACACAGACCTCATTAAAAATAAGATTGAGTGCTGTAACATTAGTATCTTTTATATTGTAGTAAGCATGTTTTTGTTTTGCACATAGTTTTTTATTATTATTTTTCTTTTTGTCATTACACTCTATTATAATTCTTTTCTGTTACAATTATTTTTATTTTTTGTTTAGAAATAGAACCACCTGCAAAGCCATCCATATCAGAATCTGAATCTGAATCTCCAGAAGTCAACCAATCAAAATCTGAACCCATAATAACATCATCAGCTGATGAGAAAACTACCCAATCAAAAACCTTTACAGAAAAAGAACCAGAAAAATCCAGTTCTGAAGGACAATTGTCTAAGCCTCCAGTTGCCAACAAGCCAGTATTTAATAAGCCTCCCTTGCCCTCTAAACCAGTACCTGCAGAGAAATCTCTGGTTTTACCAAAGCCTACACTATTAGTCAAACCTGACTCTCCTATGTCATTTGGTTAGTAATCAATTAACATCATAGATATATTGTCTTAAAAATAACAACTATATATTCACATTAAATTTTATAGGTATTTTCATAGTTCTAAATTTTAAGTGATTTTAATACATCCATGCACCATTCTTTTGACATAATTGGATATTGGAATTCTTTAGAAACTAAAACAAAATATACTACAAATACATTTGAGGCTGTATGATAATTGTGAGGATGTAAGATGATATGAAATACCAAAATCAAAAGATAACCACAGAATCGTAAATTGGATAGATAAGACAAAGTAAGGGAAACAAAGGGCAAAATGTGAACAAAATGTGATAGAGCTCATACAATATATACTACCATGTGGAGGAGCTCCAGAGCATTTTTCTTTTGTGCACTGGAGATGTTCTGGAAACTGCATGCCTCTCCATTTTAACATGTAGGTAACAAAATGACAAAGTCAATTAGAATAGAGGTTAGCTTCGTGTCATTTGTGTGTGCTTTATTTGTATTAATTTTCTTTCTTTATTTCACTCAGTATTTTGCATGTTTTAGTGAAATCTTCCATCATAATTTCTTTGAGTTCATATTTTTTCTCTTCCTTTCACAGGCAAACAAGGCCAGGTACCACAAGCAGTCAATGTAATGGGTGAAGGTTCTTTATTCAGTAAAGTAGAGTTAGAATCAGAGGATACCCAGGAGAAACCCTCTAATGAGGTTGTTAAGGACAAATTAGTTGTTGAGGAGGTTCAAGATGATATACCTAAAGATAAAGAGTATGTAACATTAATTCACAAAATTTTATCATCGTGCTATTGAGAGTTAGGGGGGCTTTAGGAGGGTTAAGGTTATGGTGTTTAACGCCACTTTCAACAATATATCAGTTATATCGTGGCGGTCAGTTTTATTGGTGGAGGAAACCGGAGAAAATCACTGACCTGTCACAAGTCACTGACAAACTTTATCACATAGGGTTGTATCAAGTACACCTCACCATGAGTGGGACTCAAACTGACAACTTTAGTGGTGATATGCACTGATTGCATAGGTAGTTGTAAATCCAACTTCCATACCATAGGATCACAACGGCCCCTCTGTTATTGACAAAAAGTATCTTGAAATATTCTAATTAATTATTTTGACAAAGGCTATGATTATTCCAAAGAATATATCATGCAAAATTATATTTCATGATGGTTAAGACCAAGACACATTCTGTTTGTAAACATGGTCAAACTAGATAAGCATGGTCAAGCACATTAAGCATAGCCAAGCAGGGTAAGCATGACAAATAAGATAAAATGGCCAAACAAAGTAAGCATCATGAACAAACAGAGTAAAATGGCTAAAATGGGTAAGCATGGCTAAGTAGCAGGGTAAATATATAGTCCAACAGGACAATATGACCAAACAGGATAAAAATGAGTCATAACTGAACAGAATAAACAGGACCAAACAGGATAAGCTTGTTGTTCTATTATATATAATATGTCATTAAATCTTATACATTAAGTAAGGAAAGTCTTAAGACACCAAAGCAATAACCATTAATATTTTTGTTTTACAGTGATAAACCACATTCAGGAATGGCTATGGCTTTAACTACTGGTCATTTTGATATCAGGAACACAGGAGTAAGTACATGTATTATGTATGTATGTGAATTGTCAGAACTTTCTGTCTTTACAATAGATTTAGCATATTTGGTTGTCTCGAATAAAAGTTTTGGTCCCGAGATGTAGAAAGCCATATTATTTACATTTGTTAAGTCGAATTTACCTGTCAAAACATGTGTATTACCTTGGGATTAAAATCGGATCACAGGTGAAACATTTTGTCATTTTTACCTTAGGCTATTTCACATGTTTATTTCACAATCTGTCAAATTAATTAGTGATAATATTTGAATTGGCTTGGTATTATGACACAGGTTAGATGTGTACAATCAAAAATTATCGATTCATAATAAGTGCGCTTGGGTCGGCATACATCAATGATTATGAAAAGTACACAAAGGAAGCGTTTTATCTATTGAATTATTTGTCGGAAATTAATTTTGATTAAAGAAGAATAGTTTTCTTCTACACTTTATTGAATAATAAAAACAAACAATTTATTGTAAATAAACAGTATTGCACAAAGAAAAATACGTTATGATGGGTGAAGTTTAATGACAATGCAACAGCTGAAAAACATAAACAAAACAGATAAACATATTCATACACACAAAAAAAGATATCTAGAAGTTATCAGTCATTCCACAAGGTTCAAAGAATTTAACAGAGAGAAAAAAACAGTGACAAAAACATCGAATATGTTTAAAATCGTTCCGAGAATAGGGACATGCGATGCTGGTTTTAGCTCTTCAAAATTTCGCTCGAGTTGTCTCCCTATCGTTGTTAAACAAACTACACTTCCGATATTTTCGTAGCTCCTCTTGAGTCGAACTACGGTTGACTCGAATTTGTATCATGGTCCCATCGAATTCGAGATAACGCGAATCAACTGTATACACAATTTCATCTAATCATATTGTGGCAAGTGTAGCCCTTTATTTCTAATTTCCAAGCTGTATTTTTGAAAATTAATTATTACAAATGATGACACATTGTTTTGTCATTTAAAGGTTTCAGTAATTTGTTATTTTCACATATTTTTTTATATCCATATGTTCGTCCGTCTGTCCGTCCGTCCGTCTGTAGACAAATTCTATGTCGTACGATAACTTGAGTTGTGTTTCTTAGAATGTTTTGAAATTTTATCAGCAGCTTACCGGTGAAGAGAGGAGGATCCCTTTCATTTTTGACGATTTTCACTTTTGCTGTTCCAGAGTTATTGGACTTGATATGACGGAAAATAGGATTTTTACCCTATGTTGTATGATAACTTGAGTAGTGTTTCTCAGAATGTTTTGAAATTTTATCAGCAGCCTCCCACGTATAAATGTGTGATTACAATGGCTGTTACAGCTGTATATTGGCGGGAAGGACATAAATTTGTTAATGTAATAGCAGTAAAAATGGCATCAAAACGACAATATGTGCATGAGACTGATGTTGAAGAGGACGACCACAACCGCATCGGTGTCACCGCAAAGAAGAAGAAATGGCTAACAAAATTTAAATGGTGTTATTCATCCGAATTTCAGTGTTTAACCAAGTCCACCAAAGGGCCCTATTTTGCACATTGCAAAATTTGTATATCGGATTTCAGCATTTCTCACGGAGGTCGGGATGACTGTAAATTATTTCACAATTTTATAAACGTCCCTTGAAAAAATTGAAACCTCCCTGAAAAAATGCCCAGATCTCCTTGAGATCAAAATTTTGGGTTGGCAGCTCTGTTACCGGTGAAGAGATGAGGGTCCCTTTCATTTTTGGTTGGAACAATCAGTAATGTTTTGGTTATGGAAATAGGTTGGACAGATGTGGGGAGCGGGGGGGTATATCTTAGTGAGCTGTGCTCACAGTAATACTAGTTTATCACAGTTTTGTAAATGGGGAAAATGGTTGAATTGATTAGAAAACTATAACACATTTAAAAAAATGTTTATCAGATTTATTATTAACTTAAAAAAATATTATTTAGTAAAAAAGATGAAAAAATGTTGGCAAATTATATAATTTACTGACCATCTTATTACTATGCTTACTTATAGACAATCAGCAGTAATTTATTTTGATACATAATCAGATAAAGCTATTTATTCCCACTTACAGTAATTTTCTTTGATTTTACAGTTATTAAGAACATGTTCTGAACCAGATCTCAGTAAGTTATCTAAACAAGACGGGATCAAAGAAGAAAGAAGAAGTTTAGATTTAGAACTTAACAATGAGGTAAATATACTTCAAATAACAAACTATCATGGCTAATTCCACCTTATATTTGAATGCTGTCTTCTGATTGGTTGATAAAAGGGGTATTTTTTACCAATTCTTAGTTTTTTCAGCTTTTTCCCCATCGCAAGGGTATTTGTCCTTGGGAATTCCGTATAGCGTGGTATTTTCCTAAAATACCACACAAAGACTTTAAACAGATTATACATTACATGCTGTACAGTAAAACTTGTCTAAATAAAACTTTGTATAAACTAGAATTTTTTGTCAGTTAAATATTAAATTTGGTCTTAATAGTCTTGTAGAAATATTTTAATTGAATTGTTTAAAAACAGAAACATAGCAAAATAAAGTGATATTCTCTTTATATATTGTTTACTTTTCCAACATTAAGATGCTATTTTAGTGTTTTCCAAGATTGTTTCATTCCACTTTTATTTAAGAAATATTTCATGGAATTCATAAGACTAATAAGCATGCAGCATTAAGCAAAGACTGGTTGGCTCGGAATCAGGATAATGTGTCAGAGAGGGGCGACATGTCTATCCGCAAACTGTTGTTTCAGTGGGCCAGCACTATAAAAATCCACATCAGTGTGTAGTACAAAGCGGACCTCATCATCATCTCATTGAAAATTAACTTGTTCTCGCCATGATATAGCTGAAAAATTGCTGAATTGGCATTAAGCAACAAGAAAACCAGAAAGAAACCTGTTAGAGATTTTAACATGAGTGACATTACTTTCGTAGCTATTTTATCCTCAGCAACAATGATTATGTCAATAATTTGTCTGACAATATGCATGTGCGGATTAAAATAAAACAGGAATTTTATTAAAGTATGGTTTATATTGCCAATGAAGGACGTCATATTAGAATTCTATGTATTTTCTCTCATCCACAGAATGATATAGATGATGAAGTTACCCCAGGTGCCAGCCCTACAGGTGCCAGCCCTACAGGTGTCAGCCCTACAGATGACAAACAGGAGGACCAACCAGAGGAACAAAATACAGACAATAAAGAGGGAGAGGATGAAGATGAGGATGTGTAAGTTACTTAAAAAATTACATGGAGTAATGTTTTATAATTATTTTTCAGTATCTCTGGTATCTTTTATTTTTGAACAGCATTAGTGGTGTAATGGTTAGTGTGCTTGCCACGAATGGGATAGATCGCGGGTACGAGCCTTGGTCGGGTCAAACCAAGGACTATGAAATTTGTATTTGTTGCTTCTCTGCTAAGTATGCAGCGTTAAAGAGTAAGAACAAAGACCGGTTGACTCAGAATCAGAATGAGAGTGGAGCAATGTGTATATACCTGCAGACAAAGACTGGTTGGCTCAGAATCAGAATGAGGTGTCTGAGTGGAGCAATGTGTATATACCTGCAGACAAAGACTGGTTGGCTCAGAATCAGAATGAGGTGTCTGAGTGGAGCAATGTGTATATACCCGCAGACAAAGACTGGTTGGCTCAGAATCAGAATGAGGTGTTGTTTCATTGCGCTAGCACTATAAAATTAAATCCAACTACATGTTTTGATCTAGTGCAAAGGAGGCATGATCATCATCTCATTGATTGTAACTTGTTCTCACCATGACATGATCATCATCTCATTGATTGTAACTTGTTCTCATCATGACATGATCATCATCTCATTAATTGTAACTTGTTCTCACCATGACATGATCATCATCTCATTGATTGTAACTTGTTCTCACCATGACATGATCATCATCTCATTGAATGTAACTTGTTCTCACCATGACATGATCATCATCTCATTGATTGTAACTTGTTCTCACCATGACATGATCATCATCTCATTGATTGTAACATGTTCTCACCATGACATGATCATCATCTCATTGATTGTAACTTGTTCACACCATGACATGGTCATCATCTCATTGATTGTAACTTGTTCTCATCATGACATGATCATCATCTCATTGATTGTAACTTGTTCTCACCATGACATGATCATCATCTCATTGATTGTAACTTGTTCTCACCATGACATGGTCATCATCTCATTGATTGTAACATGTTCTCACCATGACATGATCATCATCTCATTGATTGTAACTTGTTCTCACCATGACATGGTCATCATCTCATTGATTGTAACTTGTTCTCACCATGACATGATCATCATCTCATTGATTGTAACTTGTTCTCACCATGACATGATCATCATCTCATTGATTGTAACATGTTCTCACCATGACATGATCATCATCTCATTGATTGTAACTTGTTCTCACCATGACATGGTCATCATCTCATTGATTGTAACTTGTTCTCACCATGACATGATCATCATCTCATTGATTGTAACATGTTCTCACCATGATATAGCTGAAAAATTGCTCATTTGGCTTCAAGAAACAATCACTGACTCACTCTTTTATTTTTTTTGTGAAGAATGATGTCAATCATATGGCGTTTACAACGAAATTATAAAAACAAATATGAATGGACAACAGTAGCCTATTAATTTATAAATAAAATGTCAATTATTACTTGTTAGTAACAATATATTTGATCATTTTTAATTAATTTGAATACTATGTAATTAAATGGTTATGGTGTTTAATGCCACTTTCGACAATATTTCAGATGAAAGAATATATTGGTGGAATTGATGACCATCACTCTTTTCATAATTTAAAATTACAATTGATAATTTGCCCATGTATTAAGATGGTTTTTACAAAGGCTTTATAAAGAATATTATGTCTATTGGCATGTACAATCTACATCCTGTCACACATTTACCCTTCCCCCTCTCCATGCACATATAACATATTCAGTGTAAAGTATTGTGTATTAAATAAAACTTGTTACGTTAATGGAATCATTACTCTCCTTGTCCTGTAGCCAGATTTCCATTGACGAAACTTTATAAAAACAAAAACTATCAATCTGTTGTGTGATTAAAGGCCATTTTTCCATCCTCAGAAAACATGTGTTCTCTCATAATGTTGTTTTCTTTATTAGTGACGAAGAGGAGTATGAAGATCTGATGAGTGTAAGAGAGACGATGGCTAGTCTGTTGATAAGAGAATGTAGTACAGGTATTATAACTACAATAGATGTGAATACAGTAGTCCCTCTTTTATAAGTCTCCTCCCACCAAAGACCACACCCTTATCAAGCCAGATTTGAGATGCAGGAACTGAGATAATAAAATACAACTAAATTGTACCCCTGAATAGAGACCACCCCTCTTATAAGGCACTAAATTGTACCTCTGAATAGAGACCACCCCTCTTATAAGGCACTAAATTGTACCCCTGAATAGAGACCACCCCTCTTATAAGGCACTAAATTGTACCCCTGAATAGAGACCACCCCTCTTATAAGGCACTAAGTTGTACCCCTGAATAGAGACCACCCCTCTTATAAGGCACCAAGTTGTACCCCTGAATAGAGACCATCCCTCTTATAAGGCACTAAATTGTACCCCTGAATAGAGACCATCCTCTTATAAGGCACTAAATTGTACCCCTGAATAGAGACCACCCCTCTTATAAGGCACTAAATTGTACCCCTGAATAGAGACCACCCCTCTTATAAGTTACTAAATTGTACCCCTGAATAGAGACCACCCCTTTTATAAGGCACTAAATTGTACCCCTGAATAGAGACCACCCCTCTTATAAGGCACTAAATTGTACCCCTGAATAGAGACCACCCTCTTATAAGGCACTAAATTGTACCCCTGAATAGAGACCACCCCTCCTATAAGGCACTAAATTGTACCCCTGAATAGAGACCACCCCTCTTATAAGGCACTAAGTTGTACCCCTGAATAGAGACCACCCCTCTTATAAGGCACTAAATTGTACCCCTGAATAGAGACCACCCCTCTTATAAGGCACTAAATTGTACCCCTGAATAGAGACCACCCCTCTTATAAGGCACTAAATTGTCTCCCCTGAATAGAGACCACCCCCTCTTATAAGGTACTAAATTGTCTCCCCTGAATAGAGACCACCCGTCTTTTAAGGCCACTTTATCATTACAGAAGCTGTGGCCTTATAAAAGTGGGACTTCTGTATTGATAAAATTATTAAATCTGATTGGCTTATTTGAGTGTCAGGTGACTTTGATTTACATCTACCTGTGTAACCAGTGCCTATCACCTCTATAGTTGTTAGTTTTATTCCCACACAGGGCGAGGTGTACTTAATACATTTGTATCATGTATTTGATTGATTGATTGATTGGTGTTTAACACCAATTGTAGCAGTATTTCAGCTATATCATGGCATTATAACATTTTTGAAGATTCTAAACAAACAAAAATGACTAACAGACTGATTGACCAACAATCATTGACTATTTATTCTAGGTAGATTAATTACAATAGTGAGGCTGTTGCCTTGATTTTTGTCAACTTTTTAAATTAGTGTCTCTCATCACATATGTTGTGTGCGTTCATAGCTGACCCATATAAATGTGAACTGGATAAAAATTGTGTGATAAAGTTTGTCAGTGACTTGCAGCAATCTGATGATCAGAATGTTAGTTAGAAGAACCTCTACATTTCCAGGAAAATTGTTGTTATCACTGTATTTAATATCAGATAAATTCACCAAAACCAGCATTCAATGCCATGATAAAGACATCACTTATCACTTAATTGTTGTTTAATTAAATGTAAATGACATTTTGCTGATTATAGTATAGCTGTTCTTTGAATTCCAAATATCGATATAAATTACAAGTAATCTAAACAACACAGTAATTCACGAATGCGTGTTCGTGAATTAATGAATTGTGTTTAGTTTTGATATTCTGAAGACAAGTGTAGTAATACTGTTTATTACAATGTACATATATTTTGCACTTTTGTTGCTTAATAAGACGTTTCAAAAGAATTTGTTGTATGCTCAATTATATTTTCGATTATGATGACGTTGGTACTGTGACATTGCCGGTAATGTTAGGTGTAACATGACAGTAAGTTTAAAATCTCTTCAAATAACGTTTATCTAAAAAAGAAATCTAAAGGTATCAACTAATGCATGGGGATCATTTAAGTGACAGTATTTGCAATTTCGGTTATTTTATTGTGTTTGTTTGTTTGTAAGTGAAATGAAAGATTTATATCACTGGGTGAAATAATGGTATTTTTCACTTGGAAATCTTGAATATTTCACAGCCATCTATTAAATAAGATATTATCTTTGATTATTTCAGATGATGATAATTCTAACAAGGGAGACACAGGAAAGTTTAGACTGTCTCTAGCAAGCTCTTGTAGTAGGGAGGATAATATTGAGGAGGAAAATGATGATAAAGAGGATAAAACTCCTGATAAGGAGGATGAAAATGGAGAGAAAGATGATGAAGGAGATGAAAATGGAGAGAAAGATGACGAGGATAAGGTCGATGAAAATGGAGAAAATGATGAATTGAATAATTATGCTGAAGCGTTGGAGGAGGCAGAATTTCAAGATGACAGTTCTTTGTTTGAATCTGGTAAGAACTATGTGATACTTGTGATAATTTAATGTGAGACCTTCAAAATGGACGTTATTGTATTTATTGGTATTAAATGTCATAATGGTTGGTTGGTTTATGGTGTTTAATGCCACTTTCAACAGTATTTCAGTTAAATTGTGGCGGTCAGTTTTATTGGTGGAGGAAACCAGAGTGCCCAGAGAAAACCACTGACCTGTTGCAAGTCACTGACAAACTTTATCACATAATGTATCGATTACACCTCGCCATGAACGGGGTTCGAACTCACAACTTTAGTGGTGATAGGCACTGATTGCACAGGTAGTTGTAAATCCAACTACCATATGATAACGACTACGACAGCCCTCTTGTCATAATGTGACATCACACTGACAAATATTTCCAGTATCAGAGTCACTAAGTTGATACTGAAAATATTACTCTGTGAGATCAAAGGAAAAACATCACATAGGGCTTTTCTTTTACTATTTATAGTTGATGTTTATTAGGGCTTTTCTTTTACTATTTATAGTTGATGTTTATTAGGGCTTTTCTTTTACTATTTATAGTTGATGTTTATTAGGGCTTTTCTTTTACTATTTATAGTTGATGTTTATTGATTTTCTTTCTAAATGCCACTATTTACATGTGTATTTTCATTATTGTACATTTACCTGTGTACCATGATAAATGATAACAAGTAATTCAGATAACACAACTCCCTGAAGTCCTTAATATAATAAATCCACACATTTTATATCAAGCCTGAAAATAACCAGTATTATTACATGACTGTAATTTAGCTTGCATATGATTGGCTTAAAACTGATTAAAAGGTTTTGAGTACTTGCTATATCACTCTCTCGACTAAAAATAGAACCTGGCAGGTGTCCGGAAAGTGATATCACCCTCGCAAGGTATGAAAAAAGTTGGGGAAAAATATTTGTTTTTCGGCTCAATCATAAACAAAACACTCCAAAATTGCGATATTTTACTGGTATGACGATGAATTTGTAGGTAGATAACAATAAAACATTTTCATGAAATAAAACAATTATTGACTTTGGAATAGGTTGCTATCTGGTTTATCAACCTTTAAAAACGTATATTCACCTCACCTGTGGCTCGGTGAATATTACATTTTTTCAGGTTGATAAATTCAGATAGCAATCTATTCCAAAGTCAATAATTGTATACTGTTAACTTGTGATTTGTTCCATCTGTGATTTTGATCAATCTGTGATTTTGATCAATATGTGAATTTGATAAATCTGTGATTTTGATCAGTCTGTGATTTTATTCCAACTGTGATTTTGAGCAATCTGTGATTCTGATCAATCTGTGATTTTGATCAATCTGTGATTTTGATCAGTCTGTGATTTTGATCAATATGTGAATTTGATAAATCTGTGATTTTGATCAGTCTGTGATTTTGTTCCATCTGTGATTTTGAGCAATCTGTGATTCTGATCAATCTGTGATTTTGATCAATCTGTGATTTTGATCAGTCTGTGATTTTGATCAATCTGTGATTTTAATCAATCTGTGATTTTGTTCCATCTGTGATTTTGATCCATCTGTGATTTTGATCAATATGTGATTTTGATCAATCTGTGATTTTGATCAGTCTGTGATTTGGATCAATATGTGAGTTTGATTAATCTGTGATTTTGATCAGTCTGTGATTTTGATCAATCTGTGATTTTGATCAATCTGTGATTTGTTCCATCTGTGATTTTGATCAATCTGTGATTTGTTCCATCTGTGATTTTGATCAATCTGGGATTTTCAGATGAGAGTGACGCTGATACGCAGTTTGGTGATGATGAAGACAGTTATGATTTATTCTCACGACTTGAAGAATCTCGAGCTGAACTTGAAAATGAGATGGGTTGTGATAAATTTCTCAAAGTATACAAAGCAGTACAGGTAATGTTTATTGAATTTTAAAAATCTTTCTGGAGAAATAAATGATATGTGTGTATTTGTTTTGAAAATAGGGGATGGTATAATAATAATGAACTTAAGTGAAAACTTCTATTCAAAGGAAATATTTTTTCCCTTTGCTAATACATTTCATACTAATTACATTGTATTTCTATATTCAAAGTAACTACCTGTCTTTTTCAATGTTTTCTTGGATGTTCATATAAGACAATTTTAATTGTATTGATAAATTCATTAACATTTAACTTTGAGGCAAGATAAAAAAAAAAAAAATTAAAATAGATCATTTTTTCTCACCCCTTGGATAAAGTAGTCCATTAAATTAGGTGAAAAAGATTTTTCTATCTTACCCAGTCTCCTGGGTAAGATAAGCTACACTATCGTTTCTAAAGCTCATACAAATGAATTTTATATCTTCCAACAATGTACGTATATTGTTTATATTAAGGAACCCTTTCTTTAGCCACCAGGGCCCGGGTGGCTCAATGAGTAGTTGGATTACCTAACAACTCATACAAGCCTATCACCAATACGGTGTGAGTTCGCGCCTGGCTTTGTAAATTACAAAAAAGGGTGCACTCGGTTCGCAGCAGCAAGTGATAAAGTTTACCAGTTGCTTGCCCATGGTCGATGGTTCTCTTTGGGTACTCTGGCTTCTGCCACCACTAAAACTGGTCGCCATGCTATAGCTGAAATATTGCTGAAAGTGGCATTAAACACCAAAAATCAAATCAAATCAAATCAAATCTTTAGCCACCAATGAGATGCTATTGTAATCTAACCCAAAAATTCACAAAGATTGCTGACAGTACATGTATTTTTAAGAACTATTATTACTGTTAAATATTGTATAATGATTTATATGGATTTTTGCATGTGTAAATATTTATATATATTTTGATTTATTTTAATACACTGTTAAATGTTCACAGTGTTTTTGAAACAGATTTATGTCATTCCACTTTTTATGGACTATTAGTTAGATAGGTATTTCAAAAATTGATTCCATAAATAACTGTATTATTGTGTATATAAGATATGAAAATTATCAGAGCCACTAGAGAAAACCCAGATGTTTGTATTTTCCTATTGTAAGGTATCTGGTCCACTATTCACTGTTTCATTATCTAAGTTTTATACTACTAGAGATACATACTAGTAAAAACAATTTGTTAACTGTAGGCATTACAAGAAGATGAAGATGAGAATATAGAAGAAGGAGCCAGATTAGCAATGAATATGTTAGGAAAAGAAGATGAACATCTGTATCCTAGAATATTCCAGTTAGTCATGGCTGATGCTGCCTTTACTGAAGGTAAGGCTATCTTTTGATCCATAAAATAAAGGGAAATAAATGTGTTTGAAAGCACGTGTTCAAAAAGAAATGAAATTTTTCATTTTTTGCTTTTTGTCTGGATGAAAACTTTTCAGAAAAAATGAAGTTTGTTATTATTTGAAAAAATGTGAAAGTATAAGATCATTTTATATTGTCACCAAGCTAAAATTACTTTTTAGAGTAGGAAAAAAGGGGCCGTCGTGGTCATTATTGTATGGTACTGGTAGTTGAATTAATAACTATCTATGCAATCAGTGCCTATCACCACTTAGGCGCTATGTACTTGATACAATATTATGCGATAAAGTTTGTCAATGACTTGTGACAGGTCGGTGGTTTTCTCTGGGTACTCCAGTTTCCTCCACCAATAAAAAGTGGCGTTAAATACCATAACCCTAACCCTATATTATCACCTAAATAAAACGACTTTTTACAGTTGGAAAAAATATGTAATACCTTTAATTTTACCGCTGTTGGTCAAGAGCCTATTGCTGATCTCAGTTAAGGCTATTTATGGCTGTTGAATAACAACTTACAGCTAATCTCTGCTAGGGCCGTATACATGTATATATATATCTATTGGACAAAAAATGAACAGCTAACCTAAGCCAAGGTTATCTTGACATGTTGGACAAAGTATAATATATATACATTGTCACGATCAGCCTTGTTAGTTTTTATATAATTTATTATATTAAAAAAGTATTTACCTTATAAAATTCCAGTTGAAAAAGACAGTTAATGTATTGAATGGAGGTAACATTACAACACATTGTTTTGCTAAATGTCTAGCTTATGTATTCAGGATGATCTCGCTTTCTAATGCTAGAATAAAATTAGAATTTATATACAAGAAAATTTCTGCTAAAAAATTAAAATTTTATTCGTTCTTTATAAAGATCTCTCGTATTTTTATACAAGAACAGAACATTTCTGCTAAAAATTAATAGTTTATTATAGCTCTTTTATGAAGATTTCAGGGTTTTTTTTTATACAAGAACATTTCTGCTGAATAATTAATATTTTATTAGCTATTTATGAAGATTTCTCAGTTTTTTATACAAGAAAATTTCTGCTGAATAATTAATATTTTATTAGCTATTTATGAAGATTTCTCAGTTTTTTATATAAGAAAATTTCTGCTAAAAAATTAATATTTTATTAGTTCTTTATGAAGATTTCTCGGTTTTTTATACAAGAAAATTTCTGCTAAAAATTAATATTTTATTAGCTATTTATGAAAATTTCTTGGTTTTAAAACTGTTGTTTTAATGGAGTTGTACATAGGGTCATTATTCGTAATTATTGCTTGCTATTAAAGCTAACTTGATCTTCTAGACATATTCTATAGTAACAAATTATAAAGTGAAACCTGTCTAAAACTGAACCTTCTTTGGTACCAGCTTTTGTGTTCGGAATAGACAGGTATTTTCTACATTCGGACTTTATTTAAAGTTCGGTTTAGACAGGTTTCACTATAGGGTGTTTATTTTTGATTTTATTAAGGGGTATTAATTTCCATTTTGTCAAATAATTTATAAGAACGCAGACATTTCTCAACAGTTAGTGTCCCCATATATGCATGTATATTTACTACATGTTTACAACAAACATATTTTTGTATATTTTGTATATTTCTCCCATGAGTTATTTCCATTTTCATTTGTTCTGCAATTTGTGTCATTTTTTTTCTATCTAAATATTTCAATTGGGAATATATATACAATGTATATATAAATGTATAAATAAACACTAAATAGACCGATTTTTAAATGGTAAAATCAATCTTTAAGAGGTTTATTTTGTGAAATAATCACCAGAAAATCATTCTCTCATACATATTCATTTAATTTGTGAGACGCTTCAATGACTTTCCATTGCACAGATGTACAATTGTTATTGATTTAGAAATGGTCACAGATACTATTGGTCGTACAAGAAATTTAAGAGATTCCGGTTGAAAAGGAACCGCATCGGTTGTGTAATGGTTAGCGTCCTCGCCTTGAGTGCGTTAGATGGTGGGTTCGAGCTCCGATCGGGTCAAACGAAAGACTAGAAAATTGGTATTTGTTGGTTTTCCGCTAAGCACGCAGCAATAAGAAGAAACAGCAAAGACTGGTTGACTCGAAATCAGGATAATGTGTCCGAGTGGGGCGACATGTCTATCCGCGGACTGTTGTTTGAGTGAGCTAGCACTATAAAAATCCAATTAAGCATGTTGGTCTAGTACAAAGTGGACCTCAATATCATTTCATTGAAAATTGACTTGTTTTCGCCATGATAAAGCTGAAAAATTGCTGAGTTGGTGTTAAGCAGCAATCACTCACTCACGGTTGAAAAAGGAAAAAAAATAAGATTTTGTCAAGATATAATGAAACAAGAATCAACATAGGACACTAGTATGATCGCTGGTTGAGTAGAAGGACATTCTTAAAATACATAGATCAAGTATTCGTACCTCATTCTATTTAAAGTTTTAAAAATTTTCCAAATTATGTCATCAGTATCTATCTTGGTTAATAACAATATAGGTGACGTGATAAATGCACGATTTTCAACCTATTTACGCTTGGTTATTTTTTTTTATCATTTTGTTGTTTATACTATCGTGTCAGAACAAACAAAAAATCAAATAAAATAAAATAGCAGAGATTGCAGATACTGCCTCTTATACGACCCCCTGCATTAGTTGATACCTTTAGATTTTTTTTAGATGAATGTTATTTTAAGAGATTTACACTTAACATTACCTTCATGACCCTTTTTCATTCTTGTTTTCTCTCCTTCATTTCATAGAACAGAGACAAAAAAAGGAACAAGAAGAAAAGTAATTTTTTGTTTGTGTTTACTGTCTAAAAAATAAAACAAAAATTACACACATTTACACAGTCGTATAATCTGCGGTGTTGCACATTGTGGCAAATCTGTTTGTTGGTTAAAGATAACAAGTGTGTGATAATTTATGGATTAATTTATCTGACACATAACATGGCCTCTCTAAAATTGGCAAGATGGTATCTTTTGCTTCTTCCATTTTTTTGCTTTGTTCTTTCATGCTTCATTTGTGATGAATTTTTTTTAAGCTGAAATATTTAACTTTGACATGGAAATGATTTGTATATAAAGACCTGTTGACACAATCAACATTTTTTTTTGTCCAAGAAAACTTTGACAGTCTTTTTTTTTTTTTTTTTAACAATTATTGATTGATTTTGATTTGATTGCCACTTTCCACAATATTTCAGTTATATCGTGGCAGTCAGTTTTATTGGTGGAGGAGACCGGAGTACCCGAGAAAACCACCGACCTGTCCTAAGTCACTGCCAAACTTTATCATATAATCAACATTGTATCGAGTACACCTCGCCATGAACGGGGTTTGAACTCACAACTTTAGTAGTGATAGGCACTGATTGCACAGGTAATTGTAAATCCAACTACCATACAATCATGACCACGACCGCCCCTATCAATTTTTGAAAGTGTTAATGGTCAAAGAAAAATTTGATAAAAAATAAATCTTTTGATAGAATAGAACTCCATTCTATTATTTCTTAAACTTTTATATTTTTCAATTCTAGAGTTATGTCCCTTGATCTGCCAAATTTTTTTTTTATCAGGTTTCTGTTCAATAACATAAGTCCCCCTTAAACAAATCCTTAGAAATTTATGCACATGCTCAGAGACCATTAAAGGCAGATTAAGTTCAATTTCAGACTTTACAACTTGTTCTGTTCTGGAGTTATGCTCGTTTATTTGCTGAAATATATAAATGTTGTAGGTTTCCATTTAATTACATAAGTTCATCTTAAGAATATCATTTGAAATTCATACACAAGGTGACAAGGTGAGAGATCATTAAAAGGCAGGCCAAGTTGGATTTTAGATTTTTCCACTTTTTTCTGTTGTGGAGTTATGCCCCTGGTTTTGTAGAAATTCTTTATTTTCTCATGTTTTTGTCGATAAACCTAAGTTTCCCACAAGATCAGTAACCATACAAGGCAGGATCATTTTGGTTTTGGACCTTACCCTTTTTTCCTACTGGAGTTATTCCCCTTGAAAAAGAATTTCTCTGGTTTTTGCTCAATATTGTGCAAATAATTAAAAATTTTCTTAGAGCATACTCTTGGCTTCTGTGCTCTAACATTTATTTCCCTAGATCAAATACCTTACGATTGTTAGACCATGTTTTTGGTGACAATACACAGATCAAGTTTAAATTTAATTAATATTTCTATTATGGTTCCAGAGTTATGCCCCTGTTTACTTCAGCTGGAAGCAGGGGCATCCATATCTATGGACTCATTCTCCTAATTATACCCCCCGCAATGAAGTTGTAGGGGGTATTCTGGTTTCACCATGTCCGTCCATCTGTCCGTCGGTCTGTAGACAAATCCTATGTCGTACGATGACTTGAGTTGTGTTTCTTAGAATCTTTTAAAATTTTATCAGCTGTTTACTGGTGAAGAGAGGAGGATCCCTTTCATTTTTGACGATTTTCACTTTTGCCGTTCCAGAGTAATGATAGATGGATTTGCAACTATCTGTGCAATCAGTGCCTATCACCACTTAAATTTGTGTGAATTTGAATCCTGCTCATGGCAAGGTGTACTGGATACAACATTATGTGATTAAGTATGTTAGTAACTTGCGGAAGGTCATGGTTTTCTCTGTATAATCCGCTTTCCTCCACCAATACAACTGGCTGCCACAATATAACGGAAATACTGTTGAAAGTGGAGTTAAACACTATAACCCTAACCATATATAGCAGGCTGTGTCACCAGGGCAAATTTTAAGGGTTTCTACATACAGTTGAAACTCCTTATAATGAACTTGATAAATCGTTTATTCAGAAAGCTCAATTTAAACATGTGGTTGTTAGAGGTAAATTATAGCTCACTTCACCCTGTATAACTGAAATAGTTGTCTATTTTGAAGTCACATCTATGATACATTAACTTTAACACCACAATGTTCAGCTGTATATTACATCACAATGTTCAGCTGTATATTACATCACAATGTTCAGCTGTATATTACATCACAATGTTCAGCTGTATATTACATCACAATGTTCAGCTGTATATTACATCACAATGTTCAGCTGTATATTACATCACAATGTTCAGCTGTATATTACATCACAATGTTCAGCTGTATATTACATCACAATGTTCAGCTGTATATTACATCACAACGTTCAGCTGTATATTACGTGTAAAGAGTGGAGAACAGTAATAGAAAGATATAAATGTTCTTGATCCTTCACAATATTGAGAACTTTTAAAACCCTTTAAAGAATTGCTAAGTGTAATTTTTTAGATGGTTTGGTTTTATGGTGTTTAATGCGACTTTAAACAATATTTCAGTTATATCGTGGCAGTCAGTTTTATTGATGGAGGAAACAGGAGAAGAACATTGACAGGTCGCAAGTCACTGACAAACTTTATCACATAATGTTGTATCGAGTACTCCTTATTTTTTGTTAATGATCTACATCTCTATTATGCTTTAAAATCAAATTTAATATTTGTTAAATAATTTTGATTATATGTTTTCCTCTGAACTTTAAAGTGTGAGAAAATATATTAACTATATAAAAGTGTGAGAATATATTAACCATATAAAAGTGTGAGAATATATTAACCATATAAAGGTGTGAGAATATATTAACTATATAAAAGTGTGAGAATATATTAACCATATAAAAGTGTGAGAATATATTAACCATATAAAAGTGTGAGAATATATTAACCATATAAAAGTGTGAGAATATATTAACCATATAAAAGTGTGAGAATATATTAACCATATAAAAGTGTGAGAATATATTAACCATATAAAAGTGTGAGAATATATTAACCATATAAAAGTGTGAGAATATATTAACCATATAAAAGTGTGAGAATATATTAACCATATAAAAGTGTGAGAATATATTAACCATATAAAAGTGTGAGAATATATTAACTATATAAAAGTGTGAGAATATATTAACCATATAAAAGTGTGAGAATATATTAACCATATAAAAGTGTGAGAATATATTAACCATATAAAAGTGTGAGAATATATTAACTATATAAAAGTGTGAGAATATATTAACCATATAAAAGTGTGAGAATATATTAACCATATAAAAGTGTGAGAATATATTAACCATATAAAAGTGTGGGAATATATTAACCATATAAAAGTGTGAGAATATATTAACCATATAAAAGTGTGAGAATATATTAACCATATAAAAGTGTGAGAATATATTAACCATATAAAAGTGTGAGAATATATTAACCATATAAAAGTGTGAGAATATATTAACCATATAAAAGTGTGGGAATATATTAACCATATAAAAGTGTGAGAATATATTAACCATATAAAAGTGTGAGAATATATTAACCATATAAAAGTGTGGGAATATATTAACCATATAAAAGTGTGAGATTATATTAACCATATAAAAGTGTGAGAATATATTAACCATATAAAAGTGTGGGAATATATTAACTATATAAAAGTGTGAGAATATATTAACCATATAAAAGTGTGAGAATATATTAACCATATAAAAGTGTGAGAATATATTAACCATATAAAAGTGTGAGAATATATTAACCATATAAATATCTGTTTATAGCTATTTAGTATTTGGATAATTAACGTTTATGATGAAATGAAAACAAAAAATATCACACCATCAGAACAGTTCCGAAATTTAATCGAAGAAATCATAGAAACAGAGACTATATTGATACTCCTAGCATACTGTACATACACATGACCACCTGCTCTCCTGACTTAGGAGGAATTAAACATATCTTATTGGCCCAAACCTCCCCTCTTAGTAAAATTATACAGCCATGCAATGCCAAGTAAAAGATTTTTCTTTCAATTAGTATCTGTGTATCCTGTTTTGTGATAAAATTGCCCCCCCCCCCCCCCCCCCCCCCCCCCCTCCAATCACATTGCTAGTGATTAACTTCATGTAAAAGGAAGTTGCATTCACGACAAAAAGTAGTTCACAAATAATTAATCAGATTTTTTGGTCAAAATGTTAACAATAATTAATCAGAATTTTTGGTCAAAATGTAAAAAATAATTAATCAGATTTTTAGGTAAAAAAAATTATAAAAATAATTAATCAGATTTTTAGGTAAAAATGTTAAAAATAATTAATCAGAATTTTTGGTAAAAATGGACAGATGTTTTGATTACAAAGATAAACTGTATCTTGTTAATGAAAAGTAGTTGACCAATCACATAAAACTTGCCAAATGTGGAATGTAATGTACTTCTTGGTTACTCTATACATGTGCATTAAAAATTTAAGAGGGCATGACAACTTTGACCTTCTTTTTGTATAGAAATTGTTTTTAGAAATATTTCTATAAATAATAGATATGATATCTATTATTTATAGAAATAATGCTAATAAAATAATAGAAGATATTCTTAAGGTCGATACTGTAACACTATATATCATATATAGTTTTGTCCTTTGAAAATGAGCTAGTTGAGACCTAATTTAGTATGAAATAGTCAGGATATTTTTGTATAGAAATTGTTTTCAGCAATGTTTCTATAAATAATAGAGATATATATATATATAGTTTTGTGCTTTAAAAATGGGCTATTATACACAGGCACTTGTTTCATTCAAAAAATATATGCAAGGGGCATATATTTTTTGAATAAAACAAGTGCCTGTGTTATTATAGACCTAATTTTGACTGAAATAGTCAGGATATTTTTAAACACATTGAGATATATAATTAACCAGAATTGTAAGGCGTATTGTTTTTTTGTTTTTTTTAAGACATTATCAAATTTCAATTTGTCAGTGTATGCTTTCAATTTGACATGTCTTGCTAAAATATCAAATGTTTCCACGTCTTCTGATCACGATTTTTAATCATAGATTCTAATTAAATACTTCTATTATTATCTATAGCTATATTTAGTTTCTGTGGTATAATTAATGTTATTTCTAACATCAGGAACAATCTTATTTGTACTCTTACTAGCCAGTAACAATTATATTTGTTCTGTATACTGAATCAATGTCAAAGAATACCATGCATGTGAACTTCATGGAATTCTGAGTTATCAAGATAGGGTCTAGCTCCTATATGGGTTGTGGGTTATGTCCCCTCATACAAAGGCATTGTATAGTTGGGTTGGATAACAAATACACAAACAGCATCTTCATAGTTACTCTTCTTATATGATTATAACGCTTGTAGAATCTTATTCGTAGTTTGTAGGTTTTTTAAGAAGTTCTTATTTTGAGCATTTTTCAGTGTTCTTTTCTTAAAAAACAGTTTCAAAAGACTCCGGCATTTCAAATACCAGTTAAATTCTAGATTTAGCACTAGTCAAACAATGATATTTACATTCTGTACATACTATTCTACATCCTTTTGCTTATGGAAAATTATATTTGAAGAGAACAAGGTTAGGGATTCTTTTATTCTTGGTATCTTTTTTTACTAAATTCAAATTCCAATACTTTAATGAATTAAAATCCAAAATTCAGGATTATTTAAGAATCATGGAAGCCAGAATGTGTTTTGAGTTTTAACATGGGTTGGCGGATATTAGTATTTTATCCAGAGCATGAATTATTTCGATTCTAATATGTCTAAGAGTACAAATACGGTAGTATACTTCGATTGGAAGAAGGTTATTTATATTTACGTTTGCGGAATATGTCGCACACAATTTATGCTGCCAAATTCGAGCAGACGATAATTCTTCAACATGTACATTTACGACGGGAAAGTCAGTCACATGCACCGGCGCATGTGCTAATGAAATTATACCCAATCGATAAATCGCTCGTTTGTTTGCAAAGCGAAAGAAGGACGTCATGTTAGAATTTCAAATAATATACAACAGACATCATACATTGTTATATTCTAATAACACAAACCACAAACAGAGGTGGTCATTGTCATGATCATATGTAGTTGGATTTACAACTACCTATGGAATCAGTGCTTATCACCACTAAGGTTGTGAGTTCGAATCCCGCTCATGGTGAGGTGTACTCGATACAACATTATGTGATATAGTTTGTCAGTGACGACTTGCGACAGGTCAGTGGTTTTCTCTGGGCACTCCTGTTTCCTCCACCAATAAAATTGACTGCCACAATATAACTGAAATACAGTTGAAAGTGGCATCAAACACCATAACCCTAACCCCTAACCACAATACAAATTCATATAAACATTCATTCATCTTTTTGCATATGGAATGAATGGAAGTTTATCATAAAGTTTTAATCAGAAGGTGATATATATGTAGTAAGTATACCACAGTCCTTTCAATAAGGGGTGATACCAGCTACTTTTACCCACTTAAAATGGTAATTAGTACCTCCTAAATTCAAAGAGTGTTGCATAAGATATTCATGTGAAGTGATTAAATTTTAATAAAAAGTATTGCCTGTAAATAGTGAAGTACTGATATACTTGAAAAATATTGAAAGCCATGCTACCAACAAGTCATTAAATGTATTGAATAATTATGTACCATTCTTAGCCATTTATCAAATTCTATTTTTGTTTTTCTATTTTTAGATAATATATGAAGGATAAAGAAGATATCTATCTACACATGCTGTGATAATGATATAGTAGTATTAAATTGGTCATTAAAGTATTGTAACATTAACAAACAAAACTGTTATTTAATAAATCAGTGGAACTTGTGCAATCCAACACCTGAGCTTTCTGACATCCTGTGAGATCTGACATTGATTTATTAAATAACAGTTTGTATAAACATCTTATAAAAGGTCACTAATTAGAGGTCATGTTGTAATGGTTGATAAAAATTTATATGAAATGGGTGTTTGAGGAAAATATTTTTTTCAACTTAATTATTGTAAAAGTCCAGTATTTCAATTTTAAATGTTTTTCATTACTTCATACATACATACATATCATTTCATTGTTATCTTTTCACGTTTTAAGTTTAATTTCATGTAAACGTGTGCTTGGTTGTTTTTGTTTTAAGATAAAAATATATATATTTTGTCATCATTTATTATTCTGTATATAATTGTCAATCATCAACATGGAAGTGTTTTACAGTATTTTGTAGCTCTTTCTGTAGATCTATAAGAAAACTATAACATAATATCCAGAAGATCTGGTTTGTCTGTAAATGAAAACAATACCTATGCATGGGAAATACAGTGGAACTTGTGCAATCCAACACCTGAGTTTTCTGACATCCTGTGAGATCTGACAAAAATTTATGGTCCTAAAGTATTTCTGTTAATAAGATAAAACCTGAGTATTCCGACATCCTGTACAATTTGACACATTTCCCTGGTCCCTTGGTGTGTCGGATTAGACAGGTTCCACTGTATTTGTATATTTCTTAAATTCCAAAGCATGATGTTTTCAATTGAATTTGATTGAATAATCAGGATATGATAGAACAAAGCACCTACAAGACTTGTATATAAGTATATCTGTAACAAAAGAATATGATCGAGTTGTATGTAGTCCTACAAGTTGTTTATGCAGTTATGACCAGATATCATAAGGTTGTGATTTTTTAGGTACTTTTATTTAATGAAGGAAATTCCTATTTCTGTCTCGGCACATATATATATATGAATGTCGCTGGATGAAACAAGCTGTACTGGATTCCAATGGACATTTTATAGTATCTGAAAGTCAAACTTAAAAAAAAACCAAACAAACAAACAAAAAACGAAAACCCTGTTAGACAAGTAGATATCTTTTGTTACTTTTTCATGCAAATATTTTCAAAATAAGTCAAGGAGAAATGATTGTTAAACTATAAATAAACTACTCTTTATTATAACAGTTTATGTTCTTTTTCCTTTTTTATCTCACCAGGAAAGGGCCATGTGAGCTATTGCCATCACTTGGCGTGCATCGTCGTCGTCTGTCGTCCTTCGTACGTCATAAACTTTTCAAAGATCTTCTCCTCTGAAACTACCAAACCAATTGGAACCAAACTTGGTCTGAATCATCACTAGGGTGTCTAGTTTCAAAATTGTGTCCGGTGATGCCGTGCACCAATCAACATGGCCACTGTTACTAAAAATAGAACATATGGTAAAATTGCAGGTTTTTGGGTAATAACTCAAAAACCGTTAATAATATCAGAAATCTGACAGGGTAAAAATGATCAGCACAGCAAGATTTAACTACCCTGCAATTTTGAAGAAAATCTGATTACCCATCTTGGAGTTATTGCCCTTTTTTCATCAAATTTTCAAAATTTTAATATTTTTCGTCTTATATTTCGATAACCATAAAAGATAGAGGTTAAGCTTAATTGCAAACATGTTCAGCATGTCAAGATCTACCTACCCTGCAATTTTGAAGTAAATCCGAGTACCCATTTTGGAGTTATTGCCCTTTTTTCATCAAATTTTCAAAATTTTATTACTTTTCGTCCTTTATTTCAAAAACTATAAGAGATAGATGTTAAGTTTAAACTGCATACATGTTCAGCATGTCGAGATCTACATACCCTGCAATTTTGAAGTAAATTTGATTACCCATCTTGGAGTTATTGCCTTTTTTTCATCAAATTTTTAAAATTTTAATACCTTTCGTCTTATATATCAAAAACTATAAGAGATAAAGGTTAAATTTAAATGCAAAAATGTGCAGCATGTCAAGATCTACCTACCCTGCAATTTTTAAGTAAATCCCATTACCCATTTTGGAGTTATTGCAGTCATTCCGAAGGTTCGTCGGACAGTGGCAAAAGTCCGACAAAAATTGTCTTGGACCGATAAAATAATCTTAATCGTTGGACCAATTGACCGGTCATATGCCAGGAAGTAGTTTATTTTTGGCAAGTTTTCAAACAATTGTCAAATCAAATTTTTGATCATTGCTCTCATCATAAGTTCAGCTTGAGTTCGCGGAAAATCCCATTTCTATTTTTAAAATATTGATATGGGGACTTCAGTAATTGTCGAAAGGACATTTTAAATCCTTATCTTTACTATGCTTTAAATAACGAATCGCACATGGCTAAATTTCAAGCAATAATTTGTCACTGATCTTTTGTTGTAATCAAAATGTTGAGGCTCCGATATGTAGCCGGGGCTATTCCTGGAAAGAGTCTGAAAAGGAAAACCACGGAAAGTGATGACAAACGGGAGAAATCGAAGAAGTATGAGGAAAATAGAAAGGCACATAAATTTAACGTAAACTGGTTGACCAATCGCGAATGGCTGGATTACGATGAGAGCAACGACATCATGACATGCAAAATATGGCAAAGGTGATGATGATGATGATGACTTTTGTGAAGATTGGCATGATGAAGTTGAAAACTGGGCTTACATATATGAATATACAAGAGAATAAAATATTGCACTTAAATTGTGTTAATTTTTTTTGGTCCAGTAAAAAGTGATTTGGTCTGGTAAAAGTTCTACCTTTATGCACCAAATGTCCAGTGAAGTCCAAGGTACCTTTGGAATGACTGGTTATTGCCCTTTTTTCATCAAATGTTCTAAATGTTAATACTTTCATCTTATATCTCAAAAACTATTAGAGATAGAGGGAAAGTTTAAACTGCAAAAATGTTCAGCATGTCAAGATCTACAAAAAAGTTCCCCACAGTTGAAAATGTCCGACATCTGTGTGAAGAGTTATTCCTCTTGAAATGCATTTTTTTTGTCGACGTTCACTGCTTTTGGTTACTCAAATAATCAAAGGGAAGCAACTCTATTACAAAATGTGAAGTAGCAAAAGCTAAATTTTGAGAATCATTGACATTTATGTTTTTTTTTACAGCAATGTTGATAACTTACATTAAAGTGTTGATAACTTACATTAAAGGGGGAACCCCTGCCCAAATTTTTTTGGAGAGGGTGTCTGCAATGACAGCTACATTTGTTATTTTTTGACCGAAGTTATCAAGTTTTATTGACTGATGTTATTATACCCAGGTGAGCTATACAGGCTCCTGGGAGCCTCTAGTTTTATTACATAATACTTGTAAAACAATTATTACATGTAAAACTATTTATTTTGTAGTAAAAAATACTTAAGTTGATTTTTTTTTAACTTTTAGTCATATCAAGTTGAAGTGCAATTAACATGTATCATTTATAAATATCCACATTTTATAATTTACCACATTCCATAGGGTATAAAGTATTCAATATATTTGTTAAACATGCCAAAAGAATTTAAATTGTAATGTAATGTTATGCAATGTTAATACAGTAAAACATGTCTAAACCAAACCTCCTTAGGACCAACTTTTGAGTTCGGAATAGACAGGTGTTTGGTTTATACAGATTAAGTTAACAAACATTTCCTACATTGGGACTTTATTTAATGTTTGGTTTATGCAGGGTTCCGGTTTATGCAGGGTTCGGTTTAGACAGGTTTCACTTTATATAGTACCAAAACACTTATTTGAGATATGTGTACAATTTATTTGATGCTGTAAATCTACTATGTTGTAAAGTGAATTGGATTATTTCAATCAATTTATTATCATTATTTTATATTAAGTAATAGCTGAACGTTAAATGTTTATGTTGCTGTTTATACAACAAAAATCTGTCTTTATTTCTAGTTTAAATTTTTGAATTTTTTTTTTTATAGTTTTCCGTCCATACAATTTATGCATATTTTATTTTCCAATTATTTTACATTTTTTGGATTGCATAAGTATATATAATTACACTGTGTGATAATGGTATTATGACTGAAGTCCATTTTTCTTTGTTTGTCATTTTGTATTTTTTACATTCAATGCTGACCATGTTTGGTTGTGATAATTAAAAAGTGCTATTACATAGGTACAGTTGACAGTTGAAATAATATATACTATTCTCGTGCAGTAAATAGAACAATTATTGATATTTGATATTTAAAGGCAGGGGTATGAATATATTTTTAATCTGAACTACCATCAAAACATCTGTTATTCCATGATATCAAAATATAGAATATACTATCAATGCAAATTCAAAGAAGAGAATGAACCATGAACAACATTTTTGATTCAAGTTGACATCCATAATATGACATAATTTTCAAATTGGTAATCCCTCTTAAGTAAATACATTGAAGTCTTTTGATACTTATGCGTATCTGTAAACTATATATCTAAAAGCTCTGATTTTCACAGGTAGTCACAAACTCCTTGTGACAGACATATGTCAAAAGTTCTGATCAGAACAGGTAACCACAATGACTGCATCATTTAATGAAAATAGGGAGGGATTTGATCACTAAAACTTGTTTAACCATTCAAATATTTAAATTTTATCCATTTTTTTTTTGATTTTTCATTTCTTTTCTTTATTAAGGGTTTATGAAATGTAATTTAGTTATGTTTTTCAAATGTTTGTCTAAATTTTTCACTAATTTATCAAATTTTATAATGTTTTTTTATATGAATGTCATTGACTTGTTATATAAGTTTTGATCTTATGATATGTAAACAGAAAAAAAATCACATGATGAAATAAAATCACAACAAGTATATTGTTGTTTTTATATGGCTAAACTCCAATGCTCTCCATGTAAGTATAAGTTAAATACATTATAGATGTCTTTATATTTACAGGGCCCGGGTGGATCAATGAGTTAGGTAGTTAGATTACCTAACAACTCATACAAGCCTATCACCAATACGGCGTGGCTTCGCACCCACTTTGTAAATTACAAAAAGGGTGCACTCGACTCGCAGCCGCAAGTGATAACGTTTACCAGTTGCTTGCCCATGGTCGGTGATTCTCCGGCTTCTTCCACCACTAGAACTTGTCACCATGATATAGCTGAAATAATGCTGAAATTGGCATTAAACACCAAAAATCAAATCAAATCAATCAAATCTTTATATTTATTAGCCCTTGTTTGTCATTAGTCAACAGGCCTAGTCCAAAGGGCCTTGTGGGCTATTGTCATCTATTTTCGACTGTCGTTCATTACCATCTCTGAAAGAACTGGCTACACTGAATCTTTTCTGAATCAACTGTATCCAATGCTTCTTTGGTGGCCCTGGTCAGATAGGACATTGTGGGGTATTAATATCACATTGAGACTGTCATTCGTTAACATCTTTGAAAGAACAGGGTTGCATCTTTTCTGAATCAACTCTATACAATGCTTTGATGGATCTTGTTATAATTAGTATTTGGTGCATACTTGAAACTCAACTTGTCCACCAGAACCAATAATACTAATTGATTTCCTGAGCCTCAACACTGAATTGTTCGAAATGTTTCCGAGGTTGACAATTTAATATGCCGTGACTACCTAGGATGGTTCCCTACAAAGTTTATGATTTTTATATGGACCGGAAATCCAAGAATGTTTTTGGAATGCTGGATCTTTCCTTGTATTACTTTTTAAGAAGAAATATTGAAAATCCTGTATGGCTACCATCGTATGACTTGGGACCCTGTGAGAAAAGGAATAAAACCGTTTTCGCAGAAACTACAAAATTATTAGTCCATCTAATGATCCGGATCTTTCATTTTCGCCATTCCTGTTCATAACAAATGTTTTATACCAGGAAAAGATAAGCATTTCTCCCAACCTGTTGTATATTGTTGTAGTTTGTTGAATGATCTTCGGTATATCCCCCTCCCCCCCCCCCCTCCCCCCCCCCTAAATTGATGTCTTGGGTTAACCTTTTATTTTGTATTGCAGTTCTACATCTAACAGTCCACTAGTAAAATGAACAAGGACAACGCAAAGCGTGGTGTATCACCTCGCCTAAATATTAGACCCTGTGACCTTGAAAATCAATACGGTTCCAGATTCTCTTAAGGTCTAAGTATGTACCAAGTTTGGTCAAAATCCATTGAAGGATGTTGATTCTAGAGTGTTCACAAGGATGTTACGCGGGCAAAATTTGACCCCTTGACCTTTGACCTTGAACATCAATAGGGTTCCAGACTCCTAAGGACTATGTATGTACCAAGTTTGGTCAAAATCCATTGAAGGATGTTGATTCTAGAGTGTTCACAAGGATGTTACGCAGTAAAAATTGGACCCTGTGACATTGACCTTTGACCTATGACCTTGAAAATCAATAGGGTTCCAGACTGTCCTAAGGACTAAGTATGTACCAAGCGTGGTCAAAATCCATTGAAGGATGTTGATTCTAGAGTGTTCACAAGGATGCTATGCGGTAAAAATTTGACCCGGTGACCTTGACCTTTGACCTTGAAAATCAATAGGGTTCCAGACTCTCATAAGGACTAAGTATGTACCAAGTTTGGTCAAAATCCATTGAAGGATGTTGATTCTAGAGTGTTCACAAGGATATTATGCGGTAAAAATTTGACCCCTTGACCTTTGACCTTGAAAAACAATAGAGTTCTAGACTCTCCTAAGGACTATGTATGTACCAAGTTTGGTCAAAATCCATTGAAGGATGATGATTATAGAGTGTTCACAAGGATGATATGCGGTAAAACTTTGACCCGGTGACATTGACCTTTGATCTATGACCTTGAAAATCAATAGGGTTTCAGACTCTCCTAAGGACTAATTAATAAGTATGTACCAAGTTTGATCAACATCCATTGAAGGATGTTGATTCTAGAGTTTTCACAAGGATGTTACACGGTAAAAAAAATTACCCAGTGACCTTGACCTTTGACCTATGACCTTGACAATCAATAGGGTTCCAGACTCTCCTAAGGACTAAGTATGTACCAAGTTTAGTCAAAATCCATTGAAGGATGTTGATTCTAGAGTGTTCACAAGGATGTTATGCGGTAAAAATTTGACCCGGTGACCTTGACCTTTGACATATGACCTTGGATATCAATAGGGTTCCAGATTCTCTTAAGGACTAAATATGTACCAAGTTTGGTCAAAATCCATTGAAGGATGTTGATCCTAGAGTGTTCACAAGGATGTTACGGAAGGACGGACGGACAGAAGGAAGGACGGACTGGCGGACGGTAGCGTTACTATATCCCTTCGCAACTTCGTAGGCGAGGGGATAGAACAAATACAGCATCGGAAGAGCTCCAAAATCTAATGATCGTAGAAAGAGGCACAATCTATACCCTTAGCATGACCGCTCTCTTTCCTGGCTTGGTATACCTACTAACACCTCAATAAAAAAAAGTGGCGGGTGTAAGTTAATTTGATGGACTTAAGCAGTAGGTGGGATCTTTATACACTGGGTTCTTTGCATGACATGTTTCAGTAAAGAATTACATTTAATATAATCAGTAGAAGTGGAAGACACTGTGGGGAATAGCATATAAAGATCTTCTCATTGTAACAGTTTCTTTCTTAAGTAGTCTCACATGTGGGGGTGTGTGTACTCCAATTGACACGACATAATAGCAATTAGAGTACCTTTCTAAACAGCTTGAGACTTCATCTATCTAATAAATTACTTATTAAAGGAGATCAACTACCATTGTAGGATTTCAGTGTTCAAATTATTGCTGATAAAATGAAAAACAAACAATCCCACACTGTCTGAGCAGTTCCAGAGCAGTTCCAAAGCAGTTCCAAAATTCAATAGAAAAATCGCAGAAATAGGCAAATTATTGCTGCTGACAGAAACACAACTTTGTTTTCAATCAATTTGTACAATTTCTTGACTTAACAAAATGGAACAACGATACTGTGTATAGCAAGAAATCTGATTTGATATGATTTGATTTTGGTGTTTAACGCCACTTTCAGCAATATTTCAGCTATATCATGGCGACCGGTTTTAGTGGTGGAAGTAGCCGAATACCCGGAGAGAACCACCGGCCATGGGCAAGCAACTGGTACACTTTATCAATCGCGAGTCGAGTGCACCCTTTTTGTAATTTACAAAGCCGGACGCGAACCCACGCCGTATTGGTGATAGGCTTGTATGAGTTATAAGGTAATCCAACTACCTAAATCATTGAGCCACCCGAACCCTCTATGACAAGAGAAGCTTACCATTGCGTAGAGTATGACCTTGCTCCCTGTTTTCATGGAAAATTGCAATTGATGAAGCTAATTTTTATCCAGCAAAAGTAGTTTTTATTACAAGTTACAGGTCAAATTCGATTTTGACATTGACGTTTTTATTATGGTCTTAAATACAAGACGAAGATCAACAAAACAAAAAAACATAACACAATACATACTGACCACATATATATTAAAACAAACACAATACATACTGAACACATATATACTAAAACAAACACAATACATACTGACCACATATATATTAAAACAAACACAATACATACTGAACACATATATACTAAAACAAACACAATACATACTGAACACATCTATACTAAAACAAACACAATACATACTGAACACATATATACTAAAACAAACACAATACATACTGAACACATCTATACTAAAACAAACACAATACATACTGAACACATCTATACTAAAACAAACACAATACATACTGAACACATCTATACTAAAACAAACACAATACATACTGAACACATCTATACTAAAACAAACACAATACATACTGAACACATATATACTAAAACAAACACAATACATACTGAACACATATATACTAAAACAAACACAATACATACTGAACACATATATACTAAAACAAACACAATACATACTGAACACATATATACTAAAACAAACACAATACATACTGAACACATATATACTAAAACAAACACAATACATACTGAACACATCTATACTAAAACAAACACAATACATACTGAACACATATATACTAAAACAAACACAATACATACTGAACACATCTATACTAAAACAAACACAATGCATACTGAACACATCTATACTAAAACAAACACAATACATATTGAACACATCTATACTAAAACAAACACAATACATACTGAACACATCTATACTAAAACAAACACAATACATACTGAACACATCTATACTAAAACAAACACAATACATACTGAACACATATATACTAAAACAAACACAATACATACTGAACACATATATACTAAAACAAACACAATACATACTGAACACATCTATACTAAAACAAACACAATACATACTGAACACATATATACTAAAACAAACACAATACATACTGAACACATATATACTAAAACATAACACAATACATACTGAACACATATATACTAAAACAAACACAATACATACTGAACACATATATACTAAAACATAACACAATACATACTGAACACATCTATACTAAAACAAACACAATACATACTGAACACATATATACTAAAACAAACACAATACATACTGAACACATATATACTAAAACAAACACAATACATACTGAACACATATATACTAAAACAAACACAATACATACTGAACACATCTATACTAAAACAAACACAATACATACTGAACACATATATACTAAAACAAACACAATACATACTGAACACATATATACTAAAACAAACACAATACATACTGAACACATATATACTAAAACAAACACAATACATACTGAACACATATATACTAAAACAAACACAATACATACTGAACACATCTATACTAAAACAAACACAATACATACTGAACACATATATACTAAAACAAACACAATACATACTGAACACATCTATACTAAAACAAACACAATACATACTGACCACATATATACTAAAACAAACACAATACATACTGAACACATATATACTAAAACAAACACAATACATACTGAACACATATATACTAAAACAAACACAATACATACTGAACACATCTATACTAAAACAAACACAATACATACTGAACACATATATACTAAAACAAACACAATACATACTGAACACATCTATACTAAAACAAACACAATACATACTGAACACATCTATAATAAAACAAACACAATACATACTGAACACATCTATACTAAAACAAACACAATACATATTGAACACATATATACTAAAACAAACACAATACATACTGAACACATCTATACTAAAACAAACACAATACATACTGAACACATCTATACTAAAACAAACACAATACATACTGAACACATATATACTAAAACAAACACAATACATACTGAACACATATATACTAAAACAAACACAATACATACTGAACACATATATACTAAAACAAACACAATACATACTGAACACATATATACTAAAACAAACACAATACATACTGAACACATATATACTAAAACAAACACAATACATACTGAACACATATATACTAAAACAAACACAATACATACTGAACACATATATACTAAAACAAACACAATACATACTGAACACATATATACTAAAACAAACACAATACATACTGAACACATATATACTAAAACAAACACAATACATACTGAACACATCTATACTAAAACAAACACAATACATACTGAACACATATATACTAAAACAAACACAATACATACTGAACACATCTATACTAAAACAAACACAATACATACTGAACACATATATACTAAAACAAACACAATACATACTGAACACATCTATACTAAAACAAACACAATACATACTGAACACATCTATACTAAAACAAACACAATACATATTGAACACATCTATACTAAAACAAACACAATACATACTGAACACATCTATACTAAAACAAACACAATACATACTGAACACATCTATACTAAAACAAACACAATACATACTGAACACATCTATACTAAAACAAACACAATACATACTGAACACATATATACTAAAACAAACACAATACATACTGAACACATATATACTAAAACAAACACAATACATACTGAACACATATATACTAAAACAAACACAATACATACTGAACACATATATACTAAAACAAACACAATACATACTGAACACATATATACTAAAACAAACACAATACATACTGAACACATATATACTAAAACAAACACAATACATACTGAACACATATATACTAAAACAAACACAATACATACTGAACACATATATACTAAAACAAACACAATACATATTGAACACATATATACTAAAACAAACACAATACATACTGAACACATATATACTAAAACAAACACAATACATACTGAACACATCTATACTAAAACAAACACAATACATACTGAACACATATATACTAAAACAAACACAATACATACTGAACACATCTATACTAAAACAAACACAATACATATTGAACACATCTATACTAAAACAAACACAATACATACTGAACACATCTATACTAAAACAAACACAATGCATACTGAACACATCTATACTAAAACAAACACAATACATATTGAACACATATATACTAAAACAAACACAATACATACTGAACACATATATACTAAAACAAACACAATACATACTGAACACATATATACTAAAACAAACACAATACATACTGAACACATATATACTAAAACAAACACAATACATATTGAACACATCTATACTAAAACAAACACAATACATACTGAACACATATATACTAAAACAAACACAATACATACTGAACACATCTATACTAAAACAAACACAATACATACTGAACACATATATACTAAAACAAACACAATACATATTGAACACATCTATACTAAAACAAACACAATACATACTGAACACATCTATACTAAAACAAACACAATACATACTGAGCACATCTATACTAAAACAAACACAATACATACTGAACACATCTATACTAAAACAAACACAATACATACTGAACACATATATACTAAAACAAACACAATACATACTGACCACATCTATACTAAAACAAACACAATACATACTGAACACATATATACTAAAACAAACACAATACATACTGAACACATATATACTAAAACAAACACAATACATACTGAACACATCTATACTAAAACAAACACAATACATACTGAACACATATATACTAAAACAAACACAATACATACTGAACACATCTATACTAAAACAAACACAATACATACTGAACACATCTATACTAAAACAAACACAATACATATTGAACACATCTATACTAAAACAAACACAATACATACTGAACACATCTATACTAAAACAAACACAATACATACTGAACACATCTATACTAAAACAAACACAATACATACTGAACACATCTATACTAAAACAAACACAATACATACTGAACACATATATACTAAAACAAACACAATACATACTGAACACATATATACTAAAACAAACACAATACATACTGAACACATATATACTAAAACAAACACAATACATACTGAACACATATATACTAAAACAAACACAATACATACTGAACACATATATACTAAAACAAACACAATACATACTGAACACATATATACTAAAACAAACACAATACATACTGAACACATATATACTAAAACAAACACAATACATACTGAACACATATATACTAAAACAAACACAATACATATTGAACACATATATACTAAAACAAAGACAATACATACTGAACACATATATACTAAAACAAACACAATACATACTGAACACATATATACTAAAACAAACACAATACATATTGAACACATCTATACTAAAACAAACACAATACATACTGAACACATATATACTAAAACAAACACAATACATATTGAACACATCTATACTAAAACAAACACAATACATACTGAACACATATATACTAAAACAAACACAATACATATTGAACACATCTATACTAAAACAAACACAATACATACTGAACACATATATACTAAAACAAACACAATACATACTGAACACATATATACTAAAACAAACACAATACATACTGAACACATATATACTAAAACAAACACAATACATACTGAACACATATATACTAAAACAAACACAATACATACTGAACACATATATACTAAAACAAACACAATACATACTGAACACATATATACTAAAACAAACACAATACATACTGAACACATATATACTAAAACAAACACAATACATACTGAACACATCTATACTAAAACAAACACAATACATACTGAACACATATATACTAAAACAAACACAATACATATTGAACACATCTATACTAAAACAAACACAATACATACTGAACACATCTATACTAAAACAAACACAATACATACTGAACACATCTATACTAAAACAAACACAATACATACTGAACACATATATACTAAAACAAACACAATACATACTGAACACATCTATACTAAAACAAACACAATACATATTGAACACATCTATACTAAAACAAACACAATACATACTGAACACATCTATACTAAAACAAACACAATGCATACTGAACACATCTATACTAAAACAAACACAATACATATTGAACACATATATACTAAAACAAACACAATACATACTGAACACATATATACTAAAACAAACACAATACATACTGAACACATATATACTAAAACAAACACAATACATACTGAACACATATATACTAAAACAAACACAATACATATTGAACACATCTATACTAAAACAAACACAATACATACTGAACACATATATACTAAAACAAACACAATACATACTGAACACATCTATACTAAAACAAACACAATACATACTGAACACATATATACTAAAACAAACACAATACATATTGAACACATCTATACTAAAACAAACACAATACATACTGAACACATCTATACTAAAACAAACACAATACATACTGAACACATATATACTAAAACAAACACAATACATACTGAACACATCTATACTAAAACAAACACAATACATACTGAACACATATATACTAAAACAAACACAATACATACTGACCACATCTATACTAAAACAAACACAATACATATTGAACACATATATACTAAAACAAACACAATACATACTGAACACATATATACTAAAACAAACACAATACATACTGAACACATATATACTAAAACAAACACAATACATACTGAACACATATATACTAAAACAAACACAATACATACTGAACACATATATACTAAAACAAACACAATACATACTGAACACATATATACTAAAACAAACACAATACATACTGAACACATATATACTAAAACAAACACAATACATATTGAACACATATATACTAAAACAAACACAATACATACTGAACACATATATACTAAAACAAACACAATACATATTGAACACATATATACTAAAACAAACACAATACATACTGAACACATATATACTAAAACAAACACAATACATACTGAACACATATATACTAAAACAAACACAATACATATTGAACACATCTATACTAAAACAAACACAATACATACTGAACACATATATACTAAAACAAACACAATACATATTGAACACATCTATACTAAAACAAACACAATACATACTGAACACATATATACTAAAACAAACACAATACATATTGAACACATCTATACTAAAACAAACACAATACATACTGAACACATATATACTAAAACAAACACAATACATACTGAACACATCTATACTAAAACAAACACAATACATACTGAACACATATATACTAAAACAAACACAATACATACTGAACACATCTATACTAAAACAAACACAATACATACTGAACACATATATACTAAAACAAACACAATACATACTGAACACATCTATACTAAAACAAACACAATACATACTGAACACATATATACTAAAACATAACACAATACATACTGACCACATATATACTAAAACAAACACAATACATACTGAACACATCTATACTAAAACAAACACAATACATACTGAACACATATATACTAAAACAAACACAATACATACTGAACACATATATACTAAAACAAACACAATACATACTGAACACATATATACTAAAACAAACACAATACATACTGAACACATATATACTAAAACAAACACAATACATACTGAACACATATATACTAAAACAAACACAATACATACTGAACACATCTATACTAAAACAAACACAATACATACTGAACACATCTATACTAAAACAAACACAATACATACTGAACACATATATACTAAAACAAACACAATACATACTGAACACATATATGCTAAAACAAACACAATACATACTGAACACATATATACTAAAACAAACACAATACATATTGAACACATCTATACTAAAACAAACACAGACAACGTAAATATGACATGAGACACATACAAACAATTGGAGGTAATAACGAACCGAACATCGTTTTTATCCGGAAATCGCAGCGGACATCATGACATGGAACTAAGAACGTAAAGACACATAATATGATAACACAAAAAACTAAAAAGATGAACAACTAGTATTTTCTCGTGTATTACATACATCTATGACGAACTATGCAATAATAATGCATGCACCGTTGAATGATTGATTATTGGGGAGGAAAACAAGTTCAATAATATGTAAACACTGTTAAAGAAATGAGAGAAGGGGTGGGTCAACCGGGTTAGCGGGTTAGTTTGGCTGCCATTGAAAAAAGTATAGAGAGTTGGGAAAGTACAAAAAATAGTTTTTGTTGGCGGCTACGATGTGCCTACTCTTTTTCGAAATCTACAAAAAAGTATGTAGCATGCAGAGAGCATGACACTCTTCAAACACGTTACCCACTATAATCCACGGTCATGCCTTCCGTATTATGACATTACAACCCCATCGCGAGGCCTTCCCCTATCCATCATAAGGATGAAGAGGAGACACTGAGAAGCTCTACATTTATCAACTTTTATTACACATACATGTACATGTATATACATTTTTGTATGTTGTTCATAAAATTATATTTCCTTCACAGATCTTATGTATTTATCTACATTGCAATATTTGATTGATGTGTCAGATAGTAATGGATAGAAACCATCAGGAATACACGAAATAACCCATGTAACAATCATATTTATTTCTTGGTTATGAAAAATCTGTAATTTTTCTTCAATTTTTACCAGAACTTCTCGTTTAAAATAAAGGGTCGAATTAGTAATTCTACGTTCTCATTTTCACGTTTTGTCCATTGTTTGCTGACATAGTCCTTGACGGAATCCATCAGAATGTTGAAGCTATGTTTCTAATTTATGGATTTAGGCTCACAATATTTCGGTCCTTTGGCGAACACATCTCGCAGAAAGGTGTTGTTTATAATGTTAAAGTCACCAGTTATAAGAATGGGGAACTTACACAGGTGCAATCAGGAGATTTATGTCTAATTGATTAGTATTTAAGTAGAATCCGTTCCAGTCTGTGCATGATTTTGGTCTCGGCGTGCCCCAACTCTCATCCAACCACCATTTGGGACGTCACCGCCTGTTCGATATGCCTCCATGGAATACGTACGTATTGTACGGCCATGGCTTGAATCGTGCCTTCCGTCCAACTGTTTAAACTTGCAAACGTTATTTCGTCTTTTGAGATCCTTCAACAAGTTCTTGTAGTTAAATATTTTGGTTGCAATATGTATATACGAGAATATAGGAACAGATTGATCTTTAATATAAATATAGGTAGGTATTTTAGATTTGACTGATTTGTGGTGAATGATATTACCTAGGTTAATGGCATAACTAGGCCTACCTTTGTTGGCAAACTAAAGCTTAAGAAAAGAACGTTTGTTTATTTCATTTTTCTTAATAACAACAAATTTGAAACGTCTGTGACGGGTAATATCCAAGACGATTGCTGTAAGTTTGCATACATTTGAATTTGTGACGTGGTTCAATGTAGTTTCGAAAATGGAAGCTTTTCAACATTGTCAGAAATGTCTAGATTGTTTAATGAAAATACATCTCAAAAGTTTTCTAAGCGAACCATTCAAAGGAGATAACATGATGAGGGGTATCATAGGAGAGAAAACCACCATCATATCCAAGCAGAACAGACTGAAGCGACGGATCTTTTGTAGATCTCACTTACATAGGAATGTAGCTCTCGATTGGGCCAGAGCTATCTTTTCAGATGAAACTCAAGTAGTTATAGTCAAGAATAGAAGGGTGCAAGCCTGGAGAAAGAATGAGGAAAAATGGAAACCTCCGTTGTCTTGAGATTTACAATGATGAAAATATTCCCCAGCTTAGTACCATGGTTTGGGGATGCATATCACACGATGTCGTTGGTACTCTTTCACCTGTGGATGGAAATATAAACTCAAGAAAGCATACAGAAAATTTAGATAACAATCTCTGTCCAGTTGTTGCCGGGCAAATATGTTTCAGGAGGACAATGAACCAGTTCATACTCTAGAGAAACATGTAGAAAACAGAAAATTGTGTTAATACTATGAATTGGCCCTCGCAGCCACCATATCTTAATATCATAGAAAATGTCTGGACAAATGTGGAAGTATGCTTCAGAAAAGAATTTTGAACATAAAATGCAGACAGCATTTAATTGACAAAGTTATATAAATGATTTGTTTCTGTGTCTTTGTTTAACTGTTCGGATGTGTAAAATTTTCTGACATTATTCAGTGCGTTTTGTACCTCTGTGTTTTAATTGGAACGATATTTATTTGTATCTTTGCACGAATTGTAGACTTATTGTACTGCTATTTATGGGTTAACCATATTTTTTAATACCATTTTTCATAACAGGTTATTTTTGGAATATGAAGGTATAAACAATTGAAGTATTTTTGCAAGAATTATAACCCTCATCAAAGAAAGTGAAAATAAAAATAAAGCTGTTTTTATCTTAAAATATTTTTTTTAAATCCTAATATCATATCAAACAGGATAGAAAAATAACTCCTTCATCACTTTTAATAACTTCAAAGGTTAAAAAGGTAATTATCAATTGTTTATCAATAAAAAAACAATTCCTGGTAACTTTACCTGCTTAATTTCAATTTAAACAATTAAGCAGGGTTTCCTTTTATAATTTACATTTCTAAATGAATATAGCAATGAACTAAATGTGGAAAAATACGTTTTTAAAGTATTTCTTTTGTATCAATTCCTCACCATCCTTTTTTTCCCCTAACATTGGAGAGTTTTGCAACTTTTGGTCTTTAGCATCACCAAAAATATATATTGAGATTGTATGATTGTTTCATCATTATTGGGGGGATGGGGGGGGGGGGGGGGGCTTTGTCTTAGGGGGCTTTTGTCTGGGGGCATTTGTCCGGAGGGCTTTTGTCCAGTGCCGTCTTAACGCATGGGCATGCTGGGCAGTTGCCCGGGGCACCCACGAGCATAGGGGTCATGCTAATCTATGTATGTTGTGTACAGCATGTTTTTAATGTTTAAACACTGATTTTGATGGAAGTACCAATACAATAAATATATGCTTAATTTTAATGACTATTTATATTTATATTCCTATGAGTGGTTGTGTAGGTAAGGGCCCCAGTGCACTGCTTTGCCAGGAGGCATATAATGCTGTTAAGACAGTCCTGCTTTTGTCCTGTTCCCATTTCTACATAATGTGCATTTCACAGCTCTGTCGAATAGTCCCCCACTCATGTGTTCTACGTCAGAAATCGTGTACGTTTTTGTAAAATGACACATTTTCACACTGAACATTTCTTAGTTTAGCACACAATCTCATCCGGCTTGATCTAGTACACAAACAGCTATATTTTTTGTCCAGTTTGAATTTGAGAGTCAAAGTATATGTAATTTGAGACACAGTTTGCTATCCTGTTTAGGCTCTTTGGTTTTGTTGTTCCAAACACTTTTAAAATATTTGGCTTTCCAATCTTTCGATTTTGAGAGTACCCGATGAAGGTTGTCATAGAAACGCGTTGTGTGCCTAAATGTGATGTCTACGTTTTTATTAAGACACTTGTGAGACGTCTAGGGATGCATGGATTGGGTAGTGCTAACGGTGGAGCAGAAAGTTGTTATGCGATACAGACAACGCGGAGTATATGATAAACTAAAACGGAGTAAAAATGTAGTTTGCTCACATTTCATTTTCAAATTAACAAGTCATTGATACACAATGTACTTCAGATCTTGACTAATAGTACACATTAGTATACAATGATGATTTCCGATATGCTTGAGTTACTCAAATGTATCATGAGATGTATTTAAAAAAAAACCGCTATATAAAATAATTAAAATGTTACAACTCTTAAATATCTTTGAAGCTATGTCAATGCAAAAACATTCTTGTTAATTGATGCAATAAAATTTAAAAATCTCTTGTTGAAATCGAATGCTTTGATCTTGTACGACACCACCAACCTAATCGGTGGTGTATTGCTAGCGTGTTTGCATCGAGTGTGGTAGATCGTGGGCTCCAGTCCCGGTCTAGTCAAGCCAAAGACTTCAAAGTTGGTATCTGTTGCTTCTCCGCTAAACACACAGAACACACTAAGGAGAAAGAGCAAAGACTGTCTTGAAAAATCTGTATTATTCTTCAAACTTAACCAAACTTTCTTCTTTTACGAATGTGATATGAGATTTCCATGTGAAATTAAGAAAACAAAATTGTACAAATTAACAACCAAAGGTATATGGGGTCCAAGAACTTTGGTGATAAAAAGTTACACATAGAGGACAATGGTGACAATTAAAAAAAATCATGAGAACCAGATATGGAAATACAATGTGCAAATCTAAATTGGTTGAATTATCATTGTTAAACGTATATTCAACTTTAATAAATTAAGGCCACAAGGTGTATTCAGTTCGTGTTCTGTGGGTCCAAAATTTTACATACCTAGTTTACAATCACGAAATTAAAAAAAAACATTCTAAAGAACAAGCAATGGAAACGTTATTTGTTTTACATGAATTATTACTTTGAAATAGTGATTCAGTCATGTACAAATAACCACCACATAATCTATGCTTTCCAACTCCTTGACGTCCAATATTTAAGATAAACTGCAATAAAAAAAATGTTGAAAAATACTTTACTTAGATATATACTTGTCTAGTATAAGCCCGGAAAGAAGCATACACCAGTCCAGTGTAAATCTAACAAGAAGTATATACCTGTCTTATGTAAGCCATGCGGCATTCGTTTCTATATAAATGAAGGTTGTGTAAAACAAATTTGACTTATTTATAGAATAGAGAAGTGATGACATAATACAAGAACTGGCCTAAACATATATCTAGGTTATAGCTTTGCCTTTTTTACTACCACAGGATCGAGGTCATTGATGGTGCACATTTTGTCCCCGAGGATATTCCACCCAGTAACATTCAAAAGTTTGAAGATACTAAAGAGATAATCAAAGGAATAACAGATCATTCAATGGCCAAAACATGACAACGGGACAAACAATGATTTACAAAACACTGCACAGAAAACTAAATATTGAGCAACACGAACTCCACTAAAAACAAACAATGATCTACAAAACACTGCACAGAAAACTAAAGATTGAGCAACACGAACTCCACTAAAAGCTCTTAAATGTATGACAGTATTCTTGATCTTACTCACAGTTGATGTGAAAGTTTGTGTTGTCCATTTGTACTCATCGGTACTCCGTAGGACTTAGTAGTTCTCAATCGTAACTACTCGGCCATTCTCGCTACCCTGCAAATAACCTCGTACGTACATAGTAGAAATTCATCTTAAATTGTTTGCCGGAAGTTAAGTTAAGTTAAGCCGCACAAAAATATAGTCCACGAAAATCGAATATGGAAGACATCCTAAGTAAAATCTAATCATGCAAAACTAATTAAAACTTTAATTGAAATATAGAAAATTGTTTAAAATATAACTTTATTAAACTTTCATGTAACTGACATGTGAAAAGTAGTGCGATTTATACGCCTAATGTATACGAGGTTATTTGCAGGGTAGCGAGAATGGCCGAGTAGTTACGATTGAGTAGTTCTTGCTCCACATGTGACATCCGGGGTATTACTATTAAACGAAACGAGCATCATCTGACATGGAAATCCTGTTGGAAACCAGTATGCTAAATAAATACAAATAACATTAATAAAACATCAACCCCCGACGAAAGACGTGTAGGAGTTATTTTCACGTTTCGCTATACAAATGATGTCCTATCACTATTGATCACATCTTTCCCATTGAACTAGAAATAAAGGGTGTCACAGATATGGCTAGGCCTTCTTCATACCTTTAGCTACATGCACATAGAAATAAATAAAATAAATGACCATTTATTACGAATCTTTACGCCGAAAGAGATGATATTTGTAGTTTGCCTATTGTAAACTTTCCTTTTACATTTGTTTGATATCTAATTGTGTTTTTTGGTCTTTGTCTTATTGTGTTGTTTTGTGCTTGTTTGTGCATAGTGATGTCCAACATCTTGTTCTATCATATGTCTTCACCTTATGAGTTCCGTGTTGTGATGACCTCTACGATTTCCGCATACAAAACTATGCTCGATTCGTCTTTACCTCCAGTTGTATGTAGGAGGGTTCATGTCTTATTTACGTTATTAGTGTTTGTTTGCGCATAGTGGTGTCAAACACATATTTACTATATGATTTGATTTGATTGATTTGATTGATTTTTGGGGTTTTAACGCCATTTTCAGCAATATTTCAGCTATATCATGGCGACCAGTTTTAGTGGTGGAGGAAGCCGGAGTACTCAGAGAGAACCACCGACCCTGGACAAGCAACTGGTAAACTTTATCACTTGCGGCTGCGAGTCGAGGGCACTCTTTTTTGTAATTCATAAAGCTGGGCGCGAACACACGCGGTATTGGTGATGGGCTTGTATGAGCTGTTGGATCCAACGACCTAACTTATTGGGGCATCCGGGTCCCCTTTACTATATGAGTAACATGACGGGTGTCTTATATGAGACAGGAAGTTCCTGTCATTCGCGGGAGCCTGGGTTCACCAGCGGGTTTTGGTGGGGTCTGTGTTGCTCATCGTTTTAGTTTTCTGTGTTGTGTTTATTTTTGTAGCTTTGTTTTTATTCGTGCTGTGTCTTGTGTACCTAATGTTGCCAGTTTCTCTGGATTGTCCACTCTTGATTGTTCCTTCTCTTAATGTTTATTTGTCTACGTCTAAATATATCTCTCTCTCAGCTGAAACAATATTTAAATGCTTGTTTTTCATATCAGGATTTACGTCACAGATGATATCTCCAAGATGGAAGATACAGAACCAATGATTCCTAGTGATAAAGTTGAAGTAATCACTTCTAAGATTATATGAACGCCATCATGACTTGGTTAAACGTTCCGGGAGGTCGTTAACAGATTATCACGAATATGTTTCGTTTGTCGTAGTCACAGTCACGTCCTACGTTAATTGTTCAATCCTTATCACTGAATATAACTTATCACCGGACTTATAACATGAGAATCAATACGGGTGTCACCAGTGGAGTTGGAACTGATAAGCATTTCAAAGTACATGTTTTCATTCCAGTTTCTAGTTGAGACTCGCGTTGCTAAATATATATTTTTCTGTGTGGTGGTGTGTGGACCATTGTAAGTGTTTACCCCCTTTCTTTGTATTGGCTGTGCTTCTCCGATGTACGGATTCTGATTACTCCTTTGGTATCTTCAAACCTTTCTTACGTGCATACTACCCTGCATTTGTGTGCTCTTCGCGAGTACACATCGCTACGTGCGGGAAGCGATCTCATAATCACCTTAGTAGTAGACATTTATAGAATACAAATTTAATAACAACTTCAATAAGATATATACTATCGTTGATTTGTTTTGCGAGAATAGTTTAAGCATATTTTATTGTTTTATTAAGGACGTAAATTTGAAGGATTGTGTATAGTCTGTATTGTTTGATACAAGCTGTGATGATGCCTAACGTGACTTCGCGAGATCCCGTACTTCTTGTTGTATCAAAGTAATGGCGGATAGCTAGTTCATATTGCAAAAGAAGAAGGCATTGTAAATAAAACAAAACCATGCCTATATCAAGATCTTTCAAAATCATTCCTGTAAAAATGATTGTTTGTATCATACAGAGAAAAACATTATGTGATAAAGTTTGTCAGTGACTTGCGACAGGTCGGAGGTTTTCTCCGGGTCCTCCAGTTTCCTCCACCATTAACACTGACCGCCACGATATAACTGACATATTGTTGAAAGTGGCGTTAAGCACCATCAAGCAAACAAACATCTCGCAGAGAATTGTTCGGAGGAGGCAATTAGGAATTGATCTCGTGTATTGTGATCGTTGTTGTTTCGCCAAGACGCCATTTTTAGATCTCTTACACAAAATAATAAAAGTAAAGGCACTTTCTGAATTCTGATTGATTTTGATTTTTGGTGTGTTAACGCCACTTTCAGCAATATTTCAGCTATATCATGGCGCCCAGTTTTAGAGGTGGAAGAAGCCGGAGTACGCGGAGAGGACCACCGACCATGGGCAAGCAACTGGTAAACTTTATCACTTGCGGCTGCGAGTCGAGTGCACCCTTTTTTGTTATTTACAAAGCCGGGAGCGAACTCACGTCGTATTGGTGATAGGCTTATACGAGTTTTTGGTGAGACCCGTCTTACTCGTCATTTTAGTTTTCTGTTTTGCTTTGTTTTATTTATCTTCGTCCTGTGTCTTGTGTGCCCAATGTTGCCAGCGTCTCTGGATTGTCCATTCTTGATTGCCCCTTCGGTTTTTTCTGACGTTTATTTTATTATCAAGTTGCCGGTTTGGGATGTTTTCCCCCAATTTCAACAATATTTCAGTTTTATCTTGTTGCTTAGTTTCATTGGTGGAGAAAAGATTACCAGGAGAAGACTACAAACCAACAAGTCACTAACAAGTTTATGAAAAAACGTAATATCGAGTACACCTCGCCATGTTCAGGAATCGAATTCACAACTTTAAAATTAACTTGTTTCGTCTTTATCATTGATGGTTGAATGGAAAAGTACAAGTACTTATTGTAAAAAATGTGAACCTGATAATAAATAAATGTGAATTATTTACAAAATGAAATACAAAAAATACCACACTGTCGGAACAGTTCCCCCCAAAAAAAAAGAAGAAGAAAAAAATAGTAGAAAGATGCAAAATAGATACCCCTAACATACATGTATACACGACAGCTTGTACTTGAATAAGGCACTTGAATAAAAGAGTCCGGGTTAAGCTAGTTTAATAGGCCCAAACTTTGTTGAAATCTATTGATGAATCCTGGACACCATGCACAGAAGAAATCTCATTTTTGGATACAAAACAATAAAAAACACGTATTGTATTTCTAATACGTAAATTGTGAGAGAAAAAAATACAAAATACAAATGAAAAGTATTCATGTTTTAACCTCCTCAGACATTGGTGATCTCAGCTGATGTTGGCTTTCCCAGAAATTGGTGATCTCAGTTGATGTTGGCTTTCCTGTTTATGCTCTTTGGATTACTTGTTCTAAAAGACTTTTAATGGGGTTAGTTTTCCAATCTCTAGATTATGAGAGTGCTTGATAACGATTATTCCAGAGGCGCGCCGTACGCACTAAATTCTAATATCTACGTTTTTATTTTGTTTTTATTTCAATAAAAAATTAAATTACAATGTAAGGGTATAATAATAATGATTTTCTTTATGTAAATAATATGACAAGAATATTAATCAGAATGAGATAGATTTTGAGGTAGCCACCCATACAATGTATACAATGCATATTATTATGATCAATAACCTGAATAGCAACATGTGAATTACAGTTTCTTTTAAATATAGTATTAGTATATGTCCTGTCAATAGGATATGATAATGAGTTAAGATCTGAGTTAAATGTTATACGTATAGGGGTAATATTGTTATCTGAATGAGTCACGAACCACAGTTTGTCTATGTATCTCAAATCAAACACCGTTTCTGTTATAGGATACAACTTCATTTTACCAAACCGTCCATACCTAACCACCAATTCGGAATTCCGCTGCTCAATTTTTAAAGCACCGAAGGCGGGATTACAGTAGAGTCCTACATAATCATCTATTTGTGTAGAAATATTCCAATTAGGTTTCGGCACTATTTTATCTCGCGGATGTTGGATAGGAGTAGTTCTGCCCCAAGGCCTCGGAAAGGAACATGCTGTTGTGTCATTAAGCCACGGATCTAATTCAAGTAACATGTCTGCAGCTTTATTTAGAATGGTCTTTATCGTGTCACTGTTGCTATTATCTTTAGATCCCGTCATTGACGCGAACACTCCGACGTTTTTGTCTGGAAATAACCACAAAAGAGAAGAGTATCCCACGATTCCTCCAGAGTGCCACAGTCGTTTGTAACCTGAAATTACAACACAAAAATAACTTTGGCCATTGGGAACTGAGGTAATTTGTTTTTCTCGCATCAATTTTTATTTTCAATGCTTATTTAGCAAATTTAATTGGTATGACACATTAATTAAAATTATTGAAAATAATTTTTCATGGGGGTAGTGCATTTTATAATTTCTATTCCAAGATGAATTAATGTTTTGCTTCTTTGAACCTAACACATAGAAGGCCTATTTATTTCTTGTATTTTCATCGCTCACAAAAACTTTTTCAAGTAAATTGGTTTTCTTTGAAATTTAATTGTTGCTTGCATCGTCAAAAGATGAGTTTGTTAGCCATATTTGCGACCATAGTTCTATAATTAATAAATAAATAAGCAAGTAGGTGGTTATTGACAGTGATCATAGGTGATATAATGGATGTGATCAGTAAACATTCCATTGAAACAGGCCACCATAGACCACTAGTACCGATCATTTGACCTTTAGAAACTGCTTTCGGTCCTAGAAATACTGCACAAATAATGGCAACTGACGTACGTCGGGTCGTGTTTCGTAAGACAGAGATTCTAAGTTCTATCTTTATATCAATAACCCGTTTGATTCGAAGATCAACTTTTATTGCGTTTGAAATCTGAACAATCTTTTATTGTTTATTTGTTTTGCAAGTATTGTTGCTGATATACTTTATATATAGTTTCTTTGAAATAAGTATTAATGGCCAAAAGAAATTGGACAAAAAAAAAGATCTACAAAACATCTACACAGTAAATTAAACACTGAACAACAGTTGTTTCCTTATTTTGTTTGTATTGTAGTTTTATATTAGTATTGTACTTTTACTCGAAGATTTCGACGGAACTGGATAATTTGTGTTCGTTCTAGTTACTTCTAAACATGAAGATACGCGATGTGCCAATATATCATAGGTAGATCCTATAGAAGGCAGCGCCAAGAATTAGAGAGAGAAAAAAACATAAGTCATTCAACAGATCTAAAAAAAACCATTTGTATACCTTTTTCTTGTCTAATGACATTTTTGGCAAGTAACATTTAATAATATACTGATATATAATTTTGTTGACTGTGTTTTGAAGAACAAGATATTATTGTTTACATGATTGGAGATTAATATAGATAACAACACATTTTATTACTAGACAAATTGGTTTGTTTTTGTTTCTATGAGTTTGCGATAATATTTTGGAAGTATTTTTCGTTTTTTTATTTTATTTTTGTCAAAAATTATTTACTGATCCACTTGAAAAAGCATTAAGAGGAAAGATACATATAAAAATCCTTTTCTTTTTTTTACATTGGCTGAATGTAAGGTGATTGAATTAAAATGGTTATGACTACACGCACGTGAAAATAGGCAATCACCCATTTACAAAGTCTTGTTAAATCCCTATAACAGTGATGTGGTCGTGAAAGCAATTATGATATCAGAGTTTAATAATAAATTACAGATGAAATGAAAAACAGAAAATACTACACTGACAGACCTGTTACGAAATCTAATCGAAGAGATAGAGACAACATCGGAACCCCTCGCACATATACATGACCGTGGAGAGGGACTAGTAAGTTGTAAAATCTTGTTCCCAATCCAATTGTATATATATTGACAATAAAATCATGATAGCGTATACAGTAATAAAACATGACCACTCACATGGACAAAGTCGGTGATTGTTGTATAACGCCAAATCAGTCATTTATCAGTTATATATCATGGCGTGAACACATTAATTGTCAAAGAGATGATGATGAGGTCCCGCTTTACACTGGAACAACACGGTTAGTTGAATTTTTATAGTGCTAGCTCACTGAAACAACAGTCCACGGATAGACATATCGACCCACTCAGACATATTATCTTGATTCCGAGCCAACAAGTCTTTGGTCTTTATCCTTAATGCTGCGTGTTTAGCAGAGAAGCAACAAATACCAATTTAATAGTCTTTGGTTTGACCCGATCGGGGCTCGAACTCACGATCTATCGCACTCGAGGCGAGCACACTAACCATTACGCCACCGATGCGGGTCACATGGACAAATTATAAAAATACATACCTCTATATACAGATGTCAACCATCCCATATTATACGAAATTACAGTGTCTGAAATAGGAAACTGTGGTTTATACATATTTCCAAAGAACGGTGTTGCCATTTGACCGCGATATGTTTCCTTCAGTGTACTGTTGTCAACTATCAAATGACCACTAGAGTTATGTCCCATGTTTAGATGAAACAGCATCCATTTCCCCATATCTTTAGGTGTAGAATAAATAGAACCAGCTGGTCCGGATGGTGACGCAGTACTGAAAGAAGAAATTTAAATACATTGTAGTTCATTCGTTTTATTGCAGTCTTCGCTAGTCAAATATAAGGGGTTTGTCGTGGTCGTGATCGTATGGTAGTTGAATTTACAACGACCTGTGCAATCAGTGCCTATCACCACTAAAGTTGTGAGTTCGAACCCCGTTCATGGCGAGGTGTACTCGGTACAACATTTTGTGGATAAAGCTTGTCAATGACTTGCGACAGGTCGGCGGTTTTCTTAAGTTTGCTCCGCCACGATATATCTGAAATATTGTTGAAATTGGCATTAAGCACTATAAACATAAACCATCTTGTGTATTATGGAGTGATATCCCTTAACCTGGCGACATATACTGAAACACATTTCTCCACTGATGTTCTAGTTTTTATTTGATAGTAGTGCACATCTTCTATCTATTTTATAAAACATTGACGCACGGATATGAGCGAAAATACAAAAAAACAAAGGTTTGGAATAAAACGATAAGCAGAAAATACCACGCTGTGGAAAATTTCTAAAATCAAGTTTCAAAATTGTAGAAAGAGGCAAAATATATACCTCTTACACAAAATAAATACCTCTTACATAAAAATATATACCTCTTACACAAAATATATACCTCTTACGCAAGAATATATACCTCTTACATAAAAATATATACCTCTTACACAAAAATATATACCTCTTACACAAAATATATACCTCTTACACAAAATATATACCTCTTACACAAACATATATACCTCTTACACAAACATATATACTTCTTACACAAACATATATACCTCTTACACAAAAATATAACGCATCAATTTCCTGGCTTGGTACAGACAAAAAGTTGCGGGTTTAAGCTAATTTTATGGACCCAATATTAAATCTGTTAGTGACAGCCGGAACCTTTGAGCCGTAATGAAAGCGGGAGGTTTGGGGCTTTAAAATCTGATTCAACCCACCATTTCTTTAGAAATATGCCTGTACCAAGTCAGGGTCATTACGGTTTTCACAGTTTTCACAGTTTTCCGATTATTGACTGATTTTGTCTGTTTATATACTTATGAGTTTTGACTTTCCCTTTGTAAGATTGTTCGGAGTTCGGTAATTTTGTTATTACCCTTATTTAGAAGCATTAGTAATTATTATTTGTCTACAGAGAAATGGTCTTTAACAAACAGATTCTACCTTCCTAGCTAGTATTCAGCTAACTACGAGCATTCATTGACCCTGCTATGGTACTTGTACAGTTATCTAGAGGGGGAGTTGGGGGTATCATTCACCGGTTTAACCCCGCCACATTTGTGTGCCTGTCCCAAACGTCATATGTCCTTATCTTTTTGTGCTCAGTGAGTTTAGTTAAGGTGAGAGGTGATTGGTTGTTTTGATATTGGTGGAATTGCTACCATCACTGCTTAGATTGTCTTTTCATAAGATAATGTCTGTCTCGACCTTCTTAGCTGCCGTTATGCAATATGTATAACCTTCACCAAGCTATCTGATATAAATGGCCAATAAACCGTTTTAAAATTCACCTACTATATACTTACTACAACAGTTTCTCATATAACTTGACTGGCTTTTCTTGAAGATATGAATAACCAAGAGCAAAGTCATCAAATTTATTGATATGATCAACAAAACCACTTTGTCCCATACTTATAGGGTTGAATAAATACTCCTGAACCAGGTCTTCCCAGGAACGGCCTGTTATTTTTTCAGCTACATATCCAGCGAGAGCATAAAAATAGTTACTGTATATAAATTTGGTACGAATTGGCGCTGCGGGTGGCTGGTACTGTAACTGCCTATCAAAATATATGAAATGACGTTCAACAAATGATACAATTATATAACATTGACGAAACAACACATGTTTTCAGAAAGATTGCAATATTTCAAGTAATTAAGAATATATACATATAAAGGGGAAATAATTAACATATATCTTAAAGACAATACAGATAATACAGATAATGACACAAATGATTGATTTGAATCGGTGGACTGGTATCTACAAATGTCAACCGTGAACCAGATATTTGTACTATTTATTATATAGTATCCAAAACGTCAACTTTCAACACTAATGGCACAGGATATGCTGCACCTTGCGGCGTTTTCACGGGAATACGGAACGTTAATTGCTTGTTTTTTTTTCTTTTTCTGACTATGTTCTGTTGTAGTTAAGTTTTACTCGGGTCGTTCCTTTACTCGAATATGCACCCGGCATTGTTTACCATGCGTTCGTTATATGAATACATATAAATTAACATTTAAGATTTCTATGGTTCAAGGTTATTAAGTATTTCAAACATACATCATGAGCTATTTATTCTCGTACTGTTCCCGTGAAAAATGACACTTTCGTTATATCTTATTCCGTAAATCGTTGCAATGTCTGAAAACAGATAAACATATTTAATATATTTACATACTAGCAAACTATCATACCTTACAAATTCTTCCCTGGTAGTATTCTCTGGAAAACCCACTAGTAAGGGTTCGAAGAAGCCAGGAATTCCAACTTTATGTCCCAGCAGGTCACGCAAATTAATGTTTTCTGTTCTTACATCATCAAACAATTTGAAATTTCCTCCTAATATATCCTTAATTGGTGTATCCCAGGTATATCTGAAGTAAACAAACAAAACATAAACAATTATACAATTAATACTGACATCGTTTGTTAATTTTTTCTGTATTTGAAATTTACGGTAATAATGCAATTTGGCAAAAGCAAGGGCAATCTTCAACATGCATATGTAACAGTAACTGATTTAGCCCATTCCTTTAGTTTACTTTAGTAGATATAAGTACAAGAAAGATCATAAGATACCAAAGTTGTAATCAGAAGCCGTAAGTCGAGGAGGTGCAAACAATACAATTCTATGCAAAACACTACACAGAAAACTAATAATTGAGCAACACAAATCTAACTAAAAACCGGGAGTGAACTCAACAGCTCCCGAAGTGTTAGAAGTTCTTGATCTACTTGTGACATCTGTCGCTTTACTGCTAAACGACGAACATCATCTGATTTGGAAATCGTTTTGGAGACAGAAGTATACGTAAATAAATATAAATAACATACATAAAACATTAACACGCTATAAAACAAATGGGAGTAAAAATGAACCTAGTTTTTATGCGGAAATCGTAGCGGACATCACAAAAATGGAACTAAAACGCAAAGACATGTAAATTGACCACGTCAACCCATTAAGACAAATAAAGAAGTCTGCGAACTCAGGTGATCCGGAAGGGTTGGCAGTTCCTGTCTCATGAAACAGTGACACCCATAGTGTTACCCTTGCTAGAATACAGGTGATCAGTAATGAATGAGGAAAGAACCGGACTGTGATTACGACAAATAGAAGATATCAGTAGTCATTTGTGACAAATATATTCCGTACGGTTAACCAAGTCATGGCGGCGGCAGTAAAACCTTCGAAGTGATGACATCAACTTAACCATTGGGTAACCTTGGTTCAGTAGCTCCGTTGTTAGAGTAACCCTCTATTAAAGAAAACCACAAGCTCTGAAGTATCGTATCAACCGAGAGATATATACTCCATATGTAGGTGCTACTGGAATGTTGCTACATATACAAATGTAAGTGCTGCTGGAATGTTGCTACATACACAAATGTAAGTGGAAAGTTGGGAAAATTGCAATCATCGCTTTTGTAGTAACCGACCCTCACTGTCAATTTCGATATTTAGGTAAAGTGTATCTGTGGTATCCTTTATTTCGAGCTCAATGGGATATATGTCATCAGCACAAACAACATACAAACAGAAAGAATGTGAATCGATTTATTAATTGGGAAGACACAATACAGATAAAAGAAACCAGATAATCCACACAATTGGTCTTATATGCTGAGATTTACCTAGAATTTGACATAAGTGATCATCTCTCTAGAGGACTACATGACAAAAGACTCGAATTTAAGCTTGCCATTATAAATTGTCCACTTTTGATTACCAATTTGATTTATTTATGCCAAAGTCAAGATTAGGACTTGTCATTCTTTACAACAATGTTGATCACTCCATTAAATGTGAAGGGCAACATTTTAATCATATGTTGAACAGGCTAGTGTCACCCTGTCATTTCTTTAATGAAGTGCATATACCATTCCAGAAAAGTGCTCGATGCTATATATTTGAGATAGATATATCAAGATTTTGCCTCAGTTTCCACGATTCTCCGATTGGTCTTTGAAACTGTTCTAACGGTGTGGTATTTTTGTGTTGTCATTTCATTTCTTGTATCTTCAAGAACAACCTTACTCTCCTAGTGTAAAACGTTCAAGTTCAGTCTGGCTTTATGAAATTGATATTCTTCAAAACATATGGGAGAAAAAAGTATAGCTTTGTTTTGAGAAAATATAGTGTATGTGCGAAGAACATATTGATGATTACTACACGTTATTAGTGAATACCAAACATTTTAAAATGTGTTAAATTTGTAGGTGAAAAAGACAAATAAAGACAAAAAAGCTGTTTCCATAGCAAATCCTTACAAATGACTACTAATACGTATTGTGGTACACATATATATTTTTTAATTCTTAGACAATAAGAAGAGCTTGAAGATACCAAAGGGGTAATCAGAATCCGTAAGTCGAAGAAGAACATACAACACAATGGCCAAACAAAAGGGTAATCAGAATCCGTAAGTCGAAGAAGAACATACAACACAATGGCCAAACAAAAGGGTAATCAGAATCCGTAAGTCGAAGAAGGACATACAACACAATGGCCAAACAAAAGGGTAATCAGAATCCGTAAGTCGAAGAAGAACATACAACACAATGGCCAAACAAAAGGGTAATCAGAATCCGTAAGTCGAAGAAGAACATACAACACAATGGCCAAACAAAAGGGTAATCAGAATCCGTAAGTCGAAGAAGAACATACAACACAATGGCCAAACAAAAGGGTAATCAGAATCCGTAAGTCGAAGAAGGACATACAACACAATGGCCCGAAAGAAAAAGGACAAAAGGACAAACAACGATCAACAAAGCATACATATAAGAGATACTAAAGATCGAGTAACACGAACCCCACTAAAACCGGGGGTGAACTCAGGTGCTCCGAAAGGGTAGGCAGTTCCTGTTCGACCATGTTAATCTAGGTACAAACCCGGTGATAAGTCATGAAGGAGGAAAGGACCGGAAATACATCTCTTGTCAATAGAAAATGATTCTTGATAAAATGTTGTTATACAGTATTTAATATCCACGTTTTTTATTAATGATTGTCAATTTATGTCTACCTGCGCTACAAGTCTAACTTCATTAGCGATATTTATGTGTTATTCTCATGTTATTAGGTAAAACTCCAGGGGTATTTTAGGAGACAATCTCTTCCATATATGCATCAAAGAGTATTTAAAGGTTATATTAATGAGAATATTCAAAAGTGAACTTTAAAAAAAGACAGCAAATATTCATCATTGACGATAACATTAACAGGGATTAGCCAAATCAATGTCGTTGATGAATATTAGACCATTGACCATTAATATTATACCGTTATTGCAGACTTTTACGTCATTAAGGCAGAAAATAATAATTGAAATGCAGGCACTGTTCATCCATGAAACGTCATCAACGTCTGATAGCATGATCTCTTTCAGATCAAATGTTAATTTCATAGGTGTTCATTATTTTACAACATTATCAGATCTTCTCCGACACATCTATTCATCATTATTATATAAACAGAACACCTGTATTTCTACAAGACATGACATTCCTTTTAGTAATTTTTAGCTATTTTATTACCTAAAAGAATTAATTTATGTTTTACAACCGAAAAATCCATTATCGTGCCTTTGATAAATACATTATTGCTTCAAAAAATGCATTAAACATGATGAACGCAAGTTGTATGATTAATATAGGTATTGTTACATTGAAATATAAAAGTATTCACTGAGCAATACAATTAACAATTAATTTCTCAAATATATCTTTTTTCATCAGAAAATATTAATGGGGACAATAGAACTCAATAGTAAAGATAAAGTACACACAATGGCACAAAGCAAACCCGCACAAGCAACGGAAACCACGAGACGGTAATAAGAAGCATGTCTTGCTCCATGCATAGCAGTCGTTATTACATAAATGTTAGAGAAAATCGAAGGGGCAATCTAGAATGTACAATACAGAGAAACAGACAACATTGGACACTAAATACAGTACGAAGAACAAAAACTAATTAAAATAACACGCACAATTAAATAGAGGAACAACCAGGACCTCACAAAAACAGGGGGTTGATCATGCTCCTCGTGGAGTGTAAGCAGTTTCCGTTGAAACAATTTTATTACTTTTACTTTGCAATGAGTTCTTTGTGTGGAGGAAAACGGAATACACAGAGAAAATCGGAAATCCACAGTTAGTCACATACACAATTTTACCATGCAAAATTGTATAGAACACACTTTGCCATTAGCTGGCTTCGAACTTGCAGCGTTGTGATAGACTCTGGTTTCATAGGCAGATGCAACAAATAGTTCGTCGCGCGACGTAATTAGTTGAATGAGTCCATTCCTCATGCATGACTTATGTATGACCGGGTGTGTAACAAGAGCCACACCCCAACAGATGCCTCATATGGAGCACGAACTGCTTATCCTTCCAGAGCTCATGCGTACACCCTCGGTTTTTAGTGTGGTTCGTGTTCCTCGATCTTTAGTTTTCTGTGTAATGTTTTGTAGATCGTGTTTGTCCTTTCGTCTTTTTTGTTTTTACCGTTGTATTGTCTGTCGGTTTTACAGTTTCTGATTACCCCTTTGAAATCTTCAACTTTTCTTGAAATTGTATTATGAATACTTTGAAGATACCAAAAACGGATAATCAGAAGCTGAAAACCGAAGAAGGTCAAACAATACAATTGACAAAAGAACAAATAACAGAATGCAAACAATGATGTACAGAACACAACACAGAAAGCTATAGATAGAGCGACACGCACCCCCAAAAATACAGAGGGAGAACTCGGGTACTCCGGAAGGGTGAGCAGTTTCTGTTTCACTAGTGGCACCCGTAATGAAAATAGCAAATGGTTATTCAGTCTGTTACATTATATTTTGGTAGTTGCAATATCGTCAGAATAATAGATTTGTGTTGCACTTAAACGTCGTGCCACACAGTTAGATATCTACGTATTTTATTACAATATTGTCACAAGTACATAACACAAATTATCTCAGCGTGAGTGTCCTCGGAACGGACACTAAATTTCCTGAATCTTTTGGAGAACACATTATTTGAACTCGTTTTTTTCTGATTGATTGCAAAGCATGTTTTTAATAAAATGAAACACTTGTACTCTAATTGGCAGCAGAAAGTAATTGGATTGTGTGAGAACAATACTTTTATTACAACAGAAGTCTTTTTATAGAACATCCGCCTACGTATGAATGAATGCAATTATGTTTTATAGCTCGATGAAGTACAATATCCAACGTCATTCATAAATTTCTTTTGACAATTAATAAAATTCAAACAAAAAAGGTATTTATGCTATGAGTGGCTACGATGGGAAACTCACTGTATGGTGGCATATGGGAAACTCACTGTATGGTGGCATATAGCTTTGTACCTAGTTATTTATCATCTTTTCTAAGGAACCGTCTACATTTGCAATCAGTGCTATCATCACTAAAAAGATATCTGTTCGAATCTAAATCCATTCTGAGGTGTGCACGATACATCCGTATATAATAAAGCTTTTGGTGACCTGTTGTAATGAGGTGGTTTTCACTTGGAACTCTAAGGAACCGTCTACCTATACAACTAGTGCTATCATCACTAAAAATATCTATTCGATATTCACTCATGGCGAGGTATATTCTATACATCATTCTATAATAGAGTTTGTTTGTGACCTGCTGTAGTTAGGTGGATTTTCAATGGGAACTCAAGTGTTTTCCTTTAAAAAACTGAAATCCGTAATATAACTGAAATATTGTTAATAAGGGTAATAACAAAATTACCGAACTCCGAACAATCTTCCAAAGGGAAAGTCAAACCTCATAAGTATATAAACAGACAAAATCAGTCAACAACCGGAAAACTGTGAAAACCGTAATGACCCTGACTTGGTACAGGTATTTCTAAAGAAATGGTGGGTAGAATCAGATAAAATAGAGGTCAAACACCCTTAACCATGTGACTATCTTATTCACAGACAGCTATATGGTGCTTTTTTAGTCTTCCACTTTAAAATTAACTTTAACGATACAATTGTCATGCAATTCTGATATTTCTTGGTACAGACAATAACATTCTCTAATTATCTAAAAGTGTTTATTATGTTTGAAAGTTATATCTCAAATAAACAGTATATTTTTGGAGATATAAATTTGTGCTTACAAATATGAAATTCAATAATATAATAAGAGGTGATTACTAATACAGTTGTGTATTTTCTTTTTTTTTCTTTTTTTTGTTTTTTGTTTTTTTTGTTTTTTTTTTGGTTGGTGTATGTCTTCGTTCTGTGTCCTGTGCACATTTTGCCAGTGTCTAGAATGTCAATTCGTGATATTGATCCTTCGGTTTTCTCAAAATTTTATTTAAAAATAAGAAACACTAGACTATAAATGGCAGGTTGCCACAGTAATGCTATTGATTGATCATACATGTGTTTAGATATATTCTTGTCCAACATTTCAAATCAACAGTAAACTTCACATATTGTTTCCAGTAATTTATTATTGGTATTTTTTGTGATTTCAGGAGCCTTAGCTAATCATATTCAGATATTAAAAAAACATGGTCGTGACCTTCATGACACTAACCGGAACAGGAAGTCGTGCATAGATAATAAGCCTGTAATGTTACAGTATGAAAGTCACAAACACTACACGATATGCTACTTGCTAACATAAGGTTTTAAGATTATTTCCAATCTTTTGACTATGAGCGTACCTGATGAAGGCTATTCTTGAAACTCTTCTTGTTCATTTAATTCGATATATACGTTTTAATAAAATGATACCCCCCTCATAATGAACTTATTCCATGATCATGATCGTATGAAATTTAATTTGACACAAAAGTATGATATACATGAACTATTTCTTGAACTTAACGAACATGATGTCTGTCTCAAGGGAAAATCATATCACTTACAATCTAATGAAAAGCTTGAAAATGCTCCACCCTGCTACAGTTCAATGAAAGAATGAATTCTCTGCATATGGCAAACACAGTATGGTCGCATACAGAGGTGCCATAATCTGGGGATTTATACAAATCCATGCAATGTTCCTTATTGTAAATGTAGCGGTATTGCTCAATCTTTAGTTTTCTGTGTAGTAATTTCTCCTTCCTCACCTTATTTAGAGATCATGGAGTATGAAGATTGTATAACTTTGGTTCGTTTTTTTCTTCTAGTTTTTATTTATTTAAATGCTCTCGGCGTTCAAATTGTATGGTCAGTTTTTATATTGACATGGTATATTAGATATATTTTGTATCGAAATTTACAGATTCTAAATCATGTAATTATTGTTAAAGCTAAGGTTATACTCCCTCAGACATATGTGAACTTATCTCCCTCAGACATATGTGACCTTATCTCACTCAGACATATGTGACCTTATCTCACTCAGACATATGTGACCTTAGCTCACTCAGACATATGTGACCTTATCTCACTCAGACATATTTGACCATAGCTCACTCAGACATATGTGACATTATCTCACTCAGACATATGTGACCATAGCTCACTCAGACATATGTGACCTTATCTCACTCAGACATATGTGACCTTAGCTCACTTAGACATATGTGACCTTATCTCACTCAGACATATGTGACCTTAGCTCACTCAGACATATGTGACCTTATCTCACTCAGACATATGCGACCTTATCTCACTCAGACATATGTGATCTTATCTCACTCAGACATATGTGACCTTAGCTCACTCAGACATATGTGACCTTAACTCACTCAGACATATGTGACCATAGCTCACTCAGACATATGTGACCTTAGCTCACTCAGACATATATGACCTTAGCTCACTCAGACATATATGACCTTATCTCACTCAGACATATGTGACCTTAGCTCACTCAGACATATGTGACCTTAGCTCACTCAGACATATGTGACCTTAGCTCACTCAGACATATGTAACCTTAGCTCACTCAGACATATGTGACCTTAGCTCACTCAGACATATGTGACCTTAGCTCACTCAGACATATGTAACCTTATCCCACTCAGACATATGTAACCTTAGCTCACTCAGACATATGTGACCTTATCTCACTCAGACATATGTAACCTTAGCTCACTCAGACATATGTAACCTTAGCTCACTCAGACATATGTGACCTTAGCAAAATTTGACTATCTTGTATAGGCCCTTTGAATTACGTGCTCCCAAAGATTTATAAATTATATGATTTTCTAATATTTTGGCTTTAAGGGTCACCTGATGAAGGTCATTCCAAAAACTCATCGTGCGCAGTAAATTTGATATCTACGTTTTTATTGTATATTTATGACTCGATTTTTATATTGAACATTTTTCTTGTTTTAATTTCTTAATAAAAACTAGTACAATGCTTTGGGTGTTCAAATTGTATGGAATTCATCAATGGTAGCATGCCAGGAAAACGGATTTTCTTTGTTCGTAGAAATGACATCCAACAGTCAGGTTGTACATATATATGCCATTGTCCTGACAAGGAAAATGAAGCTATGATCAATGATACTCCTTTAAATGGAAAGTGTCATATAATATGCATTGCTGAAAATTATATTAGCACAGATAAAAACCGTTTTTTATTAGCAATATAATTTTCTAATTCATTAGCTCTGTCTGGTTTCCTTAGCGGAATTGACTTTTTAATGTCATATCTCTTTAGAGAGAGTGGGGGGCGTATTTTCTCCATTCACAGAAATAATACATTTCATGTCAATATTCAAAAACGTTAATCAATAATCCATTTATGCTTAAATAATAAAATAACCATTTAAGAATGTGGTTAAAAGTTTTGCACAGTTCTAACAATTAACAAGCAGGATGGTCTTTGTAACTAATATAGATACATTTTGTAGGCTGTGAAATTGACATATCTGTTTATTAGTCTTTGAATTGATCTATTATTTCCGGGAAAAAGCCATACAAGATCATTCAATTAAACATTTTAGTTCAAATAAGCAAATCTGACAAAATGGGGGGAAAGTACCACACCCTTAACACACATACAAATGACCGCCCACATAGGCACTTCAATAAAAAGTGGCGGACTTAAACATGTATTATGGGCAGAGACACTCCCTTTTATTGAAATGATGATGTCAAGTAAATGTTTTCCGCATATGAGTAAAATGCAAATCCTCAAATATAACTGGTTGAGTAGCATTGTTACTGGTTGAGTAGCATTATTGCTGGTTGAGTAGCATTGTTACAAAGAATGATGATTCGTAATCTTGAACTTTATGCATAATTGTTATTGGTAGAGACAAGTCTTACGTTGTCAAAAGCCATTCAAAATCTAACAATTAATATTAACAAGACGAGATCATTCAAATGTTAGAATTTTTGATAGACAGCATATTTGTCCTGTTTGGAGAACGGGTGTATCAACAAACAATTGGTATTCCATTGGGTTCGAATGGTGCTCCGCTACTCGCCGATTTGTTTCCACACGCTTATGAGGCAGACATTCTTCATGGGCTTCTCAAGAATAAAGATAGACAATTAGCCTAGATCTTTAATTCCAGCTTCTGTCACTGAACTATTCTCGATTCGGTGATTATCTGCATCACATCTATCCAAATGAACTTGAAGTAAAGGATATTACTGACACTCAAAAGTCTGCTTCTTACTTTGACCTTCACATTGAAATCGACAACGGAGGAAGATTAAAAACAAAACTCTACGACAACGTGATGACTTTACTTTTTCAATAGTCAGAGTCCCTTTTATCAGTAGCAATATTCCAGCATCACCAGCGTATGGAGTCTACATTTCACAACTCATACGTTTTTCTAGAGCTTGTGCCCAGTACAGTGATTTTCTGGACAGAGCGCAGTTGCTGACGCAAAAGCTACTCAAACAAGGCTACGTTGTGTCTAAATTGAAGTCATCGCTCCACAGATTCCACAGTCGTCACCACGCTATAGTTAACCGTTCCAAAATATCTATATCTCAAATGACAATGGATCTTTTACTTTTTACGTAGAAGTATTTCTTTCCTTTATCACTAACAAGACTTTGACCGGACTTGACTGTATATATGATTAACACGGGAGGGAGGGGGGAGGGGGTGTTTTATCAGAAGCAGGAACTGGTTATCCTTCGCGAGCACCTGAGTTCACCTCCAGTTTTCTGATGGGGTCCGTGTTGCTCTTCCTTTTAGTTTTTTGTGTTCTCCTACAAACAGTCCTATTCTTAGTACACCTTACCGCACCGATAGAGAGTTGTTCTGGATAAAAGAATTAGGCACTGCAATGCCTTACGGTTGCAATGATAACATCAAAGGAGTGGGAAATTTGTCAAGTCCTGAATGCAACGAAATCAACGTGATGAGCCTTTTTAATACTATTCCAAGAACTAAACGTAGCCATGGTCATAAAAGAATTCAACATCCTAATGTTAAAAAGTCCTCTAAACCAAGAACGTTACAAGATACTTTTAATGATTTACTTTCTAATATACAGAAACCTCTTGGAATTCATCATATTCGTACAATCTTATTTTCACTACCTGTAAACTACCTCAAAGATCTTAGGGATTTTGGACTTGACAAAGGAGGCGTAGATCCTTTTTCTCCTAAGTACAGATTGTCTAGTATTATATGTGACGTGGCGTCCTTTCGTCTTTTTAAACCAGTTCGATCTGAACCTCTTCATGATAACAACAGAAAATTCCTCCATATTCCGTTTGCTAACAAAGGAATCGATGCTATTAACATCAGCAACATTCTTAATAGAAAAGAGGTCGTAAAAGAAATTCCACCATATTTCAAAAATCAATCTGTTCCCATTGTCTCCTATAGTTACACTAACAGCATTGGCCGTAAAATTTTCAACTACAAAGAAGCATTGCAAGATATTAACATAGAAGAGTACCTTAAGAACCCTCTGACTTGTGACTGCTCCCACTCTCCTTTTCAATACAACCCATCTGGACATGTAATCACTGGTGATCTGAATATCATTCAACATGAGAGTCTCCGAAAGGTGATTTCTCATGGTCCTAAATTCAGAGAACCTCAACACATCAATTGGAAACATAATTTCAAGATAATTATGGATGCTGTTGAAGATTATGCCAGAAGGTGGATAAAGAGAGAAGTAGACCAAGATCCTGAGTTAGAGTCCTTGTCAGACTGGGTTAGAACAATTAGGTCTCTAGTACAAGGTCGGATTCACAAACTCAAAAATTGTGTTAATAGTCGACCTAAGTCTGTATTTAAAGACCAAGAAGCTGTTAAGTGTCTTTCCTCTCTTCATGACAAATATGTTATCGTTCCTGCGGACAAGGCTTCCAACAATATCGTGTTTGTATGTAAATCTTATTACTTCGAATGCCTAATCAAGGAATTAGGTATAAATAGCAACACCTCTAGTAATACCACATACAAACCAACTTCGTTCGACAAAGATGAAATCCTAGCTAACCACAGATCATTCATGACCTCTTTAAACATTCCCTCTGGTAAAAAGTCTGAGGATTTACCCTATTTATATTGGATACCTAAACTCCATAAGACACCATACAAAGAAAGGTACATAGCGGGATCATCAACTTGTTCGACGAAAGAATTGTCTATTCACCTAACAAAGATTCTGTCTGCAGTAAAAGAGGGACAACAGAAATATTGTGAAACTGTTTACTCGCGTAGTGGCATAAATCACATGTGGATTTTGAAAAACTCTAAAGATCTTTTGGATAACCTGAAATCAAGATCTTTCTCTCAGGTATCCTCCATCAAAACCTTTGATTTTTCAACTCTATATACCACCCTACCGCATGACAAATTAAAAACCCGCTTAAAAGAAACAATTCATAAAGCTTTTAGTCATAGAAACTATGGCTCAAAATTTGTTGTGTTAGGCTACAATTCCACATATTTTTCAAACAAAATTCATAAAGGTAAAACATGCTACTCCGAGGAACAAGTGATCAGTATGCTGGAGTTCCTCATCGATAACATATTTGTCTCCTTTGGAGGGACACTGTTTCAGCAGGTCGTCGGCATACCAATGGGTACGAATTGTGCCCCTCTTCTAGCCGATTTATTTTTATACTCATATGAGTCGGAGTTTCTTCAAAAGCTTGTAAAAGATAAGAAGATTCATGAGGCTAGAGCCTTTAATTTCACATACAGGTATATTGATGACGTTTTATCTATCAATAATTCTAGATTTGCAGAATTTCTTCCATTGATATATCCTCCAGAGCTGGAAGTTAAAGAGACCACCGATACAGCTTCGTCCGCATCATTTTTGGACTTATACCTCGAATTTGACGACAGTGGTCAACTCAGTACTAAAATTTATGATAAGCGGGACGACTTCAATTTTAAAATCATAAATTTTCCAAATATGTGCAGCAATATACCAGCTTCTCCTGCATATGGTGTTTACATCTCGCAATTGATTCGCTATGCAAGGGGCAGTAGCAATTATTCTGATTTCCTGAAACGTCATCTTCATCTAAGAAACAGGCTACTGGACCAGGGCTATAAAAAGATTCGCCTTATTCGATCTCTTAAAAAGTTTATATTCCGATACCAATATCTTGTCGAAATATATTCCGTCTCTGCAGAAAAAATTATAAGCGATGCATTTTCATATAGTGAAAATGTATAAAGATAAAGAGTCAAATATGTCAAGAAATTTTTTTTTTGTCAATGTGTGACGTAAAAATATTTTTGACATTTACGTCACCGAATATGGTACTGCTTTGACAACTATTTTACCTATTTTGTTCCTGTATTTAAATACTGTTACAGTGACAGCTGGAACCTTTGAACCGTAATGAGAGCGGGAGGTTTGGCGCCTTAAAATCTGATTCAACCCACCATTTCTTTAGAAATGCCTGTACCAAGTCAGGGTCATTACGGTTTTCACAGTTTTCCGGTTGTTGATTGATTTTGTCTGTTTATATAATTATGAGTTTTGACTTTCCCTTTGTAAGATTGTTCGGAGTTCGGTAATTTTGTTATTACCTTTAATTACATTGAATGTGTCTTTACGTACTTAATTTAGTGTTGTGATGTCTGTCATAATTTCGCATAAAACCGATGTTCGGATCGTCTTTACGTCTAGTTGTTTGTAGGAGGGCTCATATTTTATTCACGTTATTTGTATTTGCTTGCGTAAAAGTGGTGTCCAACACATATTGTCTGTGTTGTTTGCTTTGCTGGTCTTCGTATTGTGGGCTCAATATTGCCAGTTTTTCTGGATTATCTATTCTTGATTGCTCCTTCGGCATTCTCTAATGTTTATTTCAAAATATGTGGGTATTTTTAAATTCAGTTTTAATATAGTTTCCTCTAAAATATATGTCTAATCATCGTGACACAGAAGTTGTCTTTTATATAATAATTTATTATGTCCATAAAGGAGAACTTATCAGCCCAATCATCATTTAAATACTACACAATGCTATTGGAAACATAACACGGACAAATATCTGAGAAACATATAAAAAGGGCTGGATCTAAATCCTATCAAATTAGATAGTACTGATTTCAATTATGGGTATTTAAACTGTGTTAGGGCTAGGTTTAGGGTTATGATGTTTAACGCCACTTTCAACAATATTTCAGTAATACCGTGGCTGTCAGTTTTATTGATGGAGGCCAGTGGATTATCCGGAGAAAACCACAAACTTTAAACTCTGTATCTCACATGTTGTTCTACATTTGCAAAAGAAATTGTAAGATATCTTGTAAGTTTTCGATTATTTAATGATTAATGTCATTAGTCATAAGAAAATACAGGAGATAAATTTCATTTATCGTTCAAATTTTCCCAAAGCAAGCAGGAAAACGAAGATGACAACATTTCAAGCTTTAGTTTTTGGATATACAATTGAGCTGTAATGTACTTTTTACGATGTATGTATTCTTGACATAAGTTTGGCACTGTTTTTTTTTATCCTTCATATTGTTTCAACAAATTGTTTTCCAACCTGTGGAGATTGTTTGTGTGAAAATATCTATGAAGCCACTTAAATCATGTTTTTTGAGAACACATATGATCAATTATTTTGTGGTTCCATTCACAACAAAGTGAAGTTCATCAGATAATAAACAGCATGCTTTAGAAAAAAATTAAATGTCAAAACATCACAAAAACAATAACTATAGCTTGTGAATGTATTCTTGTTTTACCTTTTTATATCATTATCTTTTGATTTTAGGTTCCGTCGGGATTACGATTTGGCATACCGACTCTACGGAATAGATTGGTGTTGAATGCGACTTTCAGCTAACGCTATTTCAGTAATATCGATACGGTCTGCTTTGTTTGTGGAGGAAACCTGCGTACGCGGAAAAAACAACCGACTGGTGTTAAACATGAATGTCAAATGAACAATAGGGAAAAGCACATGGCATTTTTGTAAACATGAACGAAAATTGGCATAAATTGCAGAAAGTGTCAGTTGTGTTAGAGGTCAACATACGCGTATTCCCCCCACGAGAACTACGTGTAGTTTTAAAAAACAATCAACTTTTCATCCTATATTTCCATATTTCCATTGACTTTGAGTGTACCAGATGAAAGTTATTATACCAATATATCATATTTATTTCAGTCTCCAATTAAATGTTAATTTAAAAACAAAGGATACCACAAGTCCGGGTCAAAGTGCTAAATTGTACTATATGTGTGATCATGTTAGTTTTCCTATTGTTAATTTCACATTTCATATTAGTAATACACCTGAATAGAGTCTACGTATCATATATCATATTCTAATCTAGACCCTATTTGCCAAGTTTATAAAACAAGGACTGCATTATTCAAATAAATTACTTCTTAAGAGATATCTGCTACTTAATTAAGCTTCTCTCCTAATTGTAATGGCCGACCATGGCCATATTTCACTCCCGCTTCTTCTTTGTGGTGATTTCGTGTTGTCATATATCATATGTATAGTTATTATACACGATGAGTTCCATACAAGAAAAGTGGGAAGATATTAAAGGGGTAATGATAAGCCGTATATCGATGAAGTTAGTCTATGTTTTCTGACCTTTTAGTACTCTATATTTTTTTACATGTTTTATTTAACATTCCCATATTGACCGGATTATCATTTATTTAACTTATTCTATCTGATTGAAGGATAAAGAAATATGAAATATACTCAATCTGTGACAATTGAAGACCCACAAAAGAAAAAAAGAAACAAGAAAAGTTCGAATCAGGACGAAATCCCACAAAAATTGAAACGAGGAAAGTTTCATGGTACATGTCGTGAAGTCATTATAACACAAGGACAATGGATGCATTCAATCAATTAAATAATAACACAAGGACAATGGATGCATTCAATCAATTAAATAACTTAAAAGCTGTTTTACCAACGCGGAGATATAAGGTGTCAGATGCTTTATAAGAATATGATAAATTACTAGTTGTAGCATCACCGGTTTGGTTTGAATTATGGTGTTTAAAGCCACTTTCAACAATATTTCAGATATATCGTGGCTGTCAGTTTTATTGGTGGAGGAAATCGGAGTACCCGGAGAAAACCACTGACCTGTCGCAAGTCACTGACAAACTTTTTCACATATCGCCTGAGCTGGATTCGAACTCACTACATTAATGGTGTTAAGCACTTATTGCATTGGTAGTTATAAATCCAACTACCATTCGATTACGGCCACGACGGCCCCGTATATGTAATAAAACTATATTTGTGGTTACCATGGCCGTAGCGCAATGGAGGCAAATGCCTCACATTTGAAACGGCAAGTGTAAACAAATCTTTTTTTTCTTCAAAATTTGTCTAAAATTCACCCCCTTTGCCTCACTTTATTCAGACCCGGCCTACGGCCGTGGTTACACTTATAATATTTAGCGTAAAAATTAGCTTCATGATGGTAAATTTATGAATAGTAAAAATTAGGAAATTACAGGACGGGAATTTATTGTTATTATGATATGAATGGACTAAATTATCTCAGCGTGTTTGTACTCCGAATGGACAATAGATAGAGGAGTATGAATGTCTTAATTAAAAACAGGTATTTTAAAGAAGAGCTTGAAGAATCAAGAGGGGTAATCATAATCGTAAATCGAAGAAGGACAGACAACACAATGGCCAAAAGAAAAAGGACAAAAGGGCAACGATTTACAAAACATTACACATAAAACTAAAGATCGAGTAACACGAACCCACATTAAAAACTCGTTTTTTCTTAATGCTTGATAAGAAAAGCACTACACAGAAACTAAAGGCGAACACCGTTAAAAAACTGAGATGGAACGCAACCCCAGAAGAATGTTTCCTTTTCTTTTTTATTTACAATCGAGCTGTTGACATTAATAACACATCATAAACGTTGTACATATTATGTAGTATAACCTTACAATGTAATGGGGAATGCAAACAAATGGTGCGTGACGAAACGCTGTTATTCAATTAACAGATATATTATAATATTGCTTCCAAAGAAAGTATACCTATGATTGAAAAACAACAATCATCGTTATATATATATTGTACATATTTACGATGCTACTCTTATAAATAAACGTTAGAGAATACCGAAGGGGCAATCACAAATGGACAATCCAGAGAAACTTGCAATATAGGGCACACAAGACGAAGAAAAACAAAACAAAAACACAACACAATACAATATGTGTTGGATACAACAATGCGGAAACAAACACATATAGCTTAAATATGAAATGAGCCCTCATACAAACAACTGGAGGTAACGACGACCCGAACATTATTGTTTTTCAGAAATCGGAATGGTCATACAAAACTAGTTTTTCCTGATTGTTTGATCCGAAAAATACTACACAGAAACCAAAAGCGAAGTCTGCAAAAAACCAATATGTAGTCCTAGAAGAAATTTTCTTTTTTGACAGTCAAGCCGTTGACAGAAATAAAAGTGTTTTCTTTTTCGGCATTTTTAATATTATGCAGTATAACCTTACAATGTAATGGGGAATGCATGCACGAACTAATGGTGTGTGACGAAACGCTGTAAATTAATTAACAGATATATTATAATA